>CM038230.1:36015082-37328582 GCA_021442155.1 Cymbidium sinense
AACCTAATGAGCACTCCAACCTATCCTATAGTGAGATTTTATATATTTGAATGAGAGAGGATTTATTTTGTTTGAATTAAAATTTTATTAGAATACTAGGGCTTACGATCCATCAACACAAGAATACATAAATGCCTAAGAGGTGAAGATTTATGCTCGTAGTCTGATGGAAATAAGCAACCTTGGATCCTAAATCTAGGGAGCTTTAGCATAAGCTAGAGAACGACTTAAATCTAAGGGGTGACATAAAGGTCTACCTCCACAAGAGAAAATAAACTTGCCCGACTCTTACGGACTTACTGACCGGCCGCTTAACACCTCCTATGGTTTAAACCCATGTAGTCCGATCTTATATAATTTTAAGATAGCTAGGTTTGTTATTTAATTTAGAAAGAGATTATAGTCAAAACTCACTCCCAAAGAGACTAGAGCATAATGAGCATCGAGCCTAAAATTGCATAATTTTACATTTTATATAATTTTGACACAATATTTTGGACAAAGGCTTTGGGATATTTTATGCCTAAATGCATGAAGAAATTTAGTTATTGGTCAAATCAAAAGAGAAAAGAGGGTGAATCTCCATCATAAGGGATTGCTCATGGGTCAAGAGGTCCCTAAAGTGCTAGAATGGAGGCCCTCATTTTGTAAGAGTGGTATAATATGACATACATGATAATAAGCATACAACATTCAACAAAAGGGTTGCTAAATCTTTTAATTATCTTGATTACAACCTAAGCCTTAGAATAAGGTTGAAAGTTGTTTTAAATTTTAGTTATGAGTTGTTAATTGGGTAGAAAATTAATTTTATTCTAAGAGCCTACCGCATATAGGCCAGACATTCAAACATCAATCATGAAAAAACTATGAAAAACATGTTGTTCTATTGTGTAATCTAAACAAAACAATAATCATTTTATAGACTATAGTGAAAGAATAAGATGTCGGTGCGGCCGGGTACTGCCGTACACCCCAGAAAAGAGAAAAGATGGGAAACCGAGCTATACCCTTATAAAGCCCAGATTATAAAATAATATTACAATTTAAAATTGAATACACGCTAGGGGTCTTCATTCTTCATTTCTTTTTTCTTCTTTCTTCCTTCTTTTGATTTGATTTTCTTCAATGCATCACAGGGCACCACAGGACTAAGCCTTCTAGCCACTGCTCATTATAATCCCCATAGCACTAATCATAATTTATTATTACAAAAATTATATTTTTTTTATAAAAAGTAAATCTAACTACACCTACAAAACATATATTAGCAAACATACATATAATCTCAAGCAGTTATATTTCATAGTTTAGACTCAGTACCCTACAAATAGGTAACCAAGCCCACCTATCTTAATATAGATTATGCTTAGGGTCTTAAGCAACCTTTAAGCAAAATATTTATATTTATTTTCAGAGGCCCTTTTAAGCACAATCAGAGAAAATAATATTAGGCTATCAACCGACCTAACATCCAATCTACAATACATGCTCTTAACATCCAACCTAATACATTACATCACAAAATAAAACATAACATCATACATACACTATCCTAACCTAAAGCTAGAAGTGGTATCTTAGCATTCTAATGTGTCTGTATTTAGACTTAGTGTGGTATGTCTTAACTAGGCTTTAAATTTATAATTTTCTAAGTTTGGAAATATTTAATTTAACATGAAGAATGGTTTCATTTCAAGTTGTTTAGAGGTTTAAAAATTTTAGTTTGTATTTTGTTTTGTTTCATTTCATATACATTTAGCATCTAAGTGTTATAAAGAGAATGAGAAGGTTTAACTCCCTTCATCCATACCTTAAGTTGTTTCCTAAAAGCACATTTTTTATGATTTAGTTTCTTTTAGTGAATGATTTATTAAATTTTTTATTAATCCTAAGTTTAGGTTAACCTTAAGGAATCGTATTCAACATTAAAAGCATCTTAAGATTAATGTGATTGAATTACAATCATATGAAATATGTTGAACCATTCCTTTTCATCACCCATAACATGCATATGATTTAACACTTAGTATATTTATACATGCAATATATTTTGGCATACTTAAATGATTATGAATGCATATATTTGGTAGAAAAGTGGATTCTCATTCTTTAATCAAATACACACACACATGTATAAAAGATGTAAGCATGTGCGTGCCATTGTTTAAACCAAAGAAGTGAGATAATCAAATGACCTCCTTAGGGCTACTTAAAGCCTTGTATTATCGGGATGTCCAGACTATATACTTGATATCTTAAATACATATGGATGTATACATAACTATTAGAATAAAATTCATTCAAAAGATTATATTTTTAGATGAATTGTTTATATATGTAAAGTAAAGCTCTATCCAAATTCTAGTACAAATATACATAGGGATGAAATTAAATAAGAACGTGCCTTTGTTAACCAAAGAAGTGAGTTAATCAAATGACCTCCTTGGGCTTACTTAAAGTCTCGTATTCTCAGGATGTCTAAACTATATACTTATTATCATTCAAACATATATAAATCCATACATGAATATAGAAAAGAAAGCACTACCTTCACATGCTTAAGCTATAAACACATGCAAATCCTATACATATATTCATAGCTAATATCACTCCAAATTTTTATTATCAATTTATAATTTTTAAACTAATTTTGAAATTTATTAGTGATAATAGCCACACATATAATAAGATTAAGTCATCACATGCAATTTTGCATAAATAAATTTCCTTTGATTTTGAAAATATGAATACATGATATCACATGACATATAATATTTATGGTTATTGGAATGGAATAGCCAAATATCTCCACATAATTCAATCAACTATATTAATTCCTAAGGACAATCACATTAAATAAAATTACTTTAAGGAAAACCAAAGCTTCTTATTAAATTTGATTTTGATTTTTGATTAAACTTAAAGAGGAGGAAACACTTGCTATTTTTTTATCCCATCCCATGTTGATGATTTAATATGTTTAAGAAAAAAAAGTAATTAGATGAATTTTATGAATTAAGTTAGAATCATTAAGCAATTCATTTAATTACCCTTTCATATGCTTCTTTAATTTAATTAATCACTTATTCATGAGCCTCAAATGATATGTAAATGAGAAATTAAAATTGCAATGCTTCTAAAGGACCTAATGCAATAGGCTCATGCTTAAGTGTTAATTAGATTAAGGAATCTAATTAAGTACTTTCATAATTTTCACCCATAGGTTAATCATAATTTTCTTAGCGATCTTTATGTTATTGAACACATAAAAGGAACCCTTAAATTGAATGTTAATTATATGATTATCAATTTACTTTGATTAATTTTTGATTGATGATTTCTTAATTAATCACTTAATTGCACCACACATTAATTAACTCTCTTTAATGGAATGGATTTGGAAAAAGTAATTAAGAAAGAGGGCATAATCACTCTCCCTCATCATCTCACTATTAATCAGTGATTAATAAAGTTTAATTAAATGATTTTACTAATTAAGATTTTAAATAATCATTAAACTAATTAAGAGAGTAATTAAGATTCAAATTTTGAATTCTCCTAATTACTTAGCTAATAAATCCCAAGAAAATCATGAAAGGTAGAGGTCATCCCATTAAATCAACATGTCAAGTTTGGGATTAATTTCCCAAGTAATTAGGGCTTGATTAAGCTAATTAAGAAAATATTCAAACCCTAATTAAGCTCTAATCATTGTTCAAAACTTAATAAAATTATTTTTATTAAATTCTCCTCTATTTAACCTTTCCAAAATGGGTTTATTTATATTTTTGGATTTTTTTCAATTAGTTATAATTTTATAAAGTTTTAGAGCATTTAATTACATTTTAAATCCTAATTAATCAATCTCATCTATACAAGAGAGGTTAACGTGGCATTTCCACGCATTGATTGGCCACTTAAACGATCCGGCGCGTAGTTGAGTCGGTGGCGTGTTGTTCGCCATCTCATATGTAAGAATTAATGGATCTAATGTGATTAAAATTAATTTATTAATGGATTAAAACACCCATTCCAATCATGCGTAACTAACGGATGATCCGTGGATGGAAGATGAACACCATCCACCTTCCTCCGCTTGATCTAAGCTCACCGGAGCTTATGAGGCATCGAGATCAACTCCAAAATGTTCACGGAGGGGATCAAGAGGGATTTAGCAGTGGGAATAAAATGACAAAATGTTTCACAAAAGACCAACTCCTATGGCTTTTTATATGATTTGTCAGAGTTTACCTTGCAGGAGCTCAGGACCAGTAGTTTATCGACCGAGGTAGCTTCGTCTTGAAGAGACGATGCCCTACTGAGAAGCTCACACCTCACCTCCTCATCGATGGCTCACGGACGCTAGAATCCTCATTAGAATTGGTCTATCGGTGCTCGAATCGATCGAGAATCGATTCGCTCTGATCATCAAAGCAAGGGCGGTGTGGGTGAAGTTTAATTAGGAAATGGTAGAGAAATTAAGTGAGCCTCAATTTTTGCTTTTTAATGTCGCTTATGCGGGAGGCTAAGGGATGGGAATGCACTCGAGGAGGTCGTCATGACTCACTCTTTCTCGTGAATGCTTGGTTGTGTGTGAGAATGAGATGATGGCGAGTATACTCTCTTCCCCCTCAAATTTGATGGCTCGAATTATTTCTGCCATTTGTAGATGTCCCGATGTAGGTAGTCGAGAGGAGAGGTCTCAGTTTGAGTGGGTGAGTGAGGGAAGGATGGTTGTCATGGCTAAGATGGAGTGTCCTACTTCTTCTAAGTGTTTAATGAGATTATTTTTGTTAGGTTACCTCCCTTGACCATGGCTGACCCAACCAACTTTGGGTCAATTTAGCAAGTGGTCCAAGGGTCTAAAATAAGCTTAGGGAGGTTGCCCAAGGAGACCACCCAAAAGTGGGTTTTGTTCCATTTGGAATGGTTTGCCCATTGGGTAATGGGTCAACTCATGTTTGGCTTGGGTTGGATTTGATTTGACCCATGACTGGTGACCTAAGGGTTATGCCAAGTTTGAATTAGTTTGGCTCAAATTGACTCATGTAGATCAAATTGGACTAGGCTGAGTTAGGTTAACCAATTGGTCAAATTGGGTCAAATCATGGGTTGAGTATAGTTCAAATGATGATTTGGGATGTTTTGATGCAATTAGTTTTATTTAATTTGAAGTGGATTTCAAATTGGCTTATATGGGTTCTTATGGGTCAAATGAGCAAAGTTGACTAATTTGATCAAATTGACCAAATTGGCTTGGGTTAGGTGTTAGTTTAGGTTCAATTGGTGATTTAAAATTGATTGTAGATTTTGATTCCAATCAATTTGGATTTAGAAATGTTTTAGCCCAATTTGACCCTTTAGGTCAATTTGGGTTAAATTGTCAATTGACTTGGTCAAATTAAATTCAACCAAGGCTTTGATCTTGCTCAATAATCAATTTATGATGGATTTGAGTTATTGGTTTCAATCTATTTGGATTAGATTGATATTTGGCCCAATTTGGTCTTTTAGGTTAAATAGGGTCAACTTAGTCAAAGGCCAATTATACTTTGGCTCAATGGTCAAGTCATATTCAAGGATCAATTTAGAGTTAGTAGGAATCATTGGTTTCAATTAATTGAGTTTGGAATGAAGTTTTATTAGATTTGGCTCATGTAGGCGTCAATTTGAGTCAAGTGATCAAATTAGCTTGGTTTGACCCAATTCATTGCAAATGGACAATCTAGTGTGATCAACAATCATTGTAGGAGGTTTTCAATGTGTTGGTTCTATCCAATTTGGGTTGGATTGGAGTTTGGTTGATGGTTCCTTTAAGTGAACATAATGGGTCAATTGAGTTCATTTTGGGTTGAATTAGGTTGAGTTGATTTGATGATTAACTTAGAATTAATTGATGGCTTTGATTGCAATTGATTTGGGTTTAATTGGATTTTGGCTCATTTGAACATTTTGGGTTCAAATGGGCTAGGTCAGGTTGATTAAATGGGTTTGATCAATTGGCTTGATTGTGGATTTTGGAAAAGTATGGAATGATGATTTGAAGGGTTGGAGTGCTTTTGCAAATCAATTGGATTAGGTTGATTGAATGGATTTTGGGTTAAGTCCATAAGATCGATCATGAGATTAAGATGGGTTTGGGTTTAAATTATTTTGGCTTGGAGCTTGATATAAAATAGATTCAATTAGGTTTTGGTTGGATTTATTTGAGGTTTGGTTTGAGTTTAGTTTTGGCTAGGATGTGATTGTAGGCCAGGATGATGCTTATGTCCTAAAGGCATAACTTAAACCTAAGGCTTACCATCCTAAAATCTTTAGGTTTAGGTTTAGTGTTCACCTAATTACTAGAAGTGTTCTATGACTAGAGAGGTTCTAGTGTCTAGAAGACTCCTAAGTCTAAGATAGGAAGGATGAATCATCACTCCAAAAGTGAGGTCAATAGGAGCATTATTGAGCATTCTCAATATTATGTGCTCCCTAAAAACTCTTTCTAAATTGAGTCTATCACTATTGAAATTCTAAAATATCAATCCTTGAATATAAATGAGTATTCTTTAGATTTTGAGCTCTTAAGATGTAATTAACTACAATGATTTGCCTCTAAGGGAAACTTGTATCCCTAAAATTTTAATAAAAGTTTTTAATAAAATTTTAATAAATGAGTGTTTTTAAGATTTTGAGCTCTTAAGATGTAATTAATTTTAGAGGTTTTACTCTAAAGGGAACTGGTATCCCCAAAATTTTAATAAAAGTTTAATTAAAATCTATGAAATTTCTAGGAAACACATATCATGCAAACTTAAAATAAATATTTTATTATTTTATTTAAATCCATAGTAGAATAATGCTTCTATCACTTGAGCAGTATATTATTCTTTGTATTATATTTGGGTACAATAATAAGAAAACTCTCTTTATTTTACTCTTTAAATCATCTGTAGAGTAGTATTTAGTTTTTGAGATAGTATATTATTATTGATGTCATATTTGATCACTAAAATGAAGTTAATTTTAATATTTATGAATTTTTCCTAAATTTTCTCACATAGAGAAGATAATATAATAATGGTCCTTCTATAGTTTGTTATATAGATAATGATTAGTTATAAGAGTTCAGTGGAGAGAATATATTGCAAATGTAGATATGATTGACGTATAACAACATATAAAAATAGAAAAATATTAATCAAACTTGTTTATTCACCTTCTTCCTTCTAAAAAAGCTCTACATAGAAGAGCCAAGTAACCAACCATAATAGTTATGTTATACCCAAAAATTAGGGAATATCAACATAGCCCAAAAATCAATCAACAAAAAATAAGAAATGAAGCCAAAAATGTGACTGGAACAAAAGATTGTTGCAGAGGAGAAATATATGTTATTCAATGTAGTAAAAAAGAAGTAGCCTGGTCCCAAGATAAAAAAAAAAAAAAAAACTATTTAGAATGTCCAAAAAGAAGATTATAATAAAAGATACTTCAATAGTCCTTCCAAATATTGTGTCAGCTTTGACCCTCTTTCATGGCATGAATTTTTCTCAAACAGTATTTTGATTTTTTGGATGACTATGGATAAACCACAAATATATTTGCCAAACTTTCTACTATTTCTTTCCTTCCACATATGATAGACTAAATAATGAATATATAAAAGTAAAAGTTTCTCAAGAAATTAGAAATATTTTCTAGGCTAAATATATGATCCACTAATTGTAAAAAAGAAGGAGCTAAGGAGAAAGGTTGAAGACCATAGCATTAGAAAAATCACATTGGAAGAATAGATGATTTATGAATTTCAGCTCAAAAAAAAAAATACAAAGAGAACAAATAAGAGCACAATGAATATTTCTAATCAATAGAACATCGCAAATTTTAGAGCTCCACAAAGACCAGGTCAAACATAAAGAAAGAATCTAAGAGCATGATGATTATGCCAAACATAATTATATCAACTAACAAAAAAGTCCACTATAGAATTCTTCAAGTAGAGCTTATAAAGAAGAATTTTTATCTTCTTTCCACAAAAGTCTACAATATTAAGAACCTGAATGTCTTTTATGTTGTAAAGAAAAAGATAATAAGAAATAATAAAGTTAGCATTCTAATCAACAGGGTTATAAATCAAACTTAAAGAAACTCTAAAGTCCCATATATCTAAAAATCTTAGAGCAACTTAATGTATTGGTTCTCTTATAGATAGTAAATAAGAGCTAAATCTCAAAATATTAGCAAATGGCATCTTCTAATAATGATTTTGATTTTTTTTTTAAGTTATAATTTTGGTGGCAGCCTTTGTTTCATATATATATATATATATATATATATATATATATATGGTGTTCGCTGTTTGCAATGCATAGCTTCAGTTAATACTACCAGGTACGAATAGTACGGCCTAAGAGAAAACGACGTTGTCGTACAGTACACGTTTAGACGACCGCAGTGTCGTCGGTGAAACCGGAAGTACTCAGATGGACCCGCGCCACTATAAATTCAAGACCCCACAAAATATATTTTTGATGATTCTTTGTTATTTGCTCCAGCGTAAGACAAAGAACTGATTAGACAACCAGAGACATACAGACCGTTGTATCTATAGATTTCAGGCTGGCACGCAAACAACGTCATACGCGGGATTCTGGTACCCATGTGACCACGTTGTAATGGATGATTTTTTTTTTTTTTTTGAAAAGATAGAGCCGTATTTCAATTGTATTAATTATTAAAATTAAAATATATAATTTTTTAAAATATTTTAAACAAATTTAATTACAAATTAGAACACATAATATATATATATATATATATATATATATATATATATATATATATATATATATATATATATAAGAATTTAACTATAAGATCAAAATCAAATTTTTTAGACTAAGATAACTTATATAAATATATAATTAGTAAATATAATAAATAAATAAAAGTGTAGTGCGCAAGTCACAGAAGAACCGAGGAGAACCCATTAAAATATCGAGAAATAATAGAATATTGCTGGTAGGGCTAGGAATTATAAACATAATTAATACATGTGAATCAATGCATCTAACATTGATTTTATATTAAAGGCCGCTAAGTGGAGTAATTGAGATTAAAAAATAATAATTTTAAAAAATTTATGTATATATTATATAATTTTATATATTTATAGATTTAATATCAAAAAAATTTTATGAAAATAATTAATAATAATAATAATAATAATTTAAATATGATTTAATAATTTAAATGTAAATATTATATACTACATAAATATATTAGAATTATAATATATACATATATATATATATATATATATATATATATATATATATATATATATATATATATATCTTAATAATTCATCTCAAGATATATTTTTATAATAAATAATTTTAGGAGAATTTAAAGATAAAATTTTATATTAGATATAATTATATAAATTTTTTAAAATTTTAAAATGTTGAGTATCACTTTCATCTCAGCTTTAATTATATCAATATCGTTAAAATAGCATAATAAATTTTCATTATTGCATGTAGCCCACCAACATTATCACTATTCAATAAATCCAATGAATAAAATAAATAAGTAAAATAATTAAATAATTAACTAAATGAAATTAAAGCAATCTGAAATAAGCACTAATTGACATATAGAAGACATCTAAAAGTTAATAAAATTTGATATAAAATTTTTCTATAGGGTTTTCAAATAAAGTACTTTCTAGGGGGCATAAATTAAACAAATTTTTATTTTGGCCAAAATGAATATTATAGAATTAAATCATTCATCATCAGTGAGCTAGGATTTTATGTGGGTCCATATCCATCGTGATTTAAAATGGAAGGGAACCACATTCTAAAATGAAATTGAAAAAAAATCACTAGGCTATTTGGTTGCCTGAAAGAAAAAAAAAATACAATATAAAAGTAATGTAGTGTATTTTGATTACTTTAGAGTTATTTGATTGAAAATTCTATAAATACATAAGTTTTTTTTTTTAGTAAAATAAATATAATAATATTTTCAGATGAGTAAATGTCGTGGCGATACGGCGATGGTGGCAAAGATACGAGATGAAACGGCAATGATGATCTCCGATGAAGACCCACGGCACGATCGAAGTGAAGGCAACGGATGCGATCTTTCTACCGGTGTATTGGAATCGCCAAATCAATTTGAATTCTAAATACACTAAAAATAATATTTATAATGTATTCTAAATACATTATATTATCTTGAAAATTTTAATTTGCACCAAGTGAAACATCAAAAAAGTTAAAACTCATCCATTTACTTTATTTTACGCAACTAGACAGCCTCTTAGAGAGAGAGAGAGAGAGAGAGAGAGAGAGAGAGAGAGAGGCAATTGTTTCCTGAATTGATTTTTTGGGCTAATTAGGTCTAGGCTCAAAAATCGGGGTTACATATTATTGAACTAGTAAGTAGTAACTGTTTCGATTTTTAATGAGCTAGCTTATTCAGTTATTCTCATATCAATCAATATTTAGCTTTTTAATTTTAATTGAATGAGTATAAATGATGAATTTAGGTTTAAAATATAAAAATTAAAATGTTATATCACATAATTTAGACTTTAAATCATAATCAAAATATTCAAATGTGGAGTTTGCTAAATTAAAATATTTTATATTGAATTGATAAAAGTATATTATTATATTATTATAATGTTATTTAAATTATATTAAAATAATTTTAAATTCTATTATGTCATTTATTTCAGCCCTGTGGTTCAATATTTTGAACTTGAACCTCTTTTTTTTCACTTCAATCTTCGATATGACTTTCAAAACATTAATTATTGCACTTAAAATTTTTTTGATATAATTATAATAGAATAGATAAAAAGATGGAAAAAATAGGAACTTTAATAATTTAATTTGGTAGCGTATTACACATTTGCATTCCTTATTTTTCTTCAATTCAATGTGTTAATTTATCAAAAAAAAATTTATAACTATGAATGACTTAATTAGAAATAATTAATCAATAGATAATACTTGATATGTAAATATCTAATTTAAATTACCCAATAAGCTAAAGAATTTTTTTAATAACTTCCCTTACAATATATAAAATATTACTTAAAAATCAAATTAAATTGAATAAAAAATATAAACTTAATTTTGAGGAAAAACTTTAAATAATCAGAAAATAAACTGATAAATTTCATTAATTTTAATAATTTTGAATTAGTTTTATTCAAAACTCAAAATAATGATAACGGTATAAATAAGTATTTTTTGAAATTATATTCTATTTGAAAAACGTTACGGAATGTTGACATAATTGGAACATTTTATTTTATAAAAATAAAACAATCATCATAAAAATAAATTTATTGAGAAGCAAATAATCGGCAACTTTGGTCAAAGATTTATAGGGTAGACGTCATTGATTTTTTTTTTTTATAAATAATTTTAATTTATAAGAAAAATATTCTTAGAAAGCAGGGATTATGAGCATTGATATTCCTTGTAATTTCGTGAGCATAAGTGCACATGCATTGAATTAGGGCCAAGAAATTTTTATTTTTATTTATATGTTATTTTTAAATATATATTTAATTAGTAAATTTTTAAGTATTTAAATTTTAATTTTTAAAAATAACTTATATTTTTTTAAAAAGAAAGATTTACATATATATACCACACACAATTCTATCTATTTAATAACTAACACCTAATGTTTAATATTATTTATTACACTTTATATATGCATGTAAAAGAAAGGTGTATTCACTTTTTAAATATATATACTAATAGTGATATGTTTAATGTTATGTTGAAAATTTGAGTATTACAATCAAAATTTAGATATTAGATGTATAAATATATTAGAGATATATGATATGTATGTAAACATCATATTTTATTCAAAATAATTTTGAGATGATTTGAATATTTTTAAAAATAACTATCAATTGCAAAATTAAATTATTTTAAACTAAAATATTAATAAATTAAATTAAATTTTAAAAAATAAAAATGATCGGCCTTTAAATTTTAAAGCTCAGCTTAGCGACTTTTTTTCAAAGAACAATTTGAATTTATATAAATAATAATAAATATTATTTATTATTATTATCATCATCATCATCATCAACATCATCATCATCATCATCATCATTATTATTATTATTATTATTATTATTATTATTATTATTATTATTATTATTATTATTATTATTATATGCAAGATTCTAAAAATTGGACTGTACATAGAATTAGAAAATAAAAAGGTTCAAAGTTTATAAGTTAAATCAGGGTGGAATCAAGCGTTGAACCGGATGATATAATAAATATTAAAATTATCTAAATAAGACTTAAATGATGAAATAATGATACAATATGTGCAATTTGAGAAAATAAATTATAAAATATAAATCATATGCAAAAAATCTTTTGTAATTTTAAAGTTAAATGCATTAATATATAAATACTAACCATTTTATAGCAATGATAATTCTTTGAAATATCCCCTTCTAGAGTTTCAAGAAATTACTTATCCTAAAAAGGAGTTGAAATTAAAATAAAATTAATAATCTGGCATCATCTAAATAAAATATGCAAGGAAATATAAGCTAAACTAACTACGAAAAGATATTGTAAATTATGATGAAGAGCACTTAATAATTAATACTAATAAATAACAAGTTATAAAAAAATTGGGACATTCATAAGTCAACAAAAAATATATATGACATATCATTAATTTTTGTGTTATTTAGTCAAAAATTATCTCTAAAAACTAAAACATCAAACACATTAAAATTCATCTCTAAAATAAATTCAAAAGAAATAGACCATGATCAAATATATTAAAATTCATCTCTAAATATTGTCTCTTCAAAAGATCTTGCTTTAAAAGCTACCTCTCCAAAGTTTGTCTCCCAATTCACTTCAAAAGCTTCTAAAATATCATGTTTAAATGTTTTATGCCTTTCATATGTTACACCAATTACTTCATGACCTTCATTAGCATATGCAAAGCACACATATAAAATAAATTATTTCTTAACCTTTATAATCAATAAATGTATAATTTAATTAACTAACTATTAGTTGGCCTATTGGATGATATATTTATTCTTTCAATAATAGAAATGGTATCATCATTATATATTTCATTCTCCAAATCATCATAATTTAATTCAGGAGTGCATTCTTCATCAACTATCTAAAAATCTATACTTGAATAATCCAAAAGATCATAATTTATCTTTTAAGATGAAACCTATCAAAAAAACATAAAATTTTAGATAAGTATCAAAATCAAGAACAATATCATAATAATAGAATATATTTTTTTTTAAAGCATACATGTTCCTCAAATTAAGATTGTAACAAACATAGACAAGATCATTTAACCTCTGATGTTTCAAATTATTTCTTCTTTTTGTATGGATTTGTTCGAAATTACTCCAATTTTTTTTGACACCTCGAATAAGAAAAAGTCTTAACTTAAAATTCTAAAAGCTAATTTTTGTAAATTAAGAGTACTAGAACCAAACATCTACCATTCATCTACATATAAAATTTTGATTAACCTCAAAAATATAAAATATGTCAAAGAGATAGTGACAAACTAAAAATAAATAAATGGAATTGTAAAAAATTCACTAACCAGGTTGCATTTCTTTTGCCATAATGAGTGCAATTGTCTTCATAAAATTTTCTAAATTATCCCGATATATTTTAACTTTATTCATTGTTAATTTAGACTTGGGAAATATACCTTTATTTCCAATAAGTTCAATTAATCTTTGCATTACTTTAAGTTTTTGATTGTAATTCTCTTAATCATATTGAAACTGTGAATTCAAGAAATATGCAGCTGAGCGGATATCTTGGTGGAGTTGTTCATCTCATCTCTTCTTAATAATATAAGTATATGACTTATATAATCTTTCAACACCTCTAAACATTCATTTAAATGTTTTTCTTGCTCTATACATGTCATCATAAATATAACTAAGAGATGACTTTTTGTCGGAATCAACAACTTGCAATAATCTTATTAGTTCATATGTTTTTTTTTTTTTTACATGGTTAACCAATCACTCCTGATATATCCCTCTAAAATTTATAAATGAAGCACGAAACTCCAATTAAAAGATATATATAATCAAATTAAACGACTCAGTGAGACGAGTTCAACAATGTTATAAGCGTATCAAATCGATCTCAAATGAGCTCAAATCAAGCCCAAAAGCTACATATAAAAACTTCAAAATACTGATTGAATGATCAAATGACTTCCAAATTTGACGTGCTTATAGTCAAATCGAGCGGGTCAACGAGAAAAATCCAATGAGCTTAAGATCACTCAAATCGAAAGTCATTTGAATGGTCAAATCACCAAAAAACTATCTATTATCAAATGAATCGATATGAACCATCTGATGGAGTGTTTTAAGATTTTCTCTACAATGACCAAAATACCCCTCTCAAAATCCTATAAATAGGACTCCATTCTTATCATGAAGATGGAAGAGGAGTTAGAGATGAACTTTGGAGAAAGATGGGAGAGAACTAGATATTTGAAGTTCGTCATCACCACTGTTGTCGCCACTTATTGTCGTCGTCGACTGTCACCAACAACCGTTACAGCCCAACTATCACTGCATAGTTGTTGTTACTTGATTTTGGAATTCTCATTATCATGCTTTCTCACATATAACATTGCAATCTCATTATCGAAAAAACTTAAACTTTGTACTCCAAAGCAGATATATAGTTGAACATTTTTACTGAGCTAGGCTCTGTGGTTTTTTCTCCTATTCTTGGGATTTTTTTATGTGAAAATTCTGGAGTTCCTTGTTCTCTATTCAACTATCTGTGTGTGCGTTGGATTTCCATACAAGCTAAGGCGTGAAGTTTTATTCTACTGCGATAAGTTTTTTAGCACGAAATAGTTTAGCATCATCTGTGGGAAATATTTCCTTTACTTCTTCATAATTGTTAACAATCTGATTTTATGTTCGAAACAGCACCATCTAGATGGTGGAGAAAATCTTACTCTAGAGGAACACATAAGAAGAAGAAAGATTTATCAAACTCCGATTCTTCAGCTTTCGTTGGAAACTAGGGGGCAACTCTTAATTTCAAAAGATCGCCCAAATCAATATTCTAGATATCTAATTGATTATCAGTTCCAAAAGCGAGCCAATGATGGAGAGTAATTTCAACGTTAAAAAAATAGCTTTACAAATCGTGATTCTTCAATCATACTCATGGAAAATAAAGCAAAGGCCAAGGAGCAACTTTGGCTAAAGCCTCAAATAGATGTTTTAATTTGATCTTTTACACACAGGTTAACATTATCGAGTAATACTCTGACAAATAATCTCGAAAGAATTAAAATGTTTAACATCTTCCACACTTGTTAACATCATCGAGTAACACTTTGATAAAATAACCTCGGATGAGAGTTAAAACTATTGACTTCTTTCACACAGGTTAAATGTCATCGAGTAACACTCTGAAAAATAATCTCAGATATGTCAAAAATATTTTATGGATTCCTCCCCTAGAAGACACGCCTTTGAGGAAGCCTCGATGGGAAGCTAGTAGTGGACAAGGTCCTCATTAGAAAGACTTCAAGAGAGTAAGTGGTTGATAGGCTCTTCATTCATTAAAAATCACAAAAGACAAATACCTCAGAAGGTACAAATACATCAAAAATCTCAGAAGGCAAAAGCCTCAGAAGGTACAAGTATATTAAAAATCTCAAAAGACAAATGCCTCAGAAGATACAAATACATCAAAAATCTCAAAAAGCAAAAGTCTCAGAAGGTACAGGTACAACAAAAATCTTAGAAGGCAAAAGCCTCAAAAAGTACAGGTACATTAAAAATCTCGGAAGGAAAAATAGGTGCATCAAAGCCTAAGGCAAAGCCTTACATACATACATTAAAACCTCGAGAAGAAAATAGGTACATCAAAATCTTAAAGGCAAAAAGCTTCATAGTGTACATTAAAATCTAAGGCAAAAGCCTTAGAAGATACATATACATCAAAAATCTCAAAATACAAAAACCTCAGAAGGTATAAGTACATCAAAAGCCTTAGAAAGTACAAATACATCAAAAATCTCAAATGGCAAAAGCCTAACAATGTACAGGTACATTAAAAAACTCAGAAGAAAAAAGCCTCAGAATGTACAGGTATATTAAAATCTCAAAAGACAAAATCTCAGAATGTACAGATATACCAAAAATCTTAGGAAATATATATTATAATCCTTTCAAAGTCAAAGTCTAAAAAAGGATATATGATTACCCTCATTATTGAGGGGCAAAAACTTTACAATACAAAAATATATA
Source organism: Cymbidium sinense (assembly GCA_021442155.1). Lineage (NCBI taxonomy): Eukaryota > Viridiplantae > Streptophyta > Magnoliopsida > Asparagales > Orchidaceae > Cymbidium > Cymbidium sinense. The sequence goes on from CM038230.1 coordinate 36,031,428, forward strand.
TCATTTATACTAGGGGGTAAAAGGCCTTAGTAGTCATAAGAGATAATATGGAACCAGAATGGGATGCCTAACTAGTCGTTGGAAATCGAGATGGGGAGAATTGGAGGGGAGGGTGAATCACAGCAGTGGAGGCTACAAGAGAGTAGAAAGTGGAAGCACACTTGAGCCTGAATTCATGATGCGACACCCAAGTCGGGTTTCAAACCGGAATGGGAGAATTGAGTCACGAGGGGTCTGACCGCCATAAAGATCAGTGGAGGATTCCAGAATTTATAAAAACTTGGAAGCATACACCAATTCATGATGCGTTTAACCACAGATTGGAAACCCTAAGATCGAGGAGAACTGCATGAGGAGGTCATTGTTTATACTGCCGGAGGATTCTAGGATTTAGAGAAAGTTGAAAGAATATGGAAGCATATTGGAGCCTGAATTCAGATGCACTAATCGTCGAAACCCCAAGATCGAGAAAAGCTCTATGAGGTCGACACTATTATACATGTCAGTGGAGGCTATCAAAGAGAATAAAGTGGAAGCAAACTAGTGTCTGAATTCGAGATGTATGCCGCCAAACTAATTCAGTTGGAAACCCCAAGATCGGGAAGAACTAAAACCTGTGAGAGTGGTCGATACCATTATATAGGTTAGTAGAGGTTACCAAAGAAAAGAAAGTAAAATACAAATTTTTTATTATCCCTAGAGGGGTATTTATACTTTAAAATTGACTATTCAATTTTTTTAAAAAAATAATAAAAAAATAAAGAAAACTGTTCGTATTCTAAAAAAATATACATTAAAAAACATATATGTATTATATATTAAATATATAATTTGGTCTTTTCCTCTCCTCTCTCTCTTATCTCTCTGGTTCCTCTCTTTCTCATCTCCTTATATGATTACAAATCATAATAATTTTAGCTAAAGTTATTTTATTTTAATATATTTTTGGATGAATAAGTTTCCCCCCTCTTTCAAAACAAAAATCAAAGTGTATATATATATACATATATATATATATAATAAAATAAATAAATATTAATGACTAGTTAATAAATAAATAAATTGATATACATAACGTATATGATTATAAATTATAATAATTTTTAGCTAAAGCTATTTTATTTTAATATATTTTTGGATGAATAAGTTTTATCATCTAAAAAAAGGGGGACAAATGATATATTCTTCTAAAATTTATAAATAAAGCATAGATCTACAGTTCAAGCATGTGTACAGTCAAATTAAATAACTCACTGAGACGAATTCAATAATGCTAGAAACGGGTCAAATCGAGCATAAATGAGCACAAATCAAGCCCTAAAAGCTACATATGAAAACTTCAAAACACTGAATGGTTGATCAAATGACTCCAAATTTGACGTGCTTATAGTCGAATCGAGCGGCTCAACGAGACGAATCCAACGAGCTTAAGATCACTCAAATTGATAGTCATTTGAATGGTCAAATCACCAAAAAAATTATCTATGATCAAATAAATCGATACGAACCGTCCAATGGAGTGTTTTAAGATTTTGACTAAAATGACCAAAATATCCCTCTCATAATCCTATAAATATAACCCCATTCTTATCATAAAGAGGGGAGAGGAGCTAGAGGCAAACTTATAAAAACGGGAGAACTAAAATTCAAGTTTGTCATCACCATTGTTGCCGATCTCCACTTAGATTGACCGCCGCTAATAACCTACGACAACCATCGCTACATAGCTATTACCTGATTCTGGAATTTCCATTATCAAACTTCTCACATACAATATTGTAATTCTGTTATCGAGAAAACTTAAACTTTGTACTCCAAAGCAAATATATAGTATAGCATTTTTACTAGGCTAGGCTCCGTAATTTTTTTCTCTTTTTTGAGATTTTTTCATGTAAAAATTCTAAATTTTCTTATTCTCTTTTCAACTATCTGTGTGTGTGTTGGATTTCCATACAAGCTAAGGCATAAAATTTTATTCTACCGCTATAAATTTTCTGGCACACAATAACTCTAAAATTTGTTATCCATAATGATAGAGATTGCTTCTTTTCCTTTAGCAATTTTTGCTAACTTTGGATCTGCATAATGCTTATTTGTAGTACACTTTTTAAAGTAATAAAGATTGTCGTAAAAAGAGTAGCTCTTGGACGTACTATTTCAGTCCACCCTTGCCTTTTCCTCAACCAAGACAATAAGAAAATATGATTGTAAACTAATATTGTTATATTTGATGTCTTCTTAGCAAGCTCTATTATATGAGGCAAGCTATTAATATCTTTTAGAATCAAATTCAAGTAATATGCTGAACAAGGAGACTAATAAATATTCTCATGCTTTCATGTAGTAACTCTATTTATAATTTGTTGCATTATTCACAAATTGTAACATTTTCTCAATCTATCCATCAACTACTTCAAGAAATAAGAAAGAGTTGAGTAGTATCTTTCTTAATATCAAAAGCATCAATAAATTTTAGAAAAGATACTTCTCATGGACAATAAATTGAAATGTTAATCAGTATTTTATTTCTAACATCTATCCACTTATCAGCCATTAAAGTGCACCATGTTTCCTTTGAACAACACCTATAATATTCAATTAGAAGTTTATACTCTTCTTGGTAATCTTTCAATAGATTAACTCTCATCCTATGATATGATAGAAGTTCATAACCTAGCTCAATAGCAACTATTGCATCTACAGCTTTCTAACCAAATGATGAATTTAAAACATTGAATGGAATACAACTACTAGAAAACCATCAAACAAGAGTCTTTCTATACTATTTCTTTAAGAAACATATCTTTTAAAATGATTGTAACTCAGGTTTTGCTCTTGGGGCAATGTAAGCATCAATTTCATCTATTTTTTTTTTCTTTCATGTAATCATTTATCATATGCAATTGATAATTGTGATTTAGATAGAGAAGAGCCTCTCTCTTCTCCAACAATATGTTCATTATAAGGATGCACACTCTCTCTATTCTCTTGTGTATCTTTTTTTTTTTTTTTTTTTTGAGATATTGCTTTCAAATTTTCTAGCATTTTAAAGTGAATAACATTTGAAATTTTTTTGCATAGAGCGATGTTCCCTTTAACCCTTGCTTGATGTTGTTTCATTCTATTTATACCGACTTTGTATATTAGTCCATAATACAAACACTTATATTACTTTTCCTATTAGGATTTCTAGATTCACTAAAATGATCCTAAGTCGGATCCATTTTCTCATGAACACTAAGAGAATAAATAAAATTTTGACTTCCAGAAGGCTCCATTCTAAAGATAAAAAAAGAAAATAAATGTTGAATAAATAAAAAACTATAAACTTAGTCATAAGATAAAAAGATATCTAATTTAATATTATATACAAGAGAATGAAAGTTTCATGTTCATCCACACCATTTACAAGAAAAAATAGGTTATATTTCTCTTACAAGTTCATCCACCATGAATTTACAAATGATATATTAGTTAATACTTAATACAAATTATATTAGTAAATTATGTCATTGGCATAAAAAAATACATCCTAGAAAAAAATGTTTTTAAATCAATGAATGAACATATAATAAATCTATAGAAATTTAAAAAAAATATGAGATTATCCACAATAATTATAGAAGATGAATTAGTTCATCAAATTCAACATCAATTTATTATGAATCTATTCATATAAATCTAACAAAATGTTATACATAATAAAATCACTACACTTATAATTTTTTAAAGCTGTGTAAGAGACCAATATGCACAAACAAAAACAAAGAACAAGTTTTTTTGCTTTTTGCCATTCAAGGGATCCATGAGACACGAGAAATACAATATATATATATATATTCAGAAAATGCTAAGAATATTACTTTAAATCCTCTTTAAATGCTATCCCTTGATTCTCCCCAAGCATCCTCTTCTTACAAGGAAATTTTCCATGGTTGCGACCACCAAGTCAGCAAGCCAAAAGGTTGTGAATCTGCGACCACCAAGCAATCGAAGAGGAGGAGAAGAAAAGCAATGAATAGAGAATGGAGAAGATGGAGAAAATCAGCGAAGGGCGAAGGCAAAGTGGCGAATGAAAGTCCTAAGCAGCGACCGCGAGGAAAGGAGAAGCTATCGACGTATTGTAGACTTCGCAGTGGGGAGTCGGGACTCGGGCGACGGGCACTTGAGCAACAAATTCTTTAAGCTTGGGCTTTTAATTTAAACTTACGAAAAACCTTGGCCATTAGATTACAAATCAATGGCAAAGTGAAACTTTTGTATTAAACTGGCTGGTTTTTTAAACCGGAACTAGTTCTTTAGTTCGTCGATTCAACCGCTGATTTTTTCTGATTTTATCCGGTTCTTTGTGGACAGTGTTTTTAGCAATTCAGATTGGCACTGTGACCGGTTCACAGTCGGTCGAATTGATTGAACCGATCAGTCCGATCCAGTTGAAAATTTTATAAGCATATGAACTAAATGAATTATAGTAAAATTATATTTTGTTAATTTTAAAACTGTAAAATACGATATTTTTTTTTGCTCTTGTAGAAAGCATCTATTTAACTATATATTATTGCTTTACTAAAATAAACCAATTCATAAATGATATATGAAAACGAGAGTATTTAAAATTTTTTTTTATATAAAAAATAAAGCTCGTAGGGTGGTGGGTAGGGGCGCGCATTTTTCAAAAAAAATCCAAAATAAAGAACAGAATCGAATCAAAAATCTCTAATTTGATTTGATTTTATCTATGTTATTTGAATTTAGCAATATTTGATTTTTCGATTTTTAGATTGATTTCAATATTCTTAAATTAAAAAAAAATGATTAAACTGAATATTATTAAACCGGTTTTTATTATGAAACTGATAATTTATATTTCAAATTATTTAATTTACATTGAATTTTTTGTTTCTTGTAAACTGAGCAAAAAATCTGAAAAAAAATTCAGATTAGATGGGTCGGTTTATATTAATCATTAAATAGTTCTATTTTTAGAATTGATTTGTCCAATCTGATCGAATGCAGACCTCTTACGGAAGGATCACCCGTTCAAATTTTTACAATTAAATGTTTAAAGAAAATTAAATAATATATTTTTTTTAAAAAAAAAAAACTAAATAACATATCGTTTAAGTATGTGAAGCTATAAACTAATTGTAAATACAACACACAAAAAAACAAAAGGTAGATAAATAATTAAGCTAAGTAATTGAATTTCTTTGCTGCTAATTTTAATAACAAAGAACAAATCTAATACATAAGCTATCTTAATTAATTACTAATACCACAAAGTTAAGCTAACTAATATAAAAACGACAGTATAGTGATGAAGTAAATAGTTTATGCAGTGTGAGATAAATTACAAAGTGAGGACGAATTAATATATATACATAACTGTATAATATCAATTATAATATTAACACAACATTAACATTCAATCCAAGCACTTATTAAGGTTAAACAAGAAAATGTAAGTAATGTAAAAGTTAAACTATAGAGCAATTAAGATAATAGGGTCGGCCCCATTATCTCCAACCTATGGCCACACCTATTCTCTTATGAAGAAATTTTTAAAATAAGTATAATTTAAAATATAATTAGTAATTTAAGTATCTTAAAAATAAAATTTAAATATAGGTATAGTCGCGTTATAACTTACTAAAGTCCATTAAATGATTTATACGTAACTATTGTTTTAAATTATTTTATTAAGTCGATAAATATGTAAAGTGCTTAACTTAATTATGTAGTGATAAATCGCTAAACGCATTATACCATATTTAAATTTTATTTTTAAAATATTTAAATTACTAATTATATTTTAAAATATAATTATTTTAAAAATTTCTTCATTCCCTTATTTGGATTAGGATTCCACTACGTAGACTTGCCACCATAAGTCCACTCCTCTCTCCAAGTAGAAAGAAAAAGTTCTTTAGAATTAATTATGAATTAGGCCACCCAATCTCTAAAATAATAGAAACACAAAAACTAAAGTTCTTTAGAACTTTAGAGGGCACCAAATGATAATTACCTTACAATTACAATGAAAGTAAATCTTGGTAAAATATAAATCAAAACATGTAAAACATAAATCATGCAAAATTAATTAGTGATACATGAGATGAATAAAGCATATCAAAAATAAATAAGTGAGCATGGAAATGATCAACAAACAAGCACATTATAAGCCTAAAGTGATAAAAGAATTTTAAATTGGATTACATGATATATTGATCATCATGTATGCCTTTAATTAGCTTAATTAAGATATTTATACTAATATAAACACAAGTTGATACAAAAGATTTATAGATCAAACTAAGTTCCATGAAAATAGCAATATGCAATATCTTAATCAAGACCACTAAAGCTTTTCATAGAATTGAGAGTAATATTTGCTACACATAAAAGGATTAGGGTCAAAGCACATCCAAGAAGAAAGAAAATTATAAAAAAAAAATTACATAAAGAAGGAATCCAAGTCTTTCTTCTATAAAATGGAAGGGATGCTTAAAGTAGGATTAGTTCAACATCAAGAATTGATTAACATGAAAGGTAAAATAATATCACAATTATATATTATAAATTTAATATGATTGATATTCTTATAGCATATGGTGGATTAAATATTGTTCCATAATTCATGATTGCAAGACCTTGTTAGATATCAGGACACCCAAAAAAAACTAGTGAGAAGTGAAAAATATATCTATTAGAAGAATATGATGAGTTAACATGTAGAAGTTATTGAAACAAGTGGTTTAATACTTAAGAGTGATTTTATTTCAAGACTACTAAGAAATTTTTGTGTACTTACTTTTTTAAAAAAATTTAAATTATAGTTTCTATATATGGGATAGATTTTAACTTTTTAGATCTAGTCTATTAGTTTGTATTATAAATTTGAACTTGTTGGTAATATTATATTGTCTAATAGACATTTTTGTATTAATTTGTAAAGTGATATTTCTCCTATTGTAATGTATGTTCAAGCTAGCATTAAATATTATTTATAAATGAATTTTTTTTTTCATATTATGACAGTAAAGATTGGGATATATCTCCATAAATAGAATCAAAAGGTTAGTGAATGAAAAGAAGTACTTAGTACTTTAGATTTCATTGACTTTGGCACATAAGTAAGTTGCATTTAGGACAAGGGGACTATTATATCAAAGAGAAGCAAATACATATTAGAGATCATGCAAATAACTTTTGTTAGTTAAACATGGGCTTTCAATATCTAAAATATTTAATAACATTTATTGATGAATAGTCATCATACATGTATCTTGACTTTTAAATAAAAAAAAATCATTGGATATCTTTAATTACTTAAGGTAGATGTAAAGTAAGATCTAGTGAGTATTATGAGACATAAATTAAAGAAGGATAAATACTTGATGAATTTATAAAGTTTTTTCAAAATAATGATTAGTAGTGCCAAACTACTTAAGTCTTTATGGATTAAAACTCTAAGGATGGTAGCCTACATATTAAATGAAGTTTCAATCAAAGTTATTTATAAAATATCTTTTTTGAATTATGAAAATATTGAATATTTAGTTTACAACATTATGCATATGAGGATGCATGTGAAGTGAGTATTTACAACCCACAAGAGAAGAAGTTGAACTCAACGATTATTTTTAAGTATGTCATTTAATGTGTGGAGAGGTCTAAGGTTTATTGGTTCTATTATCATCTATCAACATAGTGGAAATAAGAAATATAAAGGCTTGCAATGTCTATTGAATGGTCAATGGCAAAAGAATACCTCTAAGAAATAATATATTGTCACTTTTCACTTCAAGTGATAATCCACCTCAAGTCCAATTGACTGTTAGATTGCTTTAGTTGAGATTCCTTGAATTGTAAATAATGAGCTAGTATATCTATTTATGACTTAATAGAGATAGTTGAATAATCAACTTCACAAATGGAAGTTGTTATAACATTAAGGAGATCTCTTGGAGAAAAAGGTATATAATTCATAATGTATTATGTGTCTTCAAGAGCCACACTATCTAAAAATGATCTTGAAATATTTCATGAGCCATAAGTTATAGAGAATCCAATTTATATTACAATTCCATAAAAGATGAGATAAATTGTATGGGATAAATAAAGTCTTATAGTTTATCAAGTTACCAAATTATTTAAAAGCCATAATTTGTAAATGGGACTATAAGTTAAAGAGAGATTCATTGAGAAATATAAAGAGATATAAAGCAATAATAATTGCTAAAGGATTTAATCAACAAAGAAAGTTGATTGCAAGGAGAAAATTTTTCTTGTATAAAAAAAAAATTTCTTCTAAATTATCATGATATTTTTTGGCCTATTTTGACTTGGATCTGAAATAAATCTGAAAGCATTTTCCTTAATGGAAACATAGAGGGAAAAGTAAACATGAGAAAACTAGAAGAATTTTTTTATTTTTTATTTTTTATTTTTTTTAATGATGGTGAGTATTTGATGTACAAACTCAATAGATTTATATATAGATTGAAATAGGTCTCACATCAATAGTATTTGAAAGTTTATGATGTGATATCTTCTTTTAAATTTGCAAAAAAAATATTATAAATTATATATCTAAAGGTTAGTGAGAGTAAAATAAACTTAGATTCTAATCTTATATTTAGACAACATTTTATTTATAATTAATAATAGGAATTTGTTGTATGAAGTGAAATCATTTCTATCTATGAATTTTGACCACCCAAAAAAAAGGATAAGGGATGCCTCTTATATCATTGGCAATAAGATGCAAAGAATATTGCTCAACATGTATAGCTTCTATTATTAGGAGTGACATGAGATAATGCCCAAAAAAATGTCACTAAGAGGGAGGAAATTAGAAATATACTATATGCATAAATTATTGATATTCGATGTGTTAGCGATGTTAATGAGATATTAAAGTAATTCAAGTTATGGGTGTAAATGAAAACAAAGCGTTAAAGATAACTCAAGCTTGGCTCATACTCAATACTATTGAACTAAACTTGACTTATCCTTATATTCTTAAACTCAAGCTTGACTTGAGATCCTAAAATTTCTTGAGAAGGAAGTCACAATAAGAGCATGTTATAGGCATTAATGGGTTCTAGCGACATGCAAGGGAGATGATGAATTCATAAGAGCTTATTGATTCAAGATACAGTATAAGTTAAGATTCAAGATTTGTAAGATATAATATTGTCATTTTTATTATTTGGGTGGATTTAGGTTACCTATAGAGGTATAATGCCAAGAGGTTATAATTCATGGACCTCATTGTAGCTCACTTTAGAAGGCATCCATGGGTTCAGGACCTCCAAGCTTTTTGTGCCAAGGAAAATGCATCCAAAGCTCACTATTAAAGGCATCAACGAGTAAAATTCTAGTAGCATAAGATACTGTAGATTCAAGATGAATTTGCAATTTACTACAAAATTGAGATTTAAAATAAAATAGAGGGGATCGAGTTGGCTCATGAGCCAATGAGCTAAACTGGCTTAAGCGTAAGCTTATAAAACATAAGAGTTCAAATTTGAGCGAGCTTCATAGCTCACTTTAGAATGCATCGGGTTCAGGGACCTCCAAGCTTTTGTGCAAAGGAAAATGCATCTAAAGCTCACTATTAAAGGCATGAACGAGTAAAATTCTAGTAGTATAAGATACATGCAGATTCAAGATGAATTTGCAATTTACTACAAAATTGAGATTTAAAATAAAATAGAGGAGATCGAGTTGGCTCATGAGCCAATGAGCTAAATTTGCTTAAGCTTAAGCTTACAAAACAGAAGAGTTCAAATTTGAGCGAGCTTCGTAGCTCACTTTAGAAGGCATCGATGGGTTCAGGACCTCCAAGCTTTTTGTGCCAAGGAAAATGCATCTAAAGCTCACTATTAAAGGCATCAACGAGTAAAATTCTAGTAGTATAAGATAATGCAGATTCAAGATGAATTTGCAATTACTACAAAATTGAGATTTAAAATAAAATAGAGGAGATCGAGTTGGCTCATGAGCCAATAAGCTAAACTGGCTTAAGCTTAAGCTTATAAAACATAAGAGTTCAAATTTGAGCGAGCTTCGTAGCTCACTTTAGAAGGCATCGATGGGTTCAGGACCTCCAAGCTTTTTGTGCCAAGGAAAATGCATCTAAAGCTCACTATTAAAAGCATCAACGAATAAAATTCTAGTAGTATAAGATACTGCAGATTCAAGATGAATTTGCAATTTACTATAAAATTGAGATTTAAAATAAATTAGAGAAGATCCAGTTGGCTCATGAGCCAATGAGCTAAACTGGCTTAAGCTTAAACTTATAAAACATATGAGTTCAAATTTGAGTCGAGCTTCGTAGCTCAATAATAAGCTCAACTCATGAGCTCCTTAACCTACTAAGTTTGAGCAAACTCATGAAAGACTTGATGATAGACGATTTTTTTACTATAGAAATGCCAACATATTAGTTTAGGGATCACGCTGAGTAAATATGTCTTGCTTATATTGTTTCCTATCATTAGATGGATGAATATTATTAACGAAACTCCTTTATGGTTGCAATATTTTTTTCATAATTGACATGTTTGTATATATATTCATTTATATGATGAAGATTATTATTTAAGTTGAACCTAAAATAAACATTAGATTTATTTATTATGCTATATGTGCTTATGTATAAGTGACATAAAATATTTTGTTAAATGGGAGATAGCACTCGCTCTTAGAAGGCTTATCAGCATGATCCATGTATTTTATTTCGTATTATAAAATTAAATATTTATACCAAGTGAAAGAATATTTATTTTTTTCCGAAGTAGTCATTTATATTTTTTTTTAATTAGTCAAAAATGATTCAAATATTTCTTCATCGTGATAGGATATAGGCAACTACATTCAAAATCTTCCATTTGCTTTTAAAATGTGATGAATAAAATAACAATTAGTAAGAAAGAGAGAGAGAGAGAGAGAGAGAGAGAGATTAAGATATTTGAATTCATAAGCCTCCACACTCCTATCATAAACAACATCAATTTTGAGATTTATTGAAATTTTAGTGCTTAATATTGGTGGTAAACAATTTTTAGAGATTGAGACTTACATAAATTTCAATGGCCAGAAATATGTTAATTTTTACATTTTTAATATACCATGAATTATGGGGTTTTAAAAGCATGTCTATGTCTGAATTTTATGATTAACAAAATGAAGTATAAAAAATTTGCAAGTGAAGTGACAAATTAAATTTATTTATTTGCTTAACTGAATGTAAGAGAATAATATCAAGTATTGTTTAAAATTTCCAAAAAAAATTAAAACTAAGGAGCTGTTGGGATCACTGTCTATTTTCTGTTTTTTATTTTTGTTTTTAGTTTTTAGTTTTTATTTTATTTTTGTTTTATGTGAAAACAAAAAACATGTTTGGAATTTTTTTATGAATTTTTTGTTTTAAAAAATAATAAATAAAAAATATGTTTAGTTGTTATTTTTTAAAATTTTTAATAGAAAAATAAAATAATGAAATTAATTATTACTCTAAGGGGCCACTTGGGAACACTTTGTATTTTTTTTTATTTTTTAAATTTAAAAATAAAATAAAAATATGTTTCATATTTTATTATTTTAACATAAAGCAAAAAAATATTTGGAGACACAAATGACGATATAAATGTTGACCCACATATCTTTTTATCTAATCAAATCAAACGAATTAATTAATGATCGATTTAAATGAACAATAAACTAGATTTGAATCATCGTTGAAACAGCCCGAATAATACTCGTTCATAAAAAAAATCACTTAGAAAAATTCAAAATATAAAAATCTATAAAACAAGAATTTTCATAGTTAATTCAATTGCACATAATAAAATCAACAAGCTACAAATGTGACATCACGCGATTTAAGTAATATTATTTTGATCATCGCTGATGCTGCTTAAAAAATGTATACTTGCAAGATAAATTACACCGATTCATTTGAAATGTTGAAAATGCAAAAGAAAAATACTCATTTATAAGAGTTAATGCATAAACATGAAATATAAAATATCTATATCTATATTTAAATTCTATGAGAAGGATAAAATTTATGAAAATATATAAATATATTTTAAATAATAATTTTGATGCAGTAAGTTAAATTATTATTATTATTATTATTATTATTATTATTATTATTATTAGTAGTATTATTATTATATAATCATGTTAAATTTAATTAGAATCAATCAAAAATTAATATATAAATTCAAATTTATATTATATATATAAACACATATGATATACTAAAATTAATCTACATTATCCTATATTCAAGATAAATCTTGTTAGATTAAATTAATTAAAATTAAAATATTTTATAATATAATTTTAAAAAATAAAAAATTCAAATTCAAAACTTTAAAAATCTGAAAAGTATGACCGGTATTTTAAAAGTAAAGAAAAATAGGTTTTACATGTTTTTAATATTTTAAAAAATAAAAACAAATTTATTTAAAAACAGAAACAAAAATAATAAAATAGATAAATAAACATATTTTTTTAATTTTATTTATTCTATTTCTTAAAAATAAAAATAGAAAACAAAAAACAAAAATTGATTCCAAACAAGGCCTAAGTAAATGAAGATCTAACTATTGAAATTAATAAAAATTTATTGAATGAATGTGGGATTTTAGGCTAATAAATTGTAAGTAACTTCTTAATAAATAATATCGATGAATGGCACTTCGAGACCATTTTAGAATGCTACCTCAACTGAATGATTTGAAGATTGTGCTCTCTTTCCACTTTATTAATGGGAGCACATATGCACATAGTGCGGTGACAGGCTCTAACTTAACAAGGCATTTATTCTACCTTAATAAATAGGCATTTATTCTAATTCGTTTCTTGATCTACAAAAATTGGTATCGTTCATCTTCTTTCTCTGCCGTTCAAAAAAGAATTTGAAGTTTTGTTAAAAACTACTAGATGCTGATGCGAATTCCTGAATTAATTATCGTGAAAATGGTGGATTGTAAAGAAAATATCGCTATTTGTTCATTCTAGATTTGCTAGAAAATTGCTCCCTTGAGCACTGTATGGCATTAGGGTTGCAACCAACCGATGAGGTATATGTGTTCAAGCTTTTTCTTGCATGCTAAAACCAGGTAGAGAAAAGTTTTCATGGTTGTGAAATCGCACACGCAGTATTTAAAGAAACAATAAAACCTGCAATTTTACTTAAAACCTCTTAAAACCACCTGGTCTTGCAAAAAAGCTTCCACTATGATCTGTTTTAGTACAAGATCTTCTCGATACCGATGTAATCAGATAGAAAGGAACAATGCCTATGTGATAACGATCAGGTAAATACAGAGAATGATGACGAAGCAATGAGCAATCACCGGTAAATGCAGAAACAAAAATGCGCGAATAATCACGCGTAAACGCAGGAACAATTACGGTAGAAGTCATCATGACAGACCGAGAGATGACGGCATCGATCAACGGCGGCCGACGTACGGCATGATGGCGACGACCGCTGAGCGACTCTTTGAGGATCTTTGTCTCTCTCCTCTCATATGGGAATGAGGAGTATTTATATATCGGAGGTGGCTCTATAAATACACGCAAAATCCAAACCACTCCTCTCCATCTGGACGATGATGATTCCCTGATCATATGATGTTTTTGTGCATTTGAATGCTCAAATGAAGTCGGAATTGTAAGATCTTTGGCTTGTTGGAACCGGCTCGTCGAGACGCTTGATTTGACTATAAACACTTCATATTTGAGAACTATTTAGAGATTTATCGGATATTCCAAAATTTTCAAAGATATTTTAAGAGCTTGATCTCGACCAGTTTCAACTTCGGATCACCTTGCTTTTAACATCAAGATTCGTGCTTCGACTAGTAGTATTTTAAGTGTCATATCAAGCTTATTTAATATAATCAAGTTCGAGCTCGAGTCGAGCTTTTAAGAATAGTGTTCGAGCTTGAGCTTGTTTACCATTATCGAGCTTGAGCTCGATTCGAGTTTGTTTATGAGCTTAGTTCAAATTGGATTATCGAGCTTGTTAACGAGTAGCTCGTTTAATAAATAAACGAGCTTTAATCAATCCTTAATCAAGCTTGTTCACAAACAGCTTGTTGAGAAATATATATGAACTGTATCAATTAAAGCTTATTAAGCCTAAACTAATAATAATTTGAATAGTATTTTTTACAATCGAGCTCCTTAGCGAGCTTGTTCACGAGCTTTAAATAATAATGTTCATGAGAATAAATAAACCGAACGACAAGTTGTTTATACTTCATTTAGCAATTGAGTATTTAAAAAAGTGTTAAAGCTCGTTTGATTAGTTAATCAAATGAACATGAACGACACGAGCAGCTTGTCGAATGCTCGATTCATTTGCAGCCCTATATGACATACATCTTTAACATATTAGGCTTCAAAGATTACAATGAAATGAGATTCATTTTGGATGCATATTTATATATTCATATAACTCAAGAATGATAGAAATTGGATCCGATTAATGGTCCGCTCAGTAAACCCTAGTCAATTTTGATATAAATTATATATTTTTTTTTTATTTCTACTAATGACTTTATTAGTAACAAAATTATAAGAGGAACATTAAATAATCACAGAGACACATAATTTTTTTATTTATTTGAAGGTTAATCCTTTTTTCCTGATATACTCGTAAGTTTATAATAAAATTACAGAAGATAATTAATTTTAAATACTAGTTGTGACCAATTGAAGATAAACGATAGATATGTACTTTTAGGATGATTTTATATGATAGAATCACAAAATATTTTATAAAATTAAAATAATTTATAGAATTTATTTCTTAGTGATCCACTCCAAAATCAGTGGAAGTCTGAGCAAGTTTTTTCGCCTTCTTGTAATTCAATTAAAAATATTTTAAATTTATCTAAATAGTTTTTTAACAATACTTTTAATGATTATTGATAATCAATTGAAACTTATATTATAGATATATAAATTGATGAATAAATTTCATTCTTAGAAAGAATTAGAAAGCTTACTAAAAAGATAATCGAAAGAAAGAAACTCATTTTATATTCTCTTATTTTTAAATTATAATAGTTAAAATTGACTCTACTAGTTATTAACATCAAACATTATAAAATATAAATTTTTTATCTATATATATATATATATATATATATATATATATATATATATATATATATATATTATAAATACATTTTAAATAAAAGGGTTCAAGATATTTTTAAATTTGCTAGATTGTGCTCTAGAGAAAAATTTTCTGGCTCTATCACACCAGGGCATTGGTTATAAATAGAAAATATATTTAAAAAATATAACTATAATTATAATTATTTTGGGGATGAAGAAAAAATTATCTTTAAAAAATGTTGAGAAAATTTTGCACTATTTGAATCAATTTAGGAGTCTAATTAATCATATACAACTTAATGATATCTTTAGCTAACTTATTCTTTTTTAAATATATATTTTTTAACTTTAAACAATCAAATGAGACCTTGACATAAAATTAGATCAACACTAGTAGAAAAATTGGCAATCAAAAATAAAATTTTTAATGAATTGATTTTATAAGTTTTCAATGGTTTCTTGATTAAGATTAGATGGCATTTTTTTCTTCTTTTTTTTAAGGGATTTAATAGATTCATATATGTGGAATAGTAAAAATTCATATGGATTAAAACATGAAACTTTTTTAAAAGATGGGCATCTTGAGAAAATTCAATCAATTAAAGTGGGGCTCAAATTTTTTCATATTGGTCAAACCATTGACCAAAAAAGCTTAAAATAAAATGTCAACCACCAAGAAACATCTTGCATAAGACATCAAATCCATGGATTTGGATTATTTGAATCTTAATTCAAAGGTATCTAAATCAACCAAACCAATCTAGCTTAAGTTAGGATAGATCATATGAACCTTTAGTTCATCATCATTGATAAATTGACAAGCTTGATACCTATAGCATCATATTTATAGATAAAAGAATAAGAACTAAAAAAAAAAAAAGATAAGTCTCTAATTAATGACATCATTAATGATTGTTACTTTTTTAATTGCCTAAATCATCCTTATATATCTCACATCCAATGTTTATTATTATTATTATATAACACTTGAACTATAAAAATAAAATAAAAAATAAAACCTCACATTAAGCCTCTAAATGTTGTCACCTTGCAAGGTTTGCCACCATAGTTCTTGTTGCCAACTTCACTCATCCTCCCCCATCTTCCACTATAGCCACCGCCTTTTCTCTCATCCCACCACCTCTTTAAGTCCTTGGGCTCTCTTTCCATGTTATCATTCAAGGGTGACGTCCAGGGTGAAGGCATCGACATCAATGAAGCTCACAGGGATTGACGAGCAAGGTCTAGGGTTGTAGGGAGAAAAGCTCATCGGCGAAGGTAGAGCTTGCAAGGAGAGGGCATCGATGGACAACAACATGATTCGACGAAGCTCAGAAGTGAGGGAAGCAATGGGTAGAAATTATGCAAGGGCTTCCAGGGAGAAGGCATCAATGGAGAGAATCATCATCAAAAGAAGACATCAATGGCAAGACCGAGCAAGGCCATTAATGATATTAGTTCGGATGCAATATATATAAATAATGAATTTTGGGAGTGAGATATATAAATTTGATAATTCTGAGTGTTATATATGTAAATCCACCTATTATATTTTACTTACGCTACAAACAATGTTAATTTCATCATTTTATATATAGTTAATGATAGTGTTAATAAAAAGTCCATTAAAAAAAAATCTTCAATGCTTAGTAATAAAAGGGGGATTTTAAAAAGAGAAGCTTGGAGTGCTAGCTCAAAGAAAGAGAGGGAGAGAAGCAAAGCTTGAAATTTCTACATAATTCTTTCTTAAAGGATGCTTAATATCATCTTAAACTTCTTAAAATTAAGTTTAAATAATAAAAAAGGATATTTACATACATAATATACAATTCTTATATATTTATATATCTAATATTCAAATATATATATTTACATATATATAACACATAAATTTTTATTATTATAATAAAAATAACATCTTTCTTAAAACTAAATTCACTTTTGAAGCATAGAAAAAATATTATATTTATAAATATCAAATTATAAATTTCTCAAAAAAAAAATTTGATTGATTGATTGGGACGTGCCAATGCTCCCCATCTACACGAATTTTTATTCAAAGCATTTTTTCCTAAATCTTTTTAATTCTTTTTTTTAAAAAAAAATATGAGTGTCTAAATACAATATTATAGAACGAGGAATTCAATTTTTGGACATTGATTATAATTTATAAAATCTTTATCAAAGCGTTCTAAAAAAAATTTTATTTCCTGTTGCAAAAGCATACTAGAGTGGGCCCCAATTAATTCAAATAATAATAATTTTTAAAAAATATATAAAAATCTTTTAACCACTCCGTTAATTAGAGGACTGATGAACTGGATAGCTGGATCCAAATTCTAAATTCCATAGCAAGCCGTAAGTGAAGATAATTGGAGCATTCATGCATGGTCTTGTGAAGCCAGTAGGAGGCGGGCCCCACATCTTGTATCTGAAAGGAGATCATAATGCTAAAACTTAAGGTCCGTTTAAGACTGCTGCAAGCACTTGGGGGCGGCGTTAATCACGCCACAGGTCTATTTGGATGCGTCGCTGCATCGCATTTCGCCAAAATTTCAAAATCTGAGATGAAGTCAATGCGAAATTGAGACTGCGGCTCGCATTTGGATGCTTTTTTTCCTAAATTATCTCTCTGCAGTCCGCTGTTTGAAACGGCAGAGGAGTATTACTGTTATATGAAAATTAGTTATCTTATTTTTTTTTCATTATATTTCATAACATTCAATACTTACATAAAAAATATTTTAATATTTTTTGAGTTTTTCAAACAGAATAATAGTTTGAAAATCTCACTTTTGTGCTTCTAAGCGCCCAATCTTCATCAAAATTACATATTTACCATTTAATTTCGCTTTGGCTCTTTCCGAACAAGTCAATTCGTCATTTTTTACGCAGTATTAGTTGACAACAAATTCCTCTCGTATTTATATATTGTATCCACAAGGAGAAATATAAAAAGCAAAATAATATGAATGTGAAATTAAACATGAATTGAAATCAAACCAATGTGGTGTGATTTGAATTAATGAAAAATTTTAATATGTAAAGCTATATAAGTTGAATTTAAATTTGCATATAGATAAAATCAAGTACTTACTAATAAAAATATCTAAAGCTCGGAAAAGAGAAAAAAAATGTTAAAAGTGAAGTTTTTGAGATCTTTTTACATTTCAATATCACAAGCATACACTACTAAAATTACTATACAAAGGCTGTAGTATAGAGCAGTAGTTAATAAATCACTGCCTTTTTAGATACAAGAGTGATAAAAATCGCTACGACGATTTAAACTGTCATAATAAACAACGGTTAAAACTGCTGTCGTAGATCCCATCGGATATAATAGCATGCATTCGCCTACCTGACCCTAAATCCCTAATTACCAAACAAGCGATGGTCTCGCCCAGCGGCTTCTCCTCTTCATTTTCAGGTATTTTTTTTGTTTTTTTTCCTTATTTTTAAGCAAGATTATTGTTAGATCTATTCATATATACTGTTTTCATAAAAGGCCAACCGAATTTTGTGTATCTCACAAGAGATTTTTAGCTATATACTTTGTCAGTTGATTTTGTGTATGTATTGTTGATTTTTCTTGATAATTTTTAATTTCTAAAGATTTATATGTTTTTCTTTGAATTTATATGTTATTCCAATAAATTTAGCTTAAGATTTATATTTTTGCTTTAGATTTATATTTATTCCAGCTAGCTTAGATGTTTTTTTGGACTCTTGATTGTACTCCTAGGTAGTCATTGTAATTTGCTATTTTTTTATATATATATTTTTATTTTTTGAATATCAATTTTAGTTTACTAATCTCACAATGTTTCTTTTTTTTTTTTTTTTACTTTTGATGCATTATACATATGTTTCTTAAATCAATTGACTTCTATTTTGTCTTCTTATTTACTTAATGTTAAGTTGAAATATTTAATTTTCATTATTCATTAGGAGAGGGAATGGGAGCAAAAATTGTGAGAAGTTTTATTGTATTTTATAATTTGTATTAGAATAATATAGTTGGTTATTTATGAACAATTGTAAAGTATTAAGATTAAAATTAAATTATTATTACTCTAATTACTTGTGCAAAATAATATATTTGAGTTATATTTGACATAATTAACTGTGTTAGCTTGGAGACTTAAATATCCCTTTAGAGTAAAAAATTTATATCACACTTATTAATTAATTTTTTATTCTTTATTATGATAAATATATGTCTATTTGATGTTGCATGGTCATTATTAGTTCATCATTTAACTTGGGATCAATTTGTTCTTGTGGGTTATAATTTGCATGAATATGAATTATAAAGTTTAGTCAATTACGAATATAAAGTTTGGCCAATTATTAATCAAAATATATATTGATGTAAAAATAACAAGTTATCGCGCTCGTATATTGGTAGGATTAGGTTTTCAGATTGAAAATGATTTTGATCATCAATGTATTTGCTAAAAAAAAACAATTCTTATTTTTGTCCATCATTCTTAATAATTGGTTGGTATAAGATGATTTTGTTGAGTTGAATTTTATTTCATTTATTTTGTGATTCCTCTTTGAGTCTTTAATTAGTTTTTCCTACATCCACTAAAAGTATAACTATATGTTGACCTTACTTTTGGAGTGAGTTCTTAACCTCCTCATCTTAGACTTAGGATTTTTCTAGACACTAAGAACTCCTTAGTCATAAGACGCTTCTAGTGATTAGGTGAACACTTAACTTAAGCCTAGAGACTTGTTAATCATAAGATTAGCTATGCCTTAGGCTTCTGAAATCTATCATATCCTAAACCCAATCTAGATACACTTTCTGAAATCAAACCCAGATTCAATTCTCAAACCAAATCTCAAATTCAAATTCAAAATTTTAAATCTAATTTCAAATTTAACTCCAAATGATTGAAACCCAAAATGAAATTCAAATCCTAAGACCCTTCTTAAGCTATATGAACTACATTCATAAGCTTAGCCAAAACTCCTCTTAGATCAACTCAAACTCAATTGATCTCTTTATACATCAATTATTTCTTCATTTATATTCACAAATATAAATGAAATCCAAATTCAAATGACCAAAACTATATCGAAAATCAAATCCAAACTCAATCTAAACCCTTTAAGCCAATTCTTTAGACTTAGCCAAATTCTATCCATATCAAATCAAAACTAATGAATTTTCTTTTGAATCAATAATTCATTCAATTATCTACCAAATGTAAATGAAACCTACAATCATCAAACTAAATCGAAGCCAACCCAAGTCAAATCCAACCTATCCCTTTTGACTTGAAAATTTCAAATGAGCCAAAATCCCTTAGACTCCAAGTTGATTATCGTTGAATTTATATTTTAATCTAGGGATCATATATAAGTTCAACTAAACTCGAATCAAATCAAAATCAAACCAATTGATCCACTTAGGTCCACTTGACCTAAAGTTACCTAAAGGACCCATTTGAGCCAACTTTTAATCTAACCCAAATTAATTACAACCAATGGCTCAAGTTCATTCCAAATTGATTATTGAACTTTACCAAAGTCATAATTAAACCCAATTTGATCAATTGAATCCAATTGTTCAACTTGACCCAACCTAGCCCAAATTGGCCTAAAGGGTCAATTTGGCCTAAATCCAAATTAAATCCGATTTAATTCAAACTAAAGACCACATTCATCTTCAATTAGCTAATTGAACATGAATCAACCCATGACCTAAACTAATTTGGCCAATTTTGGTCAAATGGGTCAATTTGACCTAATATGAACCATATGACCCAAATTGGGCCAAATCCCTTGAAACTAAGCCACGACCCACTAGGGACTGATCAAATCTAACCCAAACCCATTTGGGATCAGCCCAAAATCAACCTAACCCAATTAAACCACTCATGGATTATCCTCCACATAGGATTCCATCCAACCTCATTTAATTCTCCCCAATCACATGCACTTAACTCCTCCCTAACATTTGTATTGAATTTATTTGATCATATGGCAGCAAGAGAGGACTTTGGAGAAAAAAATCCAAATTCCTCAATTAATCCATCATCCATCCCAACCACCCCAAGTAAGATGACAATCAATTTGAAGCCAAAAAATTCAAAAAAGAATGAATTTTTGTCCATTATAAAAGGAGGGGGAAATGAGGCTTTAGATCTCTTGCTCCCACCACCAATTGGCCCCCAAAAGCTCCCCAAAATAAAAAGGAACCCATCCCTCACCTCTTTGACCCATTGTTTAGCTCAAAAACACAAATAGTTACTTTTCCGGCGAGGCTACGGTAAACATTGGAGAAGATGACGTTCCGAAGGGAGGCAAAGGTTAAAGATCATTCCAAAGTTTCCTCACATACCTAGGAGTTCGTTCAAATCTTCACAGCTTCCAGAAACAATCTCCGGCGAGATAAATTTCACCAAACTTAAGCCGACCTTAGGATTACATTTTATGTTAATTTTCTTGCAGTTTTAGAAATTTCTCCTAGATAATCCCACATTTTTTACTTTAAATCATTCCAAAATATAATTTTTTTTGATGCAAATCGATGTGAAAATGGGTCCATTTGGACAAGTTTTCACTTAGAAATCACATTTTTTCCTTCAAAAAAGCCTGAAAATAGTGTTCACCGCCGAGATAAATACCGTCCGATCGGTTCATGGGATCGGCGGTCGATCGCGGATTCGGCCTTCGATTGCTTGATGTGATCATGCGCGACAGTTCACACGATCGGACTGCTTAGATCGCGCAATCCTCGCCTCTAGATCATGCGATCTGATCTGGACCGTCCGATCTATGATCAGATGGTCCAAAGTCATGAATTCATAGAAAATAAAATACTTAATCAAAAATGGCAAACAAGGGCTCGTTGGATTCATCTTTTGGAAAGGAATCCAACAAATCCAAAATTCCTAAATTTTATTGCATATTTTAAGCTTAATTTGAGTTTTAGTGAAAATTAAATTTCATTAATTAAACCAAAATTATATTTCAGATTAAATTGAAATTTTCAGAGACTGAAACTAAAGTTAAAACACACCTACCATAAAAATTTCAAGTGAAAAAAAATTTTGGATTGGAAAAAATTAAAATTTGAAGTTCAAATTGTCCATTTTAATGAAATAAATCAAATAAAAATTTAAAAATTTACAAAAATCTTCAAAATGGCTTAAATCACTTCAATTGACATCTAGGACTCTCAAGAAAATAATGTGATTTTTTGAATCCTAATGAACCCCGAACAAACACTTAAGATTAAAGTTTAATCAATTAAGGAGTTAATTAAAACATAATCTAAAAATAATTTAAATATCAAATCAAAATCAGAAATGAAATAGCACTTAAGCAATCATTAATCAAACCTCAAATCAAAAAAATACTATCATTAGAGGAAATTAAATTAAATATGATTTAAGCTAATAAAACTCAATTAAATGATTAAATCTTAAATCAAACTTAAAATTTAAAAACTCTAAGAAACTTTAACATGGGTCAAACTAGTATAACTAAGCCTACACTAAGCATGAAATCTTAATCATATGAAACCCCTTAATGAGTATAAATAAATTGAAACTAATTAATCATTAAATAAATTTAAAAATCAAATTGATTAATAAACTAATACAACATAATCATTTAATACTAATTGAATTAAAACAAATAAAGTTAAAGTTAACTTAATTAACATATGATTAAATCACATCCATTTAGAATTAGATAATTAATTAACCATTAAATATTTCAACCTAATAACTAAATCAAACATGTTAATGAAATCAAACAAATATAATAAATAAATCAAATCAAATCAAATTGTAATCATAAATAATCAAACTTAATTGAAATAAAATAAATAATTAATTTACTTAATAATAATCATGGTAATAATAATAATCCCTTAATCAAATCAAACTTAAGTAAAACACAACTAAATAAAATCACTCACATGTGGGAAATTAAGTCATTAATCTCTAATTAAATAAACCCTTAATAAATCTAATGATTTAAAAATTTAATTACCCTTAATCAAACTTAATTAATCAAACATCTAATTAATACAAACTTAATGAATTAATCCATCATCTTAATGAATCAAATTAATTTAAATAAATTACGTTAAAAGCTAACTCTTAAATTAAGCTTAAATCAAACCCCTAATTAAATTTAATAATTAATCACACCCTTTAAGTAAACTAATTAAGTTAATCAAATTAATCAAATTAAACCTAAGCTTAATTAAACATAATCAAAATGTAATTAAATACTAATCAAAACCTAAATTAAACCTAAATCATTAAATCATGAATTACATCATTAAGAATTAAATAAATCTTTATTTAATTTAATAATTAACTTAAACACACTTCTTAATTAAACTAATAACCCTTAAGCTAATCTAATTGAATAAACACCTAATTAATGCAAACTTAATAAATTAATCCATCATCTTAATAAAATAAATTAACTTTATAAATCAAACTAAAATTAATTCAAATCAAATGCTTAATTAATCTAATAATTAATTTGATCACACATCTTAAGTAAACTAATTAAGTCAATCAAATTAATCATATTAAACTTAAACTTAATCAAACATAAATGCAATTAAATACCAATCAATTCTTAATTTAAACTTAAAGCATTAAGTCATTAATTACATCATTAACCTAAACAAATATGAAATCAAATTAAAAAATAAAAAAAATCTTTACTTAATTTAATAATTGATCACACCTCTTAAACAAGCTAATTAAGTTAATCAAATTAATCATATTAAACTTAAGCTTAATTAAACATAAATTTGAACATAATCAAAATGGAATTAAATGCCAATCAAATCATAAAGAAGTCATTAATTATATCATCAACCTAAACAAATATGAAACCAAATTAAAAATTAAACAAACCCTTATTTAATTTAATAATAAATGTAAACACACTTCTTAATTAAACTAATAATCAGATTGAACCTAAGCAAACCCATAGACTAATAAAGATAATCAAATCAAATTAAATCAAATTAAATTAAGAAAGACACATCAATTTAATATGTAATCAAATCAAATTCAACCTACTTAAATAAGATAAACTAATTAACTATCCAATGTATGAAATCAAAATACAAACCAAACTTTGATAAACATGACAAATGGATGAGATTAAGAATAAAATTCTAATTACAAAGAATCAAACTCAATTAAAATCTCAATTAATCTAATCCAATCAAATTACAAATAAATTAACCATGATAAACATAAAATTAAATCACATAACCATAATAAAAAAAAAGAATTGAATATTAATTTAAAAGGATATTAAATTATCAAGATTTAATTAAATAAAAATATCTAATCTAAAATTAATCAATCAAAAACACATGAATTTAAATAAACTTAAACTTCTTTAGAGATCAAAGATATTGAATTATCAAGATTTAATTAAATTAAAACATCTAGTCTAAAATTAATTAATAAAAAAATACATAAATTTAATCAAACTTAAACTTTAGTAGATATTAAGGATATTGAATTATCAAGATGTAATTAAACCAAAGCATCTAATCTAAAATCAATCAATCAAATACTTAAACAAACTCAAATTCTAAATGCTAAATCAAATCAAATGAATTACACAAATTCAAATGGGTTAATTAAGATACTTAAGGACCTTAGTTAGATTCTTTAGGAGTTAGGATGTAGAATATGGTAAGTTCTTTCTACAAATGGAATTTATTCTAGTCTTCATTCTTGAAAACCTAAGCATCATTTTAACCAAATAAAAGTGAAATAAAAATGAAAAATAAATCATTAAATATTTTAAATTGAAATTAGCTAAAGGTAAAATTTAAACAAATTCAAACTCCAAATTGAAACTTAAATAAAAGAAGCCTAATAAAGTCTTTTCACACAAGCCTTCTTTTCACACACTAGAATACTAGGTCACCGACCCTAGAATTAGGCTAGGTCGATGTATTGATTGTATGTATGATGTTATATTTTATTTTGTGATGTAATATTTTAGACTGGATGCTAGGGTGTATACCTTATAGACTGGATGGTAGGTGATTAGCCTAATCATATTTTCTGCAGAGGGTTGTGCTTAAGGGGCTGCTGTAATAAAAATATAAATGCTTTTACTGTACAGATTACTTAGCCCCTAAGCATAACCCATGTTAGGATAGGTGAGCTTAGTTACCCATGTGTGGAGTGCTAAGTCTAAACTGCTTGGGTTGTATGGTGTGTTTAACTAACATTTATTTTGCAAGTGTAACTAGATTTACTTTTTTTATTTTTAATGTTATTTTACATTAGGAATTAGGATTAGTGTTATGGGATATTAGGATGAGCAGTGGCCAGGAGGCGTAGTCCCTGGGGTGCCCTATGATTCCTTTGGAGCAAATCAAATCAAAAGGATGAGAAGGAAAGAATGAAGAAAAGAATACTCCCATAAGATGTATTATTTTTGTAATCCAGGTTGTATAAGGGTAGAGCTCGACTACCCATTTTTTTCTCTATTTTTGAGGTGTACGGCAGAACTTGACCACAATGATCTTTAATTCTTTTACTGTAGTCTATAAAATTATTTAATGTTGTGTTTAGATTATGCACTAGAACAGCATGCTTTTCCGAGTTTCTTCATGATTGATGTTTGAATGAGTGGCTTGGATACGGTAGGCTCTTAAGATAAAATTAAGTTTTATACCCCAATTAATAACTCATAACCTCACATAAAAGCCTAGGAATTAAATCAAGATAATAAAATTTTTAGCAATCCTTTAGCTAGATGAATGAATGTATAATATCATGTATGTCATATTATTCTACTCTTGTTAAGAAGGGCCTTCCATCTTTTCCAAAGAATGAAGGCTTAACCTGTGAGAGCCTTTGATGGAAGAACACCCCTTTCTCTCTTGATTTGACCCATAATCAAATTCTCATGCATTTAGGCATGCAAAATTCCATAGCCTATGTCAAAATAAAGAGTTCAAAAGAATCAAATATTTTTGATAAAATTTGCATTAGATTAAGTTATGAATTCATACCACTCATGATCTAGTCTCTTAGGGAGTGAGTTTAAGGACTTAGTTTTCTTTCTAAATGAACAACAACCTAGCCATCTTGCAAAGCATAAGACTTGCCTACATGAATTTAAAGCGTATGAGGAGTTAGCTAGCTGCCACTCTATGTGATAATAAGTCCATCAGCTGTGTGATTTATTCTCTCTTGTGGAGGTAAACCATATACCCATTTTTGCCTTAGATTTAGGTCTTGCTTCAGCCCTCGCCAAAGCTCCCTAGCTTAAGATCCGAGGTAGTTGTTTTCTTCAGGCTATAAGCATAAATCCTCACCTCTTAGGCATTTTTATAATCTTATGTTGTAGAATTATAAGCCCTAGCAATCTAATAAAATATCAACTCAAACAATTAACTCTCTTCAATTTCAAAAATATAAAGCCTAACCATATGATTGATTGGAATGCTCACCAAGCTTCTTAGTATCATGAGCATTTCCTACTTTCTTCCTTTGGATTTCAAAAATAAGTCTTCTCCTTGATCTATCCTATTTGATTTTCTAAAATAGTCAATTCTTTGATAGTCTTAACCTTGAAATCTTTAGAGACCCTAATTGTCTACTTTCATCGAGAGTATTCCTAAGAGATTTCATTCCTTAGGATGTAATTAACTATGGGGGCTTGCCTCCATAGAAAACTTAACAAACCCGGCTTAAAATAAACCTTACTTTACTTTTCCATATAAAGTAGGGGAAAGATCTCTTGTATATTCGAAGATCCATCATGCATTAGGAGTCTTTATTAGGTGATTAGGTCCATTATAGGGTGGTGATTTATATCTTTCGAGATAGTACATCATTCGATAATGTCGTACCCAATCAGTTCAATAAGTACCCCCTAAGATCTGCGTGGTGTCCCACATCCTCAAAAATAAACACCATATTGAGGGGTACGAATCTGCTAATGCTTATCCTTTCACCGCACAGAGGGGTACAAATATGATATCAAAATACGAGAGAATCATGGATGAACATACTAAATGTCCAAATAGCATTGGTAGTGTCATGAGATACTGTAGTGGATTGATTCTTGAAATCAAGTTCACCTTATAAGAAAGCATGTAGTGTCATAGATTTTGAGGTGCAAAGATTAAACCTAGGCAATATTTCTCCATAGGTGGGTAGTTCACTTCAGCATGGATCAGATGACGGCTGAGGTAGTAGAGAGTGTTCTCCTTCCCTTCATCATTGGCTTGGGCCAACATAGCGCCAAGGGAGTCATCTAATGTAGTCATGTAGAGGATGAGTGGCCTGCCCGATAAAGGGGCTACTAGAACTGACGGCTTCACTAAATATTGCTTGATATCTTCAAAGGTGTGCTGACCCTTATCATCCCACTTAAACTTGTTATCCTTTTTGACAAGTGCTGAAAGTGATTTGCATCTTCCTAATAGATTGGAGATAAAGTATCTTAGATATGAAAACCACCCTTGGAAAGATCTGAGTTAAGTGTCTTAGATATGCCAACCTCCCTTGGAAAGATCTGAGTTGAGTTAAACATTTAGGGGGTGTCATTTCTAAGATAGATTTGATCTTTTCTGTATCTATCTCTATTCCCTAGTGTCAGACAATAAAACCAATGAATTTTTTTGAAGTTACTCTGAATGCACACTTTAAGGGATTCATTTTGAGGTTGTATTATCTTAACCTTTCGAAAACTACTCTCAAGTCAAAGAGATGTCATCCTTTTCTCTGCTCTTGATTACTAAATCATCAATATAGCACTCAATCTGATGATGGATGAGTTCGTTGAAGATCGGAGTCATGGCCTACTGGTATGTAACATCAGTATTTTTAAGGCCAAAAGACATGACCTTATAATAATAGATTACAATCGGAGTTCAAAAATCAGTATTTCTTTCATCCTCGGGGGCCATCTTGATTTGGTTGTAGCCAGATGACCCATCCATGAAAGAGAATATTGCATGAGATGAGGCGATGCTCACCATTAATTTTAGTATAGGAAGAGAAAACTCATCCTTGTGACATGCCTTATTTATGTCCCTAAAATCAATGCATATGTGAATTTGGCCATTCTTCTTTTTAACTGGGATGACACTGGCTAACCAGGTAGGGTATTTTTCTTCCCTGATGAAACCAACATTGATCAATTTCTTGACTTCAAAAATGACCTGTTATTCGATTTCTAAATGCATGCATCTAGGAGCTTGCTTGATAGGGTTGACATGAGAATCTATTTCTAGTTTATGGACTACTATGTTAAGAGATAATCTAGGCATTTCTTCATAACTCCATGCAAAGTAGTCCTTAAACTCAATCAATAGCCTAACTAAGTCATTGGTTTCTTCTTCATTCAGCAACGAATTGATGTATTTTGGGCAAGAATTTTCTTCCATCCTGAGGTTGATTTCTTTAATTTTATCAATTGTTTAATGGATCTCCTCTTCAAATTCTGGTGGTTCATCTTTGATTTGGAGATCATCTGAAGTTTCTGAACAACTTTCTCATAAGAGTTGGTAAGGTTTAAGAAGAACCTTTCAGACTCTAAATGATTGGTAACAATTAAATAGTAATCATCATCATCGACTGGACCCACTGTACCGAATCCTAGTCCTGATCTTGATTATGCTTCTCTGCCTCTATTATTCCAATACTTTTTGAAGTATTTTGACCTGTGCTTAGAACATGTATGAGGAATTAAACCTTTCTTTGCAAAATTAAGAACACAAGGTGAGTACCAATCAAAAGATAATTCTATTAATTCTTTATATGAATTATCCTCAAGTTCTACATTAACTTCAGGAGTTGAGGATGATGATCCCAATATGAATCTCTTCGACTTCACATCAATGGAAGACTTAGGGGCTTTCTTAAATACTAAACCTTTAGCTTTTTGAGATGAAAGTGAGGTTAGAGCTAAGGTTCCCAACTACTGTCTAATAGTTTCACATAAATCTGATTTGAATACATTTGAGCTTTGTCTGGAGGCTTGGTCTTCGTCGCCATCCGCCGTCCGGCTTGAGTGTCACCTCCAATCGAACCCACCGAGAGGGGTTGGATGGTATACTAATCACATGAGACTGGTCCTCTGAGATAGATTCTAAGTCTATGTAAATAGTAAGGGTACTCCTGTGAACTAGAACATAACCCTTGTTGGTTGGCTGCCAACCAGGGGGTCTTCCACCTCTGGGACTGCCTCTATTTCTACCTCTACCTCTACCTGGTGGAGGTCGAGTCATCCTACTCATATGTCCATATGATGGAATGAACTACGGGTGAAATGTGATATGCGGCTCTACTTCTTCCTCAATTTCCCTTTCTCGCTCACTTGGATTTTCATTTTTCTTTCCTTTTTCTTTCACTTTTTCTTTTTCTTCTATTTCTTTTGCATTTGAATTTGAATTTTGACCAAATTTATGAGAAAAGATATTTTGAGAAAGATAGTAGGTCACATCCTCATATATCTCAACTTCTCCAACTGAAAATGGCTTTTCATCACCTTTAACACCGTACTCGATTCCATCCTTTCTGAACTTGATGCACTGATGGAGGGAAGATGGAATCATCTTGTTCTGATGTATCCAAGGCCTACTGAGCAAAGAAATGAGCAAAGTATTCGAATCAATTATGTAAAACTTGGCTTCAGTCTTCCATTCACCAATCTCCAAATGTAACACTATGGAACCTAAATCCCTCTCGCATTGTTCATTGAATCCTTTTAACATCATCTGATCTCCTCAGATTGTGGAGAAGTCGATCCTTAAATAAGCAAGGGTCTTCAAACTCATAATATTCATCGATGCACCTAGATCAACAAGAACCTTGGAGAGTTTGAATCTGCCCATGTCCAATGTAATGTAGAGGGGACGGTTGTGCTCCATGTCCCATAGAAGAAGGTCTTCATCTATGAAAGTGACTCCTTAGGCTTCTCTTGAATAATGCGCCTCTTCTCCAATAGTGGTCAGCTGAGCTAAGCATATTTTAGGATCAAGAAGAGCCTTGATAAATGACTCCCTCATCTCTATAGATAAGACAAGGGCATCATATATGTTTAACTTAGATGACAACTTTCTTAAGTGAGAGAGGACATTGTAATACATTCAGGACTGATCCTCCACAAGCATATCCAAGGGTGGAGAATCCTGTGGAGGGGCTTCTCGATCATCTGAACCAATGACTTATTTTCCTCTATCTTGAGGTGTTACCCTAGGAGGTAGAACCTTTCCACTATGGAGGTTGACTTCGGTGATCTCTTGTGGCAAGTTAGTGGAAGTCTCTACCTGCTCGTCAGGCTCACCTACAGCTTCTCCTATGGGACCCTCAGAATCAGATGATTGCAAGTCTATCTCAAGAGGCAAACCCATAGTATTCATAGAAGGAAAGTCCAACTCTGAATCAGAAAGAGGGAGAATATAGTTATATAATTGTTGTTTTGACTTGAAGAGTTTTCATTAGGAGTAGATTTAGACAACCCATCAGAAGTAACACAGATATAATTCAAGCTAGCTTTATTCCTCAATTTCTTGGATTTTAAAGAAGGTACATAATAGAAATCAAGCAACATAAGATGGGTGAGGGATTTGATGCCTTCATCCATCAATACAAGATGTCTATTAGAAGAAGAGCTACCAAGTGAGGTGCTTTCGAAGAAGCTAACCTGAAAAGGTGGGCTCATTTACTTGGCTATCCGGTGGCATAGCACTGGCCGCCTTGAGCTCCTATCTTCCCTAAGTTGTCCTGGACGAGTTACAAACTTTCCTTAATGTTGGAGGTTCGAGCAGCCTAAGGCACCTGCAAGGAAAGTTTCTTGATTTTGAACATAATCTTCTTAGAGGTTTGGGATAAAGATATATCTCAACCTTCTTTGGTTTTAGAAGGACCACAGGTATCCCTAAGGATTACCCTAATAGAACTGGATGGTTGTTCCACAAGGTATTCCTTCAGGATAACTATAGCGCCTATCTTGAAACTATGCTCAAGCTAGTCCTTGAATGTAAAGCAATCCTCCAAAACATGACCTAGCATGCGGTGGTAGGGGCCTTCTAGGTTCGGGTAGATGAAAATCAAGTTTTTTAAGAGATTCTAAATGATTTTCTTGATTACATCTCTTTTAAATGAAGATTTTTTGTTTAGTTTATCCATAAGAGTAGGTGGACTGTAGCTACCTAGCGGCAAGTATGTGTACCACTACTATTGTGGATATGGATGAGAAGGAGGCAGCGCAGGCCATAGAGGCTGCTGCGGCGGTCGGTAGGATGACCTCAGTGGTGGTAGAGAAGGTGGAAGTGATGGCTGTGGAGCACGAGGTCTCTCAAACTGCTCTCTAGTCAACTACTTTCCCTTATCTACCACTATCACTGCCCCTGGTTTCTTCTCATAAGTTTTCTATGGATTTGGCTTTATTGATTGATCCGAAAAAGAAAACTATTTGGCTTCTCCTTGTAAGCTAGCCACTTTGTTGATTAGCTTCTCAAAATTTTTGATGGTTGCATAAAGGTAACTTGGCCATGGATATTCTTAAGAAGAATTTCAATGGCATGCTATTCAGACAGCTGTGGTTCGCACTTCATACTCAAATTATATCATCTGAGAATATAATCAATGAGGGACTCACCATGGTGTTGTTGAGCCATAATGAGATTGCCTACAATCATCCTTTGTTGAGCTCCAACAAACCTCTTAATGAAGAGCTGCTCCAACTCAACAAAAGTCTTCACTGAAATGTTGGGGAGTTCAGCGTACCAATTGAAGGCTATGCCTGCTAAGCTACTAATAAAAAGTCAGAATTGGAGAGCATCATGACCACCGACGTTGCAACAACTGGCCCTTAAATGCGCTATGTGCTGCCTTGGGTTCCCCTACCATCGAAGCTCTTGAAAGAAGGTGGCACTAAACCCTTAGGATACTAGATGGCATCGAATTCTTCTAGGTAGGGTCTACCCTTTGGAATTGATGATCCTCATCAGGCTTGAGCCAATGCTTCTGTCACCTACTGCTCAACCATGGTTTTGATATCCATTTTCCTGTACAGAGGTACTATCCACTACCTTCCTATACAAGCTGGTGCTATCTTGCTCTACTGGAGGTAAAGTCTTAGCTAGATCCAAGACATGTAACAACTCTGGCTAACTAGTCTCTGTTATAGTAGGATGAATTGCCGGTGCTTGGTTCTGAAGTGCTAAAATAGCTACTAGAAAATCCTCAAGCTTCTTCCCCATCCTATCTATTTGTTCATCCTTTTGCTTTAATTGTTGAAGGAGGTGTTGAGTCTAATGAGTTGTATCGTCCTGCTCGACCACACCACCTTCCAAAGTCTACTGATCATGAAGAAGAGAGCCCCTGGTGTCTACCATGTGTACTCCCACTGAATCCTCTAACATATCATCTTCGTTAGGATCAAAATTGACATTTTTATCCTCTAAATTAGACTAGGCATATTCTAAGATTTCCTTCTTCACGGCTAGATACTGTACCACAATGTAAACTAGGGATCGGTCTAACTGAATAGGTATAAAAGATCAAGGCTCACCAATAGTAGGATCACTATCATGAACAAAAATGCATCTGACCTCTACTGCTACTAGAGAGCTAACCCTATGAGGGCTACACTTGGTAGAGGAAAGATGCTCCTGGCTATCATTGGATCTGGATGGAGTAGTACTCCTAGGAGGATCTATAGCCATGGGGGAAACTGAACTATCTCCTCCTCCCTCTATTATTGTAATCTTTGTAGCCTACTGTGGTGGTGGCGGTGATGGGACAACTACAATACTCTGAGGTCGCCATTCCTTTCTCACCATAACTGGGGCAGAAGGTTAAGCAGGAGAGCTCGGCCTTGCCATAGTTGGCGGTGTATATGGAACGGGATCTCTTGGCCATAGCTGGATCACCAGAGGGGCCCTCTTCTCCCCAGATGTGGCCTTCATGGCCTTTGCTGGAATGGTAGATGATGGGACTTGGATCAGAGATGGTGGATGGGGTGTAGAATGGTGTGGTGGAGGCACCACTGACTCTCTCTGAACATGAGCTCCTCTCCTGTGATGGGTAGTCCCTATCAATAAAATGTCGTCGATGATCGATGGTAGTGCACATCGGAAAGTCCACAGTGCGTGCCACCGGTACTAATATGCATGTATGGCCTCCCCCGGCCCTCTCCTGCCTAATCTGTTTGCCCACATTATGGGGAATAACTTATCTCATATTAAATTATGTTCTGGACTCCGATCGTCCGTAGGCTCTGCTAACTCGGTGAAGAACTAACCTTAGGCTAGCATACGACCTCCTCCTCTTATTAATAGGAGCCTGAAACTGTACTGCAGGTGGAGGTGAAGCTGAAATCCTCCTAACATCCTCTCTATCAGATCTAGAGGTGAAACCTGTGCTCTATAATGAGAGGAGACACTACCCTAGGTGACTCCTCCACGACAGCCTGAGAAACTACCTCCAACTCCCTCGCTATGCGAGTATGATACCGCTTTATTATGCGGTTCTTATTTTAGCACTGAGTCCTACTAGGTCAAGCAGTATGGGAACTAGACCCAATCTTGAAGGTAGAGGAGACAATCCCTGGAATTAGGGGAGCCTTCCCCTTGGAAGGTGCCAATGAGTGAGTGCTAACCCATGCTGGGGTAGCAAGGGGAACAAAGAGGCGACCGGCCAAGATCTTGTTGTGGGAACTACCACGCCTTCCTCTTAGCGAGGGATCTTTAAATCGATGGTAGCTCAACCTCGGCGATGACCGCCCTGGCCACCACGCCTTTCGATCAGAGTGAGGGTGGTCCCCACACATATGATCCTGACCCCCTCAAAGCCTTGATCAAAGTGGATGAGGTGGGCATAGTTAGATCGTGGGAGGATGGCCTGATCCAAGGCCAAATTCATCCCATGAGGAAATATGAAGACATATTTCTGTGCTGCCATTGAATTGAACTGACTAAACTAAAACTGATTGAAAATTGACTGAAAGTCTGTAATGTTGAAAACAAGTTTGAATCAGATTTCTGCTTCGTTTATTTTTGAATTTTGATTTAGAATTTGAACCCACACTCAACAACTTGAAAGTGTTAAGTAGGGCTCAAATGAATTTAGAAGAGAGATTTTGGAGTTGATTGGAAAGGAGATGTTTGAATGTAGAATCCGTCAACAAAATTGTGTATGTTGAAAATGGGTTCAAATATTTTTGAAGAGATTGATACTTCCAAAGGTTCATATTTGAATTTGATTTTTGATTTTGATGACCCTTCATTTAACAAATTTGAGTATGTTAAAGTAAATAGCCGATTGATTTTGTTTAGGTTTGATATTTTTGGAATTTACTCACTTAGCAAATTTAAGTATGCTAGGTGATGTGTTTGAAAATAATTTCTTCTCTTGTTTTCTTGTTTTTGAATCATGTGTGAATTTGATAATGGAATCTTCACGTAGCAAATTTGAGCATGCTAAATGAAGAATTCAAGTGTTTTGTTATTTTTGAAACGAGGATCTTTACTAAGAAAATTTAGGTATGCTAAATAAAGGATCCTTGTATTTTATGTTTTGATGATTTTGAAAAGAGGATACTTAGCAAATTTAGGAATGCTAAGAAAATCAAAATGTGTTTCATGTTTTGATGATTTTGAAAAGGGGATTCTTAGCAAATTTAGGTATGCTAAGGAAATCCAAATGTGTTTAATGTTTTGATGATTTTGAAAAGAGGATTCTTAGCAAATTTAGGTATGCTAAGGAAATCCAAATGTGATTGATTTTGTTCTTTTATTTTTGAAAAGAGGATTTCTACTTAGCAAATTTAGGTATGCTAAATAGGAAATCCAAATATGATTTTTGGTTTTGTTCTTTTATTTTTTTTTTTGAAAAGAGGATATCTACTTAGCAAATTTAGGTATGCTAAATAGGAAATCCAAATGTGTTTCATGTTTTGATTTTGATTTCTTTTTTCTTTTTCTATTTTTTTTTTTTTTTTGAAAAGTGGATTCTTAGAAAATTTAGGTATGCTAAGAGAGTCAAAATGTGTTTCATGTTTTTGTGATTTTGATTTTGAAAAGTGGATCTTTACTTAGCAAATTTGAGTATGCTAAACGAAAGATCCAAATGTTGTTTGATTTTTTTTTTTTTTTTGAAAAGTGGATCTTCACATAGCAAATTTGAGTATGCAAGATGAAAGATCCAAATGTGTTTCATTTTTGTGATTTTGATTTTGAAAAGTGGATCGTCACTTAGCAAATTTGGGTATGCTAAATGAACGATCCAAATGTTATTTTGAATTTTTCAAAAGATAGTTATTGATTTTTTTTTGAAAATGAAATCTTCATTCAATAAATTGAATGAAGATGTTCATTT
This sequence comes from Cymbidium sinense, assembly GCA_021442155.1. Classification (NCBI taxonomy): domain Eukaryota; kingdom Viridiplantae; phylum Streptophyta; class Magnoliopsida; order Asparagales; family Orchidaceae; genus Cymbidium; species Cymbidium sinense. Next base: position 36,066,953 of record CM038230.1, read on the forward strand.
GTGCTTTTGGAAAATATGATTGTTGATTTTATTTTGGAAAATGAGATCCTCATTCAATAAATTGAAAGAGGAAGTTCATTTGTGCTTTTTGGATGATTATGGATTTTATTTTTGAAAATGAAATCTTCATCGAAATGAATTGGGTGAAGATGTTCATTTATATTTTTGAAAAATTTGATTGTTGGATTTTATTTTTGAAAATGAAATCTCCATCAAAATTGTGCTTTTTGAAAAATATGATTGTAAGATTTTATTTTTGAAAATGAAATCTTCATCAAAATGAATTGAGTGAAGATATTTATTTGTGCTTTTTGAAAAATATGATGTTGGATTTTATTTTTGAAAATGAAATCTCTATCAAAATAAATTGAGTGAAGATGTTCATTTGTGTTTTTTTTGGAAAATATGATTGTTAGATTTTATTTTTGAAAATGAAATCTTCATCAAAATGAATTGAGTGAAGATGTTCATTTGCGCTTTTGGAAAATATGATTGTTGGATTTTAGTTTTGAAAAAAAATCTCTATTAAAATGAATTGAATGAAGATGCTCATTTGTGCTTTTGGAAAAATATGATTGTTGATTTTAATTTTGGAATGATCCAACATATAACAATCATGAAGATTGTTAGATGAGGGTGATTTAGGAAATTTTTTGTGCAAACTTTTATTATTTGCATTTTAAAAATTACTTTTTGGAAATTGAAGTTTTATAAAGGATTTATTTTTCTTTATTTTTTGGAATGAACCTTACCTTACCATAGAAATGGTAAGAAGGAATTCTTTAGTTATTTCTTTTCATTAAATTTTCATTTTCACCTATTGGGGAACCCAACAGGGGTTATATGACCTACACGGAGTGAGGTCTTAAAACCTAAAGGATATTGACTAGCTTAGGTTAAGGATGAAGTAAACTAAGTGCCAATAGAAAAGAAATATAGTGATCCGTAGATGTTTTTATAAGGGTGATCGGGTATGACATTAAGGAAAGATGTACTATCTCGAAAGATAAAAGTTACCACCCTACAATTGACCTAATCACTTGAATAAGGACTCCTAAGGACTATGGGTCTTCAGAATGTACCAGAGATTCTTCCCCTACTTTACATGGAAGAGTAAAGCAAGTTTTATTTTAAACCGGATTTGTTAAGTTCCTTATGGATGTAATCCCCCATAGTTAATTACATCTTAAGGAATAGGATTCCTTAGGAATACTCTTAATTAAGGTAAATGATCATTGTCTCCAAAGATTTTAAAAATATGACTATCAATCAAATTGGTTTATTTTTAGAACATCAAGTGGGATTGAACAAGAGGAGGGAGTTATTATTGAAGCCAAAGGAAGATAAGTAGGGGACACTTATAATACTAGAAAGCCTACTAAGCATCTCAAACTATCCTATGATTGAGCTTTATATTTTTGGAATTGAGGTGATTTATTTATTTGAGTTGAATTTTTGTTAGAAATTTAGGACTTATAATTTCATGACACAAGATCATGGAAATACTTAAGAGGCGAGGATTTATGCTCGTAGCTGCAAAGGAAAATAGCAACCTCTGAATCTAAATCTAGAGAGCTCTGGTGAGGGTCAAAGAACGACCTAAATCTAACGTGAAAATGAGTATTTTATTTATCTCCATAAAAGAGGATAAACCAACCGACTATTTGGACTTACAACTTCCTGGGGGTGGTTGCCAACTAACTTCTCCTACGGTTTTAAATACATGTAGGTAAGTCATATGCTTTTGCAAGATATCTAAGCTGTTATTTATTTAGAAAGAAACTAAGTCCTTAAACACACTCCTTAAGAGACTAGATCATGTAGGGCATGATTTAATGAGTTAAATCTAATGCAAATTTTGTTATATTTTATTTTCATTTTTAGACTATTGATTTGGTGCTTATAGATTCATATATGCCTAATGAGAAATTAGATTATAGGCCAAAATCAGCAAGAAAGAAGGTGTGTTTCCACCATAGCTCTCAAATGTCAAGCCAAGTTCCTTGGCACATGTGGAAGCCCTCCAAATCAAGTGTGAAACAATATACTTTTTATGCATGATGTGAGAAATAAAATACAACATTTAGCTAAGGGGTTGCTAAAACTTTTATCTTTCTTTATAGCCTAAGCTTTAGGTGAGGTTATGAGTTATTTAATTTTTAGTTTTGATTTGATTTGATTTTATTTTTCTAAGAAGTCATCATTCATCAAAGCAAGGAAGAAACTAGGAAAATATGTCATCTTAATGCACAAGCTAAGCAAACATCAAACAATTTATAAAGCTAGCATAAAAGAATAAAAGATTGATTGTGGTCGTGCTCGATCGCATAAACCCAAAAATAAATTGGGTAGCTGAGCTCTACCCTTATACAACCTAGATTACAAATGAATTAATTACAATCAAGAAGGAATTCATGTTATGGGGGGTCTTCATTCTTCATTCTTCATTTTTTTTCTTTTCTTCTTTGTTTTTTCTTTCTTCTTTCTTCTTTCTTCTTTCTTCTTTTGGTTGGTTGGAATGTGATTGCTCCAAAGGCTTCACATGGTACATAAGACATGATCTTATGACCAATATTCATCCTAATCCCCCATAACATTCATTCCATAACTTAATTGCAAAATTACATGAAAATGGAAAAAGTAAATCTAACTAAAACCTGCAAAACAGAGATTAGCTAAACAAACCACACATCCCGAGCATATATATGAACAAACTGGACTTAGCATCCCACACATGGATAACCAAGTCCACCTGGCCTATTTTGGATTATGCTTAGGGGTATAAGCAACCTGCACAACAAAAGCATTTATATTTTTATTATAGTGTCCCTTAAGCACAATCCCCTACAGAAGATAATGATTAGATTAAGGTCATCCTGCCATTCAGTCTATGCACATACACCCTAACATCCAGACTAAAATATTACATCATAAAATAAAAGCAAACATCAGACCATGCACCACCCTAATATAGGACTAGAAATGGTGACTTAGCCTAATGTGTGTGCCTTATAAGATTTGTGTGGTATGTTTAGTTAGGTTTTAAGGTTGAAATTTTCTAAGTATGAAAGGTTCAACTTAGAGGGTGGTTTCATTTAAGTGATTTAGTTGATTTATTTAAGTTTTATTTCATGATTTGATTTGGTTTGAATGAACCTACACTTAATTACTAAGTGTTGTAAAGAGAGGAAAAGAGAAGAGAACTTCTCTTTCCTCCCTACCTTAAGTAATTTCTAAGGTAGATTCATTAATTACTTTTTTTAGTGAATATTTTATTATATATTTTAATTAATCCTAAGTTTAGAACAACTCTAAACAAACATATTCAAAGAGAAGACAATTTAAGATTAAGTAAAGTGAATTACTATCACAAAATACACAATACTTTATTTCTTTCCAACATGTGTAACATGCATATGGATGAACCCTAAGCATATCTATACATGCAAGTGGAAATGTTTAGCACACCTTAAGGATGAATGCTAAGGGATGTTTATTTAAGAAAAATTTAGAATGTTTCATGTATGCATGTGGTGTTTATTTTTAGGGATGTGGGACACCACGCAGATCTTAGGGGGTACTTATTGATGTGATCGGGTACGACATTAAGGGATGATGTACCATCTCGAAAGATAGAAATCACCACCCTATAATGGACCTAATCACCTAATAAGGACTCCTAAGGCATGATGGGTCTTGAATATACCGAGATCTTTCCCTACTTAACATGTAAAATAGATTTATTTTAAGCCGGGTTCGTTAAGTTCACTATGGAGGCAAGCCCCTATAGTCAATTACATCCTAAGAAATAAGAATTTTTTAAGAATATTCTCGATTAAAGTAGACAATTAAGGTCTCTAAAGATTTCAAGGTTAAGACTATCAAAGGATTGGCTATTTTAGTAAATCAAATGGGATAGATCAAGGAGAAGACTTATTTTGGAATCCAAAGGGAGAAAGTAGAAATACTCATGATACTAGGAAGCCTAGTGAGCATTCCAATCTACCCTATAGTTGGGCTTTATATTTTTGAAATTGAAGAGAGTTGGTTATTTGAGTTGACATTTTATTAGATTGTCAGGGCTTATAATTCCACAACATAAGATTATGAAAATGCCTAAGAGGTGAGGATTTATGCTTGTAGCCCAAAGAAAACAGCTACCTCAGATTCCTAAACTAAGGAGCCTTGGTACAAAACAAAGGCACAACCTAAATCTAAGGCGAAAAAGGGTATATGGTTTACCTCCACAAGAGAGAATAAACCACGACATTTGGACTTATGAGTGGCTGGCTAACTCCCACGCTTTAAATCCATGTAGGCAAGTCTTATGCTTTGCAAGATGGCTAGGCTATTGTTCATTTAGAGAGGAAACTAAGTCCTTAGACTCACTCCCTAAGAGACTAGAGCATGAGTGGTATGAATCCATGACTTAATCTAATGCAAATTTTATCAAATTTATTGATTCTTTTGGACTTTTATCTTGACAAGCTATGGGATTTTGTATGCCTAAATGCATGAGAATTTGATTATAGGCCAAATCAAGAGAGAAAGGGGTGTCTTCCACCAAAGGCTCTCATAGGTTAAGCCTTGATTCTCTGGCAAAGAGGGAAGCTCCCTCTTAACAAGAGTGAAAAAATATGATATACATGATATTATACATTCATCCATCCAGCTAAGGGGTTACTAAAAATTTTATTATTTTGATTTAAACCCTAAGCTTTTATGTGAGGTTATGAGTTGTTTTAAAATTTTAGTTATGAGTTGTTAATTGGGGTAGAAAAATTAATTTTTATCTTAAGAGCCTACCGCATCCAGGCCACACATTCAAGCATCAATCATAAATAAACTATGAAAAGCATGATGTTCTAATGTGCAATCTAAACACAACATCAAATAATTTTATAGACTACCGTAAAAGAATAAAAGCTAAAATGGGTTCTACCGTACACCAAAAGAGAAAAGAAAGATAGAAGCTCTACCTTTATACAACCTGGATTACAAAAATAATATATATGCTATGGGGGGTCTTCTTTTTTCTTCATTTCTTCATTTCTTCATTTCTTTCTTTCGATTTGATTTGCTCCAAAGGCATCACAGGGCACCCCAGGGACTAAGCCTTCTGGCCACTGCTCATCCTAATCACCCATAGCACTAATCCTAATTCTTAATGCAAAATTACATCAAAAATAAGAAAAGTAAATCTAGCTACACCTGCAAAACAAATGTTAGCTAAACACACCATACAATCCAAGCAGTTATATGAATAATTTGGACTTAGCACCCACACATGGGTAACCAAGTCCACCTGTCCTAACATGGGTTACACTTAGGGGCTAAGCAACCTGCACAGCAAAAACATTTATATATTTTTTATTATAGCGGCCCCATAAAGCATAACCTTCTACAAAAAATATGATTAGGCTAATAACGGCCTAACATCCAGTCTACGAAACATACACCCTAACATTCAGTCTAAAATATTACATCACAAAACAAAACACAACATCATACATACAACGCCCTAACTTAGCACTAGAAGTAGTGACTTAGTATTCTAATGTGTGTGCTTAAGGCTTGTGTAGCAAGACTTTACTAGGCTTCTTTAGTTTAAGTTCCAATTTGAAGTTTGAATTTAAATTTTACCTTTGGGTGATTTCAATATAAATGATTTAATGATTTGACTCTCATTTTTATTTCAGTTTTATTTGGTTGAAATGATATTTAGGTTCTCAAGAATGAAGAGTAGGATGAATTCCATCTGTAGATGGGACTCACCCTATTCTACACCCTAATTCCTAAGGAATCTAACTAAAGTCCTTATGTATCTTGATTAGCCCATTTGAACTTGTGTAATTCATTTGATTTGGAATTTAAAATTTGAGTTTACTTAAGTATTTGATTAATTGATTTTTTTTTAGATGTTTTAATTTAATTGCATCTTGATAAATCAATATCCTTAATGTCTAAAGGAGTTTAAGTTTGGTTAAGTTCATGTGTTTTTGGTTGATTAATTTTAGATTAGGTGTTTTGATTTAATTGAATCTTGATAATTCAATATCCTTTTAAATATTTAATTCTTTTCTTTGATCATGGTTATATGATTTAACTTTATGTTTATTTAATTGATTGTGGTTCATTTATTTGTAGTTTGATTTATTAGATTAAGATTATTCTTGATCTAATATTATAAGTTTGATTTCATATATTGGATAGTTAATTAGTTCATTTTATTTAAGTAGGTTGAATGAGATTTGATTTGATTCTATATTAAATTGATGAGAATCTTTCTTGATTTAACTTAATTTGATTCAATTTGATTTACTTAGCTTTATTGGTCGTATGGATTTGCTTAGGTTCAATGTGATTATGTGATTTGTTTAATTAATAAGTGTGTTTATGTTAATTATAAAGGTTTGTTTAATTAATTAATTTTTTTTATTTAGTCTCATATTTGTTTAGAGAAATGATGTAATTAATGACTTAATGGTTTAGGTTTAATTTATGTTTTAATTAATATTTAATTGCATTTTAATTAATTAAGTTTAATACAATTAATTTGATTAACTTAATTAGTTTGTTTAAAGTATGATTAAATTAAATAAAGATTTGTTTAACTTTTAATTTGACTTCATTTTTGCAATTGGTGAATTAATGATTGAAGTTTAAATTAGGGTTTGATTATCATTTAATTGCATTTTTATGATTGATTAAGCTTAAGTTTAATATGATTAATGTAATTTACTTAATTAATTTATTTAATGGGTATGATTAAATTAATTAGTAGAGTAATTAAGTATTTAATTTGAATTAACTTTAATCTGATTTATAAAGTTAAATTTGGTTCATTAAGATAATGGATTAATTTATTAAGTTTGCATTAATTAGATGTTTGATCAATTAAGTTTGATTAATGGGTAAATTAAAATTATTAGATTAATTAAAAGTTTGTTTAATTAGAGATTAATGACTTAATGATTTAGGTTTAATTTAAGTTTTGATTAGTGTTTAATGGCATCTTAATTATGTTTAATTAAGTTTAGGTTTCATATGATTAATTTAATTAACTTAATTAATTTATTTAAGGGGTATGATTATTTAATTATGGGTTTAATTTAAGCGTAATTTTAGAGTTAGCTTTAATGTGACTTATTTAAATTAATTTGATTAATTAAGATGATAGATTAATTCATTAAATTTTCATTAATTAAATGTTTGACTAATTAAGTTTGGTTAAGGGTAATTAGATTAATTAAAGATCAATGACTTAATGATTTAGGTTTAATTTATGTTTTTATTAGTGTTTAATTGCATCTTAATTATGTTTGATTAAGTTTTAGGTTTAATATGATTAATTTAATTAACTTAATTAGCTTATTTGAGGAGGGTGATTATTTAATTTAATTATGGATTTGATTTAAGCTAATCTAGAAAGCTTTAATGTGACTTATTTAAATTAATTTGATTAATTAAGATGATGGATTAATTTATTAAATTTTCATTAATTAAATGTTCGACTAATTTAGTTTGATTATTTATGAGTAGGGTTTTACTTGATTTGATTATGTTTGTTTGATTTCATTAACATGTTCAATTTAGTTATTAGGTTAAAATATTCAATGGTTATTTAATTATCTCATTCCAAATGGATGTGATTTAATCATAGGTTAATTAATTTAGCTTTAATTTTATTTAGTTTAATTCGATTAGTATCAAATTATTAAAGTTTTCTAAGTTTGTTGGATTTTGAGTTTGATTTAAGATTTAATCATTTAATTGAGTTTTATTAACTTAAATAGATTTAATCATATTTAATTTAATTTTTTTTTAAAAGATGATATTTTTCTGATTTAAAGTTTGATTAATGATTTAATGAATGCTATTCAATTTTTTGATTTTTTTTTTGATTTAATTTTTGAGTAATTTTTGGATTATATTTTAATTAACTTTTTAATTGTTTAAGCCGTAATCTTAAATGTTTATTTGGGTTTCTTAAGATTCAGAAGATCAAATCATTTTTCGTAAGAGTCCTAGATGTCAATTAAAGTGATTTAGGTCATCTTGAAGATTTTTGTAAATTTTTGAATTTTTATTTATTTATTTTATCAAAAATTGATAATCCGAATTTAAAATTTAATTTCCCCAATCCAGTAGTTATTTTAACTTGAAATTTTTTTGGTATGTGTATTATAACATTAATTTTAATATCTGAAAATCTCAACTTAATCTAACTTATATTTTTTGCATAATTAATGAAATATAGTTTTCACTAAAACCTTAATTACGCTCATAATACTCAATAAATTTTGAGTATTTTGGGTTTGTTGGATTCCTCTCAGATAGACGAATCCAACGAATCTTTGTTTGCAATTTTTAATTATGTATTTTATTTTTTATGAATTTTTGAAGTTTCAGATGATTTAAATTATTATTATTTTTTTTTATTATATATATACGCTGCTTTGGGAAAGACAAATACCCGCGTTTTCTCGAACCGATCCGATCATCAGGGATCTGATCGCTGATCCGTGAGGCTGATCGCTGCCGGGCGCGACCAACCGACAGGCGAACCATGGACGGACGGTCATCATTTCCGGTTCGTTCGGATCGCCGCTCCGGTTCAGATCACGCGATTGAGCCGTCCGATAACCGTGCGGATCGGACGGCCCGATCACATGCTGGCGTCTTCGCGATCCACGCGATCGAAGCCGGCCCATCCAACCGCGGATCGGATGGTACAGCAGCCGGCGAAGATTTTCGAGGTATTTTGAAAAAATAAAAGTTTCTAAGCCAAAATTTCTCCAAATGGACCGTTTTCGGACCGCACAAAAAATTCTATTTATTTGGGATGATTTAAAATAAAAGTTTTGGATTTTCTAAAGGAAATTCGAATCACTGAAATTTAATACAAAATATACAAAATCCTAAGACTTTGACTAAAGTTACCTCACCGGGATGATTTTGGTGAAGATCCAGGGAGCTTATGTGTGTGAGGAGAGTAATCTTTCTCGCTTCTCTGAACGCCTCTCTCCGATGTCACCACTAAGAGCAAATTCTTTATGATTTGAGCTTAATGTGATTAAACGAAAGTGGGAATGGGTTACTTTTGTGGCTTTGGAGAGCTTTGTCGAGTGATGATGGGAGCAAGAGAGCTCAAGTCTCATCTCCCCCTCCTTTTATAATGGATGAAAATACAAAAAAAATTTTCAATTATTTTGGCTCCAAATTGAATGCCATCTTGTTGGGGTGGTTAGGACTAGATCTAGATTGATTGAGGACTTTGGAATTTTGCTCCAAAGTCCTCTCTTGCTGCCATATGATGAGATTTGTTTAATTGAAATATTGGGGCCATGTGATGAGGGGTTAAGTGCATGTGATGGGGGAATTAAATGAGGTTAGGTGGAATCCTATGTAGGGTTGGTTCATGAGAGATTTGAAATGGGTTAGGTTTGTTTTGGGCTGATCCCAAATGGGTTTGGTGATTTGATCACCCCAATGGGCTTTGGCTTGGTTTCATTTGGCCCAATTTAGGTCATAGGGTCATTTTGGGCCAAATTGACCCATTTGACCAAAATTAGCCTAATTAACTTGGTTTATTGATTCATTCAATTGACTAATTGAAGATGAATGTGGTTTGGTTTGAATTAATTTGGATTTAATTTTGATTTAGGCCAAATTGACCCTTTAGGCCAATTTGGGCTAGGTTGAGTCAAGTTGACCCAATTAGGCTTGATTAATCAAATTGGGTTTAATTATGGCTTTGGTTAAGTTCAATAATTGATTTGGAATAAACTTGAGCCATTGGTTGCAATCAATTTGGGTTAGATCATGATTTGGCCTGATTTGGTTCTTTAGGCCAATTTGGGTCAATTTGGATCAAATGGCCAATTGGGCTTGGTTTGGCCCAATTGATTGCAATTGATCATCTTAGGGTGATCAAAAATTATGGTGGAAGATTTTGGTGAGCTTGGTTCAATCCAATTTGGGTTGGATTAGAAGTTGGCTCAAATGGGTCCTTTAGTCACTTTAGTCAAGTGCACCTAAGTGGGTCAATTGGTTTAGTTTTGATTTGATTTGATAATTATAGGTTTCATTTATATTGGGTAAATAATTGAATAAATGATTGATTCAAGAGAAAATTCATTGGTTTTGACTTGATCGGATAGAATTTGGCTAAGTCCAAAGAATTGGCTTAAAGGGTTTAAATTGAGTTTGGATTTGATTTTCAATATGGTTTTGGTCATTTGAATTTGGATTTCATTTATATTTGTGAATATAAATGAAGGAATAATTCATTTATGAAGAGGAGGTCAATTGAGTTTTATTTGATTTAAGGAAAGATTTAGCTAAGCTTATGAATATGGTTCATATGGCTTAGGATGGGGTTTTAGGATTTGAATTTGATTTTGGGTTTCAATCATTTGGAGTCAAATTTTGAAATTAGATTTAGAATTTGAATTTGAATTTGAATTTAGTTTGAGAATTGAGTCAGGTTTGATTTGAGAAAGTGTATCTAGATTATGTTTCATGGGATGGTAATTTCCAAAAACCCCAAGGCATAGCCTAATCTTATGATTAACACTTCTAAGTCTCAGCTTAGGTGTTCACCTAATCAATAGATGTGTCTTATGACTAAGAAAATCTTAGTGTCTAAAAGATCCTTAAGTCTAAGAGGATGTTAAGAGCGTTGGGACTCACATCTTCTTAAACAAAGCCAACACAAGGTGGTTCACTAACAGGGCAGTGAAGCCTACCAAACTAACAAGGTGCTCGTTGGTTTGCAATGGTCAAATTAGGAAGAAAGCGCAGGGACTCATATCCTCCAACAAATGACCACTGGGGTGATCGGTTTCTTTGGACAACAAATCGAACCTGACCTAGAGCAGCTAATGAGTGGGTGCCACATGGGGCTTGCTCCCACATCAAAATAGCCCGAGACAAAGATATGTGTGTTTTATGTTTGATATGAAGGAATAGGATACCACTGGGGGACCCTAAATATATCATGGTGAATTCACAAGCAAAAGATATTTCTAACACAGAAGAAATAAAATTTGAGATGAAAAGAGATTTTATTGATAATTATTTTCAAACAAGATTTATGGATAATATTTCTTTTAAGTAGAGCCCATTGATTGGAAGCATCGGGTGCTCTCCTTTACAATTTATGAGTTGGTAAGACACTCCTTGGTAGGCCTCTATAGGGCCTTCCCAAGTGGGTTCAAACTTTCCCTATCTTTGAAAACAATTGGTCTCCTTAGAACTAAAACAAGCTCTCCTACTTGAAAAGCTCTAGACGGACCAACTTGTTATGAGCTTGAATCATCTTGGCTTAATATAACTCGAGGTTTTGGCATGCTCAGGCCTCTCCTCCAAACCTTCGAGCTCTTCCAACCGTAACTTAGCATTCTGCTCATGATTTTTACGCCATCCTGATGGGAGTTGGACTTCCAATGGTAGCGACCCATACACTAAGGAGAAAGGGGTAGATTGAGTTGGAGTCTATATGTGGTAGAAGCCCATAAAGCTTCAACCAACTGTTCATGCCATTATCGTTTGTTGTCATCTAGTGTCTTCTTCAGTATTTGAATGAGAGTTTTGTTGAAGGCTTCGGCTAACCCATTTGCTCTTAGATAGTAGATGGTAGAATATCTCCAATCTATGTTGTGTCTTCGAGCAAAGCTATTGATTTTAGTGCTCTTGAATGCAGTACCATTATTAGATATAATTTATTGAGGCACCCCGAACCTATATACGATATGGTTCGAAAACTGGAACACATGTTGAGTGCGTGACCTCTAAGTGGGATTGCATTTGGAAAAGTATTTCAAGAAGAAGGATGAGAATGAATGACCCTTGGAAGAAGGAGGGTCAATCGGATCCATAATGTCACTCACCAATGGCGGCCAATGTAGGATGTAGAATATTAGGAGGTTGATGTAGACTACACCGTACGACATTGATGGCATCTCCTACATCCATGCTCCGTGATCATCGGCCGAGTATCCTAGTCTCTTGATCTTGGCTTTCATCTTCGAACCAAATTGATGTGCCCCACATAACCCTGAGTGTACCTCGATCACAATTCTACGAGTTTCGTGTTTGTTCAGACAACGTAACCACATATGATCGAAAGACTTCTGGTACAAGGTGCCGCCTACAAGAGTATAGGAAAGGTCTCTACTTCACTGTGCCTGATTTCTCTTGAGGTAGTTTGCCTACATTTAAATAATCTATGAATGGTTGCCCAATCCGCTCCTCATCCTTATTAGTAATGGCAACCTCCCCTTCAAGAGAGAATCTCTCAATGAGTTCAACATCAATAAGGGATAAGACTTATCTATTTTGGACCCTTATTGGAATGGACTCATCTTCTGGACATGCCAACTCTTTGGCAAGCTTAATGCATCTTCTGCTCTCTCGAGGAATCTTGTAGATGGTAACCTCTGGGATTTGGGCCAACAACTCCATAGTGTACTTGTGGTAATGAAGGAGCATAGGCTTTAGAACTTTATAGGACCCAGCAATTTGGTTGATGACTAACTGAGAATCCCCAAAGATGTTGATATTCTGGATGCATAGTGTAATGACTAGCTCCGCATCACAATCGAGCCTCATATTGCCTTCATTATTGGTGCATGGATTGGACAAATGATATGAGAATCTCATCATGGGTTAGAAAACTATTCCTACCCCTCGCCTTCCCTGGATAATAAATTGTGGTTCTTCTCCTTGAAGGCACCATCAAAGTACATCTCCCAGTCGAGCACTAGTACCCCTAAGTTCATGATTTGTTCATCGGGAGATCATCATGAGAATCGCCAGGGAGTGGATGTGCCGCTAAGAAATTCGCAAGTGTTTGTCCTTATGTACCAGGGTACGAATGTTATATCAAACCGAGAAATCATGGACCAACATGCCAACCGCCTAAGGGTCGACCGTGTCATGAGATATTGTAGTGGATTGACGGAGATCAAGTTCACCTTATAGAAAGCATGTAGTGTGTAGCTTTGGGATGCAAAGATTAAAGCTAGGCAGTGCTTTTCAATAGGTGGATAGTTTGCCTCAGCAGGGATTAGATGACGACTGAGATAATAGAGAGAGTTCTCCTTCCCTTCATCGTTAGTTTGAGCCAATAAAGCACCGAGGGAGTTGTCTAATGAAGTAGTATATATGAGCTGCCCGGATAGCTAGACTGAGGTGTCATCGATATTGCTTGATGTCTTTGAAAGCATAGCACTTATCATCCCATTTGAACTTGGCATCTTTTGATAAGTGCGAGAATGGTTGGCATCTTCGATAAGTTGGAAATAAAGGCCTTAGACGCCAACCGCCTTGGAATGACCTGAGTTGTGTTAGGATTTTAGGGGGTGGAATTTCTAATATCACTTTGATCTTTTGATCGATTTCAATTCCCCGGTGTCGGACAACAAACCCAAGAAATTTTCCTAAAGCTACTCCGAATGCACACTTCAGGGGGTTCATTTTGAGGTTGTATTATCTTAACCGTTTGAAAACTACTCTCAAGTCAAAGAGATGGTCTTCCTTTTACTTTTGACAGAGATCATTGATAGCATTCAACTTGATGATGAATAAGTTCATCAAGATTCAGTCATGGCCTACGGTATGTGGCACTAGCATTTTAAGGCCGAAAGGCATGACCTTATAACAATATATTCGAGGGTTGAAAGGCTTTCTTTCATCCTCTGGGGCCATCTTAATTTGTAGCTGATGACCCATCCATAAAGAGATCGCATGAGATGAAGCAATGTCCACCATTAATTACGGTATAGGTGGGAATTCATCCTTAGGACATGCCTTATTTAGATCCCTAAAATCAATGCATATGAATTTGGCCATTCTTTTCTTAACTGACATACTAGCCAACCAAGTAGGATATTTTTCTTCCCAATAAAGATCGATCAGCTTTCTTAATTTCAAAAGTGACCTGTTGTTCAATGTCTAATCGCATGCCTAGAGCTGTTTGATAGGGTTAGCATTAGGCTCTATTGCTAGTTTATGGACTGCTATGTCAAGAGATAAACTGAGCATCTCTTCATAACTCCATGCAAAGCAATCCTTAAACTCAATCAATAGATTCACTAAATCATTGGTTTCTTTTCATTCATTCAAAGAACGATATATGTTGGTCGTGGATCTTTCGCCCCTAGGTTGATTTCTTTGAGCTCATCGATAGTTGATCTGATCTCCTCTTCAACTCGGTGCATCTTTGACTTCAAAGTCATTTGGATCATCTGAAGTTTCTAAGCACACCTCCTCATATGAGTTAGTATGATTTGAAAAGAACCTATCAGATTCCAAATGATTAGGATGACTAAGTAATCATCATCATCAACCCACACTATACCGGTCCTAGCCTTGATTGAATGTTCAGATTTGTTGTCCCATAACCTTTCAAAGTAATCAATGTGTTTAGACCAAGCATGTGAAATTAATCCTTTCTTTGCTAAATTAAGAACACAAGGCGAATACCAATCAAAAGGTAATTCTATTAAATCTTTATATGAATCATCCTCAAGTTCTACATCAGCTTCTTGACTTGAGGATGATGCTCCAAGAAAGAACTTCTGCACCTTTACATTTGTAGAAGACTTAGGGGCTTCCTTAACTACCAAACCCTCAACTTTTTATGAGAAAAGTGGGGTTAGAGCTAAAGTTTCCAATTGATGCTTCAATGTTTCACATATAGACTCGGATACACTTATGCTTTGCTTAGGATCCCGGTCTTCATCGTTGTCCTGCTCAACCGCTCACAGATGGCCGCTGGTGTTGGTGTACTAATCATATATGACTCATCATCCAACTAGATTCTAAGTCTATAGATAGTAGGTGTAGTCAGGTAGGGACATAACTCCTATTGGATGGCCAATAAGGAGGTCTTCCATCTCAGGCATGTCTCGACCGCTTCTTCCTCCCCTGGAGGTCGTCATCCTACTCATATGTTGAATGGAGTAACTGTGGTGGAATCTAATGTTAGGCTCTACTTTTTCCTCCAAGTCTATTTCTCGCTCCCTTTATTTTCTTTCTCATTTTCTTTTTTCTTTTCTTTTCTTTTCTTTTTTCTTTTATTTTTTCTTTTTTTCCTTTTCCTTTTCTTTTATTTTTGAACTTTCACCAAGTTCAGAGAATAGACTTGTTGATTTTGAGGGAGATAGTATGTTGCATCTGATATTCACCTCATGAACCATGAATGGCTTAAGATCTCCTTTGATAGATTCAATCCCACCTCTCATGAACTTCATGCACGATGTAGAGAGGATGGAACCACATTGTTCTCATGTATCCACGGTCTCCCAAGTAAAGCATTGAAAGAAGTATCTGAGTCTATAATATGAAACTTGGCGATAGTCTTCCAATCATCCACTTCTAATGGCAACACTATAGAGCCTAAAGCCCTCTCGCCTTATTCATTAAATCTTCTCAACATCATCCTCTCTTTTAAAAGTTTGGAGATGTCAATCTTTAAGTAAGCGAGGGTTTTTAGACTCATAATATTCACCGATCCTGGTCAACAAGAACTCGATATCTGTATCTTCCAACATCCATAATGTAAAGAGGTTGTGCTTGGTTCCTAAGCAAGTCTTCATCACCGAATGTAACTCTAGAGTGTCTTCAACCGCAAGCCTCTTAGCTGGTCACTGGGCTAAGCATATCTGATCAAGGAGGGCCTTGATTAGAGATTCCCTCATCTCTTTGGATAAGATGAGGGCATCATATACTTAACTTAGTTGGCGCCTTTCTAAGATGTGCTGGGGTTGTAGTCAACCTTGGCTTGATCCTCCACAAGCATATCCATAGGTGGAGCATCTTGTGGAGAGGCTATCTGCTCTTTAGAACCAATGATTTGCTTACCCTTATCCTAAGGTGCCACCCTAGGAGGTAGAACTTTGCCACTGTGAAGGTTAACTTCAGTGATCTCTTGGAATGATGAATTTGTAGGAAGTTCTACCTTCTCATCAGGTGTACCTATGAATTCTCCTATGGGATCATCGGAGTCAGATGACTCCAAATCAATCTCAATGGGTGAACTCGAATGATTCAGGAATGTAAAATTCATTTCTAAATCAAAGGTGGAATGATCGAAACTAGAATCATCATTATTTTGTAGACTTGAAGAGTTTTTGAGAGGAATAAAATCTAGAGTATCAGAAGTGGACAAGATATAAGTGAAAGCTTTCTTCATTAATTTCTTCTTAGATGGAGGTACATGATAGAAATCTAATAAAGTAAGCAGAGAAAGGGGTATAGTGCCCTTGTCACCGATACAATGCTCCTATTGGCAGAAGAGGAGCTAGTGGAGGAAGAAGTAGTAGCTACAACAATGGATGGAGTGCCGACTGGTTGTGCTACTATGCTATCCCGCAAGTGGTAGGCCGCTCACTGGTCGACACTTCTTGTCTAACTTGCAAACCTTCCTTGGTGTTGGAGGTTTGAGTTACGCAACACCTATAAAGAAAGTTTCTTGATCTTAGAGACCACTTTTTTAGAGGTTTGATAAGACAATATCCCAACCTTCTTTTATCTTAAGAGGATCAAGTATCCCCAAGAATTACTCGATAGAACTAGAGGTTGTTCTAACAAGTATTCCTTGGGATGACATAACTCGACTTGTAGGCTCAAGCCGCCTTAAATGTGACACAATCCTCCAAGACATGACCATCGCAGGTGGTGGCAATAGGATCATCACTCTTGCCCACATCTTTCTTGGGCTCAGGTAACTGAAAGTCAGGTTTCTTTAAGAGATTCTTAAAGATCCTCCTAACTACCTCCCTCTTGAATGAATATGGTTTATTCAGTTTATCGAAGAGTAGGTGAGTAATACACGGCGGTGGATATGAGTACCGCTCGAGTATATTATGAGGCGGTGGCCGTTGTGGCAACTGGGGTGGTCGATATCTCGTGGTGGTGGAGGAGAGGTGGAGGTATGCATGAGGTCTCTCATACTAAGCTCACGGTCGTTTCTCCTACTAACACTACTACCCCGGCTTCTCAATGCTTTCTTGGGCTTAAATGATTGGTCTTGAAAAGGTAACGCTTATTTCCCTTGTAGTAGTGCCTTGTTGATTAACTTCTCAAAGGTTTTGATCAGTAAATCCCTTGAGCATGAACCTGGGCCATGAATATTCTTGAGAAGAATTTCTATAGCATGTTGTTCGATACTTCACATTTCATACTGCTCGCACGAGAATATAATCAACAAGGGACTCATTTGGATTTTGTTGGGCCAACGAGGTCACCCATTACCTTTTGGGCTCCAAAGAAACCTTTGATGAAGAGGTGCTAACTAAAGAAAAGTCTTCACTGAACCATTGGGTAGTTCAGCATACCAATCAAATGCGATGCATGTCAAACTACTGATGAAGAGATGGAAGAAAAGTGCATCACGCCACCAAAGCAGATCCGCCTCAATAGCAGGGGGTTCCCACTGCCATCAAAAATTTTGAAGGAAGGAGGCACAAAACCCTTAGGATATTGGACACCATCAAATTCCTCCGGGTAGGGTCTATCCTTTGGAATAGATGAGCCACCTCGAGCTTGTGCCAATGCATCCTTCACTTGCTGCTCTACTAACTGCTTGATATCTTTTTCTTGCATGGAGGTGCTGTCCACCACCTTCCCATACGCCACTATCCCGGTCACGGGATGTACTCTGATCCAAAACATGCAACAACCTGGTGGTCTCGAGAGTCGTATTGATGGAGCTTGGCCTTGAAGTGCTAAAATAGCTAATAAATCTTCAACTCTTTTCTCATCTTGCTAATATGCTCATCTCTCTCACTCAATCGAAGGTGTTGGGTTGAATGAGTCTTCTTCCTCAACTACAACACCCTCCTGGCTATGTTAATCCCTAAGAAGGGAACCCCTAGTGTCAACCATATGGACTTCTGCTGAGTCCTCCAAGAGATCATCCCCATCTAGATCAAAATTGACCCTAGAATCCTCTTCATCAGAGCAATCATCCCCGTAGAGTTCCCTCTTCTCAGCAAAGTACTGAGCAACGATCTCATCTGAAGAGCGGTCTAGTTGTGCAGGGACAAACACTCGTTGCTGACCAGTGGAGGGGCTATACTCACTGACAGAAATACATCCATTGCTTGCCACTGTACTACTATCTCTAAGAGGACTATGCTCACTAATGATATATCCGATCACTTCACCTAAAACAACACCGTGGAAGGATCTACCGCCACACACTACATCTATATCCTCATCCCTTCCGCCATGATGCCGCTGCAGTGGAGACTGCAGTGGTCGTGTGGTGACTCACCGGTAGGTCGCCATTCCTTCTTCTCCAGTTGAGGTGGAGGTCGAATGAGTGCTCGACCACCTCAACGGGTGGAGTAGATGGAGTGGGATCGACCGTGGATCATCAATGGTGCGGTCTTTCCCCATGGGGGCTTCGGATCTTGGTGGAATGGGGATGTCGAGTGGATAAAGCGATGGTGGGTGAGTGGAGCTGAGGTAGCACCGACCTCTCGACTATAGCCTACTCCTCCTATGACGAGTAGCCCGCAGTGATGATGTCGTCAATGATCGACCCGTAGGGCCGATCGGAAAATCCATAAGAGCGAGGCCACCGACGCTCGACAAACCTCTGTTCCTCCTCCACTGAGTGATGCTGCCTCCAAGGCTCTCTCCCTCAGACGACTCTCCTAAGGATAAGCCCTCGATCAAAAAATCGTACTGACTGAGCATCCAGCTACCAACTTGGCGTAAGACTGTCCAGCCCTCATAGGCTTCCTATGCTCTACCGGTGTCAAATATGCCGTGGTGGTGGAGGTAGTGTAGGAATCCTCCGGTAGTCCTCCTCTCTATCTGAGGCTGAGAAGGGGTGAAACCTACTACCACTCAAATGTGGAGAGGTCTCACAGGGAGATCCCTCCTCAGCCACATGGGAAGCGACATCCATCCCGCCTCTGCCCTCTTGAGTGTCGCTGATCTTCTGCTCTTGCTGGTCGTGAACATGTAGGTATGGCGAGAGCTAGCACCCACCTGAATGTGGAGGAGACTATTTTAGAATGCAAGACGCCTTCCCTTTGGGAATCCAAGGAGGGGTAGTAGAGTAACGACCCACCTGTGGTCGGAACGACCGCAGTAAACGACACCGGGGTAGCAGGAACAACAGTGGCCTTCCTCTTTAGTGGAGGAAACTCAAAATCAGATGGCATATTAAATCAAATGAGTGGCGTCTGTCCCGCCACCTCTTTCTTAACTGGTGAGGGCGTCCCTCAAGAAAGAAATCCTCACTCCCTCAAAACCACGGCCAAAGTAGATGACCTGGTGGAGCCAGGAGACTAGCTTGATCAAGGCAAGATTTAGCCGGGGAAGGAAAACACGAGCTTGTTGGAGCCATGAATCGGTGATCAAACAATTGATTGCAGAAATCTACATTATTGTAAAGTGACACTTGCCTTGATATTCACCTTCAATCATTGATTTCAAGATTTGATTTTGAATTTGAACCCACACTAAACAATCTTAAGGATGTTAAGTGGGGTTCATCAAAATTTTAGAGATTTTGGATATTGAGGAGAGTCTTTGCCATTTGATTTAGAACTCACTCAACCGATTTAGGTATGTTGGGCGGGGTTCTAAAATTTGAGGAGAGATTTTCTTAAAGATATTTGTGTTTTGTGAATCTTGTTTAAAAATATTGATAGTTTGAATGACCTCTACTTAGCAAATTTGGGTATGCTAAGAAGAGGTTGTGATTGTGTGTTTGAAATATTTTTGCTTGTGAAGATTTGATTGTGTGATATTTTGATTTGAAAATGGGGTTTCTTTCTTAACAAATTTGGTATGTTAAGTAGAGGCCGCATGTGTCTGATTTGTGTTTGGTGATGAGGCTTTTACTTAACAAATTTGGTATGTTAAGTGAAAGTTAAATATGATCGTGAGATAAATTTGTTTTTCTTTGAAGATGGGAGTCATACTTAACAAGATTGACATGTTAAGTGAAAGCCCCAAATTTGTTTGAGATATGTTTTTTTTTTTTTTTTTTTTTTTTTGAGAATGAGACTCTCACTTAATAAATTTGGTATGTTAAGCAGAATCTCAAGTGTGATTTGATAAAAAAAAATTGGATCCTTATTTAACAAATTCGATATGTTAAAATAGGGACCAAATGTGCATTGAAAAGAGACCCTCAACAAATTTGGTAAGTTGAGTGAAAGTCAAAGGTGATTGTGATTTTGAAAATGAAACTCTCACTTAACAAATTTGGTATGTTAAGTGAAAGTCAAATGTGATTGTTATTTTGAAGATGAAACTCTCACTTAATAAATTTGGTATGTTAAGTGAAAGTCAAATGTGTTTATATTTTTTTTTTAAAGAAAATGAACTTATTTAACATATTTAGGTATGTTAAATGGAGTTCATTTTGTACTTATGATTTTCAAAAATGGAGTTCTCATTCGATATACTTGGGCATGTCAAATGAGTTCCCAATGTGTTTTGAAGTTCAAGACTTTAGCATGAAGGAATTCTATCAGACAAAATGCAAATAGAATTCAATTTGCTCTACCTTCTCCAAGGGAAGGGGAACTCCCATTTGACAAATTTGGTTATGTCAAGTGGGGGTTCAAATATGTCTTGACTTCTCTTTTGTGTGTGTATGGTTTATTACTTTTCGAAAAGAGGGGAAACTTCAACTCTAGCACATGTGAAGTATGCTAAGTGGAGTTTCAATTTTTTTTTTTTTTTGTCGTGGTTTTATTTGAAAATAGAATCTCCATCCAACGAACTTGAGTGTGGGATCGGGATATCCATTTCAAAGAAAATGTGCTTTTGAAAATTAAAAATTGTTGATTTTGATTTTGATTTTGATTTATTATTATTATTATTATTATTATTATTATTATTATTATTATTATTATTATTATTATTATTATTATTATTATTTTTAAAGAACCTCCTTGTAACAATCATCAGATTTGTTAAACGAGGCTTGGTTATATGTATTTTGTGAAAATTTCTTATAAATTTGTGTACAGATCCCTTATTATGTGGATTTTGAAAAAGTGCTTTTGGAAAGACATGTAATTTTGTAGAAGAGTTTTATTCTCTTATTGTTCATGGGATGAACCTTGCCTCACCATCAGAATTGTGAGGAGATTTTTAATTTTGGTAATCTCCTATGTTTGATTAATTTCAATTTTCACCTATTGGGAGAACCTAATAAGAATTTTAAGACCTACACGAAGTGAGGTCCTAAAACCTAAAGGATGTTGGCGAGCTTTGCTTAAGAATGAAATATGCTAAATGCCAACAGAAAGAATGATAGTCTCGGACCTATATAAAATATAAGTCCACTATCGATGCTTGGAGACAATAATTGTCTAATAAAGATGGAGAGAGGAACTATCCCCAGCGGAGTCGCCAGAAAAATCTGTGGTGTTTATTTTTGGATGTGGGACACCATGCAGATCTTAGGGAGTACTTGAAGTGATCGCACGACATGGGATGATGTACTATCTCGAAAGATAGAAATCACCACCCTATAATGGACCTAATCACCTAATAAGGACTCCTAAGGCATGATGGGTCTTGAATATACCGAGATCTTTCCCTACTTAACATGGAAAAGTAAAATAGGGTTTATTTTAAGCCGTGTTAAGTTCCCTATGGAGGCAAGCCCCATAGTTAATTACATCCTAAGAAATGAGAATTTCTTAAGAATACTCGATTAAAGTAGATAATTAGAGTCTCCAAAGATTTCAAGGTTAAGACTATCAAAGGATTGGCTATTTTAGAAGATCAAATGGGATAGATCAAGGAGAAGACTTATTTTTGGAATCCAAAGGGAGAAAGTAGGAAATACTCATGATACTAGGAAGCCTAGTGAGCATTCCAATCTACCCTATAGTTGGGCTTTATATTTTTGAAATTGAAGAGAGTTGGTTATTTGAGTTGACATTTTATTAGATTGTCAGGGCTTATAATTTCACAACATAAGATTGTAGAAATACCTAAGAGGTGAGGATTTATGCTTGTAGCCCAAAGGAAACAGCTACCTCAGATTCCTAAACTAAGGAGCCTTGGTACAAAATGAAGGCACAACCTAAATCTAAGGCGAAAAAGGGTATATGGTTTACCTCCACAAGAGAGAATAAACCACCCAACTGCTGGACTTATTACCGCATGGAGTGGCAGCCAGCTAACTCCTCCTACGCTTTAAATCCATGTAGGCAAGTCTTATGCTTTGCAAGATGGCTAGACTGTTGTTCATTTAGAGAGGAAACTAAGTCCTTAGACTCACTCCCTAAGAGACTAGAGCATGAGTGGTATGAATCCATGACTTAATCTAATGCAAATTTTATCAAATTTATTGATTCTTTTGGACTTTTGTCTTGACAGGCTATGGGATTTTGTATGCCTAAATGCATGAGAATTTGATTATCAAATCAAGAGAAAGGGGTGTCTTCCACCAAAGGCTCTCATGGTTCCTTAATTCTCAAAGATGGAAGCTCCCTCTTAATAAGAGTGAAAAAATATATATGCATGATATTATACATTCATCCATCCAGCTAAGGGGTTACTAAAAATTTTATTATCTTGATTTAATCCCTAGGCTTTTATGTGAGGCTATGAGTTGTTTTAAAATTTTAATTATGAGTTGTTAATTGGGGTAGAAAAATTAATTTTTATCTTAAGAGCCTACCACATCCAGGCCACACATTCAAGCATCAATCATAAATAAACTATGAAAAGCATGTGTCTAATCTAAATCTAAACACAACATCAAACAATTTTATAGACTACCATAAAGAATAAAAGGCTGCATTGGTTCCGCACACCTAAAAGAGAAAAGAAAAGATGGAGCTCTCACCCTTATACAACCCGGATTACAAAAATAATATATATGCTATGGGAGGTCTTCTTTTTTTCATTTCTTCATTTCTTTTATTTCTTTTGATTTTATTTGCTCTAAAGGCATCACAGGGCACCCCAGTGACTAAGCCTTCTGGCCATTGCTCATCCTAATCCCCCATAGCACTAATCCTAATTCTTAATGCAAAATTACATCAAAAATAAGAAAAGTAAATCTAGCTACACCTGTAAAACAAATATTAGCTAAACACACCATACAATCCAAGCAATTATATGAATAATTTGGACTTAGCACCCACACATGGGTAACCAAGTCCACCTGTCCTGACATGGGTTACACTTAGGGGCTAAGCAACCTGCACAGCAAAAATATTTATATATTTTTTATTATAGCGGCCCCTTTAAGCATAACCCTCTGCAGAAAATATGATTAGACTAATAACGGCCTAACATCCAGTCTACAAAACATACACCCTAACATTCAGTCTAAAATATTACATCACAAAATAAAATACAATATCATACATACAACGCTCTAACTTAGCACTAGAAGTAGTGACTTAGTATTCTAATGTGTGTGCTTAAGGCTTGTGTAGCAAGACTTTACTAGTCTTCTTTAGTTTAAGTTCCAATTTGAAGTTTGAATTTAAATTTTACCTTTGGGTGATTTCAATATAATTGATTTAATGATTTGACTTTCAATTTTATTTCAGTTTATTTAGTTGAAATGATATTTAGGTTCTCAAGAATGAAGAGTAGGATGAATTCCATCTGTAGACGGGACTCACCCTATTCTACATCCTAATTCCTAAGGAATCTAACTAAAGTCCTTATGTATCTTGATTAGCCCATTTGAACTTGTGTAATTCATTTGATTTGGAATTTAAAATTTGAGTTTACTTAAGTATTTAATTAATTGATTTTTTTTAGATATTTTAGTTTAATTGCATCTTGATAATTCAATATCCTTAATGTCTAAAGGAGTTTAAGTTTGTTTAAGTTCATGTGTTTTTGGTTGATTAATTTTAGATTTGATTTAATTGAATCTTGATAATTCAATATCCTTTTAAATATTTAATTCTTTTCTTTGATCATGGTTATGTGATTTAACTTTATGTTTATTTAAGATTGTGGTTCATTTATTTGTAGTTTGATCGGATTAGATTAAGATTTTATTTTTGATTCTAATTGGGTTTGATTCTTTGTAATTGAGATCATATTTTTAATCACATCCATTTGTCATGTTCATCAAGTTTGGTTTGCATTTTGATTTCATATATTGGATAGTTAATTAGTTCATTTTATTTAAGTAGGTTGAATGAGATTTGATTCTATATTAGATTGAGAATCTTTCTTGATTTAACTTAATTTGATTCAGATTTAATTATTTTATTGGTCTTATAGATTTGCTTAGGTTCAATGTGATTATGTTATTTGTTTAATTAATAAGTGTGTTTATGTTAATTCTAAAGGTTTGTTTAATTAATTATTATTTTTATTTAGTCTCATATTTGTTTAGAGAAATGATGTAATTAATGACTTAATGGTTTAGGTTTAATTTATGTTTTAATTAATATTTAATTACATTTTAATTAATTAAGTTTAATATAATTAATTTGATTAACTTAATTAGTTTGTTTAAGAAGTATGATTAAATTAAATAAAGATTTGTTTAACTTTTAATTTGACTTATGTTTGTTTGAGTTAATGATGTAATTGGTGAATTAATGATTGAAGTTTAAATTAGGGTTTGATTATCATTTAATTGCATTTTTATGTTTGATTAAGCTTAAGTTTAATATGAATGTAATTTAATTAATTTATTTAATGGTATGATTAAATTAATTAGTAGAGTAAAGTATTTAATTTGAATTAACTTTAACTGATATAAAGTTAAATTTGGTTCATTAAGATAATGGATTAATTTATTAAGTTTGCATTAATTAGATGTTTGATCAATTAAGTTTGATTAATGGGTTAATTAAAATTATTAGATTAATTAAAGGTTTGTTTAATTAGAGATTAATGACTTAATGATTTAGGTTTAATTTAAGTTTTGATTAGTGTTTAATGACATCTTAATTATGTTTAATAAAGTTTAGGTTTCATATGATTAATTTAATTAACTTAATTAATTTATTTAAGGAGTATGATTATTTAATTATGGGTTTAATTTAAGCGTAATTTTAGAGTTAGCTTTAATGTGACTTATTTAAATTAATTTGATTAATTAAGATGATAGATTAATTAAATGTTTGACTAATTAAGTTTGATTAAGGGTAATTAGATTAATTAAAGATCAATGACTTAATGATTTAGGTTTAATTTATGTTTTTATTAGTGTTTAATTGCATCTTAATTATGTTTGATTAAGTTTTAGGTTTAATATGATTAATTTAATTAACTTAATTAGCTTATTTGAGGAGGGTGATTATTAAATTTAATTATGGAATTGATTTAAGCTTAATCTTAGAGTTAGCTTTAATGTGACTTATTTAAATTAATTTGATTAATTAAGATGATTGATTAATTCATTAAATTTTCATTAATTAAATGTTCGACTAATTTAGTTTGATTATTTATGAGTAGGGTTTTACTTGATTTGATTATGTTTGTTTGATTTCATTAACATGTTCAATTTAGTTATTAGGTTGAAATATTCAATGGTTATTTAATTATCTCATTCCAAATGGATGTGATTTAATCATAGGTTAATTAAGTTTGCTTTAATTTTATTTAGTTTAATTCGATTAGTATCAAATTATTAAAGTTTTCTAAGTTTGTTGGATTTTGAGTTTGATATAAGATTTAATCATTTAATTGACTTTTATTAACTTAAATAGATTTAAACATATTTAATTTAATTTTTTTTTTAAAGATGATATTTTTCTTATTTAAAGTTTGATTAATGATTTAATGAATGCTATTCAATTTTTTTGATTTTTTTTATTTAATTTTTGAGTTATTTTTAGATTATATTTTAATTAACTTTTTAATTGTTTAAGCCGTAATCTTAAATGTTTATTTGGGTTTCTTAAGATTCAGAAGATCAAATCAATTTTCTTAAGAGTCCTAGATGTCAATTAAAGTGATTTAGGTCATCTTGAAGATTTTTGTAAATTTTTGAATTTTTATTTATTTATTTTATCAAAAATTGATAATCCGAATTTAAAATTTAATTTCTCACAATCCAGTAGTTATTTTAACTTGAAATTTTTCTTGTATGTTTATTATAACGTTAATTTTAATATCTGAAAATCTCAACTTAATCTAATTTATATTTTTAGCATAATTAATGAAATATACTAAAACCTAAATTACTCATAATACTCAATAAATTTTGAGTATTTTGGATTTGTTGGATTCTCCTGATACAAATCCAACAAGCCTTTGCAATTTTTAAGTATTTTATTTTTTATGAATTTTGAAGTTTTGGATGATTTAAATTATTATTATTATTTTATTATATATGCACGCGGTTTAAAGACAAACTTTCGACCGTCCATCACGGACGGACGTCTATCGACGCGTGATCCGAGGCGATCGCTACGGCCGCTGATCTGGCCGTCCGCGAAACCACGCGACGGACGGTCAGATCATTTCGGCCCTCGCTATCGCTTCGAACTCAGATCACGCATCGAGCCTTCCGATCATGCGAACCGCATCGACGGATGGTCTGATCGAATCACGCGCGATCGCGATTGAGCGTCCGATCCTGAACCGGATCTAATGACGTGAGTGAACAGAGTTTTCGTATTTTGGAAAGTTTCTAAGCCAAAACTTGTCCAAATGGACCCATTTTCGTGCCGATTCGCACCAAAAATTTTTATTTCTTATTTGGGATGATTTAAAATAAAAGTGCTGGATTTTCTAAAGGAAATTCCTAGAATCACGGGAAATTTAATATAAAATATGCAAAATCCTAAGGCCAACTACGGTTTGACGAAAGTTACCTCACCGGGGATGATTTTTAGTGGCGGTGAAGATCCGAGGGAGCTATGTGAGGAAGCGAGTAATCTTTAGCCCTTACTTCTCTGAACCTCTTCTCGATGTTTACCGTCACCTCTAAGAGCAAATTCTTTTATGATTTGAGCTTAATGTGGCTAAAGAAGTGGGAATGAGTTACTTTGGCTTTGGAGAGCTTTGTGGGGTGAGTGATGATGGGAGCAAGAGAGCTCAAGTCTCATCTCCCCCTCCTTTTATAATGGATGCAAATACAAAAAAAATTTTGAATTATTTTGGCTCCAAATTGAATGTCATCTTGTTGGGGTGGTTAGGGCTAGATCTAGATTGATTGAGGACTTTGGATTTTTGCTCCAAAGTCCTCTCTTGCTACCATATGATGAGATTTGTTTAATTGAAATATTGGGACCATGTGATGAGGGGTTAAGTGCATGTGATGGGGGAATTAAATGAGGTTAGGTGGAATCCTATGTGGGGGTTGGTTCATGAGGGATATGAAATGGGTTGAGTTTGTTTTGGGCTGATCCCAAATGGGTTTGGGTCAGATTTGATCAGCCCCTAATGGGCTTTGGCTTGGTTTCAAGGGATTTGGTCCAATTTAGGTCATATGGGTCATTTTGGGCCAAATTGACCCATTTGACCAAAATTAGCCAAATTAACTTAGTTTATGGGTTGATTTATATTCAATTGACTAATTGAAGATGAATGTGGCCTTTGGTTTGAATTAATTTGGATTTAATTTTGATTTAGGCCAAATTGACCCTTTAGGCCAATTTGGGCGAGTCAAGTTGACCCAATTAGGCTTGATTGATCAAATTGGGTTTAATTATGGCTTTGGTTAAGTTCAATAATCAATTTGGAATAAACTTGAGCCATTGGTTGCAATCAATTTGGGTTAGATCATGATTTGGCCTGATTTGGTTCTTTAGGCCAATTTGGGTCAATTTGGATCAAATGGCCAATTGGGCTTGGTTTGGCCCAATTGATTGCAATTGATCATCCTAGGGTGATCAAAAATCATGGTGGAAGATTTTGGTGAGCTTGGTTCAATCCAATTTGGGTTGGATTAGAAGTTGGCTCAAATGGGTCCTTTAGTCACTTTAGGTCAAGTGCACCTAAGTGGGTCAATTGGTTTAGTTTTGATTTGACTTGATAATTGTAGGTTTCATTTATATTTGGGTAAATAATTGAATAAATGATTGATTCAAGAGAAAATTCGTTGGTTTTGACTTGATCGATAGAATTTGGCTAAGTCCAAAGAATTGGCTTAAAGGGTTTAAATTGAGTTTGGATTTGATTTTCAATATGGTTTTGGTCATTTGAATTTGGATTTCATTTATATTTGTGAATATAAATGAAGGAATAATTCATTTATGAAGAGATCAATTGAGTTTGATTTGATTTAATGAAAGATTTGGCTAAGCTTATGAATATGGTTCATATGGCTTAGGAAGGGGTTTAGGATTTGAATTTGATTTTGGGTTTCAATCATTTGGAGTCAAATTTTGAAATTAGATTCGGAATTTGAATTTGAATTTGAATTTAGTTTGAGAATTGAGTTTGGGTTTGATTTGAGAAAGTGTATCTAGATTATGTTTAGGCTATGGGATAGGTAATTTCCTTAAACCCTAAGGCATAGCCTAATCTTATGATTAACACTTCTAAGTCTCTAGGCTTAGGTTAGGTGTTCACCTAATCAATAGATGTGTCTTATGACTAAGGAAATCTTAGTGTCTAAAAGATCCTTAAGTCTAAGAGGATGTTAAGAGCTCACTCCAAAAGTGAGGTCAACAATGCATAATTTTGTTAAGTATAAAAGAGGGGGGATTCTTTTATCCATTATTCATATGCACATTTACATGTATGAAAGACATAAGTGAGTATGACGCCATTATTTTCTACACTAGGGGTGTAAGGTACAAAACCTACTTGGGGCTACTTAAAGTCTCGTAATCCCGGGGTGTCCAGACTAATATACCACTTTTCTTAAATACATGTGCATGTACAAAAAAAAATGCATGTAAAGAGAATCATGCAAAAGGTTTATGTTTGTTTATTTGTTTGATTTTGGTTGTTTAATTTATATGTACAAATGTGAAGGTCCCTTTTAAATGCTAACATAGGAATGAATAGGAATGGATTTAAGCAAGTGTTGTGTTCTTTTCAAATGAACTAGACACTTTCCAAATCCTATTCAAAACTATGTTAAAAGAGAAGAAAGGGAAAAGTCACATAACACACATCTTTATATTTTACTCACATGCAAGCTTATAAGTAATCATAAGTAGCATACCTTTCAGTTATAATGTTTGATTTATAAGTTTTAAAAATAATTTTAGATTTAGTAGTGATAATAGTCATTCGTATTCTTACTTTAGCCAAAACATGCAATTTGACATAAATGAAATATTTCATTTTAATTTAATTTTTCAAAAGACATGAATGCAAGATTTTTATATGACATACACACTTAGCATGCTAGAAAAGAAATAAAGTGATGTAAGCATATAATTTCACTCACCCTAATTAATTCCTAAAGACAATCCCATGAAATATGATTATTTAAAGTGAATCAAAGTTGGTTTAAGGAAAGTTTGATTTTGTTTTGAGTTTGATTTGAATATAGGAAATGTGAGAAGGTTTTCTAGTCTTAACCCATTTCCCATATGTGTATCTTAATTTAGTTTATTTTTAGAACCATTAGACTGATTTTATATCTTGTTTAAGTTAAGGCATACATTAAGCCCATTAACTACCCCTTACCTACACCACTTTAACATATTTAACCAAAAAATTATGAGCCAATCTATGACATAAAATCACAAAGAATTTAAATCAGCAATGTACCTAAGAAAGAAAGAGACCTAATGCATTTGGCTCACAATTAATGATTAATTAAGCTAAAGGGTTTATTTTAACTACTTTCATAACCCTTCCAACACATATGGGTTATATATGATTTCCTTAAGTTTACTTAGATTATTGAACACCTAAGTATCTACTCAAGAATGAATTAATTAAATTCAGATTGATTTGATTTTTTAAATTTTGATTAATTAAACCATTTAATTAAGTGATTAAACTATTTAATTAATTTGCACCTTAATTAGATTTTTATCCAAAATGAAATAAACTTAGGGGAAAAGATTTGAGAGAGAATTCCTAATCTCATTCCCTAAGTCCATTCACTATTCTAAGGTAATTATCAAACTTAATTAATGAATTTATCATTGTTTAATAGGTTAATTAGTCATTTAATTCATTAAGAGAGTAATTAGGAGTGAATCAAGCAATTGTCCTAATTAAATCATTAATAAATTTTAAGAAAATTATGAGAAGCAGAGGTCATCCTATTAATCAATCCTAGGAAGTTTGGAATTAATCAATAGAATAATTAGTGAGTAATTAACACAATTACATTCCCAATAAAACTTAAATTACATAAAATTTACTGTTCAAAATCAATTAAACTTAATTTTATATTATTCCCCTTTAAAATATCTTCAAAATGCATTTGAGTTTGTAGTTTTCTAATTTTTCTACATTTAGTTATGTATTTTTGAAGATTTTGTGATTAAAAGTTAATTAAATCCCTAATTATATAACTAATCCCATTGGCGCCACGTGGACCGCTGATGCAGCGTGCGCTTTCCACATGGAGTGATGTGATTGATTATTTAAGTTGTCACATTGGCTACACAGTTAGCCAGCGGCGCTACAGTCTTTCCCTTGGACCGTCCGATCAAAGATCGAAAGGTCAAGATCAAGCTCACGATATTAAAGGGATTAAAATGCTGATCTAACGTGGATTAATTAGGACAATCCATCCAAAACATGCGGGATGGACGGTCTGTGATTCATCCCTAAGCTCGCCAGCAGGAGAGGGCAACCGTCCATCCCTTAGGGCTTGATTCGAGCTCAATTGAGCTCGGATTGAGCTAAAATTGAACCCACACCATCAACATACAAGGAGCAAGACATCTAATGGTCAATTTGCAATCGGATGACACTTTCTTTCACAAAGGACCAAAGAAATATACTATTAGGCTCGGTTTTAATCCATACCTCACCGGAGGCTATCATCAGCGCTCCCAACCGTCGAAGTAGCTTCCTAGTGGAGATGAAGCCCTGTTGAAAGTTTGAAGGCTTGAGGTTGAGTAGATCCTCCAATTGGCCAAAGTCCTCCTCCTAGGCTTGCGGCTTTGGTCTAGCTCCCACCTCCCTTACCTTAGAAGCTTGGAAGAAGCTTTGGATTAACTCGATTGGGTCCTTTGAGGGTACTTGCAAGAGGAATTGGATTGAAATTGGGTATAAAGTAAGTTGGGAATTCTTGCTACCTCCCCTATTTTTGATTTTGGTAAACCGAGAAAAGGAGAATTCAAATCAGCTCGAGAAAGCTTTGAGGAGCTTAGGAATGCTTGCTCTGGCTTCCTATCACTCAATCGAATGTCAGTCATCATGATTCAAGTGAAATGAAGGGCAGTATATCTCCCCCTCCAAGGATTAGACGACCGAGAGTGTAGATATCATTTTGATCAAATTCATCACCTTGAGTGGGTTGTTTTGGTCGTTTGAGGTGGCACATGATTCTGTTTTGGCAGAGGGAGGTAGTGGAGAAGTTTCCATGTGCCAAAGAGAGTGTTGGAGGTGATCCCATGGGCTTATTTTGAGTGGGTGGTCAATTTTGGGTTTGGGTTGGGTTAGGCTGACCTAGACCAATTGGGTCATGTGTATCATACTCACTAATGTCCACTTGGTCCACTAAGAGAGTGCCAAGTGGCCATGCAAAGGATATGACCAAATTCCAAGTGGAATTGGCCATAAGTTATCCCTTGAACTAGGGGTAAAATGGTCATTTATCTTTTATTTCACTTTGAACAGATTTAGAATAGTTTGAAGTTAGGTTGGGACAAATTTCAAAGAATTTAGAATTGATTTGATGTCATTTGGCTCATGTTGACCCATTTAGGTCAAAATGGGTCAACTTGGGTCGAGTTGACCACTTGGTCAAATTGGGTCAAACCAAGGGTTGGGTCAAGTTCATATGACCATTTTAAATGTGTTAGAATCATTGGTTTGGTTCAATTTAGTTTATATTTGGTTTTGGTTCATTTGATTTCATTTAGGTCAAATGGGTCAAGTTGACTAATTTGACCCATTTGACTCAATTGTGTTAGGTTATGGGTTGGTTTAGGTTTGGTTGCTCATTTAAAATATGTTGCAAGCTTTGGTTTCAATTAATTTTGGTTTGATTTGATTTTGGCTCAATTTGAATTTTTAGGTCAAGTTGGGTTCATGGTCAATTAGGCTAGGTTGGGTCTAGTTGGCCAATTAAGGCTTTGATCAAGTTCAACAAGTGTTTTAGAATGAATTTGACCCATTAGTTGCAATTAATTTGGCTTATATCAAGATTTGATAAATTTTGACATTTTAGGTCAAGTTGGGTCAAGTGGGCAATTGGGCTAGGTTTGGCTCAAATGATGACTTGGTCAAGTTCAAACATTGATCATGAATTGGTTTTGATCAATGGTTTCAATCAATTTGGCCTATGGTGGATTTTGGCTAGTTTAGATTTCATTTTGGCTAAGTGTTGACTTGGTCAACCATTAGGTTTGACATGGTTTGACCCAATTTGAGTTATTGATCATCTCATGATGATGGTTGCTCATAATGTGAGGAAGGCTTTAGTTCAATCCAATTTGGGTAGGATTAGAATTTGGCTCACAAGGGATACTTTAGGTCACTTGGGTCAAGTGAGCCTAAGTGGATCAATTGACTTGATCGAAGCTTGATTTATGTTTGGTTGAACTCACATATGGACTTATGATTGAAATATAAATCCATTTGTAAGTGATTATGAGTCAAATGGGTTATGATTCATTTGACAATTTCAAGTTCAAAGAATGAACATAGGTTTGATTTGAGTTTGAGTTTTGAATTTATTTTTGGTTGATTGAAGTTTGTGTTTATATTTGGTTTCATGATTAAAGGATTGATTGAATCATGAATAAAAATTAAGGTTTTTGCTTGTTTTGAGTTTGATTTGGCTGCTAAGTTCAAGAATTTGACTTGAAGAAGCATATGTTGGATTTTGATTAGATTTGGGTTTGAGTTTTGAATTTGGTTTTGGGTATTTGAATTTATATTTCATTTATATTTGTGAATATAAATGAGAATATAAATGGGTTATGAGAAAATTTTTTGAGTTTGAAGTTATTTGAATTTTATTTGAGCTAAGTTCATAAGATGGAATCAAATGGCTTAGGAAAGATTTTAAAGTTGGAATTCAATCATGGGTTTCAATTATTTGGATTTGATTCATGATTTGAGAAAATCCGTTGGAATTGATTTAAGGTTTGTTTTGGAATTGAAATTGATTTGATTTTGGAGTTTGATTTGAATTTGGAGTTTGACTTGAAAGAAGGAAGGAGGATTTGTCTGCCATGTGGCAAATTCTTCCTAACACCCCTTGCATTTAAACCTATTCCTTGGCTAACCCATCTAGCAATACGTAACGAATTAGGTTGAGTGTTCACCTAATCACTTAGAACTCTTAGTCAAGAGGAGTCCTATGTCTAAGATAGAGGGGTTGAGAGCTCATTCTTAAAATGAGGTAAACAAAATGACATAGATAATGGGAGGAGAAAGTCCATCCTTTTAATGTATTTTGTCATTTCTTCTTTTCATAAATAAACCTCTAAAATGAACATAAATTTAAGGAGAAAGAAAGAAAGGTAAGGAAAAAAGAGAGGGGGATTTCTTTCTTTCTCAACGAGATTATATCATGCAAATAAAAAGAGAGGAAGAATGGGAGGTGTGTGGGAAACAATTACGTTGGGCCTAAGTCTACAAGTGGGCTTATAGAAAAAATGGCCCATCTCATGAATTCCTTCAAACCATAATTTTTTAATTCAAAAGTCCATTGGGCTTAAGTCCATATGTGGGCTTATAAAAATCTAGAATTGGGCTAATCTTCATATACATACTTTCAAATTCTAATATGTATGAAAAAAATTTAAATATGACTAGCTCCCATGTGTATATTATAATATCCCATTTCTCTCTTTATTTTGAAATGTGATATGTTCTATGGGAAAATTACATGCTTGATTTCATATGTGAATATTTGAATGAAGTAAGCTTGCATATGTCTTATGACATAATATTCTATAACATAGATTCATACTTGATCCATGACATGCCTTTACATTTGAAGGAATCGAATGTATATCTTCCAAAGATAGATATGCTTGACTTATGATAAGCTTAGAAAGGGTTAAACCTGCATCTTTCAGAATAGACCTACACTTAATTTGTAAACAAAAGTTTTGTATCATCTAGTGTAGATACATACTTTATATATGATGAGTGTTTGAAAGAACTAAGCTTATATCATTTAGAACGGATACTCACTTGGTTTGTAATGTGTATTTGAGAAAACTAAATTCACACTTTATAGGACAAATCTTCACACGATCTATAAGCAAGTGTTTGAATGAATCGAAATCATCATACTTTATAAAATAGAGCTACACTTGATTTACAATTTTTTAGGTATTGAACAACATATGCTTGCAATTTGACATGCTTGTCACCCCTAATATAATTACTTCAACTTTGACATTTCAATGTCCATACAACACTTTGAAGAACAGATACTTGTATGTATGTTGAACTGTTCACTAAATTAAGACACTTAGGGAAATATGCAAGTCATATGCAAAATAAATGAACATAGACATGCAATCATTCAAAACCATTCAATCACCCGCATATTCTACGACACATGTATCAAATCTAACCTTACTGCCTGAGGATACTTTACAAGTCAAACCCCGGTTGGGTCTTAGGACCAGGTCCAAGTTAACAAAACCTAAAAAATCCAATGATGATATTATAAGAATTTTAACTTAATAAAATCTGAGGAGCTAATTTTGACATATAATTGTAAAAGGATAGATCCATTGATATAACTTCTCGAGTTTAAGCTCTCAAGAGGAGAGTCCCAAACCTGATCATCTATGCTCAAGTTAGAGTTGACAAGAATTAGAGGACTATAAATTTTGAAGCAACAAATCGAGACTCGATCCTCTACAAAAAAAATTGGCAGAGTTGACAAGGTCTATTGGCCAACAACAGTCATATGATCAAAAAGGCTATCATTATTAAGGCTTAAATGATTAATGATTACATACTCAAATTTAAATCAATTATAAAATAATCACATATTCAAATTAAAAGATATAAATTAAATGAAATTATTGATTTAAATTTAAAGTTAAAACCATCCACCCATCTGCAATTTTTTGTCTTGGGTGACAAATTAGGAAAACTTTTGCTCACAATGAATCAATGTCAAATCAAATACATAGCTATCTTCACACTCAAATAATCTTAAGTTGGTAAGGATGTGGCCCGTGTCCTCTGTCCCAATGATTTTGTCGCAAGATGGCGTCACATAAATTACAGTTATGACCATAGCCCTCGAACCGAGTGATTTGTCGTGATATGACACCACTAAATTATGGTCACGACCACAGCCCATATATTCCCCAATGGCTTTGCTCTTTGAGTTGTGAATTATAGAATATATTTGATTGGGCAAAAATCCCTCTATTAGCTATGGTTGACTTATATTTTTCCCCTTATACAAACTTTATCCCAGGTCTACAAGGACACATTGGACGACGTAACCCATGATTACTGACAAGGATCCTTCGGCCATGTTGGGTCGACTACCTCCTTTGACTAAGTAGACCATGGACCACAATAGCCCAGGATGACAGAATCATGGGATCTTGATCGAACACATCATCATTCCCCCAAACATAAGCTTTAAATTGAAATAATAAATCTCATAATTTTTAGACTCCATTCACTACTACTATATGCTTGCAATTCAGCGATTCATCGACTAGCCTTCATTGAAAGTGTTCTCTCAGTATTGGGAGGGGTAATTAACTATAGGTGCTTGCGCCTATAGAAAACCTAGAACTAGATCTAAAGTCCTTGCAAAATGAGAGTGAAATCTCTGGGTAGCATCTTATCTACTATTTCATCTATCTTCTGAAAGTTTGATTGACATTTTAACCCACTCTCTTCACGCGGAGAGGTCGATGGTGAATTTTTGGAGCTCACAGCACCACAAAGGCTTAGTAGAAGTCAAATACTATCACAAGTTGAAAGGGTGCAATTTGATTTTGGTAAATCAAATAAAAATAAGCAAAAGACTTATAAAAGAAAGCATGCATATTTGATGACCGAACAATCTAGTGATTCGCTAATTTGGAAGAAAAAAAGTATCTTCTTTTATCTGCCTTACTACGAGTCTAATTTGTTAAGACATGATTTAGATGTCATGCATATAGAGAAGAATGTTTGTGACAACTTTTTGACTACTCTTTTTTTACTTTGAAAAATCAAAAGATGATTTACAAGCACGACAGGATTTAGTACAAATTGGAGTGAAGAATGAGCTGCATTCTTAACTTCAAGATAATGGAAGTTATGTTTAACCACGTGCTTATTTTACAACATCTAAGAAAGAGAAGTTGATGCAATGTGAAGTGCTAAAAAAATGAAAATACCTAAGGGCAATAAATCAAATATCTCCAGGTCTATTAATATCACCGATTGTAAAATCACAGGCTTAAAAAGTCATGACTGTCATATTCTTATAGAAGCGATCTTACCCATTGCACTTAAGTCTTGTGCTCCATCAGATGAAGTTTTGAGCATTATTGTTGAGGTTTCTCAATTTTTGAAATCAATATGCAACAAGATTATCATTCCGAATGAATTAGATGTGCTCTAGAGTAATATTATAATAACTTTATATCATATGGAAAAATACTTTCTCCTATCATTTTTCACTATGATGATCCATTTGCTTGTTTACTTGGTTGAAGAAATCAAACTCAGTGGACCTATACATTACTGATGGATATACCCATTTGAGAGGTATATTACAATTTTAGTTTTTCTCATTTTTTTAATATACATATTAAGTAATTGACTTTTTAATATATAGGTTCTTCTCAATTCTTAAGGATGACGTTGGAAATAAGGCACAACCCGAGGGTTCAATTGCAAAGGGTTATATTGCTGAAGAAGAAATTAATTTTTGGTCTAAATATTTATAAGGAATTGAGTTATCACACAACACCAAAAGTACCAAGTGTTTATCAGAAGAAGCGAAACTAATTTTTCACTTCTCAAGTGAAGGAATTTATTTAGGCAAGGTGACCCTATGTGTCTTAGATGAAAAAACATTGGTACAAGCTCATAGATATGTTCTTCATCATTGTGATAATATTTCTTCATATAAAGAAGTTTTAATAGAATGTGAGAGAAGAAAAGGACGTGGCCATACACATCTTACCTCTTCCGACATTGACAAGCTTCTAAATAAAAATTTTCATCAATTGTTTAGACAATATGTGAGTTATCAACTTTTACAATATTAGTAATCAACATTCATAGACGCTAATAAGAAGTAATTTTTTTATGCAGGTTATGAATACAAATGATCTATTAGTGGAAGAAGTAAAAGTTCTAGCATATGGACTTAATTGAATTGAACAAAGATATAAAAGGTTTTATATTAATGGATATAAATTTAATATCAAAGATTATGACAATAATAAGAAAACTCAAAATCATGGTGTAGTAAATAGTACAAAAGTTGGAAATTTGAATAACTATGGTAGAGTGAATGATATCATTGATATCAGTTAGTCTAATTTATTTGAAGTTGTGTTGTTTAAATGTGATTGGGTGAATACAAATGCTATGGGGATGAAGTGTGATCAATTTAGTTGTACCTTGGTGAACTTTTCACATTTAATACATATTGGAGAAAAATCAAAACATGATCCATTTGTTTTCTCCTCACAAGTGGAGCTTGTTTTCTACATTGAAGATCCTAAATCAGTAAACTGGAACTATGTTGTGAAAGCCAAACCTAGGGATGTATTTGACTCAAGGATTACTTCTACTAGAGAGAAAATGGTCTAATTTATTCTAGTATCAAAGCAGTAGCAAAGGCAATAATAAGAATAATAATCTGTAAGTTTCAAATATTTTCACTATATTTTATAACTATTTCTTATATCAAAGGTAAACATAAGCTCTCAATTTATTACTCTTTTTAATTTCTATTGTTGCAACTTAGTGATTCATATATTTTCATACCTAATAGTTCTTATTTTTTATTTTTATAGGAATGACAAGAGGTAGCTTGTTAAGGCGGGCTAAAAAGGTTATCTTTAGAGATAGTTCAAATAGTTGAGAATCTATTAGAACTACAGATTTTTCATCTACTCCAGTTCACCTAGATTCATAGGAGGATGAGTACAATGGCAACCAAGAACTGCCCTGGCATTCATTTCATAGTCAAGAATAGTAGGTAACACATCAATATGACGGGATTTGAATTATTGGTATCTAGCATTTTTAAAATTAACGCATTTCTTTAATACAGTTTAGTTTAATACAATTCAGTTTCATGCATACTTTCTAATATAAATTTATTTTCAGATAATTAGGGAGCTCTGATGAAGCGTAGATGTCATACAACCTATGCAGATATTTAAAATTTATCACGACGCACGAGGGTCCACATTGACGTTAACAAAAATGGTGTACCTTGTAATATTCTAGAATCCATACTATTGGGCTCTTATTTGAGTGTTATTGCACAAGATTCAGTATTGACACCAATATCTTTTCAAGATTAGCGAAATAAGGGTATGGAGCCCTTAAAAAAAAGATGTTGGCGGAAGTGCAGGTATATTCAATACATCATTAACTTGTAATTTTAAATTTTAGGTTGCTAATAATATTTTATTACAGTCTAAATTTGAATTTCCTGGACACATTTGGCCATGAATTCTTTAATCACTTGAAGGTAAATGACGAAATCACAAGACAAGTATAAAGGCGAAGTACTAGGATAGTTGTCAAGTAGAAGATATTATGAAATATGTCCCTCCAAGAGTTAATGCAGCACAATGGTGTCAGCTAGTGACATAATGGTCGCAACCACATGATCAAGTAAGTGATTTACCTATATTTAAGATTGTTTATATCTAAAAAAATTGACATAAATTTTTTACAGGATAGGGTGGCCAAGAATAGTGAGAATGCAAAAAATAGACATATCCTCACACATTGGGTCATGGGAACTTTGTTTTTTAGATGAGAAGTCACTATTACTTAGACTAATACACTATTATTAATTTTAATAGATACATACAAGGAGAGTTATGGAATGCATAGAATGACTGACTTAGAATGAGTATTAAATTTATTAACTAAAATTTTCTCATGTGTAATTATTTGAATTAAAACTGATTACATTTATTTTCTTAACCTAAGAGCAAGCGTGTGAACTTCTAAACAGGAAGAGTTGACACCAAAGGATGGGAATATCGAGGCTAATGAAAGAATATTTATGATGGTAACGAGTCAAAACATCCTGGAAGAGTACGAACACAAGGGTTTAGCATCACCCCAACTCGATACTTTCTTCGTAGCACTACCACCACAGGAGAGAGTAGTAGAGGTAGTAGCATTGCTCAATTTGCTAGATTGGAAGAGGAAATGAGGTCAATAAATTCAAAATTAAAAAGTTTTAATTCTTTGGGAGATGAGCTCAGACAATTCAACAACAATTTCTAATGCACAATGTGCCTCGTGGTAGTTTGCACATGATACATAAATTCTCAAAATATAATTTTTTAGTAATTATTATTAATATGATTTCATTAATTTTATTTAAATTTATATTGACATGGAGGTATTGAACCATTTGATGAAGACTAGTCATATAGAAAGACTACAATGCAACTGTTGTTTTTTATTTCAGGTTTTATCTTTCTGATAGTTGTTATATGAGTTGAACTATTCCCTAGATATTTATTTGTTGTAGTTGTTTATCTGATCATTTGTATCAACAGCAAACAATCATTATTGGGATGATATTTTATGTATGGAGTATTATTTATTTGGTTGACACACTAGTTTATTCTTGTTATATATGTATGGAGTATTATCTATTTATTTGGTTGACATACTTGAGATGATATCTATGTATGAAGTATAATTCCTTATATCTTTAGTCGAGCAAGTTTATTTATACTATCTAATTTATGAAGGAACAATTTTCTAATATCAAGCAATAGTGTTCTCATTCATTAATACACAAATATTACTTTAAAAG
Source organism: Cymbidium sinense (assembly GCA_021442155.1). Classification (NCBI taxonomy): domain Eukaryota; kingdom Viridiplantae; phylum Streptophyta; class Magnoliopsida; order Asparagales; family Orchidaceae; genus Cymbidium; species Cymbidium sinense. Next base: position 36,106,986 of record CM038230.1, read on the forward strand.
TTGTGTAGTATATATATATATATATATATATATATATATATATATATATATATATATATATATATATGACAATATATTTTCACTACATAGTTATCTAAATTATATTATGTAATTGTCAAATTAAATGACATGAATGGATATACAGAAACATGAGGTTTAAATTTTTTTAAAAAAATTTCTTGACTACCTGTGGCGATTATTACCACCACAATTCTGGGCGATTTGTGGCAATTTTAACTGCTAAAAATCTAGAACATATATGGCCATTTAAATCATCACTAATTTGCAACTTTTGTGGCGGTTCAAACCGCTGCTAGAACAACCATAGTGATAATTATAACCGCTGCCAGTTATTTTCCCAGCCGGTTTTAGAACTGTTGTAGAATGGCTTTGTGGCGGAAAAAAAAAAACGATTGTGTGGTAGTTTTACGCTTCGTTTGGCTAAGCTTTTCGGATTTCTGAAAAGCTGATTTAAAAGTATTTCCTGAAAAGCTATTTGTCTTTTGCTTTTTGAAAAGGGGCTAAAATGGAGCTTTCAGTGAGATGGAGCTAAAACTCAGTTTCAAAAAGCACAATATTCAAATGGGTATCAAAATTAAAAATTCACGCTCTCAAAAGCAAAACGCACTAAAAAAGCCCTCCCAAACGAAGCCTTAGAATCGCTGCAATTATTTTTATGACTGTTTTAACCGCCGTAATAGGTGATTTTAAATGTTGCTAAAAGTATTTTTTTTCTTGTAGTGATAAGATTGTTCCATGCCTTACATGAATCATTACATTTAAGAAATACAAATATTGTTTAGCAAAAGAATTTTGTTAACCGATAAATATTCAGAATTTTAATTGTAGATTGATTTTTGAAAAAAATTTGTTTAGGTGAGTTGACAACTTTAGTGTGTTGAACTCTTGAGATGAATAGAATAATCTTTGGGCAACTTGACGAGATGTGCCTTTATAAAACTTTGACTTTAGCAATGATCAAGTTAACAATAGACTGATGAATTGCTCAACTTAGTTCAAATTTACATGATAACTTGATGAAGTTAACCATAGTGAATATAGGTATGCATTAGTTCGTTGATCCATATTATTTTTGAGAAAAAATATATAAATAAATCTATAAAAACTATCTTAAAGAAAATCAAGATAAAGTTGACAGAGCAACACAAGTGATAGTGATTAGGGAAATTTAGTTAATCCTAAGGCTATTTCAAGTCTCTCCAATCTTAAGGATGTTAATATTGAGAGGACTGCAAAAAACTGATTGAGAACTCCATTGAAGATATTTTTTTAGAATATTGGCCATGTGAAAGTTATTGTCTTTATGGTTGAAGAACCTAAAATGTATATTATTAGATCCAATGATGTTGCCATCTAGCTTATAATAAGCAAACCTTAGGCACTACTCGAGAGGTGAGATCAAATTTGATGCTTACTCCATAAGGAATTACAAGCATGGGCTTGTACACTCCAATTCATTCTAGTTTTAAGAGTTGAATAGATGCCTTAGTGCTTTTGAGGTTAGAGATCCCTAAGACAAGTCACAAGCTCTTGACAAATCTATTGATCACTCAAATTCTAAGTTCTTTAGTTATATATATGACTTCAATAAAAAGTGTAATCAAGAAGACACAAGTTATTACGAAGAAGAAATCAGGACAAAGCTACTAGGTTTAAGTTTCTCATAAAAACTTTAATGAAGTCACTAGAATGGAAGTTACACATAGAAGTGAATTATTAGATAACCTTTATGTCCATAAGGAGATCAATAAATAAGGTTATGATAATATTTAAGATCAACCTTTAAGGATTAGCAATGATAGTGAGAAAAAGAAAGTTCAAATACATATCAAAAAAAAAAAAAAAATTTGGTGAGTAGTTATGTCTTAGCTCCCTAAAAGATGAGATAGCAATAACAAGCTTGATTTATAAACTTAAAGAATTGTTTATCAAAGTTATCTTACTGAACCGTATTGTAACATTTCTTAAAGTCATGAAGAGGCTAAGAAAGCTAAAATAATCATACAAGTTTTAGAGCACAAAGTTATAAAGAATAGTGAGAAAATAATTTGAGAAAAAGTTTGAGATAATGAGTATTTGACATGTCTTTCTTTTTCTTTTGATAAAGACAAAAATATATTATGAGATAGATAGAATGAAGAGCATGATCATCTTGACCAAATTTATGGAATATTCTTTGTTAAGACAATTCCTAATATTGAAGAATTTTATTTGATTCATCACAAAATTCTTCTTAAGATACTGGTTAGATCCTATCCTTTGTTTTCTTTTTTGAGAATTCAAGATGCCTTGGCATGCTAATCTTGGAAATGTGTTGGCTTCTTCAGTTCAAACTTCAAGAAGTTATCTTTTGAATTTACCTCACAAAATGTAAGATCATCAGAACTTTTTTAATTTTTTTCTTTTTTTTTTATGATTTGTTTTAATCTTGTCTTTTAGTGAAAGCATTCATTCTTATCTTATTTCCTTTATTTGAGATAAAAAAAATGTTAAATTTATATCTCACTTTTTACTCTATTATTTGTGTAATAAATAATATTTGAATATAGTCATTATTTATTGTGAAATTATTCATCATTGAGAAATTTTTAGTAATATTTAACTTGCTCATAGTAGAATTCTTTTGATGTTCAACTAATAAAACATAATGAAGGATCCTTTTAGGATTTGATGGTCAAATAGTTCAAACTTATTTCTAATTTCAACCATAAGTCCAATAACAAAATTATTGGCAAATTGTCAATTATTTGGTCTTTAAAATTATTTAAATATTAGTTACATGCAGACTACCCTATCTTAAAGAAAGTAGCTAATTGTAGTTTCTTATTATATGACTAAAATAATATTTACCTTTAAGTATCTCCTTCATCTCTACCCATATCAGGTTGGTTCTACCTAACCTTTGTTATTTAGCTAGTGTATTCATCTAATAAATTTTAGCATGTCCAACTAATTTCATCTTAACAAAAGTTACCCTTTGGTAATCATCTATTTTATATTAATTAAAGAATTCATTCATTTGAATTAACCAATCTAAAATTTATTCAGGTCATATAGGTGCTTCAATTTTCATTCCTTATGGTGGATCACTAAAATCATCAACCTTCTTATGATAGTTATTTCTTTTTCTTACATTCCTATGGGTTGGTGGTATTCTAATGGGTTGTTCATCTCTTAGATGTAAGTCGGATTCTTCTGCTTCTAGATTATTGATGGGTGTAAGAGTTGGCGAAGGATTTCTAATATTTTATAGTTGATTCATTAAAGCTTACATTTGTTCTTTAAATTTAAGCATTTGAGCATTACTTCATTCAAATATTTCCTTAATTCTTACATCATTGTTATAAATTCAAAGGTTTAAGCATTTACTTATCGAGTCAAATTGTTTATTTAGTCTTCGGTGAGTAATTTGAGTGCATGAGATAATTTTTAAATATAAAGAGAAAAAATAAGAGGGAAAAGGAAATAGGTAAGAAAGAATGACAATATAAATGCAAAAAATAAAATGAAATCCAAGCTTAAAGAACATCTAAAAGTTCTTATGTCCTAAATTCTCATTAGATAAATTAGGGTTCTTTGTTAAAATTCTTTTTAGCATTAAAAAAGCCAAGTTATATTCACATATATTTTTATGCATATAATATTAGATACAAAAAAAAAATGTGTAAAGATAACAAGCGACAAATCAAAAATATTACATTGTCTTAAGTTTCAATAAATAAACAACTAGTTTTATCATAAATAGCTAATATAAAAAATAAAAAAGATTATATAAAGTTTTATTTGCATTAAAATAAGATTCAATTTTCTCAAAATGAAGCACTCTTTTACTAAGATTTTTACTAAAGAAAATATTTTTATATAAGTTCACACAAGATATATTGGCTAGGCTATATGGTGAAACTCAATAAATTAGATTTTTTGCTAGCACAATAGAATTACAACAAATATGCCAAATGTCTAAGTTATTAATATGAAATAAAACTATCATAAAAAGGGATTAACTAATCTCAAATTTGCTGGAGTGACTCACAAACTTCATGGAGGCAAGTTCACTATAAAAAATTCCTCTTATTGCAAGAAAAAAAAACCATAATTTGCTTCTTCCCATATTTTACTCTCATACTAAATATAATGATAGTATGTAGGCTTTTTGGTGAGATTAAGAGATAGAAAAATCTATGGATCTTTAGATTAATGTTTAAAGATGAGATATTAAGCTTTTTTGTGAAATGTTGAGGGATTTAGAAAGGTCTTTTAGTGGAACTTTCTAGATTAGCTCGAATTAAGCTAATTTGTGATAATTTGAAAGATCTCTTTAGGAAATATATTTTAAGTGTGATAAATAACAGAAAATAATTATGATTAGTTAGCTTAATATATAAATTAATAATCTAGAGTAGATGATGATGTTAATTGGTAGAAAATGAAATTAGGTCTTCATCTTGCTTAGTTTAGTTCTGGATTTTAAGTGAAACTTTGAAGTGGATGTGATGTTTGGGATGAGTGATAGTTAGTCTCGTAGGGTGCTAAGGACTTGAAAAGAGGTCAAAGAAAGTTAAAAGGAAGAGATTAAGGCCTCGTTTGTTTCAACTTTTTCCCTGTGTTTCGTTTTTTAAAACGGAGTTTATAAATTTTAAAACCCGTTTGAATTTTCTGCACTTTTTACTAAAAATATCGTTTTCCTCTCTTCATAAAAAGTTGTTTAGGCATGACGTTTTAAAGTAGAGTTTCTAAAAATTAGTTTAAACAAACTTTTTTAAAAGTAAAAGCTTACCCAAACGAAGCCTAAGAGAGTAAAAGACAAATGTGATGGCTGAAATGAAATTAATTATTGAGTTGTTATTTAGTGTTCAATATATATATATATATAAGTTTAATAATTTTACAGATCTAGCATTTATTGTACCAAATAAATAAATAAAACAATAAATTTTATAAGCTAAAATTAAAAAGAGCAATGAATAAAATCTTAAATCAAACCTTCTAGGAGGTAGAGGAGGATAAATACCTTCTGATCAATGGAAGAATAATAAATTAATAATAATAATAAATCAACTCAAAAATTAGCCTATGGTGACCAGCGGAATCCGACGATGGGAAAATGCCTAGTTAGCCAATTGGAATTCATGCATTTTGCTGTAGTGCAAATTGAATTACAACAAATTTCTCATGGCTTTGATGAACTAACAATTTCAATAAAAGAAAAAAATAAGAAATATCTAAGGGGACATTTGGGATCAATTTTATTCTTTATTTTTTATTTTTATTTTTATTTTGATTGAAAATAAATATATTTGATGTTAATAGTTATTTTTAAAAATACTTAATACACCCAAAAGTGTTTTTAGTATTTTTAAAAATAATTTGATTTATTTTTTTTAAATAAAAGCTAAAAGTATTAAAAAAATATTTTTAAAATAACATAAAAATATAAATAAAAGCATAAAACAAAATAGATCTCAGAACAAACCTAAATAAACATATTTTTAACAATAACATAACATATACAAAATAAAATTGATTCCAAACAAGTGTAATAATGTTTATTTTTTTTTATAAGGTTTGGGATCACTTTTATTTTTATTTTAAATTTTTTGCTTCTGTTTTTTTTATTTATATTTTGATTTAAAATAAAATATATTTAATATTATACTTATTCAAAAACATTCAAACCATCCAAAATTTATTTTGAGTATTTTAAAAAATAAATATCATTTATTTTTAAAAATTTAAAATAAAAAAACTTAAAATTTATTAAACAAACATATTTCTAAAAATAATATAAAAATAAAAATAAAAAATACAAAACAAAATTGATATCAAACAAGTCCTAAGCTTTTCAAAATGATTAGTGTGCTTTATGTAGTGGTGCAAGGGATTTCAAACTCACAAATAAATTTATATATAATTAAATAACATTACTTAAAATAATAATAATAATAATAATAATAATAATAATAATAATAATAATAATAATAATAATAATAATAATAATAAAGAGCTTCATAATTCAAGATTCCCAAATAAAAAATTAAAAAAAAAAGCCCTACAGTCACCACATAACAGACATGACCTTTGTAATAATTACACTGGGCAGCATCTATCCTAACTCGGGCAGATTCAAACATACCCTTGTTTGGCCTTGCACATGAAATAACGCAGATGGCACATTAAGTAATATATGCGACAAAGGGGGGTGAGGAATAAATAATTTCTTAAATGAGATGCGTCATGCAGCAGCCAGCAAGAGATGCTTCAGGCTTGATATCATGTGAACCCCATGTTTCATATCTCTATCATCAGTAATGATAATTTATATATGGAATCTAATTACTGTGTAATTAAGAATACACATTTGATATGACACTTAAAATACTATTAGTCGAAGCACGAATCTTGATGTTAAAAATAAGCTGATCCGAAGTTGAAACTGGTCGAGATCAAGCTCTTAAAATATCCTCAAAATTTTGGGATATCGTTAAATCTTTAAATAGCTCAAATACAAGTATTTATAATCAAATCGAGCGTCTCGACGAGCCGGTTCCAACAAGTCAAAGATCTTACAATTCCAACTTCATTTGAACATTCAAATACACAAAATACATCATATGATCAAGGGGATCATTTTGGCGGTCGATGAAGTGGAGTAAGAGGGGATTACTATCCACCTATAATATATGAGGATCAACAAGGGAGGCAGAAAGAGATGAGAGAGATCCTCCAGCAATCGCCACCTTCTGAGTCAACCACGCCATGCAGCGCCATCCGCCATCACAATTGCTGCCGTCATCAGCCATTATCCCGTCATCGATTCATTATCGCTGTCGTCAACATCGTCGTCGCTCGTCGTCAACATCGGTAACATCAACGTCGTCCATTGTATTTCATTGTTGTCATTCTCATATATCTGATTATGTAATCTCAGATTGGGAAGATCTTGTATCAAAACAGATACATAGTGGAAGCTTTTCTTAGCGTGGTTTTCCTCTTTTTTGAAGTTTTCCACATAAAATGCGGGTTTTGTTATTTCTTACATATATATATATCTTTAGAAAAAGAGTAAAACTATCCGTTTTCTAGCTGAACGGCATTCCGCGAGTTTCAGTTATTTCATCACGTGATCTTTGAAATTAAATTTTTATTTTTTGATACATATTTTAAAGATATTTTTCATGATCATTTATTGCACATGTTCTGCAGATTTCATGATCATTAATTATTATTATTATTATTATTATTATTATTATTATTATTATTATTATTATTATTATTATTATTATTCTTATTCTTATTATTATTATTATTATTATTATTATATCTTTAAAATAATTTTAATAATTAGTTTGTCATTCAATTGAAATCTGATTAAATCTTTAAATTTTGAAGTTCTTATTCCTTCTATTCAATGTCTAATTTAATTTTCAAAACCTTATCTATAATTTGTTTTATTAATATCATAATAAAAAAATGTTTTTAATTAATAAATTGTGTTGCGTCTGAAAACCCGTGAGTGAAAGTTTCGCGCCTTACGATTAGTCGAAAAGCACAGTAATTAATGAAGCGAAACAGAGTAGAACCAAGTGCGAGCTTGCCCTTTGAGGGTAACAGGAAAGACGACAAGCTGTGTCGAGCTCGTTGGATATGCATGATAGTCGTAATGAATGGATGTGTTTGTGTGGGTCATTGCCCCATCATAGGAATCAATGCTGGAAGCTTGAAACTACGAATTGGATGTTGAAGAATTGCTTCTAAAGGTGAGACTCCTCATAAGCGGTGTGGGTGAAGATGATTTTGTCTTGAAGGTGAAATTCATCTTGCATTAAGCGTCGTACTTAATGCGAATCATGTCGGCGGGATTAACAAGATGAGCATGTGTGAAGCTATCAACAACGATCGTGGATTAGTAGGTTGGCTGCGATGGATGAGTGGAACTAGCTGTCAGGAGATCGTTACGGCCTCCATGCGAGGAACTCCGTGTCGGGAGGATTAGCATTTTGACCTCCTCAGACGCAGATCTTTGGGGAGATATGTTTGTAGCGGTTTGTAATCCTTACAAAAGGCTGGATCATTTTATTTTGAGACTCCTATTCTGACACGATCTTCCAAAGAGATTCTCATTCGCCCTCACCTTGGCGTCCTTGGTTGGGGATGGGTTTTGAGAATAACGGGAGTTGGAGTGGGAGACTCGTTATAACGAGTGTTGTCTTGGCCATAACGTAGATGTTCACCAAATTATGGTTGAGGGTTTTACATCCCAGAGATGGCAAAGCTATGCGTCTAGAAAACCGTCCGGTAGAGTGAAAGTTCTAGCCTTGTCGATTAGTCGACATACACACAGGTAATTAATGAGCGAACAAGAGACACTCGAATTTTAACGTGGAAAACCTCAAAAGAGGGAAAACCAGCTGGCAGATAAAAGCTTCCACTATGTCTGTTTTGAGTACAAAGTCTTCGATTCTGAGGATTACTGAATTGCATATGAGAGGACCAACAAGCGTAACAATGATCGAGGTTGTAATAGTTGCTTTAGGTGGAGATGCGGGGACAATTAGCGATGATGGTGGTTGATGTGGCGGGGGTGTGACCTTTCTTGGAGGATCTTGAGCTTCTTCTTCCTCCTTGCTTAGGCTTTTCCTCTTCTTCCTTGTTTGGATTCTTCCTCTTCTTCCTTGCTTGCGGTGTGGTGAGGATCGGCTGGCGGTGGCCGTGGTGGTGGTTGGCACGTTGGCGGTGGCTCTCTTCCACTTGTTTGACTCTTCCCACAGCTCCTCATGTGAGGGATAGAGTTCTATTTATAGATGGGAGGAGGCGTTTACGTAATTTATGCAAAGTCACTCCTCTTGATCGGACGGCTTAGAATGGTTCCTTCGATCATTTGATGTATTTTGAGCATTTGGATGCCCAAATGAAGTCAATTATGAGATCTTAGGCTCGTTAGATCCCGTCGAGGCGCCGATTTGACTATAAACACTCTATATTTAATAGCTATTTTGGGATGTAATTGATATCCCAAAGATTCCAAGGATATTTTAAGTGCTTAATCTCGATGGTCTTGACTCAAATCGTCGCTTTTGATATTAAGATTGACTTTGATTAGCGGTATTTTGAGCACCATATCGGTTGCCCCTATTTTTGGATGAGATTGTCTTAATCATCCAAAATATATCGTCAACCCATGACCAATATATTTCAAATATTCATATAAATCCAAGATTACGATTATGGAAAATCTACGGTCTTTGGCATGAGATTCGAGGTTATGAATTTATTTGGATGCTCGGAAGTTTTCGGGCATTTTTTGGGGGTCCGTAGGCACCCGTGCTATCGGCAGGCGCTCGCCGGCGCTGCGCGGCATCGCCGGACCCGTTGCGCCCGCGGGAACAGCAACAATGCCGTCGGACCCATCAGGTCGAACTTCGAACCCGCGGCCGGGTCAGCGCCAGCCTTGGCTTCTCGGGCGCAGGAACGGCAGGCCGTATCATGCGGCCGCTCTGAGTCGGGCCAGCAGCGATACGCAGTCGGGTCCGTCCGGAGCTTATGTCAGTCGTCGGTCCGGTCATGACAGTTCGTCATGACGGTTCGGTCATGCTGATCCGTCCCTGGCGGTCGTCATGCGTCCTGGCAGTTCTCCTGACGGTTGGTCGCGCAACGGATAGGCCCAGCGGATGGCCCTTGAGCGCTGTCTTGTAGCGCCCTGCTGGCAGCAGCGTCACAGGCGCCGCTGGCGTGCGCCTGATCGGCCTTGCGAACTGGGAGTTTTAAGGAATTTAATGCATTTTTGAGGGTTTTACCCTTTTACCCTTGTGAGGGCTATAAATACCCCCACAGGTGAGGGAGAAAGGCATACCTTTCCCTCTCCTTTCTTCTTAGTGAAAGTCCTTTGGTGGCGATCGAGGAGGCGATCAAGACATACGAGCTCAGTTTCTCCACGAAAGGGGTGTAATAACTAGTCGGACCGGCAGGGGTTGAAGGCGATCAAGACCGCGTTCATGACAAGCTCAGTTTCACCGAAAGGGTGTAAACTAACCTAGTGACCGGCCGGGATTGAGGCGATCAAGACCCGTAGTCATCTGCGCAGCTCCGTTCTCCCGAAGGGGTGTAAATAACCTAGTCGGACCGACCGGGATTGGGCGATCAAGACCGCAGTCATCTGGGCTCGATTTCTCCCGAAGGGGTGTAAACTAACCTAGTCGGGACACCGGGGTTGAGGCGATCAAGGCCACGATGCGTCGTGGTTCCGGTTCTGCTCGTCAATTCGCCCCGTCGGACCGTCAGGTTGAGGCGATCAAGGCCCCGCGATGCGTCGTGGTTCCAGTTCCGACCTCGTCATCGCCCGTCGGATCGTCAGGTTAAAGGCGATCAGGACTGCGATGCGTCGTGGTTCCGTTTCGGCCTCGTCCGATTCTGGCCCGTCGGACCGTCGGGTTAGGCGATCAAGGCACGATGCGTCGTGGTTCAGTTCCGACCTCGTCCGGTTCGCCCGTCGGATCGTCTAGGTTAGGAGGCGATCAAGGCCCACGGTATGTCGTGGTTCCGGCCTCGCCCGTTCGTCCGCGTCGTCAGGTTAGGAGGCGGTCGAGCCCGCGATGCGTCGTGGTTCCGGTTTCCGACCTCGTCGTTTCGCCCGTCGGATCGTCTGGGTTAGGAGGCGATCAAGGCCCATGGTACGTCGTGGTTCCAGTTTCCCGGCCTCGTTCGGTTCGTCCGTCGGATCGTCACAGGTTAAAGGCGGTCAAACCCTGACGTCGTGGTTCCAGTTCCGCCTCGTCGCAGCCCGTCGGATCGTCCGGTTAGAGGCGATCAAGGCACAGTATCGTCGTGGTTCCGGTTTCACCGGCCTCGTCGACCGTCCGGTTGAGGCGATCCGGAGCGAGGGGCGAAGATGCTCGATGATGGTGGCAAGCGAGGATATCAGCGGACGATAGTAGCCGTGAGATCGGCGATAATTGGCGATGTGGCAATGGTAGCGATAAGCGAGAAGTCAGCGTGATAACCGGCCTATGTAGTTGGCGACCGAGCGTTAGTTGCGGCAGCGATGGTCGGCGATAAGCAGCATCGGTAATAGCGAGATGATCACAAAGAAGGTGGTGACCAGCGAGTGCCGGCGATAATTAGGTAGTACTGACGGCAATAACCAGCGGTGCGATCATGCGGTTGGCGGCCGATGGGGTGGTCGATGCAACGCAGCGATGGTAGTCGGCGGTGGCGGCGAGTATCGTGTCGGCGGTGGCGAAAATATGGTGGCAACGAAGATTGGTGATGGTTCAGCAGTTGATAATTGATGTTATTAACTTGCACGTTAGAGATATAATTGAATCCGTGAGATTTTGACCCATCCGAGGTTGTTTGTCGAGTGTTATCCAGGACATTAACGCTGTTGTACAAAGTTTTGACCTTTCTGTTATTGGTGAATATTATTTGCTAACCTATGGAAGAGGCCGGAAGTCCACCAAGGACTTTTGATCTTTCCGGGTTGTTTGTAATTTTTCGATGACATTAACCGGTATGGAAGAGGTCCCGGGACCTTTGACCTTTCACGGGTTGTTAGTCGAGTTTTTACCGATAACCGTGTGGAATGGTGGGAAGTCCACCAAGGGCGTTTTGACCTATCCTGGGTTGTTAGTCGAGTTTTACCGATGGCGTTAACGCATGGAAAAGTCGTGGGAAGTCCACCGGGCGTTTTGACTATCCCGGGTTGTTAGTAAGAGTTTTACCGATAGCGTTAACCGTATGGAAAAGGTCAGGAAGTCCACTGAAGTTTTGACCTATCCGGTTGTTAGTCGAGTTTTACCGATGGCGTTAACCGTATGGAAGAGGTCAAATTGAATCCGTTAAGGAGGCAGTGGCGGCGGCGTCGATTATGGCGGATACCGGCGATGCGCGATGGCCAGCGATGCCGGCGATAATTCAGTCAGCGGCAAGTCAGCATAACCGGCGACAATAGTGGGTTAGCCAGCAGTGTGGCAATGCAGTAGCAACCAGTAGTCGCAATGCAGCGTTAATATAATAGCGATGGCCAGCGCAATGTGATAACCGGCGATGGCAGCGATGTCAGCGAAGCCGGCGATAGTAATCAGATGGCCAGCAACAATAATGGTTGCTGGCAGCGTGGTCAGCGGCAATAGCGGCAATGTCAGCAATTGACGTCCAGTAATCAGCCGCGGATAGCCAGCGACAATGGTGATAACCGGCGATTGCCGGCGATGGTCAGCAGCGATCCGGCGTGTCGATGTTGGTATGGCGGATGACCCATCCGAGGTTGTTTGTCGAGTGTTATCGATGACATTAACCGCAGTAGTACAAAGTTTTTTTTTTTTTGTTTTTTTTTTTTTTTGTTTTTTTTTGACCTTTCACGGGTTGTTTGTCGGGCTTTGCTCGATGACATTAACCCGTATGGAAGAGATCGCAGAAGTCCACCAGGGCGTTTTGACTATCCCTGGGTTGTTTGTGTGTTTACTCGATGGCGTTAACCCGTATGGAAGAGTCGAATATTTATGAGCTTGTAGCCAGAGTTGACCATTGATCTTTGCCTTTTCGTTGGTGTTGCTGACTTGCTCATCTTTTGAGATTAAGAGTTGCCCTCCAGTTGGGGGTATGTTCGTATGAGTCGATTGATTCTTTTCCAATTGACGTGGATATCTTTGTTGAATGGGCCTTCGATTTCTTCTTTTGATGGGGGACCGATTACGTGTTCCTTGGGGGTGCTTTTATGTCTCTCGGATTATCTAAATTGTTTGCGATGTGCATTAATAGCCTCATCGGTGAAGATTTGTGCTTCCACACGATGAAATTAAGGCATATGGCCAGGATGTCATGAGTCTGAGTAAAAGGCCTGGGCGGAGCCTCCAAGAAAAACTCCTCTTAATAGTTGAGTTTACTCGGTATTTGGCGAGCTTCTAAGGAGAACATCTGGAAGTATTCTTTAAGTGATTCACCCTCGTTACGAATCTGGAAGATGGGAGGAATCTTTAATGATTCTCCGATTTGCAATGAAGCTGTTCCACAAAGAACGCGAGTTCGTTAAAGGTATGGATGGATCCCCTTGGAAGAGAGTAGAACCAAGTGAGCTTGCCCTTTGAGGGTAACAGGAAAGACGACAAAGCAGTGTCGAGCTCGTTGGATATGCATGATAGTCCGTAATGGTCGATGTGTTATGGGTCATTGCCCCATCATAGGAATCAATGCTAAGCTTGAAACCTGAGGTGGATGTTGAAGAATTGCTTAAAGGTGAGACTCCTCATAACCGCGGTGTGGGTGAAGATGATTTACATCTTGAAGGTGAAATTCATCTTGCATTAAGCGTCGACTTACGCGAATAATGTCGGCGGGATTAACAAGATGAGCATGTGAAGCTATCAACAACGATCGTGGATTAAGTAAGGTTGGTGCATGCGATGGATGAGTGGAACTAGCGGTGTCGAGGAGATCGGCGTTCTACGGCCTCCATGCGGAGGAACTCGTGTCGGGAGGATTAGCATTTTGACCTCCTCAGAACAGCGGCCGATCTTTGGGAGATATGTTTGTGGTAGCTGTAATCCTTCAAAAGCGGATCATTTTATTTTGAGACTCTCTTCGGACACGATCTTCCAAAGAGATTCTCATTCGCCCTCACCTTGGCGTCCTTGGTTGAGGATGGGTTTTGAGAATGACGGGAGTTGGAGTGGGAGACTCCGTTGTAACGAGTGTTGTGCCTATTGGCCATAACGTAGATGTTCACGGAAATTATGGTTGAGGGGTTTTACATCCCACAGACGGCGCCAAACTGTTGCGTGCTAGAAAACCAGTCGCAGTAGAGTGAAAGTTTACGCCTTAGCCTTGTCGATTAGTCTAGCACACACACAGGTAATTAAAGAGCGAACAAGAGACACTCCAGAATTTTTAACGTGGAAAACCTCAAAAGAGGAAAACCACGGGCTAGATAAAAGCACTATGTATGCTTTTGAGTACAAAGTCTTCCGACTGATTACTGAATTGCATATGAGAGGACCAACAACGTGTAACAATGATCGGGTTGTAATAGTTCGGTAATAGGTGGAGATGCGAGACGATTAGCGATGATGGTGGTTGATGGCCAGTCGGCGGGGTGACCTTGCTTGGAGGATCTTCAGAGCTTCTTCTTCCTCCTTGCTTAGGCTTTTCCTCTTCTTCCTTGTTTGGATTCTTCCTCTTCTTCCTTACTTGGGCAAATTGACGGCGGCAAGGATCAGCGACGGCGGTGGCCGGCGGTGGTGATTGGCCTGAGCGGTGGCTCTCTTCACTTGTTTGACTCCTCTTCCCCGGCTCTTGTGGGGATAGAGTTCTATTTATAGATGGGAGGAGGCGTTTATGTTATGCAAAGTCCGTGCCACTCCTCTTGATGGACGGCTTAGAATGGTTCCTTCGATCATTTGATGTATTTTGAGCATTTGGATGCCCAAATGAAGTCGAATTATGAGATCTTAGGCTCGTTAGATCCATCGTCGAGCTTCGATTTGACTATAAACACTCTATATTTAAGAGCTATTTTGGGATGTAATTGATATCCCAAAGATAAGGCTTTAATCTCGATGATGTGACTTCATCGGGTTGCTTTTGATATTAAGATTCGGACTTTGATTAGCGGTATTTTGAGTACCATATCAAATTGATAGAAATTTAAATAGATTTTGTGTATAAGAATAATTGCAGGCTCGTTATTATCATCAATATATGGAAAAAAAAAACTGGCTTCTATATCAATTCTAAGGAATTTTCAGTGGATTGAAAGTGCACATTAATGATAACTTTCTTCACTAATCATAATGTATAAATTAAGTTCTAAAAAATTTATATATAAAAAAATTTATTTAGTATCCATTTGGTGGCAAGTATATGAAATTTCAAAATATTCAAGATATAATATAAAATAAAATGTGTTAAAAATACATTGCTACTGTTTTGTTAAGTGTAAGAAAATATAGCAGATTAACTTTTCATTAGTGCTTAATTTAAAATAAGATGAATTTAATATAATGTCTGATTGCATTGATCGACAGTGACAATAGTAGGATAATGGACAATAATAGCTGATGCGCGATAGTGATTGTCATTGGCATTAGAGACTAGCCTCAAGAGGTGAGTTTATAATTTCTCAAATTTTCTAAAGCATATAAAATTTAAATTTTTTTACTCTTAAAATACTTAAACTAAGTGGCCCTTTAAGCCAAATGCTATAAAATTTAAGGGGCTATTTGCAATCATTTTTTTTATTTTTATTTTTATTTTTATATTATTTTAAAAAAATATATTTGTTTAATGTATTTTATTTTTTATTTTAAAAAATAATTAATATTATTTTAAAAAATATTTAAAATAATTTTAAGATGTTTTGAATATTTTAAAAAAATAATATTAATCATCAAATATATATATATATATATATATATATATATATATATATATATATATATATATATATATATATATATATATTGGTTTTAAATATGTAATTTATGCCTCCTTAAAACCTGTAATTAACTTGTGCAACCACACTAATAAAGGATTTCTTACCCCGCCACTAGCTCTATAGTTGCAAACGCTTAATAACTAATTCATTAATTAATTGCCGTGACTCACACCGCCCTAACTAACATGATACTAAATTAGTAGTGGTGGGCCAATAACACGTGGAACAAAATTAGCCTAATGTGATGCTAATGCAAACTCATTGTATCCGTACAATTGTGAAGAACGTCTTTCGTTAAGCTATTGGTAGGTCCAGAAACGAGATCCCATTATCTCCCCAAATCTGCGTTGTAAAACGACCGTTTACTTGACTGAGAAATCGGCTTTTTCAAAAAAAAATATTATGTGTTATAAATATTTTTTTTTAAAAAAAAATTTAAATAATAATTTTCTGATAGTCATCACATTCTAATAGTTTTAATTCTCAAAATAGTTTTTTTTTACAAAATTTTCTAAAAATTAACAAAAAAAACTTGCAGCCGAACAAAACTATTTCACTTTCTAATTGCTTTCGAAAAAAAATCAATCAGAAAATTATCTCAAATATATCCTAATTTAATGAGGCTAAATTTTCAAACTAAGCTTGATTATTAATTTAATTAGATAATTAGGCAGTTTAAAAAAATTAAATACCCTACCAGGTGACGCCTTGATGCCTTTACGACTCGGTCATCTAGATTATGGTAAACGAAAACCCAGAGGCGCCGCTCGCCTTTTCCTATTCTCCCGATCCCGCCAGATTCAGCGCCGTCCGTCGCCGAAATTACCGGAAGAGCAGGGTTTTGTTGATTTTTTCCGACGATTTATGTATTTCTAACCCTAAACGAAAAAAAAAATTATTAGATTTTGAATTGTATGAGTTTATTTTGCATGTTTAAGCTAATTATTATGATTGTCATAGGAAGTTTGTGTTGGATCTCATTTTGTATATGGTGTTTTTATTTTTTTTAGGGGATCTTAATTTGTGCTCAATTTTTTTTGCTTGATTAAGTGTGTATGTGTAGTTTAATTAGGTGTTATCAAGCTCTTTAGTTGGATTAGGCGCGTATGTGGTGTTTATTTTTTTTGAAAAAGTTTATTCTGTGCGTGATCTTTTTTGGTGAATATGTGTGATATTTTTTTGCAAATGAAGCATAGGATTACTACTACAACATGGAGACCGATAAATGCAAAAGAGATTGGCTTTTATAAATGTCGTCACACAAATTGATTATTGTGACATTCCAGTATTTGGATTTTATTTGTTATACTGAAATAATCTGATAATTATGAGAGGCATCATGTTTTCTTCTAGGATTGTGTGATCGTTTGAAGATCAAGCTCCATGTTGATTTCACATATTAGGATTGAGTGATTGTTTCAAGAGTAAGTTGTCTTCTAGGAATGTGTGATTCTTTTAGTCTTCTTTATCATCTATTAATGCAAGCTTTTTTGTGCGTAGCGTTGATCGGTGTTTCGTATTAAGTTAGTGATGAGTTTAGATCGTCAGATAGTTCTATGGTGGTGAACTCGAATAGCGATGAGTTCATTCCAACATATATTGGTGGGAGAAATCGTCCAAAAAATCCCACGACGGATTAAATTTGAGAAATTAAAAGAGTAATGATGTCATTGAAGCTAGATCCATCAAAGTTCTTTGTTAATCTCGCTTTCCTATTGGTCCGGATTTATTGCAACACACATTAACGAGAAGTATGTATGTAATTAATGCAAAGATGCGCGCAACCTATGTCGGTTGAGGAACTCCCATGTAGAGATAGGGAGGTTAACAATATAGATCTGAGAGTCGGAATCACCACTGATTACATCACACCACCTTCTCAGCTTAGTACTCATGTGAAATTGTATGGGTCTGCAATAAGAGAAAATGAATATTTTGCTGGCACAAGTTCTACTCATATGGCTGACCCAGAAGGTAATGAAGCGAACCCACCATCTGATGAAGATGTTAAATATGAAACTATGCCCAGTGGAGATAGTAGCGATGATGATGACGGCGATGATAGTGACTCGGAGCGGGCTGATTTAAGGGCAACAGAACTATCCCATATGATCAGATATTTGATTGTCGATTACTCAATGAGAACAAGTCATACTAAGGAGCATTTGATACATAATAATGACTACATGCGTAGTGCTCAAACCACTAGAGAATGGGATGAAGACCTTGCATTTGATGGCCCATCAGATGATTCATCCTTTGAAGAGGAGAACGTATCCGATGAATTGGTTGAAGGTATGTGCTTTCGATAAAGAAGTTACAATTTCTTGTTGGGGTCAATTATAAACAATGTTGAGTATGTCATATATTCTTCAACCAATCAAAATTCATCGGTTGTGCACCCACCATTCTCGACACTGTGTTTGTGGCGCTTACATGTCTTCTCGCTAAGAGGGGTGCTTGGAGGATTAGTTCAGTAGGCTCACCTCATAGCTGTAATCATTCTATTATTAATACTGGACACAGGCAATGCACATCATAATTCATCAATTATTTCATCCAACCTGCAGTTAGACGTCAGTTGGATCTGAAGCCCAGGGAGATTGTAGGATGTATCGACTCCAAGTTCAATATAAGAGTGTCTTATATGAAGGCATGGGATGCACATCGAAAAGCAGTTAAAGCAATTTTTGGCAGTTGGGATGAATCTTACAGATCATTGGGAAAATTTATGGCTGTTGTTTGTGCATCTATGTCAGGTTCAGTATATCGAGTACACTCCATAGAATTGAACAAATTTCAACGACTGTTCTGGTCGTTCGAGCCATCAATACGATGTTGGCAGTATTGTCGCCCGATTTTATGTCTTGATGGGACTTTTCTCCTGTAAGTGCAGACTCTACTTAGTGGATCGACGAAACAACAACTTGTTCCGGCCTTCACGCGGGAATCGAGTGCATGAGTCATGGGTTTGGTTTCTACACGCTTACTGGACTTGATCCCATTAGTACAGATGATGATCTCGCCTCTTCTCGAGATAGACATGCAGTCTTGTTCATGGGAGATCTTTTCTGGCTACACATCGCTCATCCGCCATTTGAGGGAGAACTTCAAAAGAGTCAGACGATAACTCGATACGATGTTGACTTCATATGTCAAAATGTACGTCCACAGAAACACGACAATATACGAATTTTAAAAGGTACATTAATTAAGAATATTAAGCAAAGTGGCTAGTTTCAAGGGATGTTCAACAGTGGTCTCAAACTCATGATGATGGCTACAGGTATGGTATTCTGATGATAAATGCAGCTGAGTGCTTAAACGTGCATGTGGTTTACCAATTTAAGCATTGATTACAGCAATGTACTACAACATAGTTTTCCTTTTCATGAATCATCTTGATGCAGTTACAACTCTAGAAAGGCAATAAGAAAACTTGATCTCCCCTCGCATTAAAGCTACACTGCTGGCTAATGAATGCGAGGCAAGGAGATTTCCTGAACTAGTTAGGATAAGCATGTATGAGTACCAAGTGTTTGATGTCAACAGTCGAACCTACAAGGTGAAAATATCTTAAAATTATGAATGCAAATGTACATGTAGACAACCACAGTCTTATCATCTACCTTATGCACATGTGATTGTTATTTTGGGACATCGACACCTAAACTACATGCAATATGTCTCGGTATACTACAGCTTGCAAAACTATATTATCACCTACCAGGGAGAGTTTCATGTGATACCTGATCGGGAGGAGTGGGCATAACACATCATTGAAGGCAGATATGAAAATTATAACCCACTTAATATCAAGAGAAAGTTTAGTAGGCCAAGGACAAATAGATTTAAAAATAGCACGGATGAGAACACTACTAGAAGCTCCAGGGCGTGTAGTGTGTGTAAGATTATTAGGCATAATAGGTCGACGTGTCTTCAAATGCGTGCGGGTAGGGTGTGATATGGTCCAATCTATTTGTTGGATGTCAGTTGTCCTACTGTTGACTTGTGTGTCTGCTATTTTTGTATTGCAAGGGCAAATAAGATTCCATTCTGTGTTTGTTTTGGTTAGCTTTTCTCTGTACTACATATTCAATGATGTAAACTATTTCTTCACAAATAATATTCCTTTTGTGGATGTTTTTAGTTATCTTTTTTCTGTGTCCCCTATCCAATGCAATAAAATGTTTTTTTAATGACTCGCTATTGTTGCAATTATAACAGCAAAGATGTCCCATGATGAAGCTCCGCCAGAGGAGGCGAAGTGAGGAGATGGTTGAGGACTACCCACCACCGCCAGGTGTTCACCTAAGATACCGGTGCACCGCAGGCGAGCAGCGATCCCGATTCGCAAATTTCTTTCTAAGTAATTTGTATGCCTACGTACATATGTAGTTGTTATACACGCTCCTGTTGGGTTGCGTTTGGCTGCACACTTGTTGATGTTTAGGGAATGGCCTATTAATTGTCCTAGATTCATGAGTGCCTTGCGAGATTTCGGCTTAGACAGTGTATTCCAGATGCAGTATATTAAGCTAGATCATCACTTACCGACAAAGATTCGGAGCGGTGCCGCCAGACGAACACATTCCACTTGGCCACGGTGAGATGACGACCATACAGATATTGCGATGATCCCGGCATTCGGATAGATGGCCCACCCATGATTGGCGTTGTTGGTGGAGGGAAACGCTACATAACCGCATTCCGTGATGAGTTGATTGGAGCGCATCCAGAGCCAAACATCATGTATTATGATCCGATCCATCCACATATCACATCAGAATTTCGGATGGGACAAGCACATGCACGCACTTGCTTACCATTATGATGGCTGAGATGGACTTACTATAGAGATTCATACTTAGATCTACCAGAGCTCCCGTTTCTTATGCATATCAGAGCGTACATACTATTTGCCATTGGATCTTTTCTTCGCCTAGACACTTTCGGCTCTGAGGTTCATATGCAGTATCTACCATTACTAGAGGACATTCATACATTTAGGGGGTTATCATTGGGCTCAGCTGTGCTTGTACATCTATACAGAGAGTTACATGAGATAACCAAGCCAAAGCGCACGAACATAGCATGATGTATTCATTTATTACAGGTATGGGCTTAGGAGCACATTCATGTCGGCAAACCTACCTTACGTGTTCACTATCCTGCAGACATTGATGGGCTTAGTGTTGGATGTCGCTGGAATGAAGGGTTTGTTCGGAAATGCCGATCCAACATCGAGTATGTGGATGAGTTTGGATGGCCTTCGCAGAGTCTGAATTTATGTTTTATTATCTTGCTCATCATGGGATTGCAATTGTTAGAATAACTTATGCTAAATGCACAGGTCATCTGGGAGCCATATGGACATCAGATCCGCATGCGTGTCGCAGATATGTGTTTGCGGGGAGAGGAGATATGGCTAGCTAGAGTACCACTGATTTATTGGAAGTGGGTAGAGTGGTACCTGCCTGATCGTGTGGTCAGACAGTTTGGCATGCCTCCTATGATTAATGTTGTCCGATAGATCCATCGTTCGTTCGGGTTGATGGACGAGGAAAGGCTGATGTTGATTGGTTCGAGTACCACCACTTCTACATTGCACAGTGGGAGCATCGACGCGAGTTGGTTGTGATGGTGGATTCATCGCAAAGATGATCAAGAGTCGCGATCAACCCATATGAGGTGGTACCGCTTCGGCTTCACTTTACGCCAAGGCACCGATAGTTCCTCCCATACATACCCCCGCCTGAGACCGCTTTGATGGTTAGTTTATGTGGAATTACAATTTGCTTTTCCTTGTAATATCGAAACCATGATATAAATTTACTTTATTTGTAGTGTGAGCGCATCTTGAACACTGAGGATATATTTCAGCGCTATTTTGGTAGAGGTGATGACACAGAATTTCAGAAAAACATCGATGATTATGAGCAGTTGTGCGTGGAGCTGAGGCAGAACATGCTTATCTCTGACAGCAGATACAAGGATACTGACATTCCAAGGACTTCTGCATCAGCGCAGACAGATGTTCCATCGATGGATGTGGGTCCATCCTCTACGCCAGTGGTGGGACAGTCTACCTATACATTTACACAGCCACCAATATTCATATCAGGATGCAATGTGGTCTCAGATGCACCCTTGGCATGCACCGATCCCGCCGACATATGGTCCACCGTCATTCCATATGACACCACCATACGGAGTGTACCATGAGTTGCCATCTCGGCCGATATACCACATATTACGGACTTGCATGCTACAACAACCGACAAGTGGTGGAAGAGGAGGAGGACCGCATCGCATCATCTACGGATCCATCGACCACCATCCCATTACACCCTGGTAGCGATGCGATTCCACCACGCAGGCATCAACGATGATAGTTGTGTTATCTTTTTTTACGATTCATGGCATGTAGTTGTAGCTATTTTTTATTTCTAATGTTCACCTATTCAGTTTCTTCTGATTGTATACTTATAGTGTTATTTGTTATTAGTTTAGTTTGTTTTGGTTAATTCAAATATTAGGAGCAAAGATTCAACGTGAAATTACATATATTTCAACTATGAGTTAAGAACTTTTTTTCCATATATATATTTATTATGGTACAGTCAAATGTAGGTATATCTCGAGACTAAATTAATATTACATGGAAAGATTCAACTGTGGCTCACCGGGTGAGATTCGTCAAAAGTTGTCAACATGAAAGTTGTAGAATTTTTCATTATCTTTCCAACGATACCAACTATGCCAAAATCCAACACCTAATGAGCCTGATATGGCCAAAAAATGGGGACTACCAATTTAATTTTTTTAAAATATATATTTCAGGCCGTCAAGCAAGACCCCGCCGACCGCGAATAGGCCTATTTTTAAATTTTTTTTTAAAATGACTAATTAGCTAATTTAATTAATAATCACGCTTAATTTGAAAATTTAGCCAATTTAATGATACGTTACTATGCAATCAGCTCACACACAATATTGATGGCAATATTATAATGATATCTTAATGGTGAAAAGTGAAATAAAAATGATTGAAAGTTTATCTAATAATAGCCGAAGTAATTAAAAAAATTACATAGATACCGCACAATTCTTACACACACACACACACACACACACACACACACACACACACACACACACATATATATATATATATATATATATATGGCACTTAAAATACTACTAGTCGAAGCACGAATCTTGATGTCAAATGAAAGTTGATCCTAAGTTGAAACTAGCCGAGATTAAGCACTTAAAATATCATTGAAAACTTTGGGATATCAGTTAAATTTCTAAATAGCTCTCTTAAACATGGAGTGTTTATAGTCAAATCGAGCATCTTGACAAGCCGAATCTAACAAGCCCAAGATCTCATAATTCTGACTTTATTTGAGCATTCAAATACTTAAAATACATAAAATATCAAAGGAATCATTTTAAGCCGTCCGATAGAGTGGAGTGGTTCAGATTTTGCATGTATTTACAGAAATGCCACTCCTCTAATCTATAAATAGCCCCTCATTCTTCACATGAGGGGGGTCCAAGCAAAAGAGAGGAGAGAGCTCTAAAGCATGAAAATCCTCCAAGCATAATCATGCCACCACTGACCATCACCACCTCCGCCCAACCACTATCGCCGACCACCGCCATCCGCCACCGCCATCCTCATCATCGCTAACTCTCGGCTATCACCGCCAACCACTATCACCAACCATCGCTGCGTTAACCGCCATCGCTGACATCATCGCTGACCACCGACGCCGGCCACCGCCAACCACTATCGGGTTATCGCCGCACCATCGCTACCATCTACACGGCTATCACCACGACGACCTTCATCATCGGGCCACCCCTCTATTCACCATCATCATCTACTATGACAAGAATTATAACGAACGTGACTATATACTGCCGCGTTCTGATTCTAGGATTCCATTGCTCTTCTATATACAATTTGTAATTTCGGGAAATTTTGTACTCTAAAATAGATACATAGTGGAAGATTTTATCGGGCTAGCTGTAATTTTTTTCTTTTTTTCCACATAAAAATTCTGGAGTTTTCTTATTAATTCCTCAAACATCTGTGTGTGTGCTGGATTCCACAACAATGCTAAAGCGCAAATTTTTATTCTACAACAACTAGTTTTCTAGCACGTAACAGTTTGACACCGTCTGTGGGAAGAAAACCCATCAATCGCAATTTCTGTGAACACCCGCATCATGGCCAATAGGCGTAATACTCATAACAACGGAGCCTACCGCTCCAACTTTCGTCACTCTCGAAACCAATCCTTGAACCAAGGACGCCAAGCTTCTACCTCACTTCCTCCTGATAAGCACCCGTTTGCGGAAAGAACGGAATCTCTTTAGAATATCGTAGCGCCAATGAAAGAGTCTCAAAATAAGATGATCGACTTTTATGAGAACGCATACCACTATCACAAACACATCTCCCCCAAGATCAATCGTTAGCCAGGGGAGGTCAAAATGATAATGCGGGGCCTTCTCGCCATCAGACTGAAGTTCCTCCGCTTTTAGACCGTGATGCTGATCTCCTTGACACTGCTAGTTCTACTCATCCATCACGTGCAGCTCAACTGACTCCTAATTTGAACCACTCCACTCCATCGGATGGCTCAAAATGATTCCTTTGATCATTTATTGTATTTTAAGTATTTGAATGCTCAAATGAAGTTTAATTATGAGATCGTTAGATGCTCACAAGACGCTCGATTTGACTATAAACACCCCATGTTTAAGAGTTATTTAGGGATTTAACTGATATCCCAAAATTTACAATGATATTTTAAGTGCTTGATCTCGGCTAGTTTCAACTTAGGATCAACTTGCATTTGACATCAAGATTCGTGCTTCGACTAGTAGTATTTTAAGTGTCATATCAGTTGCCCTCCTATTTTTGAATGACATTATCTTAATCATCCAAAAATATATATGCCAAATACTTGAAAATAGCAAATTCTTCAATGAAATTTGTGAGTCCATTAACCATACATTTTGAGAGAACAGACCTTCATGGGAGCACAAGATTATAATCACGGAAGCGGATGCAGAGTTGCAAATGCGTACGGGTATGCATGGGAGCAAGGTTTTGGGATTATGGACCCATCCGGACATTTACAGGTGCTTGCAGGCGCCTGTGGGTGCCGGCGTGAGTGCGGGCGTGCGCACGCGCGCCCGTGGAAAACTTAGTGATCCACACAGACTCTCAGCTTGTCGCCTCTCTGGTTGAGGGAAACATTAATACTCATAATCCTCAACCAACGCAATAACTTAGTAAAGTCACTTGTCATCCATTTTAAGACACATCAAATCATTCACATACTGCGAGAAAAGAATACTCGAGCTGACGCTCTCGTTAAGCTTGCTACATCTGTTACTTGAGATCTATTTAAGAGAAGTCATGTTGAAGAAATATATTTTCCTACTATCCAAGGGTCATGGGTAATACAAGCAATTAATGAGATAAAGGAACCTTCGTGGATGGACCCCATCCTGTCTTTTCTACAAGAAAGGACCCTTCCTGAAGACCTAACTGCTGCAACTCGTCTCTGAAGATAAGCTTCAAACTTTATTATTATAAGAGATGAACTATACAAACGAGCTTTTTCTGGGCCATACCTCAAATGCCTCTCACCATCAGAGACTGATTATGCATTAAGAAAGGTTCACTCGGGGATATGTGGAGAACACCTAGGAGGAAGGGCGCTAGCCCTTAAAATTATAAGGTAAGGGTTCTATTGGCCTACGATGAAATAAGACGCCTTAGAGTTCACAAAAAAATGTGCAAGTTGTCAGTTGAACTCTAACCTCAGTCACATGCCGCATACAGAGCTCTCATTCATTCAAAGCCCATGGACTTTTGCTCAGTGGGGAATTGATATCATGGGACCTTTTCCAATAGCATCAGGTTAATGAAAGTTTATCATTTTAGCCATCGACTACTTCACTAAATGGGTGGAAGCCAAACCACTCGCTAAAATCACGGAGGCAAATGCTAAATAATTTATTTGGAAAAATATAGTATGTCGATTCGGTCTTCCTGCAAAGATCATCACTGATAATGGAACCCAATTTACTGGAAAAGTATTTACGTCCTTTTGCAAAGATCTTCACATTCAGCTGTTGCATACAGCTGTAGCACATCCTCAAACTAACGGACAGACTGAAGCTACCAACATGGCTATACTCAAAGGACTAAAAACACATCTTGATAAGGCTGGGGGTAATGGATTGATGAGCATTCTAATGTTCTTTGGGCTTACCGCACTACATCGCGAACCCCGACTGGTGAGACACCACATAACTTGTGTTTCGGCATATAAGCTATTATACCAGTTGATATCAGGGTTCCAAGTCCAAGAGTTTAATTGCTCGATCATGATGGTAATGAAGAAAAACTCCGACAGCACCTGGACCTACTCCCCAAAACTCATGACATTGCCTCCGGTTTTAATCACCAAAGGGTAGCTCATCACTTCAATGTAAGAGTAAAACTCGTCTTATCTCGGTGACTTGGTCTGCCAGTCTCAAGCTGCAGGCAAAGGCCCTCAATGCAATAAACTCTCACCTCTTTGGGATGGTCCATATGTAGTTATAGCTATGGTCAAGCCAGGAACATTCAAGCTCAAGGATCCAGAGGAAAAAACTTTACCTCAAACCTGTAACACTGAGAATCTCCGAAAATATTATCAGTAATTCCTATTGCATAATTATTGTAACTTCTATTTTATCTCATTTGTCATTCCTTTTCAAACTCATATATGTATTAAAATCATCTTATGATTGTATCACCGACCTTATCAGAGTAATGAATTTATAGCTTTTTCTTTCAAGCTTGTTACATATAAACAATCTCCTTCATTTAATCCTCCCACTTGACAAATACGCAACTCGCGTTGTATCTCAGTCAGGGTATGATCAATCCCATGGGGACTTGATCGGACCTCTTCCATACAGGTAAGGAGTGAAGTAACACTTTGGCTAATACCTAGGATAGGTCAAAAGGTCCTTGATGGACATCCCACGGCCTCTTCCATACAAGTACGATGTCAAATAATATTTTGACTAATACCTAGGATAGGCCAAAAGGTTCTTGGTGGACTTCCCATGGCCTCATTCATACAGGTTAGCATCGTCGAATAATATTTTGATCAATCACCCCGGATAGGTAAAAATAAAATAAGAGCATATCAACTAAAAAAAATTTATCATTGACAGCACTAACATGATGATATAAGAAAGAATCAAAATTTTGATACAAAATAATAACAATATATAGATAAAAGAAAAAAAATACATCCTCAAGTGACACTACATGATATCAATGTCCTCCTCACCACTAAAAGATGCTCCCTTGAACTCACTCTCGACTCCTTCATCTCCTAGATCTGGCAAAGGGTCTTCAGATACTTGGCTAGAAGATAGATCCTCAATACTAGCTCCGATTTTGCGATGTACCAAGCGGATTCCTTTTAGGAACCCTCGAATGAAGCCCTCCTCTAAACATTGGTGCTCCAAGTCCTTCACTTTAATATCAAGAATATGATTACGAGCTTCCTGGACATGGTCTTCACTAGTATCGCGATAAGCCAGGGAGTTCTTAAAGTCTTCCACCGCTTGAGATTTCATTTGCTTTGCCGACATTATAAGCTCCTTCTCAGACAGACGATCTTGTAATGCTTTCTTCTTCAGTTCAAGAGCTTTCTTCTCCGCTGCAAGTACCTTGAGTCTTTTCTCTTTCTGGTGAGTCTTTGCCCTTACCTCAATCAGCTTATCACGAGTGCACTCCACCTCCTAATGCTGGAGAGAAAGAGAAGTCGACATGTTCGCTAGCTCTGTTCTACACTTGCTTAGCTGATCCTTCAGAGTCGCTACTTTTTTGGCCTTAACACTCATCTTTCGCTCATACTAGCCTTGTAGATATTTTACTTTCAAAAATTCAGTATTCCACTCGTCCAGAGCGACACCCAAATGAGCTATCAGCCCTAATATTTGAGCTACATACAAAAAAAAATCATCACAAATATTACACAAATAAAAAAGAAAAAGAAGAAAAGAATGAGGAAGAGAATACAACGTATTAATTCATCTGCTCGTTGACGTCCAGTGCATACATGCTTTAACACCTCTTCAGGAATGTGCAGCTTCGAGAAACGAACTCCCCCATTATGAGTTGAAATAGCTAAACTCTCAGAGGCCAACTTAGGGCGAACATCTTCTCCGTAGATATTTGACGTAGTCACTTCGGCATGGCGTTGCCGCGGGCTTCTTGAAACATTGCTACCACCGTGATTTCGTAATGGGCTTCTTGAAAGAACCCTATGAATATGAGGAGACCTTTCATCACCTTTACTTGACCTCTTCAGTGGAAGAGCATGAGATCTCTCTGCCAAGATGGAAAGGCCAGCCTTGAACATTCTATCTTCAACTATATATTTGCCAATGTGACGTAACTCATATTGTAAGCTTTTTGTATCGGGAATATTAAGAGTTGCTAAGATTTCATTCTCTTCAATCAGCAATGGATTTGAAAAGTTATTCAATCTTCCCCATTTCTCAGGGAGGCCCCACTCATTTTTCACAAAAAAGAATCCATCAGACCAATTTCTAGATGGATCCCATGCTGAAAATTCTATCCAATTCTTTATAGCCCGATAAGAAATACATCCCTGAACATCACATATGAATCTACACATTCGGCACAAGTATTTGATGTTCAAAGTAACACCACGCTCTTTAAAGAAGACAATCAAATCAATAATGATCATTAAAGCTTGAAATGAAAATTGTGACAAAGCTACACCACATATTTTAAAGATCTCAATCAACTCGGGAGCCAAAGGGAATCGCAGTCCCGCATGAAGAATCATCTCAGAAACAGTAAAGTATCTTAGCGGAGGTGAGCGGGCTCATTAGGGAAGTAAAATTTCCTGCAAAACACCATTAAACTATCTAATATGATAGTGAATGGTATATCGTCTATAGCTTGTCATGCTATGGGTTTTCTTCGGCCATCACCTTGTGAAAACATATAATAAATAAATAAACAGAGAGAAATGACAAAAAGCTGATAATTTGGTGAAGCAACTCCCTCACCCCAATACTTTGGCATATCCTTTTCTAACTCTGTCGCTCACTGACAACTTAGGATAAAATTTTTTGCCTACAATCTGACGAAAAGGATATTATGAGATCAAAAAAAAAGAGAAGAAGTTATTCCTCTCTAAGGATGTTCTTAAATTACTTGCCAAACTTTCTGAGTAGTTCGAATGACGATTCCTAATTAACACTTCTCCATCATCTTGGCAGCTATCAACTATTGAACCATCCATTGAAGTTTCAAGAAATCCAATTTCCTACAAGAAGAAGTAGGAACTATGGGTCTTGATCGCCTCCGAACTCGGTCTGTCCGACGAGGATAGTTGACGCCTATTTCGAGAGAAAATTGGAGCCTCGTCGTATAAACTACGGGCCTTGATCGCCTCCGAACCCAGTCGGTCCGACGATGACAGTTGACGCCTCTTTCAAGGGAAAAGCGAGCTCGTCATTATGAACTAGTCTTGATCGCCTCCAACCCTAGGTCCGACGAGTGAGCCTCTTTCGGGAAAATTGGAGCCTCACCGTATGAACTACTGGCTTTGAACCAACCGGTCGATGAGGGGCAGTTGCCTCTTCGAGGGAAAATCGGAGCTCGCCGTATGAACTACGGGCCTTGATCGCCTCCGAACGACCTTCTCTTAAGAAGAAGATGAACACTAGAGCGCATTTGAGGTGTGTGCCTTCTCCCTTGGCCCTAGGGGTTTTTATAGACCCCCTATAAGAGCAAAAAGGTAAAAAATCAAAGAAAACCCGCAAAAATGGATGAAAATCGCAGAAAACGAACCAAAACAGACAAAAAAACCCTCATTGGCCTTTGTATCGCTGTAGCGCCACTGCCCGCAGTAGCCTTCGCCCGTGCCACATGCCTTGCTTACCAGCGACCACATGTCTTGAGCGCGCGGCTCAAACTCCGTAATTATCCGGATGGGTCCATAACCAATATCTTGCGCCAGCATACGCCCATCGCATCCGCCTCGCTTCGTGATCATAATCTTGTGCTCCCATGAAGATCTGTTCTCTTAAAATGTATGATTAATGGACTCGCAAATTTAATTGAAGAATTTGCTATTTTCAAGTATTTTGCGTATATATTTTTGGATGATTGAGATAATATCATTCAAAAATAGGGGGCAACTGATATGACACTTAAAATACTACTTGTCGAAGCACGAATCTCGATGTCAAATGCAAGTTGATCCTAAGTTGAAACTAGCTGAGATCAAGTATTTAAAATATCATTGAAAACTTTGGGATATCAGTTAAATCCCTAAATAGCTCTTAAACATGGAGTGTTTATAGTTAAATCGAGCGTCTTGACGAAACGGATCTAACAAGCCCAAGATCTCATAATTCTGACTTCATTTGAGCATTCAAATACTTAAAATACATCAAATGATCAAAGGAATCATTTTGAGCCGTCCGATGGAGTGGAGTGGTTCAGATTTTGCATACATTTACAAGAATGTCACTCCTCTAATCTATAAATAGCCTCATTCTTCACATGAGTAGGGTCCAAGCAAAAGAGAGGGGAGAGCTCTAAAGCTTGAAAATCCTCCAAGCATAATCGTTACCACTGCCGGCCGCCACCTCCATGGCCAATCACCGCCACCGTACCGCCACCTCCGATCCCGTCATTAATCTCTGCCGGTCTTCACCGCTGACCACGTCGTCATTATCATCGACCATGGCATCATCGCGACCATCGTATCGTCGCCATCGCGCCGAATCTTCGGGTCATCACCACAATGACCTTCAATTTCGGCCGCTTTTTTACCATCATCTACTACTGCATGCAGCTATTCTACGAATATGACTATATATGTTGTTGTCGATTCGAGATTCCTGTGAGCCCTTACATTACGTAATCCGTTATCGGGAAAATTTTGTGCTCTGAAACAGATACATATGGAAGATTTTTTCTGGCTGTGATTTTCCTCTTTTCGCTTTCCACGTAAAAATTCGGAATTTTCTTATTAATTCCTCAAACGTCTGTGTGTGTCTTTGGATCATAATAAAGCTAGGCAAATTTTTATTCTACCAGTAACTAGTTTTCTAACGCATACATATATATATATATATATATATATATATATATATATATATATATATATATATATATATATATATATATATATATATATATATATATATATATAATACCTAAAATTAAATATTTATTTATTTAATATTTTTTATGCTTAAAAAGAAGTATTTCAGTTTTAAAAAAAGACTTGATGATAATATTTTTGATGTGATATTGAAGATTAGAGTGTTATATATGTACAAATTAAAGTTTAGGTATTAGATATATAAATATATAAGAATTATGTGATATGTATGTAAATCTCCCTTAAAAAAATGCTTATTTAAAATAAATAATCATTAATAATTTTATCAAACCATTGAAGATTTTGATAAAAATTTAAGTAGCATCTTTAAAGTTTAACTGTCTAAAAATAAATGCCGTATTCAACATCCACACTCATTTTGAAGAAATGTAAAAAAATAGTCGAATAGCTCTTCTTTCACTTTGGACCTATTTAATTGATTCAAAAATATATATAATGTAAAATGGAATAAGTGTATTTGAACTATTTTTAATTTATTTGATTGAAAATATTAAAAATGATAGAAATTTTTTTTTATTTGATAAATCATAAATCAAATCAAAGAAAATGATCAATAAACAAATTGCGATTAGTCGAACTATGAAAGCCGGCATGTATGTTTAAGGTTGAGCTTGTTTAATATTCGTTCAAGCAGTCAAGCTTTAAGAATAGTGTTCAAGCTTGAGCTTGTTTACCATTATTAAGCTCGAGCTCGATTCCAGTTTGATCACGAGCTCATTTCAAACTGGATTATCGAGCTTGTTAACGAGCAACTCGTTTAATAAAATAAACGAGCTTTAATCAAGCCATAATCAAGCTTGTTCACGAGCAAGTTGTTGAGAAATATACATGAGCTATATTAATTAAAGCTTATTAAGCCTAAAAAAATAATAATTTGGAACAATATTGTTCACAAACAAGCCTTAATCGAGCCGTAATTGAGCCATAATCGAGCTCCTTAGCGGGCTTGTTCATAAGCTTTAAATCATAATGTTCATGAACATAAATGAACCGATTGACAAACTGTTGAAACTTTGTTATTTAATCGATATTTAAAAGTGTTGCTCGTTTGATTAATCAACGAACATGAGCTCTAATCGAGCTGAGTCATGAGTAACTTGTCGAATGCTCGGTTCATTTGCAACCCTACTGGTGATCTACGGTGGTGATGGTCCCTGACAAGCAAAAAAAATGTGAAAAATATAATTTAAAATTATGTTATTAATACATTTCAATGTTTCGATGCATATAACTAAAATCAGACTAAATATTAACTTTTAAAAACCACTTAAAATGTTAAAAAATGGTGAATTCTATTGAAAGTAAAATTATCATTTATTAAATTATTTATTTATAACTAATAAAGTGATTAATGTCCAAATTATTTGATTTGATTTGAAGGCACGTTAGGTGTTCCTTTAAAGGCTTAATCAAATCAAATCAGCTTATTCTGGTTCTATATGATTAACAGTAGTTTGTCTTTTAAGGCTCAACCTAATAAAATAAAATAAATTAAAAATCAAGCTGTCAAATGCCTCCGGTCGGATCTAGGTCTAAAAGATTATTCTAAAGCTAATAAAAGCCTGGGAAACTGTATTGTGTAAATTACTGGATTAAATCTGTAATAAAAATTTTAATCACAATGAAAATTTCGTTACAAAAATACCATCGAAGTAAGATGTGAGATAAGACTTAGTAAAACCAAAAAGATTCCAAGCAAAACCAAGCTGATCAAAATTGGTTTGGAAGTCATATATTTACAATATTATAAAATTATGCTCAAATTAATCCTAAATTATCAAAAAATGATGCTTTGAACCCTGCACATAGTGAGAAATTACGCTTTGGATATGACAGCTGATTGATATATTTGTATTCGTCTTGTACACAAATCCTTCGCAAGGCAAAGGCTGCTTTTTTTAAAAGGAATTTAAATACATACCGCACAATTTTTATTGATTTACATATATATTATTTAAATTTTAATATTTATATTTATAATATTTAAATCCTTAATTACATTAAAAATAACACTATCATCTGCTTTTCAAAGGAAAAACAGTACTTTTACATGCATAAAAAATGCTATTTATATAAATTTTAAATTTTGGATATTAAATATGTAAATATATAAGAATTATGTGGTAGGTATGTAAATGTATTTTTTATATGATCAATTATATAAACAAAGAAAATTTTTAAAAAATAGAGAAATTAAAGCTGAAAGAAGAGTGATTACCGGCCGTTTTATGCTCATGAATTCATAAACAGCTGTGCTAGATACATCATTTTGCTTTTGATTATTTGAAAAAAAAATTAAAATATTTTGATATAAAAAATAATCAGAAGAAAATTTAAAATTTTAAGATTTAAAATTAATGTAATATTATTTGTATATATTGT
The DNA here is from genome assembly GCA_021442155.1 of Cymbidium sinense. NCBI lineage: Eukaryota > Viridiplantae > Streptophyta > Magnoliopsida > Asparagales > Orchidaceae > Cymbidium > Cymbidium sinense. Next base: position 36,140,085 of record CM038230.1, read on the forward strand.
CAATATATTAAGACATAGATAAAGATTTTAAGTTTCATTCAGCTTAAAATTTTAATAAAAATATTCTTATAATTTTTTATTTTAATACCAGCCATTCAAAGTGAAATAAATAGCTGATATGGTTACTGTATAATTGATGAGAATATGTAAAAAAAAAAAAGGATTGTTGCGTGCTAGAGAATTTTATTCCTGTAGATGCGAGATCTTCGTCGTAGCCCAAAAATTATCCAACACACAAGCAGGATATGAGCAGAGTTATCGTGGAAAAGCATTAAGGAAAACCCTTGCCGTCTAGAACTTTCACTATGTGTTCAAAGATACGGTCCTTAGTTAGTTCGGAGAAGAAGGTGTTTCTGGTAAACAATATTAGAGTGTAGAAAAATCTGATATCGGTAACTCCAACCCAAGGAGAAGTTTCGGCGAGCGGATCTTCTGGGGCAACCTCTTGATCTTCGGAAGAAAAGAGCAACCTGGCCCAGTCTCTGGCGATCTCCCAGAGGCGACTCACGATCTTGACCTTCGGTGGTGGCGGTGATGATATGCTCGGGTCGGCCCGGTGGTTCTCGAGCTCTGGTCTTCCAATCGATTGTCCCCTAAGGTGAGAATGAGGCTATTTATAGATTTTGGGAGTGGCTTGTAAATTGTGGAAAACTCCAACCACTCCCATGACTGACTAGTCCCCCTCGACGGACGGTGTATTTTGATGATGTGCCTTAATGATGTCGGAATTGGGTGATCTTGGATTCGTTGGATTCGTTTTGACGAGCCCGACTATATAAATATGTCGCTTTTGGTGACCATTTGGCTCGATCTATTTCCATGCCGATAAGCGATCGAGTCGATTGTGAATCGATCTTGATGTTCATGTTCGTCTCATCGAGGCGATCGATTTATTTTTGCAAATCGTTGATTAGATCGGCATTTAAAATCGAGATTCGCGCGAGATTAATTTTCTGAGGATGTATCAGTTTATGCAACACACTGCAAGATTTTGTTTTTTTTCCCTGATCTCTAACATAATTGTAAATAGGCATTCTGTTAAGGTGAATAAATAATATTTATGATTATTTGTCTTTAGTAATAAATATAGCAATAAAAAATCGATCATAATGATATAATTATGTTAAGTAATCATAATTGAATTGTTAGCCGTTAATCTAAAGATCACAGTTCATCTCATTTTTGTGATTTGAGCTTTGATTTTGATTGCGGAGTTATTTATAAAATATTAAACGCACACATCTTATCTTAAATACGCATCGTTATTCAGAGCAGCGAAACTTTCAATTGATAGGACCCATAATTCTACGTTGCCAACAAATTATTTGAAATTATTTAAAGATACTCACCATCTCTTAGCTCAGTTGGTGAGCCGGCGAACCGATCGAGTTTGAATCCTCTTCGTAGGACGCTTATACCTGGGTGAGGAAAGTAGTAGGATACGGCTATGATGAATGTGTCAGGCTCGCGGATTAATCATAATGAAATCTCTACCCACAAGATGGATGGGGTGTTGGGTAAATATCCATTATAAAAAATAATAAGAAAAAAAATAAAAAAAATATTTAAAGATGACACATGAGTCATGACCTCTTCTGAGCTGGCACAGGACACAAATCTTAGTTGAGAGAGTCAGCAAATTTGATTTTTGAGAATGCTGTCAATTCTGCAGTACTGGCCATTTTTTTTTGGGTAACGGCAACTATTTTAAATTTTAATTCCAAGAAGAGCTAAATGGGAAAATGCGGAAAGCAGAACTGTGCTGTTGTTTTTTTTTATTTTAAGACTTTGAGAAAATTTAAATATAATTAATATAAATTACTATTAAGTTATACCTTATAAAACATTCTGAACTATATTAAAATTATAATAGGAGATAATTTAAAACATTTTATAGGAAGAATCATTCGCAAATTTTTTAAAATAATAATTAACGTAGGAACAAAATTATCTTTGAAATATTATAAATTATCATACAGACTATTAAGTTATGCCTTATAAAACATTCTGAACTATATTAATATAAAACTACTATTTATATCTTAAATTATTATATTTAAAATTCAGCTGATAAAAATAATGTTATAATTATGGTTAATTTGAATTTATATTCTATAATTATTTATATAAATATTTATATTTAATAATGGAGTTAGAAATCAAGCTTCTTTTTAATACGTCGGATCTTGCCTACGCCTAACGAGGACATCACTCTGGTCCCCAGCCTCGCGTAGTTCTAACCTCTTCCTGATTCTCGTTCTGCTCCTCGCAAGCCCAACTCTGAACGCTCTCATAACATTCCATCTTCTCTTTTTTTCTCGCCCTCATCGATCTCTGACGCCAACTCTACTAATTTCGTTTGGCTTCCAGAGCTCTCATGAAGTAAGAAACTTGTTCATTTGAGCAGAAGGGAAGAGATTTGGTTCAAATTTGCCTCTTCTTTGTTGGGTAATCATTCTTTCTCCAGTTCTCCTTTGATGTTTTTCTCTTCTTTGATTCTCTTCCTCGTTGCCGGAAGTTTACATTTCTTCGCGCATTCGGCAGGGCCGGTGGTTGGCTTTTTAGCGGTTAGGTTGAGGATTTGGATGTGTTTTAGTTTTGGTTTCAGGATTTGTTTTACTTTTTTTTTTTTTTTTTTTTGTCTGTGTCTTACTTCAAGTTAACTTGGAAATGCGCTATTTTTGAAGTTGATTCCTTCTATATTGTTCAGAGGTGTTCTGAGGAATAGGGATGTGCTCTCTTTCTTTACCTTCTCTGATTTGAAAAGGAAGTAAATGATTTCTTTTTTTGTTTCCTTTGGAAGAGAATTGATTGTTTGATTCCTCTGGAAGACTACTTTTCCGTATTACTGTGTAAGTTTTATTTTTCGAAAGTTCAACCAGTAGACTCGGTTCCCTTTTTAGTTCCTCATAGCTTTCGTGCTTCCCCAGAAAAAAAAAAAGGTTATCGTTCTTTCAGTGAGACAAAAATAAGAACGACTCTGTTTTTCGCCTTCTTCAATAGCTGTTCTAGTTATGAGTTGCACCGAGTATAGGAAGATGGTGTGAACATATTTTAATGCGTATTTGTTATTATATACTGCTATGTAGATAATATTATAAAATATTTTTATATGATAATTTATAATAATATATATACTAAAGTATATTTTTACCATGGACGCATAAGAATTGATCCCTTGGTATATAAAAAATAGCCTTTCTCGCTCCTTCACAGATTTTCTTTTTGAGAAATTTGAGCGAATTTAATCTCAAATTCACATCCATAACATATGTGCAAAGACTTAAACTCCAGACCCCTAAGATGCCATGCTCCTCCTCCACAGATTTGGGGAGAAATAGCTTTTCATTCCCTGTTCTAATTTAGTTTTTTTCTCATAGATCTTCAAAAATTAAAAAAAAAAAAAACTCCTGTTATGTTTCGCAAGTTAATAAATAAGATTCCTCTGTTCTTTTCTGTAAATGCCTTTGCTTTGGCTTCTGGTTTAGAAGAGAAATGAACAAAATTCATATATTGCTGTCTTTTTTTGTTACTATTGATGTCTTTATTTTATTTTAAGAAAGCAGTTCGATCTTTTTGCTGATTGGTTCATTATGTTTGTTTCTGCAGGTTTAATTTCCAAGACTGGATCAAAAATAAAGTTCCTTGATAACACATCTGCATCGCCAGTTCTCCACCGCATCCTCATCCCCAGCACCTTGAGAAAGGTGTGGGATCAGGAGGTCTGCCTCTTTTACTTCCCTGCTCCACCATTGTTCTCTCTGTATTTCTGTTAAATTCTGCTTGAAAATTCAGTTTAAATTTGCTCTTAAAGGTTAATTTCATTATCTTCTTAGTTCTGTAGAATTTGTGGGAGAGATTTATATCAATAGGAGAACTAAGGTTTGTAATTCTTCAAAATGTTCCATTTTTTTCTCAGAATCGTTGCTTTTGCAGATATCACTTGACGGCAATGTTTGCCTGTTGGTCTACTTTACTGGTCAGGAAAAAGAAGAAATCCAAGGTGTGCAACAATAGCTTTTGACTCTACGTATTTCTCATTCTTTTCAAGCTGTGAGCTAATTTCGGAGTCTTCTTATTTAGGGATTTTCCATTGCTGCGGATGGTAGCAAGAAGGGAAGCAGCAATGGCGTCCTTCGGGTTAAGCCCATTGATCTTGTCAGCCCTTCCACTGAGAATGGCATCAAAGAACACTCTTTTACTGCCTCGAAATCATTTCTCTCTGTAGGGAAAAGATCTTCTATCATTCCTAAGGTATTAAGTGATGATAGCTTGGCAGGAGCTGAGTCTACAAGAGATGCAGCTTATGAGGGAGGTGATGAGCATGACGAGATTCGATCAATGAAGAGGGAGTACACTGACTTAGATCTCCAACCCAAAGGTGAACTTACCTCCGATGGATCAAAAAATGACTTGAACAGCTATGTGTTCGAGAAGACGGAGACAGATAAAGCGATTGCTGATGAGACAAAGATTCCAAGTGGGCATGCTAGTGATCCGGGGATGGAGAGAACAGCTTTCTTGGAATCACCAATGCTTAAGCGCTCTTGTTCAAACATTGAGACCAAGCAGGCTAAACAATGGATCAGGTCACCTAAGAGGTCAAGTTCTTACAGCAACCTCCAGAACTTACAAGAAAACGGCACAGTCGAAATCACTTATGAAAATCACAGCAATCCATTATCTTTAAAATCCTCGTGCAGCGCTGATCATGTGGTGCTAAAGAAACGGTCTTCAAGCCAGGTTCTTCCCTCTAGAAGCAGAAAGATCTGGTGGAAACTCTTCCTTTGGAGTCATAGGAATCTCCACAAGCCTAGAGCCCCTCAAACACAGATTTCAGTTTTCAGTGCTCCTAAGAAAACGGAGGGTTATTCGTCAGATAACCATGAACCTGTCCAGAAGCTTGATAAAGATAATAGGAAAGTGATAGAGCCTGAGAACCAATGGGTTGCATTCTCTTTAGGGTCTTCTCATATGGACAGAGTTAATGCTTGGGTAAAAAGCCTTGAGGATTGTTCATTCGTTCCTGTTAATGTTGAAGAGAATTGTGATGAAATGGAAGATGAACAAAATGCCGATCAACTTCGCTTGGAGATCAAAGAGACCTCTGAAAAAGTTTGTTCTCATACTTGTCATCGTGATACAGAGGATGTGGCACAAGCTAATAGTATCATCCAGTCCTTGAACACATTCTCGTCAGTTGCTCATATCTCTGGCATTGGATTGAAGGTTATTCCTTCAATTTCATCCTTTGTCTGCCTTCGATCTGTCAATCTCTCTGGCAACTCCATAGGTATGTACCTTGAATTTTGGAAGTGATAAGATGATTATTTTGCTAGTTTATATCTTCATGCACATATAGACAGTTAACCTTTTGCTCTCTTTGCAGTTCACATTACTCCAGGATCTCTTCCAAAGAGTCTTCACACTCTGGACTTGTCTCGGAACAAGATATCAACCATTGAAGGGCTCAGAGACCTCGAAAGGTTGAGGGTTCTCAATCTAAGCTATAACCGAATCACTAGAATTGGTCATGGTGAGTATATAATGGCTATTTCCAGTAAATGTTTTAAGAAAGAAAGAAAATTTAGGTCTTTGGAATTCTCCAACGCAAGCAAAGTTTTAATTTGTCAGAAATTTTAGTGAATTTTTCCTCCTCACATGATATTGATGCAGATAAATTACTCAGAAAGTCATTTGAGAAATGATATGTAGCAGTATATCCTGACTAAAACTGGCCATGATGAATCTCAATGCTCTTGGCTCTCCTTTGAGATCAGTGTAATATTAATTATCTATGTATTACACTCATCTCAAAGTAGATCCAATGGCTTTGAGATCTATTCTGATCATAAGTAAAAAATCTACATTAAAATTGAGTAATGAGTTGGACCAATAAAAATCCTCACAAGCAGAAGTGTATCACACTCTTCCATAATTTAATTGGTCCACCTCATCAACTGTGATCTGGCTTCACTGTAAATGTAGATTCTTGAGGAACTGTAGTAATACTATAAAAAGCTTTAGATGCTCAAAATGTTTGGTCACACACTTTTTTTATTATGAACCATCAGAATTCCTGCAAACACATGTGCTGCTACTTGAATTATTCTCCTTTTTTTTATTATTATTAATTATCACACCAAAATGTGCGTTACTGGTCCCATTCAGCAGATCCTTCCAGCATGCGCTGCTTTGAAAGCATCCATTATGCATGTGATGCCATTCTTGGACCATCCTAAGTCCTGATTTCTTATTCTGAAACTAGAAAAAATTTGAACTCAAAAGGAACTTACTCTCCCTATGCCAACTTGATCTACCAATGGCTTCTGTGTCTGGAATATTTTTCTTCATAAAGTCTTCTCTTTAAGCACAATTTCAATACATACTACCTTTTTTTCCGTTTGCCTTTTCTGCAAAAATTTGATGAGTATACTATTTCACATCAAAGAGTACAATGATCTAATGATCTTGTAATGTTTTTATCAGGACTATCGAGTTGCACAGTAATAAGAGAGCTGTACCTTGCTGGTAATAAGATCAGTAATGTTGAGGGCCTTCACCGTCTTCTAAAGCTTACAGTGCTGGACCTCAGCTTCAATAAGATAACCACAACCAAGGCATTAGGCCAACTTGTTGCAAACTACAATTCCCTTTTGGCTCTCAACCTCCTAGGCAATCCAATACAGACCAACATAGGAGATGATCAGCTGAGAAAGGCAGTTTTGAGCCTTCTGCCCCATGTTACTTATCTGAATAAGCAGCTCATCAAGCCTCACAGAGTACGGGAGGTTGTGACGAAGAGTGTAGCTAAAGCTGCCCTTGGAGATGTTGCAAGGAGCTCGAGAAGGAAGTTGACAAGACGATTGAGCCAGGGTTCAAGCTCGTCAACCAAGAGCAAAGTTGGTGAAGGTTCTTCCAGGGCCATCAAGCATGGCAAGAGCAGACTCTCAACTTCTGGTAGGAAATAAGCTCACGCTGAGTGAAAACTTTCTTTGCCTAGGAAAGGTCAACTGAGAATGGCGTGAGGTACACAGTTGAAAATTGCAACTGATGGGTTTCTCATTCCTAGCCATGGGAAGCTTCAGCTGGAGAGCCGAGCTGAGTGGATGGATAGAATGGCGCAGATGCATTTTTCTTCTGCAAGATAAGGCTTTTGCGTCTTTTAAATAATTTGTTGAGAGCTTGTGTCCTGCTTCATGTAATTTTTTTGACATAATAATATCTATGGTTGTAGAGAACTATAGCATTGTTTCTGGCCATCGTTCTCAGTGGATTGCTTCATTCCCGTATATGGCTGGTTTTTTGAGCTGGATGAAATGTCTTTTAAAATGAGCATAAAGATTTTACAGATTTGTGATGTGAGAAAAGCATCACATAGCAAATGGAAGTTTGATTCAATAGTCATAACTATGAATTTGGACTGTTTGGTTTGCTTTGTATAATGCTTTCCAGTTTGTTTCCTGTATATAATGCCATCCATATAGTAGAATAATAGCAAAATTGCAAAAAAAATCATCAAATGTGCTTAATTTTGCTAGAAAACTGATACCTCGCCTTACACAAAATTGAATTTGTGCAACAGGTATGGTTTTTAAAGAGCATGCTCTTCATTTTTAGTCAAATGTTGTTGAGCAAAATAAAAATAAGGACTAAGAGAACCTCTTAGCAAAAGTGTCCTTGTAATAGCATTCCTTATATTTAAGGACCCAGAAAAGAGAAGGCCCCATTAAGAAAGCTTGGCTGAAAGGGAGGCATTTTTGGAGTAGAATGAGCACGAGATGAAAAGGTAAGAAGTAGTCTATTATCCTGCCAACACAGAAGGCAACTATGGGGGTCGAAGTGACCTCTCTTAAGAAGCATATCAGCAATTTTTAAGCTGGCCATAAGAGCTAATCAACTAAAGGGAGAAAATGTAAGGGAATAACCTTAACACCTCACCCAGATAGCCTAATGAACATCTAGCAAATGTGAGTACAAAGCCTTTTTGGTTCTCAAAAAAGGAAAATTTAGGGAGGAGACCATCTCATAGAGATTGATTGATTAAGTTATAAAGTTGGGGAGAGGGTGAATAATGGAGGTTTAGGGGCAGCCATCAAGTAATGTCCAAGGAATGAATGAGAAGAACCATAGAATAATGTATAAGGTTGTCATGAAGCTCGTAAAGGCCCTTCCCTTGAACCCACAGATCAAAAAATAATTATAATAAATGACCATCGTGTATAAAAGTAGAAAACTAGGGGCGCAACTAAAAGGCTGATTGGAAGAGCTTTATTCAAATGAAATAAGCCTTGAGGGGGACCTATGACAAATTCTCATATATTTAGATCTCTATCATTTATTGCGCAAGCCAACATAAATCCATGTGGTGTATAATCACTTTAGCTTTACCAACAATGCATATGTTTCAAAGGATGTAAGAATTGGACCATCTTTCCTTTTATGTCTAGAAGTATTATCACTATGGAAAAGAATTTTAAGTCTTAAGTTCTCAATTTAAGATAATAATAAGGGGGATTTACATACATACCACACAATTCTTATGTATTTACATATTTCACACCCAAACTTTAATTTTTTACTTAAATAGCACTTAAATCTTTATTATTACATCAAAAATACCACCTTACTTTTCCAAGTGAAATGCCTTTTTTTTGAGGAAAGTCTTGGTTTTGTAAATATTCAAGTTTGGGTGTGAAATATGTAAATGCATAAGAATTCCGTGATATGTATGTAAATTTCCCTAATAATAAATGGAGTCATGAAATTTGCCCCTAACCCAAAATGCAAAAATTCTCTAGATTGAGTGTTGAATGAACTATAATTTACCAACAAAGGAGAGAACTTGAGCTTTCCAACTTGACAGGAGCTTGTGGATACTATCAGATGGTGCTCAACAATTCTTAATTTGTACTTAAGAGCAACTTAGTGGGATCCTTGAATAGATGAAATGAAATTGGAATGTGTTAAAGTTCATGATAGGAGCTAGAGTAGGAGGGGATCCTATGTCCTTGGATAAGTAAATAGTGGTTTTGTAATTATTAATTTAAAAGAAAAATAATTAAAAAAAATTTTGAGTCACAAAATATTGTCATTCTCAAGTTTCCCAAAGATCAAAAGATTGTCTGCATAGTGAAGTCTCTAGTAGACTATGGAAATAGTCAAGGGATGCTTGTATCCCAGCAAACATAAGAAAGCATCAATGACAAAACAAAACAAATGAGGAAAAATATTTATAATTATTGATTCCTTGGAAAATTTATAATTTTATTGTTATTTTTGCTCTCAAAGTTTTGTAAGAATTTATTTGCCTTAAATTATTGTTTTTAAATTTTGTGCATGCTTGTTTTAGTGCTTTTATGTTGTCTAGGTTTTTTTTTATCATTTATTTCAATTGATATAGATTTAACCTAACATATCCCTTGATGGATTATATTAAATCTAAGAATTATTTGTATTAATTTGAGCTTAATTGGATTTTCATTTTGGTTATGTTACTTTTAGAGTTCTTAAAGATTATTTAGCTAATTAGATAGGATTTATAAAGATTTTAACCCAAAATGATCTTTAACAAGCCATAACCAAGGAAACTAAAGATTTGAATAAATTTGGATTTAATTGAATCTATTTAAGCTTGGAATAGTCAATTAATCTTATTGAAATAATAATTGACCAATTTCAAATAATTTTAATTTAAGTACTTGAGTTGATGTAACCATAAAATGGTCATTAGGGTTTCAATTTGCATTGGATTCAATTGATTTAAACTTTTGATTTAAAGGTCCTCTTTAAGCTCTTATGAAGTGTTTAAATATGATTTGGTTAAATTTAGTTTGGATTGATTATGTTAAGCCCTAAAATATTCTTAATGGGTGATTTGAGTCATTGAATTTAACCCAAGAGTTTTAGGTTTTTTATTTTACTTCAAATATGATTCTTAGTATTCTTTATAATGATTCAGTTAAATCAGATTCTTGAAGAAAATTAATCATTTTAGTCGACCATTATCAACTAGTAATCAAAAAGGCCCTAAATGATTTAAGGAATATTTCTAAATCATTTAAAAGTGAATTTCAAGTTAAGTTTGGATTTGGATTAAATTGAACATAATTAGGTCAATTGGTTAAAGTAGTTTGACTATAGTTCAATCTTAATCCAAATGGCTTCAAAATGGTTTTGAGCCATACTGGACTCAAGAAAAGACAAATTATAAAATTAGTTTTTTTGGGTATTTTTTTATTTTTAAAGGGCATTTTAGTAAGTTTGGGACAAATTCATGCAATTTAACCAAATTGAGCCTTCTAGAGACACTGTGATTTTATTTGAGTTATGTTTACCTTATTCCAATAATTAGGTCATTATGAGGATAGTGAGAATATTGATTTGCCTATTTGACTAGGTATATATGAAGGCTAAAAATAGGTTGACATGTAAAAATTAACTTGTGCTCTTTGCAGTTATTGCATTATTATTATATTGCTCATATTATTTTAGAATTTTTAAACTTATCAAAGTTTATTTAAAATCTTGCATACACCAATCCCCCATTTCTCCCTCTTAATGTATCATAACCTAATAAAATCATTTACTAGATTTTAGTACAAAATAAGTTTGGGTTACTAATAATAGTACCAAGCGAAGATATTATTATTATGAAGGCACTAGTTTGTATCTCTAAAGGCATTAGTTTATACTCATAACCACTTTAGAATATGGGCATGCCTATTTATATGACTAGTGCCTTCAACTCTTTGGTTGTTAAGCTAAGTAGTAGAGTTAATGCTCTAATTGATGTCTAAATATGCTGAGAAGGGGAGGGGTGAATTGAGAGTGTAATGATAATTAAAATTTAAATTTCTCCCAACTTAAACCCTTCTAATTAAACAAAAAACAACTAAGAGCTTATTATAAGTGAGGTCATAGAGTGCCCACGCATGTAATTTTTTTTATTTGTATTATAATGTATTATACTTAAATAACATTATAATATTTTATTAGATGAGTACATGAGGTTGAAGGAGATGTAGAGTTAAAATTCTATTGATGTAGGAAGTTCAAGTGGACATTTTAAGCAGTCAAAGTTTGATGTATTAAGAGAGGTTATTGGAGTTAAGAAAAAGGGAAGAATATGTGGCTTAAGTTTACATGATTTGGCATATGATGCATGCCATTCTTTTTGTAAATCAAGCACTAATTTAATCAATGAGCTGGTTACAAGGCATGTCACTACATTTGCTAAGGACATGGAGCCTCAAATGACTGCTCAAATAAAAGCTAGAATGATGGCTATGTAAGCAAGAATTAAAAAGATCCATCCAGATAGACATAAGAAAAAAGAGGCACTATTAGAGAAGTAGGAGGAGGAGTACGATGATAAGAAGACCAACAATGATTATTTTTTATATTATGTTATTATTTATGTGCAACTTTAGTTATTGAACATTTAGGTGCAATGTTAATATTTTTCTAACTATTAAATTAAATGTTTGATTATAAGTTTCTTTTAAGAAAATTTTATCTTCTTTGTGTGGTTATTATGACCACATGGTAGTCAATTTTGTATTTTCTACAAAAATATTAATTTTATCTATGGAATAAATATGGAAAAATATGTGAAGCTTTTGATGGATTTTTTATGGTTTTTTTTGTTTCTTGATACGAACCATTGCATAAAAATTTTCGATAATAATTTTTCTATGGATTACCGATGGAAATTTCTATAAAAAATTTTCGGAGGAAAAATCACCAAAAATTTTTGACAGAATTTTCCATCTCTGACGAACCTTCCGACGTCTATGTCCATCGGTCCATCTGAATTAATATCTGATGAAAATTCCATCAAAAATCCATTAAAAATGTTTTTTTGATGATTTTTTGCTATAAGAATGCATTTCCAACGAAAGATTTTTCGATGAACTTATTCTATTAGAAATCTATTGGAAATGTGAGTTTCCGACAAAAAAAAATATTTTTCGATGGATTTTTCTACCCAAAATGAGTTGTTCTCTTGTAGTGCATGGTTGATAGGACATGCATTTGAATTATACTATCATATTTATGAATCTAAATACAAGTTGATTGCAAGTGATAAAAGAGATGCTTAAAAAGTCCAATAGCTATGCTGAGATTGTTATGATAAAAGATGTCAATAGAAATGATATGGTTTTATAATATGGAGGGGAAAGAAACAATCATCATATGGTAGAATGCTCCAATATTTGCAATGGAAGGCTTTCAATCACTTCATATGGAGATGATAAAATTATATTGATTAGTGCATGTTTTGATAATTCATGGAGTTTCAAGCAAGCACTTCAAACCAAAGCCATTCAACATAATTTTAGAATAAAAATAAAAGCTAGTGATAAGAAATAAGTCATAGCAATATGCTCTTATCAAGGTTGTCTATGGAGAATATGAGCTTCACTATATGCTGACAACCAAAGAGGAAGGTAGATGAAACACACTCAAGCCTGGGTATCAATAAAGCATGAAATAAACATACCACATTTTCTTGGGCTATTAATGAAATATAAGATCTAATGAATAAACAATTAGAATTCCACCAAAATAAATTAGACATAATTTGAAGACATTCTTTAGATTATCAATGCCTTATATGAGATTGTGGCATTTAAGAGAACATGCATAAAATCTTATGTTCGGATCAACAGATGAGAACTTGAAATAAGTTCCTACAATAAGAGCATAGCTTCTTAATAAGAATTTAGTATTTTACATCACATACACTTATGACACTAATGATAATCTTTCAAAGACTTTATGTTAGCTTTAAGGTTAGCATTTAAGGATTTCTGTGTGGCTCGCAACATTTAATAGGTCTAAATACTTGTCACTCCAAGTTAAAATATTTGAGAGTATTGTTGTCTGCAACTCCACTTGACTATAACAATGAACTATATATATTAGCTTTTATTGTGGTTGAAATGGAGTTTAGGAGAACATGGTGGTGGATCTTAGAAAACTTAGCTAATATAATTAATTCTAAGATAAATGCATTAGCTCTTATATCTAACCTGAAGAAAGTGTTGGTGTAACAATCAAACATATCTTCTCTAAAGCAAAGCATAAAGTATGTTCAAGACACTTATGAAAGAACTTAAAGAAATACTTCCACTATAATGATAGTCAAAAAGTTTGAAACATAGTGTGGTTGATTGTCAATGCGTACTTAACACCCAATAATAATAATAATATTATTAAGATATTTAATTTAAGCCTACAAGTTTAGTCATACTTGCTTTCTTTTCTATACAAGTTTAAAATTCAGTTTATGATATAGGTAAAGAATGATTATAACACAAGTTGTATGGCTAAATTATTAATTCTTAGATTGCTAGGGCTAGTAGCAAGCTAGTTGTGGACTTGGCGAAAATTATTACAAATATGCTTATGGAGCAAAGGACAACTAGAAAGATGAATGATGCGAGTTGGTGTGAGGAGCTAATACTTTATGCTAAAGATCACATCAAAAAAATAACTATTAAAATAATTTATAATATGATAATCGATTGTATTTAGACTAAGGTTAATGTTAGACATGAAAAGCATAAAGTTGATATTGATACAAGAAAATGTAGTTGCAAAAGATGTTAGATGCATGACTTTCTTGTATTCATGTAGTTTCCTTCTTCACCACAGGCCCATTATGACACACATATTGAGATAATCATTACCATATAACTAGGTAAGTGGATGTAAAATTCAAATGTAATTTAGTTTATGCTTTTTGTACTACTAATTATTGTAAAAACATTAGCATGAACACATATATAGAATGCCATATGTAGGTGAAATTGCGGCAATACCTAGTAAAGATCAATGACACATAGTTGGTGATGAAGTGCAAAGTGGTGCACACAACATAACAAGGCCTAGAGAAAAGCCAACAAAATGACAAAAAAACATAATAAGTGTGGTTGTTGTGAACAATGGGATCACCATGAGAGAACTTGTAAAAGTGCTCTAAGTCAAGAACGTAATGCTCTTTTTGAAGAATCAATCAATTATTTAGAGCATATATCTTCCACACACTAGTGTAAACCAAAGTTACCAATCAAAAAGGAAGTTATTGATGAAGACCAATGAGATGTTGAACTGAACTTGTAAGTCTAAAATAAAAGCTCAATTACTTTTTGAAGTTATGCATAACTTTGTTTTGTTACTGTCACACTTTTGTAGGACTCTATTTTAGTGCTAAGACAATAAATTAGTATATAAGCATTTTGTTTAACAGAGGAAAATCTCTTAGATTTTTAAATTTTATTGAATTATACTTTTTTAACTTTCATTTATTGTAAAAGTCATTATTGATTTCAACTAGATTTCTTTGATAGCTAGTTGACAAATTCTATGTGGATTTTAACTGTTTGAAAATAGTTAGCAACATTACAAGTAATAATTTCCATTTTTTTACACCACATTGTTTGAAAAAGGTTTGTTGATGTTGTTGTTGTTGTTGTTGTGCACTTATGTGCCTTTATCCTTTGATAATATCAATTAATAATTTCTAATATCAACCACAATAAAATTATATTAATAAGAAAAAACTTTATTTATAAGGTACTAAAAGATCCCCAATTATAGCTCAGATGAAATCCCCAACAGTAGTGGATTCCTAAAAAGCTTTAGGATTTACATAAGAGACCTCTAGTCTACTGGTTAGATGGCTATCATAGAATTATATCTATGTGTCTTATGGTTGTGGGAATTTTATTTGAAACAATATGCAGATCTCAGGAGTACTTATTTAGGTAATCAAATATGTCATTAAAGGATAAATATATTATCTCAAAAGATAAATATATTAACTTATAATAGATTTGATTGCTTAATAAGGACTCCAAAGACTGATAGGTCTTTGATGTACTAGAGATTTTTCTCTTAAATTATATGAAGATGTAGAACATGATTTATTTTATTGTAGGGATCAGAGTTTTTTATAAGGGCAAGCCCCTATAGTTAATTGCATCTATAAAAAAAAAAGAACTCCCCCTAAGAATACTCTTGATTAAAGAAACTAACTTTCATCTATATAGATTTCAAAGTTTGTCTTAAAAGGATTGTTAATTTAGAAATTCAAAAGGGAGCGCTTTAAAGAAGGAGAGTTCTTTTCAGAAGCCAATTGGGAGTGAGTAAGAAATGCTTCTACATACTAAGAAGCTCAATAAGCAGTTCAACTATCCTACTGTTGGGCTTTACATTTTCAAAATTGAAGTTATTAAGATTCTAAGTTAACATTTTATTAGAAATCTAGGACTCAGATTTTAATAGCATAAGACTACAGGAGTGCTTAGGGTTTGAAGACTTATTCTAATAGGATACTTCAGAACCTAAGTCTAAAAATACTTTTGACATAAGTTAGAGGTTCGACCTAGCCTAATTTTATGAATTTTGAAATTATTGATTCTTCTTCTCACTCAAGAAAATAAACCTATCTTTGATTCTTCTGGACTTACTCTCTACCTGGAAGGGTTGTTAGTTAACACCACCTAAGCGATTTTAAAATCATGAGTCTGGTCTTATGCTATGCAAGATGGATAGGCTGTTATATTTAAGGAAGAAAATTAAGAGCCTAAACTCAGTCTCTAACCCTAAGATAACGACTAATATGTTATGCATTTCATTAATGTAATAATTTTTATTTTTTTATGTATTTTGACTCATAATTTCATTTAAAGCTTTAGATATGCAAGTTATGTTTGAAATGACATGCAATTAGAAAAAGATCTTTAGCTAAATCAATAATAGAAGACATAATTCCCAAAGAAGGGTGGTAATCCTCACAAGTCAGATGTCATCTTATGTGCAATGAGTGAAGCGCCCAATTCAAGAATTATGAACAATATGCTCACATGGTTCACAAAGTCTAATTATTCCTAATTACTTTTAAGTTATGCATAAAATTTTATTTATAGTAAGGTTATGAATTGTCTATTTATTTTTGAGTTGAATTAATTTAATGCGGTAAAAAATTTAATTTTTCTAAGAGCTTAAGACATCTAGGTTTTATCACAACGCATAGCAATCACAAAATTTTTTTTATGAAAATCATGCAGTTCGATTGCGTACACTAAAATAAATCAAGCCAAATTTAATTAAATAAAATAGGTCTGTGCGACTAGGTACCGTGATACACCTAAAAAAAGTGGGTAGCTGAGCTCTGCCCTTGTACAGCTGTTGACCTCACTTTTGGAGTGAGGATTGACTCATCTTTCTTAGATCTAAGAGTCTTCTAGACACTAGGATCTTCTTATTCATATGACACTTCTAGTGGCAAAGTGGATACTAAACTCAAGCCTAGAGACTTAGTAAGGTGTACCATAGGTTTAAGCTATACCTTAGGACCAATAGAGCCTACCTATCCTATGGCCTGACCCATGACCTATGCCTAGGCAATCAATGTAAAAACAAACCTCAAATCAATATAACCAAAGCTAATTGAATTTATTTTATATCCAAGTTCCAAGCCAAAATGATTTAAACCCAAACCCATCTTAATCCTAGGATCCAATCCTATGGGCTTGACCCAAAACTCCTTTCACCTAAAGCAAATCCAATTGATTTTTACAAAAGCACCCCAACCATTCAAACCTCTATTTCAAACTCTCTCGAAAACCTACAAACAAATCAATTTGATCAAATTATTTAAATTAACCCAACCTAACCCATTTGACCTAAAGTGTCCAAATGGGCCAAAAATCAATTAAACATAAATCAATTGTAATCAAAGTCATCAATCAATCCTAAATCAATTATCAAACTCAACCCAACTTAATTCAACCCAACCCAACTCAAATTGACCCATTTGGTTCACTTAACCCAATGTGACCTAAAGGACTCATTTGATCCAAAGTTCAATCCGACCCAAATTGGATTGAATCAACCCATCCAATTTCTTCTACAATGATTGTTGATCATCCTCGATTGATCAATTGCAATCAATTGGGCCAAAGCAAGCTAATTTGATCAGTTGACCCAAGTTGACTCAATTAACATATATGAACCAAATTGAACCAAACTTCATTCTAAACTTAATTGATTGAAACCATTACTTCCAATCAATCACAAGTTGAGTATTGAATATGATTTGACCATTAATTAGACCTAGCTAAACCCATTTGGCCCCTTTGACCTAATTTGACCTAATTTGACCTAAAGGGCCAAATTGGGCCAAATCAAATCCTACATCAAATTGATTGAAACCAATGACTCAAATCCATCATGAATTGATTATTGAACATGATCAAACCCTTAATTAAACCCAATTTGATCAATTAAACCCAATTGAACCATTTAGCTCAAATTGACCTAAAGGATCAAATTGGTCTAAATCATTCCTAAATCCAAATTAATTGAAATCAACACCTACATTCATCTTCAAATGATCAATTGAACCTAAAATAACACCTAACCCAAGAATTTGGTCAATTTGACCAAATTGGTCAACTTAGCCTATTTGACCCATATGAACCCATATGAGCCAAATCCAAATCTATTCCAAATTAAATCAAACCAATTGATTCTAAACATCTCAAATCATCATTTGAACATGACTCAACTCTTAGTTTGACCCGATTTGATCTACATGAGTCAATTTGAACAAAACTCACTCAAACCAAGCCCAAACCCACTCAAACTTGGCATGACCCATTCTTGGGTCACCATGGGTCAGCCTAAATCAAACCCAACCCATTTCAACCTGAATTAAGCCAGTACCCATTGGGTAAAGCTCTCCAAATGGGACAAAACCCATATTTGGGTGGTCTTACCTACCCCTTTGCACTTGGTAGCCCCCATCTCCTCACCCCCGCCCTTAGCTTTGTTTGGACCCCCCCACTGGCTAACCTAACTCAAAGCTGGTTAGGTCAGGCATGGATCAAAGGGGGTGAGCTAAGCCTTGGCAGCCCATCCCAGACCTTCACCCACTCAAGGTGCTCCACCTTGGCCACCCACTGACATCCCCGACCTCCTATGCCGGCCGGACGTCTGCTAGATGCAGAGCTAACCCAAGCCATCTGATTTGAGAGGGAGGAGAGTATACTCCTCCCCCTCTCATTTCAACATAGAGGAGAGCACACAGAGAGCTTTAGTGAGTCAAAACGAGTCTCTCCAGTGCTTTCCCGATACCCCTTGGCCTACCCATTGTCGGCGACGTCAAACCCGTACAGGACAAAGCCTCCAGTCCATCCAACCTCACCTAAACTCCACCAAGCCCAAATTAACTTTATCCACACTTTAAGCAAGCTCTGGCGATCTAAAATGAATCGATTCCTGATCAATTCGAACACCGAAGACCACTTGTAGGCTAACTTCAATGAGGATTTTGGCAATGTTTAGACTACAGAGCCATTGGCGGGGAGGCACCTCGCGAGCTTCACAATAGGGCTTTGTCTCTTCAAGATAAAGCTACATCAGTCATTGGATTGCCGGTCCTGAGCTCCAGCGAGGTAAATTTTGATAAACTGTAGAAATCCACTAAGTTGTTTAGCCTTTGTGAAAAAAATCTTTGTTTTGTGTAATTTTCATCGTAGGATCTCCTTAGATCTCTTCCTTGAAGCTTTTGATGTCTATCTTGACGCCTCACGAGCTCTAATGAGCTCAGATCAAGTGGGGGAGGATGGACAGTGTCCATCTTTCATCACTCGAGGGGAAGAAGGATCATCTATCGTATGTTCCACATGATTGGAACAGACGACCGTAATTTAGTCCGCTAAAAATTTGATTTAATTCCCTTAAGAATTGCGAGATTAATGTCCACCGTTCGATCCAAGAGCAGACGACGGGGATAAAAGCACGTCTGCCACCGCTGACTCAGCACATTGTGTAAGATCATTTAAGTGGCTAATCCTGCAGTGCCACATGGAAAGCGCCACCACGCCAGCTCCCGCGTGGCACTAATGGGATTAGGGATTAATTAGGGTTTAAAATATGTTTAATTGCTTTGATACTTCATAAAATTATAACTAATTATAAAAAAATCAAAAAAATACAAATAAGCTCATTTTGGAAAGGGTAAACAGAGAAGATTCTATTAAAAATAATCTCATTAAATTTTGAACAGTGAACATAGCTTAATTAGGATTTGAATATTTTCTTAATTAGCTTAATTAAGCTCTAATCACTTGGACAATTAATCCCAAACTTGATATGTTGATTTAATGGAATGACTTCTACCTCCCAAAATTTTCTTGGGATTTATTGGCTATGTGATTAGGAGAATTTGAAATTTAAACCCTAATTACCCTCATTAAGTAATTTAATGATTATTTAAAATTCTAAATAGTAAAAAATGATTAATTAAACTCCATTAATCACTGATTAATAGTGAGATGATGAGGAAGAGTGATTAGGACCTCTTTCCTAATTACTTTACCAAACTCATTTCATTAAAGAGAGTTAATTAATGCATGGGTTAATTAAGAAATTAATAATGAAATCAAATAAAATTAAAGTGATAATTACTTCAAATAATCAACATTTGAATTCATGAGTTCTTCTATATGTGTTTAATGACATAAAGACCCTTAGGGGGATTATGATTAACTCATGGGTGTGCGAAAATCATAAAAGTACTTAATTTGATTCCTTAATATAATTAACACTTAAGTATGAGCCTATTGCATTAGGTCTTTTAGGAGCATTGTAATTTTAATTTCTCATTTGCATATCAATTGAGGCTCATGAAAAAGTGGTTAATTAAATTAAAGAAGCATATGAAAGAGTAATTAAATGAATTGCTTAATGATTCAAACTTAATTAACTTATAAAATTCACTTAATTACTTCTCTTTAAAATACTTGCATGTGTGGGTATACTAAGTCTTAAGTCATATGCATGATATTGATGATGAAAAGGAATGATGCAACATTATCTATGTGATGGCAATTCAATTTTATTAATCTTAAGATGCCTTTCATGTTGGATATGATTCTTTAAGATTAACCCAAACTTTGGATTAATAAAACATTCAATAAATCATTCACCAAAAGAAATCAAGTCATAACAATATGCCTTTAGAAAATAACTTAAGGTGGGGATGAAGAGGGTTAAGCCTCTTTCTTCTCTTTACAATACTTAGTTGCTAAGTAAATACCAAATGAAATAAAAGAAAATACAAATTAAAATCCACCAATCCTCTAAATAACTTGAAATGAAACCACCCTAAATGTATAATTCATACAATTCCAAAATCTAAATAATCTAAATTCTAAGGCCTAACTAAGACATACCACATTAAACTTAAGCACACACATTTGAATGCTAAGTCACAACTTCTAACTTTAGATTAGGATGGTGTATGTAATGATGTTGTATTTTATTTTGTGATGTAATATTTTAGACTGAATGCTAGGATTTTTGTTCGTAGACTGGATGTTAGGTCGTTATTATCCTAATATTATTTTCTATATGGGATTATGTTAATGGGGCCGCTAAGAATAAATATAAATGTTTACACTTGTAGGTTGCTTAGTCCCTAAGCAAAATCCATAATTAAGATAGGTGAGCTTGGTTACTGTTGACCTCATTTTTAGAATGAGCTCTCAACACCTCCATCTTAGACATAGGATTCCTCTTAGAATTTAATAGTTCATTAGTCTTAAGACACATCTAGTGATTAGGTGGACATTCAACCTAGCCTAGAGGCTTAGAAGGGTTAGCCATAGGACTAGGTCATGTTTTAGGGGTGTTAGGAAATTTGCCTACCCTTAGCTTGCACCATTCCTCACCTTTCCTTCTTTCAAGTCAATCTCCAAATCAATCCTATTTGATTTTCTACAAATATAAATCAACTCCATCTAAATCAAATCCATATTGGAAATCCATGACTGAAACGTTTGATTGAAACCAATGATCAAAACCCATCAAAAATTCCTAAGTCTAAATTTTGCCTAAGTCATTAATCCTTCCCTTAAGGACCTAACCCAAATCTTGATTCAAGCCAATTCAAACCTTTGAAATTTTCTCATGATCCATTTATATTCTCATTTATATTCACATATATAAATTAAATATAAATTCAAACCCATCAAATCAAATTCAAAATCAATAATCAATTCATGAAAATTTTCTTCAGTCCCTTTAATTTTCCATTAAAGGACTTAGCCAAAATCAACTCTAAACCTTGATCAAATCAATTCAAACTCATGGGATTTTCTCAAAACTTATTTATATTCTCATTTATACTCTCATATATAAATGAAATATAAATATAAATCAATCAAATCAAAAGCAAAAAATTAAATTCCAAATTTAAAAACATTGAAATTCCCTTAAATCCTTTAATTTCCCTTTAATGGATTTAACCTAAACTTTGATCAAACCATTTCAATCTCATGGGATTTTCTCAAAAAACTTATTTGTATTTTCATTTATATTCTCATATATAAATGAAATATAAATATAAATCAATCAAATCAAAGGCAAAAATTAAATTCCAATTTAAAAATTCCCTTAAATCCTTTAAATTTCCTTTAATGGATTTATCCTAAATCATGATTAAACCACTTCAAATTCTTGAAATTTTCTCATGATCAGTTTATATTCTCATTTATATTCACATATATAAATGAAATGCAAATTCAAACAAACAAAACCAATTCCAAAAATCAAATTCAAATCAACTCAAAATCAAATCTAAGTCTTTCAAGCCAGAATCTTGAACTTAGCGAAATCAATTCTAAATCAAGCCAAACTCTTGATTTTCTCTCATGATTCAATCAACCCTACAATCATGAGCTCATATATAAATCCAAACTTCAATCAAACAATCAAAACCCAAGTCAAAATTCAAACCCAAGGCCCCTTCATATTCTTCCTTTGAATATGAAATTTTTAAATGGAAAACCAATTTGACTTCAAACCACTTGTAAATGGATTTATGTTTCAATCATGAGTCCATATACAATATCAACCAACTTTAAATCAAGCTTGGACCAAGTCATTTGTCCCACTTAAGCTCACTCGACCCAAAGTGACCTAAAGTACCCTTAGGAGCCAACTTTTGATCCTAATCAAATTGGATTGAACCAAACTCAGATATCCTTCTCATCATGATCAACAATCATCATGGGATAATCAATCAATCAAATTGGGTCAAACCAAGTTAAACCTAAGGGTTGACCAAGTCAACACATAACCTAAAATGAAACCTTACATAACAAAATTCCACTATAGGCCAAATTGATTGAAACCATTGATCTAAGTTCACTCATAACCTATGTTTGAACTTGACCAAGCCAATATTTGAGCCTAACCTAGCCCAATTGGCCACTTGACCCAAGTTGACCCAACTTGACCTAAAAAGTCAAAATGGGTCAAAACTTGATCTAAGCCAAATTGATCCAAACCATTGGGTCAAGCTCATTCCAAATCACTTGTTGAACTTGACCAAAGCCTCAATTGGCCAACTAGACCCAACCTAGCCCAATTGAACTTAGACCTAACATGACATAAAGGGGTCATGTTGAGCCAAAATTGAACCTAACCCAAATTGATTGGAAACAAAGGTACCAATTACCACCCCAAATAGGTCAAATGGGTCAAATGGTCAACTTGACCCATTTGACCTAAATGAAGTCATATGAGTCAAAACCAAATATGTACCAAATTGAACCAAACCAAAGGCACCAAAATATTTCAAATGGTCATTTGAACTTGACCCAACCCTTGGTTTGATCCAATTTGACCAATTAGTCAACTTGACCCAAGTTGACCCATTTTGACCTAAATGGGTCAACATGAGCCAAATCCTATCAAATGGATTCCAAATCTAATGAAACTTGGCCAAACCTAGTTTCTCAACATACCAAATATACCCAAATTAAAAAAAATAGCAAAATGACCATTTTAGCCCTAGGACATAGAATAAATTTTGGCCTAACCCATGGGTATTTTGGTCGTACCCTCTTCACAATCACTTGAGGCTTTCCTAAAATCTCAAGGGGGCTTAGTGATGAGTGGTGCACCCAACCCAATGGGTTTGGGTCAGCCCATTTGGCCATAGACCAAACCCGACAACCTATGACAAAATTCAATTTTCAAACTCCCTCCTAAGTTCAACTTGATGCACATGGGAGGTTGACATTCCACTCAAGGGATTAAACTGACCATGTGCAATGATCTAATAGCCTAAACAGCTCACTCCATATGGTCAATTGGATCAAAATGGCAAGCTTATGTTTGGCCATCAGATTGTCATAGGGGGAGATATACTCCCTCTAATTCAATGAAAACTAACTTCACTCACACTCGATTGGAGCCTAAGAACCCTTAGCAATCATTAGAGAGCTTTCCCAAGGTCTTTAGAGAGGATTTGAATTCCTCATTCTTTAATTTTGCACAATGTAAAATAGAGTAGGTGGAGTGATTGGACAACTTCATCTACACTTGATCTTAATCCAATTCCTCTTACACACTCCATCAGAGGGTCAAGCCAAACTTTCCCAAGCTCTGATTGAAGTTCCCACAGCAAGGAGGAGGTGAATTGGATCAAAGCCGCAAAAGGGAGCAAGTGGTGTTGGTCCATAGGGAGATCTACTCAACCCCAAAGCTTGAAACTTTCAACAGGGCTTCGTCTCCACCAAATGAAGCTACCTCATCTAGCTTGGGCACCGGTGATCACCTTCGGTGAGGTATGTAATTTTTCGGCCACTTAGCTTGATAGGTGTTGGTCCTTTGTGAAAGAAATTTTTATTGCATGAGAAATCAACCGTTGGATAGGTTGGTAATTATGCCTAGATGGTGTGGGTTGAGTCTTGTATGATTCTATGCTAGATAGGGCTCGAATCTCCCCTTAGATCATGGACGATTCACATTGATCCTCAGGGAAGAACTTGTCTCATCTCAGCCGTCCCCTTTAGATAGACGGTTGAGATTATTAGACACATTTTATAAATCCTTTATCTGGTTTAATCCACGGGTGAATCCTTAGTCATCCAATCTTTGATCGGATGGCCGAAGATATTAGCACGTGCGTCATCACCGCCATTTGGGTTATGACATTTAAGTCACACCTCATTGTGACACGGTGAAAGCGTCGACCATCCGCCACGCATCACATCGATTAAAGTGGGGATTAGTTATTTACCTAATTAATTAATTTATAACTTCTAAAATTCATAACTCTTCATAAAAAAATTAGAAAAATATAATGAAAAAAATTATGCAAAGATAATTTCATCCATAATATTTTAAAAATATTTTCAATGGATTTTGAATTTCCCTTTTCTTTGAATTTGGGTTTCTTTGGGAATCTTAATTAGCTACTTATCCTCTAATTAGGTCATCAATTGATCTCAAACTTCTAGAGGTCATTTTAGGGGATGACCTCTGCCTCTCCTAATTTTCTTGAGATTTATTGAGGGTTCAATTGGAGAAATTATTATTTCATTCCCTAATTACCTCTTTCATGTAATTAAAGATAATTAAGGTGTAATTAGTGAATTCACCCTATGATGAAGTTTGATTAAGGTTAGATCCAGTGAGTAGGGGTTTTACAAAATTTTAGGGCATTTCCCCTAAGCTATTCCCTAAACCCCCTTTTCTCTCCTTAATCCCCTCTTAATTAAAGGTTTAACTCATTAATTATCCCTTTAAACAATTTTCAAAAATTCTAAAAAGTTCCATAACTTAATTAATCTATCTTGGGTAGATGTTTAGGTGTTTAATAGCCTAAGTTTAATTAATAAAATTAAAACCCCTTTCATAAGTATGAAAGGGTGTTTTGAAATTACTTAAGCTAAATCTCTTAGCTTAATTAACTTTTAATTATGAGCCAAATTGCATTAGGCCTTTTCATTATTAGGTGCATTACAAATTTAAATATCTTGTGTGTTTTATGTCATCTCATTAGCTGATAATTATTTAGTTAATTTTTCTAAGGTAGTGTAGGTAAGGGTTAATTTAACCACTTAATCATACCTTAACCTATTCAATGCTTAAAAATAGATTTAAGTATCTAATAATTAAACAAAAATACAAAACATATGTGAGAATGGGTTAGGAACAACAAACTCATCTCACTTTTTCAAAATTAAATCAAACTTCAAACTAAACAAAAATCATTTTGAAATTCACTTTGATTTATTCTAAATTTTCTTATTCCTTAAGAATGTCTTTAGGATTTAAGTAAAGTGAGTTTGTTCATATGCTTTCATTGCTTTGGATCTTTCCCAAAATGTTAAGTTGTATGTCATGTGATTCATGTATTCATAATTTCATGTTTCAAATTTTAAAAATGAAAATTATTTACTTTATGTCAAATGTGCATGTGTTAGCTAAAGTAAAATATGTGTGACTATTATAACTACTAAATCCAAAATATTTTTAAAACTTATAAATGAAATATCAAATATGAAAGCGTACTATTCATATCTTTATTATAAGCTTGCATGTGATGGATTATAAAAGCATGTTTATCATATGTTTTCTTTCTTTCTCATGTTAGTATAGTTTTGAATAGGAGTTGGTAAGATGTAGGGTTCATTTGTAAAGAACTCAACACTTACTTAATTCTATACCATATTTATCCTTATTCTATCATCTAAGAAGGATTACCTACTCTTGCATGAATAAATTGCATAAACAAAAATGAATCCATTAAACAATTTTTGCATTCTCCTTTTCCATCTCATTTCTTTTATACATGTGTTTGTATTTAAGGAAAGTGGTATATTAGTCTAGAAAACCCTGAGATTGTGAGGCTTTAAGTAGCCCTAAGTAGGTTTTATACTTTACACCTCTGGTTAACAATGGCATTGTACTCACTTATGCCTTTCTTACTTTCAAATGTGTATGTGAAATTTTGTATAAGGAAAACCTTTTCTACATAAGAAAAATCATGCACATTCAACTTCTAAATTTTCTTAAATGAATTGCTTAGCATGCATCATAAAGCATGTTAACTACTCTCATTTGCATGTATATATATGCTTAGGGTCCATCCATATGCATGTTATATATGTTGGGAAAGATATGAAGCAATATGTGTTATGTGAATTTTGATTCATTTTATTTAATCTTAAAAAGCATTTCTTTTGAATAGGTTTGTTTATAGTTCATCTAAACTTAGGATTAATTAAAATATTTAATCAAAACATTCACCTAAATGAAACTAAAACATGAACCTACTTTAGAAAATTACTTAAGGTTAGGGAAGGAAAGAGAAGTTCTCTTCTCTTTCCCTCTCTTCATAACTTAGTAATTAATTGTAGAATCAACTTAAATCAAATCAAAATATAAAATAAAAATAATCCAAAACACTTAAACAACTTAAATGAAACCCTCCTCTAAGTTGAACAAGTTCTTCACACTTAAAAAATTTTAACCCAAAGTCCTAATTAAGCATACCACACAAGCCTTCAAAGCACACACATTAGCCTAAGTCATCACTTCTAGCTTTAGGTTAGGTCGATGCATGGTTTGATGTTATATTTTATTTTATGATGAATGTTTTAGACTGGATGTTAGGGTGTATGCTCGTAGAATGAATGGTAGGATGTGCTTAGTCTAACTATTCTTTTTTGCAGGGGATTGTGCTTAAGGGGTGCTATCATAATAAAATAAAAATGCTTTTGCTTGCAGGTGCTTTATACCCCTAAACATAATCCATAGGCCAGGTGGACTTAGTCTCCCATGTGTGGGGTGATAAGTCCAATATACATGCTTGGAATTTGTGTAATGTGATTTACTAACCTTTATTTTGCAGGTGTTAGTTAGATTTTCAATTTTCCTTTTCATATAAAAATTTGTATTAGGATTTTGGAATGATTTGTTATGGGGGATTAGGATGAACATTGGTCATAAGATCTTATCTTATGCACCATGTGAAGCCTTGGAGCATCCACCTTCCAACCATCTAAGAAGAAAAGAACCAAAAGAAGAAAGAAGAAAAGAATAAGAAGAAAAGAAAAGAAGAAAAGAAAAGAAGAAAGAAGAAAGAAGAAGAAAGCTTGAAGACCCACATAACAATGAATTCCTTTGCTTAAATTATAATTTAATTCATTTTTAATACGGGCTGTATAAGGGTAGAGCTTGGCTACCCAATTTGATATTTTTTGGGTTTGTGCGGTGGTGCTCGACCACAACGGCTATTTATTCTTTTTGCAATTAACTTTATAAATTGATTGGTGATTTGTTTAGCTTTTGCATAATTTTTCTAAATTCTTCCTTGCTTTATGTATGGCCTGGATGTGGATTAGGCTCTTTAGAAAAAATAATAAATCTTTTACCCAACTTAACAATTCAAATTCAAATTAAATAACTCATAATCTCACTTAATGCTTAGGTTTAAAATCAAGATAAAAGAATTAGCAACCCCTTAGCTAGATGAGCATTTCTTTTATAATATCATGCACAAATGCATCTTATTTCACTCTTAATTAGAAGGTTTCCACCTTTTCCAGAGAACCCGACTTGACCTTTGAGAGCCCTGGTGGAAACTCACCTCCTCCCTTATCGCTGATTTTGGCCAATAATCTTCTTTCTCATGCATTAGGCATAAAAATCCAATTAGCCTTAGTCAAAATAATTGTCCCAAAAATGAAAATAAAATGAATTTTTAATTGTATTAGATTTAGGTCATTTGAAGCATGACCCTTTACATGATCTAGTCTCTTTAGGGAGTGAGTTTAAGGGCTTAGTCTCTTTTTAAATAAAAATAACTTAGATATCTTGCATTAAGCATAAAAACTTGCCTACATGTGTTTAAAATCATAGGAGGAGTTAGTTGACGGCCACCCTCAGGCGGTTGTAAGTCCAAGCTGTCGGGTGATTTGTCCTCTCTTTTGGAGGCAAACCAATTACCTATTTTTCGCCTTAGAATTAGGTTGTGCTTCTGGCCCTCGCCGAAACTCTCTAGATTTAGGTTCTGAGGTAGTTTTTCCCCTTCTACGGGCCCTAAGCATAATTCCTCACCTCTTAGGCATTTCCTTAATCTTGTGTTAAGGAATCTTAAGTTCTAAAATTCTAATGAAAAATATAACTCAAACAAACTAAATCAATTTCTAAAATGTAAAGCCCAATTTTAGGATGCTCTCTAGGTTTCCTAGCATCGTGAGCATCTTCTACTTATTCCCATTTTGGCTTCGATAATAAATCTATCTTTGATCAATCCCATTTGATCTTCAAAAATAAGCTATTTGATTGATAGTCTTTCCTATTGAAATCTTTAGAGACAACGATCGTTTGCCTTAATCGAGAGGTTTCATAAGGAATCCCCATTTCTTAGGATGTAACTAACTATGAGGGCTTGCCCCTGTAGGGAACTTAACGAACCCAGTTTAAAATAAATCATGCTTTACTTTTTCATGTAAAGTAGGGAAAGAATCTCTGGTACATATCGAATCGTCTTAGAGTCCTTATTGAGGTGATTGGTTCCATTAAAGGGTAGTAACTTCTGTCTTTTGAGATAGTACACTATTTTCTTGATGACGTATCTGATCACCTGAATAAGTATATCTGTAGATATGCGTGATGTCTTACCAAGATGAATTTCTATAAAGGTGTCCTCTTTCTTTTCTCACCAACAGATTTGAAAGGTGACACCTTTAGAATTTTAAGATTTTTACACTCCTGGGAAGGTTCCTCTCTCCATCTTTGATAAATGATCATTATCTCTAAGTATCGATAGTGGATTTGTGCTTTTGTTTGAATCCAAGACTATCCTTCTTTTCGTTAGCACTTAGCTCATTTCATTGTTGAGTTGAGTTAGCCAACATCTTTAGGTTTTAGGACCGCATTCCTTGTTGGTCCTAAAACCCTCGTTGGGTTCCCTAATGGGTAAAATGAAAAGATCTAAAATAAAAAAAGAAAATATTTTTAAGACTTCCTCTTTATCATGTTCATGATAAGGAAAGGTTCATTCCAAAATAATAAAAAAAAAATCTTCCATAAGAACTTTGCTTTTCAAAAAAGCACATTTTCAAAAATACACTTAATAAAATATTTTCCACAAAATTTTGTCTCCCTCATTTAGCAATTCCCATGATTGTTACATGTAGGGATTTTCAAAAATAAAACTAACAACATCTTTCCAAAAGCACAAATGAACATCTTTCCATCAATTCACTTTGATGAAGATTTTATTTTTAAAAATAAAATGAACAAACATCTTTCTAAAAAAAATCAAATCAAAATTTTTTTCAAAAGCACAAATGAACATCTTTCCATTAATTCACTTTGATGAAGATTTCATTTTCAAAAATAAAATGAACAATCAACTTTCTAAAATCAAAAAATCAAATCAAAATTTTTTTTCAAAAGCACATATGAACATCCTCATTCAATATACCCAAATTTATTGAATGAAGACTTCATTCACAAATAAAAAAATAGAATCATTTGGAAATCCCACTTAAACATATCCCACATATGTATTAAGTTGGAATTACTCTCTTTCAAAAAAGCAACAATCACACACAAAAATTTTACATTCCAAAAATGAGATTGATCTCCATTCTACATACTTAAATTTGTTGGATGGAAATCCTCTCTTCCAAAATCAACAATCACATTTCAAAAATTTTCAAACAACCTTTTGGAATTTCATTTAACATATCCAAACTTTTTAAGTGAAGTTTCCAAACTCAAAATAAAAAAATTCCAAAAATTTTCAAAAACACATTTTGGAGTTTCATTTAACATACCTAAATTTGTTTTGTGAAGTCTCCAAATCCAAAATCCAAAATTTCCAAACACATTTGAAACTTCATTTAACATACTCAAATTGGATATGTGTTGTTTCCAAATTTAAAATCCAAAAAATTTTCAAACACACTTTGGAACTTCATTATACCCAAATTTGTTAAGTAAAGTTTCCAGATCAAAAAAAAAAAGTTTCCAAAAAAAAAAAAATTCATAACATATTTTGGAATCTCATTTAGCATACTCAAATTTACTAAGTGAAGTTTCCAAATTCAAAATCAAAACAAAATTTCCAAACACATTTGGAACTTCATTTAACATACCTAAATTTGTTAAGTGAAATCTCCAAATTCAAAATACAAAATATTTTCAAAGAAGTTTTTGGAACCTCACCTAACATACCCAAATTTGTTAAGTGGAGTCTCCAAATTCAAAATTTTCAAATAACTTTTTGGAACTTCATTTAACATACCTAAATTTGTTAAGTGAATTTTCCAAATCCCAAAATCAAAATTTTTCAAACACACTTTTTGGAACTTTATTTAACATACCCAAATTTGTTAAGTGAAGTCTCCAAATCAAAAATCAACAACCATAAATCAAAAAGTTTTTCAAAGCACATTTTGGAGTTTCATTAGCATACCTAAATTTGTTAAGTGAAGTTTCCAAATCTAAAATTCAAAAAATTTTCAAAACACATTTTGGAACCTCATTTAGCATACCCAAATTCGCTACTGAAGTCTTCAAATCTAAAATCTAAAAAATTTCCAAATAACTTTTTGGAACTTCATTTAACATACCTAAATTTGCTAAGTGAAATTCTCAAATTACAAATTCAAAAATTTTCAAAACACATTTGGAATTTCATTTAGCATACCCAAATTTGCTAAATGAAGTCTCCAAATCCAAAGCCAAAACAAAATTCTCAAACACCTTTGGAACTTCTTTCCTTAGCATACCAAATTTTCTAAGGAGAAGTTTCCTTTTTCAAAACCAAAACAAAACAAAATCTGAACACACCATTTGGAATTTCATTTAGCATACTCAAATTTGCTAAATGAAATTTTCATTTCACAAAACTAAGTGGAACTTAAATCTTAGCATACCAAATTTTCTAAAATAAAGTCTCCACTTTCAAAACAAATCCAAAAATAAATGAAACACTTAGGATTTTCTTAGCATACCTAAATTTGCTAAGAAGCCTATTTTCAAAAATCAAACAAAATACTCTTAGATTCTTCACTGAGCATAACTAAATTTGCTAAGTGAGAATTCCAAAATTTTCCAAAAAATAAATCAAAAAGAAAATTTACAAAAAGAAACAATCATTCTCAAACACTTTCACTTAGCATACATAAATTTGCTAAGTGAATGAAATTCCAAAATAATCAAACAAAAACAAAATCATTTTGACCCTTACTTTAACATACCCAAATTTGTTAAAGGGAAGGGTCCTCAAAATCAAAAATCTAAATTCAAACAAACATAAACCTATGGAAGCATCAAAAGTTTCTCCAGAATGTTCAAACCCCATTCAACATACCGAAATTTATTGAATGTGGGTTCTAAAACTTAAATCAAATTCTAGGTCTCTCCTCCAAAAATTCAAAATTGTTAGAACCCCATTTAGCATACCCAAATTTTCTAAAATGAGGGTTCCAATCCAACAATCAAATCAAGTTAACAATTTAAAGCAACAATATTCAAGCAATGACTTATATGGTTCTCTTTCCAACAATGCAGAGATTCCAGTCCTCATGACCGTTAGTAGAGAAGAGGTGGCAGGCAAGGAGCCACTTTCCCAGCTTGACCTACAGTCTAATTCTGAGTTTCCCTCACCAAAGGAGAAAATGCCATAAAATTCCTTCAAGAGCCAAGAACAGGATTAATAAGGATTTTTGAGTAAACCTTATTCATTCTAGATAAGTATGACTCAAATAACTTTAATCGTAATTCCCAAATAAAGATAACTCTCAAAATAATCGTGATCCATGAAATAGCAGTACCGATGGACTTGATGTCTTCAAGGATTCCAATTCAGGGTGTCATTATCAACAAGGAGTTAGAATCATCAAATCCAATAAAAAAAATTTTGGGCACTTTAAAAGAGTAGGTAGACATCAATTCTACCTCTCTTTTGGAAGATATCACAAAAGCAATTATCGCAGCAGTGGAGTCTTACCACTTTGATCAATATCATAGGAGGAAGCAAGCCAATCATTGGAAATAATTAATTCTAAATATTTCTTGAAAATACACTTTAAAATCCAAAATAAGAACACCATTGTTCTGAAGGTCAACCTTAAGATCTCAAAATATTTTTGGAAGGCTGTCCATCGATTCAAATAATGAGCATCTTCACCTTTTCTAAGGAGAAAGAGAAGTGTTCGGTTAGAGCTCAACCTAATTCTTCTTTGCTCAATTAGTGGCAACCTCCTCGAGTCATATTCAACTTAAAGCATCCTAAGGAAAAGAAAGACAAGCAATCTCCTCCAAAGAAACACAATATAAACTGAAACTCAAAAGAGAAAAGAGAAAAAAGAGAAAACAAAAAAAAAAAAGAGAAAAGAAAAAATGAAAAGAAAAGAAAAAAGAAAAGAAAAGAAAAAGAGATAAAGTAAAACACCAATAATATACAATGATTTGGAATCCAAAAGGATGAATCATGTGTATGAGGTGTAAAGAGTACATACAAAATGAGTTTTGAGTCTACTTTTGACAAGTCTTTGGAGGAGAGCCAATAAAACAAAAAGATTCAAAAGGATGATTCATGTATAGTATGACTAGAAACTTAGTAGGTATATGTGCACATTGACTCAAATCTTATTATTTCATTATAGGATTGAAAGTTAAGGGTTGCTCCTAAAACCTCTAACAAAGACTTTTGAAGACTCATCTTTTTGCTTAGTAGGTATAGGGCAATAAGATCATCTTTTTGCTTATTCAACCTATTTTGCTTAAAGAATTTTTGAATACTCTCAAATAAGGGATGCACTCCACAAAGTTGAGGAGAAAATTAAGTCTTCAATCAATGAGTCTTAAAAGATTAACCTCAGAACATAAAAGTGGTCCACCCACCCTCCCTACATCCTTATATGATAAATCATAAAGAAAATACCAACGACTTGGTTAGGTTACTTTTGTAATTTAAAGACTGCTTTATTTGAGATCATAATGAAGTGCCCAATGCATCTATAAATGTAATCAGTCTATAAACTCAACTTAACCTATTGCCTTCCTCACTTTGCAAGCTTTTGAGGTGAACATTTGTTCCAAGAAGAAGATCAAAGTTTGAAGTCAACCATATCAAAACTGAAGACTATCATTCCCAGTCAAAAGTGAAGAATATTCAAATTTGCACATGTACCGATTCAACAAATTTCAACTAGGCATCCCCATTGCCTACATCATTTCTTACAAAGGATATAAGCTCTTTGCATGCTGGCTCCTCATTCAAGTATGGGTCAAATGATGCCATAGGATGAGAAGGCATTTGCACTTATCATTTCCATTGGAGTTTATCGCTATAGGGTCATGCCTTTCTCTAATCATTAGTATTAAGAAAGGAAGACCATCTTCATGATCTGAATAGTTGTCTTCAATTGGTTATGAACCACAGTCTGAAGTTGAATCCCATAGAATTAGTGGAACACCATGAGATAGCAAGGACATATCCATAAGAAATTGAAGTGACATCAGAGATGCTACCTTCAAGGTTCAACCCAAGAGAAGGAAGACTTTGATCAACATTGGACATAGTTGGTTTAAACTCTTTCGAAATTAGTCTACCCCCACATTCTCCAAGACAAGATTCTACTTCCGATCATTAAAAAGCTTACTTTGGTACTTCTATGGATGGAAAGTAGTTTAAACCACTATGGTAGGAGAAACACCTAAGGGCGTGCCAAAACCTCGAGTTTTGGAGGTAAGTTTGAACCCACTTGGGAAGGCCCCTATGCTATAGAGAAGTCTTACCAAGGAGAATCTTATCAGCTTATTGATTGTAAAAGGGAACACCCAATGCTTCCAATTAATGGACTCTATCTAAAGAAATATTACCCATGAAATAAATCATGTTTAAAAATAATCATTAATAAAGGAACAAAAATCTGATTCCAATCATCAAATCTTCTCTTCTTTCGAAGTGTTATTTGCTTATCTTATGAATCCACCGTGACGTATTTAGGGTGGGTGTAAGAGTCCCCTAGTGGCATCCTATCCCTCTTTCACATCACAAACACAACCTCCCAACGCTATTAGAATAGGTGTGAGTGAACCCAAGAGGCATCCTATTTCGATTAACACAACTAAGTTAGGTGTAAGAGTCCCCCAGCGACATCCTTTCTTAGTAGAAATCTTGTTTCCATCTGCGGCAACATCTCATAATTCCCCAGCATGTTTTAAGGTAGGTGTAAGAGTCCCCTAGAGGCATCCTATTCCTTTTAACACATGCACAAAACATAAACACAAATCTTTTATCTCAGGCTACTTTGATGTGGGAGCAAGCCCTTATGACACTCACTCATTAGCTGCTCTAGGTCGGGTCCACATGCTACCTCGCTAGTATGTCACCCTAGTGATCATTTATTGGAAGATGTGAGTCCTCACACTTTCTTCTTAACTTGATCATTGCAAACCAACGAGCACATTGTTAGTATGGTAGGCTTCACTGCCCAGCCAATAAGCTACCTCATGTTGACTTTACTTAAGAAGATGTGAGTCCTCGTGCTTTCTTCTTAAATTAGCCATCATGCTCTAATTAGGTTGAGTTTATTTGAGATTTAGGATAAGTCCAACAGAGGCTCCTTTCCTCTTGACTACTTTTGAGTTGATATAAGTCCCCAGTGGCATTCACTCAATAGCCACCCTAGGTCGGATAGCGCCTGTCGAGCCAATGACAGACTATCCCAACAGTCAATTCCACTATAGGAGGATGTGAGCCCCCGAGCTTTCTTCCTAGGCTGATTGTTACAAATCGATGGGCAGCTTAGGTTGGTTGATGATCGCTATGCTGACAGCAAATCACCCGGTGAGTACGCCACTCTTGGCATATATGAGTCGCGCTTTCTCCTTGAGTTGGAAATCGAATACCTATTGAATTTATGACTAGCCGTATCATTTTCTCTAAGGTATTGGATTAAGCACTTTAGCTACCCCATCCCTTGTGGGCACTCTATTAGGATTAAGTCCTTTGCGACCCCATTTAGACACTACCCGGGTTACTTTTGGAATGGACAGTCCCCCATTCCAAGTAACCACTCTTGTGGTTGGAGAATTTATTGATGGATATGCATCTCTTTATTATCAGATAGGTCTAGGCTAATATAAGCTCCTTCTCAGTTTGATCCCTCACAAACCAATAGGGTCTATGTTAAAACAAACAAAAACAAACAAAATTGATTCGCTTGTGGATTAAGAATTCAAGCCCCCAAAGGGCCCCTTCTCCCAAGCAGGCATCTTATCTTTAGGGCAGTGTCAGCAGAACTCCCTATAAGAATTGTCTGACTACCTGAGTTGAGGTAAATCTCTAGGTCGGTACTCACTCCGTAGTCTCCCTTAGGTCGGGTTCAATCTATTTTTTCCATAAGCAAGTTACCCCAATAGTCACTCCACTTTGAAAGATGTAAGGCTATGACGCATTCTTTTTAGTATGATTATCGCAAACCGATGAGCAGCCCTAGGTTGGGTTCGATTTGTTACCCAAAGCAATCGATCACCCCAGTGATCTTTTCTCATGGAAGATGTGAGTCCCCGAGCTTTCTTCCATTCAATTGATCATTGCAAACTGAAAGGCACTCCTTTGGTCAGATAGCTCTCCCATTGGCTGGGAAGCTACTCCCTTTGGTTCAATAAATCTGAGATAGGTCAAGGCCTCCATGGCCCCTATTCAGTTTGAACCATTGCAAACTAATGGAATCCATCAAAACTAAAAAAAATCTAAAAATGAAATATAATCTTGACTATCCTTGAGTTGATTTAAGTCCCTCAGTGACATTCACTTAATAGTCAGCCCTAGGTCGGGTTCGATTTATTTCCCAAAGCAACTGATCACCCCAGTGGTTCCTTATTTCTAGAAGATATGAGTCCCCACGCTTTCTTCTTAAAATTTTACCATTGCAAACCAAAATGCATTTCCTTTGGTTAGATAGTCCTACTATGTGTTTAGTAGACTACCCCTTTGGATTGGTAAACTTGAGTTAGGTCTAGGCCTCCATGGCTCCTACTCAGTACAGTTCATCAAAAACCAATAGGATCAATCATAACCAAAATAAATAAATCTAAAAATGAAATTAATCTTTAGCTATCTTGAGTTGATTTAAGTCTCCCAATGGCATTCACTCAATAGTGAGCCCTAGGTCGGGTTTGATCTATTGCCTTGCCAATCAATCACCCAGTGGTTCTTTATTTCTAGAAGATGTGAGTCCCTGTGCTTTCTTCTTAAAACTTGACCATTGCAAATCAAAAGGCACTCCTTTGGTTGGATAGTCATACCTTATGGTTGGTAGACTACTCCCTTTGAATTGGTAAAATCTGAGTTAGGTCTAGGCCTCCATGGCCCCTACTCAGTACAGTTCATCGCAAACTAATAGGATTCATCATAATCAAAATAATAATCTAAAAAATGAAATTTGTATTTAATTATTCTTGAGTTGATTTAAGTCCCCCAATGGCATTCACTTAATAGTCAGTCTTAGGTTGTGTTCAATCTATTGCCTTGCCAATAGATTACCCCAACAACTGGCCCCTACTTTGAAGGATATAAGTCTACCACGCTTTCTTCCTAGTATAGTTGCTGTATACCAAAGGGCATCCCTTTGGTGGGCTAGTCTTACTATGTGTTTAGTAGACTACCCTTTTGGATTGGTAAACCTGAGTTAAATCTAGGCCTCCATGGCTTCAACTCAATGCGATCCATCGTAAACCAACAGGGTTCATCTCAAAATCTAAAATCTGAAACAAATTTGAAATAAACAAATCCAACGAAACAAAATAAACAATTAATCTAAATCAACCTCTTTTGCTTCTCCTCAAAGAGATGCAAATCTTTCTAGTTCTCCTGGCGGATCTAGAATTCTTATCCCTTAGTGGATTTCACATCCCTCCATATGGGTGACTTGAACTTGCTTCCCTAGTGAAGAGTTCATTTTTCTATCCCCCGTGGAGTCTAAATAATAAAAAAATACAAATTCAACAAATAACTAAATTAAAACAAATTCAACCCTCTCCCTTAGCAGAACTCAAATCAAACCTCTCATCCCCTTGTGGATGATTTGAACATGCTTCCATAGTGGAAGGTTTACACTCTATCCCTCAGTAGATTCTTCCCTGTCTCTTATGTCTTGGACATAAGTAGAGCCAAATTGCATTAGGCTCTGGATTCTTTCTACTCCTTAGGTTAAGGATAGATTATTTCTCCTAATGCTTGTGATCTTTTATTGTTATTTTTGATCAACACTATATATGGTGTACAGTCACACACCACACTATTGCCCTTTGTTGACCTCATTTTTAGAATGAGCTCTCAACACCTCCATCTTAGATATAGGATTCCTCTTAGACTTTAAGAGTTCCTTAGTCTTAAGGTACATCTAGTGATTAGGTGGACACTCAACCTAGCCTAGAGACTTAGAAGAGTTAACTATAGGACTAGGTCATGCCATAAGGTTATTAGGAAATTTGCCTTTCTTAGCTTGCACCATTCGTCACCTTTCCTTCTTTCAAGTCAAACTCTAAATCAATCCTATTTTATTTTCTCCAAATCTAAATCAACTCCATCTAAATCAAATCCATATTTGAAATCCATGATTGAAACTTTTCATTGAAACCCATGATCAAAACCCATCAAAAATTCCTAAGTCCTTAATCCTTCCCTTAAGGACTTAACCAAAATATTGATTCAAGTCAATTCAAACTTTTGAAATTTACTCATAATCCATTCATATTCACATATATAAATTAAATATAAATTCAAACCCATCAAATCAAATTCAAAATCCAAAATCAATTCATGAAAATTTTCTTAAGTCCCTTTAATTTTCCATTAAAGGACTTAGCCAAAATCAACTCTAAACCTTGATCAAATCAATTCAAACTCATGGGATTTTCTCAAAACTTATTTATATTCTCATTTATACTCTCATATATAAATGAAATATAAATATAAATTAATCAAATCAAAAGCAAAAATTAAATTCCAAATTTAAAATCCTTGAAATTCCCTTAAATCCTTTAATTTCCCTTTAATGGATTTAACCTAAACTTTGATCAAACCATTTCAAACTCATGGGATTTTCTCAAAACTTATTTATATTCTCATATATAAATGAAATATAAATATAAATCAATCAAATCAAAGGCAGAAATTAAATTCCAATTTAAAAATTCCCTTAAATCCTTTAAATTTCCTTTAATGGATTTATTCTAAATCATGATTAAACCACTTCAAATTCTTGAAATTTTCTCATGATCAATTTATATTCTCATTTATATTCACATATATAAATGAAATGTAAATTCAAACAATCAAAACCAATTCCAAAAATCAAATTCAAATCAACTCAAAATCAAATCTAAGTCTTTCAAGCCAAAAATTGAACTTAGCTCAATTCAAATCAAGCCAAACTCTTGATTTTCTCTCATGATTCAATCAACCCTACAATCATGAGCTCATATATAAATCCAAACTTCAATCAAACAATCAAAACCCAAGTCAAAAATCAAACCCAAAACCCCTTCATATTCTTCCTTCGAATATGAAATTTTTAAATGGATCAAAACCCATTTGACTTCAAACCACTTATACATAGATTTATGTTTCAATCATGAGTCCATATACAATATCAACCAACTTTAAATCAAGCTTGGACCAAGCCATTTGACCCACTTAGGCTCACTTGACCCAAAGTGACCTAAAGTACCCTTATGAGCCAACTTTTGATCCTAACCAAATTGGATTGAACCAAACTCATATATCCTTCTCATCATGATCAACAATCATCATGGGATGATCAATCAATCAAATTTGGTCAAATCAAGTCAAACTTAAGGATTGACCAAGTCAACACTTAACCTAGAATGAAACCTTACATAACCAAATTCCACCATAGGCCAAATTGATTGAAATCATTGATCTAATTTCACTCATAACCTATGTTTGAACTTGATCAAGCCAACATTTGAGCCTAACTTGATTGGCAAGTTGACCCAAGTTTTGACCTAAAAGTCAAAATGGGTCAAAATTTGATCTAAGCCAAATTGATCAAACCATTGGGTCAATTTCATTTCCAAATCACATGTTGAACGACCGGCCTCAATTGGCCCTAACTAGCTTAGTGACCTTAGACCCAACATGACTGAGGTCATGAGCCAAAAGTGAACTTGGCAAATTGATTGGAAACAAAGATACCAATCCACTCCATATGACTTAACAACTTACCATGACTTCAAATAGGTCAAATGGGTCAAATAGATTCAACTTGACCCATTTGACCTAAATGAGATCATATAGCCAAAACCAAATATATACCAAATTGAACCAAACCAAATGAACCAAAATATTTCAAATGGTCATATGAACTTGACCCAACCCTTGGTTTGACCCAATTTGACCAATTGGTCAACTTGACCCAAGTTGACCCATTTTGACCAAAATGGGTCAACATGAGCCAAATCCTATCAAATGGATTCCAAATCCAATGAAACTTAGCGAAACCTAGTTTCTCAACATACCAAACATACCAAAAATTGAAAAATAGTAAAATGACCATTTTACCCTAAGCTATAGAACAAATTTTGGTCTAGCCCATGGGTATTTTGGTCATACCCTCTTCACAATCACTTGAGGCTTTCCTAAAATCTCAAGGGGACTTAGTGATGAGTGGTGCACCCAACCCATTGGGTTTAGGTCAGCCCATTTTGCCATAGACCAAACCCGACCACCTATGGCAAAATTCAATTTTCAAACTCCCTCCTAAACTCAATTTGATGCACATGAGAGGTTGGCATTCCACTCAAGAGATCAAACCGACCATGTGCAATGATCTAACAGCCTAAACAGCTCACTCCATATGGTCAATTGGATCAAAATGGCAAGCTTATGCTCGGTCGCCCGATTGCCATAAGGGGAGATATACTCCCCCTAATTCAATGAAAACTAACTTCACTCACACTCAATTGGAGCCTAGGAACCCTTAACAATCATCAGAGAGCTTTCCCAAGGTCTCTAGAGAGGATTTGAATTCCTCATTCTTCGATTTTGCACAGTGCAAAATAGGATAGGTGGAGTGATTAGCCAACTTCATCTACACTTGACCTTAATCCAATTCCTCTTGCACACTCCATTAGAGTGTCAAGTCGAACTTGCCCAAGCTCTGATTGATGTTCCCACAATAAGGAGGAGGTGAATTGGATCAAAGCCACAAAGGGGAGCAAGTGGTGTTGCTCCATAGGGAGATCTACTCAACCCCAAGGCTTGAAACTTTCAACAAGGCTTCGTCTCCACGGGAAGCTACCTCATCGGCTTCAGTCGGTGATCACTTACGGTGAGGTATGTAATTTTTCCCACTTAGCAGTGTTGGTCCTTTGTGAAAGAAATTTTCATTGCATGAGAAATCAACTATTGGATAGGTTGGTAATTATGCCTAGATGGTGTGGGTTGAGTCTTGTATGATTCTATGCTAGATCAGGCTCGGATCTCCCCTTGGCTCATGGACGGTTCACATTAATCCTCAAGGAAGAGCTCAGCCATTCATCCGCTCATTTTAGATGGACGATTCAGATTATTAGGCACGTTTTATAAATCTTTTATCTGTTTAAAATCACGGGTGAATTCTTAGTCGTCTGATCTTTGATCGGACGGTCGAGGATATTAGCGCGTGCACTGCCACCACCATTTTAGATGTGACATTTAAGTCACACCCTCACGGCATGATGCGTGTAAAGTGCGCTGATCGCCCCCACTATGCGTTGTGCCGTGAGCTAAGATTAAGTGGGGATTAATAATTTACCTAATTAATTCTTATAACTTCTAAAATTCATAACTCTTCATATAAAAATTAAGAAAAATATAAGGAAAATGCTATAGAAAGATAATTTCATCTAGAATATTTTTAAAAAATTTCAATGGATTTTGAATTACCCTTTTCTCTAAATTTGGGTTTTTTTAGGACTCTTAATTAGTTAATTATCCTCTAATTAGGTCATCAATTGATCTCAAACTTCTAGGGTTCATTTTAGGGGATGACCTCTACCTCCTCTAATTTTCTTGAGATTTATTGAGGGCACAATTTAGAAAATTGCTATTTCATTCCCTAATTACCACTTTCATATAATTAAGGGTAATTAAGGTGTGATTATTGAATTTACCCTATGATTAAGTTTGATTAAGGTCGAATCCAGTGAGTAGGGGTTTAATGAAATAATTTTGGGACATTTCCCCTAAGCTATTCCCTAAACCTCCTTTTCTCTCCTTAATCCTCTCTTAATTAAAGGTTTAACTCATTAATTATCCCTTTAAACAATTTCCAAAAATTCTAAAAACTTCCATAACTTAATTAATCTATCTTGGTAGATGCTTAGGTGTTTAATAGCCTAAGTTTAATTAAGAAAATTAAAACCTTCATTATAAAAGGGTGTTTTGAAATTACTTCAGCTAAACCTCTTAGCTTAATTAACTTTTAATTAAGAGCCAAATTGTATTAGGCCTTTTCATTATTAGGTGCATTGCAAATTTAAATATCTTGTGGGTTTTAAGTCATCTCATTGGCTCATAATTATTTAGTTAATTTTTCTAAGGTGGTGTAGGTAAGGGTTAATTAAGCCACTTAATTCATACCTTAACCTAATCAATGGATTTAATTATCTAAAAATTAAACAAATCAAATCGATTCATTCAATCAAACCAAACTTAAACCCATGACTTAACTCTATGGACTTAGCTAGAATTACTCTTCAGTTCAAATCAAATTCAATTGATTTTCTCATAAATCAATTCAATCCTCCAATTAAATCAAA
Source organism: Cymbidium sinense (assembly GCA_021442155.1). Lineage (NCBI taxonomy): Eukaryota > Viridiplantae > Streptophyta > Magnoliopsida > Asparagales > Orchidaceae > Cymbidium > Cymbidium sinense. Next base: position 36,181,761 of record CM038230.1, read on the forward strand.
TCAAAACTTTGAATCAAATCCAAACCTAAGCCCATGACTTAATCCTATGGACTTAGTCAAATCATCTTCAATCTGAATTCTAAGGTTAATTTATTTTCTCATGAATCAATTCAATCTTTCAATCACCATTCCAAAATAAAATCTACAAAATACAATTAAGCCATGCCAAACCAAAATCAATTCAATCAAACCAAGTTAACCTATATGACCCAAAATACCCAAATAAGATAAAATCAATTTGAACCCAAATCAATTACAATAAAAACCTCAAATCAATTCCAAATCATATATTGAACTCAACTCAACTCAATTCAATCCAAAATCAAGCTAATTAACCCATTTAAGCTCACTAGACCCAAAGTGACCTAAAGGACCTATTTGAGCCAAACTTCAATACAACCCAAATTAGATTAAGTCAAACCATCCAAAACCCCCTATGATGATTGTTGAGCATCCTTGATTGATCAATTGCCATCAATTAGGTCAAACCAAGTCAACTTGGTCATTTGACCAAGTCAACCCACTTAACCTACATAAATCAAACAAGCCAAATCTTAACCTAAGCCAAATTAATTGAAACTAATGATTCGCATCAACCCAAAATCAACCCTTGAATATGACTTGACCATCAATTGAGCCAAACCTAGCCTAATTGGCCCTTTGACCCAAGTTGACCCAACTTGACCTAAAAGACCAATTGGATCAAATCAAAATATAACCCAAATCAATTACGACTAATTTCTCATGTTCATTCCAAATTGATCATCGAGCATGATCAAAGCCTTGATTGAACCCAATTGCCTACTTAACCCAAATTAACCTAAAGGGTCAATTTGGCTTAAATTAAAAATAAATCTAAATTGATTCAAACCAAAGCCTATAAACAAACCCACTCAAATCAACTCCAAACCCAATGAGATTTGACTTGATCCATCCTTAGCTCACCATGGATCAGCCCAAACCAAACTCAACCTGATTTGACCCAAATTCTAATGGGTCAAGGCCACCACATAGGACAAATACCCTATTTGAATGGTCAAACCCACTTCCTATCCACTTGGCATCCTCTTAGACCTCCACCTAGGCAAGGAGGACATTGGCTCACCTGACTCAAAGGTGATTGGGTCAAGTTTAAGCTAAGTGGAGGTGAGTTCACCCCTCTAAGATGATTGGAACATTTGGCAACCTAAGGACACCCACTCTCCTCCCATGGCAACCACCTTCCCTCACCCACTGAGTCGAGCACCTCCCTCCACCCACGACCACTGTGCTGGACGGTGAAAAAATGTCAAACATATCAAGGTTGTTCGATATATGGGAGGAGGGGGTATACGCCCTCATTTCGATTCAATCTGAGTGACCAAGCATTGAGTGAACCCTAGTAGCCAGAGACGAGTTCCCCAGATCCCTTCCTGAGCTTCCCGAGCCTTCTCATCACTGAAAAACACCAACCCAAGATAGGAAAAGCTCTCATTCCATTTCCCTTCCTCAAAACTCAATCCTATTTAAATTAACTTCACCCACACGTTCACCAAGCTCCGGCGAGGTGAAACGATTCTTTTCCCGAGCTCTCCGACCACCGGAAGTACCTCCTAGGCTAACTTTGATGAGTTCTACGGTGGTTCTTGGTCCACGGAGCAATCGGTGGGATGGCATCGCATCATCTTCTCAACAGGGCTTCTCCTCATCCAGGCGAAGCTACCTCGTTCGATTCACCGTCGGTCTTGAGCTTTGGCCAGCTATTCTCAACAGGCCTTTTCGAAGTGAATGTTGATTGTGCACAAATCCAACCGTTATATCTCTTAGGATCCTCTTTGTGAAGGTGTGGGATCAATCCCGAGCCAATCCAAGCTTTCACAAGATCGAATTGGGCGGTGAAAGGCAGACGGTGTCCATCTTCCGTCACTCGAGGGATGTTAGATCACACGCCGTCCATTTTGCATGATTAGAATGGATGGTTGTGATTAATCCACTAGTTAATTTTGATTTAAACCCTTTAAGAATCATGAGTTTAATCTCCACCGTTCGATCTTAGATCGGACAATGGGGATGAAACTGTGTCAGCTGCTAACCACATCAGTGCTGACTCAGACGCATTTAAGTAACCAATCTTGTGGTGCCACATCAGCAATCCACATGGTGTCAATGGGATCAGGCTTAATTAAGGCTTAATTAATCTATTTAATGGGTGAAACTTTGAAAAATCAAAAATAATTATAGAAAAATATAAAAATACAAATAAATACTCATTTTAAAGGTAATTCAGAAGAGAATTAATTAAAATTATTTTCATTTGATTTTAAATAGTAACTAAGGCTTAATTAAAGTTTAATTATAAATTTAATTAACTTAATTAAGCCTTAATTACTTGGGCAAATGATTTCAAACTTTGTGTGTCTATTTAATGGGATGACCTCTGCCTCCCATGATTTTCTTGGAATTTATTACATACTAATTAGGGGAAGTTAATGATTAAAACTTTAATTACTCTCTTAATTAATTAAGTTAATTTATTAGCATCTAGAATAATGAAATTTAACTAATTAAAACTCATTAATCTTTAATTGACAGTAAGTTGATGAGTGAATGGGATTATGACCTCTTTCTTAAGCCTTTTCCTAAATTTATGTCATTTTAAGAGAGTTAATTGAGGAAGAAATTAATTAATTGATTAATCAAGTGGTTAGATTTAAATCAAATTAAAATTCAAATCACATCAGATAATTAACAATGAAATTAAATGTTCCTCTTTATGTGATTAAGAACATAAATACCCTTAAGGAAATTATGATTAACCAATAAGTATGGGAAAATCATAAAAGCACTTAATTAGATTCTTTAATTTAATTAATTCTTAATTATGAGCCAATTATATTAGGTCTTTAGGAGCATTGCAATTTTATTTTCTCACATATTCATGTCATTTGTAGGTCATAATTAAGGGGTTAATCAAATTAAAGAAGCATAGGTAGGGTAATTAATTAATTTAATTAAAAATCCAACTTAATTGATTCATAAAATCCATTTAGTTGCCTTTTCTTTAAACCAAATCAAATCACCAACATGGGAATGGGATTAAAACAACAAGTGATAAGTTCTCCTCTTTAAATTCAACTCAAGTCATAAATCATAAATTAATAAGAAGCTTTGGTTTTCTTTAAATGATTTTATCTAATGTGATTATCCTAAGGAATTAATTTATTTGAATGAACTATGTATTTATGTTTAGTTATTCCTTTCCAATCACTTTAAATATTATATTTCATATGATTTCATGCATTCATTCTTTCAAATTTAAGTAAATCAAATAAAACTTATTTAAGTAAGCTTGCATGTGTTGGCTTAACTTATTATATGTGTGGCTATTATTACTAATAAATTCAAATTTATTTTTCCAAAGTTTATTAATTGATAAAAATATATGGAATGATAATAGTTATGAATACATATAGGATTTGAAAGTATTTATAGCTTGAGTATGTGAAATGAAACTTTCTTTCCTATGTTTATATATGGATTTACATAGATTTGAATGTTAATAAGTATATAATATGGACATCCGGGAATATGAGGCTTTAAATAGCCCCAATGAGGTCATTTGATTACCTCACTTCCCTGGTTAACAATGACACACACTCATTTGATTTCATTTCTATGTATTTTTGTATTAGAATTTGGATAGAACTTTAATTCACATACATAAATAATTCAACCAAATAAAAAAAATGCAATTTTGTGTGATTATCTATTCTCATAGTTATTTATACATTCATATGTATTTAAGATACCAAGTGTTTAGTCTGGATATCCCAGGAACACGAGGCTTTAAGTAGCCCCAATGAGGTTATTTGATTATCTCACTTCTCTGGTTTAACAACAACATGTACTTGCTTATATTTTTTATATATGCGTATGTGTATTTGATTAGAGAATGGTAATCCTTTCTTTCTACTAAAAATGCATGCATCCAAAATCACCTAAATCATTGAACTATCCTATATGTAAAGATAATTCTCTCTTTCTTATGATTCACATATGAATTTGCATGTGCTTGAATGTTAATAAGTATATAATCTAGACATCTCGGGAATATGAAGCTTTAGGTAGCCCCAAGGAGGTCATTTGATTACCTCACTACCTAGGTTAAAAAAGGCACGTACTTATTTAATTGCATTCCTATATATTTTTGTATAAGAATTTGGATAGAGCTTTAATTTATAGGTATTTAATATTTCAATCAAATAAAATATAAGTTATAAATGTATGCATTCATCACTCAAGTGTGCTAAAATGTCTTGTGTGTATAGATATGCTAAGTATTAAGACACATACATGTTACATGTGATGGAAAGGAATGGCTTAATATATTTCATGTGGTAGTAATTCAACCACATTAATCTTAAGATGTCTTTCATGTTAAATAGGGTTATTTAAAGTTAACCTAAACTTATGATTAATAAAAATATATAATAGGTCATTCACTAAAAAAAACTAAACTTAATTAATGTGTTTTAGAAAGTGGCTTAAGATAGGGATGAAGAGGAAAAGCCTCTTTCTTCTCTTTACAATATTTAGATGTTAAGTGTAAACCAAATGAAATAAATCACAAATTATCTAAATAACTTGAAGTGAAACCAACCTTCATGTTAAATTAAATCCTTTCACACTTAGAAAATCATAACTCTAATGCTTAGTTAAGACATACTACACAAAGCCTTGACACGCACATTAGAATTAAGCCACCACTTCTAGTCCTAAGTTTGGACGGTGTATGTGTGATGTAATATTTTAGACTGGATGTTAGGGTGTATGCTTCACAGACTGGATTTTAGGCAACTCTTAGCCTAATCATATTTTTTGCAGAAGATTATGCATAAGGGGTTACTCAAAAATAAACATAAATGCTCTCTTTGCAGGTTGCTTAAACCCCTAAGCATAATCTAAGTTAGGACATGTGGATCTGGTTACCTATGTGTAGGGTGCTAAGTCCAAATTATGAAACATAACTGCTTGGGATTGTATGTAAGTTTAGCTAACCTTTATTTTATAAGTATAATTATATTTATTTTTTCAAATAAAAATAATTTTGCAATATGAATTAGGATTAGTGCTATGGGGGATTAGGATGAACAGTGGCCATAAGGCTTAGTCCTGGGGTGCCCTGTGATGCCTTTGGAGCACAATTAAATCAAGAGAAAGAAGGAAGGAGACATGAAGGAATATGAAGAAATGAAGACTCCATAGCATGTATTCATTTTTAATTGTAGTAATTCGTTTATATTCCGGGTTGTATAAGGGTAGAGCTCGGCTACCCATCTTTTCTCTTTTCGGGATGTACGATGACACCCAATCACCCTGGCCTCTTATTCTTTCATGTTATTTTTAAAATTGATTGATGTTATATTTAAATTGAGCATTAGGATTGCATGATTTTTATAGTTTCTTTATGATTGATAATTTAATGTGTGGCCTGGATGCAGTAAGCTCTTAGGATAAAAATTAATTTTTCTACCCAATTAACAACTCGTAACCTCACCATAAATATTAGGTATTAAATAAGATAATTAAAAGATTTAGTAACCCCATAGTTGTATGGTTGTATGTCTGACATCAAGCATGCATATTTCTTTTACCTTAAATATGGGGGATCACCATCCTTGCACGATATGAGAATGCCTGACATGTGAGGGCATCCCTTGTGGTAGAGAACACCCTCTTCTTGTTGATTTAGCTAATAAAACCATTTTATCATGCATTTAGGCATACAAAAATCCTAAATCCTTTGTCTAAATGAATGTGTCAAAATGAAATAAAATTTGATAAGATTTTGCACTTGTAGATTAAGTCATATGCTCATTCCACTCATGCTCTAGTCTCTTAGGGAGTGGCTTTAGGACTCTAGTCTCTTTTAAATTAAATAACTACTCTAGATATCTTGAGATTTCATAAGACTGGACCACATGAATTTAGAACATACGAGGTGTTAGCTGGCGTCCACTCTAGGCGGTTGTAAGTCCAGAAGTTAGACGGGTTTATCCTCTCTTGTGGAGATGAACCCTTTTATCCATCTGTCACTTAGATTTAGGTCATGCTTTAGCTTGTGTTAAAGCTTTCTAAATAGGATCCGAGGTAGTTATTTTCTTTGGGCTACAAGCATAAATCCTCACCTCTTAGGCATTTCCACAATCTTGTGGTGGCAAATTATAAGCCCTAGCAATCTAATAAAAATTCAACTCAAATAAATAAATCTCTTCATTTTCAAATGTATAAAGCCCCACCATAGGATAGATTGGGATGCTCACTAGGTTTTCCAGTATCAGGAGCATTTCCTATCTTCTTCCTTTGGATTCCAAAAATAAGTCTTCTCCTTGAACAATACCACTTGATTTTTCAAACATAACCAATCCTTTGATAGTCTAATCTTGAAATCTTTGGAGATAATAATTGTCTACTTTAATCAAGAATATTCTTAGAAAATCTCATTTCTTAAGATGTAATTAACTATGGAGGCTTGCCTCCATAGGGAACTTAATAACCTAGCTTAATATAAATCTTGCTTTATTTATCCATGTAAAGTAGAGGGAAAATCTCTGGTATATTCGAAGACCCATCATACCTTAGGAGTCCTTATTAGGTGATTAGGACCCCATACAATCTGTGTGGTGTCCCCCCTACCCATCCAAAAATAAACACCACAATGAGCTCGTCGAAGATTCGAGCCATGGCTTGCTGGTATGTCACATAAGCATTTTTAAGGCTGGAAGGCATGACTTTATAGCAATATATTTTGATAATGGTTCTGACAGTAGTGTTCCTTTCATCTTCAAGTGTCATCTTTATTTGGTTATATCCACATGAACTATCCATGAAAGACAATACCGTATGAGATGAGGCAATGTCCACCATGAGCTCCAGTATTGGTAGTGGAAATTCGCCTTTTGGACATGCCTTATTAAGATCTCTAAAGTTGACTCATATGCGAATTTGACCATTCTTCTTCTTAATTGGGACGATACTAGCCAACCAGGTGGGGTATTTTTTCTCCTGGATGAAACCAGCATCGATTAATTTCTTGACTTCAGAAATGACCAATTGTTCAATGTCTAATTGCATGTATCTAAGAGCTTGCTTGACAGGGTTAGCGTCAGACTATATCGATAGCTTATGAACTGCTATGTCAGGAGCTAATCTGGGCATTTCTTCATAAGTCCATGCAAAGCAATCTATAAACTCTGTGAGTAGCCTAAGTCATTAGTTTTAGTTTCATTCAATAAGGAACTAATGTATGTCGGGTGTGGATTATCCTCAGTCCCTAAGTTGATTTCTTTGAGTTCGTCAATGATTGATTTGATTTCTTCTTTGAATTATGGAGGTGCATATTTGACTTGAAAATTATCTGGATCATTTGAAGCTCCTAAGCACACTTCCTCATATGAGTTAATGTGATTTGAAAAGAACTTATCAAATTCTAAATGATTGCTGATGACTAAGCAATACTCATCGTCATCCACTAGACCTACTGAGCCAAAGCCTAGTCCGGGTCTAGATTGAGAATTCTTGCATTGGTTGTTCTATAGCCTTTTGAATTATTCTGACTTGTGCTTAGACCATGCATGTAGAATTAAACTTTTCTTTGCTTAATTACGAACACAAGGCGAGTACCAATCAAAAGATAATTATATTAATTCTTTATATGAATCATCCTCAAGTTCTACATCAACTTTTTGACTTAAGGATGTTGTTCCTAGATATAACCTCTGAATCTTTGTGCTTTTACATACTTTAGGAGCTTCCTTAACTACCAAACCCTCAACGTTTTATGAGAAAAGTGAAGTTAGAGCTAAGGTTCCCATTTGATGCCTGATAACTTCACATAAGGAAGACTTGGATACACTCATGCTTTGCTTGGGAATCCTATCTTCATCACCGTCTGGCTCAAGTGTCACCTCCAATGGGATCTGCTATCGAGAAGAGCTGGTCAGTGTGCTAATTACATATGACTCATCCTCTGAACTAGATTCTAAGTCTATGTAGATAGTAGGTGTACTCCTGGTCGTTGGAATGAATCTCTTGGTAGGTGGTAAGTATGGAGTCCTTCCACCTCTGGGACTCCCTCTGGACTCGCCTCTTCCTCATCCTGGTAGAGGTTGGGTCATCCTCCCCACTTGTTTGAATGGAGTAACGAATTGTGGGTGAAATTTAATCTTAGTCTCTACTTTCTCCCAAAGGTCTTCTTCTTGTTCCCTTTTATTTTCTTTTTCTTCTCTTTTTTTTCTTTTCTTTCTTTTTCTTTCTTTTCTTCTTATTTGTCATTTTCATTTTGACTAAGGTTACGATAGACAATATTTTATTTCTTAAGGAGATAGTAGGCCGCATATTCATATATCCCGACCTCATGAACTACAAAGGGTTTGAGATCTCCTTTGACATAATACTTGATTCCAACTCTTAGGAACTTGATGCACTAATATAAAGAGGATGAAACTATGTTATTTTCATGTATCCATGGTCTCCCAAGAAAAGCATTGAACGATGTATCCAAATCTATTATGTGAAACTTGACCTTTGTCTTCCACTCATGTATCTCCAAGGGTAACACTATGGAGCCTAAGTCCCTCTCGCCTTGTTCATTGAATCCTTTCAACATCATCCTCTCTGCTTGGAGTTTAAAGATGGTGATCCTCAAGTAGGTAAAGGTTCTTAAACTCATAATATTAATAGATGCACCTGGATCAACTAGAACTCTGGATAGCGTGAATCAGCCAACATCCACTATAATGTAAAGGGGACGGTTGTGCTTGATCATTCCTAGAAGTAGGTCTTCATCTGTGAATGTGACTCCTAGAACTTCTTTCAAAAAAAAGTACCTCCTCTTCGGCAGTGATCAACTGAGCTAAGCATATCTCAGGATCAAGCAAAGCTTTGGTTAATGACTCCTTCATCTCTTTGGATAAGACAAGGGTATCATATATGCTTAACTTAGCTGGAAACTTTCTAATGTGTATGAAGATGTTGTAGTCAGCTTTGGACTGATCCTCCATAAGCATATGCATAGGTGGAGCATCCTGTGGAGGGGTTATCTGCTCGCTAGAATTAATGACCTATTTTCCCTTATCCTGAGGTGCTACCCTAGGAGGTAGAACTTTGCCACTATGGAGGTTGATTTCAGTGACTTATTGAAATGAGGAATTTGTGGAATGTTCTACCTCCTCATCAAGTATACCTACAGCTTCTCCTAAAGGATCCTTAGAGTTGGATGACTCCAAATCAATCTCAAGAGGTGAACTTTGTTGATTCAGAAAAGGAGAATTCATTTTTGAATCGGAGGAGGGTTGATCAAAATTATTTAAGTTATTATGATTTTGAGTTGGAGAGTTTTTAATTGGAATAAAATTGAGATCATCAGAAGTGGAAAATATGTAAGTAGAATCACTCTTCTTCATTGATTTCTTTAATTTTGGGAGAGGTACATAATAGAATTCAAGTAAGTGGGATGAGGGATTTGGTACCTCATCCGCTGATACAATGCTCCTGCTGGAGGTGGAGGAGCTAGTAGAAGTGGTAGTAGCTACAACGGTAGAAGAAGTATTAGACTTAGATGGTGGTTGCACTACGGATCTATCCCGGGAAAATAGAGGCTGTTGTTGCTGGTGCTAGGCTTCCACCCTCCCCGGGTTGTCCTTCACAACTGGCAAACCTTCCTTGATGTTAGAAGTTCGAGCTAAGTTAGGCACCTACAGAAAAATTTTCTTGATTTTAGAAATTATTTTCTTAGAGGTACGGGAAAAAGAGATATTCCAACCTTCTTTTTTCTTAAGAGAATCAGAAGTATCCCCAAGGATTACTTTAATGAAACCGGATGGTTGTTCTGCGAAATATTCCTTAGGGATAATTATGGCTCTTGATTTGTATCTATGCTCAAGCCAATCCTTGAAAGTGAAATAATCCTCTAAGACATGGCCTAGCATACGGTGGTAGAGGCAGTAGGTAGGATCATCACTCCTGGCCACTTCCTCTAGCTTTCTAGGCTCGGATAGTTGAAAATCAGGCTTCTTCAAAAAGTTCTTGAAGATCTTCTTGACTACCTCCCTCTTGAATGAGTATGATTTGTTTAGTTTATCAGCAAGAGTAGGTGCAAAGTAGCTACCTGGAGGAGGATCATACCGTCAATAGGCTATGGGTGTGACTGAGGTAGTGGAAGAGGAGGCGATAGTGGAGGCTGCTGAAATCTAGGCCTCTCAAACTGTACTCTCACTGGCTGCTTCTCTTTATCAACTATCACTATAATTCCTGGCTTTTTCTCAAAGGCCTTCTGAGGCTTGGGCTTAAATGACTGGTCTGAGAAGGGTAACTGTTTGGTTTCCTCTTATAGGTTAGCTACATTGCTAATTAATTTCTCAAATATCTTAATGGTAAAACTTTTGAGCAAGAAGGTGACTAATCCATGGATATTCTTGAGTAGAATCTCAATGGCATGCTGCTCTTGCAGCTTAGGTTATGCCATTTGAGAATTTAATCAACAAGGGACTCATTATACTTTTGCTTCTATACAATAAGGTCACCTACAATTATCCTTTGTTGAGCTCCTACAAATCTCTTGATGAAGATATGATCTAACTCCACAAAGAACTTCATTGAACCATTGGGCAATTTAGCATTCCAATCAAATGTGACCCCTAACAAGCTATTGATAAATTGCCAAAAAAAGTAATGCATCACTGTCACTAATATTACAACAACTGGCCCTGAAGTGTGCTATGTGCTACCTTAGGTTCCCACTGCCATCAAAGATCTTGAAGGATGGTGGTTTTGGGAAATTGAACTACATCAAATTCCTCCAGGTAGGATCTACCCTTTGGAATAGATGAGCTCCCCCGGGCTTGTACCAACACTTCCTTCACCTACTGCTCAACCATTTGCTTGATATCTTTTTCTTCTATGGAGGTACTATTAGTGACCTTTCTATGCAAACTACCAACATCATCATCCATTATACTGCACTTAGGATGATCTAGGATATGTACTAGCTCTGGCCGATCAGCCTCCATGGGGGAAGGATGTGAAACTGAGGCTTAGTTTTGCAAGGCTAGGACCACTGCCATCAACTCCTCTACCCTTCAGTCCATTCGATCAATCTAATTGCCCTTTTGCTTGATTTGTTGGAGGAGGCATTGAGTTGAGTCTGATACCTCACATTACTTAACTACAACACCGTCCTTGCTAGGTTGCTCCCTCTACAAGGATTCTCAGATACCATGTGGACTTCTGCTAAGTCATCTAACATGTCATCCTCATCGGTATCAAAGTCTACCTTACCCTCCTCTTGGTCAAGCTAATCATCTACGACTATCTGCCTCACAATGGCATAATAGTCCTCCAAAATGTCTTCTAAAGATCGGTCATCCACCCGATCTGGTGCTACTAGAATGTAAGTTGACTAGTGACTGACCATTGGACTGAGTTCTATAGAAACTAGTCATTGGATACTCTGAGCAAGCGGAGTAGTCTTCCTAACTGACTCTATAACCATGGGGGTCACCTCGGTATCTCCCCCCTTCTGCTCTTCCAACTGTGGTGGTGGTGGAGCGACCACAACACTCTTGGGTCGCCACTCCTTCTTCACAACTATTGGGATGGAAGGCTGAGCAGGGGAGCTCGCCCTCACCTCAATGGGTGGAGTAGATGAAGTGGATCCTTAGACTATAGCTGGATCACCAAAAGAGAAGCTCTCTCTCCAGATGGGGACATATGGAATTTGGAGGGGACTGAGGATGGTGGAATCTGAACTGGTGAAGGTGGTCGGTGAGTGGAGCGATGTTATGAAGGTGACACCAACTGCATCTCTGTCAGAGATCACCTCCTGCGACTGCTGGAACCGGTGAGAATAATATGATCAGACTGATCAGCTCTATCAGCTTACCGATCAGAAAAATCAATCAAAGTAGAGGCTGACGACTACCTGGTGAACTTCCAATTCTCTCTCTTGCTTGGGCAACTATCTTGACCTCAGTGTCCCTTTCTCTATGAATTTGATCCCTACCAATTTTAGGGATCAACGTTCTTAGATCATGTAGTGTGCCAGACTCCGAGCGTTAATGGGCTCTTCCAACACTTTGAAGTGTGGACCTAGACCAGCATAGGACGTCCTCCTATCCCTAGCCAGTGCCTCATACTTTGTAAACAGTGGGGTAATGCATCTATTTTCTTGTAGTCCTCCTCTCCCTCTGAAACTAAGAAGGGGTGAAACCTACTGCCACCCAGAAGGGGAGAGGTCTCACAAGGGAATCCTCTTTAGCAACATGGGAGGCTTCCTTTACCTCCTTTTCCACTTGCTCATAATGTCTCTTGATCTTGTAGTTCTTATTATGACGTTGGGTCTTGGTGAGTGGAGTCAAACGGGAACTAGAATTGACCTTAAAGGTGAGGGAGACTATCTTAGAAGCTAAGATAGCCTTCCCCTTCTCAAGTGGTCATAAAGGCGATACTAGCTCGTCAAACCGAGGGTAACCGGCACTATAGACAGGGGAACGTCAACAACCTTCCTCTTTAGCGAGGGGAACTTAGAGTTAGACTGCAAGTCAAACTATAGGAGTGGCGTCTTGCCTGCAACTTCCTCTTTGCTAATAGTGGTGAGTGCGGGACCCTCACATGTGACTTTGAAATGCTGAAAGCCAAGTCCAAACTTAATGATGGGGGTGATGGTGAGTATGGCCTAATCTAGGGACAAATCCACACCATATGAGAAAGAGAAGATCAGTATGCTAATAGACATGTGGGAGGCTGATCGAAGGAACGAAGAAAGAGGACAGGGCTGGTATCTCTACTGCACTATTGGAAAGGAAAAATCAGATTAGACTTTCCTTTGTTGTTATTGACTTGAATTATTGATTTTGATTTTTGAATTGGAAATCTCATTCAACAAATTTGATTATCCTAAATGGAGTTTAATTGCATGTAAGAGAGATTCAGAGACTTTGGAGAAGAGACTTTTGCTTTGGATTGTTATTGTATTTTGGTCTTTTGATTTTGAGTTGGAACCCTCATTCAACAAATTTGATTATATTAAATGGGGTTCGTTAATTTTGTTTGGAGAGATTTTAAAATTTTTTTAAACAAGGAATTATTGTTTTGCTATTGTTGTTGTTGTTTGATTGATTTTGATTTTGAATGGGAACCCGCATTTAGTAAATTCGATTATGCTAAATGGGTTCATTAATTTGTTATATCTTTGGGTTCCTTCAAAATTTAGTTCAATATTGGATGAACCTTGCTTCACTAAACCAGTGGTAAAATGGTTCTTAATTTGATTTGATTTATGTTAAGGGATGAAATAAGCAAAGTGCTAATAGAAAGAATGATAGTCTTGAGCTTATATAAAAATATAAGTCTACTATCGATGCTTGGAGACAATAATTGACTACTAAGGATGGAGAGAGGAACATTCTCCAGCAGAGTCACCAGAAAAATATATGGACTTTTATTTTGGATGTCGGGTGGACAGCATGCAGATCTTAGGGGGTACTCATTAAAGTAATCATATATGACATTAATGTATGATGTACTATCTCAAAAGATGAAAACATCACCCTACAATAGACCTAATCACCTAATAAGGACTCATAAGGTAGATGAGTATTCGTATATGCTAGATATTTTTCCCCTACTTTACATAAAAAAGTAAAGCAGGGTTTATTTTATGCCAAGTTCTTAAGTTTTCTATGAAGGCAAGCCTTCATAGTTAATTACATCCTAGGAAATAGAGATTTTTAAGAATACTCTTGATTAAAGTAGTCAATCATTATCTCTAAAGCTTTCAAGGTTAGACTATCAATAAATTAGCTATTTTTGAAATCAAGTGGGAGAGTTCAATTTGGAAGACTTATTTTTGGATTCTAAGGGAATATAAGTAGGAAGCACTCATGATACTAAGAAGCCTACTGAGCACTCTAATCTATCTTTTGGTGAGATTTTATGAGTTTGAAAGAGAGATTTACTTTTATTTAATTGAATTTTTATTAGAATGCTAGGGCTTATAATCCATTATCACAAAATTATGGAAATACCTAAGAGGTGAGGATTTATGTTCATTGCATGAAGAAAATAAGCAACCTCAGATCCTAAATCTAGGATGCTTTAGCACAAGCTAAGAGCGTGACCTAAATCTAAGCGAAAAGGGGGACATAGTAGTTTACCTCCATAAGAGAGAATACACCTATCCAACTCTTCTGGAATTACATCCGCATGAAGTGGCTGCCAGCTAACACCTCCTACTATTAAAATACATGTAGGCCGATCTTATGTAATTGCAAGATAGCTATGCTTGTTATTTAATGGGAAAGAGACTAAAGTCCTAAACTCACTCCCTAAAAGACTAGAGCATGACTAACATAAGTATATGACTTAGTCTAAATGCAAAAGTTTACAAATTTTATATTATTTTTTACACAATATTTTTGGACAAAGGCTTTAAGATATTTTATGCCTAAATGCATGATGAAATTGAGTTATTGACTAAATCAGAAAGAGAGAGGGTGAATCTCCACCATAAAGGGATGCTCTCATAGGTCAAGCATTCCCTAAAGTGCAAGAATGGAGGCCCTCATAATTCAAGAGTGGCATAAGATGATAAGCATTATGTTGGATATTCAATCATTTAGCTATAGGATTGCTAAATCTTTTAATTATCCTGATTATATCCTAGACTTTAGGTGAGATTGAAAGTTGTTTTAAACTTTTAGTTATGAGTTGCTAATTGGGTATAAAAATTAATTTTATCCTAAGAGTCTACCGCATCCAGCCTACACATTCAAACATCAAACTTAAGAAACTATGAAGAAGATGTAGTTCTATTGCACAATCTAAACATAACAACAATCAAACATGTATAGATTCCATAAAATAATAAAAGGCCGGTATGATTAGGTACCGTTGTATACCCTGAAAAAGAGAGAAGTCGGGTAGCTAAGCTTTACCCATATACAAGCCAGATTACAAAAGAATATTATAATTGAAATTAAATTAGATGCTATGGGGTCTTCATTCACCATTTCTTCTTTCTTTTTTTTCCATTGATTTGATTTGCTCCAACACAGCTTCCCAGGACTATGCCTTATAGCCACTATTCATCCTAAACCCTATAGCACTAATCTTAATTCCAATTGCAAAATTACATCCTTTTAAAAAAGTGAATCTAACTACACCTGTAAAATAGATATTAACTAAACAAACATATATTCTCAAGCAGTTATATTATGTAGCTTAGACTCAACACCCCACACATGGATAACTATGGACAAAAATTCCTAATAGAGGAGTCGCCTCTCAAATCTATTGGTGAGAAAAGAAAGAGGACACCTTTATAGAAATTCATCTTGGTAAGACGCCATACAGATCCGCAGATGTACTTATTCAGGTGATTGAATACATCATCAAGAAAATAGTGTACTATCTTGAAAGATAGAAGTCACTACCCTTTAATGGAACCAATCACCTCAATAAGGACTCTTAAGGATGATGGGTCTGCATATGTACCAGAGATTCTTTTCCTACTTTACATGGAAAAGTAAAGCATGGCTTATTTTAAACTGAGTTCATTAAGTTCCCTACAGGGGAAAGTCACCATAGTTAATTACATCCTAAGGAATGGGGATTTCTTAGGAAAACTCTCTATTAAGGCAAATGATCGTTGTCTCTAAAGATTTCATTAGAAAAGACTATCAATCGATTGGTTTATTTTTGAAGATCAAATGGGATTGATCAAAGAGAGATTTATTATCGAAGCTAAAATGGGAATAAGTAGGAGATGCTCACGATGTTAGGAAATCTAGCGAGCATCTCAAACTATCCTAAAATTGGGCTTTACATTTTAGAAATTGATTTAGTTTGTTTGAGTTGTATTTTTCATTAGAATTTTAAGACTTAAGATTCCTTAACACAAGATTAAAGAAATTCCTAAGAGGTGAGAAATTATGCTTAGGGCCTGTAGAAGGGGAAAAATAACCTCAGAACTTAAATCTAGGGAGCTTCAGCGAGGGCCGAAAGCACAACCTAAATCTAAGGCAAAAATGGATAATTGGTTTGCCTCCACAAGAGAGGACAAACTACCCGACAGCTTGGACTTACAATTGCTTGGGGGTGGCTGCCAACTAACTCCTCCTACAATTTTAAACATATGTAAGCAAACATTTATGCTTAATGCAAGATAGCTAGGCTATTTTTATTTGGAAAGAGACTAAGTCCTTAAACTCACTCTCTAAAGAGAATAGATCATGTAAAGGGTCATGCTTCAAATGACCTAAATCTAATGTAATTCAAATTTCATTTTTTGGACAATTATTTTGACTTAGGCTAATAGGGATTTTATGCCTAATGCATGAGAAAGAATATTATTGGCCAAAATCAGTGAGAAGGGAGGAGGTGAGTTTCCACCACGGCTTTCAAAGGTCAAGCCAGGTTCTCTGATAAAGGTGGAAGCCCTCCAATCAAGAGTGAAATAAGATGCATTTGTGCATGATATTATAAAAGAAATGCTCATCCAGCTAAGGGGTTGCTAATTTTTTTATCTTGATTTTAAATCTAAGCTTTAGGTGAGGTTATGAGTTGTTTAATTTAAATTTAAATTGTTAAGTTGAGTAAAAGATTTATTTATTTTTTCTAAAGAGCCTAATCCACATCTGGGCCATACATAAAGCAAGGAAAAAACTAAAAAAATCATGCAACTTAATGCAAAAGCTAAATAAATCACCAATCAATTTATAAAGCTAATCGCAAAAAGAATAAATGGTCGTTGTGGTCGGGCACCACCATAAAAACCCAAAAAATATCAAATTAGGTAGTCGAGCTCTACTCTTATATAACCCGGATTACAAATCAATTAAATTATAATTTAAGCAAAGGAATTCATTGTTATGGGGGTTTTCAAGCTTTCTTCTTCTTTCTTCTTTCTTCTTTTCTTTTCTTCTTCTTCTTTTCTTCTTTCTTCTTTTGGTTCTTTTCTTTTTGGATGGTTAGAAGGTGGATGCTCCAAGGCTTCACATGGTGCATAAGGTAAAATCTTATGACCAATGTTCATCCTAATCCCCCATAACAAATCATTTTAAAATTATAATTATACAAATTTTTACATGAAAAGAAAAAGTGGAAATCTAACTAAAACCTGCAAACAAAGATTAGTAAATCACACTACACAAATCCCAAGCATGTATATTGGACTTATCACCCCACACATGGGTGACTAAGTCCACCTAGCCTATAGATTATGCTTAGGGGTATAAAGCACCTGCAAGCAAAAGAATTTTTATTTTTATTTATAATAGCACCCCTTAAGTACAATCCCCTGCAGAAAAAAAAAGTTAGACTAAGCACGTCCTACCATTCATTCTATGAGCATAAGCCCTAACATCTAGTCTAAAACATTCATTATAAAATAAAATATAACATCAAATCATACACCGACTTAACCCAAAGCTAGAAGTGGTGACTTAGGCTAATGTGTGTTCTTTGAAGGCTTGTGTGGTATGCTTAATTAGGACTTCGTGTTAAAATTTTCTAAGTGTGAAGAACTTATTTAGCTTAGAGGAGGGTTTTATTTAAGTTGTTTAAGTGTTTTAGATTATTTTTATTTCATATTTTAATTTGATTTAAGTTGATCCTATAATTAATTACTAAGTTATGAAGAGAGGGAAAGAGAAAAGAACTTCTCTTTCCTTCCCTAACCTTAAGTAATTTTCTAAAGTAGGTTCATATTTTAGTTTCATTTAGGTGAATGTTTTGATTAAATCTTTTAATTAATCCTAAGTTTAGATGAACTCTAAACAAACCTATTCAAAAATAAAGGCATTTTAAGATTAAATAAAATGAATCAAAATTCACATAACACCATTACTTCATATCTTTTCCAACATATATAACATGCATATGGATGGACCTTAGGCATATCTATATATGCAAATGAGAGTAGTTAACACACTTTTTCATGCATGCTAAGCAATTAATTTAAGGAAATTTAGAAGTTGAATGTGCATAATTTTTCCTAAGTAGAAAAGGTTTTCCTTATCCAAAATTTCACATACACATATGAAAGTAAAAAAGGCATAAGTGAGTACAGCGCCATTGTTAACCAGAGGTGTAAGGTATAAAACCTACTTAGGGCTACTTAAAGCCTTGTGATCTTGGGGTTGTCCAGACTAATATACCACTTTCCTTAAATACAAACACATGTATAAAAGAAATAAGATGGAAAAGGAGAATGCAAAAATTGTTTAATGGATTCATTTTTGTTTATGCAATTTATTCATGCAAGAGTAGGTAATCCTTCTTAGATGATAGCATAGGGATAAATAGGGTATAGAATTAAGTAAGTATTGGGTTCTTTTCAAATGAACCCTACATCTTACCAACTCCTATTCAGAACTATACTAACATCAGAAAGAAAGAAAACATATGCTAAACATGCTTTTATAATCCATCACATGCAAGCTTATAATTAAGAGATGAGTAGCACACTTTTAGATTTGATATTTTAATTATAAGTTTTGAAAATATTTTGGATTTAGTAGTGATAATAGCCACTCATATTTTACATTAGCCAACACATGCATATTTGACATAAAGTAAACAATTTTTATTTTTAGAATTTGAAACATGAAATTATGAATACATGAATCACATGACATACAACTTAACAAATTGGGAAAGATCCAAAGCAATGAAAGCATATGACCAAACACACTTTACTTAAATCCTAAAGACATTCTTAAGGAATAAGAAAATTTAGAATGAATCAAAGTGAATTTTAAAATAATTTTTGTTTAGTTTAAAGTTTGATTTAATTTTCAAAAGGTGAGATGAGTTTGCTGTTCCTAACCCATTCCCACATGTGTTTTGTATTTTGAGTATGAGTTGATATTGGATTGAGTTTGGACAAATTGAATTTGAGATTTGGTTTAGGCTAAGAAGGCAAGCATGGATTGGTTAGGTTATATGCAGGTGAGTTTCCCTGAGTCCTAAGGCATAGCCTAATCTTATCATTAACCCTTCTAAGTCTTTAGACTTAAGTTAAGTGTCCACCTAATCATTAGAAGTGTCTTAGAACTAAGGAACTCTTAGTGTCTAAAAGACTCCTAAGTCTATGATGGGAAGATTGAATCCTCACTCCAAAAGTGAGGTCAACACTCATTCATCACCAAGTCGAATGCTACGTCGATGATCTTGTGGTCAAAAGTAAAGAAAATAAAGACTATCTCTTTGACTTGAGAGTAGTTTTCGAGCGGTTAAGATAATACAACATCAAAATAAACCCTCTGAAGTTAGCATTAGGAGTAGCTTCAGGGAAGTTTCTTGGGTTTGTTGTTCGACATCACGAAATTGAATTCGACCTGGAGAAGATTAAAGTAATATTAGCAATGCACCCCCTAAAAATCTAACTCAACTCAGATCATTCCAAGGGCGGTTGACATATCTATGATGCTTTATATCCAACCTATCAAGCAGATGCCAATCATTTTCAGCACTTGTTAAGAAGGATGTCAAGTTTAAGTGGGATGACAAGTGCCAGCATGCCTTTGAAAGCATCAAATAATACCTCATGACACCGCCAATTCTATCAGCTCCTATCCCAGGCAAACCATCTATGCACTGCTACATTGGATGACTCCCTTGGTGCTTTGTTGGCCTAAGTCAAGGACAAAAGAAAAGAGGATGCACTCTACTACCTCAACTGTCATCTGATACATACTAAAGCAAACTATTCACCCATTGAGAAGCATTGCCTAGCTTTAATATTTGCATCTCAAAAGCTATGGAACTACATGCTCTCTCATAAAGTAAACTTGATTTCTAAAATTAATCCACTGTAATATCTCATGACACGGCCGACGCTGTCAGGACGATTGGCATGATGGTCATGATTTTATCGTAGATTGATATCACTTACGTACCTCTCCGTGTGGTGAAAGGACAAGCACTCACAGATTTCTTAGCAGTGCACCCACTTCCTACTGATTCTCTGCTTAGCGATGATCTCCCTGATGAATAAATCATGAAGTTAGGGTATACCAACATTCACCATTGGGAGATGTATTTTGATGGTGTAGCTTCCTCTCAAAGAGGAGAAGAACCATAATCTACTCTTCCAGGGAAGGCAGGGGTAGGAGTAATTCTTCTAATGCCAGACCACGATATGATAAGATTCTCATATCATCTATCTGATCCTTACACCAATAATAAAGCCAGATATCAGGCTCTGATTGTTAATCTGGAGTTAGTCATTTCGCTAGGCATCCAGAACATCAACATCTTTGGGAATTCTCAGCTAATTATCAACCAGATCGATGGGTTCTACAAGGTCTTGAAGCCAAAACTCTATCAATATCACAAGTATACCATGGAGTTGCTAGCCCAAATTCCAGAGGTCACAATTTACAAGATGCCTCAAGAAGAAAATGTCATAGTGGATGCCTTAGCCAAGCTTGCCAAAGAATTGGCATATCCAGAAGATGAGTCTATATCAATAGAGGTCCATAATATGTAAGTCTTGCCTCTTATTGATGTTGGACTCATCGACAAATACTCTCTTGAAGGGGAGGTTGTCATTGCCAAAAAAAATGTAGAACTGGATTGGAGGTGATTTTATTGATTACCTGAACAAAGGCAAATTATCTCAAGAGAAATCTCAAGCACATTAGCTGAAATAAAGGGCACTCTCCTATGCCCTCATGGATGGTGTCTTATACCGACAGTCCTTCGATCATATGTGGTTACATTGTTTAGCTAAGCATGAAGCCCGTAAGATCATGACTGAGGTATATTTAGGATTATGCAGAGCTCATCAATCCGATCGCAAGATGAAAGACAAAATCAAAAGACATGAGTATTATTGGCCGTCAATTATCACAGATTGCTTGGACGTAGCAAAGCGTTGTCACTAGTGCCAAGTACATTGAGTGGTCCTACATCTATCACCCAACATTTTGCATCCAACATTGGCCTCATGATCATTCGAGTGTTGGGGAACCAATATAATGGATCTGATTGATCCTCTTTCGTCTAAGGGTCACCGGTTCATCCTAGGTACTACGGACCACTTTTCCAACTGGGCGGAGGTGATTTTGCTCAGGGAGGTTAAAGCTCAACATGTGCTCCCATTCTTTAGGAACCATATCGTATATAGATTTGGGTTACCCAATCAAATCATATCCGATAATGGTACCACTTTCAAGAGCATCAAGATCAATAACTTCGCCCAAAAACATAACATAGTTCGGAGATACTCTACCATCTATTACCCACGGGCAAATGGTTTAGCAAAAGCTTTCAACAAAACTCTCATTCAAATACTCAAGAAGATGCTAGAGGACAACAAGTGACAGTGGCATGAGCAGTTAGTTGAAGCTTTGTGGGCATAGCATACTACCTACAGAACTCCAACACAATCTACCCCATTCTCCTTAGTGTATGGGTTTGAAGCTGTTATACCATTAAAAGTCCAATTCTCATCACTAAGGATAGTTGTGGGTAGAAAAATCTCAATAAATCAGAATGCCAAGTTGTGACTAGAAGAGCTCGAAAGTTTGGAAGAGAGATGCTTACGAGCATGTCAAAATCTCGAGTTATACAAGGCAAAGATGATTCAAGCTCACAACAAGTTGGTCCATCTTAGAGCTTTTCAAGTAGGAGAGCTTATTTTAGTTCTAAGGAGACCAATTGTTGCCCGTCGCAAGATGGGAGGCAAGTTTGAACATAATTGGGAAGGCTTTCTTGCCATAGAGAAGGCCTACCTAGGTGGATCATATCAACTTATCAACCACAAAAGAGAACGCCCCATGCTTCCTATCAATGGGCTTTATGTAAAGAAATATGATCCAAAAAATAGTGTTCAAAATGATTTTAATCAATAAAATTCTTCTTTTAATCAAATATCTCTTCGAATTAAATGTTTTTCAATTATCAAATATTTGTGGTGTGTTTAGGGTAGGTATAAGAGAACCCGAGCGACATCCTATTCTTCATTAGCATAACAAAAACATAAAATTGCACACAAAAATAAACAAATCAAATACAAATCCATTGCTTATGGTTACCTTGAGTTAACATAAGTCCCCAGCGGCCCTCACTTAGTAGCTGCTCTAGGTCGAGCCTGATTCACTACCTAGCTAGTGTATCCGCCTAGTGGTCTTTCTACTTAGGAGGATGTGAGACCACATGCTTTCTTCCTAGCATCACCACTGCAAATCAATAAGCGTCTTGTTTGTGTGATATGCCTTATTACATGATCAATAAGCTACCTTATTGTTGGATTCGTTTAAGAAGATGTAAGTCCCCAAGCTTTCTTCTTGAGTTAGCCACCATACACTAATTGGGTTCGAGTTTATATTTGAGAATTAGGGAAGACCCCAGTGGCTCCTCTTCCTCCTGACTACTTCAAGCTTAGGTTTAGATCTTCTTTGTGACTCCCCACTTGGTAGTCATTCTAGGTCGGATAGTAGCTGCCTAGCCGTCGACAGACTGTCCCGATGATCAGTTCCACTTAAGAAGATGTGAGTCCCTGATGCTTTCTTTCTATATTGATCATCGCAAACTGACGGGCACCTTAGGTTGGTTGGTGTTCGCTTTGCTGACACCAACTCCTTTAGTGGACAACACCACTTAGGTAGATTTGAGTCCCCGCGCTTTCTCCCTGAGCCGGCCATTGTATACCTATAGGCTTTATTTTTTAGGGATCGGGATAAGACCCTGAGAGGCACCTTCCCCATGAGCATTCTATTTGGATTATGTATTTATGACCCCATCTAGACATTACCCAAGTTACTCTTAGATTGGATAGTTCTCCTTTTCTAGTAACCACCCCTACAGTTGGAAGTTATGTACTATGGATGTACGTACTATCAACAGAATCCATGCTAATCAAACCAAATAAATAAATTGAAATCTCTTGTGTATTAGGATAAGACCCTAGATGCACATCTTCCTAAATAGGCATCCTATCTTTTTGGCAGTGTCAGCAAAACTCCCTATAAGAATTACCTTAACTACTCTTAGCTGAGATAAAACCTCCAGAGGCATTCACTGGATAGTCGGCCTAGGTCAGGTTTCACTTATTATGCCATCAACAGGTCACCCCAATGGCTGATTTTACTATCGGAAGATGTGAGTCCCTCAGCTTTCTTCCTAGAATAGTCATTGCAAATCGACAGGCAACCTTTAGGTTACATAGTCTCTACTCTCTGACCGTTATACTACCCCTTTGAATTGGTAAATCTTAGGCAGGTCCAGGCTCATATAGCCCCTCTTCGGTGTGGTCCATTGCAAACCGACATGGTCCAAATTAAATCAATCAAACAAAATCACAAAATTAAAACTAATGCAAGCTTGAACTTACTTCCTCAGTGGAATTAAAATAAATCAAACAAACCAAATCAAACAAACAAACTCAATCAAATCTCAACTCCCCAATAGAGTCAAATCCAATCCAAAATCAACCCAGAACTAAACAAATTAATCCAATTAAAATAAACAAGTTCAAATCCAAATTTACTTCTCTAGTGGAGTCAATAATAAGCCAATCAAACTAAATCACACAAATTCAACCAAACCCATATCCCCAGTGGATCCTCCTCTAAATCAAGTTGACAGCAAACTCAAATCAATCAAACCCAAACTAAAATCAAATAAATTCAAACCAATAACAAATAAATCAAATCAAACAAATCCAAACCTAAAACCCTAGTGGATCCCAATCAACACAAACCAACAAATACGAACAAATATGTATCCCTAGTGGATCCCTCTTTCCTAAATTGAATCAAATTAAATCAACAAAATTCAATCAAACCTCATCTCTAGCTAGTTTCCTTCTATACCCTAGGTATAAATCAATCCAAATCAACAAATCTAATCAAATCTCAATCTCCAGCGGATATCCCACTTTATGTCCTTGGCATAAATCAATTTAATCTAATCAAATTCGTGGGCAAATCCCCAAAAAAATTTCCTTCGTGTCTTTGATATGAAGCCAATTCTTAACTAATTAAATTAAATTCACTTGGCTCTCTTATACCCCTAGTATAAGATGAGTTGCATTGTACTAAGATCGTGATTTTATCTATTCTTTTGGTTATGTGTGGATAGTCTTCATTAGTGCTTGTGATCTTCTTAGATGTCGATCGTCTCAGTCAACACCAATATGTGTGGTGTGCATTTTCAGTTACATCACACATATTAGGAGTCCTTTTGTTGACCTTACTTTTGGAGTCAGGATTGACACATACTATCTTAAATTTAAGAGTCTTTTAGACACTAGGATCTTCTTAGTCATAGGACACTTCTAGTGGCTAATTGAACACTAAACCCAAGCCTAGAGACTAAGCAAGGTCTACCATAGGTTTAAGCTATACCTTAGGACCAATAGAACCTACCTATCCTATGGTCTGACCCATGACCTATGCTTAGCCAATCAATGTAAAACTAAATCTCAAATCAATATAACCAAACCTAATTGAATTTATTTTATATCCAAGTTCCAAGCCAAAATGATTTAAACCCAAACCCATCTTAATCCTAAGATCCAATCTTATGGGCTTGACCCATAACTCCTTTCAACTAAACCAAATCCAATTAATTTTCACAAAAGCACCCCAACCATTCAAACTTCTATTTCAATTTCTCTCTGAAACCTACAATCAAACCAACTTGATCAAATCATTTCAATTAACCCAACCAAACCTATTTGACCTAAAGCATTCAAATGGGACAAAATATAATTAAACCCAAATCAATTGCAATCAAAGTCATCAATCAACGCTAAATCAATTATCAAACTCAACCCAACTCAATTCAACCCAATCTAACTCAAATTGACCTGTTTGGTTCATTTAACCCAAAGTGACCTAAAGGGCTCATTTGATCCAAACTCCAATCCAACCCAAATTGGATTGAACCAACCCATCCAATTTCTTCTATAATGATTATTGATCATCCTTGATTTATCAATTGCAATCAATTGGTCCAAACCAAGCTAATTTAATCACTTGACCCAAGTTGACCCAATTAGCCTAAATAAACCAAATTGAACCAAACTTCATTCTAAACTCAATTGATTGAAACCATTGCTTCCAATCAATCATAAGTTGAGTATTGAATATGATTTGACCATCAATTATACCTAACCAAACCCATTTGGCCCTTTTGACCTAATTTGACCTAATTTAACCTAAAGGGCCAAATTGTAATGAAATTTGAATACATAATCAATCTAACCTAAGAATGGGTCAAACATTAACCTAAGTGCCTTAGGGTAACATAAATTAAACTAAATGAATGAACATAAACTCAACAAACCTAAACATAACTCAAATCAAAACCAATTCAAACTAAATCAAAAGAACTAAATAAAATAAATTCAAATCAAATGATTCAAACCAAACCAAATTAAAAACTAAACCAAGAATTAAAGAAGAAATAAATTCAATCAAAGAAATGAAATAGAAAATCAAATTTCAAAGAAAAGAATTAATTCAAAATCCAAATTGAATTCAAACCCAAATAATCTAAATGAAACTAAAAGAAGTAATTAAGATACTTAAGGATCTTAGTTAGACCTTTGGGATGGATCTTCATCTTAGGATGAAGATTTCATTCCATTAGGGGTTATGATGTTGAATAGAATGGGTTTCACCCAAAAATGGGATTCATTCTACTCTTCATTCTTGAAAACCTAAACTTCACTTTAACCAAATAAAATTGAAATGAAAATGAAAATAAATCATTAAATCATTTAAATTGAAACCACCCAAAGGTAAAAATCAAACAAACTTAAAAATCCAAATTGAAACTTAAACTAAATAGGTCTAGCAAAGTCTTGCTATACAAACTTGTTTACTTCACAGACTAGATCATTAGATCACAGACCCTAGACTTAGGTTATGACGTTATGTGATTCTTTATGATTCCTTGTGATGTGTTGTGATATGATGTGCTTCACATGTCTTTGTGGTGTACCATTTTATACTTCATGTCTAGGATTATTTGCCTGTTATATTGGATGATAGGACATTATTTTTAGATCTAACATTATATTCTACATGGGGTTATGCTAAAAGACTACTATCATAAATAAAATTAAAATATTATTTTCTTACAGGTATACGTAAGTCCTTATGCATAGCCCATAAGATAGGTGGGCTTGACAAGCAGTTAATGTTAAACCTGTATATCTGTAAAATATAACTGTTGCATATTATTTGTATTTTGCTAACATTTATTTTACAGGGCTTAGGATTAATTTTGAAATTAAAATATAAATTTTAGAATAGAATTAGGTTATGATCTATGGGGTCTACGAATAATAGGAGCTGACTCAACCAAAAGATAGGTATAATGGCCCCCTACGAAGCCCAATGAATGTCCCTGAAGAAAGAGATGATTCTGGAAAAAAGACCCATAGATCTAGACTTGTAGTTCTAGATCAGGCTGTATAAGGGCAGAGCTCGATTGCCCATTTGTTCTTTCTTTCGGGGTGTACAGTAGGACCCGGCCGCAATGGACTTTTTCTTAAATTAAATTGCTTGATTTATTTTGGGTGTGTAATAGATTCAACCTACTTTTTTAAGTTTCTTTCTCTGTTGTGCTTTCCTGTGATTGAATGCCTAGACGATTAGGCTCATAGAAAAAATTAAATTTTATACCTAAGTTAAATCTAAAATAATTGAAATAAAAATAAAATAAAATTGAAACTTCACTTAAATTAAAGCCTTAGGCAAAACTTAAAATCAATTAGAAATCAATTAGGTTTTGAAGCCATGAAATCATATTGCTCCAATACTTGAATTGGGCAACTTCTCCCATTACACATAAGAGGTATCTGATTTGTAAGGATGACTGCCTTCTTGGAGAAGCCTACCTTCTTTTATTGATTTGGCCTATAATCATTTCTAATTTCATGGCATGTAGGCATAAAAATGTATGCCCAAGACCTCAAATAAATCTTGAATCAAAACACTTAAAATTTTGAAAAATGTTTAGTGCATTTCATACCTTATATGATCCTAGGGATTAGGGAGTGAGCCTAGGATTCTTAGATTCCATTCCTAAAAAGATAGCAACCCAGCCATATTGCATTCATAAGATTTGGCATCATGAATTTAAAATGCGCTTAGGTGGTTTTAGTTGACAACCCCTCTAAGTGGGTTGTAAGTCCGAAAGAGTCAGGGATAGGTTTGTTCTTTTAAGTGAGAGAAATGGTCGATAATTCCCAAAATGAAATTAGGTCAAGCATCTGACTTGTTTTAGAAGCACATTTAGATTTATATTCTGAAGCATCCTCTTTGGAGTAAGTCTTCAACCCTAGGCATTTCTATAATCTTGTATTGTTAGAATCAAAGCCCAAAATTTTTGTGTTGTACTTTCCTGTGATTGAATGCTTAGATGATTAGGCTCATAGGAAAAATTAAATTTTATACACAAATTAAATCTAAAATAATTGAAATAAAAATAAAATAAAATTGAAACTTCACTTAAATTAAAACCTTATGTAAAACTTAAAATCAATTAGAAACTAATTAGGTTTTGAAACCATGAAATCATATTGCTCCAATACTTGAATTGGGAAACTTCTCTCATTACACATAAAAGGCTTCTAAACTGTGAGGTTGACCGCCTTCTTGGGGAAGCCTACCTTCTTTTATTGATTTGGCCCATAACCATTTCTAATTGCATGTCATGTAGGCATAAAAATGTATACCCAAGACCTAAAATAAATCTTGAATCAAAACACTTAAAATTTTAAAAAAATGTGCATTAGTTAGTGCATTTCATACCTTAAATGATCCTAAGGATTAGGGAGTGAGTCTAGGATTCATAGATTTTATTCCTAAAAAGACAACAGCTCAGCCATCTTGCATTCATAAGATTTGGCATCATGAATATAAAATGAGCTTAGGTTATTTTAGTTGACAGCCCCTCCAAGTGGGTTGTAAGTCCAAAAGAGTTAGGGATAGCTTTGTTCTTTCAAGTGAGAGGAATGGTCGATAATTCCCAAAATGAAATTAGGTGGAGCATCTGACTTATTTTAGAAGCACATTTAGACTTATGTTTTGAAGCATCCTCTTTGGAGTAAATCTTTAACCCTAGACATTTGTACAGTCTTGTGTTGTTAGAATCTAAGCCCTAAATTTCTAAAAAAAATTTAACTCAAAATATAAATAAAATTTTAAAACTTGAAGCCTAATTATATGATAGTTTAAGTGCCAACTAGGTATCATAATATCAACGAGCATTTCCTACTTTAGCCCATTTGGCTTCCAAAAGAACTCTCTCTCCAATTTGAATCAATTCCAATTGAAATTCCAAAAGTCAATCCTTTGAAAACCAACTTAGAAATCTTTAGAAATAATAACTTATTTCTTTATTTGAGAGTATTCTTAGGAAGAGACCCTTCTTGAGATATAATTAACTATAGAGGCATATCTCTATATAGAACCATGAACTCAGTTTAAAATAAACCATGTTCTACTTTTCTATGTAGTTCAGGAAAAAATTCTCTGGTACACAAAAGACTTATTAACCTTAGGAGTCTTTTATTAAATGATCGAACCCATTATAGGATAACATATTTATCTTCCGAGATAATATGTTTATTCCTTAATGATGCATCTAATCATTCAAATAAGGAATTCCTAAATTCTACGTGGTGTAATAAATTTTCTCATCAGCTTAATGTTTAGTTAATTTTATGGGATTTTATCAACTTAAGTGATTTGTGTTTGTTTGAGCTAGGTTTATCATTATTTGAGTATGGTGATTTTATATTTTGATTTAAGTCCATTGATTTAATATTTTAATTCATCCATTTTAGATTGTTTAAGAGAAATTTTAGTGATTTTGGGATTTGTTATATAGTTAAATTATCTTATATTGCATGAGATTTGTTTAGTTTAAGTTTACAATATATTTAATTAGATTAATTCGATTAAATTTAATTATGTTGAATAGAATTAATAATGACTCTGTTTGATCTAATTAATTTAATTTAATTCTAATTTAATTTGTTGAAATATTAATTAAATATTTATGTTTAATTTTATCAATTGATATAGTTAAGATTTATTTAATTTAACTTGTCATATTTAAGTGACTTAATCAAACTAATGTTTGGTTGTTTTAATTTATTTAGAGATTGTTTAAGTTTTATAAGATCCATTTAATTTGATGATTAATTCACCTAGAAATTTGATCGAATGTTTGAATTAACGAATTATTTTGATATGTCTTATTCACATAATTTGCTTAGTTTAAGTTAATCAATTGTTCGGTCGATCTGACTGAAGTTTGACTACTTATATTTAGAAAGTTGAATTTATATAATTAAGATTTTGTTAGTTTCACTTCAAACTTGATTATTTAATGATAAACCTAGTTAAAATTTAGTTGTATTTTTTTTCATGTTTGGTTAACAAAATAAAAATATCTATTTTAATTAAAGGTTTAATTAACTTTTAATTAAGTTTAAGTTATCAAATTAAATAGGGTTCAATGATTAATTTAAGGTATGTTCAATTGATTATTTACTTAATTTGGATAGACAAATTAATTAATCAATGTCTAGTTAAGTTAGTTTAGTTATATAATTATCTTAGTTGAGATTTGGTAAAAGATTGTTAAGTGTTCTTGGTTAAAATTTTTGTTTGTTTAAAGCTTAGTTAATTGGATTACATGATTGATTTAGCTAGGGTTTGATTCCTAATTATTTGAATTTGTTATAACCCACTTGATTAGAATATTCATGATTATCTTGATTAATTAGTTTAAATGATCAAAGTTGGGTTAATGGCTAACTTAGTTTATTCTATTTAATTTTGTTTATTCAAATTGAGTTTAACTTTGTTAAGTATTTGATTGTTTGATTTAATTAGGGATAATGCAACTTTAACATGATTAATTTAAATTAGTGATTAATTTGATATTAATCAATAATTTATTTAATTATAATTAATTTGATTAAAACTTTGGTCAATATTTATAATTAAGTATCTGATTTAAGTTAAGTTTGATTTAAAAATTATTTTAATATGATTGATTAATTTATTTTGAAATTTTATTATCAAATTTATTAAGGGTTGATCTCAATCAGAAGTTGATGAATTAATTATGTTTAATTTGATGAAATAACTAATTTAAAATTGATAATTAATTAAGCCTTTATTTTATGAAATGATTGATTTGATTAAAAATTTAATAAAAAAATTTATATTATTTGATTAAGTGATTATTTAGTTTCTTTAATATTAACTTAAATTAGATAATTATCTAGATGAAGAGTTGATTGATTATTGATTAAATTAATTATGATTACTTTGATTCAATAGCTCATTTAACCAATGTTGAGTTAATAGTTAATTGAACTTTAACTTAATTAAATGTTTAACTAATTAGATGATTAAAATTTGCTTTGATAATTACTTTGATTTGATGTGATTAGTTCACTCAATATTTTAATTAATGTTTGATGGTTTAAATCGATTTGGTAAAGTTTAATCTAATGTTCACTTAATAATTAGTTGGGTTCTATATAATTGATTCAATTAAATATATATTTAACTAGGTTTAAATTTAGTTTGGTTTAAATTCAAGCTATGTTTGTTTGATTCAATTTAGAGCTCAGTTTAATGAGGACTTAAGTCTTAATTTATTTATAATTCAAGACTTGATATTTAATTTATTATAGATTTTTAAAATTCAGTTTTAATACATTCAATTAACATTGATCTTAATGACTTATTAAATCTTAAGTGTATGATTTTGGGGTTTTAACAACTTTAAAGAGCTTGAAAAAAAATTTTCTATGTTTCGTGATGTTATTGATAAGTGTTGTAAATTGATTTTTGTAAATTTTAATAATTTCTATGAATTTCTATTTATTATTTAATTTAAATTATTCTGAGATTTCAAAATTATGTATCATTTGATTCAAAAGTCATTTTACATTAGAATTTTTATGGAAAGTTGATTTCAGTGCTAATTTCATTTTCCCAAAGTTTTATTATGATCAGAGGAGTATTTAAGGTGTAATTAAAAGTTTAAAATTTTTAATAAAACTCAAATTAATCTACAAATATTGAGAATTAAATAGAACTTTTAATTATTTTTTAAATTATTCTTTTAATTTATTTGATTTATTATGATTTTTCTAAGTTCATCCAATTTAACCAATTTAATTAATTTATTTAATCCCCTAGTTAGATGATTTTAGGGTTGAGTTTAAGAGGATTTTAATATTTTATAAGGTTTATTGGAGTTATTTATAATGGTTTAAGTTATTTTGATAATTTTTTTAATTTTTTTATTTCTAATTAATTATTTCATAAAATTAAATATTTGAATTTTAAATTTCAATAACTTTTAATCTAGTCATTATTAAGGCTTAAAACTTTCATGACAGGTAGATCTTAATCTCAATTTTATTTCCTAAACATTTTAGGTTAGTTTGATAAATATTTTGGGATTAATTAAATAAATTTAATTTTCATTCAAACTCAAATTAATATCAAAATACCTAATAAAAAATTAGGCTTTTTGGTTCAATAGATTTCTCTTGAAAAGATGAATCCAATGAGCCCTCATTTATAATTTTTTTGCTAAGTATTTTATTTTCTAATATTTTTTTAAGTTTCGTATATTTTAAAGTAATTTTAAAATCTAGAAAATTTCTTATTTTTCTACTCAACCAAGTCAGCGTTGACTGGGGCTCCACCTTATGTGTGTTGAGTGACTATTGGCCTAGGCGATGCTAAGGTGGCCTTTTGAGTGAGAAATAAGTTTGATCCGGACCGCCCAGATTGAACCCACTGATCCAATGGCTTAAATCAAGTCCTAACTAGATTTTAATCTCAATCATTCGTCCCATCAAATGGGGAACTGTTACTCTTCTCCCTCTCAGCCATCGAACCAGTAGTGGCGGATGGACGGGATCCACCCCATGTCTGTCCAAAATGCCACATTTTCTGGTAATCTTCATCGAAAAACATCTCGTTTATATTGGGGAGGATTCGGTGATGAATATGCAATGGATTTTGAGGAAAAAAAATTTAGAAATCATGCAAACATCATCACAAAATATTGGTCATAAGGTTTTTTCTAAGGTTTGAAGAAATTACCTAGCCGAAGCCCATATTTGATGGATCTTTTGTGCTAGAGAGCTTTCTTAAATTGAGGTGAGTCTTTATTATAGTTATCCTTGCTTTCCTCTTTTTGAATCATTCTCTCCACCGATGGTTGCCACACCTCACCAAAAATTCATTGAATTCTACGATTTTATGTTGAAAAGAAATGGGGAAGGGGTTGGCTTTATTCAGAGGAGCATTTATAAGATAGCCAATACTAAAAGAAGCTTCTTTTCTTCTCTTTTTAATGGTGGCAAAAAACTACCATTAATGGTGATTAAAGGTGTGATGGTTGGTTATAATGGGTTTGGCACTATTGAAAGCATGCTCTCCTCAATTCCAATGTTAAAGATGAGAAGATAAGTGGTGTGGTGTTTTAATTTGGAGGGTCGGGTGGACACCACACAGATCTTAGGGGGTTCAATTGTGAATGTTCAATTGAGAAAGACTTATTTTTAGATTCTAAAGAAAGAAAAGTAGGGATCGCTCATGATATTAGGAAACCTAGTAAGCACTCCAGTCTACCCTATGGTGAGGCTTTATATGTTTGAAAGATAGATTTATTTTTATTTGAGTTGAAATTTTATTAGAAAGTTAGGGCTTATAGTCTATCAACACAAGATTGTGAAAATACCTAAAATGTGGGGATTTATACTCATAGCCTAAAAGAAACAAAAAACCTCGGATCCTAAATCTAAGATGCATTAGCACAAGCTAAAAGCATGACCTAAATCTAAACGGAGAATGGGATACAACGGCTTACCTCCACAAGAAAGAGTAAACCCATCTCGACTCTTCTGGACTTACAACTGCTTGGAGTGGCCGCCAGCTAACACCTCCTACGCTTCAAATCATGTAGGTTGATCTCAAGTTAGTGCAACATAGCTAGGCTATTATTTATTTAGAAAGAGACTAGAGTCCTAAACTCACTCCCAAAGAAACTAGATCATGACTAATATGAACATATGACTTAGTCTAAATGCAAAAGTTTACAAATTCTTTATCTCATTTTGACACAATATTTGGACAAAGTTTTAGGATAATTATGCCTAAATGCATGATAAAATTGGGTTATTGGCTAAATCAGTGGGAGGAAGTGTTCTCCACTACAATAGATGCCCTCACAGGTCAAGCATTCTCGTATCGTGCAAGAGTGGAGATCCTCCATATTCAAGAGTCAAGCAATATGTTATGCATGATGTTAGACCATTCAATATTCAGCTAAGGGATTGCTAAATCTTTTAATTATCTTGATTATGGCCTAAGCTTTAAAGTGAGGTTATAAATTATTTAAAATTTTAATTATTAGTGATTAATGGGTTCAAAAAAATTAATTTTGTCCTAAGAACCTACCTCATCTATGCCACACATTCAAACATCAAGTTTTAAGAAACCTATAAAGGAGATGCAATTTCTATTACACAATTTAAACATAATAATCAAATATTTATGAATTATTGTGAAAGAATAAGAGGCCGGTGTGGCCGAGTACTGACATATACCCCGAAAAAGAGAAAAATTGGGTAGCCGAGCTCTACCCTTATACAACCCAGATTACAATGAAATATTACAATTATAATTGAATTAAATTTTATGATCATTCTTTATTATTCTTTCTTCCTTTTGATTTGATTGTGCTCTAAGGCTTCACAGGACCTCCCATGACTGTGCCTTCTAGTCATTGCTCATCTTAAATTTCATAGCACTAATCCTAATTCCTATTGCAGAATTACATGTTTATGGAAAAGTAAAATCTAACTACACCTGTGAAACAGATGTTAGTTAAACATACATACATTCCCAAGCAATTATATTTTATAATTTGGACTTAGCACCCTACACAAAGGTAACCAAGCCCACCTATCTTAATGTGGATTATGCAAAGAGGTATCAGCAACCTTCAAGCAGAAACATTTATAGTATTACAACGGCCCCTTTAGCACAATCTTTTGCAAAAAATAATATTAGGCTAATAACGACCTAACATCCAGTCTATGTACCACAATCTTAACATCCAGTCTACATACCACAATCCTAACATCCAGTTTAAAATATTACATCATAAAATAAAACATACATTACAACCTAACTTAGAGAGTGGTGGACTCAGTGTGTATGAGACTTGGTATATGATATGTCTTAACTAGACTTTTAAATTATAATTATCTAAGTTTGGAATAATTCAATTTAATCATGAATGATGGTTTCATTTTAGATTATTAAAATGATTAGTGAGTTTTAATTTATATATTTTTTATTTTATTTGATATTCACTTATCATTTAAGCATTGTAAAGAGAAGAAAGAGGCTTACCCCTCTCATCCCTATCCTAAGTTCTTTTCTAAAGGCATGTTATTAGGACTTGGTTTTTTTTAGTGAATGTTTTATTAAATATTTTATTAGTCCTAAGTTTGGTTTAATCTTAAAGAATCCTATTCAAATATGAAAGGCATATTAAGATTAATGGAATTGAATTACTATCACATGAATAATACTACATCATTCCTTTTAATCATCAATATAATGCACATGATTTTGAACTTAACATACCTATACATGCAATGTATTGTTGGCATACTTAAATGATTATGAATGTATATATTCTTGGTAGGAAAGAGAAATTTCATTCTTTAGCTAAATACATAAACATATGTATTAAAGATTTGAGCAAGTACGTGTTGTTGTTTGAACTTGGGAAGTGAGATAATCTAAGACCACATCGGGACTACTTAAAACCTCGTATTCCCGAGATGTCCAGACTATATACTTGCTATCTTAAATACATATGAATGTATATGAAATCATGAAAATAAAAATCATGCAAAAAATTATATATTTTAGTGAATTATTTATTCATGTAAAATAAAATTTCATCTAAATTTTAGTATAAGTACACATAGGAATGTAATTAAATAAGTACGTGAATTTGTTAACCAGGGAAGTGAGGTGATCTAAGACCTCCTTGGGGCTACTTAAATCCTCATATTCTCGATATGTCTAGACTATATACTTATTAATATTCAAACATATGTAAACACATACATGAACCATAAAGATAAAATAATACTTTAACATGTTTAGGTTATAAGAACATCTAATTTATATAGGGTATTCATAACCAACATCAATTTAAATCTTTATTATCAATTTATAACTTTGAAAATAGTTTTTAAATTTATTAGTGATAATAACCATGCATATAATAGAATTAATCCAACACGTGCAACTTACACATAATTAAATTCAATTGATTATTTGATTTGAAAAGCATGAATATATGATACAAATGACATAGAAAATTTATGATGTTTAAAAAGAAATAATTAAACATTTCCAAAGGATACATTCAATCACATTAATTCTTAAGGACAATCAAGTTGAATAAAATTATTTATGATTAACCAAAGTTGTTATGGAATTTAATTTGGGATTTGAATTATTAAATTTAAAGAGGAGAAATAAACATTTGTTGTTTTACCCCATTCCACATTAGTGACT
Organism: Cymbidium sinense; assembly: GCA_021442155.1. Lineage (NCBI taxonomy): Eukaryota > Viridiplantae > Streptophyta > Magnoliopsida > Asparagales > Orchidaceae > Cymbidium > Cymbidium sinense. The sequence goes on from CM038230.1 coordinate 36,217,412, forward strand.
TAATGTGTTTAAAGAAATATAATTAAGTAGCTTTTATAGATTGATTAAGCTCAAGCCATTAAGTAATTCATTTATTATCGCTTTCCCATGCTTCTTTAATTTGATTAATCACTTAATTATGAGCCTCCAATGATATGCAAATGAGAAATTAAAATTGCAATGCACCTAGGGACCTAATGTAATGAGGCTCATAATTAAATATTAATTCAACCAAAGAATGATCTAATTAAGTACTTATATGATTTTCTCACACCCATGGGTTAATCATATGTTCCTTAAGGGTCTTTATGTTATTAAAAACATAAAGAGGAACCCACAAATTTAAATTAAATTATCAAATTTAATTATCATTTTAATTTAATTTAATTTCACAATTAATTGCTTATTTTGTTCTTAATTAAATCATAAGTTAAGCAACCCTCTTAAATGAAATGGATTTAAAGAAATAATTAAGAAAGAGGTCATAACCATTCCGCCCAATATTTTCACTATTAATAGTGATTAATCAAGTTTAATTAATTAATTTTTACTCATTGGTATTTTTAATAATTATTAAATCACTTAATGAAGGTAATTAAGATTTGGATTTCAAATTTCCCTAATTACCTAGCTAATAAATCTCAAAAAAGTTATGGGAGGTAGAGGACATCCCAAGGAATAAATACATCCAATTTGAGACTCATTAGCCAAGTAATTAGGGCTTAATTAGGATAATTTAGAAAATTTTAAAACTCTAATTAAGCATTGTTCATTGTTCAAACATTAGGGACTTTTTTATTAAAATCTTTTTTGTTTACCCTATTAAAGTAGGTTTACTCATATTTTTAGGATTTTTTTATAATTAGTTATGAATTTTTAAAATTATGAGTGATTAAACACATTTTTAAGCTTAATTAACCCCTAATCCCTGAATCATGTGATGGTGTCGCTTTCCATGTGGCACGGGATAAAATTAAATTGTTCAGCTGTTGTCGAGTCGGGCGGCGCTTTGTCCCACCTTCTCTCGGTGGGATGAATCATGGTTCTGTTAATTAAATTGAATAAATCTAACGATTAATCACTATCCATGAATAAACGACGGATGATCCTTCATCCCCCAAGTCAGAAGATGGACACCGTCCACCCTCCTCTGCTCTATCCAAGCTGGTTGAAGCTCGTGAGGCATTGGGATCGACTCCAAAATGTTTGGGGAAGAGATCTAAGGAGATCCTATAGTGAAAATCACACAAAATCAAATTTTCTTTCACAAAACACCAACACTTAAGAGTATTTCTACGATTTGCCAAAAAAAATACCTCGCCAAAGCTCAAGATTGACGGTCAACGACTAAGGTAGCTTCATCTTGAAGAGACAAAGCCCTGTTGAGAAGCTCGCGAGTTGCCTCCCCACCGGTGGCTCTGTGGACCAAACGACGTCGCAATAATTGCTGGAGTTGGTCTAGGAGTAGTCTCCAGTGCTCGAATCGATCGGGAATCAATTTGTTATAACTCTCCAGAGCTTGGAAAAGGTGCGGGAGAAGTTAATTGGAGTTTGGTGAGGTTTTAGTGAGATTGGACGGACAAAGGGCCTAGTTTCGCTCAAGTTTGGTCTCGTCGGTGATAGAGAGCACGAAGGGATTATGGAAAGCTCTACGGATGCTCGTCTTGACTCATTGAAGCTCTCTCTATTGTTTGAATTAGCAGACGGCTTGGATGGATTCAACTTTTAGTAGTCATCCGGCCAGCGCAGGCAGTCAGAGATGACAGTGAGGGGCTGAGGTGGAGGCTCTTGAGTGGTTGAAGGCAAGGAGTGGGCTAGCCATGTGTGTATCCCCATCTCCAAGTGTTCTAATGGGGTGGCTTAGGTGAGTTCACCTTCTCTTGACCCATGACTGAACCCAATCAGCTTTGGGTCAGGTGAGCCAGTGGTCCACATGTCCAAAATGGGCTAAAGGTGGCTGTTAAGGGTGGTGGGTAGGTATGACCATCCAAAATGGGGATTTTGTCTCATTTGGAGGGCTTTGTCCAATGGGTTTTAGCCTAATTCGGGACAACCATAGATTGGGTTCATTTAGGCTGACCCATGGTGACCCAAGGATGGGTCATGCCAAGTTTGGTTGGGCTTGGGCTTGGTTTGAATGAGTTTGGCTCAATTTGACCCATGTAGGTCAAATTGGGTTCATTTGGGTTAGGTTGACCAATTGGTCAGATTGGGTCAAATTGATAGTTTGGACATGTTCAAATGACCATTTGGAATATTTTGGTTCAATTGGTTTGAATTGATTTGAAGTAGATTGGAATTTGGCTCATATGGGTTCATATGGGTCAAAATGAATTGGTCAAATTATTGGCTTAAGCTTTAGATTGATGATTTGAAGATGATTGTAGGAGATAATTTGGATTTGGGAATGATTTGGTTCAATTAAACCCTTTAGGTCAATTTAGGCTAAATGGGTCACTTGGGTTGGTTTGATTGAGGTCGCGATCATGTTCAATAATCATTTTGTGATTGATTAGAGACATTGGTTTCAATCAATTAGGTTTAGGATTTGATTAGGCCCAATTTGACCCTTTAGGTCAAATTGGGTCAAATTAGGTCAAAGGGACCAAATGAGCTTGGTTTGGTTCAATTGATGATCAAATCATATTCAATGCTCAATTCATGATTGATTGGAGGTATTAGTTTCAATCAATTGAGTTTAGAATGGTGCTTGGTTCAATTGGTTCATATAGGCTAATTGGGTCAACTTGGGTCAAGTGATCAAATTAGCTTAGTTTGACCCAATTGTTTGCAATTAGACAATCAAGAATGATCAACAATCATTATAGAATAGATTGGATGGGTTTATTCAATCTAATTTGGGTTGGATTGAGGTTTGGATCAAATTGGTCATTTATGTCACTTTTGGTCAAGTGAACCAAATGGGTTAATTGGGTTGAATTGGGTTGAATTAGGTTAGGTTGAGTTTGATGATTGATTTAGGGTCGATTGATGGTTTTCATTGCAATTGATTTAGGTTTAATTAGAAATTGACTCATTTGGACCATTTGGGTAAAATGTGCCAATTTGAGTTGATTGAATTGATTTGGCTCAATTGGTTTGATTGGAGGTATTGGAAGGGTTTGAAATAGAGATTTGAATGGTTGGAATGCTTTGGTGAAAAGCAATTGGATTTAGTTTCAATTGAATGGACTTTGGGTTTGATCCATAGGATGATGGTGGGATTGGTTAGGTTAATTTGGCCTAGAGCTTGGATATGAAATAGGACTCAATTAGATTTGATTGTATTGATTTGAGGTTGGATTTGCATAAGTGGATGGGCATAGGTTTGGTTTAGGCCATAGGATAGGTATGACCTATTTACCCTAGGGTGTGACCTAAGCTCGGGGTATGCCTTCTTAAGTCTGTAGGCTTGGGTTTAGTGTTGCCTTAATCACTAGAAGTGTCCTATGACTAGGAAAATCTAAGTGTCTAGAAGATTCCTAAGTCTAGAATAGAAATGATGAATCCTCACTCCAAAGTGAGGTCAACAAGTGGTGCCAAAGTCTCCCTTGGTGGCAATTGCATGTGATGATTATATATATATATATATATATATTAATATCTTCTTTGACTTTCATGTTCATTTCTCCCGTCTCTCTTTCCAACTTGGGCTTTTCACTTGATTTGGCTAAGATCTTGCTGCCTTTTTTGACTTAGAAGGATGGATGGATGAGGCATGGGGGAAGGATGGGACCATTGATTTCATGTGCATGTGTTTTGGCCTTCTCAATCCCTCTTCTTTAAAAAAAAAAATGGCTCCACATCACGTTAACTCTACCTTACATGGCCTTAGGTTGTTGGCTATCTACCTTGGTCAATCAAAAGTGAGCTAAGGATCGAGCTCAATCTCATTTGGATTAAGTTTTGAGCTTAGAATTTGGATTTATACCACTTAGGCTTGGGTTTGATTTAAATTGATTTGATTTTGATTTGGTCATATACCTAGTCACTAGCATAGTGTCCTAAGTGTTTAATTAGAAAACTCCTAATCTAAGATTATAGATCATAATTACTAAGATCAGGGATGATGTCAATCTCATTCAAAAATAAGGTCAACAATGGTGATGACAAATCCTGTGTATGATACAAGCATAGAAACTTTCTTTTAATTATTCACTCAAATCTATCTTTAATGATTGTTGTGGTGTTGGTAAGCTTCTAACTTTATATTTTCTTTTTCTATATTGATCAATTAAAGGAAATTCACTCCTTGGGCCACTTCTTGTATTGATGTTGTTATCAAATACATATATGATCAGTGCTAATAAAAAAAACCAAAGCATTCTTATAAAGAAGAACTAAAATATTAATTAGGATCACTTACAGATTCCATACTAAATAACATAAGTTATGTAAAATAGTTGAAAATGCGATCATAAGTTCCATAAAAACTACAAACATTTACATTGGAGTATATCTTAGAGATTTCTAAAAGATCATTTACATGTAAAATACAATATTGGTACAACAAAAAGTCCTGATAAAATCTTCATGTAAAAGAAGAGTAAGTTGAAATTATGGCGAACCATCTCATCATGGGATTGCAACTAACACAATAGCTCATGCATTAATTGATCAATTTTGTCCATCCAATTGAAGTAGCAACAATCATCTTGTGATCGATTTTATAGACATCTATAAAATCTTCATCCACTATTCATCCCTTTATGGTAAGTAGACAATATTCAATATTCATTATAAATAAAATCTACAATAGACTTGTTAGGCTATGCACCTGTTAGCCAATGACTGACTTAAACTCATTTATCATAGTAAAGAATCTACATATTTCAAACAAGACATGATAAAACAAATTTAATAAAATGAATTAATAAAATATGAATAAATGCTACTGAATGCTTTACCTTAAAAATTCTTATAATGTGAAAATGATGGCATCGAAATAAAGATCATTATGAGGATAAGTTGGTTCTTTGGAGTTGAATACATAGATAAATAAATAAAAAGACACACATAAGAAAGCATCCCATGTCATTGGATTTGAAAAAAATAAAAAAAAGAAATATCGTAAGCATGTTTATTCAGACTTGATAGAAAAGACAAATGCAATAATAACAAAGCCAAAAAGAGTTAAAATATGCACAATTAAGATCATTCAATGCTGATATAACGTATCATTTCTCGAAAAAAATACCGATGGAGACACCGAAAGTTTCATTTCCCAACCATCTAAGAACTCAATCAATTGCTACTAAGATTTTTTTGCATTATGAGCATGATAGAATGAGCAAAAGCATAAAAATCTTTTTTGAGCCCAATGACATCTTAGGATCCAAACATACAAAAGTGATAAGTCAATAGTGTACTTTTTGGAACCATAACTAAAATGAGGATAAGACGGTTCTATAAATTTATTAAAAAATAAGGAAATATGTAAAGCTTACACTCTAATTATAAACCCTAAGAAGTGAAATCATATTTATGAGAAGCTAATGATATATTCATCAATTTAACAACCAGAATAAAACTTTTTGTACACTAGCCAAGATATTGCAAATATCAAATTTATGGTACTTGTCAATAATACATTCATCATCAGTTCAATAATCAAAATAAAACCCTTTGTTCACCAGCAAAGAGATACAAGACACACTTATAAAACTTGGGATTATTTTTAAAATAGGTATAGTATTAACTTTAATTAGCTATTTAGGCATCAAAAAATTTTATTTATGAAAATAGGTTGATGTCGTCAAACGGACGTGGCTCAACGTCAATCCGCGACCGGCATGATCTGTCCTTTTTTTTTTGGCTTTGGGGTGGAGAGAGAGAGAGAAACGGCGGGGAGAGAGAGAGAAACGGCGGGGGGAGAGAGAGAGAGAGAGAGAGAGAGAGAGAAAGAGCAGAGATAGGAGATTTTTTTTTAATTTTTTAAATAATATAATTATTTAAAGTATATAATTTAAAATATTTTTATAAAATATTTAATAACTAAATATTTATATATTTAATTATTAATTTATTTATTTATATATATATTAAATATATAATTTAAAATATTTTTTAATTATATATATAAATTTATAAATTTATTTAATATTTTTTATTAATTAATATTATGTATAATATATATTTTTTTTATTAATTTTGTTAATATATAATATAATTTTTAAAAATATATAAATAAATAAATAAAAGAATAAATTTTATAAATATTTTATAAACTATATAAATAAGTAATTATAATATATATATATATATATTATATATATGTATTAATAACATATATATATATATATATGTATATATATATATATATATATATATTATATAAATTTTATTTAGTTATTTATATGTTTTAAATTATATAAATATTTTTAAGTTATATAAATAATTTAAAATAATTTTTTTATAGAATATTTTTAATTAATATATATAAATATATGTATATATGTATATATATAATATATATATATATATATATATATATATATATGTATATATAATATATATATTTATTATATAATCTTTAATAATAATAAAAAATATAAAAAATAAATATAAAAATAAATAAATAATTTTTTAAATATAACTAAATATTTATATAATAAATAATTTTTTTATATAATAACTAAATATATATATACAATTTTTTAAATAACTAAATATTTATATAATTAGTTAAATAAATAAATAAATAATTGTAAATTATATAAATATTTAGTTATTTAAATATTTATAAAATATTTAGTTATTTATTTATATATATATATTTATTCATTTCTTTATTTATTTATTAAAAATTATTTATTTATTTATTTATTTATATTTTTATATTTTTTTTATTCTTTGTTATTATTATTATTAAAGACATATATTAATATATATATATATATATATATATATATATGTATATATATATATATATATATATATATGTTATATATATATATATATATAATATATATATATATATATATATATTTTATATATTATATATATTTAATTAAATATTTTATAAAAATAAAATATTTAAAAAAATATTTAAAAATAACTAAATAAATTTATATATATATATATATATATATATATACATATACTTTATTTATATAGTTTATAAAATATTTATAAAATTTATTCTTTTTTTATTTATTTATATATTTTAAAAAATTTTTATTATATATTAACAAAATTAAAAAATATATATTATACATAATTATATTAATTAATAAAAAATATTAAATAAATTTATAATTTATATATATAATTAAAATATTTTTAAATTATTTAATTATATATATAAAATAAATAAAATAATTAATTAAATATATAAATATTTAGTTATTAAATATTTTATAAAAAATATTTTTAAATTATATACTTTAAATAATTATATTATTTAAAAAAATTAAAAAAAAAATCTCCCTATCTCTCTGTCTCTCTCTCTCTCTCTCTCTCTCTCTCTCTCTCCACCCGTTACAAGCACAAAAAAAAAAAAAAAAGAGGTATGTCGTCAAACGGACGGCTGGCTGCATTCGCCAGTCGTTTGACGGACAACTGCCATAAATAAAATTTTGATAAATTAAAGTTAATATTGTGCCTATTTTAAAAATAATCCCTATAAAACTTAGGAGTTGATGGGGAAAACTCTACTGATAGATTCTGCAGTTATCCTCGCGATCCAAGAGAAGAGGGTTGTTGTAAGGCGAGGAGGCAAGAGTGTTCCTACGGTTGTAGTGATCGCATAGTTAAGGGGGAATGCGAGAATGGAGTTACAGAGGGTGACAATGAAGATAACGACATGGTATATTTGGAAAAATCGATAATTTGCTGTGGTATATGGTTAATATGGATGTTAAATTTGTAAAAAAGTATCATTTGAGTGTTATACAAGTAAATCTCCCTTTATTATTTTAAAAGTTTTTATGTGAAATGGATTTCATTATGTTATTTATTAGAATTAGTAGCAATAAATTATTATCTATTAAAAAATTATAAAATCTAAATAAATTTTTAAAATTTTTTATAGTAATCAAACAATTATTTTTACATACAATAGCCGCCACCAACAAACCGTTATTCTGTTATCTTAATATATTAAACTCAACATAAGGCTCTATACCTCCCCTCTAAACGTCTGTCTCTCTCCTCTTTACTTTCCCTTCGAATCATTCCCAAAACAAAAAGAATAATCCAGAAAGAACGAACCTGGGAGGAGAATCCAATTCCCTCCCCCACTCAACTCCATCACCTAAACGAAATCAACATAACCCAAAGCAAAAGCAAATCTCTCCTGATGCCAAACCATATATTCAAATACTTCCCATTCCATTCATGCAAGCACTGATCAAAGCAGATAATTAGATTCTCCACTAACCTGAAAGAGAAAGAACTCCATGTTTGGCCGTAGCAGGATCGAGCCGTGCAGCGGTTGCGGCAACCGCATCCTCGTGCCGCCCCTCTCCTCCACGTTCTACTGCAACTCTTGTCATACAACGACGAGGCTCCACAGTTCTCAGGACTCCGCCACCCGTGGCCGTCACGACCCAATTCGACACGTTAGGGGATGGTTGAGAGGCATGTTCTCTGGTGCAGGATTTGGGCCTGGGTCGTTTGGGTCTTCGTCGTCTGATTACCGGCAATGGGTCTATCGTGACAGCGGTGGGTCTGCGATGAACTGGCCGGCGAGTTTTCCGGCTAATCGAGCGAAGAAAAGGGCGGTGCTGGTGGGCGTGAGTTATAATTTCAAGTCGTATCAGTTGAAGGGAACTGTTAATGATGTGAACTGCATGAGATACTTTCTTCGCGAGAAGTTTCAGTTTCCTGACGATAGCATCCTTGTGCTTACTGGTAAAACAATTTTATTTTTTTAATTTGGATAACAAATTTGACTTGGATATTTTTGATCTATTTTTTAATAAATTAATATATATTTATGAATATTTCTATAGTTTTGATTCAATCGATTAAATATAAATATTTTAATATTTCATTGATATCATATAAAAATATTTTCTTATTTTTGCATTTATGTGCACATCAAATTACCAGAATTTTTTTTATTTAAATGTAATATACTTTTCACATGTCAAATTTTAAGCGTGTTTTAATTGAAATTAGGCCATTTTTTATTATAGATATCACAGAAAATGATTTTGAAATTATCTATAAATTTAAATTACATAATTTTATATTATTTAAATATGATAATAATGCTATATATCAATTTTTTTTAATCTTATTACGATCACTCAGTGTAATGTGATCCAATTTTCTTTTTATATTTCTAAGATTAATTATATTGCATTTGCCCTCAAGTGTGCGTTAAATGATGCTTAAATAATCTACTTAAACATATTATTTTCATTAATAATGAAACTTCTAATAGACAATAAAAAGGTTGTTCATCTTTTAGTTTTATTGGAGGGATATGGATTTGTTTTATCTAAATGAGAGAATTAAAAATGTTGAAATAATTTTTTTTATGAATATTCATTATTTTTTATTAATGCATTCTTAATTGTGAATTTACTTCATAAAATAATCTCTAAAGTGCTATAGAAGTCCAACTATCAAATGATGGAAAGATTTCAGAATTAATGAAAACCTCTTAATCTAATAATTAAGAGCTTAAATTTAAGATATTGTATATTTATTATGTGAGTTTATCATTAAATTTACTTAAATATTTAAAAAATTATATATATATATATATATACAAAATTTGGACTTCAATGAACAAATGATTTAGCATCATTTTTCACTAATAACTGCCCTGTTTTAATTGAATAAGTGTTATTAAATTCGTTTATTATAAGGGGATGTTTGATAAAAGATTTAATAAATTATGTATATTCGGATTTAATAAATGAAAAAGGGTTTGATATGTAAGAGTTAAATTTTGAGGAGATATTTGATAAAGTATTTGAGGATTTAAATCTATTAAATTTCATAATAATTTAAATTTATTAAAATTTTAAAAATATTTAATTTATAATAATTATAATTAATTTATAATAATACATTAATTAATCATTAATAGTATCCAATTCAACAAGTTAAAATTAAGTTAAATTAAATTAAAAATAAATATTAAATATTAAATTAGTTAAAATTAGTTAAAATCCATTATTAATTATGATTATATTTAACAAATTATAATTAGTATTTAATGATATATCAATAAATCATTAATAATATTCAAGTAAAATTAACTTAAGTTAATATATTATGATTAAATTAGATTAAGAATAACTTCAATTTAATAATATTTTCATTGATTGTTAAATCAATCTTAATTATCATTTATTATAATTAATTTATAATTTATGAAGTTAATTGAATACTAAATTTTTTTAATATATATATATATATATATATATATATATATGGCAAGATTTAGGAGATTTAAATCCAGAGTAAACCAAACACCGCCTTTATCTAAATCATTAATTTCATTTAGGAGTACAAACATAAATGAGCTCTATTCGGTACACTTATTGCTGAACTGAAAACCATATCTTTTGTGTAACTCCGGCGTCTGTACTCTCGGCAATCTCTTGCCGTTTGAAAATGCAGAACCCTAGCCTAGCTTGTAGCTTCCCTCTTTGTCTTCCGTCCGTTATGGTCACCGATCTGAATCCTTTGTTCATATCTCTGCGCAGAGGAGGAGAGAGACTCGAAACGGATCCCGACGAAGGAGAACATTCGAGCGGCGATGCGATGGCTCGTGTGGGGTAGCCAGGCCGGCGACTCTCTCGTCTTCCATTTCTCCGGCCACGGTTCGCAGAAGCTCGATCTCTCAGGCGAGGAGGTTGACGGATACGCGGAGACCCTCTGTCCCGTTGACTACGAGGAGAACGGGGTCATCCTTGACGACGAGCTGAACGCCACTCTCGTCCGCCCACTCCGTACTGGCGTTAAGCTCCACGCTATCATCGATTCTTGCCACAGCGGCACGGTCCTCGACCTTCCCTATCTCTGCAGGATGTCCAGGTAAAGTTCTGTTGATTAAATTTGAAACTTGAATCCGATTAGGGATTTCATATTTGTGTGAAGTTTCACATTTTCTGTACAAAAGAATATAATAGAGAAAAATAAAACAGAATAGAATGGAAGAAGTGGAGACTGAAAACCTGCATATCTGCATTTAGACTACAGAAAAGGACAAAATAGTTGTTATAAGAATGTGAGCCGGTATACTCTAAGGGTTGAGATGAATCCCGGTGTCCATGAGCACATGGAAGATTATACCTCCACGATTGTGTCTGCTTTGGGATAGATATGTGATTATTACCGGCCCTATAGCTTATGAGTTCAAGAAATCGTAAGCTTGTTACGAAGAGTGGCAAACCGTGTGGGAGAAAGGGACGTTGTTAATATGTCAGCTGTCTGCTCTTCAGTTGAAACATGAGAAATATGAAGAAGTCCAGATTGAATGTGTTGCTGAATAAATTGATGATCTATCTTAATGTATTTAGTTCTAGAATGAAAATTTGTATTAGTTGCAATGGCCATAGCAGAGAGTTTATCATAATACAGAATTGTCGGTCGTGGGGGCGAAATATAGAAATCATTGAGAAGCTTGTGAAGCCAAAGTATATCCATAGTACCTGATGCAAGATCTCGATATTTAGCTTCGGTAGAGGACTTAGCAACTATAGGATGTTTTTTAATTGTCCAAGAAACTAAAGTCTTTTAGAGATATCAAGCAAACTGCGATCAGAAAGGACTAGAGGCCCAATATCATGAATTTGTCCCGTTGAATAGGAAGACCAAAGTTCAAAGTACTTTTGAGATAACGAAGAAGTCATTTAAAATACTAAATGCAGAATGCATGCATATGCTGCATAGTGCCAAGTCTTATAAAATATAGAATATGCAACAAGCTGTTTGAAGAAAGTTGGATTTGAAAAAGGAGTAGCATCCGAATTAGTGTGCATAAATTTGATGGGTAATGGGGTGATTGCTGAATTACAATTCTGCACTTTAAGAAGAGTGCTCTAAGCATATTTGGTCTGAATCAGAAGAAGACCATTCTGGTGTTCCTGAACCTGAATACCCAAAAAATACAGAATGTTGCCAGGATTTTTCATACTGAATCAAGTTGTTAAATTCTGTAATAGCTTAGAAAGGGCAGCACAATTGTTTCCTGTCAATAAGATGTCATCAACATATATTAGAATGAAGAGAAAATCTCTCTAATTTTTATAGATGAGTAGACTTGGATCATCTTTGCTATATTTGAACCCATAGTGTAGAAGATGATTGGAAAATGTATGGAACCATAGGATCCATATTTTGAGTCATAAATATTGAATAACATCAGCTCAAATATTTACATTTTAATTAAATGCTTGGCAACACTTATAAATATTTCATTATAGTCTACTCCATTCTCTTGCTTATGTCTTTGAGCAACAAGTCTAGCTTTGTGTGCAGCCTATAGAGCCATCCAAATGATGTTTAATTTTGTAAACTCATTTGCAGCCTAGAATAGTGTGATCCAAGGGTGGAGGAGCCAGTTTCCATGTTATTTCACTTGCAAGGCTTAAAATTCAGTCAACATGGTGTCTCTCCAGTGGGAGAATTTCTGAGCTTGAGCAAAGGAAGTAGGTTCAATGGATGAAGAATTTGATGTTTGTAGAGTGAAGATGTGTTTCGATTTTAGAGAACTAGTGAGAGAATGAGTAACCATATGATGTATATGTGGTTGAGAAGGTTTTGGAGGTAAGGACAGGGAAGGAGAGGAATGGAGTGAAGATGGTGAGGAAGAAGTAGGTTGTAATGGATTAGTAGATGAGCTTTGTGCAGAGGATACAAAGTTTATAGTGCGAGCTGGATTAGGTTGTAGTAAAAGGGGTGGAATGTAAGAAGATGAGGGACATTGTGCTGAATTTTTGTTGATGAAGGAATGAGAAACATTGTTCATTGAAAATGACATTGCGAGTGATGAAAATTCAATTTGTAGCAAAATTGAGACATTTGTAGCCTTTGTGAATGTCATCATAACCAAGAAACACACATTCGGTAGATTTGGGAGCTAATTTATGGTGTTGATGTGGAGGATGGAGAGGAGAGCAAGCACAACCAGTAACTCTGAGATGAGCAGGCTTACATTTTAATAAACAATAATAAAGAGAGTTATTTTTAGTAGAAGAGGAGGGAAGTCTATTAATTAAGTAGACTGCAGTGAGGACAATGTCATCCCATAAATAATAAAGTAAGTGAGCTGCATAGATAAGAGTCTTGGTGGTATCAATTATATGTCTATGTTTACGTTCAACAATACCATTCTATTTTGGTGTGTATGGACAGCTCAATTAATGAAGAATGCCCTGTGAGCTTAAAATTTTTTGAAATGAAATGTTTGTATACTCAGCACCACCATCATTGTGAAGAATTTTTTTTGAAGTATTAAATTGACTTTTGAGAAACTGAAGAAGATTAGCAAAATGATAAAGAACTTCTGTTTTAGATATCATAAGAAACACCGAAGTATAACGAGAACAATCATCAATAAAATTGACATAATATTTATATCATTTAGCAGATACAACTGAGGAAAGCCCCCAAAAATTTGAGTGAAGTAACTCTAATGGTTTATAGTTATGATTGCTGGATAAAGAAAACAGAAGTCAGTATGTTTTAGCCATCTTACAAGAAACACAAAAATGGGAATTGCATGATATACGAAGGTCCTTGTGGAGCTTTGAGATATGACGAATCACAGAATGATGAGGATGACTCAGACGACTATGCAAGATATTGGAGGTGGCAGCAAGCAGAGTTGAATGAAGTTTAGGAAGATGATAGAGGCCTTTGTGACATTGCACATGAAGGAGAATTTTGTTTGTCATCTGATCCTTAACAAAGAAAGCAGGTTTGTCAAAAGAAATGTTACAATCATTATTGGCAATAAGCTTGGAAATAGAAAGGAGATTATGAGAAATGTGAGGTCCATGAAGAATTTTAGAAAGTAAAAGTTTATGAGAAGTCTGCGTCTTGTATTAGTGATAGAGAGAGAATCTCCATTGCTTACGAGAACTTGATTAGCCTCGGAGTAAGGAATAGCCTACTGAATATCATTGGCATTGGAAGTAATATGAACAGTTGCACCTGAATCGAGATGCCAATCCGAAATGTTTTGTTGAGGAGCAATAAATAAAGCTTTTGGATTGGATGAATTGTAATTAAGATTGAATCTATGCCAACAATTAAGAGCTGAGTGCCCTTGTTTACCACAAATTTGGCATATGATGAAATGTTTCATACCCCCTTTGTTCTGTTGAAACTGAAAATCTGCTCTTCTACCAGCGTGCATTTGATTTCTGTCTTTGTTGAAAGAGAGTTGGTGTTTGACACTAAGTGTTCAAGGCTGTTTGATTATTTGCAGCTTGCTCTTGATAATTGTCTGAAGAAACATGAATTTCCTCACTGCATAATAAGGAATATAAATCATCTAGACTAATTGGTTGTAATTTAGTGCGGATAGCAGTTTTAAATGCTTGATAGGTCGGTGGTAATCTATTTAATACGTATAGTATGATGTCTTCACATCAATGGATCCTCCAACAATTGCAATCTCATCCACCAATGCTTTGATATCTGATAGATATTGAGTCATGGTTTTATTTTGCATAGTAATATGATGTAGCTCATTTTTAAGTTGCATTACTTTAGATCTATTGGTGGACTGAAGTCTCCATTTAATGGTAATCTAAAGTTCAGCACAAGTTGAAAGAGTAAACACATACGGTAGAATAGAAGTAGAAAGAGAGGAATAGATTGTAGCAGCTAAGTTTTGATCAATGAGAATCCATGTGCTATACAATGGGTTTGGTTGTATTAAACTAGTTAAATTTTTGATAGCTTTTTCTGGAGAAGCATTCGATCCATCCAAAAAACCAACAAAGCATTTGCAGTGAATAATTTTAGAATTTGTGCTCTACATGTCGGATAATTGTCATTAGATAGTGAGTGAGAACTATAATTTCGACATTAGTTATAAGAAATTTAAGGGATGGAGGGATAGTAGAGTGGTTGAGATTAAGAGTGACAAACTCATTGCCAAGTGATGAAGTGGCTGAGTGCTCCATCTTTTAATTTTCAGAAAGAAAGAGAAATGAAGGATTAATATGAGGTAGCTATGCTCGGGCTCTGATACCATGTGAAGTTTCACATTTGTTGTACAAAAAAATATAACGGAGAAAGTAAAATAGAATATAATGGAAGAAGTGAATGCTGAAAACCTTTATATCAGCATTTAGCCTACAATATATATTAATATTGTTTGGGAAGTGGGAGTCACGGATATACGGGGCAAGGGAATTTTGGGTTGGCCAGTTTTCTTAGTCGATTATTTTTATGTTTTAAAATGCAATGTTAAACTATAATTTCTAAAATGTGTGGCTCAAATTTATAACTTTAAATAAATAAATTTTTTTCACCATTATATTATAATCCTTTAACAACTGAGGATTGATATTTGATATGTAAATCATGTCAGCATGTACTGTCAGCTCAGTTGAGGGAGGTTTCCCCTCTTCCTCTTTGAACCGCATTCGAATCACACCTCTAATTTATACTAAATTTCTAAATAAATAATAAGAAAAATACTTTTCTAGCCCACTTAATCTTACACGCCTCCATATCATTATATATATATATATATATATAGTTTTTAAAAGGAAGTTGCTTGCCACATGAGTTTGGAATTATTAGGCGTGAGATAAATGATTTTGAAAAGTATCATTCAAATGATAATAGTTTGAATAATATTTTAAGTTTTTATTTGATGATGTCTATGTGTTAATTAAATTTATTAACAATTAATGGCATGTTTTTTAACGGTGAATGAAAATGTTAACAAAAAGAAATATTATACTTGTTTGTAATATTCTCAACTAATATTATATTAATTAAATAGAATAATATTGAACTAATCATAAACAATATCATCTAGATGACAATATTGTTTGGATAACACTCATCTAAATAAGGATGCATTTCTCATATTTAGCCGTTTCTTTCTTTTTCCGTGAAGTGTGGAGAATTAGAAAGAATCACTAAGACTTCATGTCTTTTTGCATATTTACCTATTGAAGTGCAGAGTAATGATTTTAGAGATGCTTTTGAACTTATTAGTGGAAGAGAAGACAGATGATTCTGATAGAAATTTTAGCTTCCACTTAAAAATTTAAAATTTAGTTTATCACAAAGATGGAGCAATCTGAAAGGAAATGTGAAAGGTTACAGTTTGATGATCAATAGAAAAGCGCCTGGATGTTTTATTCAAAATTGTCATTCTCTACTAGATGCTTATTTTAAGGTGTTGTTTGGCTACAAGTAGGATAAATATTATAAGTTCAAATTTAGTAAATCTTGAGAGGATTAAAATCTGAGAATTATCTAGTGTCACAATGATTAAGTGGTTGTTTGGGATCACTTTTTTTTAAATTTAAATTTATTATTTTATATTATTATTTAAAATAAAATATTTTTAGTGGTGATAGTTATTTTTAAAGACACCCGAAATATCCAAAAATTGTTTTAAGTGTTTTTAAAAATAATATGATTTGTTTTCAAAAATAAAAATAAAAATGCTTAAAAATACAATAAACAAACATATTTCTAAAAATAACATAAAAAAAATAGAAAACAAATTTGAACTTGAACCGGTCCTAAGTCTTGTTAAATTTTGATAAATTGTAAGTTCAAATTTAGTAAATCTTGAGAGGATTAAAATCTGAGAATTATCTAGTGTCACAATGATTAAGTGGTTGTTTGGGATCACTTTTTTTAAATTTAAATTTATTATTTTATATTATGATTTAAAATAAAATATTTTTAGTGGTGATAGTTATTTTTAAAGACACCCGAAATATCCAAAAATTGTTTTAAGTGTTTTTAAAAATAATATGATTTGTTTTCAAAAATAAAAATAAAAATGCTTAAAAATACAATAAACAAACATATTTCTAAAAATAACATAAAAAAAATAGAAAACAAAATTGAACTTGAACCGGTCCTAAGTCTTGTTAAATTTTGATAAATTGTTTGACTATTTCTTTCATGATTTAAGATTTGTGAAAAGAGAAATCTTTAAATCGATTAAATTTGTGAATGATATAATCTAACAAAGCATGTATTTAATTAACAAAGGGGCTGAAATGGGATTTATCAAAACATTAGGATTTCAGGGCTATTTGTTTAAAAGTGTTTTAAAAGTAAATCAAATGTAGGAATTTCATAAATTTGGCTTTCATTAGAAGAGAACCAAAATGCATAATGTTTCATCTATGAAATTTGAATACACCTTTAATTTTTTTTTGTTGAATTTCAAAATTGTTAAATTTAAGCGATTTTTTAAACACACCACCTGACTTTCACTATTATCGCCTGACACTGACCATTGTTGCCACCACTGCCCTTCATCGTCTGCAACTTGTTGTCAGTTACTAGCCACCATCGTAGCCACTTCTTACCACTGTTGTCGTCGTTGCTGGCTGCCTATTAATGTTTGTTGCTAGCCACCATCATAGTTGCCTCGACCATTGTCACCTAAATATTATTATATTTCAAATATTGGTTTTACATTCTAAGCAACTAGACACACAAAATTAAACTCCAAAATCTTTTTTTCAAGCAATCAACCTCCCGCAAAATATTTTAAATACATGATTTTGCTACTTGCAATCAAATGGCCCCTGCCCCTTTTAAAGTCCCTAAAATTTTGTATGGTGCCATATAAGTTAAATCTTGTCCAAAATATTTTACCAAATAACCTCTAAAAAGTATCTGTAAATTTAAATGAGAATAATGAATAGGTTCATCTAACTTCAAGTTGGACTTGAAATGTTAGTGAATTAGTTTGTTCGATGAATAACTTGATACTTATTAATATAATGTTATATTATATTTGTTTATTTAAATTGTTGAATAACTTAACAAAATTTTTAAAACTCAACATATAAATGAACAGTTTGAATATTAGCTTATTTGTTCATTTATGATCATGAAATGCTTATTTGTTGTTAAACAAATAGCTTGCGAGAGCTTGATCAATAGAATGTTCATGAATGATGACTTAGTTGTTTATTTTATGTTATTATATCAACTTTGTTTATATTATTTGGCTTATAAAAGTTATTATGCTATAGAGGTGTAAATTTAATGAAAAAGATTAAGTAAATAGCTAGATGTATAGATTAAAAGAATCTTATTTCATTTGTTTATGAATAATTATTAAGAAAATTATTGAAAAAAGTCACATATGATTATTTTAAAAATCTAATTTATTATTCATATCATATTAGAAATATTGTTGAGTGAATATGTTAATTTTGATAAAGATTATGAATATGTTTCTAATAATAAATAATAATTCATTAACATTATATACATACATGCATACATATATATATATATATATATATATATATATATATATATATTAGCATTTTTCTTATGCCTAAAAAAGTGCATTTCACTTTAAAAAGTTAATAATTGTATTATTTTTGATGTAATATTTAAAATTTAGTTGTTATTCATATAAATGTTTAAATTTGGGTGTTAGATATGTAAATATATATGAATTGTATTCTATGTATGTAAATGCCTCATATATTATATATAGTTTGTTAATTAGTTAGGCTCAATTAAAGCTTGATTATGGTTTGAATTTCATAAGAAAATTAATAACCAAGTTTGAACATGATTTTAAAAAGGTCATATTCAAATTTGAGTCAAACTTGATAAGAAAATAAATCAAAGTTTGATAAAATAGCACTCGATTTATCTCGATTCATTTATTGTTCTAGGTTAGACATTTTTCCTACAAAAGTTTTAGCATTCATTGTAAGGACAATTAAATTTGTAAAACTAGTGAAAACTTACAATGTATAATTTACCTGTCTCACCATCTTACTAAAAAAATAAAAGAAAAAAAGGCACTTCACTATTAGATAAAATAGAAACTTTTGTTTGAATTGATGATTTTTATAGGGTATTAAATATGTTAGAATGAGGACGCTAAAAGATATAAATGTGGAATTGCCATCAAGATTAAAAAAAAATGATGTACTTGGAAGTAAAAAACAAATGAGAAAGAGAAAGCACAACTAAATAGATATCAAGATTTATGTTGTTCAACTTCAACAAGTCTATATCATGGGCGATGGGAAAGAAGATTTCATCATTTTAACAATAAAGAAGTCATAATTATGATATGTAAAATAAGAGCACTCTCAAGCTCTTTCCCAAATTCCAAGTACACCCATGCATATTGCAAAAGAAAAAACCCAAGAATTCAAAATGCAAAGATTAACTCTCATAGAAAAACTTCTTCTAGCATTCATTGTCATGTATTTTAAATCCTCTAATAACTCTAGCCACTCATTGGTTATGTGAGGAATGGAGTATTGAAAGACTGGGATTCTCCAAACCCTAGAAGAATATCTTGACTGATAGTTGTTTGGGCTTTAATTGTGATTACAGAGTATTTCTGATAAGTCTTGAGGTAGCAAATCCCATCTCATATGATTTATAAGTGTAATATGATAATGTTTAATCCTGAATTGTTTGTGGTCTCAGACCACCTAGGTAAGAACTTTAAGAGGAAGAGAGAAAGCATACAAAGAGAAAGAAAGAAATGATGAAAAACTCAAGGAATCTAAGCTTTGTATTTATTAAGAAAAAGATAGTCAAAAGTCCTTTTACTCATAGGGATTTTTCCCTTTATATAGTTTGGATCAACCCTTGGGTGGTATATGATAGGTTACATGAACTAGTAAAGTACAATGAAATGAATCCAATGGTATAGTCGACTGAATCGCGTAGGGGTTTTTCCCTTTTTATATGTTTGAATTGACCCTTGGGCGGTACATGATTGGTTACATGAACTAGCAAAGTACAATAAAATGAATCCAATGATTTTTCCCTTTTTATATGTTTAACATTACCATTGCCGGTCCCAAGTCCGGATGCAAAAAGTGGAGGGTTGCATTAGGTAGTCGACAGCCAGCGTAAAATTTGTCGAAATAATCATGACATGAATCCTTTAAATCATAGTGTTATCTTGGCGTCCCACAGGCGGCCTTGTATGGCGAATCTGATGAAAAATGTCTGAGCCCATGCATGGCCTTAGTGCATGTTAAATAAGCAGGGTTCCCATTATGGGACGGAATCGGCAAAGTTAGTCCATGAAACTAGAATTAGGTTAGGATCTTGGAATATAGGTACTCTTACAAGTAAATTAATGAAATTAATAGATATTATGGTTCATAGAAAGATAAATATTTTATGTGTTGAAACTAAATGGGTTGGTGAGAAGGAGATTGATAGTTTAGGTTTTAAACTTTGGTATTGGTAAAAGTCGAACTAGAAATGGTGTAGATGTGATTATAGATAAAAGTTTGAAGGATAATGTTATAAGTATTAATAGATGTGGAGATAAAATTATAGCTTTAAAGATTATTGTTGATCTTTAATGTTATAAGTGTCTACATGCTCCTCAGTAGGTTTGGAGGTAGCTCAAAAGAAAAGTTTTGGAATGAATTAGAGGATTAATAAAAGATACCTCTTGAAGAAAAAAGTATTTATTGGGGAGATTTAAATGGACATGTTGGTAGAGTGGTAGAAGATTTTAAAAGTATTCATGGTGGTTATGAATTTGGAGTGATTAATGAAGAAGGTATATATTAGATTTTCTTGCTTATGATTTTGTAGTTCTTATCTTTATTTAAGAAAAGAGATGAACATATTATTACTTATAAAATGGATCTAGTAAAACAGATTATTTTTTGATAAGAAAAATAGATCGTTTAGATTTGTAAAGATTAGGTCATTCAGTGAAATTTTAAGTCACATCTTAGTTTTAGATTTTAAGATGAAAGGTTGTAAGAGAAATAATAAACTAAATTATTGTCTGGGATTAGATGGGGACACTTAAGAACACAAATAAAAATATTTTTTAAGAGAAAACAAGAAATTAGACTTTGGGATGTTCATAAGGAAAGCGTTATGTGGGAAAAAATATCAGTGAAATTAAGCAAGTTGTTAAAGATGTCTTGGCGAATCAAAGGAAAACTTTTTTAATAAGAATAGTTGGTAGAGTCGAGTGTCTGAAAAAAGATAAGAAATAAGAAACATTGTTATAAAACTTGGTTTAGATGTAAAACTTCGGAGGGGGAAAGATATAAAATGACTATAGAAATTAGAAAGCGATATATGATGCAAAAATTTAGCTTTTAGTGATTTACTCTGATAGATTAGATCTAAAGAAGGTGAAAGATGTATGTATAAGTTAATGACCAAAGAGATAGGAGAAGTAAAACATAGTTAGTGAGGGTATTGGGATGAAAATAATAAAGTGTTTTCTTAGATATCGAAAATAGGTGTATGAGGTATTTTAATAAACTTTTCAATGAAGGATCCGAAATCTGATTAATTTTAGCAACCTAATACCTAAACAAAATAGAGAATTTCATTTTTTTATATTAGTAAATCAGTTAGTGAAGCTTTAAAGAAAATGAAATGTGAAAGCGGAGGGATAATATTCCAATAGAAGTGTGAAAATGTTTAGGAGATGGAATTTCTTGGCTTACAAATCTTTTTAATGTTATTTTAAAGACTAAAAGATGCAGATGAGTGGAGAAATAGTTTGTTGGTTCTATATTTAAGAATAAGGTGATGCAGAGTGTGCAAATTATAGAGGAATTAAGTTAATGTGTCATACATTAAAATTATGAGAAAGAGTAATAGTGAGCATAGTTACGATGTGATACAAAGTTTCTCACAGTTTGGTTTCATGCCGGTAGATCTACTATGGATGCTATACATTTGTTAAGAGGTTTGATGGAGAAGCATATAGAAAATAAGAAGGATCTACATATGATATTTATTGATTTAGAAAGCTTATGATAAAGTCTCAAGAGATGTTCTTTGGAGAGTTCTAGAAACGAGAAAGAAGTTAATATTGGTTATATTCAAGTCATTCGGGATATGTATACAGTACTTGTGTCCAAACACAAGGAGGATTGACAAAATATTTTCCTATTTCGGTTGGATTACATCAAGGATCAACATTAAGCCCTTATCTTTTTTACTTTAGTTATGGATGTTCTTACGAGGCATTTACAAGAAGATGTACCTTGGTGTATGCTTTTTTCGATGACATTCTTCTTGTTGGTAAGACTAGAGAGAGTTCAACGAAACTTGAATTATGGAGGTCAACTTTAGAGTCTAAAGGTTTTAGTTTAAGTAGATCTAAAGCGAATATATGGAGTGTAATTTTAGTTGTAGAAGTTTTAGTAGTATTGTGACTTTAGGTGATCAAGTCATTAATAAGAGTGGCGATTGATATTTAGGCTTATTGTTCAAAATGATGGTGAAATAGATGGAGATGTTATTAGTAGAATTCAAGTTGGATGGTTGAAGTGGAGGAATGCATCGGCTTTATGTGATAGAAAAGTTCCACTTAAACTTAAGGAAAATTTTATAAGATGGTGGCAAGACCACGATGACTTATGGTGTAGAATGTTGGCCAATAAAGAGAAACATAAGACTAAGTTAAGTGTTACTGAGATGAGGATGCTCGGTGGATGAGTGGCTTTACCCTTGGAGATAGAATGCAAAATGAGTATGTTCAGAAAAAAGTGGAGTAGCTCAGTGGTAGATAAAATTAGAGAGATTAGCCTTAGATGGTTTGGCCACATAAAGCGTCATGTCAGATGACGATTAGTGATAGATGGATTTGCCTTTATGTTAAGAAAGGTAGAGGTAGACCTAAAAGACTTGGTTAAGATGTATAAAAAATTTTAGTATACTTGAATTAAATGAGAATTTGACACATAATAGGACCGCGATGGAGGCGAAGGATTCATGTGTAGACCCAATGGGATTAAGGCTTGTTGTTGTTGTTGTTGGTGGTGTAGCCGATTGAGTTGTGTAGTCAGTTATATGGTTATGTGGGGCATTTCATTCAATTGTGATGGTTGTGGTCCGTTAAGTTTAGACCGTATATTCTTGGAATATTTGATCGAATTGCGCCCTTTGTCTTGAACCTAGTTGAAGGCACTAAACCTTGTCTTGAATTCGGTCCAAAGGTGATTTGGCTATACTAATGTCTTTGGGTAAATAAGTAACAACATGAGTCAATATAATATTTCTTCTCTTTAACTTAATATTATGGTAAACTTGAATTTGCACCACGCCAAGTGAAGCTCTTGAAGCTCCAAAAGCGTTAAAGGGCTCAACAAGAAGTAACCTCATCTGTCCCAAATGCCACTTAAACTAAAGGGTTATTTGGTTTGCTAAAAAAGTGTATACAAAGTAAAAGGATTGCAGTATATTTGAAATATTTTTTAGAGATTTTTGGTTGGATATAAAATAACTAGAAGAGATTATTTGTGTTTAGTTTCAAGTAAAATGAAGTCAATGTAAAATTTAGTTGGTGCCAAAGTTTAAAATTGCGCAGTCGGGTATTGAAGCCTTTTTCGTCTGTGAGGTGAGACGTAAGTCTCAAGGCGTTTTGAGGTGTAAGCTTCAAAATTAACAAATTACGCAAAGTAAAAAGTATTGTACACACATCAATGTATAAAACAAGAATATTGATTTTTTAACATATTAAAATGCAATATCATAGCATCTTAATATAATAGGAAGTAATAAATTATACAAAATATTAACATATTAATATCTTGACATTAAATCTTAAATCAAGAAGTATTATATTAATATCAAAATAACATAATATAGCAAAGTAAAAATTAATGGCATAACAATTCAAAATAAATTTAAAAAATAAGTTTTTTTTTCTCCCACTCCAATAGTCTAATATCAAAGAACATCACAAGTAAGGATAGTGGTGGTGATGACTAGCATTGTGCGTGAGCAGAGAGGCACTCAAGTAATGTCTAACTTGAGATTGGTTGTGTGCTTGTTAAGGCGTGTGTTATTATGATATTTAAAACTTATATTTGATTTTTTTAAACTTAGATTTAAAAGTGCACACCTCATAAAACTTGAGGCGAGGAGCACCTTGAGGCGGGCCTCACATCATGCAAGGTGTATGCCTCACATAAAACCAATGAGGCTTACGTCTCATTGCGATTTTTTTTCAAAAAAGCGTTTAGGCGGGTTTTTTATTGTGTAATTTTAAACAAGGGTTGCTGGTGGTGGTGGGCGGTAGTGGAGACGATGGGTAGTGCTGGTGGCTGTAATGATAGTGGTGGAGATGATGTGGTAGTGGTGGTGGAAGTAGCTGCGAGCAGCTGGCAATCGAAAATGGTGGTGGAGGTAGCTGCCAATAGTCACTGGCAATCAATATTTGTGCAATAAGTGATGGTGGCCAGTGGCTTTGTTGGGCATATGACGGTGGGGATTGGTTGATGGGTAGTGGTTGCCTCGGTGTGGCTAATGGGTAGTGGTAAGCAAAGATAGCTTGTGTGATGTATTTGAAAGTCAATTGATTCTGTCAATTTCTAAATTTACCAAATTTGAACTAAATGATGAGTTTTGAATTCTATAAAATTTTGCACTACGTTCATTTTCATTTGACCAAATATTGAAATTTTGAGATCTTTTACATTTGGTTAGCATTGCTGTTGACCTTACTTTTGGAGTGAGGATTCAATCTTCTATCTTTAGATTTAGAAGTCTTATAGACACTAGATCCTCCTTAGTCATAGGACACTTCTAGCAATTAGGTGAAGGGTGAACACTTAACCTAAGTCTAGAGACTTAGAAGGGTTAATCATAGGATTAAGGTATGTCTTAGGATTAGGAAAATTTACCTAGCCTTTAGCCTAACGAAATCCATACTCACCTTCTTAAGCTAAACCAAATCTCAAATCCAAATCAAATTCACAATCAAATCAATCCTTCCTAAGCCATATGATTTAATCTCAAATCCAAATCAAATTCAATTGATTTTCTTATAAATCAATCAATTCTCCAATCATCATTCCAAATCTAAATGAAATCTATAACCAAATTCAAATAACCAAACCTCAAATTCATCCAACCAGTTCCAATTCATATTTAAATTCCAAACCAAATGATTGAAGCCAAAATCAAATCCAAAATGATTTAAACCTAAACCCTATGATTCAATCTTATGGACTTAATCAAAATTCCTTCAATGAACTCAATTGATTTTCTCAAAATCAATCAATCCTTCAATCATCATTCCAAGTTCTACCTAAAACTACAATCAAAACCATCAAGTAAATCATTCATATTAGAATTCAAAATCAAATGGAATTTAAAATTTAAGTTGTAATCGGTCAACGCCAATATCTATTAGTCCACCACTCATATTGGGGGTCCATTTGTTGACCTCATTTTTGGATTTAGGCCGAGAAATTATATGATTTATAGCTCTAATGAATTATTCAAATTTAAGTATTATCAAATTAATTTGCTGATCGACACTAACAAATCATGAGACAATTTAACTTAATCAAAATCTATTAGAGCTATCTTAAATTGTAATACATTGAAATTAAAGTTCAAGTTTTGTCTAAAGATCATTCTTGACTTTAATAAGTTATTTGAATCAAATGCAATTTTAATTAAGTTTAAAGCCTAATTAAATCAAATCATGATTTGAATGTTGGTTCACTATATATATATATATATATATATATATATATATATAAATAATAATAACAAACAACAAATTTTAATTTAACATATACAATTCATTTGAAATCTAAAATGAACAACAAAAAAAAAAAAGAGAGAAAGAGAGAGAGAGAAATTAAACCAAATCTAAATATCAAACAAAATTTGTTCAAAATTAAATTGAAATAATTAATTATAAGCAAATGTTATACATAAAATATGTTAACCATTAAATCAAAATAATTAATTTATCAAATTATAAATCTCTGTTATAATAAACAATTATTAATCATAATTAAAATTATCTTATACACATAACTTATAAATTTTCATTCAATTATTTACTAAAGTTATTAAAATTATGTAAAACTTTTAAAATCATTTATTTAAAAAAAAAATCAGGTTTCACCAAGTTTAAAAAAAAGTGAAAAAGAAAACTATTGAAATGCCTACTCCTAGCTAATTTATGTGATCATGATAACTTAAAGAAAACACAAAAGAAAGAAATAAAATAAGGAGAGAATGTGAGAGAAGTTCTGGCACATAAGACAAAATTCATGTTTTCTCCATACCGGCATACAAGCTCTCTCTTTCTCTCTCTCTCTCTCCCACTCACACTAGGACAAAAAAAAGGAAGAAAAAGGCTCTCGTCCTGGCCGGTATTCACAAAAAAAATCTATTCGACCTCTCTCTCTTCCTTCACGCAAAGAGCAGTCGAAATCTCTCATCCTCATGAAAACAATGAGCTTGTATGGCACCGCAAAGCTCTCATATCCTATATTGCACCATGCATCCATCTTCTTCTAGCCGAAGTTGGACAAACTAAGCCAAGCACCCTTCTCGGCTAGCTATCTTGTACGCCAACCCAACTCCATGTGAGAGCTCCTTTCTCCATGCAAAAATACCTTAAAATCTCTTCTTCTTGAATATTATCCATAGCGCACAGCTCATGTGAATGTTGTCGTTGATGACCTATTTTTCATTCAAGCTGACCAAAGTACTACACATATAAATTATTGTTTGCCCTCACATTCGACTAATCTACTCTAATAAGTGGCCTCTCGTCTTCTTCCCTGTTTCTGCTCAAGCCAAACCAAGGCCCCTTACAAGAAAGTTGAGTCTCTCCTTCACCTACTATTGGGAATCGCACCAATTCCACATGAAAAGCTTCCCGTCTTTGCCCAAGTAGTGGCCGAAACTTTTCCCTTCTCAGCATAAGTCGAAGTCAGACTTTCTTGACCTGCTCAACTCATTGAAACCGACAATCGAACCATTAAAATGTCGTAGCTCCTCCATACAAGTTTCAGCCAGTTGTAGCCATTGAAGGCTTTCCTTTCTTGCTGCATGTATGACCTAGCTCCTCTCTTTTCTTCACATAAGTATGCCTACTCATGATATCTTCCAATCAACAAACAGTAGCCCGTCACCTTATCCAACCATCTCATACTCTTCCTTTCTTAACTGTTGATACACAGCTTATACTCCCTCATAGCTCAGCTCACCTCTGTCTATCACATAACTTCACCGATGCACAAAACAAAATCTTGTCATATCCATCTTCTGTTACCTATAGTTGGACAAACCCGTTCTCCCTGCCGACACACATTCCAGATTGCTCTCCTTGGCCGACCAACTTGTATGACAATCATAGTTTGCTCTTAGCTTAGTGTCAAGGCCAGAATCTAAGAAATCATGGTGATATGTTGAGGGATACAACAAATAATATGAAGGCAAATGACGAGGATCAAATATCAAGCATCTCAATAGGGCTTCGTTTCTTCTAAACAAAGCCACCTCTTGGTCGGAAGACACCGGACATTAGCTCCGGTGAGGTATAATTTTTAAACGCATAGAAAGCCTTAGGGATCTTATGTTTGGTGCATTGAATACGAGCTTCATTAGGATTCAATCTTTATAGCCTGTACACTTTACTTTTTAATCCTTTTGGTGAGAGTTTATAGATAAAAGCAAGACTATTTATTTGATGTGTTTGAAATGAATAGTTTTTATTAGATCGAATGACGTAGTGATTTGATTCCACCTATCATGCCATGATTAACTCGTGGGCCATTTGATTTTTGATCGAATGGTCATGATTAATCCAATATTTTATTTATTATTAAATTCAATCTGATCTACAAAAGGGAGTTAATCAATCTTTAGAATTCAAAATAAAAGTGATCAAACAAAGTAAAAAAAATGTTCAAATTAAATTACCATAAAATCTAAGTAAAATTTAGTATAAAAAAAATTAACTAAACCAATAATATTATAAATATTATAATCAAATATAAAAAAGTTATTTGAAGATAATCTATGAAAGTCAATTATAAAAATCAATTTAATCCCAAATTGTCATGTGTTTTGTTGATTTAAAAAAAATCGGTTATGTGACATATCCTTAATTATAATTAATTTAACTATTAATTATAATGGACTAACTTTCGTAAGAAAAATCGTGGTATTTGTTTTTTTTGGATGTATGGGAGACACCCGCACATTAGATGGTGAGGAATGCTGGATTGAAATGATGGATGCGACATTTATCTCGAAAGATAGAGACATCACCCTTCAATGGACCTAATCACCTAATAAGGACTCTTAAGGCATGATCGGTCTTGGAATATACCAGAGATTTTTCACCTGCTTTATATGGATGAATAAAACATGGTTTATATTGAATCAGATTCTAAAATTTTCTATGGAGGCAAGTCTTCATAGTTAATTACATCAATAAGAATGAGAATCCCTAAGAATACTTTCAATTAAAGTAGACAATTATCATCTCCACAGAAAACTTAGTCTATTATAATTAATAGTTAAATTAATTATAATTAAGGATATATCAAATAACTGAAATTTTTTTTTAAGATCAACACAACACATGACAATTAGAGATTAATTGATTTTTATAATTGATTTTCATAAATTGTGTTCAAATAATTTTTTTATATTTGATTATAATATTTATAATGTTATTGATTTAGTTAATTTTTTTTATTAATACTTAGATTTTATATAATTTGCACATTTTTATTTTCTTTGATCACATATTATTTCTTTTTTTGTTTGGAATTAAAGATTGATTAACTCCTTTTAGATCCGAATTTAATAATAAATAAAATATTGATTAATCAAAATCAAATACCATAATCATGGCGATATGAATCAAATCACTACGCCATTCGGCCTAATCAAAATTATTCATTTCAAATACATAAAATAAATAGTATTACTTGTCTCTAAACTTTCGCCAAAAAGATTAAAAAGTAAAGTGCATAGGCTCTAAAGGTTGGATCCTAACGATGCTCGCATTCAATGCACCAAACATAAGATCCAAGGCTTTATGCTTAAGAATTATATACTAATATGTGGATTCGACAAGTGCTTCGTTTAGAAAAACTGAGATAATATTTGATTCTCATCATTTGCCTCCATATCATTTGTTGCTCAATATATCATTGTTGGGGCTTGACACTAAGCTAGAGCAAACTAGGGTTGTCATACAAGTTGGTCGCCAGAGCAAGAATTTGTAACTATGGGTAGCAGAAGATGGATGAGTCAAGATTTTGTTTTGTTGTGCTTTGATAGGTAAATGAGGCGAGCATGTGTATCAATATAAGAAAGAAAAGAGTATGAAGTGTTAACAAAGTGACCTATATTTTTCTGAAGATATCATGAGTAGGCCTTATGTGAAGGAAAGTTATATATGCAAGAAAAGAAAAAGCCTTCAATAATTTGACTTATTAATGAGCCATTTTAATGGTTGATATTTCAATTGTTGTGACTTATGCTGAGAAGGGAAGAGGGGCTCCGACTACTACTTGGGCAAAGACGGGGAGCTTTTCATGTGGAGTTGGTGCGATTCCCAATAGTAGGTGAAGGAGAAACTCAACTTCCCACCCCACCGATATATATATATATATATATATATATATATATATATATATAAATATAAATTATTAATTAAGTGATCATATAAATCAATTATTTACCTAAATCAAGTAACATATGATTATAGTTGAATTCATCAGTTAAATTAATAAGATAAAGTATTGTAGCAATTTAATTCATGTCCACTAATCTCTCCATGCAACGGTGGATGAGGGCTAGTGGAAAAATTGGATGGTTAAGATTAAGATTTATTGATTTCATTCTTTATTATATAACCTTTTTGTTTCCTTTATTTCTTCATCCATTTTCTCCCTATTTCCCTGTTTTCTTTACTGCGCCTCTTCTCTGTGCATTGCTTCCTGACTATGGCACTGTGCTGTGTCTCCCAAATTTCCTGATGTCGGCAACACTGTGTCGTGATGTGAACTCCCACTTGTGGGCGGGAATTGAGGGATGGTAGTGGGAGCTGCGTGTGCTGAGTCGATATTGCAAGGAGGTAGTGGGGAGAAGAAAGTTTAAGGCTGGGAATTAAGTAAGTATATATATATATATATATATATATATTTATATTTATATATATATATATTCAATTGAATTAATATTTAATAATTAGTTTACCTAACAACTATGTTAATTACATATTAACAACCAAGTGAAGGAAATTTGGAGGAAAATTGAAACAAGGGATTTTGGAATAAATTTAGGTAAGCAATTGATTTATATTTATGTATATATGCATTATGATATTTACAAGAATAATATCAGTTAATTGAATGGTTGTTGTAGTAATTAACTCAATGCTATTGCAAATATGAAAATTTGTAAAAATTATATATATTCATATGTTCAACTAAATAATTAAAAATTGGGTATCTTCATATGTTAAACTATATAATTATATACAATTGGTGAATTAGCAATTTAATGTAAATTAAGGGAAAGTATAAATTATATTTTTGAGTTGGAATTATTAAAAATACTTAATGAGTTGTTGTTTGTGCAATTATCATAAATTAACTAAGTTCATGTTAATTTTATTAGGCATAGTGTTGGACGTTAGAAGCAAATTACTTGAAGTTGTGTGATTGTTTAATTTCGAAGGAGTGCAGGAGGAGGGCCCAATTCAGATCCAAGTGAGATATTAGATGTTTGTGTGTGCAAATTTATGTTTATGGTAAATATTTTACTAAATCAAAAGAAAATCTAATTATAGGTGGTATATTCAAGAAAACATCGAGTATGTTATGTTATTGATCCAAATATTGAGATATGACTTGTAATTGCTAATTTAAATTCATATTTCTATGTGATTGATATTTGCCACTGTTATTGCTAGTTATTATGATTGTTTTATTCCTTTCATTAGATATTCTTGCATATTCTATTAAGATTAGATTTATTACTTGCACAACCTATAAATCATGCTTTATTGATTTACTATGATACTAATCTAGTCTGACCCCCTTGATGTCATACAATAATGTTATGAATATTGATAAATATTTCAATGTAAGTTGCTAATTGCCAAATGAAAAGTAATATTAGTGATAAACAAGAAATATCATGAAATTGTTATAAGTAGACTATTCCACGATAACTTGTATAAGTAGGCAAAAGTTTTGATGTTATGAGCTTTTGACAGAGAAACTTATAGTTCCCGACTCTTGACATGTATGTTAGATATAACCAATTGGTGTCAGAGGAGTTGTTGGTATGGAGTGTGGATACGGTTTGCCTTATCAGTAGCTTTGGCCTACGGGTCGGGTGATAACCCTTATGTTTTATAGGAGTTAAACCAATATAAATATAAATGACATTTGTAACATGACAAGTTGTTAGAGAATTGAATAAAATTTTATAAAATCAATTATTTACATGTATAGCTATTTTAGCTATTTACTATTTACATTTCATAGTCTTACAAACTACTGTTTAGTTCTTATATGTATAAGTATGCCTTTACTATTGTTCAATTTTTATATATGCAAGCATGTCTTTATTTAGTATTACATTCATGCAAGTTCAATTTTATATACACATTATTTCTTCTGTTGCGTATTGGATTTATTTTAGCACTACTTATCTCTCTAGGCTATTAACTTACGATATTATACGTTGACTTTTAGGTAAGAAAAAGGAGGTGATTTTATATGTAATGATTGTTAGAAAAATTCGAAATATAAGAATTTGTTCGTGATGATTTGGTGAGATTTAGTTTTCACCTACTTGTCTCGAAGCTCTATATGTCGAGATGAGTTGATGGAAGCTGCGTCTAGCTGAGTAGTCCTATTATGTTACACCACAAGCTTACTTTGGAAGAAGGGAATGTTTGGGGCATGACATATGCTCTCTTAATCATATAAGATACGCTCATCAATATACTATGACATCAGGATATCATTTTATATACTCTAGCTATGGATTGGTCCGTCTGTTTTCTTTGTACATACTTGAGACATAAAAGTTAAGAAGATAGTCATGCTCAAGGAAATATCTTAGCAAATAGATGCAATTGATATATAATTGTTTGTTCTGAATATTAAGCAGCCAATTATTGCTTGAGTTTTTGTTTATTGTACTTTTTATTTTATATTTTTTACGGGAAGTTGGGTCTAGATAGAATCCCCGTAGATTATGATTTCACTTTGATTATGCTCATCATTGGGAAATGAGCTTAGAATATTTATCTTAAAAATTGAGAGAGTTTTTATGGCAAGGATATCCATCGAATATGATTGATAGTAACCATATCTATCATATATAATATAGTTCAAAGTATTTGTCTTTATGGTATGAAGATTATTTTTTGGAATTAACTCTCTTGGTTATGAATTTTTGATAATTGAGTCCATCATTTGAGTTGAGAGTCTTTAATTTGAAGATGGAACCATATTGGGTTGACATCTTTGGTTAAGTTATATATTTCTTATACTACTTGAAAGTCATTGAGTTTGCTTTAATGTATTATTGAGGCTTATTGAAGTGGAGAAATTTGGGACTTCAACTTGACCATCTGACATGTGAATGGAGGGTCTACCTCACACAATTGTCTTTTGTCTTATTAGTGAGGAAAATTGTCCATAGCTCTAAGGTTTGAACATCATTATCTCACTTAGCCCAAAGCAGGGAATTAGTCATTTTTCACTTTTTTAACTTAGCTCATTGAAGCTTTGTGAGGCTAGTAATCTTTTATGTATGATTTTTGAAGCTTTTTGACCAATCAAAAGGTTAACTCTAAAATGCTTTCACATTTTAAGCATTTGAAACTCATGTGGATGATGCCACTTTGTTTATAATCTTCTAATAACCTTGTTTGTCATTGGGGAGTAGGAATTTTCAGCTTCTTACATATAGTGGGGAACTTATAAGTTTTAGTAAACCCTCTAGTAAGATATGTAATAAATATGCCCATTATAATGTTAATAGGTATGCATAGAATTGTCTTGAATCAATATTTAATCAATGACTATGTAGAGTTTGATTTTTGTATGGTCAATCCAAAGATTATAGCTTAGAGGCTTGAATTTGATTGCCTTGGTTTGATCTTGGTGGCTAAGTATATTGACACACTAACTAAGATGGCAAATACTTGCATTAATCTCACTTAGCCCAAAGCAGGGAATTAGTCATTTTTCACTTTTTTAACTTAGCTCATTGAAGCTTTGTGAGGCTAGTAATCTTTTATGTATGATTTTTGAAGCTTTTTGACCAATCAAAAGGTTAACTCTAAAATGCTTTCACATTTTAAGCATTTGAAACTCATGTGGATGATGCCACTTTGTTTATAATCTTCTAATAACCTTGTTTGTCATTGAGTAGGAATTTTCAGCTTCTTACATATAGTGGGGAACTTATAAGTTTTAGTAAACCCTCTAGTAAGATATGTAATAAATATGCCCATTATAATGTTAATAGGTATGCATAGAATTGTCTTGAATCAATATTTAATCAATGACTATGTAGAGTTTGATTTTTGTATGGTCAATCCAAAGATTATAGCTTAGAGGCTTGAATTTGATTGCCTTGGTTTGATCTTGGTGGCTAAGTATATTGACACACTAACTAAGATGGCAAATACTTGCATTAATCTTTTTCATATTTCTTGTATTTAATTCGAAAGCATAAAAAATAAAAAATAAAAAAATAATAATAATAAAAAATAATAATAATAAAATAAAATTTGAAAGCATTCTTTTTCAGCATTTATGATCTTTAATATTTACCTCATCAATTGAAGCCAACTTGGGAATTCTTTTTTTTTTTTTTATGATTGTATCAACCTTATCACTTACATTAAGAGGATTAAGTTTTGGACCGGTGTTGGGCTATGGGCCTAGTCGACTCTAGCCTTCACGTGTAGAGGATTGAGACTCAAATAATTTTTGGATATAAACCCTATCAACTCTGACTCCTTACATATCCTTTAAATGAGATTTATAACTCTGATGATGGAGAGAGGGATTTATAATTCTATCCTATAGACTGTGTGGTTCATTTGTCTCATAATTGTTATATATTTTTAAATTTGTTTAATCATTGGAATGTAGGCCCTATCAACTCCTCACCTTGCATATGGAAGGATCAGGCCTCAGCAAATCCCTCATTTTTTTTTCTATATTTATACCCAATTCCTTATATATATATATATATATTGATTTTTTAAATGATTTGCACCAAATGAAAACTACTTCGGTACACTCCTAAGGTTTGTGTCACTAAAGATGGATTTTGAAATTATTCTAAACATTTTTAAAGCTTCCTAGAATTTTTATATTTTCTTTGATTTTTCTTTTTTATCCACATATTAGTTTTTTTTTAATGTGGATATTCCCCATTTTCTTTCTTTTTCCAAGATTTCTTTTTTTTTTGTTTTCTTATATTTAATAAAAAATCAGGTGTATTGTTTAGAACTTTTCAGTGAAGTTTGATATATCATATCATATCATTGATCAGGAGATTTAGGGCTAAGCATATTGTAGATTTGACAAATAGATGAAAATATCGTGCTGCAAGCCATTCATAGGCAAGCATATTTGCATTTATCAGGTTACAAATATGTATTTCCATATTAATTAATATGACATTTATCTCTACACCAATAGTTACCATGTTGACATCCAAGACTCTTTGTGCTTATGAATGCCATAAATAAAACTATAGAATGACTTAACAATTATACCACATGCAACAAATGTTAAGCACCTTATAAAATGGGTATCATGTGTTTCTTATAACATAACTCATAATAGTGAAGAACAAAATTAGTTCATTATATAATAACTCCAAAATATTTAATAACATGTATATAAGATGAATGTAATGGCATCATGCACGATTATAGTCAACTAAGTATAATGATAAAATATGACATAAAGTGATGTATACTTTATCAATAAGTAAAGATACTGACAAAAGATAGAATAAAAGTGTATGTAGAATAACAGTGCATGCCATATGTATAGAAGTCTTTTAAATTATAGAATGAGGTGTCACTATAGAAAGAATATATGGACAAGACCCAATACTTTTTGAAAAAAAATCATGGAATCCTGAGTAATTGTATCAGGGTGTAAGTTATATATTATGGAATTCATACTAGATTTCACTTTTTGAACATACAAATGCAGTTGACCACAGGTGGAACAATATAGAGTATGTTGCATAGGAAATATAAGACACAACATAATAGGTTCAAGAACACTTATGGGCCAAAAGTTCCATGTTTTCATCATAATGCCAGTTTTGCTTGCTAGGTGTTTAACAACTCTCCTATGGAAAATCACCTTATGTGGTCAATATCCCCACATAATTCCTATATACAGCATCATTTATGATTTGGACGATGTAGGAAATATGACATTGAGATGATAGATCACCAAAATGTAAGCTTCTGTGTGTAGAAATGGGTAGGATTGGATAAATAGCTATATATTATGAATTTAATTTTAGATACTTGGTAGAAATCCTATATATATGCAAAATAATATTCACAAATTGGAATATTAGAGGAAAACATGTAACATACAATATTTACTTAAATGTGAAGTATAAGGATGGTGTACTACCTCAGTGGATCATTTTCTTTGATTGTATCAATGTGTTGGTGCTTGTGTTGATCAAGCACCAAGACATTCATATCTTAGCTCTAGTTGTCTATCTTCTCTATTTTTTTCCCTCTATTTGGTTTCAAATGGCTGATCGAAAAGAATTTTAGCTTAGAAGATAAGGACAAAGGCATTTGATTCATTTTCTATTATTTAGTCTTTTAATAGGAATTCAAGTTGCACGAGTAATCGATGCTAGATCAATTTTGTGTTTCTAAATAACAACAACAACAACAAGCCTTTATCCCACTAAGTGGGGTTGGCTATATGAATCCTTCGTCTCCATTGTGTCCTATTATGTGTCAAATTCTCATTTAATTCAAGTATACTAAGGTCATTTTTATACATCTTAACCAAGTCTTTTTTAGGTCTCTCACCTTTCTTAACATAAGGCAAATCTAATATCTACTCTCTCTAATATATGAGACATGTGGCCATCTAAGGCGACTCTCTAATCTTATCACACCTCCAACTTTTTCCCGAACATACTCATTTCACATTTTATCTCTAAGAGTAAAGCCACTCATCCACGAAAGCATCCTCATCTCTATAACACTTAGTCTTATTATCTTTTATTGGCCAACATTGCACCATAAGTCATGGCGGTCTTACCACCATCTTATAAAATTTTCCTTAAGTTTAAGTTAAACTTTTCTATCACACAGGATGCATTCCTCCACTTCAACCATTCAACTTGAATTCTAATAACATCTCCATCTATTTCACCATCATTTTGAACAATGAGCCTAAATATCAATCTCACTCTTATTAATGACTTGTTCACTTAATGTCACAACACTACCACTAGAACTTCTATAACTAAAATTACACTCCATATATTCGCTTTAGATCTACTTAAACGAAAACCTTTAGACTAATGTTGACCTCCATAATTCAAGTTTCTCTTGGACTCCTCTCTAGTCTTATCAACAAGAAGAATGTCATCGAAAAAAGTACCCTAAGGTACATCTTCTGTAAATGCCTAGTAAGAACATCCATAACTAAAGCAAAAGATAAGGGCTTAAAGCGATCCTTGATGTATTGAAATGGGAAAATATTTTGTCAATCCTCCTTGTGTTTGGACACAAGTATGACTCAGTATACATATTCCTTAATGACTTGAATATTAACTCCTTTTCTAGAACTCTCCAAAGAATATCTCTTGAAGCTGTATCATAAGTTTTCTAAATCAATAAATATCATATGCAAATCCTCCTTTTCTCTATACTTCTCCATCAAACCTCTTGTGTATAACATTCATAAGATCTACCTAGCATGAAACTAATTGTGAGAAACTTTTTGTATCACATCATAACCTATGCTCAATTACTCTCCCATAATTTTAATGACACATTAACTTAATTCCTCTATAATTTGCACACTCTTGTGTATCACATTTATTCTTAAATATAAGAATCAACAAACTCTTTCTCCACTCATCTGACATCTTTTAGTCTTTAAAATAACATTAAAAAGATTTGTAATAAAAATTCCTTGATCTCCTAAACATTTCACACTTTGGAATATCATCGTCCTCTTCCATTTTCATTTTCAGCTTCTCTAACTTCAGTTACTTAATAAAATAAAATTTTCTATTTTTGTTTAGGTATTAAGGTTCTTAAAATTAATTACATTCAGATCCTTCATTGAAAAGGTTATCAAAATATCTCATTCACCTATTTTCAATATCATTTTAAGAAAAGTATTTTATTATCTTCATCCTTAACACCTCAGACTAGTCTTTACTTCTCCCTCTTTAGTTATTTACATCTTTCATCTTTCTTTTTGGTATCAATATATTGTATAAATTATTAAAAAAAAGTTTTTTCAGATCATATATCGCTTTCTTAGAATCTCTACGAGCCACTTTATATCTTTCTCAATTCTTAGTTTTTACATCTAAATCAAATTTTATAACAATCTTCTTATTTCTTATCTTTTCTTGCCACGACTCACCATCAACTATTTTTTATTAAAGTTTTTTGATTCTCCAAAGCATTTTTAACTTGCTTAATTTCACTTGTTACTTTTTTTTCCACATAATATTAGTTTCTTTATGAACATCCAAAATTCTACGCGCTCTTAAAAATATTTTATTTGTGTTTTTTAAGTGTCCCCATCTAATCCTGACAATTTGATTTATTTTTCCTCTTACAATCTTTCATCTTAAAATCTAAAACTAACATCGATCATTGAACTTTCACTTGGAATGACTTTCTTACAATCTTTTACAATCTAAGCGATCTATTTTCTCATTAAAATAATCAATGTTTTACTAGATTCATTTTTATAAATAATATGTTAATCTCTTTTCTTAAATAAAATATTAACTACATCATAAGCTAGGCAAAATCTAATATATATACCTTCTTCATTAATCACTCCAAATCCATAACCAACAACACTTTTAAAATCTTCTACCACTCTACCAACGTCATTTAAATCTCCTCCAATAAATTTTTCTTCAAGATATCTTTTCTATTAATCCTCTAATTCATTCCAAAATTTTCTTTTTGAGCTCACATCAAAATCTACTTGAGGAGCATAAACACTCACATATAATCTTAGATCAACAATAATCTTTAAAGTATAATTCTATCTCCACATCTATTAATATTTATAACATTATCCTTCAAACTTTATCTATAATCACACCATTTCTAGTTTGACTTCTACCTGAAAACCAAAGTTTAAAACCTAAACTATCAATCTCCTTGGCCTTCTCCCCAACCCATTTAGTTTTTTGAATACATAAAATATTTATTTTCCTATGAACCATAATATCTATTAATTCCATTAATTTATCTGTAAGAGTACATATATTCCAAGATCCTAACCTAATTTTAGTTTCATGGACTAACTTCTTTGCCTCGTCCATAATGTGGAACCTTGCTTATTTATCGCACCGGGGCATCTGACCTTGCACATTTTTCAAGTATTCAAGCCATAGACGTAAACTTCCGGGGCCTAGCATTAACACAATGATTTAAATGATTCATATCATGATTATTTCGACAAATTTTACGCTGGCTGTCGACTACCTATCGCAACCCTCCACTTTTCACATCCATACTTGGGACCGGCAATGGTAATGTTCAATTTTGTGCTTCTAAAATTATTAAAAAAAATTGCATGGAATATTATATTAAATTAGGAATACTGGCAAAAATCATTCATAAAATATACACTGAACAACTCTAGAAAATACAATTATATAGGCTTGTTATTAGATCGTACCATAGTTCAACATATTGCATCACATGTTGCCAACTTAATCATATGTACAGTCGTGTAGAGGTCAGAATACTAGGAGTTTGGCTAGGACAAGCTTATGGTAGCATCAGAATGATCAAACATTCATGGATGTGAAATCAGTTTCACTTCAAAACCAATACATACACACAAACACAGTTCATATCAGATGTGGGTTAGTTCACTGCATAGGCATGCATATTAGGACATTGACCTAGCATGTCTTACATCATCCCAGGACTGCTCTTATACAATCACACTTAATTTTAAAATTTCTTACCAAATTCTGATAGTTCACCAAAAGACGCCTTGCTTTTATTAGCTCTACTACATTCTACTTAAGGGACATTAATGGTTCAAGATAGACCTGTATGGTAATATCTTTAGGTAAATAGAGACTAATGTGACAATATAACATAATGCATTGTATTTCCTTTCTTAATTTCTAGATATTCAAGATTTATAAGTTGTAAGTGATTTCTTTGTTCTTGAGCATGCATATATACCTGATATAATTGTCTTCTAAGTTTTTTTCTCCACAGAGGGGGCTTCTTTCAATGGGAAGATCATACCCCAAAATCAGGTGCATTGAAAGGGACTTCTGGTGGGTTGGCTATATGCATAAGCGGTTGTGATGATAATCAATCAGCTCAAGACACTCAGGTAAGAAAATTAGTCTATAACTAGTTATTATTAATATAGAATGAAACCTGACTGAGA
This sequence comes from Cymbidium sinense, assembly GCA_021442155.1. Classification (NCBI taxonomy): domain Eukaryota; kingdom Viridiplantae; phylum Streptophyta; class Magnoliopsida; order Asparagales; family Orchidaceae; genus Cymbidium; species Cymbidium sinense. The sequence goes on from CM038230.1 coordinate 36,256,990, forward strand.
TCTTCATAGTGAAGCTAAATATTGAATTCTTCATAATAAACTATCACAATTACTTAAATTTGTTTTGTACTACTTAATGCTGTGAAGTACTTATCATGAGTTAACAAATGGGTATTTTATCGATGGTATCCACCCTTACTAATGGTGTGCTAAATTGTCAATGTCACTTTCTTAAAGCACATTTTTTCTAATACCGGAGTATTATTTACTTTTTTTCTTTGAGTTCTTTTCATTAATAACAAATACATTCATTATTGTGTAATTGAAATCTTTCAAAATTAGTTCTTGTTTAATTGACCATTCTTGGAAAACAAAATACCCCGTGAATGTGATAGATATTCTTCCTTTTGGTACTTGTTTAATTGGAGATGATAGCAAAGCAATTTGCTTGGTGCATATGGTACATACTCTTTCCTATCCTTGCAAAACCAAAATTTTTTGAAGAATCAAATCTCTTTGTTTCTGATATCACATGCCACTTCTAGTGTTTTCAAATTATGAAGTATGGCGAATATATTAAATATAAAGAGCAGTAGATTATTAGCCACTCAGTTAAGTGATTTATAATTCTATTATAATAATCAGCTTCATATTCATAGAAACAAGAGAGGCTATTAGAAGATTTCAGAACTACATAATGATTAATATTGCTCTTATACCCAATAAAACAGTTTTAAGAATTCACCTAATCAAAGTTTAAAATTGGGCAATCGGGTATTGAGGCGTTTTTTCGTCAGTGAGATGAGGCGTAAACCTCAAAATCAATAAATTGCGCAAAGTAAGAAGTAATATATTAATACTCCATCCTCTTGATTTTATTAAAATGTAACCCATGAACATCTTAAGATGGTAAAAAGTAATTGAGCAAAATATCAAATAACATATTAATATTTAGACATTAAATCATATAGTAAGAAGTATTATACAAATATAAAAGTAATATAAGATATTAAAGTAAGAACTAATGACTTGATAATTTAAAATAAATGTAATCTAGTAAGTTTTTTTTTCCACTCAATTATCCATTATCAAAGCAAGAACATCACAAGTAAAGATGATAGCAATGGTGGCCAACGTTGTGCGTAAGGAGTGGAGAAAGTACGAGAGTAGTTGCGCTTGTCTATTGTCAGCCCAAGATTGATTGTGTGTGTTAGGGCATGTTATTTGGATATTTAAAACTTATAGTTGATTAAGAAAAAAAAATCTAAAAGTAAGCCTCACAAAATTGAGGTGATGAGGTGGGCTTGAGTAGCGCCTCACATTGTGTGAGGCTTAAGTTTTATAGTGATTTTTCAAAAAAGCACTGAGGTGAGTTTTTTATGGCAATTTTTTTAAATTAAGTATGGTTAGAATCTGAATTAGGTAACTAAGTATTAATAAAAAAAAATTTAAGAATAGGTATAGTCGCCCAATTAGTGGCGGCCACTGCGCCGGTTTCGGCGTGGCGGGCCATCTCGAAATTGAGGCCGGTCGCCCACTAATGGGCGGCTTCAGTCACAGTGTCACGCCATTGGTGGCGGCCACTACTGTGCTTATTCGATCGGAGCTATATATATGGCCTATCATTCTATCTCTGATTGTTTGAAATCCCTTCCTCCGCTCAGATCAAACTCGCCGCAGAGCAGTCCTCCCCCCCTCTCGGAACTTCTGCGGCATGCCGTGGTGCCGCATTGCGTCTTGTCGTATTGATAGAAAATTAATACATATGCTTTTTTCATGTTCTTGTTCTTCTCTTTTGTCTTATTTTGTATGTTTTTTTGTGATTTGATCAACAAACTAAAATTCAAGCAAAAACATATATCTCATATCCCCCTCCCCCCTCACACATTAAGTTGGTAGAGGCGATTAATATGATGATTAATACTCTAATATTCTAATACATTAATGAGTCAACTATTGAAGCATAGAAAAATTTGGCCATATATTTGTTGTCTATCTTATTAAGGGTATTCTTTCTTTAAAACCTAAAATAATGACATTATAGTTTGGACATATTGAACTATTGAACACTTATTCAATTTAACAACTAAGATAATTTTAATTTTAATATATTTTTCATGTGTAATACTCATCTAAGAATCTCCTTTGTCTCATTAAGAGTGCTTCATGTCAAACTTCTTCAATGATATTGCTTTGGTTTAATGATCTTTCTTTGATTTTCTCCTATAATCAACACGCCATCTTCCTAATGAAGAAATATAAGAGATCCTTAGTAATACCTTTGATATAACAACAATGATCTAACATTTGTAAACTTTTTTGTAAACTTTTTTTACTCATAATTATAATCAATATTTTTTTCAACAAAATGCCTTGTAATCCCATCATAAAAGAAAATTTTTAGAAAGATTTACGTACATATCATACAATTATTCTGCATTTACATATCTAACATTTTTATGAATGGAAGTTGCTTTTCGTTTTGGAAAGAAATTATGATTCAAATTGATGTGGACTGTGTGAGTAATATATCTTATCATCAAGTTATCTCCATATTCCCTTTGAGATAAATCTTTTCTTTGATGTATCTTAACACTATTATATTTGATTTTTTTTACGGCGTGATGGAGACGCGTTTAGGCGTCGGCGACATCTTGGGAGGCCGTACCACCATTGGGCTACACTGCGGTTCATCCTGTGCCTCCTGCATTGCATCGCTCTCGATCGTAAGTGAATTTTATTTTTTAGAATGAGTTCTTTTGCTTTTATTTGGACGGGACTTAGATTTTTTTTTGAGCACGTGGAGGCGCATCACAGCTCTTTGAAGTGGCCATTTACCGAGATTCATCAGTGGGCGGCTGGGCTGCCGCTGACATTTAATCCGTAGATCATCATTTGCCGCTTAGTTGAGAGAGATGGTCTAGACCAATACCTTCCACCTGTTGTAGGTGAGATATTTGTGGCGCTCAGGGACTTGGCGATGATTCAGGATTACGGGTTGATGGGCTACTATCATAGGCGATTGCGATTGTGAGAGAAGAGATGGCGGCACTTGCGATGATTTGTTAGGGCGACACCCGCGTGATGTATCATGATCCGTCGGTCACGGATGATCGGCGTTCAGGATGGGTCACCTATGAACATACATGCCGGGAGTGTGAACTTTTCTGAGTCATCAGTGAGAGAGTTCCGTCACGTGCTTATATTTTATTTCGATTGTACTTCTTCTTGCGTAGTTGAAGGTTCACCTGATTTACCGTTCTGGGACGTTCTTTGATGATCTATGGGTGGAGCGTTTAGCTCATGAGGGGCTGCAGTGGATTTGCAGCAGCCAACATGGATTACTACCTCTTTGATTTGGGCTTGGAGCATATTATGTGGTCGACTTTACATGTTCCATATCTGAGCTTTTGGTCTCGGCGTTGGTTTGAGGTATGTTGTTAATTACTTTCAAATTATCGACTTATATATATGTTTAAAGCTTTTACAATGAGATGGAATGAAAGTGTTAGCCGTGATGGCGAATGTTGCGATATCTGAAATAAAAGATGAACTGCGGCAAACATATTGGATCTGCAGTTAACACTTTAATTTAAATATGTCATGTAGATTATGTTTTAACATAATTTTTTTCGTGATCGGGAGCCGTCATGCAGATCGCGCTCCATTCTTCGATAAAACGACATATGGTTATGAGTCCCTTTTATCGTAGAAGGGTTGAGTGACATTTACAGATAAGTCTTCGCTTACCTTATTCAGTAGATGTAGCACAGTTGACCCCAGTTTCAAAATGGTGGGTAAGCGGATCTGCGTGGGTTGATTATCACCGATTGCTTCTTGGGAAGGAGGATTGCCGTCGAGGCAGATAAGGATGTAGACGGGAAAGGCGGTATCGTGGTACATGTCTTGGTTGGATGTGAGCTTCTCGTATTTCTTGTGCCGATCCTCCGATCACTTACACGCACCGATAAGCGTATTTATGGTTCGATATAAGTATTCAATATTTATGTAAGTGTAACACATTACATTTTTCGTGTAGATAACGCATCTTCGCCATGTCGTGGATGATCACCCTACAGGGGATGTGGATGGTATGGATCACATGGCGTGCATATTGGTGACACATCTACGGATGAATACTGAAGGGTGTCGCATTGGCCCGGGCGTACATATCTTGATAGTCCTTCTATTATCGTCAGTCGCCCCATATATTCATGTATAACCACATATTCAGTCCAGGATGATATGGCGCCTGCTGAGATCTTTAGAGGATCAATCGATTGCGTGATCATCCATCGTGCACACGACATTACACTGGTGCTATTCCCTAGGAGGAGATTGTCACGGTACTTTTATAAGTATATTTATTTTGTAATGCATCTTAGTTAAGCGTGTACATGTCTAGAAGTTTGTAATGAAGCAGATAAATAAAATGCCGCTGAAAAGTATCGCGTCACAAAGCTTTATGACAACTTTCTCCTGCACTCAAGCCGGTGTCTTTGATGGGCGATCAGCGTGACCTCTGCAAGATCTGCTCATATCATCACTGTGTTTGAATATAGGGCTGTCTATCGGCGTGAACATGGTAAGACACTGAAGATACGATGGCGGCGCTCTCATTGTGCGACGCCTACGCCGTCTAATATCCCGATATCTCGCTCATCGTCACTAAAAAGACGTGACGCGTCTGGTGGTCATAAACAGCAGAAGTAAGGCGATATGTCACATATTAATACGAAAAAAAAAATCATAATATCGAACTTACGCTCAATCGGCGACATGATAGGCAGTAATAAATCCTCGACAACCGGCGAGCAATCGCCGAAAGCTGTCGCGATATAATCGGCTTTAGAATCCTTCCCGATCATCGTTTTAACTCATACGATAAACGACTCCGGCTATCGATAATGCGACTCTTTCGATGAGAACTTCAACTATATCGAGCCTGCCGTATATCGATAATGTCATTGCTTCGTGCGCATCGACGCAGTAAAATTATGTTAAAACATAATCATGATATTTAAACTAAAGTGTTAATGTCAACCTGTGTTGCGTGGATCTTATTCACATTTTCTGCAACATTGCCATGGGGGCTCATTCCATGCGCATTTAAACATGCTAAAGGCATAATTTAGTGTAACATACCCACCAATCAAGCGGAATGGTGAATAAACCTACGTATAAAGCCCAAATCTCGAGGTAACTGAAAGCCATTTTGGCCGTTTGTCATAATGAATGATAAAACGCTCCACTAGACATCATCTTAAAAATCCGCGAAGTGGTATCGAACCGAAGTATCGGCGCATCGTAAATATAAAGCGATACAAATGTCGCTTCGCAGCCAGAAAGTTTTTAAGCAGCATGGCATGCATCATCGCTGTCAATCGCGGCGTATGCGGTGATAATCATGGTACTGTGGTGTCGTCATCAGCGAATCAATGTCTTCTCCTCGTCGCAATGCCGTAAGTCTGATAAAAAGCCCATCACGGGCATTCATCACTCGGCGAGATGAAGGTGATGCGAATCTCTACGATAATTGATTGGCTACACTACCTGCTTCTAATGCCGGATGATCGTAGCCGCTGTCGAAGCAATACTGGGCACTCAAATGTCAAAAAATCCCATATGGGGGTAGCTGCGTATTAAACGCGGCAAAATGCCCAGGATGAACCGGCGATGAAAGCAACGGCGCCAATACAGAAAAGACGCATATATGATACATCAAAGAAAAGATCTCAAAGGGAATATGGAGATAACTTCATGATAAGATATATTACTCACACCAATTTGAATCATAATTTCTTTCCAAAAAAATAACTTCCATTCATAAAATGTTGAGATATAACAAATGTATGATATACATGATCTTTTAAAAATTTTCTTTTTTTATGATGGGATTACAAGGCATTTTGTTGAAAAAATATTGATTATAATGAGTAAAAAAAGTTTACAAAAGTTTACAATGTTGAGTTATATCAAAGGTATTACTAAGGATCTCTTATATTTCTTCATTAGAATTGAATAGGAGAAAATCAAAGAAAGATCATTAAACCAAAGCAATATCATTGAACATGACATGAAGCTTAATGAGAATTCTTAGATGAGTATTACACATGAAAATATATTCGTAAAAATTATCTTAGTTGTTAAATTGAATAAGTGTTCAATAGTTCAATATGTCCAAACTTACATTTTAAGGTTTTAAAGAAAGAATACTAATAAGATAGACAACAAATATATGGCCAAATTTTTCTTTGACTCGTTCTTCATTAGAATGAAGTATTAATCATCATATTAATCGCCTCTACCAACTTAATATGTGTGTGTGTGGATATATATAGATATATGTTTTGCTTGAATTTTAGTTTCGATCACAAAAGAAACATACGATGAGAACACAATAAATAGAAAAAGAAGAAAAGAAGCATATGTACATTAATTTTCTATGAAAGACCACAATAATGGCCTATATCGGCTGCGGAGAAAGATGCTGGGAAGGATTTCGGCAAAAAAAGATAAAGGAGGGGTTTTATACTCTTAATAGGACATGCAGATTAGTGGCGAATAATGTCGATCGCCCGCTAAGGGGCGGGGATATATATAGATATATGTTTTTTTTGCTTGAATTTTAGTTTTGATCAAATCACAAAAGAAACATACAGATGAGAGCACAATAGAAGACGAAAAGAGAAGAACTAGAACATGAGAAAAAGCATATGTACATTAATTTTCTATCGAATACCTGGACAAGACGCCAATGCGGGCATCGGATATATCCGGAAGTTCAGAGGGGAGGACCGTGCTCTGGGTGGCGGTGAGTTTGAGAGTCTGGCGGAGGAAGGATTTGGCGAATCGAGCAAAACAAAAGAGATAAGGCCGATCGGGGTCGATCGGCCCTAATAATATGTCGGGACCAGTTGCCAGATTAGTGGCGGCTCCGTATCAGCGATTAACCCACTAGCGGCGGCTCAGTAAGCCAATTAGTGGTAGGCGGCCATTTCATTAAGCGGCCGCCACGTCGATGGCGGTGGGCGTGGCGACGTCTAATTGGTAATATACCTATTCTTAAATTTTTTTTATTAATACTTAATTACCTAATTCAAATTCTAACCATACTTAATTTAAAAAAAATTGCCTTTTAAATAAAGCACCCAACTAAGGTTTTTATGTGATAGAATATTCCAGATTTGCCAAATATATAGGCTGCTTGGTTTGGGCTGGGCTTAAGTTAGGCTTATGTACCCTAGCCAAGTGAACAACCTTGACATTCTTATGGTAAGAAATTCTATTATTGACTTAATTCTTTTCAAGGTTTAGACCGACTAAAAGATAAGCACGAGGTTAGTGAGATTAATTGCTCAAGCTTATCTGTCACGGTGAGTAGTCTCTTTCTTGTCTCTTTTCATTGCTTGCCTTTGCATGATCACACGAGTTATGCTTCTCTATAATGAGCATTTTCTGTCTACTGCTCTCCGCTTCTCTTACGATTACCCTAGTTTCTGCTACCTTTGAGTAACTCCTACAAGTCACTGGCCATTGACGATTTTTTTTTTTTAGTCATTTCATTATAATAAAATCAACCATCATTAAATTTATAATCATAATGAAGTTCAATAATAAATAAACTTATATTTATGTTAATTTTAGAACATCATTATGAGCGAAGGATATGAGATTAAACCAAAGCACAATCAAACAATTTTCTCAACTTTGCTGACAAAAATTTGATTTTTTTAACAAGTCACTCAACCTCACTTAATGCTAAATCCTAGTAACGCGTGACTTAGCTTAACCTATGCCCAATTAAACAGGTCAATATAGAATAAGTTTTTAATACAAAGACAATAATTGTAACAATATTATGATTATTCTTTATTATTTAGATTCTTTTGCTAATCTTATTTTTAGTATTATGAGAAATGCTTGCTTCCTTATTTTGCAATGAACTATCACATTCATGAAACAATCCCCGCTGAACATTTTCATTTCATCACCTTAGCTAGGTATTATTGTATAGATATTGAAAATAATATATAATCGTTATTGTTGTATGCTAGAAATCTAGCTAGTAGAATAAGAACTAATCTTGGTATCTTACTCTTTTTTGATTCACTCGTGCAAATAGTCAAATAAACTAGAGAGTAAGATATAAAACTTTTTATGCATAAAATTCTAAATAGGCAAACCATGAGCTCTTACCTAGTTAAATAACATCTAATAGTATAAAAAATGGGTTACAAGGTTCTAACTTTTTAATTATAGAAAGTGTCAATATAATGCTAAAAAAATGTTTTTAGTGTGATGAATAGTGAAGATTGAGGTTATTGATTAGTGTGTTTTGAGGTATTTATAACATATGTATTGGGAGAGGTGCTCGTAGCGCAGGTCTTGAGAGCAATGACAACATCTCATATATCAAGTGATGGCTATGGCATAGTTCTTGATGTAGCTATTCTTACTGCTTAATCGAAAAATGATTTTGATACAGCAGCTCTTATGGCACAATTGAAGGAAGTCTTAGGGCATTTAGAGGCCAGATTGAAAATTTTCTTGTAATTTTCAACAATTGATGATGAAAACTATGTCATGATTTTAGATTTTAAGATGAAGGGAAGATAAAAAATAAATTAAAACATTGTCCTAGGATTAGATGAGAGTACTTAAATAATGCTAGTAAAAATATTTTTAAGAGTAAACTACAATATCTTATAATCTAAGATGTTAATGAAAAATCTAATGTTATGTGAGGAAAAATATCAAGTGAGCAAGTTACAAAAAATGTGCTTGAAAAATAAGAAAAAAAACTCATATTACTAAAAGTAGTTGGCGGTGGAGTCAAAATGTGTAAGAAAAAATAAAAAAATATAAATTTTTTTATAAAAATTAGTTTATATATAAAAGCTTTGTGAATTGAGAAATATATAAAGTGGTTCGCAGAGATTTTAAGTAAATAATATATAATATAAAGAATTCAGCATTTAGTAATTTATCTAATAGACTGGATATTAAAGAGAGCGAAAGATGCATGTATAAGTTAGCTAAACAAAGAGATAAGAAAATTAAAGATTTAATTCAAGTAAAGTGAAGTGTATTAAGGATAAAGATTTAAAAGTATTTTTTTTTAGAAGAGAATATTCAACATAAGTGAATGAGATATTTTGATAAACTCTCTAATGAAGATTATGAGAATGCGATTGACTTTAGCAACTTTAGTATTTTAAATGAAAACATAGATTTTTATTTTTATTATTGTATTAGTAAAATTAAAGTTAGAGAGACTTAAAAAAATGAAATATGTAAAAACAGTAGGATTTGATGATATTCTACTAGAAGTGCATAAATGCTTAGGAGATCAAGCAATTTTTTTGGCTTATTAATCATTTTAATATTATTTTGAAGACTAAAAAAATGCTAGATGAGTAGAGAAAGTGTTTGTTGATTTCTATTTTTAGGAATAAAAGTGATGCACAAGTTTGTAAATTATAGAGGAATTAAGTTGATGTGTCATATATTAAAATTATTGGAAAGGGTAATTGAGTATAGGTTGCAATGTGATACAAAAGTTTCTCAAAATCATTTTGGTTTCATGTAGGGTAATGAAGAAGTACAGAGAGAGTACGGAGGATCTACATATGATATTAATTGATTTAGAGAAAGTATATGACAAAGTTTGAAGATATGTGCTTTGGAGAGTTCTAGAAAAGTCATTAAGGATATGCATACTGGAGTTGTTATTTGTGTTCAAACACAAGGAGCATTGACCAAGTATTTTTTTATTTTAGTTGGATTATATTAAGGATCGGCTTTAAGCTCATATCTTTTTGCTTTAGTTATGGATGTTCTTACTAGACACTAACAAGAGGGTGTATCTTGGTGTATGCTTTTTGTTGATGATATTTTTCTTATTGATAAGATTAGAGAGGGAGTTCAAGAGAAACTTGAATTATGGTGGTCAACCTTAGAGTCTAAAGGCTTTTGTTGGAATAGATTTAAACTCGAATATATGGAGTATATTTTTAGTCGTAGAAGATCTAGTAGCGGGATTGTGATATAGGTGATCAAGTTATTAAAAAGAATGAACATTTTAGATATCTCGGGTCTATTGTTTAAAGTGATGGTGAAATAGATAAGGATGTTTTTAGCCGAATTCAAGTTGGATGGTTGAAGTGGATAAATGCATTTGGCCTGTTGCATGATTAAAAAGTCTCACTTTGACTCAAGGGAAAATTTATATGATGGTGGTGAGACTTGCAATGTTTTATAGTGCAAAATGTTGGCTAGTAAAATAGAAGCATAAAATTAAGAAGTGTTGTAGAGATGAGGATGCTCAGGTGGATGAGTGGCTTTACACTTAAAGACAAAATGCGAAACAAATATATACGTGAAAAGGTTGGAGTAGCTTCAGTGGCTGATAAGATTATAGAAAGTCGGCTTAGATGGTTTGCTCGAACTTAGGTTAAAATGCAGGGTGAAACAATCCTCTAACAATGCTTGTCATTGGTTATATTTTTGATTTGTGATTTGAATATACCACATCATAAATCTAGATGCCATGATTGCTGTAGTTGTAATAGACCAAAGTTTAATGAGTAGATTAACAAGAATAATTTTGAGAAGGTTTATCATCCTTGATTTGGGATCACTGAAAAATACAAATAATATCTTTCCATGTATGTATTCTTTTATTCAAGAGGAGCATTTTGTCACAAAAATATTTGCGAAATGGAGATTCATGGAGGTCAAAGTGACCTTGGAAAGTCTTAACTTTTTTGAACGATTTGCATAATAACAAGTGCACGTGGATGCGATTAGATAGTGTTAGAGTGTTGTCCTCTTAAAGAAAAAATTGAGAGTCAGTCACTTGTCCCTTAGTTTTTTAATGGACCTAGCGAACGAGCCAAGTGATTTGAGCTAGACTAGCTCATGAACTAGTTGAGTAAAGCCTCCACAATCCGAGTCCTGTGATTTTTGAGATCAATGGACTAAATATGATGAGCCAAATCTTGTGTTAGGAATTCTAACATAATTGTTTTCTAAATTAATTTTGTAAAATAAATCTAAGCATCACTTAAGCTAAATCCTTTTTGTGATTAGTGCATTGAGATAATGTTTTTGCTTTTTTTAAATAGGATTTTATAATCCCAACAATTGCCCCCTTATTTTTATATGCCTTGGCTTATATGTTCAAAAATACTTTTTTGAATTTATAAGCATGCATGTTTGGTTAAATAACAATTTGATGGAAGCTTCAAGTGCAACTACTCAAAAAATTTCAATGTAGACTATTTTTTGTGGTAGTGAACCAAGTCATTCTTTCTTAATCATGGCTTTATTTGTATGAAATGTCGAGCTATATAGTTGCAATATTAGACTAAAATTTCAGTGAATATTTGAGTTGGAATTCACCTCTAGTGCTCAAAAGGCATTATGTGTTCCACTAAGGTTCAAAACATTCAATTTATATCTAGAATATCCAAAACTAGTCCACAATAGCTTGACATTATATAAAATAATGCCTTTTCTATACTACCATTTTTAATCATTTTAGTAATATTTTATTATTATTTTATTAGTACTCTTTAACATATAAATGTCCTCTTCATCCCCTCCACACCCAATGACACCCACATGAAAAGCCACAATCCAGCCTTCTGACTCAAAATTCACCCAAACAAGAGGCTAGTCTTAGTTTAGATGGTGGTGCGATGCACAAGGAAAGGAGAAGAGAGAGTAAACATCGTGTTATAGAGGGTTTGCTATCATGGTGTTGCTAAGAGCAAGCCGACATCATGTTGACAAGTGCGTGCTCATTGTGTTGTAGGGTGTTAGTGAGTGTTTTGCTTCAGAGAGAAAAAGAGAATTTGGTAGTGTTTCTTGAAAATTTTGCAAAGAAACCCTCATAAGTGCACTTCAATTGAAATACGAGATCCTCCTTTTTCTTGCATTCTTCTACCCATCATTTAGTTTGATGTTTTAATATGCATGTTTGTCCATATGAATTCTTTCTGTATTAATTTTCTTAAGGTGATTCATTCATTTTAGTTTTCAAAAATTTTGATTGTTTAAAAATGTTAGTAGCTAATATTCTGTACCTATTATATTCTATTTTTTTTTAAAACTAAATATCAAAAAAAAAATGCTGGCATAATAAACTTCAAAGTCTCATTTCATGAATTTTTGTTGTGCGAAACAAGCTCATTTTGTCTACAAGCAAAATTTTATGATATGAATTTTGCAGACGTCTCTTTTCGAATAAATTGCTATGACTAATATTTTGGCAAAAATTATTGATTTCTTTTGTATCTCATGGCATTTTATTATTTCGGGAAAAAAATTTAAGACTTTATTTGTAGAAAATTCTAGCTGTTGACCCTGTTAGTTTTTGCTAACTTTTTTTTTAAAAAATTTTCAACAGCATTTAGCTCTTCCCCTTTTTATCAATGTTTCATCTTCTTTCTTAACAACATGATTCAATAGATGTTAACATTGCATCTTCATTAGTTTTTTTCGTTATTATTTGAAGTCAATGCTATAAATTTGACCGCTCTTTCTTTAATTATTTAGAGTATACACAGCTTAAAACATATGTTATAATTTTAGAATTATTTATCAGATCCTAAAGTCTTAAAGCCATTTTTGTTCAGTTTGCTTAATTAGTAAATTCATTGAACTATTCTTATTTTTAGTGTTTTGAACTAAGCATCTTCTCATAAACACACCTCATGAGAAAAATATTTCAATGCTAAAATTTATTAGAAAAGTTGAATAATTTAGTTAACGTGTTAGAGATCCTAAGTACCGATATGATAATAACAAAATCCTTATATTCATTTGGGAAAAAATTTTAAAATTCATGATATGCATCTTAAAAATTAGATCTTAATTATTCAAGGGAACCCAACATACCAAAATTATCTTCAGATGATCTTAAGTTTTTTTATTTATTTATTTACTACTGTCATAACCAAATGGCCATAGCTTGGCAAAAACATCTAGAAGCCAAATTTGAGTGGATGTTATCAGGATATTTATTTCAATCAAAAACTAATTGTTGATATATTTAAAATATGTTAATAAAATATTCATCATATTGATATTGATTAATAGATTATGAAGGTACCCTACATTGCAAAGAATCATGTGCTCTCATCAATGAAGTATAGGCTGTGATTAATTTTCAATTCGTGACCTAATGAAAACTTATCATGTTAATGGAAAAATAAACGAAAAAAAGAATGGGATTATTATATAGAACAAAATTTATAAATGCTCTTTCATTAGCTTCTGAGACTATGAAAGAACTCTCAAAACTATGAAGAATTTTAAGGTAGGAATATCATTTTGGAGAATCTATAAATAGAATTTGTATTATGATTTTAGAGTTGAAAGTTAAGTATGGATTTTATATCTAGAAGTTGTAACTTGGATATAGATGGATACGAACATGCCATTTTTTTGGTGAAAGTATAGAATATTGATTTGTGATGACTGTAAAAGAATTAGAAAGATAATAAAGAAGTAGAAAAAGATTAATTTACTAAGATATGATAACCAGGTAAGTTAGCATTATGCTTCTTACACCTTATCCTAGAATAAATGAAGAAGGATATTCACATGTACAGTTATAATTGTGTTCATACTATACAAATACTTTACATGATGCCAAAATATCAACAAATTGCTAATAAATTATTAATAAATTGCTATCAAATTACTAACATAATGATAAAGAATAAATTTTCTCTGGTAAACTCATGAAGTAACTATTAAATAAACATTTCATAAAATAACATAGGTAACAATTATAATTTTATGCCCTCATCAATTCTCTGGCTATGTAATGTTATTCCGAAGAGTGTAGCGATAAGATAGAGAAAGTAAATATAATACTTGATTAATTATAGATCATTGATCAATGAATGACAATTCTAGATGACTCGAGGATGATGTCATTTTGCACGGTACATCAAAGAGCTCATTTAGAAGTAATTGACTCATGTTTACGTCTTTGAAGAAAATTTGACACCCTTAAGCTTAAGGAGATGAATATTTGTGTATAAACAATAATAAAATGCCATGAGATACAATATTTGTGATATGAGTGCAAGATGCATGTGAAAGTTGAAAGAAAAAAATAATGCGACTATTTTTGTGACTGATAATTGATTGCTGAAGGACCAATAATATGCTGTGTATAAACAATAATTTTGAAATTTATAGTGCAATAACTTTCTATTACACATGAATGGGGCATAAAATTGTGGAATTTGATTTTAGTTTTTGGCTAAGGTTGATTTGTTTGTTTATTTGTTTTTCATTATATAAGATTGTCTGAATAGGATTAGAATATGTTTAAAATTCTTAGATTTGTTACTAGTTTGCTGGAGGAAATCAAAGAGGAATTTTAGGAGGTAAATTATATGTTTGTTTTTATTGGGAATCTAAATTGTAATTTAAATTTGAATAGAGTTAACTATGTGGAGATTTGGTGGTTTTGTAGAGGTTTGCTGAATAAGAGAGAAGAGGGCCATGAGGGGTCATGGTGAGTTGCAAGTTCATATGAAAGGAAATATCAAGGAAAAATAACTCGTTGAAACCAAAAGAAAAGATCAATATTAGAATTTGATTTATATGACAGCAATCTGATGTATGAGTGACCCAAAATAATAGCTTACGTATCAATCAGTTACACGAAAATCTGGAAAAAACTAAAAAGAAAACAATGGATAAGCTGAAAATATTAAAAACATATTAAGTTATAAGCAAGTCGCATACAAGAACATATTACCTCTCTCAGAAGGGTTTCAAGTTTTTACATTCATAGTAAGAATTTTATGATGCCATAAAATTGTTGTTAACTGTAGGAGTAATAAGTTACTAACGAACTATAAACAAACTACTAACAAACTAATGATTGAGACTAAATATCTCCAAAAGGATGAAATGACCATGAGGTCAAAAGATATAAAACAATTTAAATATCCTCATAAAAAATCTGAATGCATAATACATTCCTAGATAATGCAACTAACATTAAAATCTACTTAATAAATTAAAGTTTATTAGCTGCAGCATATTGTTCAAAAGCAATGCTTTCATAGTTCTGTCCTTAATGGTCCGTTGTGATGCTAACCGTGCTCATATTTTAACTTTTGCCTTACGTTTAAAAAGAAGCTTAAGAACCTACAACATTCGTAGATAAGAAACTAGCAAATAATATATTGACGATACTCTTAAATTTTTCATTCTCAAGGATAAAGCACCGGGGAAACTCTATTAAGCTTGAAATACTATTTTAATGTAGAATCTTAACCCCTAGATTTTACCATAAGACTTGTGCATCTTGAGCAGAAAAAAAAAAGAAATATGAACAGATGGAGAAGGCCAAACAGTTGAACTTTCACGTGAAACTTATTTGAACTCTTATTGGTCGTTCATGTTTGTTTAGAATTGTATTTAATGTTAATTCTAAGTTTAAAAAAAAATTTCTATTAAGTTTTAACCTTCTTGGCTTTGGCCGGTCAATTTTGTTTTGTTATTCATAATTAATCTAGCTCTCCACGTCACTATTGCTTCTTCTATCTTTGAGCAAAAATGATTCTTTTGATCTATCTTCTTATCTTAAATGGATTTCATCATCCCACTTTCTTTAACTTACTCACTTAGCATCATTATTTTGTAAATTGAACTCTCTAATTTGTGGATGCTCAAAACCATAGTATCTAGTCTGTTCTTTGCATCCACGCTTCTATCTTAAACTAATGGAGGCTATTTCCCTCTACAGGCTCTATCCGGCTCTGTCATAACTGGTGCCATGATATACAGTTTAATTTACGCTGTTGAAACTGATCCTGGAACAACATATGGTCGCTTACTCAATAGCATGCGCTCTGTTATTCGTGGGGCTGATGCTTTTGTGGGGCTCGGTGGTCCATTAGCCTCTTTTATGAAAAGAGTGCTCAGTTATGGAATCAAACAGGTATTTTATTTCTATAAACAATTTTCTTCGCCATTAAAAAATTTTTAGAAATATTTCTTTCAACTTTGCCAAAACATATCACTGAAGTTTGCAAGACTTTTTAAATAATTTTTTATATTAGGTTCAGGTAGTATATAATGTTTTGTAAATCAGATCACCAAAGATGTTTTACTAGAACTACCAAAGTGATTTCCCGTTTCTTGTTATAGACTTCTGTATGTTATTTGATGATTAATTATAGTGGGTTAAGGCCATAATCCCCATGCATCACTTTCACTGTTGCACTCAAGTAAAACCTCTATAATAACCGTCTTCTTTTTCTTTTTCTTTTTTTGAAAGTTTTCGTCTTTTTTATTCTGTGATGTGATATCATCATCCACAGATGATTATGACCACCATCTTCTTCTTTACTTCCATCATTAGCATAATCATCAGCCTTATCCAATGAATATTATATTTGTTTTATGAACCCTCCATTATCATTCATTCTAGATAAAGAACCCGCTTAGTGATGCGCCTGATATTGGTTCCAGGTTTGTTTGCATGGCAAAAGAATGGCTGATATAGAGTTGTTTCATTTTACAGGATCCTCAGCTGTCGGCTTCCGAGATGTTCGACATTTATCAGAAGCCTTTTCTCCTTTAAAAGAAGTAATTCATTGTTGTAGCTGTTGTTATAATGTCCATATAACTTTATTGACTGCAAAATACTAACCCCAGTCAACTAAAGCGTTACTGACGCTATTATACAATTTTCAGTTTTTGAGTAATATCATGTACTTCCGTTTTCTTGCTTGGAAAATAAATGAAATTCGGGATATATGTAGAGTTGCTGTAGAATGTTCTTACCTTTAATTTACTCAACATCTGCTTGCTTTCGTTAATGCTTACGCTAAATGATAAAAGGAAAATCAAATTTTGTGCCATTATGGTTAGAGCTTCTCCTTTTAAAGTGTTTCTTGGTTGGAGGTCTTCGTATAATTTAGTAATTTTAGAAAATTTTGTCAAAATTTTGAGATTGAATTCCGCCTACACTCAATTTTTTCAAAAGAAAGAAACTATACCACTAAGGCATAATTATTGAGTGATAGCGTGATTTTGGCCATAGAAAGATGTAATGGTAGATGAGTTGTGCATTAATTATTGATGTAAAAAAATTGAGTTGAATTGATGGATTGTCAAACAAACATTGTTTGGTTGGTTTAGTTATAAGTATGTTTTGGATTTTCTCTAGTTATCACCTGATTTGGGATCAAATGACTTGTCTATAGGGGTGTGCATTTGATTGATTTGGATGGATTGGATGATAAATTTTTAAATTTGATTGGTTTTAGATTCCTAAAAATATTGAATCAAACCGACCAAATAAAATATAAAATCAAACAAATTGAATAATAATTTGGTTTGGTTTTGGATAAATCGAAATTGGCTATATTTAAAAATTATTTGTATAATGAACAAGATAGAAGTAAAATATTATAAATATAATTAAAATATAATTAACTACTCATGCGTCAAAAAATATTTAAAACTAATTTTTACTACTTGAATGATATTTTAAACTTAGAAGTTGATGGAATCATATTATCATATTATGAGATTAAAATATTTTAAAAAATTGAATAATGATCTTCTAAAAAAGTATCTATTAAATATTTAAAAATAAATAAAAATAAGTGTATAATAGATAAATTTATTATACATAAATTAATAATATTATATTACATATAATTACTTTAATTTATTTAGTTCCATCTAAAATTTTATTTAACAAATCGATTCAAAAAATAAAAATCAAAGTTTTCATTAATTAAAATCAAAATTCAAATTACTAAGTTCAAAATTGAACCAAATTATTTAAAAATTTTAGTTCGGTTTGATTTTTTTGGTTAAAACCAAATAATATACACCCCTACTTGTCAAGATTGTGTGGGATGATTCTTGAGAGAGTTGAGTACTTTTTGAGAATATTTCTTTAAACAAGTAGATTATTAGAGGATGAGAGGAGTCAAGGTTTTTGAGGGAGCTCTTTTATGATGCCTTCTTGGCAAGTGGTTTGGTTTGTTGTTAGACAATTAAAGTGTCAATTTATTATTAAATGTTTGAGTCGATGTCATATTTCCATAACTTGATCGAAATTTTGATTTATTGTTATAATAATAATAATAATAATTATTATTATTATTATTATTATTTTGCCTTTTATAACCAATATTTTGTAAAGAAGGCATAGTATAGAGGGAAGGAGGTGATTAATTTTATTTGATCACTTTATAGTCGTGTATGTAGTCCTATGACACTATATAAATGAGGTCTAGAGACATCTTTAGGATCTTTTTAGCATCTTCTAGATTTTTTTGGCTTTATTGAGATCTCTATTTTTCTCTGAATTTTTAGACTATTGTGTTCTTACTAGGGTTTATAATCTTACCCATATTTTTTGAGTTACTAGTGATCTTCATAGTATTTATCTTGCAAATTTACTAAATTTTCTTTTTGTTTATTGCCCACACTTGTTTCACATAGACTAAAAAGAGCGAGGTTATAATAAAGAGAGAAAGAAACTTTTTTTCTTTCATTATATTTACTTCTATTTTCTTAAATGAAATAGTTACTTTTTTCCCTTGAATAATAATTTACTATTTCAAGACTAATTACCATCCTGATTTGTTGGATGAGTCTCTTTTTGGGGAGCAACAAGTGGTTTAAGATTAGGTTGGTATTTGAACATAGGTTTTGATAGATCCTGGTGTGTGTTGTTGATGAAAAATGGCTATAAATAGATAGGAAAATTAAGCTCTACCTTATATCACTAAAGAAGAAGAGGACGAAAGGACTTTGTAATGTCAGATCAGCAAGGTGAACCTTTAGCAACTTGGTTGCTCAAGTTTTTCGAGGTTAATCTTGAATGAGTGCATCACATAGTGATTTATTGATATTCATTCTAGAATGTAAAATTAGGACTTAGATGAAGATAATAAGGATCTCGTGCATTCTTTTAAAGGATGACACTAGCTATTTATGGTTGGAAGTCAAAATTGTCATCCCTACCTATGTCAGTTTCTTCAACACTAGGAAGCTTGACATGTGAGCTATTCAACTAAAGACATATTTTATCCTCTGGGCATCTTTCTAAGAGAATGTCTCATTTTTCTGACTCAAACTCATCAGGCATGCTTTGACATGGTGAAATGTTCATTGTAGGCATGAGTATTAGAATGTTACTTGAGAGTAATTTAAGTTGTTGTTTCACAAAGAATTTTACTTTATGATATGAAGAACAATGATGGAGGAAGTAGCATAGATTATGACTATATACCAGGAGTACACGTTTTGACAAAGGATCTCGTTTGGAAGAAACCCAAGATATGAACATGTGAACTCACCCTCAGGAGACTAATGAAGAACTCCTTGGCACAAAAGGTGACAACCCTTTGAAGACCCACTGACTCGACTAGTTAAATTCGGTGATCACCTGTAGCACTCGACAAAAGGAAGATTAGTCTCACGATCCTAAGACAAAGATCTCTTTGCTCGCTTGGACGATTGACACCCAACAATCCAAATTAGCTTAAAGAAGAGTATGGGTGGCCACTATAGGACAACCCATCAGTAGCCTCTCACTCAATAAGAGTTCATGATGCAGTTTTCACTCAGTCCACAAAGTATGAGTGAGAGCTACTTAGATAGAGAATCCATTCACTCAACATCCACATTGTGATTATATGATGTACATGTATCCATATATGATTTGTTCCTCGAGTTTGTATACATTTATATTTATTTTTGAACACTCTATAGCCATATATATTGCCCCTTCTGGCACTATATAAATGAGGTCAAGAGACATCTTTAGGATATTTTTTAGCACAGTTTGGACTTTTCTGGCTTCATTGAAGCCTCTTTTTATTATTTTTTTATTTTTTAGATTATGGTGCTCTTATTAGGGTCTATAATTTTAGCTATATTTTTTGAGTTACTAGTGAACTTCATAGTATTTATCTTGCAAATTTACTAAATCTTCTTCCTATTCATTGCCACACTCGTTGCACATTCCCCCCTCCCCCCTTCCCCCTTTTGGATCCAATAGTGACAACTTCACGAGCCAATTATGCAAAGATATATTCTGGAATTTAGGAGATAATCATTGATGATTAATGTGTTGATGGAGATCATCTAAAGTTTTTAATCAAGTACACAACAAGGTAGCATCTTTAACCCATTTAAAGATATTAGTCAAGTAAGTATGCTTTTCATGCCCATCGAACGAAACAACAAATCTCATGATGAGTAGTATTCCAATTGCAATGTTGTAGGAGACACAAATTTCACAAAGAAAAAAGTAGAATTAAAAGGGCCCTAATAAAGATAATTCATAATCATCTTCCTCAAGAAATGACCTTTATAGTGATCACTATATGTTAAAGATGATGTTGCTTTTTTTCTTTGGTTTAGGAAAGAATAATTCTCACTGATTGCATTTGAGGGGCTGATTACTAGTGGGCTTCCTAAGGGCTAATTTTAATGAGAAATTGTAGCTAGTGGGCTGCAAATGATAATGCGATATTTACAATAGTGATAAGAAGCATCCCCTTGTCCTTAGACTGATAACTTGGAAATGGACAGGTTTGGTAACTTGTATCTCACTAGCTATTTAGTAGTTTTTAATGTAATATTTTCTTTTCTTTTTCACTCAAGTGTAGTTTATTTCTTTTTGTTTTTACCGATTGTAGAGCTCTATAAATAAAGCTATATTTTAGCCACATAAACGCAATGGAGTATTAGAGCTAGGTTTTGTTTAAGTGATAAAAGATTATTATAGGAGTGTCTTACCAAGTTTAGCAAAGGGGAGAAGTTCTACCATCGTTGTATCAAGTCATACCATCATTTTGAGAGTCTCTATGGAGCCCTCACTTTTTCAAATTATTTTTTACAAACTAAATATGAAGGAACTCCAATGGTTGATTTAGATAGTGATTTAGGGCCGAGATAAGATTAGATGCCTAAATGGCACAAGATATAAACGTGCAATTATTGATATTTTCTTTCTAACATGGGATATCAATAATGCTACGGCTTATATTCCATGGAGGAACACATTGGATCATCATACTTACTTTACAACAATGCATAAACAATTTGGGAGTTAACATGGTTTACTTAGCTCTTGAAAATTATCTTTAATTGTGTGAATTATAAGATCAAACTTGTAGGAATCACGAGTATCACAAATACTTCACCACTCATACAAATTTGGCAAGAAATAGTTATCTTTGAGTCAATTGATTGGAGCAAGGAGTGTGTACATAAATATATCGAACATTTTCGAGAAAAAAATAATGTATAATTTCTTTGTAGGTCTCAATAAAGATTTAGATGAGGACTTGGAGGAATCCTAAGTGTTCATCCACTATCTAATATTGAAAAAGCATGTATAGAAGCCTAAAGGGAAAGGCAAATGTTGATTAATGTTATTCTTTTATAACCTCTTGAACATAAGTAAGATAATGAAATATTATGACTATAAAATCATATTGTTCTTGTGAATTTTTGGATTAGAGATCAATAAAGAGGATTGATAGTGCTAGCAAGGTCAAAGGTCTATATTGCTTTAATGATCCAACAAAATTTATTATCTAACACTAAACAATTTAGTATAGCTGAATGAAAAAAAAAAGATATTTCTTAGAAGTGGCTAGATCTATTATATTCACCACTAATACCTTTAAATATTATGAGGGTGATGTTATCCTCACATTTTGTTTTCTTATAAATGGCTGTTGTTGAAGGTATTTCAGTTCTAAACTTCATTTAATTTATTTACCAATTGCCTTTTTAATATTCGTATTATTTTATATCTATCAATTAATATCTTGGGAATAGCATTTATCCACAATCATGAATCTAATAGAAATAATCAAATACCAAGCTTTCAACTGTATCATGCTTGGGTAGATCAAAAAGGAGTATGAATTCTTTGAGAATAAATTATTCCCTTAGAACAATTCATTTCTTGTTGATATAGAAGAGAAATAATTTTTTTTTTGAAATTCTCGAACCAACTAATGACAGATGGCATTGAGATTATTGAAACTTATTAATTTTTTTTTGGATATTTGAGCAAATTTAATCACAAATTCATACACACTATGCATATGCAAGGACTTGAACTCAAGACCTCTTGGTTGAAAGCTAAAGCTCTCAATCGCTAGGCTAAAATGCCTCAATCTCATGACTTCCTCGTTGTACTATATTTACTTTTGAAGAAAAAAATCTACAAAGAAGTGATATCAGTTTAACGTCTTGAAGTTTATCATGAATTTTTCTTGGACTCAAAAAATTCTCAAACTTCTCTTTCTTGTGATATTACTCAACATTTTTTAACAAATGTGATGGGATATGATCATCTATCATTGAAAAAAAAATATTTTAACTTTGTAGAAATTGCAAATGAAAGCTCTTGAAGACGAAATGAAAGCTCTTGAAAAAAATGAAGGGGGATTTACATACATACCACACAATTCTTATGTATTTTCATATCTAACACCTGAAGTTAGATATTTACTTATCTAACACTTTTCTATCTTAAAAAGGTACATTTCACTTTTAAAAAGTGAATAAAGTGGTATTTTTGATGTGATATTGAAGATTGGGATGTTATATATGTAAACATTGAAGTTTAGATATGTAAATACATAAGAATTGTGTGGTATGTATGTAAATCCCCCCAAAAATGATATATGAGAAGTTATTCAAAGATCCAAGGATGCCATCTTTGCGAGATATAAATAGGACTTTATTGTAAAATATTGATTTAATCGATCCATGGTAAGATATAAAAGGACAACTTATAGGATTGACTATTTTGAAATATTTGCTTTTGAAAGATAACATCATTCAAGCCTTTCTTTCATTGACAGTTAACTTTGATTGACCATTTAATCAAATGAATTTTAAGACTGCACTTTGGAATGGTTAAACACTACCATTGCTGGTCCCAAGTCTGGATGTGAAAAGTGGAGGGTTGCGTTAGGTAGTCGATAACCAGCGTAAAACTTGTCGAAATAATCATGACATGAATCCTTTAAATCATTGTGTAAATGCTAGGGCGTCCCCTGGAAGCGACGCGTTGTATGAATTGAATACAATGAAAAATATACTAGAGCCACTGCATCGGCGCCCGGGTGTAGTGTTAAATAAGCAAGGGTTCCCACATTATGGATGAATGCGGGCAAAGAAGTTAGTCCATGAAACTAGAATTAGGTTAGGATTTTGGAATATAGGTACTCTTACAGGTAAATTATTGGAATTAATAGATATTATGGTTCATAGAAAGATAAATATTTTATGTGTTTAAGAAACTAAATGGGTTGGGGAGAAGGCCAAGGAGATTGATAGTTTAGGGTTTAAACTTTGGTATTCAGGTAAAAGTCGAACTAGAAATGGTGTAGGTGTAATTATAGATAAAAATTTGAAGGATAATGTTATAAATATTAATAGATGTGGATATAGAATTATAGCTTTAAAGATTATTGTTGATACTAAGATTATCAATGTTATAAGTGTCTATGCTCCTCAAGTAGGTTTAGAGGTATGCGTAAAAGAAAAATTTTGGAATGAATTAGAGGGATTAATACAAAAGATACCTCTTGAAGAAAAAATATTTATTGGAGGAGATTTAAATGGACATGTTGGTAGAGTGGTAGAAGATTTTAAAAGTATTCATGGTGGTTATGGATTTAGAGTGCCTAATGAAGAAGGTAAGACTATATTAGATTTTACTTTAGCTTATGATTTTGTAGTTGCTAACACTTTATTTAAGAAAAGAGATGAACATATTATTACTTATAAAAATGGATCTAGTAAAACACAGATTGATTATTTTCTGATAAGAAAAATAGATCGTTTAGATTGTAAAGATTGTAAGGTCATTCAAAGTAAAAATTTAAGTACCCAACATCGATTGTTAGTTTTAGATTTTAAGATGAAAGTTTGTAAGAGAAAAAATAAACCAAACTATTGTTCTAGAATTAGATGGGGACACTTAAA
The DNA here is from genome assembly GCA_021442155.1 of Cymbidium sinense. Classification (NCBI taxonomy): domain Eukaryota; kingdom Viridiplantae; phylum Streptophyta; class Magnoliopsida; order Asparagales; family Orchidaceae; genus Cymbidium; species Cymbidium sinense. The sequence goes on from CM038230.1 coordinate 36,280,957, forward strand.
GAACACAAATAAAAATATTTTTAAGAGCAAGCTACAAGAGATTAGAATTTGGAATGTTCATGAGGAAGCTAACATTATGTGGGAAAAAATAGCAAGTGAAATTAAACAAGTTGCTAAAGATGTGCTTGGAGAATCAAAAGGAAAAGCTTCTTTTAATAAGAATAGTTGGTGATGGAGTCAGAGTGTGCAAGAAAAGATAAAAAATAAGAAATTGTTATAAAACTTGGTTTAGATGTAAAACTGAGAATTGGGAAAGATATAAAGTGGCTTGTAGAGATTCTAAGAAAGCGATATATGATGCAAAAAAATTTAGCTTTTAGTGATTTATACAATAGATTAGATACTAAAGAAGGTGAAAGATGTATGTATAAGTTTGCCAACCAAAGAGATAGGAGAAGTAAAGACATAGTTCAAGTGAGGTGTATTAAGGATGAAAATAATAAAATAATTTTTTTAGAAAATGATATTGAAAATAGGTGGATGAGGTATTTTGATAAACTTTTCAATAAAGGATCTGAAAGTACGATTGATTTTAGCAACCTTAATACCCTAAACAAAATAGAGAATTTTATTTTTATCATCGTATTAGTAAATCCAGTTAGTGAAGCTTTAAATGAAATGTGGAAAAGCGATGGGGCGGATAATATTCCAATAGAAGTGTGGAAATGTTTAGGAGATCAAGGAATTTCTTGGCTTACAAATCTTTTAATGTCATTTTAAAGACTAAAAGATGCCGAGATGAGTGGAGAAAGAGTTTGTTGGTTCCTATATTTAAGAATAAAGGTGATGCACAAGAGTGTGCAAATTATAGAATTAAGTTAATGTGCCATACATTAAAATTATGGGAGACGATAATTGAGCATAGGTTACGATGTGATACTGAAGTTTCTCACTGTCGGTTTGGTTTCATGCCAGGTAGATCTACTATGGATGTTATACATTTGTTAAGGGGTTTGATGGAGAAGCATAAAGAAAGTAAGGAGGATCTACATATGATATTTATTGATTTAGAGAAAGCTTATGATAAAGTTTCAAGAGATGTTCTTTGAAGAGTTCTAGTACAGAAAGGAGTTAATATTGGTTATATTCAAGTCATTAAGGATATGTATACTAGAGCTGTTACTTGTGTCCAAACACATGGAGGATTGACAAATATTTTCCTATTTTAGTTGGATTACATCAAGGATCAGCTTTAAGCCCATATCTTTTTTTTACTTTAGTTATGGATGTTCTTACTAGGCATTTACAAGAAGATGTACCTTGGTGTATGTTTTTTGCTGATGACATTCTTCTTGTTGATAAGACTAGAGAGGGAGTCCAATAGAAACTTGAATTATGGAGGTCAACTCTAGAGTCTAAAGGTTTTCATTTTAGTAGATCTAAAACTGAATATATGGAGTATAATTTTAGTTGTAGAAGTTCTAGTAATAGTGTTGTGACATTAGGTGAACAAGTCATTAATAAGAGTGAGCATTTCAGATATTTAGGCTCTATTGTTCAAAATGTTGGTGAAATAGATGGAGATGTTATTAGTAGAATTCAAGTTGGATGGTTGGAGTGGGGGAATGCATCTGGCCTATTATGTGATAGAAAAGTTCCACTTAAACTTAAGGGAAAATTTTATAAGATGGTGGAGACTTGCAATGACTTATGGTGCAGAATGTTGGCCAATAAAAGAAAAGCATAAGACTAAGTTAAGTGTTACTGAGATGAGGATGCTTAGGTGGATGAGTGGCTTTACTCTTAGAGATAGAATGAATAATGAGTATATTCCAGAAAAAGTTGGAGTAGCTCAAGTGGAAGATAAGATTAGGGAGAGTCACCTTAGATGGTTTGGCCACATAAAAGCGGCCATCCGATGACTGATTAGGAGAGTAGATGCATTAGATTTGCCTTATGTTAAGAAAGGTAGAGGTAGACCTAAAAGACTTGGTTAAGATGTATAAAAATGATCTTATTATACTTGATTTAAATGAGAATTTGACACATAATAGGACACCTGATGACGAAGGATTCATGTAAACCACCTAGTGGGATTAAGACTTGTTGTTGTTGTTGTTGTTGTTGTTGTTGTTGTTGTTGTACTTTGGAATGGTTACTTAAATGGAGAAGTTTACATGGATCCCTCTCAGGAATCAATGATATCAGGACAACAAGCTTAGCTTGTTGATTGAAGATATCTAATTTTGGTTTTAAATAATCACTTCAAGTCTGATTTGAAAGTTATACAAAAGTTGTGTGTCAACAAAGGTTCAAAAAGCTTATTATGCACACCTATTCTTCAAGCACATGAATGTTAAATCTATCTGACATTATTATTATGGGAGATGATGATTTGAAGATAAGCATCTTGAAGAAAAAAATGATAGAATAGTTCAAAATTAAAGATTTTGGGCTTTTAGGTTTGTTTATTATTATTATTATTATTATTATTATTATTATTATTATTATTATTTTGGAATGAATATCTAGGAATGAAATTGGCCTCATCATTTTTAAGAGAAAGTGTGATCTAGATCTTTTATAAGAAATTGATTTAATTGAAAGCAGACTAGTTGACATTTCACCTGATCATAACATTAAATTGAGTGACAATGGCTTTATTCTCTAATGGATAAATGAAGATATCAAATGTTGGTAGAAAAACTCATTAGTTTGTCTCACACTAGAAGTAACACAACCTTTGTTGTTAGTTTAGGAAGTCAATTCATGCATTATTATGAAAAACATATGAATGCTCTCTTTATAATTCTCTGCTACTTGAAAGGAAGCTCTGGAAGAGAGATAATTTAAAATTATAAAAGCATATTTTATATACTGATGCTGATTGAGTTAGGTTTATTATTGATAAAAGATCCACTTCTAAATGTTGCACATATGTGTGTGGCAATCTTTTAATCTAGAGAAGCAAAATATAAAATATGGTGGCAAAGAATGGTATTTTAATCTAGGAGATTGTTGAATAAATATAGTTCAAACAACTCTTTCAAGAATTTCATATAATTATTAAGGCTTTTATGATATTATATTGCAACAATAAATCCACCATCAGGAAAGCACACAAGTCCATCCATTATGATTGGATCAACATATGGAGATAGATCAACATTTCATTAAAAAATATTCAAAGTTGAGATGTGCGTCTTTTATATATTCTCTCATTTGATTAAATTATCAACATCCCAACCAAAGTGTTGACTAAAATCTTGTTTTGAAAATTAAGTGATAAACTTGGTTTGTTTGATGTGTATAAACTTAGTTGGAGTGTTTAAGATGCTATAATTTTGTCACGGCTCGGATTAGAAGCTTAGAATACCAAGGTGGGAACAGACGGTCGGATGGATAAAGAACGAAAAATTTTACTTAACATCGTCAATAGAAATAAAAACTACATAACATTTTTTCAAATCATATAAGAGTCACTACAAATCCAAATCACATTTAACAAATTTGTCCACAAATATAAAATATCCACCAATACAAGTCATATAAAATACAATCTAAAATATAAACCAACATAATACCATCTCTTGAAGTCCCTCTACGACGATAAACATAATCCTCTCTTCGATCCTTCATCTAGTTAGGAAGGTTATGCGAAAAAAATATAAACAACTTGCAATTGAATAAATTTTTTAGTGGATAAATTATGTTTTTACACTATAGTAAAATAGGAAGGTAGAAATAGCATGCATGACAGGTTTTATTATAAACATGAACTTTGAGTAAATGTGGGATTCAACAATCTAATATATAAGAGGTAGATGCAAATGAACATTTCTTATGAATTTTATTTTCTAATTTATCAATCATTTCAGGAGTCGTCGTCTAAAAGCTTTTCCATAAGAAACTTTTCCATAACTCATCTGAAGGACAAGTAACCATTTCCATTTACCTTTTTCATGCATGGGTACATTGTGTCTCTAGTAAGTATCATAAGGGGATGAACTCCACTTTCAAGCATACACATTCATAATATAAAATTTATAAAGCTATTCGTATTATCTCAAAACAGTAAATCAATTAATTCTGTACAATGATATAAGTAACAACATGATCTAATATTCAGACTATTCATTCAATATGGAGAAAATGAGAAAATAAATCACAATTTGAAGTACATAGACAATTTATAATCATGTGCAAATGCATTCCATCACATGAAAACTAAGTAAACTTTTATCATAAATGTAAGAACATAATTACTCACTTTAGTGTGAAACTTTCTCTTGAATCTTTTTCCCTTTAACACTTCTTTTTTTAATTGAAGTCCCTATGATTAGAAACATTAACTTAGTCAATACTCATAACTATCTAAGTGTATACAGTATTAAAACATAACTACCTCTCTTATGATAACATTTATAGTTCTACTAATTCATTAGAGACATTAAATTTTCTAAATAATTTCTCATTTTTATTTAGATTATCGATATTTATCTAAAATATTTTAATTTATTAATTTCTTTATCAATTATCAAATTCATTTTATTCATTATTAAATTGAAATTATAGTTCCACTAATATGCATGTAATATAATCATTTGTAAGCAGTTCTATATATTTTCTTCTAAAATTTTCAATTAATTATTTAAATTAATTCATTTTTTTATTCACCTCATAAAATTTATACTTATAAATCCATAACAAAAAGTAGTTTTTATATGATTATAAACTATAATATATTACATATTTATTTGCATTTATTAAACTAAATGTCAAGTAAATATTTAAGATTATTATTTTTATATGTAATTATTTAATGTTTAAATAATTGAATTAATCTATACTACAGGGAAAGGTGAAATTTATGTTCTCTTCCTATAAATAAAATTAATCGGGTTCTTACTACATCCATCTCTTTCATAATCCTCAATTTAAATGAGTCTCGCAATTATTTTCTACATAATTCTAGGCATAATTAAAAATATAAGCTATGTAGAAATAAAATTATAAAATCACACATATAAGTTTGCAAAATTTGTTATTCCTCATCGAAATTTGTCATCTTTTGTTTCAATCCCTTATCAAGTTAATAAAAATTATTTCAAAATTAAATTGGGGTTTATCATGTTAGAGCATAATTAAATGAAAGTAAAAAATCTTTGTTTATAATACTTAAACTTTACCTTTCTCTATAAGATCCCTCGGTTTGCCCTAGGACTCGTGCTCGTCGCCCATCCTGCATCTCTCATGCGCGCATTCTACTCTCCTCTCTCTCTCGGTCGTCGGCACATGGAGGGCCTCTGGCGGCTAAGTGTCGACGGCTGGGAAGCCGCCTCACTCGGCTAGGGCATGCACACAAGCCTCTCTCTCTCTCTCTCTCTATATATATATATATATATATATATATATATATATATGATTTTTTTGGTTATTATAATCTGTCCCTCTTATAAAAATATCGTCCTCAAAATTTAATGAAAGTAATAGAAACAAACATTCATTTGATTAAATAGATGAGGATAAAGTCCTCACATTTCTGATTCCTTCTCCCACATAGCTTCTCGTTTTGATCTATGTTTCCACATTACACATACAAATAGAATTTCCCTATTCCTGAGATGCTTAACATCATAGTCTATAATTCTTTCTGGCTCCTCTATAAATGTGAGATCAGGTTGAATATCAATAAGATCATCAATAATTTTGTTGGCTTCATCAGTAACATATTTTCGCATGAGAGAAATATGAAACACATTGTGCACTCCTTGCATATCAGAAGATAAAGCCAGTCTATAAGCCACTTTCTCAATTCTTTCTAGGATTTCATATGGACTAATATAGCGTGGACTTAACTTCGTAATCTTGCCAAAATGTTTAATACCTTTCATGAGGCTGACTTTAAGGAACACAAACTCTCCCACTTCAAACTCTACTAGCTAATATTTAGTATCATAATATTTCCTCAGCCTATCTTGAACAATTTTTAATCTATTAATCAAATTTTTTCATTGGCTTCATCTACTATATCTCCACCAATGATTCTTCTTTCACCTGTTTCCACCCAACAAAGTGGTGTTCTACATTTCCATCCATACAATGCTTCATTGGGAGCTATACCAATGCTTGTTTGAAAGCTATTATTGTAGGCAAACTCAATCAAAGACAAGTGTAATTCCTAATTTTCTCTAAAATCAAGTATACAAAGTCTAAGCAGATCTTCAGGTGTCTAAATTGTTCTTTCTGATTGGCCACCAGTTTGAGGATGAAATGTAGTACTGAAAGTAAGCTAAGTACCTAAAGCTTCTTGAATTTTTCTCCACAATCTGGATGTGAATCGACTATCCTGATCGGATATTATAGACTTTGGCACACCATGTAACTTCACAATTTCATAAACATACTTTCTTGCTATCTTTTCAACAACAATAGATTATTTAATAGATATAAAGTGTGCATATTTAGTCAATCTATCAATAATAACCCAAATAATATCGCAGCTTCTTCTGGATCTAGATAAGCCAACCACAAAATCCATGGCAATATCATCCCATTTTTACTCAGGTATTGGCAAGGGCTATAAAAATACGCTTGGCTTCTGGTGTTTAACATTAATCATTTGGCATGATGGACACTTATAAACAAATTTATCTACTCTTCTTTTCATCCCTAGCCACCAAAATATTTTCTTAAGATCTTGATACATTTTGCTACTGCTTAGATGAATTGTATAATGAGAGTGATGTACTTCATGTAAGATATCTCTTCTTAAATCTCTATAATGCAAACTCTACCCTGATACTTCAATAATCCCTCCTCATCAATTTCAAAATCTTCTGTATGACTTACTTCTACCAAATTTAAAATTTTCTAAAATTCAACATATTATTGTAAAGCATCTCGTATCTTGTCCTTTAAATTTGATTGTATAACCATTTAATTTAACAATAAAACACGATCATTTGTGGATTCAATAATTGAAATTTCTAAGTTTTCTAAATCTTGAATCAACTCCTCCTGTTGAGAAATCAACCAATTTGCACTACCAGATGTTTTTCTACTTAAAGCATCAGTAACTACATTTACCTTTCCCGGATGATATCGAATATCCAAATCATAATCCTTAATGAGTTACAACCATCTCCTTTGTCTTAAATTTAGTTCCTTTTGAGTAAAGATGTATTTTAAGCTTTGATTATTAGTGAATACTTCACACCTTACTCCATATAAATAATTCCTCCATATTTTTAATGCAAATACCACTACTACTAACTCTAGGTCATGTGTTGGATAATATTTTTTATGATTTTTTAATTGTCTTAAAGCATGAGCAACCACTCTTCCATTCTGCATAAGTACACAACACAAACCTCTTAATGAAGCATCACTATAAATCTGAAATCCTTCTATCCCTGATGGAATAATTAATATTGGAACAGTCATTAAATAATTCTTCAATTTTTGAAAAGCCTCTTCACACTAATCTGACCATTCAAACTTAACTGCTTTTTGTGTTAACCTGGATAATGACATGGCAATTTATGAAAACCCTTCAATAAATCTTCTATAATATCCTGCCAATCCTAAGAAACTTTTGACTTATGTGATTGTGGTTGGTCTGGGCCATTCAGCAATTGCTCTGACTTTACTCTGATCCACTAAAACACCTTCACTTCTAATCATATGCCCCAAAAATATGATGTTATTTATCCAAATTTTACATTTTAAAAATTTTGCATATAATTCATTTCCTTTCAAAGTTTGCAAAACAATGTGAAGATGATTTGTATGAGCTATTTCATCTCTAGAATTTAGAGAATATCATCTATAAATACAATGACAAATGAATCCAAAAATAGTTTAAAAAGTCTATTCATGAGATCCATAAATATAGTTGGAGCATTAGTTAAGCCAAAAGGCATCACCACAAACTCATAATGTTCATATCTTGTACTGAATGCAGTCTTTGATATATCTTCTTCTTTAATTCTAAGTTAATGATAACATAATCTTAAATTAATTTTTGAAAATACTGAAGCTCATTCTAGTTGATAAAAAAGATCATAAATTTTTTGGCAAAGAATATTTATTCTTCAATGTGGGTTTGTTAAACTCTCTATAATCTATACATAGCCTTAAGCTCACATCTTTCTTCTTCACAAATAATACAAGAGCTCCCCAAGGGAATGTGTTAGGTCTGATAAAGCCCTTCTCCAATAATTCTTGTAGCTGGTTTTTCAAATCTTGTAATTCTTTGATCGCCATTCTATATGGTACTTTTGCTACAGGTTCTGCACTTTGAATTAAATCAATAGATCTCATTGACTAGAGGTAAACCTGGTAAACCATCCAGAAAAACTTCTGGATACTCCTTCACTACCGGTATATCTTCTAACTTATTTACCTCTTTAGTAATATCAATAACTTGAGCAAGAAAACTTTCATCATAACTTTTTGCTAGCATCTTTGGAACCTTTAAGCAAGAGACCATCATAAGTAATACTCCCTTATGTCTCATAAATTTAAATTCTTATTCTTTATGAATATTGAATTTGACTATCTTTTTGTAATAATCTATAGTAGCATAATATTTAGATAACCAATCCATTCCTAAAATCGCATCAAATTCATATAGCGACAGTGCTATTAAATATGCATCCAAGCTTCTTTCACATATATTCAAGTTCACACTGTAAAATTTTCTAACATTCATATGATACCCATTTGGCATTACAACTGGTAATGCTACAGTCATTTCCATTACTTTCAATCTCATAATTCTCACACATTCCTCAGATATAAATGAATGCTCCAGTATCAAATAAACCTTTAATTGATTTATTTTGAATAGAGATAATGCCTATAAATGAGTATATATATATATATATATATATATAGCACAACATAAAATTTAATAATGTTAATTTAACTAAAGACATACCTGTAATGATGTCAGACAGGTTTTTTTGCTTCTTGATGTATGTGTGCATAAACTCGAGGCTGTGTATTCCGTCGGTTCTAATTCTAAGATGAAACTAATGCAGTTGATTCAATCATTCTTTGTTTGCCAATAGTTCTTTGAGGAGGCTAAACTCTTATCCTAGTATCAACTGAAGATTTCTAACCCAATGTAGGATAAGATTTTGCCATATGTCTTGCCTGATGGCACCAAAAGCAAGTATTTATACCTAAGAGGCACTCTCCTTTATGCGCTCTTCCACATTTTGGGCAAGTAGTAATATTTCTACTGCTGGTTGTGGTATTATACTTAAGCTTCTTCCAGTTTGATTTTTTAATTTGAACATTCTGTCTAGATTTTGGCCCATCATCATTTCTCCTTTTCTGAATATCTCTCCTCCTCTGAGTAGCTTGTAAATCAATTATATTTTTCTAGCCCTCTCTACCAGTACAACATAGTCATTAATGCATAGAAGAATAAAAGGTTGTCTGACTACATCCTTTAGACCAGATAAAAACCTATGACATTTCTCTTTTTTATTTGGTATCAATTGAGATGCATACCTTGAAAGTATTGTGAATTCAGTTTCATACTGCATGATAGATCGATCTCCTTGTATAAGCCTGACGTATTTGTCCTGCATTTATCTTCTAGCTGAGAGGGGTACAAACCAATCTCTAAATACATTCACAAAATCCACCCATGAAAGAAGATTATAAGGCATTCCTTCAAACTTTTCTTGTAATTATTCTTGTTGCCATCTCTCAGCTTTGCCCTCAAAAGCAAAAGAAGCTAATGCAACGCTTCTTTCTAGAGGGCATGACATACTTTCTAAAATTTTCTCTATCCGCATCAATTAGTTTTCTACTTTTATAGGTCCTTCTATTCCTAAGAAAAGAGATGGCCTCATATCTTAAAATAATTTAATGTATTTGTCCATAGGATTTCCACCACTCCAACTAGCTTGATTCTGCTGATTTCGTATCATCTGAGTCATTGCTTCCATTATTTAAAAAAATACATCTATAGCAAGTGAAGGGGGTTACACCAAATTCTGGTGGCTAGTAGTTTATGCCTCTCTATTTTCACCCATAACATCTTCCTGAATTGATTCCATAGACCTGAGAAGCACAATTTATTTATAGCCATTATGCATTAATTAACATAATCATATGCAAATATATTCATAAAATTTATTATCTTCTTAATGGCTCTTTGATTATGATCATACTTATATCACTAAATGTAAAATCTCAGCTCTGATACCACTCTTGTCACGACCCAACCCGAAAGCTTCGAATACTAAGGCAGGAACGAAAGGTTGGATGGATAAAGAAAGAAAAACTTTACTTAAGATGTACAATAAAAATAAAAAATACATAATATTTTTCTAAATCACATAAGAGTCACTATAGATCCAAACCACATTTAACAAATTTATCCACAGATATAAAATATCTACCAACATAAGTCATATAAATCACTATCTAAAACATAAACTAACATAATACATATATCTTGAAGTCCCTCTACAACGGCAAACATAATCCTCTTTTCTATTCTCTATCTAGTTAGGAAGGTTACCTGAAAAAAATATAAATAACTTGCAATTGAATAAATTTTACACTAGATAAATTATATTTTTTACACTATAGTAAAACAAGAAGGAAAAAATAGTATGCATGATATGTTCTACTATAAACATGAACTTTGAGTAAAAGTGCAATTCAACAATCCAACATATAAGAGGTAGATGCAAATGAACATTTCTTAGGAACTTTATTTTCTAATTTATCAATCATTTCAGGAGTCACCGTCTAAAATATTTTTCATAAGAAACATTTTTCATAACTAATCCAAATACAAGTAACCATTTCCATTTACCTTTTTCGTGCATGGGTACATTGTGTCCTTAGACAGTACTATAAGAGAGTAAACTCTACTTTTAGGTATACACATTCATAATATATAATTTATAAAGCTATCAATATTATCTCAAAATAGTAAATCAGTTAATTCTGTATAATGATATAAGTAACAATATGATCTAACATTCAGACTGTTCATTCAATATGGAGAAAATGAGAAAATAAATCACAATTTGAAGTACAAAGACAATTTATGACCATGTGTAAATGCATTCCATCACATGAAAAATAAATAAGCTTTTACCATGAATGTAATAACATAATTATCCACTTTAGTGTAACATTTTTTCTTGAATCTCCTTCCTTTTAACACTTCTTTTCTTAACTGAAGTTCATATATTTAGAAATATTAACTTGATCAATACTCATAACTATCTAAGTGTATACAGTATTGAAATATAATTACCTCTCTTATGATAACATTTATAATTCTACTAGTTCATTAGAGACATTAAAATTTTCAAATAATTTCTCATTCTTATTTAGATGATCGATATTATCTAAAATATTTTAGTTTATTAAATTCTTTTTCAATTATCAAATTCAATTTATTCATTATTAAATTTAAATTATAGTTCCACTAATGTGTATATAATATAATCATTTGTAAGTCGTTCTATATATTTTCTTCTAAATTTTCTAATTAATTATTTAAATTAATTCATCTTTTTATTCACCTCATAAAATTTATACTTATAAATCCATAAGAAAAAATAGTTTTTATATGATTATAAACTATAATATATGACATTTATTTGCATTCATTAAGCTAAATGCCAAGTAAATATTTAAAATTTTTTTATATGTAATTTTTTAATGTTTAAATAATTGAATTTAATCTGTACTATAGGAAAAGGTAAAATTTATGTTTTCTTCCCATAAATAAAATTAATCGGGTTCTTACTACATCCAACTCTTTCATAATCCTCAATTTAAATGAGTCTCGCATTTATTTTCTACATAATTCTAGGCATAATTAAAAATGTAAGCTATGTAGAAATAAAATTAAAATCACACATATAAGTTTGCAAAATTTGTTATTCCTCACCGAAATTTTTCATCTTTCCTTTCAATCCCTTATCAACTTAATAAAAATTATTTCAAAATTAAATTAGGGTTTCTTATGTTAGATCATAATTAAATCAAAAGAAAAAATTTTAGTTTATAATACTTAAACTTTACCTTTCTCTATATGTTCCCTCATTTTGCCCTAGGACTCATGCCCATCACCCATCGCACATCTCTCATGCGAGCAACCTCCTCTCCTCTCTCTCTCTCTCGTCAAGAGAGGGGCCTGGCTCGTGCGGCAGGAAGGCGCCTCACTTTGCATTACAGCCTCTCTCTCTCTCTCTCTCTCTCCTTGCTCCCTCTTTAGAGTTTGGTTTTGCAAACCAAATTGAACCCAGCCAATTCCCTTTTGATTTATCTAATGCCAACCTGTCACAGTTAGGAAAATAATATATATAGTTTGGTTTTCCGGTTATTACAAATTTTCTTGTAGATTAGGAAATAAATAATTACTATTAACAATGTTTGAGGGTTGATTATTAATGGACACCTAAGGGCTAACTTCAAGGAGTAGGTGTATCTAGTGAACTGCTAAAGATGGCATGGTAGCTACAGTAATGATGGGGAAGTTTATCATTTTCCTTTAGATTAATGACATAATAATCGACATCCCATTGATTGCTAACTTGGAGCTTATGACTTATGTGTTGGTTTAAAAGTTTTTAAATTTAATTTTATTGTATTTTTTTCATTCATGTAGGTGTGATTATTTATTTTTATTTTCATCCATTGTAAAACTTTATATATAGGGATATGTTTTGGCCTAACAAGCATAATGATGTAAATCCAATAATCTCAATTTCTCCTTTACTTACGCTATAGGATCTCAAGACACAATAGAAAGAAATGCTAGAAATTTCCTCCAAGAATTTTGGTGGGTAGATTCTTATGGTTATTGGAGTTGTGATGAAAGGGTTAAATTTAGAGGAAGGCTAACAAAATTGTTGACTAGTATAAATTTATTTAGATATTTTTTTTTAATAAAACACGCTTACAATGGTTGATTGATTTTTTTTTCTTATGGAAAAATGATAGGATCCCAAATTAGATCTTTGGGATGCTAGCTAATTGATGGTGGCAATTTTAGGTTGATTAGACATATGGATAAAAATTATAAATTTCTTATGTAGAATGGGTACAATTAGTGTGTGGCATGAGTTACAATTTTGTAGAATGGGTATGGCTCATTTTTTTGTGATGATAGAAATGGTTTAAGGCTTTAGAAAGGTGATGTTAACGCAGTTGGATCAGCTTAGAAAGAGATATGTTAGGGTTTAGAAATCCTTAGTTGAATCACAAATTAATTTGGAAGCTAGCAGCACACATATAGCACACAAGCTTTGCACGAGATCATTTAAGGACCACAGTTGCAGACCTATTGGTATAAGTGAGCCAAGCTAACTATGAACTAGCTTGAATTCAACTAGATAAATGGCTTATGAGCGGAGCTCATTGAACTTATCAACTTAATATGAGTCAACCTAGATTAGCTTATTAGCTTGCGAGGCAGCTCATTTAAGAAAATACTAAAATATAATTCACTTAAAATATTTTGAAATTTAATAATTTAAACACAAAATTATTAAAAATATTTCAAAATTTTATTTTATTTTCTTATTAAGTGATTTTTGTATTAGTTTTATTCTAATCTATCATTCTTTTTATCATTCTATTATAGTAATTGCTAGAATTAGAATCATTTACACTATTTCATAATAAATGAGTTGGCTCTTAAGCAAACATAAACTCAATTAATCAAGTTAAAGCTCAAGTTAGGGGTAACTTGAGCTCAACTTGACTTGTTTACACTCTTAAGTGGCCCTTTTCATTGATTCCTTTTTTGGAAATTAAATAAACAATCCAAATATGAATGATTTATTTAAACTTTTGATTATCATTTAGAATCCTTAATATGTGTAATTGATGATCTTAAAAAAATGAATTTAACAATTAAAAAATCCCTTCAAACTCACATGTGCAATTTCTAACATTCTAATTATAAAGAAAAAATAATTTAAAATTAATTGTCATGAAATTGAGCCTTAGTCATTATGGTGGTGATGTTCCTCTTTATTTATCTTTATTAACCTATTTCATCTTGATGAATTTTAATTTTGTAGAGTTGAAAATGTTATGATGAAGTGAGATTATCAATTTTCCATGTATATGTGCGGATTGTGGAGAACATGTAGATTATAAAGAGAGAGAGAGATAGATAGATAGAGAGAGAGAGAGAGAGAGAGAGAGAGAGAGAGAGAGAGAGAGAGAGAGAGAGAGAGAGAGAGTTAGTATGCTAATTTTAATATTTGATAAACCCTTTAAATATGAATATATTGTATGTAATGAAAGCATGTGAGTGGGGAATATGTTAATAGGAAAAACAAGAAATAAAGAATAAATTTAAGAGTCTTACTCACCATATAGAATTTGTAGATTCATGATTAGTGAATTTTATGTAAATTAGAATATAATCCTTATTTTATTATTCCGTAGATGAATATTTTTTGAATAATATTTTCACATTATTATCATTTCTTAAGTCAACTTATTGTAACACATGTGAATAGAGTTTCATGCATGTTGTAGAGTCAAGTGAGTTAAATCAGATGATGGAGATTTTGGAGTAGATCTAAGTTTGATTGCTCATAAAGTGATGATGGCTGATCATTAGACTCTTCATATGTGTGTCAATTAAATAGGTTAGATATTTAAGATATAATAGGTATTGATGTATTAAGAGGGTAACAATGTGTTAAACATATTTATAAGAGAAATCTCATTAGGTTCACTAAGGTCAATACATGATTGAAAAGATGGAAATATGAAAAAAAATGAAAAAAAATATATATTAGATGATTTGAATAATGCTTGACAAAAAAATATCGAGATGAGGAGAAGGCAAATGAATCACTTAAGTTTAAGCTCTCCTTAGACAAATTAAATCTTTTTTTACAAAGTCATTTTAGTTTTATTAATACACTTAATTATTTTTTCATGCAAAAAAAGAGTATACAAAAGAAGAGAAGATAATGCTTACACAATAATAAAATGTAGTTGTATGAAAAAAAATTTAAGCACTTGGCAATTACTTATTTTTCTCAAGTGAAGATATGCATGTACAAAACTACTTAATTGAATATAAACATACAAAATATAATTTTAATTGCTATAATTTAAAATTGCATAAAAATTGCATGTAATATTCTTTTTGTAGATCACATCCTTACATAGCATTGAAATCTCATATCTCTAATTGCTAACTTAGTTTTTATACGATGTTCAGTATTTGGAGAACTAGCAAAGCTTAGAATTGTCAACATAATATTATAACATTCTTAAATTTTTAGTGTATATTTTTATCAAAATAATATGAACTAAACAACAAAGAAATACAAAATGCTACTATTTATCTTTAAACATGCCTCATTAATGAAGTAGAAGATCTCCTCATTTTGAAATATAAGTATTTTGGTGGATGAAAATTTTGATGCGGTTCAAAGATAAGATTGCCATTTATAGCAATGGTAACATCTTTTTGGATTGTTAATGGCACCCTCTCTTTAAGGATAAAGCATATGGAATTTTATACTTTAGGTCTTATACCAAATGATAGGTTTGGTAGTATTGACCTCACTTTTGGAGTGAGTTCTTAACCTCCTCATCATAAATCTAGGACTCTTATAGACACTAAGAGTTCATTAGTCTTAAAACACTTCTAGTGATTAGGTGAATACTTAACCTAAGCCTAGAGACTTAGGAGGGTTAGTCATAAGAGTAGGTTATGCTTTAGGAATTTAGATAGACTTGCCTACCTTATAACCTAAACCCAATTCATGTTCACCTTCTCAAACCAAATCCCAAATTCAAATTCAATTTCAAAATCAAATTTCCAAAATTCCCAATCGTTCCCATAATCAAATTCAAGCTCAAAATCCTCCATAAGCCTTATGATTGAATTCCATGGCCTTAACCTTAGTCAAGTCCAATTCAATTCAAATCAATTGATTTTCTCAAAGATCAATTCAATCCCTCAATCGTTTATCAAATTCAAGTCCAAACTCAATTCCAAATGATTGAAACCCAAGATCAAATTTAAATTCTCAAATCTTTCGTAAACCTTATGATTGAATTCCATGGACTTAGCCAAATCCCCACCCAATTCAATCCAACTTGATTAATCTCTTCATGAATCAATCATATCATCATTTATATTCACAAATATAAATTAAATATAAACTCAAATAATAAAAAATAAGCCAAACTAAATCAAGTCAAGCCAAAACCCTCCTTAAGCCATATTGACCTACCTCCATAAGCTTAGCCAAATCTTAACCCAAATCAAGTCAAACTCAATTGATTTTCTCATAAATTAATTATATATTCAATCATCCTCATAAATATAAATGAAACCCACATTCCAATGATCAAAATTAAATCAAATCAAATCAAAATCTAATTTAAACCCTTTAAGTCAATTCCTTGGACTTAACCAAAACCCACCTAAATCAAGCCAAAATCAATAGATTTTCTCTTAAATCAATCATTCCTTCAATTATCTATCTAAATATAAATGAATCATCAAGCCAAATTGAAATCAACTCAAGTCAAGCCCAACTTAGCCATTTTGACTTAAAAATTCCAATTAACCAAAACCCATCATAGCCCAAATTGGTTGCAATTGGATTTATATTTTAATCCTAAACTCATATATAAGTCCAACTAAACCTCAATCAAACCAAAACCTAGCCAATTGACTCATTTAGGTCCACTTGACCCAAAGTGGCCTAAAGAACTCATTTGAACCAAGTTCTAATCCAACCCAAATTGGATTGAACCAAGCCCATCCAAACCTCATATCATGATAATTAACCACTCTAGGATGATCAATTTCCTTGAATTGGGTCAAACAAGTCAACTTGGTCATTTGACCAAGTCAACCCTTAGCCCATATGAAACTCAAAATAGCCAAAACTCATCCTACACCAAATCCATTGAAACCATTGATTCACACTAACTCATAATAAATGATTGAACATGACTTGATCATCAATTGAGTCAAACCAAACCCAATTGGCCATTTGACCCAAGTTGACCCAAATTGGCCTAAAAGGCCAAAATAGGTCAAATCATGATCCAACCCAAATTGATTGCAACCAATGGCTCAAGTTCATTCCAAATCGATTATTGAACTTTACCAAACCCATGATTGAACTCAATTTGGCCAATTGAACCCAATTGACCAACTTAGCCCAAATTAACATAAATGGTCTAATTGGCCAAAATTCAAATTAAATCCAAATTGATTCAAACCAAAGCTTACAATCCCATCCAATTGACCAATTGAACATGAACCAATACCCAACCCAAACCAATTTGGTCAAATTGGTCAAATTGGTCAACTTGACCCATTTGATTCCAAATGAGCCAAAATCAAGCCTAAGTCAAATTAATTAAAATCACTTGAACCAAAACACTTCAAATCATCATTGGAACCTAACCCAAGCCTTAGTTTGACCCAATTTGACCAATTGGTCAACCTAACCCAACATGATCAAAATTGAGCCAAAACCCTTGAAACCAACCCATGAGACCTTGGAACCTGACCAAACCTGACCCAAACCCATCTTAGGTCAGCCCAAAATCAGTCCAAAACTCAAATGAGTCCAATCCAAGGTTATTGCCCATTGGCTAAACCTCTTTACATAGGATTACACCCTTTTTTTTTTGCAAAGTCCACTCTCTCATCACTTGGCATCCCTCACTCACCCTAAATGGGGTATCACCTGCCCACTCGAAGTGGGCTAGGACTTGCCTTGGACCAGCACCTCCCTTACAAATCGAAGAACCAAAGGTTCCAAGGAGAGCCACAGCCCACTTCTTGCCTTCAGCCACCTTCCAAGCCCTCCTCCACTCAAACCGAGCCACGTGGACTTGATGAGGACAACTCCGACGCCCTGATGGCGGCTTGCTGGCCTAACAATGGGAGATAATCTCGTCCATTCACCTCAACCAATTGAGGGATATACCCCCTCAATTCACACAGGAAATAAATCCATTAAACTCATCTGAGCTTCCTAAGGTGATTTCGAACTCCCTAGCAAGCTCTCGAGCACTCCCAAGGCCTCCCCTCTTCAGATTCCTCCTTCCCGAGCGAAGCTAAAACAAGGCACTCATCTCTCCATCTAAACTCCCTCATCTCTCAACCAAAATCAAATTGCTCTTGCACACACCTTCCATGCACCTCGTCGAAGCCAAACGAAGCCTCCCCGAGGCTCTACGATCATCGGAGCTAGGATTTTGATCAAAGTCGAAGCTCCAAAGCAAGGATCTTGGCCTCTCAAGCAATCCACGTGGAATCAACTCAATTATCGCATAATAGGGCCTCGTCTCTACTAGACGAAACTACTTCAAGCGTCTGAGCCGCCGGTCTTAGCTTTGCTGAGGTAATTCATGAAAATTGACCTCTAGCTTAAAATGTGTTGGTCTTTGTAAAGAAAATGTGCATGTGAGCTGATCTTAGCCATTGGATCTACCTAGATCACTTACGTGATGGTGTTGGTTCCATTTGGAGCTAATCCGAGCTCAGGTGAGCTCGGATCGAACGGTTATTGGCAGACAGCCTTTGTCTTTTATCATTCACGAGCTAATAGATCATGTGTCGTCTGTTCTACGTGATCGAAATGGACGGTCATGATTAGATCACATTAGATCCATCTAATTCGAGCCATTATTAATCGCAGATTGATCTGCACTATCCGATTTGAGATCGGATGGCCGAGATCAATAGCGTGTCTCGCCGCCAGCTGGCTTAGCCGCGGGATGTGACAACTTAAATAGTCAATCCCACGGTGCCACGTGGAAAGCACGTTGCGTCAGTACACCACAAGGCGCTGAAGGATTAGGCTTAATTAAGGCTAATTAATCCATTTTTAAGATTGAAACTTCATAAATTCATAACAAATTGTAGAAAAATAAAAAAAAATTAAATAAAGGCTCATTTTAAAGATATTTCAGAGAGGAATCCATTAAAATTATTCTTAATTAATTTTGAATAATAATTTAGGCTTAATTAAGTTTAAATGAAAATTTAATTATTTTAATTACTCCCTAATTAATTAATTAATTAACCTCAAATTTTTTGGGTTTGTTTAAGGGGATGACATCTTCCTCCCCTAACTTTCTTGAGATTTATTGGTTAATTATTTAGGAAAATTAGCCAATTGAGCCTTAATTACTCTCTTGATTTAATTAAGGGTTAATTAATCATGTGAACAGTAACTTAATTAATTAGTTAGGTCATTTATCACTATTTAACAGTGAGGGGACTTAGGGAATTGGATTGGGGGCTGTTGACTTCACTTTTGGAGTGAGCTCTCAACTTCTTCGTCATAGATTTAGGCCTCTTATAGACACTAAGAGTTCCTTAGTCTTTAGACACTTCTAGTTATTAGGTGAAAACTTAACCTAACCCTAAAGACTTAGAAGAGTTAGCCATATGAATATGTTGTGCCTTAGGGATTTAGAAAGACTTGCCTACCCTATAGCCCAAACTCAATTCTTGCTTCCTTCTTTCAAATCAAATCTCAAATCTCAAATTCAAATTCAAATTTCAAAATCAAATCCAACTATCCAATGATTGAAATCCATGACCAAATTCAAATTCCAAATCCCTTCCTAGGCCCTTTGATTTTATCTTATGGACTTAGCCTTAACCAAATTCAAATCAACCCCAATCTAAATGATTTTCTTAATTACCAAATTCAATCTCAAATCAAATTCCAAATCATAAATTAATTCGAAATTCCAAATGATTGAAATCCATGGTCAACTCTAAATTCCAAATTAAGACCCTTCTTATGCCATATGGACCTACCTCCATAAACCTAACCAAAACTCCTTCAAACCAACTCAAACTTGGTTGATTTTTTTATAAATCAATCATTCATTCATTTATATTCACAAATATAAATGAAATCCAAATTCAATCCTTTCAAATCAAATCAAAAACAAATCAAACCAAATCAAAACCCAAGTTATCACTTTCAACCTACATCCCTAAGCTTAATCAAATTTGCTTCCAAACTACTCCAAACTCAAGTGATTTTCTCATGACCCATTTATATCTTCATTTATATTCACAAATATAAATGAAATATAAATTCAAATGACCAAAACCAAACTCAAATCAAATCAAATTCCCAATTTTAGCCCTTTTAGGCAAACTTTTGAACTTGGCTAAAAGAAACCCAAATCAACTTGAAACTCAAGGATTTCTTCATGAGTCAATCATTCCTTCAATCATGGATCCAGATATAAATATAGACCACCATTATCAAACCAAAACCAAGTCAACCCAAATCAAGCCCAAGTTAACCCTTATGACTTGAAATTATCATATTAACTAAAACACATTTGGCTCCAAACCAATTGCAATTGGATTTATATTTCAATCCTAAGCTTATATGTGAGTTCAACCAAACTTGAATCAAGCATCGATCAAGCCAATTGACCCATTTAGGCTCACTTGACCCAAAGTGACCTAAAGGACCTTTTTGAGCCAAGTTCTAATCCAACCCAAATTGGATTAAACTAAGCTCATCTAAACCTCAATCATGATAAACAATCATCATGGGGTAATCAACCACCTTGAATTGTGTCAAACCAAGTCAAACCTAACCCAAGCCATGGTTTGACCCAATTTGACCAATTGGTCAACCCACCCAACTTAGCCCAAATGAACCCATTTTGACCAAATGAAGCCAAATCCCTCCAAACCAACTTATGGGACCCTAGGGCTTAGTCAAACCTGACCCAAGCATGTCCCACTTCATTCCCAAATTAGCCCAAAAGCCAAGTGGACCCCACCAAAGGAATTAACTATCAAACATAGGGTTTAAACCTTAAACCCAATGGATCCAATCTAAAGTCAACTTGCCATCCCCATAACAGCTCATTGACACTACATGGAACCTTCTCCTGACCCACATAGCTAACCTAACTCACCCTAGGTAGGCCAAGGGCCCTTGGGAGGTGAGTTGACTCACCTCCAACCCAAACTGAGCACCCATTAGATCAAGCCCATGGAAACTTTGCACATTGGGTCCATGGCAGCTCGCCATCACTCTTCCCATCCCTGGTGTGAGGGCTGACCTTAATGGAGACAGCTCTGGTGGCCGGACAACGGCGAGCCAATGCAAAATGTGTGCATTAGTCATCTGTCAATGATGGAAAATTGAGGGGTATGCCTCCTCAATTCGAACACAATTTCACACACAATCAAGTCGTGAGCCCTCCTAAGCCCATTCTGAAATCCCTCAGAGCAAATCCAAGGATCCCCAGGCCCTCTCCATTTGGCATTTATCTCCTCCGAGAAAGGTCGAAATAGGGCACCTCCCATTCGAGCAATACTCCCATTCCACTAAACCAAATCCAAATTCCTCTTAGCCACACCATCACCACACTACGTCGAGCACAACCAAACCAATTCCCATGCTCCCAAGTGGCCAGAGGTGTGAGTTCGATCGAAGTCGAAGCCTTCGCATGCCTAGATTGGTCAACTGAGCCTCCCACACCAAATCAAGCTGAAAGCTCCTCAACAGGGCCTCGCCTCAATTAGGCAAAGCTACCTCCGGCGCTGCACCGCTGGACATTCGCTCTGGTGAGGTAATTCCTTAAAACTGTAGCTATAGGGAAATATGGGTTGGCCCTTTTTAAAGAGAATTCAAATCTCATACAAAATTGACCATTGGATGTGTGCGTCTCCCTTCCCCAAAGGTGTGGGAAGAATTTGGAGACAATCCGAGCTCGGGTGAGTGCAAATCGAGCGAGGGAAGACGAACGACATCCGTCTTTCGTCGCTCACAAACATGATAGATCACGAGCCGTCCATCTCGTGTGATCAAGATGAATGGCTCTGATCAAATCCCGCAGTAGATCCATCGATTCCTATCCTAAACTATAGATCAAATCACGATCGTTCAATCTTAGATGGGACGCCCCACAGAGAAAGCACATCTTCCGCCAATGAGTCAGCGTGCGGATGTGACTACTGAAATAGCCAATCCCATCACGCCATGTGGAAAGCGCGCCGTGTTAGTAGCCACGTGGCCTGATGGATTAACGCTTTCATTAGGGCCAATTAATTATTTTTTAATCCTAAAACTTTCTAAAATCATAACTTATTATAGAAAAATCTAAAAAAAATACAAACTTATGCTCATTTTGAAGATATTTTAGAGGAGAATCTAGGAAAATTATAATTAATTGATTTTGAACAGTGATTTTAGTTTAAGTGAGGTTTTATCAAAAATATAATTAGCTTAATTACACCTTAATTAAGCACTCAATTAATCTCAAAATTCATGTGGATGTTTAGGGGGATGACCTCTGCCTCCGTTATTTTTCTGGGATTTTATTGATTGTTTAATTAGGAAAATCATTTGAGTAAGCCCAAATCACTCTCTTAATCCAATTAATTATAATTAAGAAATGAATAATAACTTGATTAATCATTTGAACATAATTATCCTTATTGAACAGTAAGATCACTTAGGGAATGTGATTGTGGATATTATTTCTAATTCATTTCCTAGTCTTCTTTATCTTTAAAAATCAAATTAATTAATGGGTTAATGGAATGATTAATTCATTAATTAAGTGATTAAATATTTAAAATAAGGAAATCAAAACATAATTGAATGTTTAAATAATTTAGGGATTAGGATTGAGGCCTTGCCCTTGATCCTTTCCCCTAAGTTAATTTCATCATTCAAATTAAAACATAACCAAAATGTTTAATCAATTCATTAAAATCTTAATGAAATTAAAATTAATTATCAATTCATCCTCACCTAAGCAACCTTTAATTGATCTTGGGTAGCTCCTTGGGTGTTCAATAACCCAAGGTAATAGATAATGAAATTATGATTGTCTCACATGTGTGAGAAAATCATAAGAGTAATTAAGTGAGATCCCTTAAGCTTAATTAACTATTAATCATAAGCCAATTGCATTAGGCCCTTTTCATTTCTTAGGAGCATTACAAATTTACTTTTCATATAGTTGCATATCATATTGGCTTATTATTAATTAGTTAATTAACTTAAGGTGATATAGGTAAGGCATAATTAATTCATTTAATTCATACCTTTAACCTAATCAAAACATAAAATCAACTTAAATATTTTTCATTAAACCAAACTAACTCACACATGGGAAAATGGGTTAGGATTAGCAAACCACTCTCATATTTTCTAAATCAAATTAAATTCAAAGATAAAAAATTTCTTTAAAGAATTTTGGTTCATTTTAAATAGCCTTATTTAATATGATTATCCTTTGGAATTAATTGGGGTGAATGAAACCATGTGTTTACATTCCTTTATTTCTTTCCAATCATGTTAAATATTATTTGCCATATGAAATCATGCATTCATTTCTTTTGAAAATTAATTAAATAAATTTTTTTCTTCTATGTCAAATTGCATGTGTTGACTTAAATTAAGAATATGAGTGGCTATTATCACTATTAAACCAAAAACTATTTTCAAAACCTATAAATCAATTCTTATAAATGAAGTAATGCTAATTATAAATACTTATAAGCTTGCATGTGATGATAGTATAAGTTGTGTAATGTGAAGTTCTCTTTCCCTACCCTAACATGGATTCACATAGGAGTTGCAAGTATATAATTCATTTGAAAAGAACACAACACTTGCCTAAATCTATTCCTATGTATCTCCATGTTAAGATTTAGGAAGAATTTCATATTACATATGTAAATCATGCAACCAAATTAAATATAATTTCTTGCATGATTCCCAATCCATTTGGTTCTTTTTGTACATTCATATGTATTTGAGAAAAGTGGTATATTAGTTTGGACATCCTGGGGCTGTGAGGCTTTAAGGTCTTTTACCTTACGCCCTTGGTGTAGAAAATAATGATATTGTACTCACTTAAAACTCTTATACATATGCATGTATGATGTGTCCAATGAATAAAGAATCAAATAAATCAAGTAAATAAAACATATCTTTTGCATAGATTTTTCTATCCTTATAGTTATTCATACATTTATATGTATCTAAAAAAAGTGGTATATTAGTCTAGACATCCCGGGGCTGCGATGCTTTAAGTAACCCTAAGTACTTCTTGTACATTACGCCCCTGGTGTAGAAAATAATGGCGCCGTACTCACTTAAAACTTTTATACATGTGAATATGTATTTAGTTAATGGATAAAAAATCCCTCTTTTCTATATAACAAAGACAGGCATCCATAATTCAATTAACAAATGAAATATTTAATTTTTCAAATGCACTTCTTTGCATTCATCATCAAAGTGTGCTAAGATTTATATTGCATGTATAGGTATGCTTATGATTATTCATGTGCATGGTATACATGATGGAAAGAAATGAATGAGTTTGTGTTATGTGATAGTAATACATCCTAATTAATCCTAAAATGCCTTTCTTATTGAATATAGTTATTTAGAATGAATCTAAACATAGGATTAATTAAAACAAATAATAAACCATTCACTAAAGGAACTTAATTAATCAACTTACCTTAGAAATGACTTATGGTAGGGATAAAAGAGAGACTCTCCCTCTCTTTGTTCTCTTTATAACACTTAGTTGCTAAGTGGAGACTATATGAAACAAAAGAAAAATACTAAGTGAAAATCCCCAAATCAACTAAACCACTTAAAGAGAAATCAATCATTTATAAATTAAATCCCTCACACTTAGTAAATCATAACTCTAAAGCCTAGTTAGGGCATACCACACAAGCTCTAACACATGCACATTGGGCTAAATCACGATTTCTAGCTTTATGTTAGGGCGGTGCATGGTTTGATGAATGTTTAATTTTGTGATGTATTATTTTAGACTAGATATTAGGGTGTATCTGCATAGCCTGAATGTTAGGCCGATATTAGCCTAATTATATTTTATGCAGGGGATTGTGCTTAAGGGGTCACTGTAATAAAAATATAAATATTTTTTATTGTGCAGGTTGCTTAGCCCAAGTTAGGATGGGAGGACTTGGTTACCCATGTGTGGGGTGCTAAGTCCAAATTATTCCTATAACTGCTTGGGTTGTATGGTGTGTTCAGCTAATATTTGTTTTACAGGTATAGTTAAATTTACTTTTCTTCCCTTTAATGTAATTTTTGCTTTAGGATTAAGATGAGTGTTATGGGGATTAAGTATGAGCATTGGTTATAAAATCATGTCTTATATACCATGTGATGCTTTTGGAGCAAACAACATCCCAATCAAGCCCAAAAGAAAGAAAGAAATGGAACAAATCAAAAAATGAAGAAATAAAAGATGAAGAGTGAAGAATGGGGGATAAAGAATGAAGACCCCAATAACACTTATCATTCCATAATTGTAATTATTCTTTCATTATATCGGGATGTATAAGGGTAGAGCTCGGCTACCCACATTTCTTTTCGGGTTATACAGTGGTACCCGACTGCAATGGCCTTTTATTATTTTGCAATAGCTTTATAAAATTATTTGATATTTTGTTTAGCTTGTGCATTAGAAATAACATGCCTTTTCATAGTTTCTTTATGATCGGTGATTGTTGTGTGGCCTGGATGCGATTAGGCTATTAGGATAAAAATAAATTTTCTACCCAATTAACAACTCATAACTAAAAGTTTAAAACAATTCATAACCTCACATAAAACCCAAGAATTAAATCAAGATAATAAAATTTTTTGCAACCCCTTAGCTGGATGATTGAATGTATAATATCATGCATGTCATATTCTTCCACTCTTGCTTCCATCTGTGCCAGAGAATAAAAGCTTAACATATAAGAGCCTTTGATGGAAAGACACCTATTTCTCTTTTGATTTAGCCCATAATCAATTTCTCATGCATTTAGGCATACAAAATCCTATAGCCCATGTCAAAATAAAAAAAACCCAAAAATCAATAAAACTTGTCAAAATTTGTATTAGATTTAAGTCATTATTCATGCCCTACATAATCTAGTCTCTTAGAGAGTGAGTTTAAGGACTTAGTTTCTTTTCTAAGTAAATAACAGTCTAACCATCTTGCAAAGCATATGACTTGCCTACATGATTTAAAGCGTAGGAAGAGTTAACTGGCTACCACTCCAGGCAGTAATAAGCCCAGTAGTCGGGTGGTTTATTCTTTCTTGTGGAGGTAAATCATATACCCATTTTCACCTTAGATTTAGATCATGTTTGGCCCTCCCCATAGCTCCCTTTATTTAGGATTTGAGGTTGATGTTTTTTTTTTGTGAGCTACAAGCATAAATTCTCACCTCTTAGGTATTTCCACAATATTGTATTATGGAATTATAAGTTCTAGATTTCTAATAAAAATTTAACTCAAACAAATAAATCTTCTCAAATTCAAATATATAAAGCCCAATTATAGGATAGATTGGAGTGCTCACTAAGCTTCCTAGTATCATGAGCACTTCCTACTCATCTCTCTTGGTTTTGATAAGAACTCTTCCCTTTTGATCTCTCCCACTTGATTTTCAAAAATATAATTAATCTTTTTATAGTCTTATCTTTGAATTCTTTGGAGACAACAATTGCCTACTTTAATCAGGAGTATTCTTAAAGGATTTATTTTTTTAAAGATGTAATTAACTATGAAGGCGTGCCTCCATTGAGAACTTAATGAACCCAGTTTGAATAAACCCTACTTTATCTTTCCATGTAAAGTAGGTGAAAAATCTCTGGTATATTCGAAGACCCATCATGCCTTAGGAGTCCTTATTAGGTGATTAGGTCCATTATAGGGTAGTGACTTCTATCTCTCGAGATAGTATACTATTTCTTAATGTCATACTCGATCACCCTAATAAGTACATCTACGAATTTGCGTGGTGTCCCCTCACATATACACACAAAGTGCCCAAAATCAAAAATAAACACCACAGATTTTTCTGGCGACTTCGTTAGGGATGGTTCCTCTCTCCATCTCTAGTAGACAATTATTGTCTCCAAGCATCGATAGTGGACTTGTATTTCATATGAGTCCGAGATTATCTTTCCTTCCGCTGGCACTTAGCTTATTTCAATCTTAAACAAAGCTAGCCAACATCCTTTAGGTTTTAAGACCTCACTCTGTGTAAGTCTTGAAACCTTTGTTGGGTTCCCCAATATGTGAAAACATAACTTATTAATGAAAGGGGAGATAATAAAAATTTAGAACCTCCTCACCACTAGCTTATTGAGGCAAGGTTCATCATAAAATTTAAAGAAAACAATTCCTTTCACAAAAAAATGACACTTTCCAAAAGCACCTTTCAAGAAACTCACAAAATCACAAAATAAAAAAAAAAATTGTTTATGATTACTACATGGAGGTTCTTTTCAAAAGCAAATCATGCCATGTTGATTCCCACTTAACATATCCAGATTTGTTAAGTGAGGATCCCTATTTGAATCAAACATAAATTTGACCTTCACTTAACAATTTCAGTTTGTTAAATGAGGATCTTTATTTGAATAAAACATAAAATTTGACTTTCACTTAACAATTTCACTTTGTTAAGTGAGTGTATCATTTTCAAAACAGAAAATTTGACTTTCACTTAACAATTTCAATTTATTAAGTGGGGGTCTCATTTTCAAAACATGAATTTGATCTTCACTTAACAATTTCAATTTGTTAAGTGAGGGTATCATTCTCAAACATGAATTGGATCTTAACAATTTCAATTTGTTAAGTGAGGGTCTCATTTTTAAAACATAAAATTTGACTTCACTTAACAATTTTAATTTGTTAAGTGAGAGCCTCATTTCCAAAACAAAAATTTGACCTTGACTTAATAATTTCAATTTGTTAAGTGGGGGGTCTCATTTTCAAAACATTTGACCTTCACTTAACATATTCAATTTGTTAAGTGGGGCTCTCATTTTTAAAATTTTAAATTTGACTTTCACTTAATAATTTCAATTCGTTAAGTGGGTGTCTCATTTCCAAAACATAAAATTTGACTTTCACTTAATAATTCTAATTTGTTAATAGAGGGTCTCATTTTCAAAGAAAAACACATTTAGGCTTTCACTTAGCATATCCAATATTGCTAAGCAAGATTCTCATTTTTAAAGCATAAGTTTGGTTCTATCTAACACATCAAATTTGTTAAGTAAGAACCACATAACCATGCCATATTAGATTCCCACTTAACATACCAAATTTGTTAAGTGAGAATCTCATTCTAAAGTCATATCATACTTTGATTTCCACTTAACACACCAAATTGTTAAGTGGGAATTGCACTTCCCAAAAAAAACATATCAAAGACATTTAGGCTTTCACTCAACATACCAAATTTGTTAAGTGAGGGTCTCTTTTCAATACATATTTGATCCCTATTTTAACATACCAAATTTGTTAAATAAGGATCCAATTTTTCATATCAACCACACTTGAGCTTTCACTTTGTTAAGTGAGGTATCATTTTCAAAGGAAAATAAATATATCGCAAACACATTTTCTACTTTCATTTAACATACCAAATTTATTAAGTGGGACTCCCATCTTCAAAGAAAAATAAATCTATTCCACAATCATATTTGGCTTTCACTTAACATACCAAATTTGTTAAGTGAAAGTCTCATCTTCAAGCACAAATTAAACACATGTGGCCTCTACTTAACATATCAAATTTGTTAAGTAGGAAGCCCCATTTTCAAATCAAAATATCACACAATTAAATCTTCACATGCAAAAAATATTTCAAACACATAATCATAATCTCTTCTTCGCATACCCAAATTTTCTAAGTAGAGGTTCTTTCAAACTATCCATATTTTCAAACAAGAAACATAAAACACAAACAATCTCCAAAAATAAAGAAATCTCACCTCAAATTTTTTAACCCCATCCAATCTACCTAAATTGGTTGAGTATGGGTTCTAAAATCAAAGATCAAATGGCCAAATAATCTCTACCAAAATATCCAAATCTCTCCAATGAACCCCACTTAACATATTTGAATTCTTCAGTGTGGGTTCAAAACTTCAAACTTCTGTTACTTGCGTGGAAAAAATATCAAGACAGGAATATAATACAAGTTATATTTCACAAATACAGACATACACCTAAAATTAATCAGTGCAGTCTTTGCAGTCTTTACATATGGCCTCTCAAAAGTTTATTTTCACCTTTTCTTTCAGGATGGAGTTGGCCCTGTTTCAGGCCAACCTCCCTCAGACTGACTCAATCCATCTAGTGCTCTTTGGTTGAGGATTTGAGGGGGCATCACCTTGAGGCACCCTCACCACTTGCCGGGATGAGGTGGTTGGGTAAAGCATCATCGCATCGACGCCGACCGAGTATCCTTCCCTAAGGAGGAAGGCGGTCGAGGCTCTGCCAGCCAGTCCCGTTCTTACTCAGTTAGTTGTTCCCACTACCACTTGGGTGCGTGCTAGTACCTCTTCATTAGTCCCCTCTAAGGGGAAGGTTATCCTGACTTTGGAGATAGCCTCCCCTACCTTTAAGGTAGGATCTAGCTCACACGCCACCTTGCCACCTGTGCGATGATACAGATCAGATCGCGACACCACGGCGTGCCACCCGAGATGGATGCATCCCATGTGAGAGGGTTCCCTCATGAGGTTTCCCATTCGACTAGCAAGTTCCACCTCCTCAGATGGACAAAGAGGATGACTATCAGAGGATAGCTGCATTGCCTCCACCTCCTACAAGCCACAAGGTTTCGGCTAGGGGCGGGAAGAAGTCCTATGCCAATCTACAAATGGTATTACGGTAGGTAGGCAGGGTACACAGACATTCAGAGTATGGTACATTATTTGACTTAAGGTCGATCATTCCTAGGAGTGTTACCAGGTACATTCATAGTGACAGAGCATCAGAGGTCCAAGTAGCAGCTCAGTCAGGGAGCAGGGAGCGACGGAGGTTTTTTAGACAATCGATGACCTCCGCTCTAGTTGATTTCCCCAATCATTCGCCACGTGGCAGATGATAGCATAGTGCTAAGGTACCACCGATCATAGAAAGAAACAAATGTAAAGTGTTGTCTCCACCACATCGATCCTCTCGCCCACCATCACCCGGTTCAAGTCCACCATCCAGGTGCCTACAAAGGCACGAGAAGATATCGGGAGAGAGCCCCTTGGTGATCCGGCTCTGCTAAAGGATCCCACTTCATCTACTCCAACGAGGTGACGAGTTCACTACCGACCTCTACTTCCTCATGATGAAGAAGGAGTGGTGACCACGTGTGGTGCACCACCACCACCACCACCAGTAGAGCTAGTGAAAGCAGTAGCTGTAGAAGGGGAAGGGGGCAGTTCTGCAATCCCCATGACAGTGGATCTCTCTAAGGACATTACTCTGCTCATGAGCAGTCATGAGCATATCTCTTCTAGCAGTCATGACCCTTCTAGAGCCATCACTCCAATAACAGGCAATGTTAGGTGCATCTCTATCAGTGAGCACAACCCCTCTACCGATCAGCAGCTCGTATTCATACTGGCACAATTAGATCATTCCCTAGATGAGATTCTAGCACAGTAATTTATAGAAAAGAGAGAGCTTCTAGGAAGTAACCGATTAGATTGTGAGGAGGGAAAAGTCAGCTTTAATTCATATGAGGATGATCTCCTTGAGGATTCGACCGAGGTTCACATGGTCAATACTGGGGGTTCCTTCAGAGAGATCAACATAGTCAGGAAGGTATTGTAGTTGAAGAGGATGATGCTGCTCATTCAACTTAGCACCTCCTCCATCAGCTTAGGTAGAGGGATGATTATATTGATCAAATGGGGAAGAAGATTGAAGAGTTGATGGCAGTGGTGTCAGCATTGCAGAATTCAGATCTGGTTTCACAGCCTTCTCTAGTAATGGCTGATAGAGCAGAGTTGGCACACACTTTAGATCATCCTAGATGCATTCATGCAGAGGAAAATAATGGTTGCCTGCATGGGAAGGTGGTGGATAGCACCACCATGCATGAAAAAGACATCAAACACATGATGGAGCAATAGGTGAGGGATGCATTGGCACAAGCCCGATGTGGCTCATCTATTTCAAAGGGTAGACCCTAGTCGGAGGAATTCGATGGTGTTCAATACCCTAAGGGCTTTATGCCTCCATCCTTCAAAATTTTTTATGGCAGTGGGAACCCACGACAGCACATAACACATTTCAGAGCCGGATGTTGCAATGTCAGTGGTAGTGATGCACGCTTATTCCGCCTCTTTATCAACAGCTTGATAGACATCGCATTTAATTGGTATGCTGAACTACCCAATGGTTCAGTGAAGATATTTGATGAGTTGGAGCAGCTCTTTATTAAGATATTTACTGGAGCTCAGCAAAAGGTAACTGTGGGTGATCTCATCATAGCTCAATAACACCCCAATGAGTCCCTTATTGATTACATTCTGAGATGATGCAATTTAAATATGAAATGCGGGCCACAACTATCTAAATAATATACCATTGAAATTCTACTCAAAAATATTTATGGCCTGGTCGACTTCATGCTTAAAGGGTTTAACATCAAGATATTTGAGAAATTAATCAATAAGGTGGCTAGCCTACAAGGAGAGGACAAATAGTTACCTTTCCAAGATCAGTCAGCCAAGCCTTGACAGTAGAAGGCATTTGAGAAAAAGCTAGGGGCAGTCACATCAGTTGATAAAGGGAAGCAGCCAGTCAAGGTTCAATTAGACGGACCTCGAGCTCAGCAGCCTCCTCTATCACCTCCTTTGCCACTGCCTCGGCCATCATATAGGCCATCTCAGTTTCCACAGTGGCCTCCACCGCCGCATGCTCAACAATATTCCCTTCCACAGCATCAGCAACTATATTCTTATCCACCACAGGGTAACTATCACTTACCTACTTTTGCCGATAAATTGAATAAACCTTATTCATTTAAAAGGGAGGTAGTCAAAAAGATCTTTAAAAATCTCTTAAAGAAGCCTAATTTTTAGTTACTAGAGCTTAGGAGGCCAAAGGATGTGGGCAAGAGTCATGATCCAAACTTTTGCCCCTACCACCGCATGCTAGGTCATGTCTTGGAAGATTGTTTTACCTTTAAGGATTGGCTTGAGCATAGCTACAAGTCTGGTGCCATTGTCATCCCTAAGGAATACCTATTAGAATAACCATCTAGTTATGTTAGGGTAATCCTTGGGGATACACGCGATCTTCTTAAGATAGAGGAAGGTTGGGATATCTCTCTATACCGAACCTCTAAGAAAATAATTTCTAAGATCAAAAAGTTACCCTTGCAGGTGCCTGAAGCAGCTCAAACCTCTAACTCTCTAAGGAAGATTTGCAAGTTGCTAAGGATAACTTGAGGGAGGCATAAGCCCAGCAGCAACATCGATAGATTCCACTTGCTCGAGATAGCACATTAGCGCAACCACTTCAAGTCAGCACTCCCTCAGATGTAACCACAGTTCCTTAGTTCTTCTAGTAGTTATGTATCAATGAAGGAGGGTGCCAAATCCCTCACTCTTCATTTTACTTGATTTCTACTTTGTACCTTCATCCAAATCTAAGAAATCAATAAATAAGAAGACTGATTCCTCTTATATTCTCTCTACTTTTGATGATCTTGATGATTTCATTCCTATAGAAAGCTCTCCAAGTACTAATAATTATAACAATTTTGATCCACTTCTTTCTAATTTTGAAATGGATTACCCATTTCTAAATCACCCGGGTTCACCCATTGATATAGATTTAGAGTCATCTAACTCCGATGATCATATAGGAGAAGCTGTAGGTGAACCTGATGAGCAGGTAGAACTTTCCATTAAACCATCTCATGATGTCATTGAAGTCAACCTTCGTAGTGGCAAAGTACTACCTCCTAGGGTAGCACCTCAAGATAAGGGTAAACAAGTCATTGGTTCTAGCAGTCAAGAAGCCCCACCATAGGATGCTCCACCCATAGATATACTTATGGAGGACCAAACCAGAGTTGATTACAATGTCCTAGCTCACCTGAGAAATTTGACAGCTAAACTAAGCATATATGATGCCCTTATCGTATCCAAAGAGATGAGGGAGTCATTGGTCAAAGCCCTTCTTGATCCAGAAATATGCTTAGCTCAACTGACCGCTATTAGAGAGGAGTCATGTTTTTTAAGAGAAGCCCGGGGAGTTACATTCACCGATGAAGACTTTATTTTGGGGACAACGGAGCACAACCGTCCCCTCCACATCACAGTGGACATGGGCAGATTCAGACTCTCTAAGGTGTTAGTTGATCAAGGTGCATCAATGAACATTATGAGTCTAAAAACCCTTGACTACTTGAGGATCGACATCTTTGAACTCCAAGGAGATTGGATGATGTTGAGAGGATTCAACGAACAAGGTGAGAGGGCTTTATGCTCCATAGTGCTACCACTAGAGATGGATGACTGGAAGACAGAAGCCAAGTTCTACATAATTAATTTAGATATATCTTTCACTGTTTTTCTCAGTAGGCCTTGGATACATGCAAACAACACAGTTCCATCCTCTTTGCATAAGTGCATCAAATTTAGAAGAGGTGGAATCGAGTATTGTATCAAAAGAGACTTGAAACTATTATTAGTTAGAGAGGTCGAGATTTATGAAGATGTAACCTACTATCTTCCTCCAAATCAATAGTCTATTCTTGTGAACTTATTGAAAGTTCATAATCAAGATAAAAAGAAATAAAAGAAATAGAAAAAGAAATTGAAAAAGAAAAAGAAGATAAAAAAGAAAAAAAAGCACAAGTGAGCGAGGATCAGACACTGAGGAAGAGGTAGAGCCAGATGTTAGATTCTACTCACAGTTTGTTCCTCCATATGAACATATGGGTACGATGACTCGACCCCCACCAAGTTGAGGAAGAGGCAAATTTAGAGGCATTTCTAGAGGTGGAAGACCTTCGTGCTGGTGGCTAGCCGGTAGGAGCTATGTTCTACCTCACAGGAGTACCCCTGCTATCCACATAGACTTAAAGTCTAGTTCGGAGGATGAGTCTCATGTGGTTAGCAAGCCGACCAACCCCTCTCAGTGGGTCCCTTTGAAGGTGATGTTCGAGCTAGACAGTGGTGAAGACTAGGCCTCCAAGTAAAAGCATGAATGTATCTGAATTATTATGTAGAACAGTCAAGCAGCAGTTGAGAACCTTAGCTCTAACCTCAAACTCTTCCCAGAAAGTTGAAAATTTGGTAGTTAAGGAGGCTCCCAAGTCATCCACAGATGTCAGACCAAAGAGGTTTTTGTTAGGAGCATCATCCTCAAGTCAAGAAGCCAATGTAGAACTTGAGGATAATTCATATAAAGATTTAATACAACTATCTTTTGATTGGTATTCGCCTTGTGTTATTAACTTAGCAAAGAAGGGATTAATCCCACATACTTGGTCTAAACACAGGTCAAACTACATTAAAAAACTATGGGACAACCAAAGCAGACACTCTCAATCAAGATCAGGACTAGGATTCAGCACAGTGAGTCCAGTCGACGATGACAACCATTGCCTAGTCATCATCACTCATTTGTAGTCTAATAGGTTCTTCTCAAATCATGCTAACTCTTATGAGGAGGCATGTTTAGAAACTTCAGATGACCCAAATGAGCCTGAAGTCAGAGATGCACCACCCGAGTTTGAAGAAGAAATCTGATCAACCATTGACAAACTCAAAGAAATTAACTTGGGGACAAAAGAAGATTCATGCATGATGTACATTAGTTCCTTGTTGAATGAAGAAGAAACCAATGACTTAGTTAGGCTATTAGCTGAGTTTAAGAACTAGTTTGCATGGAGTTATAAAGAAATGACCAGTTTATCTCCTGACGCTACAGTCCACAAACTAGCAATAGAATCTAATGCTAACCTTATCAAGTATGCTCCTAGACTCATACGATTAGACATTTAAGAATAGGTCACTTCTGAAATCAAGAAATTGATCGATGTTGGCTTTATCAAGGAAGAAAAATATCCCACATGGTTAGCCAGTGTCATCCCAGTTAAGAAAAAGAATGGCCAAATTTGCATATGTGTTAATTTTAGGGATCTGAACAAGGCATGTCCTAAAGATGAATTTCCACATCCTATACCAGAATTGATGGTGGACATTGCCTCATCTCATGTAGTATTCTCTTTTATGGATGGGTCATTTGGCTACAATCAAATCAAGATGGCCCCTGAGGACGAAAAAAATATTGCTTTCTAAACCCCAATCGGAATATATTATTATAAGGTCATGCCTTTCTGCCTTAAAAATTGCCGGTGCTACATACCAGCGGGCCATGACTCTGATTTTCAACGAACTCATTCATCATCAAGTTGAATGATATGTTGATGGTCTAGTAGTCAAAAGCAAAGAAAAGGAAGACCATCTCTTCAACTTGAGAGTATTTTTTGAATGGTTAAGATAATTTAATCTCAAGATGAATCCCCTAAAGTGTGCATTCGGAGTAACTTTAGATAAATTCCTTAGATTTGTTATCCGACACCGGGGAATAGAGATCGACCCAGAGAAGATCAAGGTTATCTTAGAAATGCCACCCCCTAAAAGTCTAACTTAACTCAAATCATTCCAAGGGAAGTTGGCATCTCTAAGATGCTTCATATCCAACTTATCAGAAAGATGCCAGCCATTCTCAGCACTTGTCAAAGAGGATGTTAAGTTCAAGTGGGATGGCAAGTGACAGCATGCCTTTGAAGACATCAAGCACTACTTGATGATGTTGCCAATTCTAGCAGCCCCTATCTCGGGCAAGCCATTGATCCTCTACACTGCTGCATTAGATGACTCCCTTGGCACTTTGTTGGCCCAAGCCAAAAACAAAGGGAAAAAATGCTCTCTGCTACCTCAGTCGTCTCCCAATTTCTACTGAGGCAAACTACCCACCTATTGTGAAGCATTGCTTAGCTTTAATCTTTGCATCCCAAAAGCTACATCATTACATGCTTTCCCATAAGGTGAATCTGATCTCTAGAATCAATCCACTGCAATATCTCATGGCACGACCAACATTATCTAGACGACTGGCATGATGGTCCATGATTTTATCACAGTTTGACATCACATTCGTACCCCTTCGTGCTGTGAAAGGATAGGCACTAGCAGATTTCTTAGCACCACACCCACTTCCTACTGATTCTCCGCTTAGTGATTACCTCTTCCATGAACAAATCATGAACTTAAGGGACACTAGCATTCATCTTTGGGAGATGTATTTTGATGGTGCGGCTTCCTCTCAAAAAGGAGAAGGACCACGATCTACTCTTCCAGGGAAGGCAAGGGTAGGAATAGTTCTCCTAACTCCGGACCGTGATGTGATGAGATTCTCATATCATCTGTCCAATCCATGCAACAATAATTAAGCCAAATATGGGGCTCTGATTGTCGATCTGGAGTTAGTCATTACATTATGCATTTGGAGCATCAGCATCTTCGGGGATTCTCAGCTCGTCATCAACCAAATTGCTGGGTCCTACAAGATTCTGAAGCTTAAACTCCATCACTATCACAAGTACACCATGGAGTCGTTAGCTCAGATCCCATAGGTCACTATTTACAATATTCCTCAAGGAGATAATGTTGTAGCAGATGCATTGGCTAAGCTCTCTAAGGAGTTGGCATGCCCTGAAGATGAGTCCATTTTAATAAGGGTTCAAAATAGGCAAGTATTATCCCTTATTGAAGCTGAACTCATCGAGAGACTCTCTCTTGAAGGGGAGGTTACCATTGTCAAAGAGGACGATGAGTCAGATTGGAGGCAGTCATTCATGGATTACCTAAACACAGGAAAACTACATCAAGAGAAGTCATTAGCCAATCAAGTGAAATATAGAGCTCTCTCATATGCTCTCGTGGGCTGCACTTTGTATCGGTGGTCTTTCGATCATATGTTGTTACGCTGTTTAGCCAAACACGAAGCCCATAAGATTGCGACCGAGGTACATTCAAGTTTATGTGGAGCTCACCATTCTGATCCGAAGATAAAAGCTAAGATCAAAAGAC
Source organism: Cymbidium sinense (assembly GCA_021442155.1). NCBI lineage: Eukaryota > Viridiplantae > Streptophyta > Magnoliopsida > Asparagales > Orchidaceae > Cymbidium > Cymbidium sinense. The sequence continues at coordinate 36,317,868 of CM038230.1, forward strand.
TAGGATACTGCTGGCCTGCAATGATTACAAATTACATCGATGTAGCTAGGAGGTGCCGCCAATGTTAGGTGCAAGGTGTGGTCCTGCATCAGCCACCCAACATTCTACATCCTACTTTGGCTCATGGCCATTTGAGTGTTGGGGCACTGACATAGAGTTGACCTCACTTTTGGAGTGAGCTCTCAACTCCTTCATCTTAAACATAGTACTCCTCTAAACACTAAGAGTTATTTAGTCTTAAGACACTTCTAGTGATTAGGTGAACACTTGACCTAACCCTGGAGACTTAGAAGAGTTAGCCATAGGAATAGGTTATGCCTTAGGGGTGTGAGAAAAACTTGTCTACCCTATAGATTAAACCCAATCCTTGCTTCCTTCTTTCAAATCAGTTTCAAATTTAAACCAACTTCAAATTTAAACCAACTTCAAATTCAAATCAATTTCAAACTCAAATCAATTCCAAATCCAATCTTAAATCAATTTCAACTCAATTGATTTTCTCAAATCATGAATCAATTCCAAATGATTAAAATCCATGATCAATTCTAAATCCAAAATCTTTTCTAAGCCTTTGATTTCATCTTATGGACTTAGCTCAAATCAAAATCAATCCCAAATCAAATCTTAAATCAATCCAAAATCTTTCCTAAGCCCTTCTGATTCCATCTTATGGACTTAGCTCAAACCAAATCCAAGTCACTTCAAACTTAAAATATTTTCTCATAACCCATTTATGTTCTCATTTATATTTATAAATATAAATGAAATATAAATTCAAATAACCAAAACCAATTCAAAACTCAAATCCAAATCCAACCAAAATCCAACATATACCCTTTCAAGTCAAATTTTTGAACTTAGCCAAACCAAACCCAAATCAATCCAAACCTTTGGATTTTCTCTTCAAACAATCAATCATTCAATCATGAATCCAAAAATAAACACAAACTTCAATCATAAAACCAAAATCAAACTAACCCATATTCACCCCTTTGACTTGAAATTGTCAAATGAATCAAAACTCATTTGAGTCCAAATCACTTGCAAATGGATTTATATTTCAATCATAAGTCCATATGTGAGCTCAACCAAACTTGAATCAAGCCTTGATCAAGTCAATTGACTTACTTAGGCTCACTTGACTCAAAGTGACCTAAAGTACCTTTTTGAGCCAAATTCTAATCCAACCCAAATTGGATTGAACTAAGCCCGCCTAAGCCTCACATTGTAAGCACCAATCATCCTAAGATGATCAATCACTTAAATTGGGTCAAACCTAGCCTTTGACCAAGTCAACACTTAGCCCAAATCAAACCCAAACTAGCCAAAATCCATCATAGGCTAAATTGATTGAAACCATTGATCTAAACCAATCCATCATCAATGATGGAATATGATCAAGCCAGCAATTGAGCCAAACCTAGCCAAATTGGTCACTTGACCCAAGTTGACCTAACTTGACCTAAAAAGTCAAAATGGGTCAAATCTTGATCTAAGCCAAATTGATTGCAATCGATGAGTCAAATTCATTCTAAATCACTTGTTGAACTTCACCAAAGCTCCAATTGGCCAACTAGACCCAACCTAGCCCAATTGACCATGAACCTAACTTGACCTAAAAGGTCAAATCAACTTGAAATCAAACCAAACCAAAATTGATTGAAACCAAAGCTTGCAATACATTTCAAATGATCAACCAAGCCTAAACAAACCAATGACCTAACCCAATTGGGTCAAATGGGTCAAATTGGTCAACTTGACCTATTTGACCTAAATGAACTCAAATGGACCAAAACAAAATATAAATCAAATTGAACCAAACCAATGATACCCATAGGCTCGAAATGATCATTTGAACAAACCTAGGTTTGACCCATGATATTTGACCAAGTTGACCCATTTTAACCTAAATGGGTCAACTTGAGCCAAATCATATCAAATAAACTCCATATTCATTGAAAATTGACACAACCCATTTTTCAATCATATCAAATCTGTCCAAATCAAAATCCAAGCCAAATGACCATTTTACCCCTATGTCAAAGGGTAACCTATGGCCAAATTCACTTGGAATTTGGCCAATTCCTTTTCATAGTCACTTTCAATCTTCCTAATGGACCATTTGGACACCAAGGGAGGTGATGCACATGACCCAATGAGTTTGGGTCAGCCATGACCCAACCCAAGGCCAAACTGACCATTCTAATCAAATTTCTACACATGGATCACCTCCCACACTCATTTAGCACATGTGCACCTCTCCATTCCACTCCTCTGCCAAAACTGAACCACATGGAGCTCCTAACAACCTAAAAAACCCATTAAATCAAAGCAATTGATCAAAAATGAAAGAACAAGCTACGACCATCTGATTCAAGTCGGGGGAGATATACTCCCCCTCATGCCCACTCAAACTAAGGCTATTGCACTCGATTGAGCTTAGAGGATCGAAAGGAAGCATTCACAAAGTTCCTTAAGAATTTCCAAGCTCATTTGAACTTCTCCTTCTCGGTTTCTTTCATAGCTGAAATAGGGGTGGACTAAGGGAATTCTACTTCACTCAATTCTCCACCAAACCTAAATTGCTCTTGCAAGCACCATCAAGGCACCAAGTCGAGCTCACCCAAAGCTTTTCCCAAGTCTCCAAGCCATGGGAAGGAGGAGTTCAATCGAAGCCACAAGCCATTGAAGGAGAGCTTGGCCAATTAGGAGATCCACTTCAAATTGAACCTTGAAACCTTCAACAGAGCTTCGTCTACATTGGACGAAGCTACCTCCTCTGTTGGAAGCGCCGGTGATAGCCTCCGGTGAGGAATGACTTAAAACCGAGCTTAAGTTGAAAATCTCTTGGTCTTTTGTGAAGGAATTATAATCCCATTGAAATTTAACCGTTGGATGCTCTTCCCCATGCTTCTAAATGGTGTGGGTTGAATCTCAGCCTAATCTGAGCTCAAGTGAGCTCAGATCAAGCCATGGAGAACAGATGGCCTCTGTCTCTCACAGGCAAAGGTAGGGATGAATTATGGGCCATCCATCTCGCATATTTTGGATGGACGACCCTAATTAAAACACGCTAGATCTGATGATTTAATCATTTATATCCTCAAGTTTAATCCTAATCGTTCGATCCTTGATCGGACAGTCGAGGGGAAAGCGCATCGCACCACCAGCCAATGCGGCACGTGATGTGATAACTTAAATAATCAATCCCATCATGCCATGTGGAAAGCGCCCGCCGCGTTAGTAGCCCACGTGGCGCCAACGGGATTAGTTATATAATTAGGTTATTTAATTACCCTTTAATCATAAAAATTTCATAAATTCATAACTAAATGTAGAAAAATTCAAAAAATGCAAACTCAAGTTCATTTTAAAGATAATTCAAAGGGGAATAATATAAAATTAAAATCAATGGATTTTGAATAGTAACCTTCACTCAATTTGGGTTTTATTGGAGATATAATTATGTTAATTACTCTTTAATTACTTCATTAATTAATTATAAACTCTCTAGGGTTAATTAGTGGGATGACCTCTGCTTCCCATGAATTTTTAGGAATTTATTATTGGATTAATTTAGGTAATTTCTTGTTTCATCTCTAATTACTCCCTTAATTAATTAAATATTTAATTAACCTATAAAATGGTAATAAATTCATTAATCAAGCTTGTAATTATCTTGAAACTGTGAATGGACTTAGGAAATGAGATTATGATTTCTTTTCCAAATCTTTTCCCCTAAGTTTATTTCATTTGGATAAACACTTAATTAATTTGTAAATTGATTAATGATTTAATCACTTCATTAAATAACTTAATTAACCCAACTCAAAACCAAAAATTAATCCAGAAACTGAATCAATCTCTTATTGGGTAGATCCTAGGTGTTCAAGAGACTAATGCAAGTTTAAGGAAATCATATCCAACTCACATGTGTGGGATGGCTATGAAAGTACTTAATTAAACCATTTAGCTTAATTAATCGATAATTGTGAGCCAATTGCATTAGGCCCCTTTCTTTCTTAGGTGCATTACTGATTTACTTTCATGTGATTGCATATCATATGTTAGCTCATAATTATTTGGTTAATTATGTTAAAGTGGTATAGGTAAGGGGTAATTAATGGATTTAATTCACACCTTAACCTAAACAAAACATAAAATCAACTTAATTGTTCTAAAATTAAACTAAACCAATTCACACATGGGGGAAATGGGTTAGGACCAACAAACTCTTTTCACATTTCCTAAATCAAATCAAATTCAAACAAATAAAAATCTCTTTAAAGAATTTTGATTCACTTTGAATAATCTTATCTTATAGAATTGTCCTTAGGAATTAATTAGGGTGATGAAGTCATATGAATACATCACTTTATTTCTTCCTAAGCATGGTAAATGTTGTTTGCCATATGAAATCATGCATTCATATCTTTTGAAAAATCAAATTAAATAAAATATTTCATTTATGTAAAATTGCATGCTTTGGCTAAAGATATGGATATGAGTGGCAACTATCACTATTAAATAAAAAATTATTTTCAAAACTCATAAAATCAAAGATTATCAATGAAGGGATGCTACATACAAATACTTATAAGCTTGCATGTGATTATAGTATAAAATGTGCTTTATATGATTTTCTTCTCTTCTCTTAACATGGATTTGAATAGGATTTGCAAAGAGTATAGTTCATTTGAAAAGAACATAACACTTGCTTAAATCCATTCCTATCCACTTCTATGTTATGACTTAAGAAGGATTTTCATATTTACACATGTAAATTGCATAACAAAATCAAACACAAAAAAATCTTTTGCATGACTCTTCTTCCATTTATTTCCTTTCTATACATGCACATGTATTTAAGAAAAGTGGTTGTTGACCTCATTTTTGGAGTGAGCTCTCAACTTCTTCATCTTAGACATAGGACTCCTCTTAGACATTAAGAGTTCCTTAGTCTGAAGACACTTCCAGAGATTAGGTGAACACTTAACCTAATCCTAGAGACTTAGAAATGTTTATCCATAGGAATAGGTTATGCCTTAGGGGTGCTAGGAAAACTTGCCTACCCTATAGCTTGAACCAAATCCTCACTTCCTTCTTTCAAGTCCGAACTTAAAATTCAAACAAACTTCGAATTCAAATTAACTTCAAAATTCAAATCAACTTCAAATTCAAATCAACTTCAAATCCAAATTAACTGCAAACTCAAACCAATTCCAAATCAAATCTCAAATCAATTCCAACTTAATTGATTTTCTCAAACCTTAAATCAATTCCAATGGACTTTCTTAAATCATGAATCAATTCCAAATGATTGAAATCCATGATCAATTCTAAAATCCAAAATCTTTCCAAAGCCATCTTGATCTCATCTTATGGACTTAGCTCAATTAAACTCAAATCAATTCAAATTCAAAAAATTTTCTCATAACCCATTTATATTCTCATTTATATTCACATATATAAATGAAATATAAATTCAAATAACCAAAACAAATTCAAAACTCAAATCCAAATCGAACCAAAATCCAACCTATACCCTTTCAAGTCAAATTCTTAAACTTAGCCAAATCAAACCCAAATCAATCCAAACCTTTGGATTTTCTCTTTGAACAATCAATCCTTCAATCATGAATCCAAATATAAACATAAAATTTAATCATCAAACCAAAATCAAACTAACCCAAATCAAACCCATGTTCATCCTTTGAACTTGAAATTATCATATGAATCAAAACTCATTTGACTCCAAATCACTTGCAAATGAATTTATATTTCAATTATAAGTCCATTTGTGAATTTAACCAATCTTGAATCAAGCCTTGATCAAGCCAATTGACTCACTTAGGCTCACTTGACCCAAAGTGACCTAAAGCACCTTTTTGAGCCAAATTCTAACTTAACCCAAATTGGATTGAATTAAGCTCATCTAAGCCTCACATTGTGAGCAACAATCATCCTAAGATGATCAATCACTAAAATTGGGTCAAATTAAGTCAAACCTAACCCAATTAGGCCAAATGAGTCAAATGAGTCAACTTGCAATACATTTCAAATGTTCAACCGAGCCTAAAACAACCCATGAACTAACCCAATTAGGCCAAATGAGTCAAATTGGTCAACTTGACCCATTTGACCTAAATGAACTCAAATGAACCAAAACCAAATCTAAACCAAATCAATGATACAAAAACACTTCAAATGGTCATATAAACTTAACATAATCCAATGTTTGACCTAATTTTACCAATTGGTCAACTTGACCCAAGTTGACCCATTTTGACCTAAATGGTAAACATGAACCAAATCATATCAAACCAACTCCAAATCAATTGAAATTTGGCCCAACCCATTTTTCAATCAAACCAAATCTACCTAAATTAAAAATAAAGCTAAATGACCATTTTACCCCTAAGTCAAAGGGTAATCTATGATCAAATTCACTTGGAATTTGATCATATTCCAACTCAAGACCACTTGACATCCTCTTAGTGCTCCATTTGGACACCAAGGGATGTGGTGCACATGACCTAATGGGTTTGGGTCAACCAAACCCAACCTAAAGCCAAAATCGACCTACCAAGTGGAATTTCTCCACATGGATCACCTCCCGCTCCCATTTTAACCCATGTGCACCTCCACACTCCCCTCCCCCACCAAAACTGAATCACATGGCACTCCTAACAACCTAAATAACCTAATCAATCCCATCAATTTGATCAAAATGGCAAATGAGCTCACGGTCGTCTGATCCAAGTAGGGGGAGATATACTCCCCCTCATTCAATTCCAATCGAAGACACTTGCACTCGATTGAGCCCTAGGAACCCATAGGAAGCTCCCCAAGCTCTCCCAAGCATTTCCAAGCTCTCTCCAATTTTCTCTTTCTCGATTTTACTCAAGCCGAAATAGCGGAAGAAAACTAAAACTCAAACTCACTCAATTCTCCATAGAATCCAAATTCCTCTTGCAAGCACCATCAAGGGACTTAATCGAGCTCACCCAAATCATTCCCAAGCATCCAAGCCACGCGAAGGAGGAGTTCGACCAAAGTCGCAAGCCATTGAAGCAAGCTTTGGTCAATTGGAGGACCCACATCATCTCAAGCCTTCAAACCTTCAACTAGGCTTCGTCTCCACTAGACGAAGCTACCTCAACGGTTGGAAGCGTCGGTGATAGCCTCCGACGAGATATGCCTCAAAACCAAGCTTAAGTTCAAAATTCTTTGGTCGTTTATGAAGGGAAGTGTAAACCCAATTGAATTCCACCGTTGGATGTGTTTCTTCTTGCTGCTAGATGGTGTGGGTTGAATCCTAGCTAAATGCGAGCTCAAGTGAGTTCAGATCAAGCCATGGAGGATGGACGATCTCCGTCTCCTACAAGTGAGGGTAGGGATGAATCATGGGCCGTCCATCGGGCATGTTTTGGATGGATGGTCCTGATTAATTCTATTAGATCTGATGATTTATCCCTTCATAACCACGGGCTTAATCCTGATCGTCCGATCTTTGATCGAACGACCTAGGAAAAAGCATGTAGCGTTGCCAGCTGACGCGGCATAGGATGTGATAACTTAAATAACCAATACCATCACACTAAGTGGAAAGCGCATGCCGCGTTAGAAGCCCACGTGGCGTCGATAGGATTAGTTATTAATTAGACTTCCTAATTAACTATTAATCACTGAAACTTCCTGAATTCATAACTAAATATAAAAAAAATCTAAAAAATATAAACTCAACTTCATTTTAAAGATAATTAAAGGGGGAATAATATAAAATAATTTTGATTGATTTTGAACAGTATGTTTTGCTCAATTTGGGTTTTATTGGGAAAGTAATTATGTTAATTACTCCCTAACTATTTCATTAATTAATTCCAAACTTCTCAGGCATGTTTAGTGGGATGACTTCTGCCCCCCTAATTTTTTTGGAATTTATTACTAGTTTAATTAGGGTAATTGCTTGATTCATTCTTAATCACCCCCTTAATTAATTAAGTGATTAATTAATCTATTAAATAATGGTGAATCCATTAATTAGGCTTGCTAATCACTATGAAATATTGAAGGGACTTAGGGAATGGGATTAGGATTCCTTTTCCAATCTCTTCTCCCTAAGTTCACTCCATTTGGAAAACTTTTAATCAAGTTGTAATTAATGGTTTAATGACTTCATTAATAAATTCAATTAATCAAAAATTCAAAAATAAATCATTCCAGAACTTAATCAATCTCTTCTTGGGTAGATCTTTAGGTATTCAAAAGCCTAAGGTAAGCTTAAGGAAATCATTTCCAACTCACATGTGTGGGATGGTTATGAAAGTACTTAATTAAATACTTTAGCTTAATTAATCAATAATTATGAGCCAATTGCATTAGGCCCCTTTCTTTCTTAAGGTACATTATTGATTTAAATTCCATGTGGTTGCAGATCATATGTTGGCTCATAATTGTTAGGTTCATTTATGTTAAAGTGGTGTAGGTAAAGGGTAATTAATGAATTTAACTTACACCTTAACCTAATCAAAACATAAAATCAATCTAATGGCTCCAAAATTAAACTAAACTAATTCACACATGTGGGAAATGGGTTAGGACCAGCAAACTCTTTTCACATTTCCTAAATCAAATTAAATTCAAAATTAAAATAAAAATCTCTTTAAAATAATTTTGATTCACTTTGAATAATCTAATCTTATAGGATTGTCCTCAGGAATTAATTAGGATGAATAAAATCATATGCTTACATCACTTTATCTCTTTCCAAGCATGTTAAATATTGTTTACCATGTGAATTCATGCATTCATGTCTTTTGGAAAATCAAATTAAATGAAATATTTCCTTTATGTTAGTCAAATTGCATGTTTTGGCTAAAGTAAGAATATGAGTGACTATTATCGCTAATAAGTCCAAAATTATTTTCAAAACTTGCAAATCAAATATTACAAATGAAGGTATATTACTTATAATCATTTATAAGCTTGCATGTGATTATAGCATAAAATGTGTATGTTGTGTTCTTTTCTTCTCTTTTCTTAACATGGATTTAGATAGGATTTGCAAAGTGAATAGTTCATTTGAAAAGAACACAACACTTGCTTACATCTATTCCTATACACTCTCATGTTAGGACTTAAGAAGGATCTTCACATTTACACATGTAAATTGCATAACTAAATCAAACAAAAATAAAGATCTTTTGCATGACTCTTCTTCCATTAATTTCTTTTTTTACATGCACATGTATTTAAAAAAAGTAGTATATTAATCTGGACATCACAGGGTTGTGAGGCTCTAAGTAGCCCCAAGTAGGTCTTGTACCTTACAGCCCTGGTGTACAAAACAATGGCGTCGTACTCACTTATGTCTTTCATACATATAAATGTGTATTTGATTAATGGGTAAAAGAATCCCTCTTTTCTACTTAAACAAAATCATGCATTCAAGAAATATCCAAATTTCTTTAAGCAACATCTCTTTGCATTTATCATTAAGGTGTGCTAAAGTATTTGCATTACATGTATAGCTATGCTTAGGATCATTCATATGCATGGTATACATGTTGGAAAGAAATAAAAGGTTGTGTGTTATGTGATAGTAATTTATCTTAATTAATCCTAAGATGCCTTTCTTACTGAATAGGTTTATTTAAAGTAAATCTAAACTTAGGAATAATTAAAATACATAATAAAATATTCACTAAAGAAAAATCACTAATGAATCTACCTTAGAAATTACTTAAGGTAGGGATGAAAGAGAAGTTCTCTTCTCTTTTCTTCTCTTTACAACACTTAGTAATTAAGTGTAGGTTCATTCAAACCAAATAAAATAATCAAATAAAGTCAACAAATCAACTAAACCACTTAAAATGAAATCACCCTCTAAGTTGAACTCTTTCACACTTAGAAAACTTCAACCTTAAAGCCTAGCTAAGACAAACCACACAAGCCTTAAATGACACACACATTAGGCTAAGTCACTATTTATAACTCTGTGTTAGGGCGGTGCATGGTTTGATGCCTGATTTTATTTTTTCATATAATATTTTAGGCTGGATGTTAGGATGTATGTGCGTAGACTGAATGGTAGGATGATTTTAGTCTAATCATTATCTTCTACAGGGGATTGTACTTAAGGGGCGCTCTAATAAAAATATAAATAATTTTGGTGTGCAGGTTGCTTATACCCCTAAGCATAATCCAAAACTAGGACAGGTGGACTTGCTTACCCATGTGTGGGGTGCTAAGTCCAATTTGTTCATATACATGCTTGAGATGTGTGGTATGTTTAGCTAATCTCTATTTTATAGATTTTAGTTAGATTTATTTTTCCCATTTTGATGTAATTTTATAATTAATATTTGGAATTAATATTATGGGAGATTAGGATGAACATCTGTTATAAGACTGTCTTATGTACCATGTGAAACCTTTAGAGCATTCACATTCCAACCAACCAAAAGAAAGAAGGAAAGAAAAAAGAAGAAAGAAAGAAAAGAAGAATGAAGAATTAAGACCCCCATAACATGAATTCTTTCGAAATTATGATTATTCATTTGTAATCCGGGTTGTATAAGAGTAGAGCTCGGCTACCCACATTTGTCTTTTCGGATTTGTGCGATGGAGTCTGACCACAAAGGCCATTTATTCTTTTGTGTTAGCTTTATAAATTATTTGATATTTATTCTTGTGCATTAAGATGGCATATTTTTCCTAGTTTCTTTCTTGCCTTGATGAATGGCCTGGATGCGCTCAGGCTCTTAGGAAAAAATAAATTTTCTATCCAATTAATCAACTCAAAATCAAAATTAAATAACTCATAACCTCACCTAAAATCCTAGGATATAAATAAAGAAAATAAAAGATTTAGCAACCCCTTAGCTAGATGTTGTTTGTTTCACATCATGCATAAAATCATCTTGCTTCACTCTTGCTTATGGAGGGCTTTAACCTTTGCTAGAGAACATGGCTTGACCTTTGAGAGCCATGGTGGAAACACACCTCCTTCTTATTAATTTTGGCCCATAACTAATTTCTCATGCATTAGGCATATGAATCCTATAGCCTGTGTCAAATTAATTGTCCAAAAAATGTAAATAAACTTAACAAAAATTCACATTAGATTTAAGTCATTACTCATGCCCTACATGATGTAGTCTCTTAGGGAGTGTGTTTAAGGACTTTGTCTCTTCCTAAATAAACAACAGCTTACCTATCTTGCAAAAGCATATGGCTTGCCTACATGTATTTAAAATCATAGGAGGAGTTAGTTAGCGACCACCCCCAGGCAGTTGTAAGCCCAACAGTCCGGTGGTTTATCCTCTCTTATGGAAGTAAACCATATACTCATTTTTGCCTTAGATTTAGGTCATGTCTTGGCCCTCGCCAAAGCTCCCTAGATTTAGGATCCAAGGTCGTTGTTTCCCTTTGCGGGCTACAAGCATAATTCCTCACCTCTTAGATATTTTCACAATCTTATGTTGTGGAATTGTAAACCCTAAACTTCTAATAAAAATTCAATTCAAATAAATAATTCACCTCAATTTCAAAAATATAAAGCCCAACCATGTGATAGTTTGGGATGCTTATTAGGCTTCCTAGTATCATAAGAATCCCCTACTTATCTCTCTTTGGTTTCGATAATAATTCCCTCCCTTTTGATCAATCCCATTTGATCTTCTAAAAATAACCAATTTATTGATAGTCCTATCTTTGAAATGTTTGGGACAATGATCATTTACCTTAATCGAGAGTATTCTTAAGGAATCTCATTCTTTAGGATGTAATTAACTATGGAGGCTTGCCTCTATAGGGAACTTAACGAACCCGGTTTAAAATAAAACCTACTTTACTTTTCCATGTAAAATAGGGGAAGAATTTTTGGTACATCTGAAGACCTATAGTCCTTAAGAGTCCTTATTAGGTGATTAGGTCCATTGTAGGGTGGTAATTTCTATCTTTTGAGATAGTACACCTCTCCTCAATGTCCTACTCGATCACCATAATAAGTACATATGTGGATCTGTGTGGTGTCCACCTAAAGTGTTATTATTCTTTTTTTTTTCATCTATTCTTTTCAAAGATGGATGAAGATAAGAGAGGAGATAAATAATTTCACCACAAATTTTTCTGGCGACTCCGCTGGGGATGGTTCATCTCTCCATCTTTGGTAAATGATCATTGTCTCCAAGTATCGATGGTGGGTTTGTATTTTACATGAATCTGAAACTATCCTTCTTTTCCGTTGGCACTTAGTTTATTTCATCCTTAAGCTAAGCTAGCCAACATCCTTTAGGTATTAGGATCTCACTCCATGTAGGTCTTAAAACCCCTATTGGGTTCCCCAATAGGTGAAAATAAAAAATTAATAAAAAGAAATAACTAAAGACTTCCCCCTTACCATTTCTATGATAAGGAAAGGTTCATTCCAAAAATATAGAAAAATAAATCCTTTATAAAAAAACATCATCTTTCCAAAAAGCACTTTTCTAAAATGCACATAATAAAATATTTCAACCTCATCTAACAATCTTCATGATTGTTATATGTAGGATCTTTTCAAAAATCAAAATCCAAAATCATCTTTCCAAAAAAGCACAAATGAACATCCTCATTCAATTTATTGAATAAAGATATCATTTTCAAAATAAAATCATAAATCATCTTTTCAAAAAGCACAAATGAATATCTCCATTCAATATACTCCATTTATTGAATGAATATTTCATTTCAAAAACAAAATCAACAATCATCACTTCAAAAATAAAATTAGCAATCATCTTTTCAAAAAATAAAATTCAACAATCATCTTTTCAAAAAGCACAAATGAACATTCTCATTCAATATACTCAAATTTATTGAATGAGGACTTCATTTTCAAATAAAATCTAAAACCATATTTTCCAAAAGCATCGATGAACATCTCCATTCAAATTTATTGAATGAAGATCTCATTTCCAAAATAAAATCACAAAAATCTTCTTTTCAAAAAGCACAAATGAACAGCCTCATCTAATTTATTGAATGAAGATTTCATTTCAAAAAATAAAATCAATAATCATCATTTCAAAAAATCAAAATCAAAAATCAAAATAAAAAATTAAACACATTTGGATCTTTCATTTAGCATACCCAAATTTGCTAAGTGAAGATCCTCTTTTCAAAAATCATAAAAACAAAATCAAATATATTTGAATCCTTTATTTAGCATACCCAAATTTGTTAAGTAAATATTTTATTTTTCAAAAACATAAAAAACAAAATCAAACACATTTGGATTCTTTATTTAGCATACCCAAATTTGCTAAGTAAAGATCCTCCTTTCAAAAACTAAAATAAAAAATTAAACACATTTGGATCCTTCATTTAGCATACCCAAAATTGCTAAGTGAAGATCCTCTTTTCAAAAATCATAAAAATCAAACATATTTGAATCTTTTATTTAACATACCCAAATTTGCTAAGTAAAGGTTTCATTTTTCAAAAAAAAAATCAAAAATAAAATCAAACATATTTGGATTCTTTATTTAGCATACCTAAATTTTCTAAGTCAAGATCCACTTTTCAAAAAATCCTAACAATTAAATCTATTTGGATCCTTCATTTAGCATACCCAAATTTGCTAAGTGAAGATCCTCTTTTCAAAAAAAAAAATCAAAACATCAAAACGTGAAACACATGGATCCTTTATTTAGCCTACCTAAATTTGCTAAGTAAAGAATCCTCTTTTCAAAATTAAAAAAAAAAAATACATTTGGATTCTTTATTTAGCATGCCCAAATTTGCTAAGTAAAAATCCTCTTTTTCAAAAATCAAAACATCAAGAACAAAATCAAACACATTTGGATTCTTTATTTAGTATACCCAAATTTATTAAGTAAAGATCCTCTTTTCAAAAAATCACAAAAATTAAATGCATTTGGGCTCTTCATTTAGCATACCCAAATTTGCTAAGTGAAGATCCTCTTTTCAAAAATCAAAACATCAAAACATGAAACACCCATGGATCCTTTATTTAGCATACCTAGATTTGCTAAGTAAAGAATCCTCTTTTCAAAATCAAAAATCAAAACACACATGGATCCTTTTGTTAGCATATCTAAATTTGCTAAGTAAAGAATCCTCTTTTCAAAAATCAAAACAAAACACATTTGGATTTCTTTAGCATACCTAAATTTGCTAATAATCCTCTTTTCAAAATCCAAAAACAAAACACACATAGATCCTTTATTTAGCATACCTAAATTTGCTAAGTAAAGAATCCTCTTTTCAAAAAAGTCAAAACAAAACACATTTGGATTTCTTTAGCATACCTAAATTTCCTAAGAATTCTCTTTTCAAAATCCAAAAATAAAACACACATGGATCCTTTATTTAGCATACCTAAATTTGCTAAGTAAAGAATCCTCTTTTCAAAAAAAAATCAAAACAAAACACATTTGGATTTCTTTAGCATACCTAAATTTGCTAAAAATCCCCTTTTCAAAATCAAAAATCAAAACACACATGGATCCTTTATTTAGCATACCTAACTTTGCTAAGTAAAGAATCCTCTTTTCAAAAAAAAAAAATTATAACAAAACACATTTGGATTTCCTTAGCATACCTAAATTAGCTAAGAATCCTGTTTTCAAAATCAAAATTCAAAACACACATGGATCCTTTATTTAGCATACCTAAATTTGCTAAGTAAAGAATCCTCTTTTCAATCATCAAAACAAAACACATTTGGATTTCTTTTGCTTACCTAAATTTTCTAAGAATCCTCTTTTTAAAGTCATCAAAACAAAACACATTTGGATTTCTTTAGCATACCTAAATTTGCTAAGAATCCTCTTTTCAAAATCATCAAAACAAAACACATTTGGATTTCTTTAGCATACCTAAATTTTCTAAGAATCCTCTTTTCAAAATCATCAAAATAAAACACATTTGGATTTCTTTAGCATACCTGAATTTGCTAAGAATCCTCTTTTCAAAATCATCAAAACAAAATACATTTGGATTTATTTAGCATACCTAAATTTATTAAGAATCCTCTTTTCAAAATCATCAAAACAAAACACATTTGAATTTCTTTTATTTAGCATACCTAAATTTGTTAAGTAAAGAATTCTCTTTTCAAGAATCATCAAAAACAAAACACATTTGGATCCTTTATTTATCATACCCAAATTTGCTAAGTAAAGATCCTCTTTTCAAAAATAACAAAATATTTAGATTCTTAATTTAGCATATCCAAATTTGCTAAGTAAAGATTCTATTTTCAAATTCACACATAATTCACAAATAAGCAAATAAAAGAAGAAAATTATTTTCAAACAGCTCACCTAGCATACCCAAATTTGCTAAGTGAGTAAATTCCAAAATCGCAAATCAAAAATAAAATCAATTGAGTCTTTACTTTAACATATTCAAATTTGTTAAATGAAGGGTCCTCAAACAATCAAAAATAAAATTCAAAAATGAACCAATGGAAGCATCAATCTTCTCAAAATATTTGAACCCATTTCCAACATACATAAATTTGTTGAGCCCAAATTAGATTCTAAACTCAAAATCTCTCTCCAAATTTGATTCCAAATTAGAAAAAAAAATTCCCCTCTCCAATTCTAAACTCAAAATCTCTCTCCAAATTCAAAGAGCCCCACTTAACATATTCAAATTATTGAGCGTGGGTTCAAATTCTAAAATAAATTAAAGCATAAAATATAATTCGAGTCTGTTTTCAAATTGTAGAAGTTTAACCAAGTTTCAGTCAGTTTCTTTTAGTTTAGTTTAAATGGTAGCTTAGAAGTAAGTGTTTACATTTTATTTTGGGATGGATTTGGCCTTGGATCGGGCCTGCCTCCCACAGACTGACTTCTCCCACCTCATTCATTTTGGCTGAGGTTTTGAGGGGGCTAAGATCACTTGTGAGGGGACCACCCTCACAACTATCAGCAGGAGTGTGATGATCGGGTAGATGTCATCCATCCAAGTTGAGATGTCATCTGACTCAGAGTTTCCCTCACTGAAGAGGAAGGTTGTGGCACCCCACAAGCCGCCCAAAGTGCCGGTGGTTCCCTTTTACGCTAGTGGGTGGCACCCACTTGTTGGCCTCTTCTAAGAGGAAGGCAACCCTATCTTCAAGGATAGTCTCCCCCACCTACTAGGTTGGGTATAGTTCTCATGCTGCCCCTCCTAGAAGGACTCAGTGCTGCAATCGGTGCCTCAAGATCAAGCGGCATCATGATCGCATAGCCAAGGAGCTAGAGGCAGTTTCCCAATCTGCAGCAGAGGAGTTACCTAAGATAGTGTCTCCTCTTATCACAGAGAACAAGTTTCACCCCCTCTCTGGATCTGACGAAGAGGAAAATATTAGGAGGATTTTAGTTTCACCTCCACCTGTAGTACAGTTTAAGGCTCCTATCAGAGATAGAATGAGGTCGTATGATGGTCTTAGATCAATTCTGAGCAGAGTTGGTGTGGCTTACAGACGGTCAGAGTTCGGGGCCTAATTTGACTTATGATCGGTCATCCCTCATAGCGTGGGCGAGCACATCAGACATGAGAGGGCAAGAGAAGCTCGTGTATCAGTGCATATTACTAGCAAAGAGAGGCGGAGGTACACTAGGCTATACATCTCTCATGGATTTCCCCCATACTACCCATGTCGGGTTATATGACAAAGATTTTATTGATGGGTACTATCCACCATATGAGGGGAGTTCCTGAATAGAGAGAGTCAGTGGTTCCTCTGTCACACCGTTCTACTCCGCGTCCACCATCTCTAGAGCAAGTCCTATCTTCCACAGTTCCATCAAAAGCCATGAAGGCAGCATACGGGGAAAAGAGAGCCTCACTAGTGATCTGGTGATGGCCAAGAGATCCCATTTCATCTACACCATCGACTGAGGTGAGACCGAGCTCTCCTGCTCAACCTCCTGCTCCAGTTATGGTGAAGAGGGAATGGCAAACTTGAAGCATAGTAGTCATTCCATCACCACCACCACTACAGCAGATCACGGAGATAGCAGCAATAGAGGGACAAGAATACAGTACCATTGTCCCTATGGCCATAGATCCTCCCAGGAGCAACACTCCCTCCATCCAGATCTAGTGATAGTCAAGAACATGTATCCTCCAGTGAGCATAGTCCCCACAAGATTAGCTCTCCAGCAGTAGGGGAGGTTAGATATATTTCTGTTCATGACAGTGATCTCACCACCATCGAGCGATCATTTGTACCGCCGCTTGGAACAATCCTAGATGACATTGTAGAAGAAGATCCTAGGGTATGCCTGGTCTAACATAGAGGATGAGAAGGTTAGTTTTGGTCCTAATGAAGATGATCTATTGGAAGATTCAATAGGAGTGCACATGGTAGACATCAGGGGTTCCCTCCTTCGTGATCAACAGAGTTTGGAAGGTGATGCGACCAAGCAGGAAAATACAGCCTACTCGACCCAACACCTCCTACAACAACTAAAACAAAAGGATGACCAAATTGACAAAATGGGAAAGAGGCTTAAAGATTTGCTAGCAGCAGCACTTCGTAACCAAGCCCCAAAGATCTATAATTGCAATGAGTGGTTGCATGTCTTAGATCCGCCTAAGAGTTTACCTCTAGTAGAGACAAGCACAACAAGGTAGTGGATAGTACCTCTGTACAAGGAAAGGACAATAAACTCATGGTTGAGCAACAAGTGAGAGAAGTGTTGGCACAAGATTGAAGAGGATCATAGGTTCCAAAGGGTAGACCCTACCTGGAGGAATTTGATGTCATCCAATATCCTAAGAGTTTTAAGTCACCTTCTTTCAAGAGCTTTGATGGCAGCGGGAACCCACGCCAGCATGTAGCGCACTTCAGGGCAGCTATTCCAATGCTGGTGGCAGTGACTCATTACTATTCTGACTTTTCATCAACAGCTTAGCAGGCATAGCCTTTGACTGGTATGCAAAACTCCCCAACAATTCAGTGAAAACTTTTGCTGAGTTAGAGCAACTCTTCATCAAGAGGTTTGTTGGAGCTCATCAAAGGGTGATTGTGGGAAATCTCATTGTAGCACAACAACACCCCGGTGAGTCCCTCATTGATTATATTATCAGATGGTACAATTTGAGTATGAAAGGCAAACCACAGCTATCTGAACAACATGCCATTGAAATTCTACTAAAGAATATTCATGGCCCGGTCGCCTTTATGCTCAAAGGTTTTACCATCAAGATATTTGAGACACTAATCAACAAGGATGCTAGTCTACAAGGAAAGGAAAAATAGTTGCCTTCTCATAATCAATCAACAAAGCCAAAACCACATATGGTGTATGAAAAGAAGCCAGGTGCAGTAATAGCAGTGGATAAGGAAAGTAGCCTACTAGAGAGCAGTATGAGAGACCTCATGCTCCACAACCATCATTTTTACCTCCTTTACCACTTCCTAGGCCATCCTACCGGCCACCACAGTAGCCTCCACAACCTTCGCCGCCTTCTCCTCTGCCACATCAATAATAGTGGTACACATACCCTCCGCCAGGTAGCTACCATCCACCTACTCTTATGGATAAACTAAACAAACCATATTCATTTAAGAGTGAGGTAGTCAGAAAAACCTTTAAGAATCTCTTAAAGAAACCTGATTTTTAGCTACTCAAGCCCAGAAGGTCGGAGGAAGTGGGTAAGAGCAATGATCCTAACTTTTGCCCCTACCACTACATGCTAGGCCATGTTTTGGAGGATTGCTTTACATTCAAGGACTGGCTTGAGCATAGCTACAAGATAGGCACCATAATTATCCCAAAGGAATACTTAGTGGAACAACCATCCAGTTTCATTAGGGTAATCCTTGGGGATACCTGTAATCCTCTCAAAACTAAAGAAGGTTGGGATATCTCATTATCCTAAACCTCTAAAAAAATTATATCAAAAATCAAGAAACTTTTCTTGCAAGTGCTTGAGGCAGCTCGAACCTCCAACATCAAGAAAGGTTTGCAAGTTGCCACAGCTAACTTAGAGAAAGTGGGAGCTGGCAGCCCATGCCGGGGATATCAAGAAGCGCAACCAATCGAGTCCACCTCCCACCGCCAGTTACTACCTCCTACATCTATCTCAGCTAGCCCTTCTTCTAGTAGACATTTTGTATCGATAGATCAGGGCATCAAACCCCTCACCCCACTTACTTTACTAGATTTTTACTATGTACCTCCTTCAAAGTCCAAGAAATTAAGAAATAAAGCTAGTTTGAACTACATTTGTGTCAACTCTACTCTTCTAGAAAACTCTCCAAGTCTAAATAATTATAACAACTCTGATCTTCCCTTTTTTTGATTCATAGATGGACTTTCCTTCTCTGAATAATGCGAGTTCACCTCTTGAGATAGACTTGGAATCATCTAATTCTGAGGGTCCTATAGGAGAAGCTATAGGTGAGCCTGATGAGCAGATAGAATCTTCCACTAACTTGCCACAAGAGATCACCGAAGTCAACCTCCATAGTGACAAGGTTCTACCTCCTTGGGTAGCACCACAAGATAAGGAAAAATAAGTCATTGGTACCGGTAAACAAGAAGACCCTCTATAGGATGCTCCATCCATGGATATGCTTGTGGAGGACCAGCCCAAAGTGGATTACAATGTCCTTGCTTACCTAAGAAAGTTGTCATCTAAGTTAAGCATATATGATGCCCTTATCTTATCCAAAGAGATGAGGGAATCATTAATCAAGGCTCTTCTTGATCTAGAGATATGCTTAGCTCAGCTGATCGCTATTAGAGATGAGGCACATTATTCCAGAGAAGCCCATAGAATCACCTTCACAGATGAAGACCTACTTCTGGAGGACATGAAGCACAACCATCCCCTCTACATTACAGTGGACATGGGCAGATTCAGACTCTCCAGAGTTTTGGTTGATCCAGGTGCAACGGTGAACATTATGAGTCTCAAGACCCATGCCTACTTGAAGATTGACATCTATGCTCTATGAGGAGATCAGATGATGTTGAGAGGATTCAATGAACAAGGCGAGAGGGCTTTAGGTTCCATAGTGTTACCTTTGTAGATAAGTGACTGGAAGACTGAAGCAAAGTTCTACATAATTGTTTTGAATACTTCATTTACTACTTTGCTCGGTAGGCCTTAGATACATCATAATAAGATGATTTCATCCTCCCTCCATCAGTGAATCAAATTCAGAAAGGATGGAATCAAGTACTGTGTCAAAGAAGATGAAAAGCCATTTTCAATCAGAGAGGTAAAGATATATGAAGATGTGACCTACTATCTTCCTCAAAATACCTTTCCTCATGAACTTGGTCAAAATTCAAATGCAAAAGGAAAATAAAAAGAAGAAAAAGAAAAAGAAAAAGTAAAGGAAAATAAAAATAAAAGAACAAGTGAACGAGAAAAGGACATCAAGGAAGAAGTGGAGCTGCATGTCACATTCTACTCACAGTTCATTCCATCATATGAAAATATGAGTAGAATGACTCGACCTCCACCAAGTAGAGGCAGAGGTAGACACAGAGGTAGTTCTAGAGGTGGAAGACCCCCTGGTTGGCCATCAGCCAACAGGGGCTATGTTCTAGTTCACAAGAGTACCCCTATTATTCACATAGATTTGGAATCCATCTTAGAGGATGAGTCTCATGTGATTAGCATACTAGCCAACCCCTCTCAGCGGGTTTCATTGGAGGTGACACTTGAGCCAGATAGCGATGAAGACCAGGCCTCCAAACAAAGTATGAACGTATTCGAATCAAGTTTATGTGAAATTATCAGGAAGTAGTTAAGATTATTAGCTCTAACCTCACTTTCTTCTCAAAAAGTTGAAGGTTTAGTAGTTGAGGAAGCCCCTAAGTCTTCCATTGATGACAAGCCAAAAAGATTCCTATTGGGGTCATCATCCTTAAGACCAGAAGCTAATGTAGAACTTGAGGATAACTCATATAAAGATTTAATGAAATTACCTTTTGATTGGTACTCGCCATGTGTTCTTAATTTTGCAAAGAAAGGTTTGATTCCTTACACATGGTCCAGGCACAGATCAGAGTATTTTGAGAAGCTATGGAACAACAAAGGCAGGGAAGCACAATCAAGATCAGGACTATGATTCAGTACAGTGGGTCCAATCGATGATGATGATTACTACTTAGTTGTCACCAATCATCTGGAGTCTGAGAGGTTCTTCTCCAACCATACTAACTCTTATGAAGAGGTAAGTTTAGAAATTTCAAATGATCTAGATGATCTTCAAATCAAATATGTACCTCCAGAATTTGAAGAGAAAATTCATTCAATAATTGACAAGCTTAAAGGAAATCAACCTTGGGATAATAGAAGATCCACGCCCGATATACATCATTTCTATGATGAATGAAGAAGAAACCAATGCCTTAGTTAGGCTATTGACTGAGTTTTAGGAATGCTTTGCATGGAGTTATGAAGAGATGTCTGAATTGTCCCTAACATAGTAGCCCACAAACTAGCAATAGACCCTAACGCAAACACTATCAAGCAAGCTCCTAGACGCATACGATTAGAAATAGAACAACAGTTCATTTTTGAAATAAAAAAATTGATCGATGCTAGTTTCATCAAGAAAGAAAAATATCCTACCTATTTTTCTAGTGTCATCCTAGTTAAGAAAAATAATGGACAAATTCGCATATACGTTGATTTCAGAGACTTAAATAAGGTATGTCCTAAGGATGAGTTTCATCTTTCTATACCAAAATTAATGGTGGACATTGCCTCATCTCATGTAGTATTCTCCTTCATGGATGGGTCATCTGGCTACAACCAAATCAATATGGCCCCCGAGGATGAAAGAAACATTATTTTTCGAACCTCAATCAGAATCTATTATTATAAGATCATGCCTTTCGGCCTTAAAAATGTTGGTGCTACATAGCAATGGGCCATGACTTAGATCTTCAATGAACTCATTCATCATCAAGTTAAATGATATGTTGATGATCTAGTAGTCAAAAGCAAAGAAAAGGAAGATCACCTCTTTGACTTGAGAGTAGTTTTCGAACGGTTAAGACAATTTAACCTCAAAATAAACTCCCTGAAGTGTGCATTCGGAGTAGCTTCAGGGAAGATCCTTGGTTTTGTTCTCCGACACTAGGGAATAGAAATAGATCCAAAAAAGATCAAAACTATCTTAGAAATGCCACTACCTAAAAGTCTAACTCAACTTAGATCTTTCCAAGGGCGGTTGGCGTATCTAAGATGCTTTATCTCTAATCTATTGAGAAGATACAAGCCATTTTTAGTACTTGTAAAAAAGGATGCCAAGTTCAAGTGGGATGATAAGTGCTAGCATGCCTTTGAAGATATCAAGCAGTATTTGGTGAAGCCACTAATTCTAGTAGCCCCTATCCCGGGTCGGCCGTTGATCCTCTATACTGCTGCATTGGATGACTCCCTCGGCGCTTTGTTGGCCCAAGCCAATGACGAAGGGAAGGAAAATGCTCTCTACTACCTCAGATGTTTTCTGATCCCTGCTGAAATGAACTACCCACCTATTAAGAAACATTGCTTAGTTTTTATCTTTGCATCCCAAAAGTTATGGCACTATATGCTTTCTCATAAGGTGGACTTGATTTCAAGAATCAATCCACTGCAGTATCTCTTGACACGGCCAACGCTATCTAGACATTTGGCATATTGGTTCATGATTCTCTCACAGTTTGATATCACATTCGTACCCCTCCATGCGATGAAAGGACAGGCACTAGCAGATTTCTTAGTAACACACCCACTTCCTGCTGATTCTCCGCTTAGTGATGATCTCTCTGATGAACAAATCATGATCTTATGGGAGGTTAACAATCATCATTGGGAGATGTATTTTGATGGTGTGGCTTCTTTTCAAAAAGAGAAGAACCATGATCTACTCTTCCAGAAAATGCAGGGGTAGGAATAATTCTCTTAACTCCAAATCGTGATGTGATGAAATTCTCATACTATCTCTCCAATCCTTACACCAACAATGAAGCTAAGTATGTGGCTTTGATTGTCAGTCTGGAATTAGCCATTACAGTGTGTGTCAAAAGCATCAACATCTATGGGGATTCTCAGTTGGTCATCAACCGGATTGTTAGGTTCTACAAGGTTCTAAAACCCAAGCTTCATTATTACCACGAGCACACCATGAAGTTGTTGGCCTAAATCCCTGAGGTCACCACTCACTCACCAGCTGCTCTAGGTCGAGTTAACATACTACCTAGCTAGTCTATCACCCCAGTGGTCACTTTTTCGGCGGATATGAGTCCCCACACTTTCTTCCTAACTTGACCATTGCAAACAGACGAGCACCTTGTTAGTTTGGTAGGCTTCTCTGCGTAGCCCGTAAGCTATCTCATGTTGATTTTGTTTAAGAAGATATGAGTCTCATGCTTTCTTCTTGAACCAATCATCATGCATTGACTAGGTTGAGTATATTTGAGGTTTAGGATAAGTCCTCCAGAGGCTCCTTTTCTCTTGACTACTTTTAAGCTGATATAAGTCCCCCAGTGGCATTCACTCAGTAGTCACCCTAGGTCGGATATCACTTGTCGAACTAAAGATAGACTATCCCGGCAATCAGTTCCATGTAGGAGGATGTGAGTTCTTATGCTTTCTTCTTAGGCTAATTATTGTAAACTGATGGAAACCTTAGGTTGGTTGATATTCACTATGCTGACAATGACTCACCCGGTGGGTACACCACTCTTGGCAGATATAAGTCTCTGAGCTTTCTCCTTGAGTTGGCCACCGAATACCTATTTGATATATGAACTAGTCATATTATCTTCTCCAGGGTTTTGGATAAAGCCCTTAGTGACCCCTCTCCCCTATAGGAATTCTACTTGGATCATGTCCTTAGCGACCCCATTTAGACACTACATAGGTTACTTTTGGATTAAACAGTCCCCCTTTCCTAGTAGACACCCCTGTGGTTAGAGAATTTGTTCAGTGGATGCACAGATTCTCCCTTAGTTTAGTAAATCTGAGATATGTCTAGGCTGATATAAGCTCCTTCTTAGTATGATCCCTCGCAAACCAACAAGGTCTACAATAAACAAATAAATAAATAAACAAATTAATTCACTTGTCGATTAGGAATTCAATCCCCTAGTGGCCACTTTCCCAAGCAGGCATCCTATCTTTAGGGTAGTGTTAGCATAACTCCCTATAGGAATTTCTTGACTACTTTTGAGTAGAGATAAGTCCCTGGGTCAGCAGTCTCTTAGTAGTCGCCCTTAGGTTAGGTTCAATCTATTTGCCACAAATAGGTTACCCCATCAGTCATTCCACTTTGGAAAATGTAAGTTTACGATGCTTTCTTGAAGGGGAAGTTGTCATTGTCGAAAAGGATGGGGAGTTGGATTAGAGGCAATCATTTATGGATTACTTGACTAGAGGCAAACTACCTTAAGAAAAGTCACAAGCCCATCAGGTGAAACAGAGAGCTCTCTCCTATGCTCTCGTGGATGGCACCTTGTACCAATGGTCTCTCGATCAATTATTATTACGCTATTTAGATAAATACAAAACCCATAAAATTATAATTGAGGTACATTCAGGTCTATGCGGAGCACATCAATCTGATCTAAAGATGAAAGCAAAGATCAAGAGACTAGGACACTATTAGCCTTCGATGATTACAGACTGCATGAACATAGCTAGGAGATGCCATCAGTGTGAGGTACACGGTGTGGTCCTACATCAACTACCCAACATTCTACATCCTATATTGGCTTCATGGCCATTTGAGTGTTGGGGTACCGACATTATGGGTCCGATTGATCCTCCTTCTTCCAAGGGTCATCGGTTCATCTTAGCTGCCACCGACTACTTTTCCAAGTGGAAGGAGGCAATCTTACTAAGAGAGGTCATAGCTCAGCATGTGCTCCAGTTTTTTAGGAACCATATCGTATATAGGTTCGGGTGCCTCTGCGAATGGTAATGGTATTGCATTCAAGAGCACCAAGATCAACAGCTTCGCCAAAAGACATAGTATAGATTGGATATACTCCGCCATCTACTACCCTAGGGCGAATGGCCTAGCAGAAGCATTCAACAAAACTCTCATCCAGATACTAAAGAAGACACTTGATGATAATAAATGACAGTGGCATGAGTAGCTAGTTGAAGCCTTGTGGGCATACCGCATCACATACAGAACTCCAACTCAATCTATCACATTCTCCTTAGTGTATGAGTCTGAAGCTATTCTACCATTATAAGTTCAACTCCCATCACTAAGGATAGCAATGGGTAGTCAAATCACTACAGAACAGAATGCTAAGTTGCGGTTAGAAGAGCTTGAAGGTTTGGAGGAGAGACGCCTACGGGTGTGCCAAAATCTCGAGTTATACAAAGTCAAAATGATTCAAGATCACAACAAGCTGGTCTACCCTAGAACTTTTTAAATAGGATAACTTGTATTAGTTCTAAGGAGACCAATTGTTGCCCCTTTTGTCAAAGAAAAGGCCTACCAAAGAGGATCTTATCAGCTTATTGATTGTAAAGGGGAACACCCGATGCTTCCAATTGATGGGCTCTATTTGAAGAAATACTACTCATAAAATCATATTTGAAAATAATTATATCAACAAAAATTTCATACCAAATTCATCAAAATATTCTCTTCTTTTGAAGCATTGTTTGCTTGCTTGCGAATTCACCATGGCATGTTTAAGTTAGGTATAAGAGAACCCAAGAGGCATCCTATCCTTCTTTCACAACACGAACATAATTAAACACAATTCCCTAGTGCTACTAGAATAGGTGTGAGAGAACCCAAGAGGCATCATATTTTGACTAGCACAACTAAATTATGTGTAAGACAACCCAAGCGGCATCCTTTCTTGGTGGGAGTCCCATCTGTCATTCATGGCATGATTCCCTCAAATTACCCAGCGCTACTAGAATAGGTGTGAGAGAACCCAAGAGCCATCCTATTTCGACTAGCACAACTAAGTTATGTGTAAGAAAATCTAAGCAGTATCCTTTCTTGGTGGAAATCCCAGTTTCCATTCATGGCATCATTCCATTAAATTATCCCCGGAGCTACTATAACAGGTGTGAGAGAACCCAAGAGGCATCCTATTTCGACTAGCACAACTAAGTTAGGTGTAAGAGAATCCAAGCGGCATTCTTTCTTGGTGGGAAAACCAATTGCCATTCATGGCACCATTTCATCAAATTACCATCAGCGCTACTAAAATAGGTGTAAAAGGACCCAAGAGGTATCCTATTTTGACAATCACAATTAAGTTAGGTGTAAGAGAACCCAAGCGACATCCTTTCTTGGTGGGAATCCCAATTTCCATTCATGGCATTATTCTATAAAATTACCCCTAGTGCTACTAGAATAGGTGTGAGAGATCCCAAGAGGCATCCTATTTTGACTAGCATAATTAAGTTTAGTGTAAGAGAACCCAAGCGACATCCTTTCTTGGTGGGAGTCCCCACTTCCATTCATGGCATCATTCCATCACTAATTCCCCAATATGTTTTAGAATAAGTGTAAGAGAACCTGAGAGACATCCTATTCCTTTTAACACAAACACAAAAATAAACACATATCTTTTGTCTATTTATTTTGAGCAATTGTGGCACTCACTCACTAGCTGATCTAGGTCGGGTTAACATACTACCTACCTAATCTGTCACCCCAGTGGTCACTTGTCCAGTGGATATGAGTTCCCACACTTTCTTCCTAACTTGACCATTACAAATTGATGAGCGCCTTATTAGTTTGGTAGGCTTCACTGTGCAGCCCGTAAGCTACCTCATGTTGATTTTGTTTAAGAAGATATGAGTCCCAGCACTTTCTTCTTGAACCAGTCATTATGCACTGACTAGGTTGAGTATATTTGAGGTTTGGGATAAGTCCCCCAGAGGCTCCTTTTCTCTTGACTACTTTTGAGTAGATATAAGTCCCCCCAGTGGCATTCACTTAGTTGTCGCCCTAGGTCGGATATCACCAGTCGAGCCAAAGATAGACTATCCCGACAATCAGTTCCATGTAGTTGATGTGAGTTCTCGTGCTTTCTTCCTAGGCTGATTGTCATAAACCGACGGGCACCTTAGGTTGGTTGATGTTTACTATGCTGACGGTGACTCACCCGGTGGGTACACCACTCTTGGCAAATATGAGTCCCCGAGCATTCTCCTTGAGTTGGTCACCGAATACCTATTTGATATATAAACTAGTCATATTATCTTCTCCATGGTTTTGGATAAAGCCCTTAATGGCCCCTCTCCCCTATGGGAATTATACTTGGATCATGTCCTTAGCGACCCCATTTAGACACTACCTGGGTTACATTTGGATTGGACAGTCCCCCTTTCCTTGTAGCCACCTCTGTGGTTGGAGAATTTGTTCAGTGGATGCATAGATTCTCCCTTAGTTCAGTAAATCTAAGATATGTCTATGCTGATACAAGCTCCTTCTTAGTATGATCTCTCGTAAACCAACAAGGTCCACGATAAACAAATAAACAAATAAATAAATTAATTCGCTTGTGGATTAAGAATTCAAGCCCCTAGTGACCACTTTCTCAAGCAGGCATTCTATCTTTAGGGTAGTGTTAGCAGAACTCCCTATAGGAATTGCTTAACTACTTTTGAGTAGAGATAAGTTCCTGGGTCGACACTATCTTAGTAGTCACCCTTAGGTCAGGTTCAATTTGTTTGCCACAAATAGGTTTCCCCAACAATCATTCCACTTTGGAAGATGTAAGTTTACGATGCTTTCTTTTTAGTATGACCGTCGTAAATCGACGGGCAGCTCTAGGTCGAGTTGACATGTTACCTTGCTAATGTGTCACTCCAGTGGTCTTGTATTCAGGAAAAATGTGAGTCCTCATGCTTTCTTAACCAAATTAACCATTGCAAACTGAAAGACGCCCCTTTAGTTGGATAGTTCTCCCCTAGGCCAGAAAGCTACTCTCCTTGGATTGGTAAACTTGAAGTAGATCAAGGCGCCACGGTCCCTACTCAGTTCAGTCCATCGTAAACTGATGGGATCCATAAAAAATGATTAAAAATGGAATTAACTTTGACTATCTTTGAGCTGATTTAAGTTCCCCAGTGGCATTCACTCAATAGTTAACCCTAGGTCAAGTTAACATATTACCTTGCTAACGTGTCACCCCAGTGATCTTTTGTAGTGAAAGATGTGAGTCCCCATGCTTTCTTCCCTGAATTGATCACTGCAAACCGAAACACACTCCTTTGGTCAGATAGTCCTAATATGTGGTTGGTAGACCACCCCTTTGGATTAGTAAATCTGAAGTAGATCAAGGCCACCACGGCCCTTACTCAATACATTCTATTGTAAATCGATATGTTCCATCAAACAATACTCAAAAATAAAATTAATTTTGACTATCTTTGAACTGATTTAAGTCCCTCAGCAGCATTCACTCAATATTAATCCTTAGGTTGGATTTGATTCATTGTGTCATCAACTGATCACCCCAGCAACTGATCCCTTGGAGGATATAAATCTACTATGCTTTCTTTCTAGTACAGTTATCGCACATCGAAAGGCACCCCTTTGGTTGGATAGTCCTATTATATGGTTGGTACACTACCCCTTTGGACGGCACCTTGTATCGATGATCTTTCAATCAAATGTGATTATGCTATTTAGACAAAAAGGAAGCCCGTAAGATTGTAATTGAGGTACATTCAGGTCTATAAGGAGCGCATCAATCTGGTCCGAAGATGAAAGCAAAGATCAAGAAACTAGGATACCCTTGGCGATCGCTGCATGCATGAACGTTAGAGATGCCATCGTCGTACACGCAGTGGTCCTTCATCAATCACCCAACATTCTACACCCTACACTGACCTCATGGCCATTTGAGTGCTGGGGTACCGACATTGTGGGTTTAATCGATCTTCCTTCTTCTAAGGGTCATCAATTCATCTTAGCTACCACCGACTACTTGTCCAAATTGGCAGAAGCAATCTCACTCAGAGAGGTCACAGCTCATCATGTGCTCCAATGTTTTAGGAACCATATCGTATATAGGTTCAGGGTGCCTCGACAAATTATATTCGATAATGGTATTGCATTCAAGAGCACTAAGATCAACAGCTTCGCCAGAAGACACAATATAGATAGGAAATACTCCACTATCTACTACCCCAGGGTGAATGGCCTAGCAGAAGCATTCAACAAAGCTCTCATCTAGACACTAAAGAAGACACTTGACAATAATAAGCGATAGTGGCATGAATAGCTACTTGAAGCCTTGTGGGCATATCGCACCACATACAGAACTTTAACTCAATATACCCCGTTCTCTTTAGTATATGGTTCCAAAGATGTTCTACCATTAGAAGCTCATCTCCCACCACTAAGGATAGTAGTGGGTAGTAAAATCACTATAGAGCAAAATGCCAAGTTATGATTAGAAGTGCTCGAAGGTTCGGAGGAGAGACACCTACGGGCGTGCCAGAACCTCGAGTTGTGCAAAGTCAAGATGATTCAAACTCACAGCAAGTTGGTCTGCCCTAGAACTTTTCAAGTAGGAGAGCTTGTTCTCATTCTAAGGACACCAATTATTCCCCGTGAAAGATGGGAGGCAAGTTTTAACCCACTTGGGAAAGCCCTTTTGTCATAGAGAAGGCCTACTAAGAAGGATCTTATCATCATATTGATTTTAAAAGGAGAACACCCGATGCTTCCAATTAATGAGCTCTATTTGAAGAAATACTACCCATAAAATCATGTTTGAAAAACAATTCTATCTTCAAAAATTTTATTCCAATTCATCAAAATATTCTCTTCTTTCAAAGCATTATTTGCTTGCTTGTGAATTCGCCATGATGTGTTTAGATTAGGTGTAAGACAACCCAAGAGGTATCCAATCCTTCTTTCACAACACAAACACAAATTAAACATAATTCCTCAGTGCTACTAGAATAAGTGCGAGAGAACCCAAGAGGCATCCTATTTCAACTAGCACAACTAAGTTAGGTGTAAGAGAACCCAAGCGACATCCTTTCTTGGTGGGATCATAATTTCCATTCATGGCACCATTTCATCAAATTCCCCAGCATATTTGGGGTAGGTGTAAGAGAACCTGACTGGTATCCTATTCCTTGTAGCATAAATACAAAATAAAAATAAATATAAATCTTTTGTCTCAGGCTATTTTGATATGGGAGCAAGTCCCCTGTGTCACTCACTCATTAGCTACTCTAGGTCAGACTGATATGCTACCTCGCTATTATGTCACCCTAGTGGTCACATGTCAGGCAGATGTGAGTCCCCATGCTTCTTAACTTGATCATTGAAAATTGATGAGCACCTTATTGGTTTAGTAGACTTCACTGCGTAGCCAGTAAGCTACCTCATGTTGACATTGTTTAAGAGGATGTAAGCCTATGAGATTTCTTCTTGAACTAGCCATCATGCACTAACTAGGTTGAGTATATTTGAGGCTTAGGATAAGTCTCCCAGTGGCTCCTTTCCTCTTAACTACTTTTGGGTTAATATAAGCCCCCCAGTGGCATTCACTCAGTAGTCGCCCTAAGTTGGATAGCACCGTAAGACACTATCCCAATTCTGTAGGAAGATGTGAGTCCTCACACTTTCTTCCTACTCATGTAAACTAACGAGCACGGTTGATGTTGCTATGCTAACAAGGACTCACCCATACACCACTCTGCATGTGAGTCCCAGTTTCGAGTTGGCCACCGAATACCTATAAATAGTATCTTCTCCAGGGTTTTGGATAAAGCCCTTAGCGGCCCCTCCCCTACAGGCACTCTACTTGGATCACGTTCTTTACAACCCCAATTAGACACTACTCGGGTTACTTTTGAATTAGACAGTCCCCCTTTCCTAGTAACCACCCATGTGGTTGGAGAATTTGTTCAATGGATGCATAGATTCTCCCTTTAGTTCAGTAAATCTGAGATATGTCTAAGCTAATATAAGCTCCTTCTCAGTGTGATCCCTCATAAACCAATAGGGTCCACGATAAATAAACAAAACAAACAAACAAATTATTTCTTGTGGATTAGGAACTCAAGCTCCCAGAGGCCCCTTTCCCAAGTAGGCATCTTATCTGTCGCCAGTGAACTCCCGACTACTCTTGAGTTGAGATAATTCCTCGGGTAGGTACTCTCTCAGTAGTCACCCTTAGGTCAGGTTCAATCTATTTGCCACAAATAGGCAACCTCTGGCGATCATTTTTCTTTGGAAGATGTAAGTCCACTATGCATTCTTTCTAGCATGACTCTCACAAATCGATGGACAGCCCTAGGTCGGGTTGACATGTTACCTTGCTAATGTGTCACTCTAGTGGTCTTTTATTCAGAAAAGATGTGAGTCCCTGAGCTTTCTTCCCTGAATTAGCTACTACAAACTGAAAGGCAACCTTGGTTGGATAGTTCTCCCCTCGGTTGGGAAGCTACTCTCTTTGGATTTATAAATCTATGTTAGTCCAAGGCCAACATGGCCCCTACTCAGTGCAGTCCATCGCAAACCTATGTGATCCATCAAATACAATTAAAAAAATGAGATTGACTTTGACTATTTTTGAGTTGATTTAAGT
The DNA here is from genome assembly GCA_021442155.1 of Cymbidium sinense. Lineage (NCBI taxonomy): Eukaryota > Viridiplantae > Streptophyta > Magnoliopsida > Asparagales > Orchidaceae > Cymbidium > Cymbidium sinense. The sequence goes on from CM038230.1 coordinate 36,349,430, forward strand.
CCCCTAGTGGCATTCACTCAATAGTATGCCCTAGGTCAGGTTGACATGTTACCTTGCTAATGTGTCACCCCAGTGATCTTTTATTTAGGAAAGATGTGAGTCCTCGAGCTTTCTTCCGTGAATTAGCTACTATAAACTGAAAGGCGACCCTTTAGTTGGATAGTCCTACTATGTGGCTGGTAGACTATCCCTTTGGATTGGTAAATCTATGTTAGACCAAGGCCAACACGGCCCCTACTCAGTGCAGTCCATCACAAACCTATGAGATCCATCAAATATAATAAAAAAATAAAATTGACTTTGACTATCTTTGAGTTGATTTAAGTCCCCCAGCGACATTCACTCAATAGTCAACCCTAGGTCGAGTTAACATGTTACATTGCTAATATGTTGCCCTAGCGATCATTTATTTAGGAAGATGTGAGTCCCCATGCTTTCTTCCCTGAATTAATTATTGAAAATTGAAAGGCACCCCTTTGGTTGGATAGTCCTACTATGTGGTTGGTAGACTACCCCTTTGGATTGGTAAATTTGAAGTAGACCATGGCTGACATGGCCCCTAATCAGTGAGGTCCATCTCAAAATTCAAAATTTAAAAATCTGAAACAAATTCCTCATAACCTCCCCTGTGGAGTAAAATTTGAAAGAATTCAACCCACCTCCCTAGTGGAGTTAAACTAAAAAAACCAAATAAAAATAATCAACCTCCCTAGTGGAGTTAATTCAACAATCAAATCAATCTGCTTCTCCTCAGTGAGATGCAAATCTTCCTGGTTCCCCTAGTGGAACCAACTCAATCCAACCTGAACTTGCTCCCCTAGTGGAGAGTTCACATTTTCTATCCCCAACAAATCTCGAATGCTAATCCCCTAGCGAATTTCACAACCTCTTTTCCCCGATGGATGACTTGAACTTGCTCCCCTAGTGGAGAGTTCACATTTTCATCCCCAGTGGAGCACCAAATCATAAATAAATAAAATCAAATTTCTCTCCAGCAAGACGCAATTCAAATTCAACCTCTTATCTCAAGTGGATAACTTGAAACTTTTCCCCCTAGTGAAAGGTTCACATACTCAATCCTTAGTGGATTCCTCCTTCACTCTTTTATGTCTTAGATATAAGTGGAGTTGCATTACACTAAGCTCTTGATTCTTTCTACACCTCGAGTTAGGAGTAGGTTATTTCTATTAGTGCTTACGATCGTTAAAACGTTGTTGATCATCTCGGTCAACACCAATACATGCGGTATATCTTGTCAATCACACCACACCTATTGGGCGCCCTTTATTGACCTCAATTTTGGAGTGAGCTCTCAACTCCTTCATCTTAGACATAGGACTCCTCTAAACACTAAGAGTTCCTTAGTCTTAAGACACTTCTAGTGATTAGGTGAACACTTTACCTAACCCTAGAGACTTAGAAGAGTTAGCCATAAGAATAGGTTATTCTTTAGGGGTGTTAGGAAAACTTATCTACCCTATAGCTTAAACCCAAACCTTGCTTCCTTCTTTTAAATCAACTTCAAATTCAAACCAACTTAAAATTCAAATCATTTTCAAACTCAAATCAATTTCAAATCCAATCTTAAATCAATTTCAACTCAATTGATTTTATCAAATCATAAATCAATTCCAAATAATTGAAATCTATGATCAATTCAAAACCAAAATCTTTCCTAAGAATTTTATTTCATCTTATGGACTTAGCTCAAATCAAAATCAATCCCAAATCAAATCTTAAATCATATCCAAAATCTTTCCTAAGCCCTTCTAATTCCATCTTATGGACTTAACTCAAACCAAATCCAGATACTCAAAAGATTATCTAATAACCCATTTATATTGTCATTTATATTCACAAATATAAATAAAATATAAATTCAAATAACCAAAACTAATTCAAAACCAAATCCAAATCCAAATCCAACCAAAATTCAATCTATACCCTTTCAAGTCAAATTCTTGAAGTTAACCAATTCAAACCCAAATCAATCCAAACCTTTGGATTTTCTCTTCAAACAATTAATCCTTCAATCATGAATCCAAATATAAACACAAACTTCAATCATCAAACCAAAATCAAACTAACCCATGTCGAACCCATATTCACCCCCTTTGACTTGAAATTATCAAATGAATCAAAACCCATTTAACTCCAAATTACTTGCAAATGGATTTATATTTCAACAATAAGTCCATATGTGAGTTCAAATAAACTTGAATCAAGCCTTGATCAAGCCAATCGGCTCACTTAAGCTCACTTGACCCAAAGTGACCTAAAGCACCTTTTTGAGCCAATATCTATTTTGCAGGTTTTAATTAGATTTACTTTTCCCTTTTCATGTAATTTTATAATTAGGATTTTGGAATGAATTTTATGGGGGATTAGGATGAAAATTGGTCATAAAATTACATCTTATGTAGTATGTGAAGCCTTTGGAGCTTCCACATTCCAACCATCCGAAAGAAGGAACTAAAAGAAGAATGAAGACCTCCATAACATGAATTTCCTTACTTAATTATAATTAATTCATTTGTAATCCAAGTTGTATAAGGTAGGGCTCGACTACCCAATTTATTTTTGGGTTTGTGTGGTGGAGCCCGACCATAAACGGCCTTTTATTCTTTTGCACTAGCTTTATAAAATGTTTGATGTTTGTTTAGCTTGTGCATTAAGATGACATCTTTTCCTAGTTTCTTTCTTACTTTGATGTATGGCCTGGATGACGATTAGGCTCTTAGGGAAAAATAAATCTTCTACTAAATTAAACAACTAAAAATTGAAAATAAATAACTCATAATCTCATCTAAAGGTTAGGTTATAAATCAAGATAAAAGAATTAGCAACCCCTTAGCTGGATGTTGTCTTTTCTTTCTCACATCATGCATAAAAAGCATATTGATTTATTCTTGATTTGGAGGACTTCCACCTGTGCCAGTGAACTTGGCTTAACCTTTGAGAGCCATGGTAAAAACACACCTCCTTTTCTAGCTGATATTAGCCCATAATCTAATTTCCCATGCATTAGGCATATGAATCCTATAAGCCTGAGTCAAGTGAATTGTCCAAAACCAAAATAAAACATATAAAAGATTTGCATTAGATTTAAGTCATTAATCATGCCCTACATGATTTAGTCTCTTAGGGAGTGTGTTTAAGGACTTAGTCTCTTTCTAAAAAAATAACAACCATGTTATCTTACATAAACATAAGACTTGCCTACATGAATTTAAAATCGTAGGAGAAGTTAGTTGGCAGCCACCCCTAGGCGGTTGTAAGTCCAACAATCAGGTGGTTTATCCTCTCTTATGGAGGCAAACCAAATACCCATTTTTGCCTTAGATTTAGGTCGTGCTTTTGGCCCTTGCCAAAACTCCCTAGATTTAGGTTCCGAGGTTGATGTTTCCCTTTGCGGGCTACAAACATAATTTCTCACCTCTTAGGCATTTTCACAACCTTGTATTGTTGAATTATAAGCCCTAAAATCTCTAATGAAAATTCAACCCAAACAAATAATTCACTTTAATTTCAATAATGTAAAGCCCAATCATAGGATAGTTTGGGATGCTTATTAGGCTTCTTAGTATCATAAGCATCCCCTACTTATCTCCTTTGGCTCTGAAAAGAACTCCCTCCTCTTTGATCAATCTCACTTGATCTTCTAAAAATAAACCAATTAATTGATAGTCTTATCTTTGAAATCTTTGAAGATAACGATCATTTATCTTAATCAAGAGTATTCTTAAGGAATCTCATTCATTAGGATGTAATTAACTATGGGGGATTGCCTCCATAGGGAACTTAACAAATCCGATAAAAAAGTAAACCTTGCTTTACTTTTCCAGTAAAGTAGGGGAAGAATCTCTGGTACATCCTGAAGATCCATAAGTCCTTAGGAGTGCTTATTTAGGTGATTAGGTCTATTGTAGGCTGGTGACTTCTATCTTTCGAGATAGTACACCTCTTCTCAATGTTGTACCCGATCACCCTAATAAGTACACCTACGATTCTATGTGGTGTCCTTCTAAAGAAAGAAGCAATCATCATATTACATTTTTCCTCTCTTCATCCTTTTTATTTTCATCTATTCTTTTCCAAGATGGATGAAGATAAGAAGAAAAGAGAGGGGGAGATGATGAGATGATGATCACAAATAAAATTTTTCACCACACAATCCTAAGCTTATATGTGAGTTCAACCAAACTTGAATCAAGCCTTGATCAAGCCAATTGACCCATTTAGGCTCACTTGACCCAAAGTGACCTAAAGGACCTTTTTGAGCCAAGTTCAAATCCAACCCAAATTGGATTGAACTAAGTCCATCTAAACCTCAATAATGATCAACAATCATCATGGGGTGATCAACCACCTCCAATTAGGTCAAACTAAGTCAAACCTAACCCAAGCCTTGGTTTGACCCAATTTGACCAATTGGTCAACCCAACTCAACCTAGCCCAAATGAACCCATTTTGACCAAATGAAGCCAAATTGCTCTAAACCAACTTATGGGACCCTAGGGCTTAGTCAAACCCAACCCAAGCATGTCCCACTTTATTCCTAAATTAGCCCAAAAGCCATGTGGACCCCACCAAGGAAATTAGCCATCAAACCATAGGATTTAAACCTTAAACCCAATGGATCCAAGCTAATGTCAACTTGCCCATCCCCATGGAAGCTCATTGACACTACATGGAACCTTCTCCTGACCCACCTAGTTAACCTAACTCACCTTAGGTCGGCCAAGGACCCTTGGGAGGTGAGTTGACTCACCTCCAACCCAAACCGAGCACCCATTGGATCAAGCCCATGGTAACTTTGCACATTAAGTCCATTGCAGCTCCCCATCACTCCTCCCATCCCTGGCATGCAGCCTGACCTTGATGGAGACAATTATGATGGCCGAACGATGGTGAGCCAGTGCAAAATGGGTGCACGAGCCATCCATCAATGATGGAAAATTGTGGGGTATACCCCCTCCATTCGAACATAATTTCACACACAATCAAGTCATGAGACCTCCTAAGCCTATTCTTAAATCCCTCAGAGCAAATCCAAGGATCCCTAACTCTCCATTTGGCATTTCTCTCCTCTGAGCAAGGCCGAAATAGGGCATCTCTCATTCGAGAAATACTCTTTTCTACTAAACCAAATCCAAATTCCTATTAGTCACACCATCACCACACTTCGTTGAGCACAACCAAACCAATTCCCAAGCTCCCAAGTGGCCAGAGGTGTGAGTTCAATAGAAGCTGAAGCCTTCACATGCGTGGATCGGTCAACCGAACCTCCCACACCAAATCAAGCTCAAAGCTCCTCAACAGGGCCTCGTCTCAACAAGGCGAAGCTACCTCCAGCATTGCTCTGCCGTACATTAGCTCCGGTGAGGTAATTCCTCAAAACCATAGCAATAAGAAAATGTGGTTTGGTCCTTTTCAAAGAGAATTCAAATCTCATGCAAAATTGACCATTGGATCTGTGCGTCTCCCTAACCCGAAGGTGTGGGAATAATTTAGAGACAATTCGAGCTTGGGTGAGCTCAGATCGAGCGATGGAAGACGGACGGCATCCATCTTTCATCACTCGCGAATGGGATAGATCATGAACCGTCCATCTCACATGATCGAGATGAATAACTCTGATCAAATCTTACGGTAGAGCCCTCAATTCCTTTCCTAAATCGCAGATCGAATCACGACTGTCCGATCTTAGATCGGACGTCCCATAAAGAAAGCTCGTTCGCCGCCGGCTGAGTCAACGTGCGGATGTGATTACTTAAATATCCAATCCCATCGTGTCACGTGGAAAGCGCGTCACGTCAACAGCCACATGGCCTGACGGGATTAAGACTTTAATTAGGGCTAATTAATTAGTTTTTAATCTTGAAACTTCCTAAAATCATAACTAATTGTAGAAAAATACAAAAATATAAACTTATGTTCATTTTGAACATATTTCAAAGGAGAATATAGGAAAATTATAATTAATTGATTTTGAAGAGTGATTTTGGCTTAATTATGATTTATCAAAAATATAATTTGCTTAATTACACCTTAATTAAGCACTCAATTAATCTCAAATTTCTTGTGGATGTTTAAGGGGATGACCTCTGCCTCCCCTATTTTTCTGGGATTTTATTGATTGCTTAATTAGAAAAATCATTTAAATAAGCCCTAATCACTCTCTTAATCCAATTAATTGTAATTAAGGAATGAACAGTAACTTGATTAATCATTTGAGCATAATTATCCCTGTTGAACAGTAAGATCATTCAGGGAATGTGATTGGGATATTTTTCCAAATTCATTTCCTAGGTCTTCTTTATCTTTAAAATTCAAATTAATTAATGGGTTAATGGAATGATTAATTAATTAATTAAGTGATTAAATCTTCAAAATAAGGAAATCAAAATCTAATTGAATGTTTAAATAATTTAGGGATTAAGATTGAGGTCTTGTCGTTGATCTTTTCCCTTAAGTTAATTTCAACAATCAAATTAAAACATAACCAAAATGTTTAATCAATTCATTAAAAGCTTAATGAAATTAAAATTAAAAATCAATTCATCCTCACCTAAGAAACCTTTAATTGATCTTGGGTAGCTTCTTGGGTATTCAATAACCCAAGATGAATGATAATGAAATTATGATTGGGTGTGAGAAAATCATAAGAATAATTAAGTGAGATCCCTTAAGCTTAACTAACTATTAATCATAAGCTGATTGCATTAGGCACTCTTTCATTTCCTAGGAGCATTGCAAATTTACTTTTCATGTGGTTGCATATCATATTGACTTATTATTAATTAGTTAATTAACTTAAGGTGATATAAGCAAGGGATAATTAATTCATTTAATTCATACCTTTAACCTATTCAAAACATAAAATCAACTTAAATATTCTTCATTAAACCAAATTAACTCACACATGAGAAAATGGGTTAGAATTAGCAAACCTCTCTCATATTTCCTAAATCAAATCAAATTCAAAGGTAAAAAATGCCTTTAAAGAATTTTGGTTAATTTTAAATAGCCTTATTTAATATTTTTGTCCTTAGGAATTAATTGGAGTGAATGAAACCATGTGTTTACATTCATTTATTTCTTTCCAATCATGCTAAATATTATTTGTCATATGAAATCATGCATTTGTTTCTTTTAAAAATTAATAAAAAAAGGTTTTCTTTTATGTCAAATTGCATGTGTTGACTTAAATTAAGAAAATGAGTGGTCATTATCACTATTAAACTAAAAACTATTTTCAAAACCTATAAATCAATTCTTATAAATGAAGTAATGCTAATTACAAATACTTATAACCTTGCATGTGATGATAGTATAAGATGGGTAATGTGAAGTTCTCTTTCCCTACCCTAACATGGATTCACATAGGAGTTGCAAGTGTGTAATTCATTTGAAAAGAACACGACACTTGCCTAAATCTATTCCTATGTATCACCATGTTAAGATTTAGGAAGAATTTCATATTACATATGTAAATCATGCAACCAAATCAAATATAATTTCTTGCATGATTCCCTATCCATTTGGTTCTTTTTGTACATTCATATGTATTTAAGAAAAGTGGTATATTAGTTTGGACATTCCAGGGTTGGGAGGCTTTAAGTAGCCCTAACTAGATCTTGTACCTTACGCCCCTGCTGTAAAAAATAATAATGTCGTACTCACTTAAAACTTTTATACATATGCATTTATGATGTGGACAATGAATAAAGAATCAAATAAATAAAACATAACTTTTGCATAGATTTTTCTATCCTTATAGTTATTCATACATTTACATGTATCTAAGAAAAGTGGTATATTAGTCTAGAAATCTCGGGGTCGTGAGGCTTTAAGTAGCCCTAAGTAGGTCTTGTACCTTACGCCCCTGGTGTAGAAAATAATGGCGTCGTACTCACTTAAAACCTTTATACATGTGAATGTGTATTTAGCTAATGGATAAAAAATTCCTCTTTTCTATATAACAAAGTCATGCATCCATAATTCAATTAATAAATGAAATATTTAAATTTCCAAATACACTTCTTTGCATTCATCATCAAAGTGTGCTAAGATTTACATTGCATGTATATGTATGCTTAGGATTATTCATGTGCATGGTATACATGATGGAAAGAAATGAATGAGTGTGTGTTATGTGATAGTAATCCATTCTAATTAATCCTAAGATGCTTTTCTTATTGAATAGGACTATTTAGAATGAATCTAAACTTAGGGTTAATTAAAACACATAATAAACCATTCACTAAATAAAATTCATTAATCAACTTACCTTAGAAATGACTTAAGGTTGAGATAAAAGAGAGACTCTGCCTCTCCTTCTTCTCTTTATAACACTTAGTTACTAAGTGTAGATTATATGAAATAAAATAAAAATACTAAGTAAAAATTTCTAATCAACTAAACCACTTAAAGAGAAATCAGCCCTTTATAAATTAAATCCCTCACACTTAGCAAATCATAACTCTAAAGCCTAGTTAGGGCATACCACACAAGCTCTAACACATGCACATTAGGCTAAGTCATCATTTCTAGCTTTATGTTGGGGTGGTGCATGGTTTGATGAATGTTTAGTCATGTGATGTATTATTTTAGACTGGATATTAGGGTGTATGTGGGTAGCCTGAATGTTAGGATGATATTAACCTAATTATGTTTTATATGCAGGGGATTGTGCTTAAGGGGCCACTATAATAAAAATATAAATGTTTTTTTATTGTACAGGTTGCTTAGCCCCTAAGCATAGCCCAAGTTAGGATAGCTGGATTTATTTACACATGTGTGAGGTGCTAAGTTCAAATTATTCCTATAACTGCTTGGGTTGTATGGTGTGTTCAGCTAATATTTATTTTGCAGGTGCATCAAGATTTACTTTCCTTCCTTTTAATATAATTTTTGCATTAGGATTAGGATAAGTGTTATGGGGATTAAGGATGAGCATTGGTTATAAGACCATATCTTATATACCATGTGATGCCTTTGGAGTAAACAACATCTCAATCAAGCCCAAAAGAAAGAAAGAAATGGAGCAAATCAAAAAATAAAGAAATGAAAGATGAAGAGTGAAGAATGGAGGATGAAGAATGAAGACCCCCATAAAAATTATCATTCTATAATTGTAATTATTATTTCATTGTACCGGGATGTATAAGGGTAGAGCTACCCACATTTTCTTGTATGAGGTACTCAACGCACCGCCTTTTATTCTTTTGTGATAGCTTTATAAAATTATTTGATATTTTGATTAGCTTGTGCATTAGAAATAACATGCCTTTTCATAGTTTCTTTATGATTGGTGATTGTTGTGTAGCCTGGAAGCGATTAGGCTCTTAGAAAAAAAAAAATGTTCTACCCCATTAATAACTCATAACTAAAATTTTTAAGATAATTCATAATCTCACATAAAAACCTAGGAATTAAATCAAGATAATAAAATTTTTAGCAACCCCTTAGCTGGATGACTGAATGTATAATATCATGCATGTCATATTCTTCCACTCTTGCTAAGAGAGGGCTTCCATCTGTGCCAGAGAATAAAGGCTTAACCTGTAAGAGCCTTTGATGGAAAGACACCTCTTTCTCTTTTGATTTAGCTATAATCAATTTCTCATGCATTTAGGTATACAAAATCCTATAGCATGTGTCAAAACAAAAAAGTCCAAAAATCAAATAAAACTTGTTAAAATTTGCATTAGATTCAAGTCATTATTTATGCCCTTCATGATCTAGTCTCTTATGGAGTGAGTTTAAGGACTTAGCTTCTTTTCTAAGTAAATAGCAGCTTAACCATCTTGTAAAGTATATGATTTACCTATATGAATTTAAAGCGTAGGAGGAGTTAGCTAGCTGTCACTCCAAGCGGTAATAAGCCCAGCATGTGGTTTATGCTCTCTTATGGAGATAAACCATATACTCATTTTTGCCTTAGATTTAGGTCATGTTTGGCCCTCGCCAAAGCTCCCTAGATTTAGGATTTGAGGTTATTATTTACCTTTATGGGCTACAAGCATAAATCCTCACCTCTTAGGTATTTTCACAATCTTGTATTATGGAATTATAAGTCTTAGATTTCTAATAAAAATTCAACTCAAATAAACAAATCTTCTCAAATTCAAATATATAAAGCCAAACCATATAATAGATTAGAGTGCTCACTAGGCTTCATAGTATCATGAGCACTCCCTACTCATCTCCATTGATTTCGATAAGAACTCTTCCTTTTTGATCTCTCCCACTTAATTTTCAAAAATATAATTAATCCTTTGATAATCTTATTTTGAAATCTTTGGAGACAACAATCACATACTTTAATAGAGAGTATTCTTAAGGGATTCATTTTTCTTAAGATGTAATTAACTATGGAGACTTGCCTCCATAGAGAACTTCACAAACCTGGTTTAAATAAACCCTGCTTTACCTTTTTATATAAAGCAGGGAAAAAATTTATGGTATATTCGAAGACCCATCGTGCTTTAGGAGTCCTTATTAGGTGATTAGGTTCATTATAGGGTAGTGACTTCTATCTCTCGAGATATTATACTATTCCTTAATGTCGTACTCAATCACCCTAATAAGTACATCTGCGGATCTGCATGGTGCCCCCTCACATATATACACAAAGCACCTAAAACCAAAAATAAACACCATAGGGGCTTCTCTCCTAATATTTTCCTTAAGTTTTCTTCACTTTTCAAGAAGAAATTAATTAAGAATTAATTAATTAATTAATTAGTTAATTAGTTTAATTAATTAAAATATAAAACACATCTGAGCTTAATTAATCAATTGAGGGGTAGATCTTTAGGTGTTCAACTAGTTAAAGACATTTAAGAAAATTATGGTTAGCTCACATATGTGAGAAGACCATAAATGTACTTAATTAAGTTCTTTAAGCTTAACTAATTATTAATTGTGAGCCAATTCTTAGGACCATTGCTAAGTTAATTTTCAATTCATTTGCATATCATATTGGCTCATAATTATTTAGTTAATTACTTTAAGGTAACATAGGTAAGGGTTAATTAATGAATTTAACTCATAACATAGCTTAATTAATCCATAAAAATTGACCTAATTATCTCTCATTAAATCAAATTAACTTATAAACATGGGGATGGGTTAGGATTACCAAATTCCTTCTTACATTCCTTAAATCAATTTGAACATGAAATCAAAAATGATACATAAAGAATTTTGGATTATTTTAAATAACTCTATTTGATATGATTGTCCTTAAGAATTAATTTGATTGAATAAAATCATATGTATATGTTTATTTATTCCTCTCAAATCATATTAAATATTATATGTCATCTGATTCATGCATTCATCTTTTCAAAATTAATTAAATCAAAGGGTTTCCTTTATGTTAAGTTTGCATATGTTGATTTAATTTAATATATGTGTGGCTATTATCACTATTAAATCCAAATGTATTTTTCTAAGCTTATAAAATGAATGATTACATATGCTATGAATGCTAGTTATAAATACATAAATACATAATAGATGTATGTGATTATACCCTAGGTGCATGTAGTGAAGCTTTCTCTCCCTAAAGTCATATATGGTTTTACATGTATTTGAATGTTAATAAGTATATAGGCCAGACATCCCGGGAATACAAGGCTTTAGTTAGCCCCAAGGAGGTCATTTGATTACCTTACTTCCCTTATTAACAGCAACACATACTTATTTGATTTCATCTACATGTATTTCTACATTAGAATTTGGATAGGACTTTAATCTATATGCATAAATGTTTCAATTAAATAAAAAAAGTAATCTTTACATAGTTTTACTTCCTTTACTTGTGTATATATCCACGTGTATTTGAGAAAAGTGAATGTTTAGTCTAGACATCATGGGAATACGAGGCTTTAGTTAGCCCCAATGAGGTCATTTGACTATCTTACTTTCCTGGTTAACAATGACATGTACTAGCTTATGTCTCTTATACATATGTGTGTATTTAATTATGGGATTAAAACTCATTTTCTTTTATCAAAAATCCATGCATTCATGAATGACTAGGTTATTGAATTAATTAGTCATGTGATTTGGAGCTCTCTTTCCTATGTATTTTTGTATAAGAATTTGGATAGAGCTTTAAATTAATATGATTAAATAATTTAATCAAAATGGAAAATATAAACTCCAAATGTATATGTATTTATATTCATCATATAGAGTGTGCCAAAAATATGTTGCATGTATTGGTATACTTAGGGTTAATATCATATGCATGTTACATGTGAGGGAAAAGAATGATTAAACATATGGCATGTGATAGTAATTCAATTAGATTAATCTTAAGATGTCTTTCACATTGAATAGAATTATTTAAGGTAATCCTAAACTTAAGATTAATTAAATCATTCAATAATCCATTCACTAAAAGGAATTAAATCAAATTAAGATGCTTTAGAAAGTTGCTTAAGGTAGGGATGAAAGAGGAAAATCTTCTTTCTTCTCTTTATAACACTTAGTTGCTAAGTGTAATCATATGAAACAAAAGAAAACATAAATTAAAATTCTCAACTCAATTAAATAACTTCAAGTGGAATCAACCCTTTATATTAAATGAAAGTCTTTCATATTTAGAAAAATTATAACACTAAAGCTTAGTTAATACATACCACACAAGCTTTAATACACACATTTGAATTAAGTCACCACTTTTAGCCTTATGTCAGGGCGGTGCATGGTATGATGTATGTTTTATTTTATGATGTATTATTTTAGACTGGATGTTAGGGTGTATGTTTTGTAGACTGGATGTTAGGCCGATATTAGTCTAATCATATTTTCTACGGGAGATTGTGCTTAAGTGGTGCTTAAAATAAATATAAATGCTCTATTTATAGGTTTCTTAAGCCCCTAAGCATAATCTAAGCTAAGATCGGTGGGCTTGGTTACCCATATACAGGGTGCTAAGTCCAAATTATATATATAACTGCTTGTGATTGTATGTGTGTTCAGCTAACACTTGTCTTGCATGTGTAGTTAGATTTACTTTTGCTACTTTTAATGTAATTTTGCATTAGGAATTAGAATTAGTATTATGGGGATAAGGATGACCATTGACTAGAAGGCTTAGTCCTGAGATGCCATGTGATACCTTGAAGCCTACCAAATCAAATGGAGAAATGAAGACATGAAGACAGGAAGAATGAAGAATAGAAGACCTAAATAGCATTTGTCCATTTGTAAATTATAATTATTCCTTCATTTTCTAGGTTGTATAAGGGTAGATCTCGGCTACCCATTTCCTCATTTCGTTATATATGATACTGATCAGTGCCTTTTATTTTTTTTTGACTATAAAATATTTGATGTTATGTTTAGCTTGTGCATTAGAAATTACATGCATTTTCTTAGTTTCTTTATGATTAGTGTTTATTATATGGCCTGGATGGGTTTAGGCTCTTAGGAAAAAATAAATCTTTTACCCAACTACAACTCATAACTAAAGTTTTAAATAACTCATCACCTCGCAATAAAAGCCTAGGATGTAAATCAAGATAATTAAAAGATTTAGCAACATCTTAGTTGTATTGCTGTATGTCTAACAACATACATACATATTCTTTCACTCTTGCAAAATGAGGGCCTCCATCCTTACAAGCATGAGAACCACTTGACTTGTGAGAGCAACTCCTACTAACGGAGCTTCACCCTCTTCTCTTCTGATTTGACCAAAAATCTATTTCATCATGCATTTAGACATATAAAAATTCTAAAGCCTTTGTCAAAAATGAAGTGTCAAAATTGAAATAAAGATTTGAAAAGATTTTACATTAGATTAAGTCATTGCTCATATCACTCATGCTCTAGTCTCTTAAGGAAGGGGTTTAAAGACTTTAGTCTCTTTCTAAATTAATAACAATCCAACTATCTTGCAATTTCATAAAACTTACTTACATGATTTTAAAGCATTTGAGGAGTTAGCTGGCTACCACTCCAGATGGTTATAAGTCCAACAGTCGGATGATTTATCCTCTCTTGTGGAGATAAATCTTTTGACCATCTTCACTTAAATTTAGGTTGTGCTTTGGCTCTTGCTAAAGCTCCCTATATTTAGGATCTGAGATAGCTATTTTCTTCGGGCTACTAGCATAAATCCTCACCTCTTAGGCTTTTTCATAACCTTGTGTTGATGAACTATAAACCATAGTAATCTAATAAAATTCAACTCTAACATATAAATCTCTTCAATTTCAAACATATAAAACCCAATCATAGGATAGATTGGAATGCTCACTAGCTTCCTAGTATCATAAGCATTTCCTACTCATTTCTCTTTGGCTTCGATAATAATTCTCTCCTTGAGTTTTCTCACTTGATTTTCTAAATATAACCAATTTATTGATAGTCTTAACTTTAAAATTTTTGGAGATAATAATTGCTTATTTTAATCGAGAGTATTCTTAAGAAACTCACCTTCCTTATGATGTAATTAACTATGGGGGCTTGCTCTCATTGGGAATTTTAGAACCTGGTTTAATATAAATCCTGCTTTATTCATTCATATAAAGTAGGGGAAAATTTTCTGATATATTTGAAGACCCATCATGCCTTAGGAATACTTATTAGGTGATTAGGTCTATTGAAGGGTGATGTCTCTATTTTTCGAGATTGTACATCATACCTCAATATCATACCCGATAACTTCAATAGGTACCCCCTCAGATCTGTGTAGTGTCTCTCATATACATCCAAAAATAGACACCACATATAGTTAATATATTTTTAGGGTTATTCAGTGGTGGTGGAAGGGTTTATATTAGTGGAAATCTAAGAAAAATTTATTGTTTAATTTTTGGATATTTTAATTTAAAATTTTCCTATAGTGGATGATTAGTTTTTTTTTTAATTTTTTTATGAAATAGGGTGATAATCTTTAGGCCAAAAAGGTTTGTATATTATGTAGCTATTGGAGGTGATTTTAAGTCAATTGAATATATGAAGAGAAAATTATGATTTTTTCTATGTTGAGTGGATAACTATGGTTAAGATATTATGGAAGGAGTATGACTTAGTTTATATGAATGTTGAAGAGGTTGAATACTTTGGGAGAGTGATGTGAATGTCGGATAATAAGTTTAGAGAAGGAGAGAGATATAATGGGGTTTCCAAATTTCATTATATTTGATTCACAAATCAATTTGAAAGTTAGTATTATGGCTCGTAACACACAAGTTTTGGAAGAAATTTAAGTTATTTTTCATTAAACTATAGGGTATCAATAAATTATATAGAAAGGGAGGAAAACACACAAAAATATATCAAAATTTCTTCATTTAAATCCATCTAACGATTATAATAGTATGCCCCCTCATTGGCATGGATTTTGAAAAATAAAAAATAACTTAAAATGTGAAGGATTTATTAAAAAAATTTATTGCTATTTGGAAACCTCAATTTGAGTTGAGTGATGAGCTTTTTGAAAAGTGGTTTAATGTTTGAAAAATTCCATCCAAATTTAATAATCAACCTGTCAACTTTTAAATAAAGTAAAATATAATTAATTTTCATGGAATTTAATATTAGTCATTAATCAAGTGATAGCTCTAATTACTTGTATTTATTCAACTCATCTTCATGAAGTTTCAAATGAATGCTATGAAAAAGATTACGCTACCATATTTGAGTTTTTTATTACCACACCTTGGGTCTGGAAGGCGGTACACCTCGGCTACAGGGGATGTGATGAAGCCATATGAAAACTTATTTTCTACTCACAAAAAGAAATTTAGATATAACAAAAGTAAAGATAAATTGATAGTAACAAGAAAAATAAATTACATTTCATTTCATCAATAGTGGTCATATAATTATCCAATTGGAAGGTAGAAAAACATTCAATAATAAAATAAAGTAATGTCCAACAACAACACATCTAACATTTAAATAATAAACTGAAAGAACGACAATAAGAAATAACTCTACCCACACCCAAAAAGACAGAAAAAGAAACTACTACATAAACTCAAAATACCGTAGATACTAATTTCGATAGAAAACTGGTCATGTGGTGAATGTCCTCCAACTACATTAGCAGAATCTGCTATGAGAAAATTTTACAACAATGAATTTGACTATTCAAACTCAGCAAATAATCACTATTTATTAAAACATAAATGACAAAAATTGGACATGCATTATGACTAAAGTAAGGTTCAATGATCACAATTAATAGAAATTGATAACCTCAAGTTATTATTTCTAAGGTAGAAGTGAATCAATAAACAAAATGCATATGCTTATATAACTTATGCAGCTTATATGCTTATGCTCATATGTATAAAAAAACAAAATCTACAACTAAACATTCTTATGTGAGAATAAATGTTATCACGACAAGTATGCTCAACTATATATACCAATGACTCATCCATCACTTATTATTACTATATGATACTATCCAATTGTGTATATGTATGTATATATAAGTAGTATGCATATATAGTTGGTTTTCTATAACACCCTGAACAAGGAAAGGTACGTATCAATCTCATGAAAATCCAATAATTTATTTAAGGACTCGTCGACCTCGCTAGCCATAACAAAAGAGTTTTAATACTGACATAATTATTATTACACTAATGACCATATTCATATCCCACAATGAGTGATTAGTAAATGTGCAATCACTAATATGATCAATAACATGAATTTATAGAAATAAAATTCACAAAACTTAATAAAATAGTTTGCATGGAATTAAATGTTGTATTGCAAATAAGAACTTAATTGTACATTAATATGTGCAGTAGTAATTCAAGATAAAATGATATGTGAAATAACTCATTGATCATGACAAAAAAAATAACCAACATATGCATAATAGTAAAATATTTATCAATGGTAAGACTGACAATCCAATCAAATAGCTAAGAATCTAGTATAAACAATGAAGGGTACATTTATCATCCAACAAATAATGATTACTTACCTCAAAGTGTGCAACGAGAAGCTTCAATCTAAATTCAAATCTCACACAATTCACATTAGGTGAAAAGCCAATTGGGCATGCCAACACAAATTTACTCTGAATTCGTACAAACACGATAATATGGGTTACACATAAATTATTTTAAGACTTGGCCTACACCACACTTATATCAAATAAAAATATACACAAATTAAAAATTATAAATAATCATTGAATTTTACTATAGATTAATCGAATCAATCTTTTCCTTATGAGGGAGAAAGATCAAGCAACAATAATTCTATGACAATGATGAAGAATAAGAAAATATAAATATACGAGAAAGAAGAACTCATTGTTATCAATCAGAGGAGGGAGGAGGAGAAAGCTCGACTAGGGTTTCAAAGAAGAAGAAGAAGAAATGGAGAGGCTTCGACGGCTATGAGGGAATGGAAAAGTTGGAGCTAATATTTTGGTTCTTGATCGACAAGGAGGAAGGATAGTGGAGTAGGGTGTGGCAGCTGAAGAGACGTCTCCTGAGAGCTTTTGGCTCGGGCTTCTCGTGCTAAAGAAGAAGGCTTCAAAGTGAAAAAAAAATTGTGATTCAGTGACCTAATGGTCCCATCTTTTTAGATTGGACCATTTTGATCCTTATATTTCTTGATGCTGATGTTGAAGGATAAAGAATCTAATTAAATATCAAGCACTTATATGCATAAGAAATTATTCAGCTTTTGAATCCAAGCTAAATAATAAGTGATTAATGTCATCTTTGACATGCATAGCCAAAATAACTTAGAATCATAATGCTTAGTGAAGACGGTGGGATTTGATAAGATTTCTTACTTGCATTCTTGTTCTTTTAGATGGATTTAGAGTGACTTGAAAAAGTAAATTGGTTAATAATGTCATGCTCGTTTTAGCATTACTTGGAGGGCATCAATGAAATGATGTGTGAATGGTGTCTTTGGCATCTACGAATTTATTTTTGGGAGCCCATATCAATGGGACCAAGTTGTTATCTTCTTTAGAAGGGCTTTGCATTACTTCTCCAAAGATGGTATATCTATATTATCTTAGAAGTAATAGGTGTCAACTTTTGGATGTGATTTTTTTTTTTTTTTGGACAAGTGAAGTGAACCCCAAATGTATGCTACTACTTTGTTCTTCTTTTCGTTAAATAAAAAATGCTTGACAACAATGTGAGTGCTTTGGTCTTAAAAGATTTTAAGATGATGCAAGTGGAAGAGAAACAAAACATGTTGCTTTGGTTACAATGAGCAAGACCCAAGACTTCAACAATTGGTAGAAAAGTATTAAGAGCTTTCTTAGGAATTTATATGATGTTAGTCCTTATGAAACGATTGAGCATGATATTCAACTTCTTTATGATTCCACCTTTCCAAACATTAACATGTAACACAACCTAGTGATGGAAAGTAAGGGATCAAAAAGTAATTAGTAGAGTTGTTGACTAAGCTGTCATCAAACTGAGTAGCTTTGCTATAGATCTCCAATTATGATGATGCTTAAGAAGGATGGTAGCTACCGAGCACTAATTATTGTGAAGAAAAAATACTTATTTCCTCATGTATATGCCTTATTAGACCAATTAAACAACACATCCATCATTTTTAGGCTATATCCAAAATTGAGTTATTGTTAAGTATAAATGCTAAAATAAGACACATGGAAGCACACAAAATCAAATAGGAATTTTATGAGTCGATGATGATGATATTTAACCTTTGTAAAGTGCTAGCAATGTTTGTATCCCATGAATGGATTCTAAAACTATTCATTGAGGATTTTGTGATTGTTTCCTCGACAAATTAGTTGCTTAAAGTTAGAATTGGGGGGAGCGAAAAAATCTCAGAAATGTATGAAAATGTTTGACCTCTTAAGGAAGAATCAATTCTAAGTTTGAATTTTTTTTTTATTAAAAAAAGATCATATTAAATGTTTGAAAATAGCAAACATGAGATAAATATTGATCTCAAGAAAACTAAAGACATTAAAGACTATCCTCAATTGCAAAATATGATTGACATCCAAAGCTTCATGAGAATTTATCAATGTATAAAAAAATTCATTTGTAATTTCTTTATACTCATTGCACATTTATATTTGCTTAACAAAGCTAATCAAAATTCCCCTAGGAAAAAAATATGATGACTTATTTCTTCATCTTAATAGGAGGATAAGTCAAGCATCAATTCCAACCTTGTCGAATCCTTTGGAGATTATTATTCAAAGTTGAGATTTGTGCATCTTGATATACACTTATGTGGTCCTAATATAAGAAGGCTGATGTGCAACATACTATTGGAAAATGTTATATGATGTTTAGAAAAATGATCTGATATGTGATAAGGAATTTCTTATACTTCACCAACCCATGAAACGTCAATGATCTTATCTACTTAAGAAAGAAATAATGATTCACACAAATCTCTAGTCCTTTTAATACCTCTAAATGCCATCAATTCGGATGTGAACAAAAAAAAATTCTATTACTTGGAGTGAATGTGGTAGAAATAATTTTACACAAGAACTCATTTAAATAACTAGAATTATTGAGATATTAGTAGAATGGGGAAGTGATAAATGACAAAGATTATATAAATAAATGATTTTTTTTATCATTTTAAATCATTTCAGTCCATCTAGATTTCTTATAGTTATTTGTTGCTTGCACATCTCTTTAGTAAATATCAAACTCAATTTAGTTCATATTATGTATAACAATAATTGATGGAGGTTGAAGATGTTGGAGAAAGAAAAATACATTCAATTCTTTAGAGAATCTAATTAATTCTTGGAAGACTTGAGCTATTTGTTTTGGATTAAGAAAAATATTATAAATTAAGAAGTTGTTGATATTATGATGAATCATTTTATCATTGTGATGATTTGAAAGTAAGATAATTCATTTGAAACATGATTGAGTAGATCCTAATGAATCCAAATACTATGAATAGATAAGCAAAATTGGGATGCAATCAAGCAGTCTCATATGCATGGAATGCTTAAAGATGGTTGAATACTTTTAGATGTGAGACATTGCTAAATAGTTTGATAATGCGATTGATTTGATTATGATATAACCCAATTAATGTGGCCAAAATCTGTTTTTCATCTTATTCTAGATGACATGAAATATAATATAATCATTTGATTTGAATCATATAAAATTATTCAATAATGATGTAGACATAAGAAATCATCCACTCTGATTAACATGAGACGACTTGGATTAAGGGCAATTGATGAGAATTTTGGAGTAGAGCAACTTTCTATTAAAAAAAGAGGTGAATTTCTTGTAGAAGTTATATATAAGGAGCGACATCCCAAAGAAAGTTTCAAGAAAAGATTTGTTTTGAGGCAAGGTGCTAATATGGAGTGCAGAAGGGAGAATCCTAGAAGTCGCCAAGAAGAGACGTTTTTTTAATGTAACCCAATTAATGTGGGCTATATAACCCAATTAATGTGGGCAAAAGGTGTTTTTCATCTTATTTTAGATGACATGAAATATAATATAATCATTTGACATGAATCATATAAAAGTATTCAATAATGATGTAGACATAAGAAGTCATCCACTCAAATTAACATGAGACGACTTGGATTTAGGGCAATTGATGATAATTTTGGAGTAGAGCAACTTTCTATTAAAAAAGAGGTGAATTTCTTGCATAAGTTATATATAAGGAGCGACATCCCACAGAAAGTCTCAAGAAAAGATTTGTTTTGAGGCAAGGTGCTAATATGGAGTGCAGAAGAAAGAATCCTAGAAGTCGCCAAGAAGAGACATTTTTTAGGACAAGTTGTGTACAAGGCACATAGAAGGGAGACTCCTTGAGAAAAGCCTTTGTGAATGATATTTCTCGGGGCAAATCTTTGACATGGATCTAGGAAGGGAGACTAGTCAGAATGCTGATAAGATGGCGCAAAAGAAGATGTCAATTAGCAAGGATTCCCAGAATCCTCTTGGGTAGGGTGCCTACTTGGACAAGTACTTTATGGTGTATGTTGAGATTTTAAAATCATTTGAGCCTTCGATACTTGACGACAAGGTCGAGGAATTTCTTTCCTCTCTTGATGAACTACTGCTAAGCTAAGAGGATAAATTAAAGAGACTATTTATATGAGAAAAAATTACGATGATATATCAACAAGATGGAACAAATGATTTTCAATGTTAAACGACACAATTTTGAGAGAGAAACATCTTTATGCTCTCATCTTCTATATAACTCATAAGAGTGAATCGTCTTCAATCATCAGAGAGAGATAAGAGAGTGTATGTGTACAAGAGAGATAGAGCTCACAAAGAGAAAAAGACTTAATCCTCTCTCTATAATTCCATAAAGTTATTCATTTGAATGAAATGATAATTTTATGCTTTCAAATAAGAATTTTGATTAACCCGTCTTTTCCATGACGTCAAACCCCTTTTTTTTTTTTTTTTTTTTTTTGGAGAAAACAAATCCCCTTCTCGATTTCCAATTGGATTGGAAGGCTACCTGACATAAATGGTACAGTTATTAGGTTGCCGGAGAGAGTCTGAACTCATTTAAGTTCGTTTGATTTTTTTGTAGCAAGTTTGGTATGTGGCAATTATTTAATTTTTGATATATTATTTGGTTTGGTTAATTAATTTGAATGGAAACCAAATTTCTTGTTGGATCAGGTTTTTATTTAGATTGCGATTTTGAACCAGATTTTAAGAATTTAATTCAATATTCACATTGTAGAATATGAAATATGGAATCTAGAAGGAAGTTCGGAGTGATTATGCTGATTCAATTATTGAAACATTGTAAGTTACTAGATCCCAATGGGGTTCATTTGCAATTTTAGATTTAATCCAGTTGAGAATCTATAAAACATAATTGAATAATATTTGTTAATTTTAATTTGTGCTTAAATTAAACTCAATACTCCAATATTAATGTATATTTTTTTTTTCTTTTGTTCCAAAATAGTCAATTACATACATAGCATTTAAAACATGATTATTTATAAAGCTACTATTCTCCTTAATTTTTTAAATTCTCACTAAAATATTAAAATTCGATCACATATTTTTCATTTTATTAAATTCTCATTAGTTTAATCATAGCATGCTAAATACATGGGCTAGGTAATTAAAAAAATTGAAGTGTTAGATCTGTAAATACACAAGTTTTAGATGCTATGTATGTAATTATTCCAAAATTATAATATGAGTGGTTCGAAATTTGCAATGATGCAAATGACTCATTTGCCTTTCTAATTATTTCACTAATGAATAATCAAATTACTTTTAATGTAATTTCAATCTTTGTATCACAGTTTTGCTCGTAATATTCGTAAATTGCAGTAGCTTTCAAATTAAAGATAAATTTATATATTTAAATATCTGATATTTACATAACAAAATTTAAATATTTAATATTACATCAAAAATATCATTATTATTAATTTTTTTAAAAATATATATACATTTTTCATGTAACGAATAAATGTTATATTTATAAATATTAAATTTTTAAGACTTAGATATGTAAGTATATAAGAATTATGTGGTAAGTAAGTAAATCTTCTCAACTTAGTTGTAAAATTTATTGTTTTGACTCTTTTAGGACTTGATAGCTAGAAGAAATTAAAAATAAGCTTTTGATCATTTTATATGTTTAATATACATTAAATAAAATAATACATTGCAATAATTTATATGATTATTTTTAACATAGTTTTATTTTTTTTAATGCTAGTGAAGATGCATAGAAGTTGTAATATTAGGATTCATTTTACTTTTTATTTGTTTAATTTTGTTTTTGTTTTTGCTAAAATAAGTGAATGTTTGAATCTTTTACTTGTTTTGTGGTGGAGGAAATAAAAAAATGAAAAATAAGTTGGAATAAATAATAAATAAAGATTAAGCAAAAATCAAAATTCTTCAAGAAATACTTAGCATATTTTCATAAGAAGTTTGAACTTCTTTGTAATTTAAGAAAAGTAAATGCTTTCTAGGATAAGCAATAAAACACATGTTTTTGGGGGATTTAAATATACTAGGTGTGTAATCGAAGCTCGAGTCATGGACTTATCAAAGAGATCAATAGTAATATGATCCTGAGTCTAGACTAGCGCATATCAATCACTTAAAATATAATTAAAATTTTTGGGTTATCTTTTAGATTCATAAGTAGCTTCTAAATATGACATATTTATAGTCAACTCGAGCGTCCCGACGAAATGAATTTAGCAAGTGCAAGATCTTTTAATTCTGACTTTATTTTTGCTTTTAAAAACTTAAAATATATCTCATGATCAAGGGGATCGCTTTTAGCCGTCCGATGGAGTGATTCGGATTTTGCATATATTTATATGAAATGTCACTCTCATGATTTATAAATATCCCTCATTCTTCATATGAAGGGATTAGAAGCTAGAAATATGAGAGAGCTCTAACGTTTGAAAAATCTCAGAGCATAATCGGACTACCATCCAACCACTGCCGTTAGATCAGCGCTGTCGCTTGCCACCGCCCGACAGTTCTCAGATCGTCGTCAATCGCAGTTGCCACCACCTAATCGCCACCGGACCGCTGTTGGTCGCCACCACCTGACCATCGCTAGATCATTGTCCGACCACCACCATCAAACCACCGTTCAACCACCATCGTCAAATCACTGTTGACTACCATCGTTGGACCACCACTAGATTGTTGCGGGTCGCCACCACCCAACCTTCACTATATTGTCGCCAGATTATTGTCCAACCTCCATCACCAGATCATTGCCGACTGTCACCACCGGATCGCCATTTGACCACTATTGGTTGCCACCTCTGGTCGCCACTGCCCGATAGTTTCCAGTTCGTTGCCACTGGATAATTGCCGATCGTCGCACGACCATCGCTCGGCTATCATCGTTAGATTGTCGCCATTAGACTACCACCTAAAAAGAAGCCTTTGTCACTAATCCCGTAATATTTTTCATAGAAAACTACTTTTGTAAGCTTACTTTCTTCAACTTTGAAGACATGATAATAATTGTAATAAATATTAATATAGTAGAATCATTTCAATTAGGCTAGGTTCATGATTTTCTCTTATTGGGTTTTCTGTATAAAACTCTTATTTTCTTTAAACTCTTCTTCTATCTATGCGAAATCTAAGTGTAAGGATAAGACATTAAATTCTCTCTCTATCGAAGCGAATCTTTATAAAATAAATCAATCTTCAATATTATATTAAAAAATATTATCATGTATTTTTAAAAATAAAATATATTTTTTTAAATATAGAAAAAATATTAAATAAATAAATATCTAAATTTAAATATTAGAAACGTAAATAAATAATTATATATAATATGTTTGTAAATCTTCCTTCTATCAAAAGTCGGTCTGCATCTCAGAATTCTTTTAATGGCCGGCGACTACGGCTAAAACAGCCACCAGAAAATGACTCGTTGAATAACGTAATAAAAGACTTACAGGTAAATTGACCCTTAGGTTTGTGTTTGACTTGTGCTTGACTCATTGACAGGTAGGGGTGTCCTGTCAATCGAGTTTGGCCTGAATCATTATTCATTATTTATTTCATTAATGAAATTTTATTGTTATTTGAAAATTATTTTTGTTTGTACTTCTAGATTGAAATTCGAAATGTAATAATCAAAAATCTCATGTGAGGACCGACAATCGTCTTTTAAAAGAAAAACTTTAACCACTAAATCATATTCATATTTATGATATATATATGTGTGTGTTCGTATGTATATAATAATAATAATAATAAATAAAAATAATAGTAATAAAATAAAATAATAATAATAATAATAATAAAAGTAATAAATAATAATAATAATAATAATAATAATAATATATAAATTTTTATTTCGAACTAAATTGAGCCGAAAAAGATTGAACAAATGATTGTTCATTATTTATCGTTTATGTAGAAACTGAAATGTATGTTAGTGTTAAATCTTGTTTAGTTAACAAATGGTAAACGCAGGTACTTACGAACGTGAGTTAACAACAAACTTTTTTGACAGCCCTATTGATAAATCCAACCAAATTAATTCAGAGAAGAAAAGGGTTCTCAATTGCCCTTATAGACAGTACATAATAGGTACATCCCCTCATATTTAAACACATTCATCTTTTTATATTTAAGACTGATTTGGTTGCAAGGCTTTAAAGTGCCAATTTAAATAAATTCCTGCATTTTCGTGGAAGTTTGGAATTAGTTGAAGAAAATTCAAATGAAAAGTATTTGAACAATGTCTTTAGAATTCCTTTATATAATAAATACATTCTTGAGAGATGCATCAATTCACCTTTTCATTAGGTTGAAAAGTAGAAACTTGGTCTTAATGAAAGAACATTACTTAATTGATAGGAGTTGGATTGGGGCTTTGTACTACTATGAGTGGTACACTTGTGCACCATTAGAGGTATTTTTAATGATTAATTAGATAATAAAAATGAGGTGTATTTTTTATGACGATGTTAAATGATTATGAATATTATAATATATAATAATACTCAAATTGATAGATCATTAAAAAAATTCATCAAATCAAGCACAATCTTCATGCAACTCTTAAATTAAATATTTTTTAAAGTATATTATGGATCATCTGTCTATTGAATTTAGCAAACTTATAGTTGACCTAAAGTACTAAATGAAATGAATCTAATGACACCAAAATAAATCTATTCCGAGTTCAAATGAGCTCAATTATTCACTTAAAATATGTTAAAAAAATTTTATAATATTAAATAAAGAATTAAATGATCTTTAAACTTGTATTCGTACGATCAAATCAAGCATCTTAATGAAAGAAATTCAACGAGCTCAAGATCACTTAATTTTGGAATAATTAACACACTTAAGTATTGAATGAACTATATATGATCAAAAAATCTATGTGAGGTATTTGATATGGTGCTTCAAAACTTCTGCCCAAAATAATCAAAATATTTTTCTTAAAAACTATTAATAGAGTCTCATTCTTCATATGTGAGAGGAGAATGAGATTTTAAAAGAGCTTGAAAATCTAAAAAATATCATTGCTCTGCTTGATGATTGAAGCCAATGACCACAATAGAAAATCGCCATTGCTTGATTGCTATTGCTCAATTGCAATAGTCGGATGTTGCCTGACTACCACACCTTGTTTATCATCGTTCAACTATCTATTTCTGGACTATAATTATCAAACTACCACTATCTATCACAACTCGTCCACTACCATTTGGCTACATCGCTTGATCGTCGTCACCAGACTCCTACTGCCACCATTATTGGAACACTATCGCCTGGCCATCTACATCTGATCATAATCACTCAACTATTGTGATCATCTATCATCATCACACTCTACCTCTACCATAATCACAAAAAACTAAAAAAGGCTTCTAGCTTCGTAATATCATCTTCTTCAATTACAAGGAAAAACATACTTCAATTATTTCAATCACATTGTGACTTGTTTCAATTAGGTCAAATCCTATGAATTTTTCCTTCATAGTTTTTCAGATAAATACTATCTATATATGTGTTATATATTCGTACAAAATTAAGATGTTATATGGGAGCACTACTATGATTTTGTTCAAATTTTATTGATTGGATAATAAAAAGAATTGGAGGACAACAACTTAGATTAGTGACAATTTTACAACAAGATTAGAAAAGTAAAATATATTTGTCTACCATTGACTACTATGTAAAAATTAAAATTCCTAATAAAAAGTTATTAATTATATTTTAAAATTAGTGAAATGAATGAAATTTTTTTATTGTAGAATCTCAAAATAAATTCAATAATATTCAAACTCAATATATATTTATATCATAATATTCTGACATAATTTTTATTTAATTTAATTATTATATAACTAAATATTTAAATTTAGTTTTTAAATATATAAATACATAATAATTGTTTAAAAAGTTATTCCTCAATTTTTATCTATATAACTAATTATAGTTGAAATATATTTACTTTTAAGTAAATTATAATATGTGATTATTATTTTTAATTCTTTTAATAAATGAAAGGTGAAAAATAGTACACGGCATATGAAGAGTAAGATGTTAATATACTAATTCAATTATTAATATTACATCAACTAACTAACAGCATGCTTATAGAATTCTAATATAAATATTTATTTTAAATGTGAACCACTTTTATTTTTTAATTCATTATATAATGATATACTTGTTATGGTTGGTGCATTATTTGTAAATTAAATTAGGTTTGCTTAGGGGCTGTTTGGTTGCCTGCATTTGAAATGCACTGTATTCCAAATGCACGCTTTTAAACATTTCAAGCGTTTGGTTGCAAGTAAAGTAAAATTCCAGTATTTCATACTAGTTCGTGTATTTGGAATTAATTCAAATACACGTAAAGTGATCGGCGCCGCCTGCCGCCGCCGCCGCTACCGCCGACGCCCGTACGCCACGCCGCGCCCGTCGCCACCGCCGTCAGCCGACACCTCGGCAGCCGCCACTGTCGCCGACCCTTGCCATGGCCGCCTCGTCGTGTTAAAACCTTGGTTCTTTCATTACATTTTGTCATTAACTAAAAAAAAAAAACAAGTCATGAATTTGTAAAGCTCTCAACTATAAAGTAATCATTTTACGATTCTTTTACGCATTTCAAATGAAACCAAACAACCCTTAGTATCATTTTCGTGGGAAATATATAATAGTAGTTGCGGCGAAGTAGCTTAGAAATAAAGATACTGAGTGAGTAGGGTTGAAAATGAAGTTAGTATTGTACGAGTTATTCATGACTCGACTCAGTTAGAGTTTGTTTATGATAATTCGATTAACTAATCGAATGAGTTTGAACATTTTCGTAAATACTCGGTTGTTGTATGAACAAACTTGAATAGTTTTTCGTTCGATTCATTTATGTTCAAGAACAATATTATTTAAAGCTCATGAACAAGCTTGTTAAGGAACTCGATTACTCATGAATAGTATTATTTAAATTTTTTAGGCTTAATAAGCTTTAATTGATATAACTTGTGTATATTTCTCAACAAGCTGTTTGCGAACAAGCTTGATCAAGGCATGATTAAAGCTCATTTATTTCATTAAATGACTTGTTCATTAACAGACTTGATAATCTCAATTCGAACTGAGCTCATGAACAAACTCGAGCTAAACTAAAATAAGAGTTTTTTTTTTTAAATGAGCTCAAGCTTGAACATCATTCTAAAAGCTTGAATCGAGGTTGAGTCAAGCTCGAACTTGATAATGATAAATAAGCGTAAAGCGGAATAAACAAATATTCTACTTGGCTCGGTTCGTTTGCTGCCCTATGGGTGATATGTGTTCTAATTTTTTTTATTTTGTATTATTTTATATTATTTTGTATAGGAAATTATATTTACATCAATATTAAATATTATATTAAAAAAAAGGAAAATATAGTACCCTCGCCTCATAACTTTCTAGTTTTCTAAATGCAACGTCAGTTAAGAGTGATTTAAGCAATCCACAATTTAGAAAAGAAAAGTATTCTGACCTTCCACTTTGTTAATTAGACAAAGTTGGATTTACCTAACACAGTGTCGTGACTTTGTTCATTAGAAACCAAAATACCATTCAAATATTTAATTCCTATTATTTTTTGTTTGAGAGAGAGCTCACGTAATATAATGTAATGAACTGAAGCCGGCAAATTTGAACGGAGCAGCCAAATTTGAACATAATTCTTTTTTTAGCTTATTCTACGGCTGAGAGAGATAACCATTTGTATTTGCCGTCTGCTTTTTAAGGTCCAAGCATCTGCTAGATCTCATAAATGTCTATCACAAACTCAATCCCTTTCTTATATACGTCATAGGATCTTATTGATTTTTCTCCTTTTTTTTTTTTTTTGGAATGGGTATCCACCCAACACCCCACCCATCTTGTGGGTAGGGATGTCATTATTATCCACACTCATTCATCACCCACACGTGTCGGGTCTTCACTTAATTTTTTTTTTCTCCTATTTTCCTTTGACAGGCTGCTTGTTCTTCTGCATGGCTATACCAAACTCTTCTTCTCCTTTAAACAGCCTTGAGTCCCGCTGATATCTTTCAGTCTTTCTTATGCAGCAAGACCCTATTGATACTCTTCTCCTTCACATGACGCCTTGTCTCATCAGTTCCCTTCTCCTTTTTTGTTTTTTTTACAAGAAAGTCTATCAAAGTTGATGGCAACATAAAAAAATGATGAACTTCTTTGGGTCAATGACAAGCTTTAAAGCAAACTAAAAAATAAAAAATAGAAGAACCTTCAACTGATCAGAGTACGTCCAAAACAAATGAGACATAAATTATCCAATGTGCTGTTGCTTTGAAGCCGCGCCATGATTACACTGTATCTTATTACGCCTCTTTATTATAATGCATATTGCAATAATAACATGTAAGAATTTTATGTTATGATGTTTCTATAAGCATTTTAATATATGATTTTAGGCACATATTTGAAAAATATTTTGATAATTTTTTATATATTATAATAAAATATTAATATAATATTTATATTTATAAAGATATTTTTAAAATTTGGTCAATTTTTAATAAAATTATTATGAATATCTTTAGTTTTTGTTTTGAGTTTTGCCTAAAAACTTAAAATACATATTTTTTTAATTTAATATTCATGTGTTAAAAATTTAATATTTAATTTTTAAGATAAATATAAAAAGTATTTAAAGTTTTCTTTAAATTTTAATTCAAAAATAAATAAATTAAATCTATAATTTAATTTTTTTAAGTATTATCCATCATAATTTTTTATTTGTCTAGATAGAGAATTAATCAAAGATGTCACAAATTTTTTCTTAAAAAATGCCAACTGCTGACTGGATTGGTGGCCCAATAATTAATGAAAAATTGTTTTAAATCAAGAATTCAAATCACATACCAGTAAACATTTTAAAAAAATACATGACATTTTAGTCTAAGAGTTTAGATTTTCAATAAAAAAAATATGAGTACAAGATCACCACACCTAATCATAGCTACCCAGTGTCATCTTTACTCCTCTCTGATTTACATGCTCTAAGAATTTTTTTATTTTTATTTTTATTTTGTATGGTTGAGTTAATTTAATACACACAATACATATATAAGAACTTGAACTCAAAACCTTTTTATTGAAAGTATAAGCTCTCAACTATTAGGTTAACGTGTCTTACACTCTAAGAATAGGGTGTAAACGAGCCAAGCTTCAGAAAATTGCTTTGTTCGTGTTTGGCTTGTATTCGAAATGGCTCGAAAGTTCACTCTTCGTGTTCGGCTCATTTGAAAATTGATTTGTTCTTGTTCGTGTTCGAAATGCAATAATCCGAAAAATCTGTAAGAGAGAAGATTTGAACTTCAATCAATCTTTTGCATAACAAAAACTTTAACTACCAAGTCATGCTTACAATTATGATATATAATATAAATTTTTTATTTCGAGCTAAATCAAGTTGAACACAATCGAACAGAGGATTGTTCATGTTTGACTCGTTTATAAATCGAGCTTGAAATATTTGTTCGTATTCAATTCGTTTCGTTAATGAGCGAATTGAGCATTTATTTAACAAGTTGAATCTGTTGTTCATCAATTTTTTTTGACAGCTCTATCTAAGAATACTCTCTAACTATCTTTAAAGACTTTGATTACTATAAGAAAAAAAATATTAGCTAAATGTGAAGATTAAAAAAAAATATAATTATAGATTAAAATAATCTGAATAAATTTTAACAAGAATGGATTTTAAAATCATTACCTTTATTTTAAAATAATTATAATACATAAAAATAATCAAAATTTATATTTATTTTCTTTAAAAAAAATCTAATGAATTTTGTATTCAAATAAAAAATTAATTAGAATATTATAGATTAATTTTTTCAAAAAATAATAGTGATTTTAAATTATCAGATACACTCGCTATATGGTGTAAATATATTACCTTTATTCTTACCTATAGTTATTAGATATATATTTTGCATTTAATAAATTCTAATCTGATAATTTTAGAATTTTTTTTTGTAAAATTAATTTAATCATTATTACATATCTACTAAATTCATTCAGTTTGATTATCGTCTAATATATATAATCATTTAAAATATATTTAATTATTATCGTATAATAATGATTATATATAAAAGATATCAAATAAACTTAATTCAAAAGGAGAGTTAAGCTGAAAGATGATTGAAATGGATGAATATATGCCCTAACTATTGCATTTGTTTGAGGAGAAAAATAAAGATGAATTAGAAATAATTATTTGATAAAATTTAAAAAATAATAATAAATTTAAAGAATAATATAAATGCATTAAATAAATAAAATTTAATAATGCTGAAAAATTTCCGGGTGCTATTTTAACACGCTGCATTTTGACTAGTATCCGTCGGCAGCTTCTCTCTTTCTCATCCCGACTTGAAAAGGGAAGCGAGGACTGTCACTGGAGCTGCGGTATTTGTACTTCGGAGTTCGGACTGGCTCCTTTCGCTGTCTTGGACACCTTCTCTCTCTCTCTCTCTCCATATTTGAACAGTTGGAACGAGAACACCCAACGCTTCTTTGATCGTCTCT
Source organism: Cymbidium sinense (assembly GCA_021442155.1). Lineage (NCBI taxonomy): Eukaryota > Viridiplantae > Streptophyta > Magnoliopsida > Asparagales > Orchidaceae > Cymbidium > Cymbidium sinense. The sequence continues at coordinate 36,381,001 of CM038230.1, forward strand.
GAAAAGCCCTCAGCTATCATTGTCTAGCTTGTGGGTCTCCTCCTTTAAGGTGTTGTTCATCTTTGTCTCCTTCCCACTTAATTCAATTTTCATTTTATTGAGGGGGTTGTGTCGTTTCTCTCTTTTATAATTCACATCTAGCTTAGCCTTTTGCTTTTTAATTTTGGTTATTGTTTTTGAGGGGCAGAAGAAGCAGTCTACTCCGAATTTCTTACTTTCATTGGCTGAAATTTGATGATTTTAAGTTTGCAACATGCCACCTATTTGAGTATGGTGGTCGAACTGGAGGGAAAGCTTGCGAACTTACAACTTTGTAATTCTCTTTTGAACCAAAACCTAGTTAAAAAAAGCGCAGAAAGAAAGCTCATTCTTGTACTGTGTTAAAAGGAAGGGAAGTTTGTTAATATATGACTAAATTCTTCATGCTACTAACTGCTATTTTTGTTACACAACCCAATGATCATTAAATTCAACCGAACTATTTATAATAGGTTTTATGAATCTTTATTTTATATTCATTCCTATTGAATATTGCATGAGATTTTGATCATTCTGCACAAAATGTTGTTGTACCATTGTAACATTTTGACTTGGCTTGCATCTTTTTTGTAAAACACAATGTAAATGTATGGCTTTTTGCTGTTTTTATAATTAATGATGCATCCAAAAATCGAAGGACCTTTTTGCACTCTAGAAATTCATAAATGTCCATCAACTCCAAGAATAGTTTGTGTCTATTTTACTTAAAGTTTTATAACAAAATTGTATCCCGTGTGAAATGTGTCCACCTATTTTTGTGAAATCATCTCCCCTTAATTTTAATGATTTGAAGAGCTATGGAGAAAGTAAATAGCCCATGAATTGCTGTTGTTGTTCAATGACAAAAGTATGGCTTGACATAGTGCATTAGGCTATTTGATTTTGATTAGTTCAATATGGGCTCATTCAACCTTTGGTGTTTTTGTTTCATATGTTTTCATTTTTTTATTTACTGATCCTATGAAATTGTCTTTTGTAGGCAATGGACCCTCTACTTAAGCAATCACATTCATGCTACACTATTAAGTGAGAAAAATCAAAGAAAGATGAAGTTGTATCTCATAGTTCTTGTGCTTGCTGCTCTTCTTTCAGTTGTTGTATCTAATAGAGAAGGTAGACTGTGAATTTCAGTTTCTCGTAATTTGGTACAAAGTCATCTTGTTTGGTTCAAAATCACAATGATAATTTTTTTTCTTGGGTAGATGTCTTTTAATACATCACCCATTTTTCATGCGTTGCATTGCATGTATTACTTTTTCAGCCTTTATATATTATCTCAAAACTATCGAACCCCCCTTTCCATCTAGCTTGAACAAGCCTCACTTTATTATTGGTAGCTTACTATTTGTTAAATTGAATGTGACTTCATGATTCAGTTTGTTGCTCTCAATGTTTACCTTCAAGTTATGATATATCTGTAAGATTTCTGCATTCTTTATAAGTGTAAAACTAAAAGATTGAGATGTGAATGAATCACATAAAAAGAGGCAGAATAACATCTTTTACTTTATTGATTTAGCCCTTCCGAATTGTAGTAATCAGAATGCAATTTCCATTGTTTAAAATAGGCCAACACAATTTATTCCATATATTTTATTTAAGGGCTTCGTAGAACTTGAACAGAGAAGTCCCCTATTCTTGATAGGGATCATTTCCCCCCTTATCAACAATTTGATCATATATACTCTTATATCCATGGATTCAGTTGTTCAAATCATTCTTTTTGTTGAGCAAATTTGGATGTTTTTGGAAAAATTGTTTTGAAATGGTTTTTGTGTGCTAGATTTTACTCATTTACTAGGAGTACTTATGATTTTCCAAGTGTGTTGACCTTCTTTTGTATGATAACTAACTCCATTTTTGTCTTATGTCTTAGGGGATGCATTGATTGACATGAAAAATAAATTAAATGCTTCTAGTATTCAGCTTCCTGATTGGAATCAGAACCAAGTTAATCCTTGCACTTGGAATTCTATTATTTGTGATGGTAATGGCAAAGTAATTCAAGTGTAAGTCAATGAATATTCTAGCAACTACAATTTTATTAATGGTTTTTGAAATTCTATTGCATCAATTCAAAATAACCTTTCATGAAAAAATAACTTGTCTAATTTTCTTGAAATGATGAAATTTGTTTTAAAAAATATATACATTTTTTATAAGGTCTTTTATCTTGACATATTGTATTTTGTATGGTTCTTTCGGTTCCAGAACTTTGGCTAACATGGGTTTTAATGGAACCTTGTCACCAAGTATCGGGCAATTGGTTTATCTCACTGCATTGTAAGTTCATATAGTTTCATAAATGTTTATTTTTCTCAATATATCTGATGCCTAAAATCATTTATTTTAGCACATAACTACTTAACATGATTTAGGAATAAGTGCATTTTGTTTCATCATTCGATTTTAGTAGTTAATTGTGAAAAATGATTAGGTTTAGAGTTTTCTTACTTTGTGGTTATTTCATCTCAATAGCTCATTATTTAGTTTTCTTTGTTTTTATTTGCTATTACACTATAAATTTATAGATGTGATCATCTTGATTGTTTTTTACTTGGCCAAAGTTTTTTGCATATCAACTTTGATGATCTCGTTGACTATAGCACATTCTGAATTTTGTTTTGATTAATTTAATGTCTATTAGATGTCTAACTTGAGTTTTATTTTGCATATTATATCTCTCCTCTTATACAAGTAGCCATTTTTTGTTGGAAAAACAAGATGACAAAGTTTGATAATTATAATATGAACTAAACTTGAGTTGAGCCCAAACCAAGCTTGAACAACCATGTTTTTAAACTAATGATACTTGAACACAATCATAAATGCTCAACTCAAGCTCAAGCTGAGCTTGAACATGATTTTAATAAACAAGCTTAAGCTCGAATGTGCTCTTGCTCAACTTGATTTATTTGTAGCCATAGAGGAAACATCCAATTCGATTAAAATCTTAGACACAGATGGCTGGTAAACCAAGCAGTAATATAATCCATCTGAAATGATTTGACAAAAATTGAGCCAATTGAGTGCAAAATGGATTGATTGAAAAAACATTAAATCCATAGATATGAAAAAAAGAACCCAGATTAGCGTGATAAGAGGTTACACAATATTGTCGAATTGAGTTGTTTATTTAGACATGCACATTGAGAACCCATTCATATAATATGTTATTTGAGAGGAATGCCTTGAATAATCAAATTCTTAGGATAGCTTGATTAGAACACGAAGAGAATCAATAAGTCACACTATAACCTCCAATTAAATGCAAATTAGTCATGAATCTATTAATAGTCTTCTACACTTGGACAACCCCAAGAAAACTTGCTAATTAGAGGGAGATAGGCGAAGTCAGTTTAGAGATTTTCTCATCAGATAATATGAGAGCAAGCTACCATAAAAGGAGGATGTAACTTATGCTTTGAAGGTATAGGCTTACGTTGAAAATGAGTGGGGAGAAATGAGAAGAATCAAGTAGATGTCCATGATTCTTATCCCTTCTAACAGCCTTAGTGAAAGAGCATGGAGTGCCATGCCATGTAATGGAGAAACTGAAGGAGCTATTCTATGAGTGGTAACAACCATATGAGAAGTATCACAACTTGGATGAACTAGAGGAGCAATTGGTGCAAGATATGAAGTGGATATTGAGGGAAGATCTAGAGCCAGAAGGAGTGAGGATGCAAGTAATAGAATAAAAATTTATCACAGGTGAGCTAGATTGAAATAAGGATGCCAATATTGACTGTGTATGCACTTACACCACGAATGAAATACCTCGCAATAAAGGTACGGACAATATGAACAATGAACAACCGCTCACAAGCCAAATCATATGCCTGCAAATAAATGCCCTTTATGCATGTACACTTGCTTTTATGCTTGTTTGCTGCCACCCATAGCCCTACATCTTGTTGAACCTCTCATTTGTCTCAACTACTCTCGCGATTAGCCTCCTTACTCGTGTGCATTGTCACTCATATATTCTCACATGTGCATGTCTTTAATAAACAATTTCATTTCATCATTGCTTCTATGAAAGCTTATCCCATCATGGAATTTTAATCTATATTTCTTTTTTCTTTGAAATGCAATTCTCTTTTAATATATGTAACACTATCAAACTCAATGGTACCAGCTCTTATCTATGATCTCAAATTTTCATTTCCTCATTAGTTCTCATAGGAAACTACATCATTTGGACTTTCTAGCTCTCAAACCAATAGACACTACCAATATACAAAATGGTGGGCTTTGACTTTGCGGTCTTACATGGATGCTCAATAGTCTCAAAGTGAAAATTGTGTCTGCTATCATATTTTAGGAGAATATCAAAGGAAAGTGGGAGTTTTTTCATTCTACATACTTTCAATATAGTAACATCTTTTAGATATGCATTCTTTACTCTAATATTTTTCGTTTGCAATAGTGTGAAAAAGCTATTCAAGATTATTATAGTATCTTGAAAGATAAATGGAGTGAACTTCTTCAATATTGCCCCTTTGCTGTTGATCTCACTACATGGAAAAAATAAAATAAGGAGCATCTTGTTGCTAAGTTTCTTTTTGGTGTCTATTCATCTCTCTAGTTTATTCAAGATGAAGTAATGGTTGATTCTATAGTTCTTAATATCTTCACAGCTTTGTTTTACATTCTTCGAGACACTTTACCTGTTGCTTTCTCAAGCTTCTTCTTATAATGAATACACCACTTTTGTTGCTAATACAAGAGACAGTTGGGTTAATCATGATTGTGAACGCAACTCCTTTTGACCTTGTTAACACTATTAGAGAATTAATCACTTCTCAGATAGCTATTCAGAAAATTTTTGTTGTCCTTAAGCCACTCAGCATGCCACCATTAATACTCTTGATTCTATTGGCACTTATTCTTTAACTTTTTTTTTCTCAAGAAGATTATGATTGCCTTCTATAGTGCTCTCTAGTGACTACCTGATATAATCTGAATCCTTGGCTTGAGTCTGGTTCAGTGAGTTAACTCACTCTGAGTGGAATGAACCCGGCTGAGTTAAAGGTAAATCCTAGTTGATTATCGGGTGCCTTCTAAACCGTTGGATCTGCGCCCTTTTCTCTCTGCCGTTAGATTTAGCACTTGGATTGTGTTCTTTTGAGCTGTGCCTTGAAGCGTTCGATCTGTCTTACTCTCTTTTACGCCGCGGATCGTGCTTGAGTGGCGGTTCTTGATTTCCTTTCGTTGATAATGGCCGCAGCGTCTCTCGGCGGTTCGATCTCGTGCTTGAACTGTCGGAATTAATCTGTGCCTTTGATTCAAAACAACGGATGTTTCATGGCCGTGTGATGAAGCTTCTGAGGGAAGCTTGCTTTAACCCTTTCTTTGTTTTGTTTCTCTGGTCGAATCACTCAGGAGGGAAGAGGGGTGAGATCGGAGGAGAAACCTAGGGTTCTCCGATGGAAGAGCGGCGGTTTCCGGTGAGGAAAACTAGAGAAGACTCGAGAAGGTAAGAAGAAGATGAAGAACAGAAGAAGAAGAAGATAAGTTTCTTTCTGAAAATATTCATTACTCCTCTGTTTTTCTTTCATCCTATTTATCTTATTTATCCCAGTCTAGATACATCTTTCTCTATTTAGCTACTCTTTACATTCTGATCTGTTAGGATTCTTGCCTTACGTGGATTACGGAGATTGAGGTAATGTAGTATTATTTTACTATTTACTCTTCTTGTTTTCTTGCTATCGAGCGTCTTCTCGTTTTTGCTTATTTTTATGGAATTTACTTTCGTGGCTCTGATATGGCTTCATTGGTTTAGTTTAAGCCCTTCCGCCTGCTTCGTTGGTCTTTGTTTCGAACTGTTTATATGTCTTGTATTTAATAAAGTCTGTTATTTTGGGCATTTTTTTTGTTGTTGTAAAATTCTTCATCCCATCGCTTCCTTGTTGTAAAACTTATGTTTGTCTTGGATAATTGTAGTTTTTAACTATCTTCCGTCCGAGCATGTAATTTACTCATTGATGTTATATTTTGGGTATATTGGTGAAATCTTTACCAACTTGCTTTCTTCTATCTCTTTGTTTCATTGTTAATTTGTGGATATGTATTCATATCATTACTCCTCCTCCACATTTGACCCTCGGTCAAAATCAAAAGTTTTCCTTATTTCTTCCTCTCGATACCCGTGAAGCCTCTCAGAATCCCTTCCTGTATTAAGGCTTCTTTAATTGGTTGATCTCCCTTTAGTATTGTTCTGTGATCTAAAACTTGCATAGGTCTGACTAACATCCCCATCTCTGAACTGAGTTGATAATTTTCCGGGTGTATTGTAGAATCGTATTGCTTAAGTCTGGATACATGAAACACATTATGTATTTTTGCTATTTCGGGCAACTCAATTTTATATGCTACAGTCCCTATTTTCTGTAGAACTTTGAAAGGGCTATAGTATCTTGTTTGTAGTTTTGTATATTGATTCCCAAAGGATCAAGTTTGTCTATAGGCGTAATTTAACTAATACCAAATCATTTACTTTGAATTGAAGCTCTCTTCTATGTTTATCACCATCTTCATTCTGCTTTTTTGAGCTTCCTAAATTTGTTTTAATTAGTAGCATTCTCCCTTTGTTGTAAAACTGCCACCTCGTGTGTTGGTAGTTGTCTTCTCATTATAATGTACATCAAGGAGGAGGTCCGCCATATACTATGTGAAAAGGAGTTATCTTTGTGGAAATATTGATTGATGTATAGGAGAATTCTCAAGGAAGGAACTAGAACATCCTTGGTGTCTCTAATACAAAACTCCTTAGATATTGCTCTGGATTCTCATTGGTTACCTCTGCTTTGTCCATCCCTGAGGATGGTATGCACTGTTGTGTTTTAATGTGGTTCCACTTAACCCAATTCTCAGAAATTGCTCATAAAGATTGAGTCTGAGATTATTCCTTGTGGTATGCCATGTAATTTTCAGTAATGAAAATCGAGCTATATAAGATAAAGAAACCGTTTGGTAGGTAATGAAAGCATATTTTGATACTATCAACCACTACTAATATAGTTGTTTTGTTATTAATTTGTGTAGTCCGTAATAAAATCCATCGATACTTCCTTCCAAATACAGTGGTATGGTCAGAAGAACTTTCTCAGTATCATATTTGACTTGTTGACAAATAGGGTTAATACAAAGTGTTTAATATATTGTTTCATGCTTTAGAGAATTCCTCCAAAGTTTTCAATTCCCCATGGCCTCCTACTTGGTGTTGAATGTAATTCCCTTATAATAATGTTTCGATTTACGAATCTTGCTATGACAATCCTATCTTTATATCAGTATCAAACCATTAACAAGTCTCAGATTTAGGAAATAATTACGGATTGTCGATATTTTCCTATAAAGTTCTTGTAGTAGTACTGTTTCCTCCGTGATTTGTTGTATTATATTGTTGAATTATTGAGTATAAACCGATAAATGAATGACATGATTGATTTATCAACAAGAACTATCTCACGTGCAAAATAATTTTCGGACAATGATCACCGCTTTGTTTGTAATCCCCGGGTTTATATTCAATAGTGTAATCATATCCTGAGTTTGATTAAAATCTCGTGAAATTGAATTGTTTGTTGCATTAACTCCCTTATGCTTTTGATCTGTCCCGATGGTAAACTTATTACCTAACAAATATGTTTCCATCTGCATCAAGCTCATAAGATACAATTCTCTGCATATGTTGATGCTTTTGTAATGATGGTGAGAGCTTCTTATTAAAATAAGTTTATAGGATATTTTGTATTAACAACTCCATTCTTGCCCCACGATCTGCTTTATAATAAGGAGTAAAATTTGGATAGCTAAAAGCGGTAATGATGTCATTGCTTGTTTTAATTGTAGTTGTTTTTGCTTCTTCTCGTCCATTGAAGCTGCAGCTAACATAAGTTAGTGGAGAAGGTCAGATAGTTTTGACAAATTTTCTATAATAGCCGCTTAAACCCAAAAATCTCTTAGGTATTTGAATTGGGTAAAAGCCATGCTTCACTTGAATCTTTTGGATCCACTTCATCCTTTGTGCAGATAAAATGTGTCCTAAATACTCAATTCTCCTGTATAAATGAGCATTTAGATGGCGATAAGCGGAATCGCTTGAGTTGTTCAATACTTGGAGGTGAGTTTGGTGTAACTCAGGTTTGCTATATATAAGTATATCATCAAAAATACTAAGATAAATTTTCTTAAGAAAGGTTTAAACCACATTGCATTAATATGGTGCATTTGTGAGTCCAAATGGCATTGCCATAAACTCATAGTGTCCCTCATGAGTTCTAAAAGTCGTTTGTAGATGTCTTTCCATTCTGATTTGATGATATCGACCTTAAGTTCAATTTTGAAAAAATTGTAGCTCCATATAATTCATCCATGAGTTCATCCGAGGGAATAGAAATCACGTATTGTTACCTTATTTGTGGCTCAGTAATCTGCCACGTAATCTCCAAGTTTCATCCTTCTTTTTGATTAAAAGTACTGGAGAAGAGAAATGGCTGATGCTTTCTCTGATTATGCCCCTATCTAATATTTCTTTAATTAATTTTTCACGCTTCAAAATGTGGATATCTGTAATTTTTTATTCTCACCGGGTTGAGTTCCGTGGCGATGAATCGATGGTATATCCCTTCTTGGGGTAAGCTACGGACTTTGAAATAGTTCTTGATCTTTGGGATAATACTTACGTATCCCCGCAGTAAGTTATTGAACTCTTTTATAGAGTCCTCTGTCATTTCTCGTAATCTGGAAATATGAGATTATTTCTTTCTTTTCCGCATTTTGGTGAATGATGGAATGAAATCTTTCATGTAGGTCAGTATCCCCTTGTAATTGTACTAATTGTCATTCAAGTAAAATTTCATCAACTTTTGTAATCAATTGTACATTCATCCAATTGTTTCAAATTGAACACTTAAAATCACATCCGCTCCTCATGGTAATGATAGAATCGGGTAAAAGTATTTTCTTGTAGTTGGATAGGAATATTAGAACATATTCCTGAACATTTTAGAGTTTTCCCATTGCCTACTAATACGTGAAAACTGATGCAGGTGTTACTTTGTAGTCAATAAATTTTGCTAGTTTTGATTGGATGAAATTGTGGGTTGACCCACTGTCAATCAGAACTTGTACTTTTTATTTCCAATCCTCGTAATCTTAAAGTTCAGGATTACCGACTGTAAATACATTGAGTCGATTTAAATTCTTCTTAATATTTGTATTTCGTTCACTTCGCCTGCATGTATTATTGATCCTCATTGATCATCATTAAGACAAATAATTTAGATTTGCAGATATGACCTCTGTGATACTTTTCATCACAGTTAAAACATAATCCTTTCTTTCTTTTGTCTTCCAACTGTGTTGGTGTTAATTCTGGATTGAAATGTTTTGTTTGTTAGGTCATATTATGCTGACAGTGTAGGTGAAAGAAAGGTGGTTAGTATAATTGTGCTTTTCGGTAGAGTTTGATTGATTACGTAATTTTTTGTCATGAACTTCATCGCCTACTATCTTCCATTAAAATTTAAAGCTTGTTGTAGGGAGTTTGGTCAGAAGGCTCTTACTTCCCTTGATATCAAGTCGTAGTGATTCAAAACAACTTTGTAGAAATTGTGGAATAATTGAAATTTGATTAGCTTCAAATTCATCATAGAAATTAACTGTAGATTTACGTTTTAGCCAATTCTCCTCTCAAATCTAGATAGATGGACCAAATCTTTGAATGACCGTTTTTGAAGTGTGTCCATGAATGAACTTGTTTATTTAAGTGCATCCACCGAACCGCCAAGTCGGGTCCATCCATGTAAACCGATGCAATTCCTCCGATAAGCTATAATAATGAAAAATTGGTCTTTGAACGCAACCTCCGATTTTCTCCATTGAACCTTGGCATATCTACTTTCACAGGTCTATTGTTGTGCTGTGGCTGTTGTTTATTTGGAAAAGAATTTTCTATTTGAGAAGGAGTACATACCTGTGACTGTTGTTGTTCTTGATGATTGTTTTCCAATTTTTCTTCTATAGAAGATAATCTTCTTGAGACTTCATTTAATAGCATAGTGATTGAAGACATCTGTTTTATTGATTTTTCCTAGACACTCATCTATTGTTTTAGCTGTGTGTCTTGTTTCTTCTGCCATATTTTCTGAGTGATGTAGTCAACAAGAGCACAAATGATATGATCTGAATCCTTGGCTTGAGTCTGGTTCAGTGAGTTAACTCACTCTGAGTGGAATGAACCCGATTGAGTTAAGGGTAAATCCTGGTTGATTATCGGGTGCCTTCTAAACCGTTGGATCTGCGCCCTTTTCTCTCTGCCGTTGGATCTAGCACTTGGATTGTGTTCGAGGCTCAAGCATCCGATTTGTCTTACTCTTTTTCGCCTTGATCGTTTGGCGGTTCTTGATTTCCTTTCTGTTGATAATGGCTTACACGCGTCTCTCTCGGCGCGGTTCGATCTCGTGCCTTGAACTGTGTCCCGGAGAATTAATCTGTGCCTTTGATTCAAAACAACGGATGTTTCGTGGCCGTGTGATGAAGCTTCTGAGGGAAGCTTGCTTTAACTCTTTCTTTGTTTTGTTTCCTTCGATTGTTCGAGTCGTCGAATCACTCCAGAGAGGGAAGAGGGGGAGCGGCTGGGATCGGAGGAGAAACCTAGGGTTCTCCGATGGAAGAGCGGCAGTTTCCGGTGAGGAAAACCAGAGAAGACTCGAGAAGGTAAGGAGAAGATGAAGAACAGAAGAAGAAGAAGATAAGTTTCTTTCTGAAAATATTCATTACTCTTCTGTTTTTCTTTCATCCTCTATTTATACTATTTATCTAGTCTAGATCTATGCTTTCTCTACCTTTATAACTACTTTCTATTACGTCTGATTCTTGCTTGCTCGAGATTGAGATAAGTGTAGTCTTATTTTATTACTTACTCTTCTTGTTTTCTTGCTATCGAGCGTCTTCTTTCTTTTTAGCTTATTTGGAATTTACTTTCAGGGCCTGATATGGCTTCGTTGGTTTAGTTTAAGCCCTTTCTTCATGGTATTTGGTTCTGAACTGTTTCATATGTCTTGTATTTAATAAAGTCTATTATTTTGGGCATTTTTTTGTTGCTGTTGTAAAATTCTTCATCCTACTCCTCTCTGTTGTTGTAAAACTTATGTTTGTCTTGGATAATTATAATTTTTAACTATCTTCCGTCCGGCATGTAATTTTACTCTGATGTTATATTTTGGGTATATTGGTGAAATCCTTTAGCCAACTTGGTCTTCTTCTATCTTTTTTGTTTCTATTGTTAATTTGTGGATATGTATTCATATCACTACCACTATTCATGCAGCCTCCATCTTTATTTTGATTGTAGTTTCTCACTTTGCCACATCTTGAATATTAGATTTTGGTACTTGTCATTTGAAAGACAAGCCACATCATGTTAACTCTCTTTCTCTCTCCCTTATTTTTGAAAAAAGGACTATTTATCCCTCCGCATTAACTATTGAAAATATCTTATATGTTCTTCACTTTTTGGTAAACATGTTATCTATTAATCATTATATAAAATCCCACAACCACACAGTAACATTTTCTCCCTTCCATTGTCTTTTTTTAATATCTTAGCACAAAGAAGACTATTGATGATGGTGTTGAAGTTAGAGGCATTTACCATCTCTCTAATGTTATATCCACTATCAATTCTCCATTATTTCTCCTTCCCAGTGACATTGTTGTCTTTTTCACCCTCATTTCAGGGCTTTGTTCATCTATCCACCTCTATTTCTAAATTTATATGTGAATTCGATGAGTATGGTAATCATTGTTGCATCTCTTTCAACGTATCAACATGTTCTCATTATGATGGCCCTTCTTTCATCTTGGTACATTCTAATATTTATTTTCCAATTCCTATGTCCATCAATCTAGTTTTCTGTTAATTTTATTTATGTTATTAATGATAGCACTAGGATTTCCTAGGTGTACTCATTAAAGTGTCGGTTTGAAAATTTTATTGTATTTAAACATTTTTATAAAGAAATATATTTTTTAAATTTGTTTTAATTATTTGGTTTGATAATGTCTCGGAATATATGTAATTCATTTTTCATTTTTTACTAAAAAATGTATTCACATTTTACTGTTATACTTCCCAATAAAATGATATGTTCAATGATAGTTTTGGGAAGATGTATTTTAATATCTTGCTTCTTAATGTTTCACTCTACTGATATTACCTTTTAGGAAACATCCTTAATACCATCATGCCTCCATTTAAACTTTTCTTGGCATGTTTTACTTCCAACTCTTGCTTTTGTGCCTACTTCTCCATTTCATGTTTATACTCACCAACCTTTTTGCCTATTTTTTTGCACCTTATTCCATCCTTTGTATTATGATTGAACATCCATTTACACTTGTAATCTCAGATCTTCATATCAAAATTGCTCTTAGAAAAGTTATTTGAAATTGTACTAGGCACTTGATATAGTTGTTTAATATATTGATCCTTTATCCTTTTTTATGTTGTTTTGTTTGTCTTCTCTCATATTTTTATTTTGAGTACTTATCAAGATGCATTGCTCAATCCTAACTACAAGCATGTAGCAGATATTGATATGAGGGCTCTACTTGATCACCACTTTTTGGGATCTGGTCACCACCCCCTGCTATTATAGACCATATTTTATGCTAGAGAGTTTTCATGATTAAGGTCCATTCTAATGGAACAATTGAGCTCTATAAAACTTGATTGATGGCTAAAAGATACAATCAAACTCATTACATTGACTATTTTGAAGCATTTTCTCTTATTGCATGGTTCAACTTTATCTGCCTACTTCCCTCTATAGCCATTGATCAAGAGTGGATTTTACATGGATGTAAATAATATTTATAATTGTGAAAACTATCTGAAGTAGTTTATATGAAATAATAGTTTGGTTATGTTTCTCAAGCTAGTAATCAAATCTATAAGTTTCAAAAAACCATATATAAGTTGAAATAAAGTCCTCACTTTAACTAAATAGACTCTACAAATCCCTTGGTAATGTTGATCTTTGAAGTAGCCTAAATGATCTTTTTTTTTTCTTCTTTTATCATTTGTCCTCTGGTATTGTATTCATTATTATTGTGTTTGTTGATGTATTTGTTTCATTGGAAATGTTATTTATAGAATTTATGAGATAAATATCATCTTTAGTAGATATTTGTTACTAAAAATTTAGGACAACCAAAAGATTTTATTGTCATCCAATCTACATACAACAACAACGGTGGTGTTTCACTCTTCCAAAGGAAATATGCCATGACTAACCCGAGGTAATTTGACGTCATCGTCAACAAGCCTTCTTCTCTATTGTGGGGTAGGCTATATGAATCCTTCTTCTCTATTGTGTCCTATTAAGTGTCAAATTCTCGTTTAATTTTAATAAAATTAGATCATTTTTATTCTACCTAACCAAGTCTTCTTAGGTGTACCTCTACTTTTCTTAACATATGTTAAATCTAATAAATCTATCCTTCTAACTAGGTCATTAGATGACCGACATTTTATGTGACCAAACCATCTAAGGTGGCTCTCTCGAATCTTATCTGCCACTAGAGCTACTCCAACATTTTCATGTATATATTTGTTTCGTATTTTGTCTCTAAGTGTAAAGCCACTCATCCACTTAAGCATCTTCATCTCTACAACACTTAATTTTATGCTTCTCTTTTATTAGCCAACGTCCTACTCCATAAATCATTACAAGTCTTACCTCCAACTTATAAAATTTTCCTTTATGTCTAAGCGTTACTTTTCTATCACACAACAGGTCAGATGCTTTCTTCCGCTTCAATCATCCAACTTGAGTTCTACTAATAATATCCCCATCTATTTCACCATTATTTTGAACAATCAACCCGAGATATCTAAAACATTCACTCTTTTTAATCACTTGATCACCCAATGTCACAACCCCATTGCTAGATCTTTTACAACTAAAATTATACTCCATATATTCAGTTTTAAATCTGTCTAAATTAAAACCTTTAGATTCTAAGGTTGTCCTTTATAACTCAAGTTTCTTTTAAACTCCCTCTCTAGTCTTATCAACAAGAAAATATCATCAGTAAAAAGCTTACACCAAGTTATATCCTTCTATAAATGTTTAGTAAGAACATCCATAACTAAAGCAAAAAGATATGGGCTTAAAGTCGATCCTTGATGTAATCAAAATGAAATAGCAAAATACTTGGTCAATCATCCTTGTATTTAAACACAAGTAATAGCTCCAATATACATATCCTTAATAAACTTAATGTAAGTAATATTAACTCATTTCTTTTCTAGAATTCTCCAAAGCACTTTTCTTGGAACTTTATCATATGTTTTCTCTAAATCAACAAATATCATATGTAGATCCTTTTTTTTTCTCTCTATACATCTTCATCAATCCTCTCAACAAATGTATAACATCCATAGTATAGACCTACTTGGCATGAAACTAAACTGACTTAGAGAAACTTTTGTATCGTGTCATAACCTATATTCAATTACTCTCTTACATAATTTTAATGCATGATACATTAACTTAATTCCTCTATAATTTGCACACTCTTATGTATCACCTTTATTTTTAAAAATAGGAATCAACAAGCTTTTTCTCTAGTTATCAGTCATTTGTTTAGTCTTTAAAATAATATTCTAAAGATTAGCAAGCCAAGAAATTTATTGATCTCCTAAGTATTTTCACACTTCTATTAGAATATTATCATGTCCTATTGCTTTTTCATACTTTATTTTTTTGAAATCTTCTTTAACTTTTGTTTTACTAATACGACAATAAAAATAAATTTTTTTATTTTCATTTAGGGTATTAAGGTCACTAAAGTCCATCGTACTCTCACAACCTTTATTGAAAAGTTTATCAAAATATTTTATCCACCTTTGTTCAATATGCTCTTTAAGAAAAATACTTTATGATTTTCATCTTTAATGCACTTTATTTGAACTAAATCTTTATGTGGGATCCGAAAATTCGCCACCAACTTCTTCGATGAAAAGAGTGTTTTAAGTATCAGTGAAAATTTTAGAAGACAGATGAATAGTAGATAAGGTACTACCCATAGATTTCATCCTCATTTTGTGAGGACTTTAGATCTGGTTCCAGGTTTCTTATAGGCGCATGCACCTATAGTTAATTACCCCTCATAATACTGAGAGAGCATTTTCGATTAAAGTCGATGAATCGCTAAATAACGAGTATATAATAGTAGTGAGTGGAGTTTAAAATTTATGAGATTTATTATTTAATTTAAAGTTTTTGTTTGGGGGAATGATGACGTGCTCGATCTAGATCCCATTTCCCATTATCTCATCCGCTCCCCGGTCCGCAATGAGGAGGTAATCGATCTAACCTCACCGAGGATCTTTGTCGAACACACGCGCGTCGTCGGTATCCTCAGAGGGTGGAGTTTGTCTGACAAATATAAGTCAAACTTAAATAATAGGATTTTTGCTCAACCAAATACATTCTATAATTCACAGTTCAAAGAGCAAAGCATGGGAACATAATGAGCGATCTGCAATTAGTGGTCATTTTGGCGCCCCGAGGGCTCGGCGTAAATGCCATTTATGTGATACCATTTTGCGGCAAAACCAGCAGACAAAGGACATGTGCCATGTTCTTATGGGTTTAAGATTATTTGAGTATAAAAATAATTATGCATTTGATTTGACATTGACTCTTTGTGAGCAAAAATCTTCTTAATTTGTCACTCCCAACAAACAGTTGCAGAGGGGTGGATGTTTTTTATTTATTTTAAATTTAAATAATTAATTTCATTTTATTTATTTGAATATTTGATCATTGTATAATTGATTTAGATTTAAACAAGTAATGATTCATTATTTGAACTTTAATAATAATCGTCTTTCTCGTTCATGTGACTATTAGATAGACTTATCAACTCGCCTTTTTTTTTGAGACGCCTAAATTCATGCTTGTAGTCTTCAAACTTTTTAATTTTAGTTTGAGCAGAGGATCGGTTTGAGCTTTTCATCTTGAGAGAACTTTTATGTCAATAAATTTTTTTTTGTAATTATATATGTATTACCGATTTTATTAAATTGAAATTCTTATGATATTATAATCGAATTTTTTTAGGTTTTGTTTGCCCGGACCCGATCCTAAGACCAAATCGAAGTATAAATATCTGCTATTTCGTTTTGCATATGACTTTTATATCTTTTTAGATGTTTGATCTAATGAATACTTCAACATACATACAAGTATCTATTTTTTTAAAATGTTGTATGAACATTTAGATCTAACAAGTAATTATGTCGGCGTATATGTGTCAAATTGCAAACATAAGTTTTGATATGGATTTTTGTGTTTTGTTAACTCAGATCCAATCCTAAGACCAAACCGGGATGTAGACCTTGTCAACTCTGACTATCTTCTTGCAGATGACCGGATCTAGATTAATTACATTAAGATCTATTATTCTTCAAATTTTGTCAACTCTAGCTTGTGCATAGAGAATAAGGTTTGTGATTTCCTTCTTGAGATTTTGAACTTGAGAAGATACATTAACAATGATGCCGATAGATTTATCTTTTGCCATTCTATGACAAAATTAATTTCTCAGATTTTATTAAATTGAAAATATTATAATGACATCCTTAGATTTTTTAAGTTTTATTAACCCGGACCCGATCCCAAGATAAACCGTGATGTAGATATCTGTTCAATCGTTTTGCATATGACTTGCATATCTTTTTAGATGCTTGATCTAATTAATACTTCAACATACATACAAATATCTGTTCTTTTAAAATATTGTATGGACATGTAGATGTCTAAGTTGAAGTAATTATGTTTGATGTGACAAACATGTCAAATTGCAAGCACAAATTTTTCAATACCTTCAAATATAAATTAAGTATAAATCTATTCTATAAAAAGTGCATATTTGATCTTTCAGATATTTGTTATGGATCAAATGTAAGCATCTGTTCAATGAGGTATAGATTTGATTTTCCCAAATATTTGTAGTAATGCAAGTATATATCTATTGTATAATAAACCAAGCATGCATATATTTGTAGAGTATGAATTTGATTCTTTCAAGTATTTGCATGAATAAAATGATTAAGCAAGAAGTACATTGCTTCATAAAGTGAGTATAGATTTCATTTAACTTGCATATTAAAGACATTCAAATTGAATAGAATGCAATAATACTTTGAATATGCACAATGGATCATTTCACGAGGCATTTAGCAAGAAGCCCAAAAACTATGAACTCATATATAAGAATGGTTCATGATTCATGCTTAGATTTAATTTCCTTGAATATTTGCATAAATCATAAGACATTAAACTTAAATGTAAGATTGATCATAAGCATATGTAGAATCTCATTCATTTAAATGCTTAAATAAATCTTAAATCAAATATTCATTTTTATATCAACATTTGATGAAGGGATCTCCTTCATATTCATGTTTATTATTAAGCTATCAAATTATATCTTGTGCTTGTGAATAAATTTCATATCTTTTATGATTTAAATTTCATTTAACTTGAGCCTTTTTGATTGAATCAATTGATCAATATTTTTTCATGAATAGTTTGAATTTTTTTCACTTCTCTTTCATGTCATGTCAATTTTAAAAGTATGATTCAAATCATTTCAAATTCAAACTTTTTATAGATTTCATTTATTAAAAATTTCGGTAACCTCCCGACGTCATCCCCGTGTAGGGGGATGTTTCAGGAGGCTGGGCCTTCCCACCACGCCAAGAAAGGCGTGCATGAGTTTGCATATCATAATATTTCTTTGTCATATTGGAATAATGGGAGCAAATACTTATATCACAAGATTTTTCCGCCGCATTGGAACACTGTGAATGGGTACTTACCACAAAGCATATTTCCTTGCCACTTGGAACAACGTGAGCAAGTACTTATATCACAGATTTTTCCGCCATATTGGACAATGTGAACGGGTACTTATCACAAAACAAGTTTCCCTGCCACATTGGAACAATGTGAACAGGAACTATAGCACAAGTTTCCCTGAATTGGAACAATGTGAATGTATACTTATCACAAAGCACATTATCTTCCCACGTTGAAACAACGTGAGCAAATACTTATATAGCAGATTTCCCCACCGTATTGGAACAATGTGAACGAGTACTTTTCACAAAACAGATTTCTTTGTCACATTGAAATAATGTGAACTGATACTTATCACAAAATATGTTTCCCTGCCACATTGATAATAATAGCACTTATATCACAAGTTTTTCCTAGATTAACAATATGAGCAGTACTTATCCATGTAATTTCCTACCACATCGGAACAATATGAACATGTACTTATAACACAAAACAATTTAACAAATTTATATTCACATGTGCATAAAATTAAAATACCGCTGAAACCCCTTTGCTATAACATAATTTTCATCACCATTTCAACTGAATTTTGTATTTGGAATATTCAAATAGCAAACTGTAACATAAACATTAGATCATATGTGAGCACAATTCCATCTTTGTCACTTTTAATATAAAGGAGGAAATACCTTCCTCAAAGCTCACAAGTAACATAGCAATTAAAGGTCAAGAGAGATGCATATATTTCATCTTTTGCTAATATAGAATTATTTTAATGCAAGATAGAGACTTGTCAATTGTTTTTGAGTACAATATGAACAAGCACTAGGCAAGATACAACCTTAATGAAGTTAAATAACAAAAATGAAAGCTTTAAACTTGCACAAAGCTACATTTTAGATTGTACTTCAAATGCTCATTGGCTTAGTGATTACAAAAGAAAGGAAAATAAGCACAATGCTAATAAAGCCAATCAACCATTCTCTCATCCTCTTCCTTTGACATAATAATTATATGAAGTTTAAGCCATATAAGCTAAACAATCACACTAAGTTCAATAAGTCCAGAAAATCTGAAATCTTGCCTAAACAAGATAGCCACTTTTATGATTGCAAGTAATTAAATAAAAGGAAGATGTATAACAAAGCAAGATAACCTTCATGAAAGATCACAACCTTACTAATTTTATATATATTTTTTATTTGGTAACTCAAATTGATACACCATAGGAATGTTTGGTGACAAAAGCAAAACGACCATACTAAATTTGATACCATGCAAGCCAATAAATTTTAGATTTTGTAAGAAAATACTTGCAAGAAATGAAACCAAGTGAGAACAAAGCCCACTGATAGCAACTAGTGTGAGGAAGTGAGCAACATGCTATGCTCACACATATAAACCTGAAATTTCAGATTGAATTAAAACAATTGTTTGCAAAATATTCAAGCAATCTTCAATCCCCCATAGGACAAATGACCATGTAAAGCTTAATATGTATTAATCTGAAATTTCAGATTTAATTTGGTGGTCATTTGCAAGGTAATAAGGTGTCAAGTGATAGAAAGAGACAATTATACAAGTGAGCAACTCATATGGCTATTGAAAGACTACACAAATGATATCTCAAATATTGAAAAATCCTAAACCTCTTTTCTTTTTGGCAAAACTTAATATTAAGTGGGTTGTTTAGTATCAAGACAAGAACAAGATCTAAAGTGGATTTGATTTACATGCTGCCCAGTAGCAAAGATGATAACTTTAACCTGATTTTTTAGCTTTGACAATTTCCTCCATGGTATTGATGCTCATCACGTGTACATTAATAAGGCTTGCCAATCAAATTGCCTTGGCAGTTGCTTGAACTTTCAACTAAAGAGTATAGTATGAAACTTGAAATGCAAGGAGGGAAAATTCCAATTAAAATAAGAATTTGATGATAGCAAATTGGATAAATTGTATTTTAGTTCCTTAGATTGTCTTGACCCTATAGGATGCCAAGTTATTTTTTTTACTGGATAATTATTCTAGGCCATTCTGATGCTTACCATTAGTGGACACAATTAATCTAGTAACATGCATGAACGAATGAATGCAGGATCCCGTTAAGCGTCTTTGGAAACTACCAGAGTACACCACTGGAGATCTTGAAAGACCATGCCCCTCTGGAGTACATATCCGCTACCACCTTGTGATGAGCATTGACTACAGTTCCTTGCTTTATCAGAATCTTTCCGGAGGAAGAAGTCAGCTCCGAGTCACACTCCATCGAGCAAAACCGGGAGAGAGGGATACAGGCGAGAGGAGGAAGAGCTCTCTTAGCTGCTCCAGACGGAAGGCACGAGAGAGAGGAAATCAGATTTTCTTTTCAGCTCACCGGATCTTGGAATCAGGGACGGAGGAAGAGCTTTTCGTTTCATTCAGCCTGGCTGCGTGGAACAGATGGGAGGAAGAAGGAAATCGGAAAAGAGGAGGAAGAGCTTTCCGTTTCATTCAGCTTGACTGCGTGGAACAGACTGGAGAAGGAAATCGGAAAAGAGGAGGAAGTGCTTTCCGTTTCATTCAGCCTGGCTGCTTGGAACAGACGGGAGGAGGAAGGAAATCAGGAGAGAGGAGGAAGAGCTTGGGAGAAGTCGATCGCATGAATGGGGCTGGCTGAATGAAATGTATTATGGCAAACCACAATCTTTGATTGGTTGCTCAAACGGCACCCAATGGGAATGATTGGACGGCTACTCCAATTGGTGGCTTGGGGAGGCCGTATTAGGGCAAAGATTAATCAAGTTGACTTATCATTAGCTTAATAATAATATATGTAGCCCTAATTGTAGAAATTTTGACGAATCATCCCGATAATAAATCCTAGCAATATGGGTATCAATTTTAGATATTTTCGTCAGACACAGCAATCGATTTCGCGACGGAGGTCATTTACCACGCCGCCAATGCATCGGAGTGAAATTGGGCTTAAATTGCTCTACGTCGCGCTCGAATCGATAGACGTTCGCGTAGACTTTGCTAAATTGATCGCGGAAGGCATCGTTTGATAGCTTTCGACATTTCAGCGACAATGACGCAGTCAATTTCGCGAATTGAGATCGTTCGGATGTCGACACTTCCTGATCTCGATATGCGCGTAATTTCATTAAAATTTATTTTTAATTAATTGATCTGATATTTTTTATTTAGTTATTTTTAATATTTTAGACGTATTTACGAAGCCGAATTTTCAAATCGAGTTGATTTTAATTAATTTTAATCGCGATTATGGGGTTTTAATTTCCGGTCATGTGACATTGCCATCGATTTTCGTAGATTTTGCTACATATGCTTAATTTGAATTATGACACATACTTGTAGGTCAATAAATGCCCCCCAACAAACATGGTTCGTGCATGGAGCGAACCGTTTTTGTTGCGAATAAGTTGACCTTGCGGATCTCCAAGAGATTTGCTTGGATGTCACGCTGGAGTTATAATTTCTGCAACTCTTAAGAATACTTGATCTCTACCCTTTGATGAATGTGAGCATAACTCTTAGGTTGGGCAAGCATTTGAATTTCATCGGTTCGACTGCAATAGCTCGTTGAACCGGTATTTGTTGTCATCAGTCTAATGCCTTGTGCTTTATGGGCTAGATGAAGGAGATGATTTAACTTTTCCTTATCGACTTGTTGAGATAATTTAGAGTGTATTCGGTCCTTAGCTTGGTGTTATGACGGACTTGTTGATGACTTCCTCTTGAGAATTTGAAATTTGTATTTTCCTCATATACTGGCTTTGAGCCTCGATGAACTTAACAAAGTTGATGATTTGTTACTGAGATGAAGATGTCTTCAGTCCTATGCTTTGTGCTTTGACGGACTTATTGAAGACTTCATCTCGAAATTTAAAATTTGTATTTTCCTCCTATCCTTGCTTTATGTCTTAGTAGACTTGATGGAGTTAATGATTTGTTGTTGAGATGAGAACATCTTCGGTATTATACTTTGTGCTTTGACGGACTTGTTGAAGATTTCATCTCGGAGATTCATATCTTGTATTTCATTTTATCCTGACTTCATACCTTGACGGATTTGATGGAGGAAAGTCCTGAATTGTATTGAAAACTTGTTAGGTGATATGAAATTCCCTTCTACCCTAGCTTTCTGCTTTTACGGGCTTATAAAAGGATGTCTGTCGATGATCTAGCTCTCAGAGCTTGTGTTGGGTCAATGACGAAGAGTCATCAGTCCTATGCTTTGCGCGTAAGGAACATGTTGATGTAATTCTCTCAATTCAGCTTTTGACTTTGTATTAACATTGGGATGACTTCTTCGGTTCTTTGCTTTCTGCTTGATTGGACTTGCTGAAGAAGTGTTTTCTTCAGTCTTTGGTTTCTGCTTTAACATACTTGTTGAAGGAGTTGAGATTTTACATTTGACATTGATACCAAACTTGGCTTAGTACCTTCTTGAGTAAGGATATTTTTTGTTGGATTTTGAAAAATGACCTTACGACTAATAGGGATGATCTCTTAGTTTGGACCACTTGAACTCACCAAGTTGGAGGGATTTTGGGATTTGGACGCTCTTGTCTTTGAACTAATAAAGTAGAGAGATCCCTTTCTACGGCCTTTGTGGCGTATTGAGTAAGCGGACCTGTCAGTGACACGATCATATTTGAGCTTGTTGAGTCCGACCTTATGCACCCACTTGAGTTTTGGACTTGAGAGATTGATGGAGGATTTTATCATTGGGCTAATGAGATGTGGATCTCTTACTACGACCTTTATAAAGATATTGAGTAGCAGACCGTCACCGACCATATAGCGTGTTGATGACCTTATGCACCAACTCAAGCCCTTGATTTGATGTATGGATGGAAGATGTGTTTTCAACTTGATTTGTTAAAGTTTGTAGACTTGAAAATTTCTTTTTTTGGTCAGTAAGATATTGAGACTTGTGCATTTTGAATACATAATTTTGAGTATGCATATGGGGATCTCGGCACTAGGCATGATGTCAACCCAAAGAGAAAAGGAAGGCCCCCTGTATCACAGGGAAAGCCTGACATTTTACTAAAATTTTTTTAAAAAAATGCCTCCTGTATGACAGAGGGATTTTTAATTTATTTCAGAAATATATTCTTGTGTTACAAGAGAATTTCTAAGTAAAACTTACACGTGTGATTGACGATGAAAACTTCAAGTATAGAATTTGTCTGATTACACTTTTACGTGTAGTACTTTTTTAAATATCGATTGACAGCATTGATCTTTCACCTTTGAAGCCAACGAGCTGGTAGGCTCCTCCTTGATATACCTTTTCAATGACGAAGGGTTCTTCCCAATTAAGCTCAAATTTACTGTTAATTTTAAGATGAGAGATGATTGGTCTTCTCAGCACTAGGACCAATTCCCCTTCTTGAAAAGCTCGAGGACGTACTGTATCATCGAATGCTTTAGACATCCTCGCTCGATAGACTTTAGGTTTTGCTGAGCTTGGAGCCTAACCTCGTCAAGCGCATCAAGCTCCTCCATCCGTAAACGAGCATTCTCATCTTGGGTAAGATTGTGTTGAACGGCTACTCGGAGCCAAGGTAGTTCAACTTCAAGTAGTAGAACTGCTTCATCCCTAAACACTAGTGCATAGGTGGTAGATTTTGTAGGAGTCTTGTAAGTCATGCGGTAAGCCCATAACGCTTCCACAAGCTTGGTATGTCATTCTCTTTTATTTTTTGTAGGATTTTTCTAAGTAATTTGATTAGTGTTTTGTTGAAAGCCACAACCAAGCCATTTGCCCTCGGATTATAAATTAACGAGTATCGCCAATTAATTTTATGCCAATTAACAAATCTATAGACTTTAGTGCTTTTGAAGCCTGTCCTATTATCTGAAATGATTCGACGTGGTCCACCAAATCTATAGACAATCTTGTGGGTGAAGAAGTTGGTCACCTGTTCAGCCGTGACTTTCTTGAATGGAGAGATTTCAGCCCACTTGAAGAAATAATCAGTGGCTGCTAAGATGAAGCGATGGTCAGCTGATGATGATGGATCAATCAGTCCAATTACATCCGTCCTCCAGCACTCAAACGACCAAGATGCTATCGTTGGGTGTAGCGGATTTGGAGGCTGATAAATGATGCTACCGTCAACCTGACACTCATGGCATCTTTTGGCATGATTGATACAATCTTTTACTATAGATAGACAGTAGTATCCCGTTCTTTTGATTTTGAAAGCCATTTTAGGGCCTGATTGGTGTGCGCCACAAAGTCTTTGATGAATTTTAACAATTACTTTGTTGGCTTCTTATTCTCGATTGTACCATCGCCGAAAGAGATACATAAAGTGTATCCAACATCATATACTAAGACATTGTTTGGGCTGTTGATTATTTGAATAATTTTCTTGATTTTTGAGAAATGATTTTGTGAGAGAAGATTTCCGCCGATTAGCTTTGACCCCTCTTCCAGAATTTTAGACTTATTGGTTCTGACACGTGCAAACATTAATTAGTATGTCGCCCATACTGCCATTTCTTTAGCTAATTTTGTTAAATGCTGCTATTCTTAGCTCGAGACTGAGTCAATGATATTTGAGATTTGCTTCATAAACTCGAGAACTCGTTTGTGATAGTGAGCTAATTCAAGCTTGTTGATTTTGTAAAGGCCCAACACTTGATTAATGACGAGTTGAGAATCACCATAAACTTGCATATTATGGACTCCCATGGAAATGACTTCCTTTAGACCTGTCACCAACGCTTCATATTATGCTTCGTTGGTTGTGGGTCATAGAGTGCTTCATTATACCACCTTCCGGCGGATCAAGATGAGATCACGCCGCTCGAGCCTTTGGGATTTGAGGTTGAGGATGGATGAAGCTCCATCAAAATACACATTCCCGCTTTTCTTTTCATATATATGTATGATTTGCTCGTCAGGAAGATAATCATTAAGCAATGAATCTGTTGGGATGGGATGTGCAACAAGAATGCTGTTTGCTTCACGCTTTGGGAACATATGTGAAATCAATTTGTAGCGTATGATCTACCATCATGCGCCAGGCCAACGCTGGTCTTGTCATCAAGAATTTCAACGGATCGATCCTGAGATGAGTAATTTTATGAGATAACATGTAATGACGCTTGAACGGCAAAAAATTAATGCCAAACAATGCTTCTCAATTGGAGAATAACACGCTTCGCTTATTAGACCAATGCAATGTAGAGCTCACCTTTCCTTCTTCATTGTGTTGCGCCAACAGAGCACCGAGGGATTTTTCCAGTGCTGTTGTGTACAAGATGAGAGGCTTTCTTGAGATCGGTGCTGCAAGAATATGTGTATTCAACAGATATTTCTTGATATTGTCAAAAGCCTCTTGGCATTCTTTGTCCCATTTGAAAGGAATATCCTTCTTCATTAACTTTGTAAAGGGTTGACATCTGCACGATAGATTTGATATAAATCTTCTAATAAATGCAAGATGTCTGTCACGACCCGGCCCGGGAGCTTGGAATACCAATGCGGGAATAGACGATCAGACGGATAAAAGAAAAACTTACATAACACTTGTAATCTTAAATAAAATCTCTAATCATACAAGAGCTACTACAATCCACAAATGATTTAACAATTTGTCCACACATATATATACTAACAAAGTTCATATGACATACAATTTAAACATAATTCAATATAACAGACATAATGTCACACCTGGGATGACCCTCACCCATGCAGTCTATAAATAAATAGATATTCGATTACGATTTCACCAACACGCTCCAACGCGCATCATGAAGAAAGAAAATTGTATCTAATCAAATCATCACAAAATTTAAAATTCATATACTACTTAATTCATATCACCAAAGTGGAAGCGTGAAAATCTTTAAGTATACATAAATACGAAATTAAAGATATCCGATTAAAATTTTGCGTACAAAAAACTTTTAATCTTCCCAAAACTATACACCCAAAACTGTACAAATCAACAAAATAGATTAGCTTCTACCCACCTCGTCTTTTCTTAAAATTATCAATCGATCATGAAATTTTAAAGATCAATACGCTAAAGTGCTCGTAAGCGATTAAATAATCGCGACGCATTTAAAATTTGCATAAAGGTAAGAGTGATAACTATCGGTAGAAATGAATCGAACATATCTTTGTAGATTAATATCGATAATTATTCATTTCATAAGAGTCGCCGTTTATTTATTCAAATTTAACGAAGTTAATTTCGCTTATATCAAATCATTTTTCTAGAAATGTCATTTATAATCAGATAGCTGACTTCATAACAAAATGCCTCCTACGTTTCCTAAAATGAAGGCGGAACCATACTACTTACCTAACCGACACTTGGACATTTAACGACTCAAACCTCATCGCCGTGGGGATGCTAAGATCCCCTGCCACGCTCATCTTTAGAACTTTTTCTATCTGCAGATATCTATAACGTAGTCTTCCTATCACAATTTTTCGTGACATTTCTCTGTTTATCACATTCCTGCATAATGTATGTTTTAACACATTTCCATATGCCCAGCAAAATCATATGCTATTAAAGAAAAACTAACCGAATTTATAATCATCATTTCATACTGTCAAGTAATGGCATTGTAATCGATACAATGATGAAATACCATATGTTATTCATACAATTTATAAGAATCGGTAGAAATAGTGACATGTGACTATAAACCGAATTTAAATTAGAATTATGTCTCACCTCGATTGCGAGGTGTGATGCTTCGACGTTTTCTACACAACCTATAATTGAATTATTCTTCTGAATACATGAAACTCATAAATACATTTAACACAGTAGTATCACCAGCTTAAACTGCATTCTTACCTAAAATTGATGTCTCCTCATATACTCTTTCGAAATACCAGGAGCACGACTCCAAAGTAATCTACTAACGCCAATACTAATTACCTGATTAAATCAGTATAATAAAGTTAACAAAAATGCCAATACAAATCTCCCAATCTAATATACAAAAATTCGAACTCAACAGATTACTAACTACCTACACGAAGATTTCTCGCAGAAGGAATAAGGAAAGAAATTCAACAACAGAACTCCCAGGTTCCCCGACGGCCAGACCGGAAATCCCCATCCAAGCCGATTGGTTCAGGGACTTCCAACCCGCGGCGATTTACCTTCTGACGCGACGGTTCCAAAGGCGGGAGGAGGCGGTCCAGCGGCCGACGCGGATTCCACGCGTCGTTCCGGAGCAAGACTCCGTCGAGCCGTTTCCGCGAACTGAAAGCATCGCCAGTAGCGCGCGGAGGCGACACTCTGTCGTCACGGGCGCGGGGCGAGGCGGCAATTAGTGAAGGGCGAGGAAAAGAAAGGAGGAAATTATCGCTGCGGCCCAGAGGAAATGAAATAAGGAAGCGCAGGAGATTACCTTCCTTCGATCCAACCATACATGTGTTAAATCCTTAATCCGTCATTGTATGCTGGGATCTGATAATATTTCTACAAGAACGGTTAATTAGATAAAATAAAATTAATTAGGAAATAAGCTAAATTGGATATTACACATAATTACCTATCTCCTGAAGTCTCTCTACGGCGATAAACATAACCTTCCCTTCTATCAGCTATTTAGTTTGGATGATTACTTGAAAAAAATTAAACTAATAATTGAATAAAATTCAAGATGAATTATCGTTACACTATACAAGAAAGGTAGAATAATACGTGTCGGTTTTTTGTTTTGTTTTCACATATACATAAAAGAAAGAAATTGCTCAAACAATCAAACATATGAGAGGTAGGTACAAATAAACATTTCGTATGAACTTTTATTTTTATATTTATCATTCGTCTTAGGATTCACCGTTTAAACCTTTACCAAAAGAAAACCTTTGCCAATACTCATCCAAAGGACAAGTAGCCATTACCATTTGCCAATTTCATCGTTTTCACGACGCATATCATGGCCCCATAAGCACTATAAGGTGAACTCCACTTTCAACATACACATTCATGATACAATTATACAACTACGATATTAATTCATAATTACAAGAATCGTTAATTTTATAAAACGAAGTGACAATATGATCTAAGATTCGGTTATTATCCAACACGTGAAACAATAAACTACATCACAATGAAGTAAGAAAAAATAATCACAACTCTGATGCGAAAAAAAATCATAATCATACAAACACGATTTCATTACAAAGAAATTAAAGATATTTTATCATAAATGAACATAATTACCCATTTTAATTCGGTTGCCTCAATCTCTTTCCCTTTAATGCTTCTTTCTTTAATTGAAACTCTTATAGAATAAAATATTGATTGGATCAATATTAAAAAATAATGTATTTTATTTTATTCATTTCTTATTTATGATACTTATGTATAGCTTTTATTCGATTCATAAGAAAGACTAATTTTATAATATTATAAATTATAATAAATGTTATATTTATATACATTTATTAAGCTAAATATCAAGTTAATACTTAAGTTATAGTTTGCATGTAGCATGTAAAGTTTAAATAATTAAGTTTAATGTATATTATACTTAAGGAAAGGTAAAATTAAGCTCTCAATCTAAAGCTCTCAATCTATTAATACAATTAATTATACTTTTTCTATATCCTTTTCAATCATAAGTTTCAAATGGTTGCATTTTATTTATAGGTTCTCATAAATTTAACATTTTCATTTCTTATTTTTCAATTGAATTATTCTTATAAATTTTCAAGATGCTTATGATTTATTTACATAACTTTTAATAAAATTAAAGACATACTGTGAAATGAAATATAATTATGTAAAACTTTGTAAAGTAAGAAGAACCTGCAATTAAGTCAAAAGTAAAATTTCTATTTATAATAATTAAAATTTTTACCTTATGTTATATGCTTTCTCGGTTTGCCCTAAGATCCAATAAGCTCGTCGGCTTATCCAAAGTCACGAACGCCCGACTCCCCTTCCTCTCACGCTCGCTCCCGTTCCCACGCACCGGCTTCCTCCTCTCTCGGTCGTCGGCGCACGAAAGCTCCCGGCGGCAGTGAAGCCGTCTCACTCGGCTAGGGAACACAAGGTGAGTCTTCCTTCTCTCTTTCTCCCTCTCTCTCTCTCTCGCGTGTTTTGGGAGTTCGGTTTCGGCGCCCTTTTTGACTTTTTCAATCCGCGGCCAAGCGTCGTGGCGGTTGGAATTTTCATTTTATTTTTTGTTTGATTTTTTTTTTCCAGTTATTACAATGTCCTCAGATGAACTGAGTTGACGCATGGCTCCTTGAGTATATGATTTCAACTATCGTTTTATTGGGATCGATTTCAATCCATTTGCGACGCACATATCCAAGGAACTTCCTCGAGGAAACTCCCAAAGGTGCAGTTGAGAGGATTCATCTTGAGATCGTATTTTTTGATTCTTTCAAAGATGATCTTTAAGTCACTTAGGTGATCTTTGCGATTTATGCTTTTGACAACGAGGTCATCAACGTAGCACTCCACTTTTTGATGAATCAACTCGTCGAAGATGCGCGTCATAGCCCTTTGGTATGTAGCTCCATCATTCTTCAAGCCGAAGGGCGTGACTATATAGCAATATATGCCGTCTGATGTCCTGAATGATGTATGTTACTCGTCTTCAGGAGCTATTTTGATCTGATTGTAACCTGACGATCCGTCCATAAATGAGAACATGTCATGATTTGAAGTGTTATCCACTCACAGTTCTGATACAGGAAGCGGAAAGTCATCCTTTGGACAAGCTTTATTTAAGTCCTTGAAGTCAATGCAGATACGAATCTGACAATTCTTCTTCTTCACGGGGATAATATTAGCTATCCAGTCAACATATTTTTCTTCTCGAATGAAACCAATTTCAGTGAGCTTTTTGGTTTTTGCAACCACCTACTCTTCAATCTCCAGTCTCATTTGCCTAGAGGCCTACTTGACTGGTGTTGCATCTTGCTTGATTCTTGTCGTGAGCTATACATGGGGATAAGCTTGACATTTCAACATATGTCTAAGCAAAACAGTCCCTGAATTCATAGAGCAAGATTTTTAATTCTTCGATTTCATCTTTAGGAAGTAAAGCACTGATGAATGTTGGGCGAGGATCCTCCTTAGTTCTCAGATTAATTTCTTTAAGTTCATCCATAGTAGCCGCCTGCTCACCATCCTCAAGTTCTTCAGGTACTGGCCTGACCTCTAGTTCTTCATTATTTGTAAAATTGACTTCTAAGAATTCATTTTCATTATCATTTTCGATTTCAGCTCCTGTTATGACATAACAAGCGTCGTTTTGCAGACAATTATCTTGGATGAACCCAAGACCTCTGGTAGTGTACTTGCTTTTTCTACCAATGGTTTGAGAACCTTTTGGGTGCCACATCATTTTAAAGAACTTAGTTCTTTGCTTACTTGATTCAGCATGGACTCCATTTAGCATTAGGTTTGCATCTTTGGAGAATAATATTTTGGTATTCTTGTGAACTTTTTCCTTGGATAAGCGCATTACCCAATCAGGATTTTCTCTTTGACATCCCTCGGATTTATAAAACAGGCTTCCTGGCCCACGCCATCTAGGGAGGGGAGGCACATAGAAAGTCACAAGTTCTTTGACATTGTGGATTTTTCGAGGGGTGATTTCTTTGAAATGTTGGAAAGGAACATGAGTGACTATGAGTGTAGTCTCCGCTGCCGACGAATCTATAATAGTTTTAAAGTAGGTGCATTGCACCTTGCCTTCAAAAGCCTATTCGAACTCATAATCAGAGTCGAAATGATCCTCCTCCTTCAGTACTTTACTTGAAGGTTTATGCGGACCTCTTAATTTGGAAGGGGCACATTCTTCTCCTTCTTCGTTATTACTACTCAAATGAGAGACAATTTTATTTATTTTGTTCTTTTATGGGTTTTGAAGTAGATGCAATATTTACTAGTTGTTTTATTAATTTGATTACCTTGAAAGGAAGTAACTGATATCTTGATATATCTTCATTTCATGCACCGCAAAATGTTGCATGTCACCCAGAATCTTGCATTTTTCTCTGTCCTTTGTATATTTCATACACTGATGCAGTGGTGTAGATGAGACAATACCATACTCATGGAGCCATGGCCAGCCCAGAAGAGCTCGGAATGAGGTGTCTGCATCGACCACATGAAACTTGGTGCGAGGTCCCAGTCGAGAGGGAGGACAAATGATTTGTCCTTCTCATTAAAACCTTAGACCAAAACTTTATCTCGTCCAGGATGTTGTACATCAGAGATAGCCCGAGGTGCTTAGGTTCATAAGGTTTCTGAACTAGTCAATCAAGATTAGTGGTATTATAACTTCACTTTTAGTAACATCTGAGAGGACGATTATGCTCGTGGTTCGCATAAGATCTTCTTTTAAAAATGTGATAGCTGGAGGATCTTGAACGTACAAAGCCTCCGTTAGGCAACGTTCAACAAAATAAGCCTCAAACTTCTTCGGCTCTTTGAGAGCCTCAATTAGAGTATTACTAAGATCTTTTGATATTAGAAGGGCTTCATATATACTAAGCTGTGCCGGAATTTTCCTTAAGTGGGATAGAATGTTGTAGTCAATTCCCTTGTTTGGTGAAGGCTTCTTATTTGAATCCTTAGGGATGACTTTTTCATTGATTTCAATTTCTTTTTCTTTTTCTTTATCTTTATTTATTGGCTCTTTCCTGTTGAGATGGTACACTCACTTCTCAGTACTTGGTACTTCTTTTCCTCGAATCTTGGATGAATCGGTTCTTCGATCGGCCTCATCCGTTGATGATGGATTTGAAAATTGAATCCTTTACTTTTACATTCTTCATGTTCGCCAACATGGCGGACTCTCATTCATCTTCATTTGGGAAACAGAGTTCTTCTAAGCTATTATTAGCTTCATGTACCACCGAACAAGATTCAGTGGGAAGTTCTTTATCTTCTTCCCTTGCTTCTTCACTGATATAAAATTTTGTAATAAAATTGGTAAGTGTGATGGATCGTCTTGCTGGCTGTATGTAATCATCCATGTTGTTGATGATCTTTTGTATTACAGTTTTTTTCTTTCGCTTGACAGACTTTTTGGCCTTCCCTTGTGGGATTTGGCTAGGTTGTCTTTCATGAGATG
The DNA here is from genome assembly GCA_021442155.1 of Cymbidium sinense. NCBI lineage: Eukaryota > Viridiplantae > Streptophyta > Magnoliopsida > Asparagales > Orchidaceae > Cymbidium > Cymbidium sinense. Next base: position 36,413,043 of record CM038230.1, read on the forward strand.
AACTAGTTTTTTCATAACTCGGGTTTTCTTTCAACTCAAGTACGGGCTCAAGTGCTGATTTTCACTTAATACTTGAAATTCTTTCTAGTCGCTTCAACATCTTTGCAGTCTTTTTAGAAATTGCAACTTGCCACCCTTCATCATCGGTTGATTTCTCTTTGCCTTTTTCTTTATTTGATAACACAAGAGAAAAAGTGATTACCTTGATGGATTCCTTCTTCGAACGTACCAATACACTGTTTGATAGTGTGAATTCTCCATTTCTATATTTTCGCTCTAGTCAATCTTTAAATATATAGCAATCTTCAATAGGATGACTGAGCACCCGATGATATGGATAGTAATTAGGATTATCAGTCTGTCCAGCTTATTCAGGTCTTTTACACTCTGGTAGCTGGAGACCTGCTTTGAGTGCATGCTTGAATTGTTTAGCCACGCTTTCCCTCTTAAAATAATACTCTTTGTTCAGCTTTTCCTTGAGAGTTGGGGCCATTGAGTCAATAGGATGACTGAGCACCCGATGATATAGATAGTAATTAGGATTATCAGTCTGTCCAGCTTATTCAGGTCTTTTACACTCTGGTAGCTGGAGACCTGCTTTGAGTGCATGCTTGAATTGTTTAGCCAAAAAATACTCTTTGTTCTTTTCCTGAGTTGGGGCCATTGAGTCATTCACTCCTTTTGTTTGCTTTGGTCGCTCGCCTTCACTTAAGCGGCCTCGAGGCACCTCATTGCTCCCAAGTATGAGCTTGGGTTGTGGAGCGGGATTGAATGACTGCTTTGATTTCTCTTGGTAAGCAGGTAGCTTTTCTTTGTCTACATTATAGACTATCTGCTTGCCTGTATCTTTCTTGAAAGAGGTGAAATGTGTTTCACCCTTCTTTGGATCTGGAGATTTTTATATTTTGGATTTATCTAGATGGCTATCAGAGCGTGATAAATTTAATTTCTCAAATTTAACCACCTTATCAAGCAGCTCTTGAAATATGGTAATTGAAGCCATGTAAAGATAAGGCGTCATCTTGTCATCAATGTTGCCGTAATTAATTGAATTGCGTCTTGTTGTCACATTTCATGCTCATGTTTTGTAGGTAGCGTGATATACTGATTCTTGCCTTTCTTTCTTTCTTTCTCTCATGGGCGAGATCAATAATAGTTGTCTTCTTAACTGCACTAGTAAACCTTTTGACAAACATGATTTTGAGTTAGAAAGTCTTGGTGAGTTTTTATTTCAAGTACCATTGCGGTGGAAGTCAAGCTGTAACAATTGACAGAATAATAACGCATCATTACCCCCTGTGTTGCCATAGGATGCTTTGAACTCAGCTAGATGCTGTTTAGGGTTACCATTGCTGTCAAATATATTGAACTTTGGTATTGAGTATCCCTTTGGATATGGAACTTGGTCGTACTCCGCAAGATATGAACGACCCTTGCTCACCAATTTTTATGCCTGCTCCGCAGCTATAACAGCTTTGATTTTCTCATTGAAGATAGTGTCAAGCTGGGAGGCTGTCATAGTTTTAGATGTGCTCTGTACATTTTGAGAAGTAGGCTGTCGAGCTAACTCGTTACTTTAACCCTCACTTCGGGCTCAATTTGCATTCTCGAAGCATGTGAGATTAGATTTACTGGAGGATTGTTGTGGGCACTGCTAGAGGCTTGATGATTATTTGGAGAGACAAGTGTTGGACTATTGCTGATATTCTTTCGTTGCGTCATTCTGATCATTTCGCATCGTCATTTAACTCATTTTTTTGTGTTCAGCGGCGATTTTTTTATTTTTGGCTTTCATTTGGCATCCGCGTCTCTACCAAAGTGGTTGTGTCTGCGAAGGTGAGATTTTCTTCCCTTTCTTCTTCTTCTTCTTCTTCTTCTTCTTCTTCTTCTTCTTCTTCTTTTTCTCTTGGTCCTATCCCGAAGAACCAAAGGATGCTTCCTTTATTTGAACATTCTGTTATTCTCCAGGTTGAGGGGAGATCTTGCAGCCTATGTTGATATTAGTGCATGCAGATGGTTTCAACTTATGTGTACACTATTTCGACAGCTGTTGTATCCTCCTCTTCCTCTTCATCCTTTTGGACACGGATCTCTGATCGGCATCTTCAATTGACTTCCGGTTCCAAGTGTGGAATTAAGACTTCTTTGATTGGAGGGCTTCGATCGAAGCTAACCTCCTCTCGCTGAGATGGAGTTGATTGGCGACGGGATCTCCTGGAGGATTCTCCAAGGCGTCGACCGTCAGAAACTTTATCATATGGGGCTTTCTTTTTAGGCTCCCATCGCTGATAACTTTGAGTTGGGGTGGATCTCCAGGAGTGCAAATCAGATGTCATGCTGTGTCTTTTCTCTAAGAAATCTCTTTTTGAGGCCTATGTCTCCATATCTGCTTACCTTTTCACCGGGACCTTTTGGCAGCAGATTCTTGGACACGTGGTCCAAGTGTCACACCCCAATGCTCACCGCACGGGACATGAATTGGTTGGCGTCTTGCTAGGATTATGGGATAAGGTCTCCTTGGAGGAACAGCAGATCCCCGATAATAGACACGATATTTTCTTTCATTAGTCCTCTCCAAATTTGGAGGACCATACTTTCGCAGATATAGTTTGGTTTTTCATTGGAGGAACGGAGTCCGATCTTTGTCGGGTCTAAATGGATCGCGACCATCAGCTATTCCGTTTTACCCACTTAAGATTGTCAAACCTATCAGGTTGGAATACTGCGGTTTCATATGAACTGGCTACACGTGGATTGTTGAGCACGCCAAGACTTCTCTTTCCTTTGCCTCCTACGAGCTTTTCGAAAGAAGCTTCGATCGCCTCCGGGGCAAAGAGTTCAACTGACAGGGTTGTGTTGTTCTGAGGAACTAAGGAGACAATCCTCCCAGTAATAACCCTCTTCATGATGGGGGTCTTTGAGCGACCAGGCCTCTTAAAGGTAGAAGGTTTCTTCTGAGGCGCCCCAGCAACAGGAGTAGTAGCTTTAACAGGCCTCTTCAGATATTGCTGCACATGACATGCAGACGGTACGCGCTTCAATGATTGAGAGGCGACAGCAGACCTGACAACAATGGGAAGTCAATGCTATCAAACCTGATAGCCTTTTTCAACATTGATGATGGCATTGACCTGGATGTTGGCACCACCTCCAAGATTAACAAGGATCTGTAGAGCCATGAGATTAAAGATTAGCAATTGAAAATAGCTACGCTATCCTCTTTCTTCCAAAATATGAATACAATAAGACATAACATACTAAAGCATGGGCACTAAATAAAATCTTAAATGACTTAAGACTCTATTTAGAAAGCTTTTAAAATTTCTCTTTCAACTTTTCATTTTCAATTTCATTTTTATTTGTTATTTCAATTTTTTTATACTCCACTGCAATTATAACTTATGTTCAACTAGCCAAAGATGGAAAGAAAACGCCCCGCCAGAGTCGCCAGAATTTGTGGGATCCAAAATTCACAATTGACGAAAAAGAGTGTTTTAAGTGTCGAAAAATTTGACAGATGAATAGTAGATAAGACACTACCTAGAGATTTCATCCTCATTTTGTGAGGACTTTAGATCTGGTTCTAGGTTTAACACTTTCGATTAAGGCTAATCGATGAATTGCTAAATAACGAGTATATAATAACAGTGAGTGGAGTTTAAAATTTATGAGATTTATTATTTAATTTAAAACTTTTGTTTAGGGAAACGATGACGCGCCCGATTTAGATCCCATGATTTGCCATCCCGTCCGTCATCCTTGGTTAATGTAGAGAGTAATCAACTGACAAGGGTTTTGTCACAATACGAGTTACGTCAAGATGTCTTATAGACTTAGGGTGGAGTTTGTCTAAGGACAAATATAAGTCAACTTTTAACAGAGGCTTTTTTCCCAATCAAAATGCATTCTATAATTCATACCAAAAGTGGTTGAACAAACGCGGTACGCAGTAATTTAGTGGTGTCATTTGGCACCACACGAGGCTCGTCAGAATCGCCATTTATGTGCCATTTCATAAGAAACTACATGATGACCGCCATGTCTACGGGTTTAAAATTATTTGAGCGTGAAAATAATTATGAATTTGATTTGATATTGGCTCTTTGTGAGCAAAAATCTTCTTAATTTGTCACCCCCGACAAACAGTTGCGGAGGGGTGAATGTTTTTTTTACTTCAAATTTAAATAAATAATTTTATTTTATTTATTTTTTTATTTGAATATTTGATTATTGTATAATTGATTTAGATTTAAACAAGTAATGATTCATTATTAAAGCTTTAATAATAATCACTTTTCTCGATCATGTGATTATTATTTGTTTATATACCTTATCAACTGTGCCTATTTTTCTACAGAGGATCAGGTCTAAATTCATTGCTTCAAGAATTATAGTCCTCCAAATTTTGTCAACTCTAGTTTGAGTATAGAGGATCGGGTTTGAGACTTTTCTTCTTAAGAGCTTGAACTTGAGAGAAGCTATGTCAATAGATTCATTTTTTTGTAATTATATGACAGAATTAGCTTCTCAGATTTTATTAAATTGAAATTCTTATGATATTATAATCGGCTTTTTTTAGGATTTGTTAATCTAGACTCGGTCCTAAGACCAAACCGTGGTGTAGATATCTGCTCTTTCGTTTTGCATATGATTTGTATATCTTTTTAGATATTTGATATAATGAGTATTTCAACATACATACAAGTATCTATTCTTTTAAAATGTTGTATGAACATTTAGATGTCTAAGTTGAAGTAATTATGTTCGACATGACATATGTGTCAAATTGCAAGCATAAGTTATGATATGGATTTTTGGGTTTTGTTAAGACCAAATCGGGATGTAGATCTTGTCAACTTTGACTATTTTCTGCGAGGATCGATATTAATTTTTTCAAGATGTTGTATTCAAACCAACTCTACGGCATGTAAGACAGGTTTGTGACTTTCTTCTTGAGATCTTGAACTTTAGAAGATACATTAATAATGATGTCGATAGATTTATCTTTTACCATTCTATGTCAGAATTAGCTTCCCAGATTTTATTAAATTGAAAATATTATAATGACATCCTTAGATTTTTAAGTTTTGTTAACCCAGATCCGGACTAAGACCAAGCCGGGATGTAGATATCTATTCATTCGTTTTGCATATGATTTGCATATCTTTTTAGATGCTTGATCTAATGAATACTTCAACATACATACAAGTATCTGTTCTTTTAAAATGTTGAATGAACATTTAGATGTCTAAGTTGAAGTAATTATGTTTGATGTGACAAACATGTCAAATTGCAAGCACAAATTTTTCAATACCTTCAAATATAAATCTGTTCTATAAAAAGTGCATATTTGATCTTTCAAATGTTTGTTATGGATCAAATATATGCATATGTTCAATGAGGTATGGATATGATTTTCCTAAATATTTGTAATAATGCAAGTATATATCTGTTTTACAATAAATTAAGTATGCATTTGTTTTGTAGAGTTTGAATTTGATTATTTCAAGTATTTGCATGAATCAAATGATTAAGCAAAAAGGATATTGCTTCATAAAGTGAGCATAAATTTCATTTAACTTGTATATTAATGACATTCAAATTGAATAAAATGCAATAATACTTTGAATATGCAGAATGGATCATTTCACTAGGCATTTACCAAGAAGCCCAAAAACTATGAACTCATATGTAAGAATGGTTAATGATTCATGCTTATATTTAATTTCCTTGAATATTTGTATAAATCATAAGATATTAAATTTAAATGTAAGATTGATCATAAGCATATATTGAATCTCAATTCATTTAAATGCTTAAAAAAATCTTAAATAAAATATTCATTTTCATATCAACATTTAATGAAGGCATCTCCTCATATTCATGTTTATTATTAAGCTATCAAATCGTATCTTCTGCTTGTGAACAAATTTCAAATCTTTTATGGTTTAAATTTCATTTAACTTTAACCTTTATGATTGAATCAATTAATCAATATTTTTTCATGAATAGTTTGAATTTTGATTTACTTCTTTTTCATGTCATGTCAAGTTTAAAAGTATGATTAAAATCATATCAAATTTAAACATTTTATAGATTTGATTTATTAAAAATTTTGGCAACCTCCCGCTCTTTCCGTAGGGTCGCCGGAGAGCTTCCCACCACGCCAAAAGCGTGAATGATAGGTGTCGTAAGACACCGTGGTTGAAAATTTTATTTGTCCATCACACCAAGAAAGACGTGCATGGGCTTGCATAGCATAGCATTTCTTTACCACATTGGAACAACGTAAGCAAGTACTTATATCACAAGATTTTTCCGTCGCATTGGAACAATGTGAATGGGTACTTACCACAAAACATATTTCCTTGTCACGTTGGAACAACGTGAGCAAATACTTATATCACAGATTTCCCTGCCGCATTAGAACAATGTGAACTTGCCAAATTGAAATAATGTGAGCGACTTATAAGACAAGTTTTCCCACCAGACAACAATGTGAACGACTTATCACAGCATTTTCTTGCCACGTTAAGACAACGTGAGCAAATATTTATATAGTAGATTTCCGCGACCAGCAATGAACCGACTTATATCACAAAATAAATTTCTCTCAACATGAACAACGCAATGACTTCACAAAACAAAGCTTTTGCCACATCGGAACAATGCGAATACGCTTTATATCACAAGTTTTTTCACCGCATTGGAACAATATGAACTGATACTTATCCATAACAGATTTCCCTATCACATTGGAACAATGTGAACAGGTACTTATAACACAAAATATTTTAACAAATTTATATTCACATGTGCATAAAATTAAATACTGCTGAAACTCCTCTGCTATAACATGATTTTCATCACCATTTCAACTGAATTTTGCATTTGGAATATTCAAACGACAAACTGTAACATAAACTTTAGATCACATGTGAGCACAATTCCATCATTGTCACTTTGAATATAAAAGAGAAAATACTTTTCTCAAAGTCCACAAGTAACATAGCAATTAAAGGTCAAGAGAGATGCATATATTTCATCTTTTGCTAATATAGAATTATTTTAATGCAAGATAGAGACTTGACAATTGCTTGTGAGTACAATATGAACAAGCACTAGGCAAGATGCAACCTTAATAAAGCTAAACAATAAAAACGAAAGTTTTAAACTTGCACAAAGCCACATTTCAGATTATACTTCAAAGGCTCATTGGCTTAGTGATTACAAAAGAGAGGAAAATAAGCACAATGCTAATAAAGGCAATCAACCATTCCCTCATCCTCTTCCTTTGACATAATAATTATATGAAGTTTAAGCCACATAAGCTAAACAATCACACTAAGTTTAATAAGTCTAGAAAATCTGAAATCTTGTCTAAACAAGATAGCCACTTTTATGATTGCAACTAATCTAATAAAGGAAAGAGGCATAACAAAGCAAGATAACCTTCATGAAAGATCACAACCTTACTAATTTTACATTTTTTTATTTGTTTGGTAACTCAAATAGATGCACCATAAGAATGCTTGGTGACAAAAACAAAACGACCATACTAAATTTGATACCATACAAGTCAAGAAAGAAAACACTTGCAAGAAATGAAACCAAGTGAGAACAAAGCCCACCGTTAGCAACTAGTGCGAGGAAGTGAGCAACATGCTATGCTCACACATATAAATCTGAATTTCAGATTGAACTAAAACAATTGTTTGCAAGATATTCAAGCAATCTTCAATCGCCCATAGGACAAGCAACCATGTAAAGTTTAATATGTATTGATCTGAAATTTCAGATTTAATTAGGTGGTCATTTGCAAGGTAATAAGGTGTCAAGTGATAAAAAGAGGTTATTATACAAGTGAGCAACTCATATGGCTATTGAAAGATTACACAAATGATATCTCAAATATTGAAAAATCCTAAGCCTCTTTTCTTTTTGTCAAAACTTAACATTAAGTGGGCTGTTTAGTATCAAGATAGGAACAAGATCTAAAGTGGATTTGATCTACATGCTGCCCAGTAGCAAAGATGACAACTTTAACCTGATTTTCTAGCTTTGACAATTTCCTCCTTGGTATTGATGTTCATCACATGAACATAAAAAGGTATATTAATAAAGCTTGCCAATTGAATTGCCCTGGCAGCTGCTTTACCTTCCAACTAAAAGAGTATAGTGTGAAACTTCAAATGCAGGGAGGGAAAATTCCAATTAAAATAAGAATTTGATGACAGCAAATTGGATAAATTGCATTTTAGTTCCTTAGATTGTCTTGACCCTATAGGATGCCAGTTATTTTTTTTTACTGGATAACTATTCTAGGCCATTCTGATGCTTACCATTAGTGGGCAAAATTAATCTAGTAACCTGAATGAACGAATGAGTGTAGGATCCCGTTAAGCATCTCTGGAAACTACCAGAGTACACCACAGGAGACCTTGAAAGACCATGCCCCTCTGGAGTACACATCCGCTACCACCTTGTGATGAGCATTGACCACAATTCCTTGCTTTATCAGAATCTTTCCGGAGGAAGAAGTCAGCTCCGGGTGACACGTCACCGAGCAAAATCGGGAGAGAGGAAGATAGACGAGAGTAGGAAGGGCTCTCTTAGCTGCTCCAGACAAAAGGCACAAGAGAGAGGAAATCAGATTTTCTTTTCAGCTCACCGGATCTAGGAATCGGGGATGGAGGAAGAGCTTTTCGTTTCATTCAGCTTGGCTGCATGGAACATACGGGAGGAGGAAGTAAATCGAAAAAGGGGAGGAAGAGCTTTCCATTTCATTCAGCCTTGCTGCTTGGAATAGACGTGAGGAGGAAGGAAATCAGGAGAGAGGAGGAAGAGCTTGGGAGAAGTCGATCGCATGAATGGGGTTGGCTGAACGAAAGGTATTAGGGCAAACCGCAATCTTTGATTGGTTGCTCAAACGACACCCAATGGGAATGATGGGACGGCTACTCCAATTGGTGGCTTGGGGCTGCTGGATTAGGGAAAAGATTAATTAGGTTGACTGATCATTAGCTTAATAATAATATAATTAGTCATAATCGTAGAAATTTTGATGAATCATCCCGATAATAAACCATAGCAATATGAGTGCCAATTTTAGATATTTCCGTTGTGCCGGACACAATGGCGTAGTCGATCTCGCGATTGAAGATCGTTTGGACTATGTTGGCGATGATCGGAGTGAAATTGGGCTTAAATTGCTCGACGACGCGCTCGAATTGATCGACGCTCCCGTAGACTTTACTGAATTGATTGCGGAAGGCATCGTCTGATAGATTTTGACGTTTCGGCGACAACGACGCAGTCAATTTCGTGAACTAAGGTCGTTCGAACGTCGTCGACACTTCTTGATCTCGATATGCGTGTAATTTCATTAAAATTTGATTTTAATTAATTGATCAATTATTAATTGATCCGATATTTTTTTATTTAATTATTTTAAATATTTTAGACGCATTTATGAAGTCGAATTTTCAAATCGAGATGATTTTAATTAATTTTGATCGCGATTAGGGGGTTTTAATTTATGATCATGCGACGTTGCCATCGATTTTCGTAGATTTTGCTACATATGCTTAATTTGAATTATGACACATACTTGTAGGTCAATACTTTAATTATCCTATCTTTTTATTTAGCTAACTAAAACATACATCTTTTACCCTTTTTAGTATTCAGTTTATTATATAAACTACTAAAAATTAAATTCTTTTCATTTTTGCTTTCTTTAAATTCTTACAGGCCACTTTTTTATCTTTCTTAATTCTTTAAGCTTTTGCATCTAAACCAAATTTTATAACAAAACTTCTTATTTTTTGATCTTTGCTTGCACATTTTGACTCCACCACTAACAATTTTTATTAAAATGAGCTTTTCCATTTGATTCTTCAAGTACATTTTTTGCAACTTATTTAATCTCACTTGCTGCATTTTCTCACATAATTTAGCTTTCTTATGAACATCCCAAATCTTAAGATCAAGTAGCTTATTTTTAAATATATTTTTATTACTATTATTCCTTAAGTACCCCTATCTAATTCTAGAATAATGTTTTAATTTAATTTTTATTTTCCAACCCTATCTTAAAATACAAAATTAGTAGTTGATGTTGGGTACTTAAACATTCACCCAAAATGACCTTAAAATTCTTACATTCTAAATGATCTATATTTCTTATTAAAAAATAATAAATCTGTGTTTTACTATGTCCATTCTTATAAGTGATAATTTGCTCGTTTCTTTTCTTAAATAAAGTATTACCAATTACAAAATAATAAGCTAAAGTAAAATCCAGTATAGCTCTACATTTTTTATTAGTCACTCTAAGTTCATAACCACCATGAATGCTTTTAAAATCTTCTATCACTATACTAACATGTACATTTAAATATTCTCCAATAAATATTCTTTCTTCAAACGATATCCTTTATATAGGTCATTCCAATTTTTTTTTTTTGAGCATACATCCAAACCTACTTGTGAAGTTTACATATTTATAATATTAATAATCTTAGCATTAACAATAATTTTTAAAGTTATGATTTTTTCTCTAATTATATTAATTTTTACAATATTATTCTTCATATATTTATCTATAATCACACATATACTATATCTAGTACTACTCCTATCAAAATATTGAAGTTTAAAACTTAAACTATCAATTTCCTTACTCTTTTCCCAACCCATTTAGTTTCTTGAATACATAAGATATTTATCTTCTTATAAATCATAATATCTATTAATTTCATTAATTTACCCGTAAGAGTACCTATATTCCAAGTTTTTATCCTAATTTTAATTTCATGGACTAACTTCTTTGTCCGCATCCATCCATATTGTGGGAACCCTTGCTTATTTAACATTACACCCAAGCGTCAAATATAGCGGCCCTTGCACACTTTTCACTATATTCAAGTCATACAGTGCATCGCTTACAAGAAATGTCCTAGCATTAACACAATGTATTAAAGATTCATGTCATGATTTTTTAATAAGTTTTATGATGGCTATCAATTACCTAAAGCAACCTTACAATTTTCTCACCTGGGACTTGGGATTCGACAAAGGCAATGTTTTGAAGTAATTTGACATCACTGGTTCAAAATTGTTGACTCTCCTATAAATTTATTACATACATCTAATTATGAGAAAAAAAAACTTTGAAGATGCTCCTCATAATCATCTTTATTGGTAAGGTTATATCTAGCTGGTTATTATCCAACATGAGATTTTCTTTCATATTCATAAAGTAGGTTAGCATATGACTAACCTAGCCAAGAAACACTAACATGCTATCTTAAGGATGGTAATATATATTAAGAATCTTCCTAAAAAAACGATTGGTCTTTCAGGAACACAACCATCTAAGAATTACAACTTACTTTTATACTAATTATGCCGGATCCATTGAAGATCGAAAATATACTTTAGAATATTATGTTTTTGGAAGAAAACTTTTTTGTGGATGTGCAAAAAAATGATCTGTTGTTGCTGATTTAATGTCAAAGCTAAATATAGGACTTTCATTTGCTAAATGATGTGGATACATTTTTTTTATAGAAGAATTTGATAACCCATGAATCTTAAGTGTAATAATTAAAACATCAATCTATACTACTAGCAACCCTATTTTTCATGTAAGAATACAATATATTGATATTGATTATAATTTCAAGTTGTTGCTATCAAAGAAGATCACACTTTTCATGTATCCAACTAAGAACAATTGATAAATATTTGACAAATGCTATCGACCACTTTGTTTTTTCAATCTTGGCAATAAGTTGGGTCTTCATAGTATGTATGCTCTAGCTTGAGTGGCAGTACTATTGTAGGGATTTTACCAGTTTGAAAGTAAATAATTATCATATATTTTTTGCCTTTATTTTGTAATATCTTCTTTTAATTGTGGGTGTTCTCTCCGTTATTTTTCTTCCTATTATCTTTTATATTTTCTTATATTTAATATATAAAGTTGTTTTCTATTACCTTAATAGAATTGTTAAGCTCTTTTGGTGACAGTTGTCTATTATGCTATTCCAGTATGAAGGATATAACCTTTCAAGGAATAACATTCAATACTATAAATCAGGGAGATTTGATGCCACTTAGGAGGATAACCTTAAGTAATACGCGTCATCCTAGTATTTATAATACAAGCATGAAATTCCAGTAAATTGTAATGAAAATGATTTGTTAATTTTTCTTGAAAATGACTGTTCTAGGTTTTCTGTTCCTCGCTTTCCCATCCAAAACAACTCTAAACTGACACGCCCCCAAAGAATAAAATAAAATTTCTTTTAATGGACTTAATGATTGCGTTACATGTGCAGATCATTGCCAGGTAATATGATTACTGGTAAAATTCCTGAAGAATTAGGAAATCTTTCCAGTTTGAAAAGCTTATTCTTAGAAAATAACCAACTAACTGGACAAATACCAGATTCTCTTGGCAACCTTTCTAAGCTTCAAACTTTGTAAGTATATTACCAATAACATTGAAATATTATTATTTTTTATTTATTTTCATTTCATATCACAATAATTGTTGCTCTTGGTGTCATTGCAAGTAGGATTTTAAGTGAAAATAATCTCAGTGGAAGCATTCCTAATTCCCTGTCAAATATTCCAAACTTAAATGACATGTAAGTTTTAGCATCAACGATTTTTACAATGATCAGTTGGTTATGTATTGTGATGGTATTTGTTCTTTTTTTATTGTATTTTTTTATTTGTTTTGGCAGTCGTCTAGCATTTAATCATCTAACTGGACAGATACCTGATCGACTCTTTCAGGTTGCTAGATACAAGTATGGGCAGTTACTTTTCTTAATTTCAATTCTCAGCATGACTACATTGATAAATCTTAAGTTTAAAGTCATCAACTTTCCTGAACATTTGAAGCTGATCTGGCTCTATTATTGGAACAGCTTTACAGGGAACCATCTGAATTGTGGGGGAAACTTCTCTTCACCTTGTGCATCCAGTACAACTGATACTGGTAAACTATTATTCACTCATAATCATCCTGTATGGTTGTAAAATTTCCTCAATTCTGTGGGAAATAAAGTTTTCACAATATATATTGCTGTGGATTATTGGAACATCACTTTATATATTTTTATTTTGAGCCTTGATAGGAGGATCTCAGAGCTCAAAGGTCAAAGTGATTCTTGGAAGCCTTGGAGGAGCAATAGCACTCATTTTGGCAGTTCCTCTGTTTCTACTGTGCAAAAGAAAGAGAGAAGGTTTTCAACAGGAAGCCTTTGTTGATGTCACAGGTCTGGATTTCTGCTTATCACTATCAAAATGTTTAGTTCAAAAAATGGTTTATGTTGCTTATGTACGCCTGATTTGAGGTATCCTTCCTCAAGCTGAATGTTTCTGTTAAATTTGAAGGAGGATTTAAATGGGAGAAACATCTTTTAAATGTTTAGTACATTGTTTGATTATGTTCTCATATATCGTTGTTAAACTGAACTTTTGGTTGATACATATTTAGATGTTACCGAAGTGTATGTATAAAGTTACTTTCCCATAATCTTCTTAAATGCTGATGTTATAAAATTTTTCCGTGTTTCCTACAACTGGATTACCAGGTGAAGATGATCGGAGAATTGCATTTGGGCAATTAAGAAGATTTGCTTGGCGTGAGCTAGAAATTGCAACTGACAGCTTCAGTGAGAAGAACATACTTGGGCAGGGTGGCTTTGGGAAAGTATATAAAGGAGTACTTCATGATGGTAACAAAATTGCAGTAAAGCGACTAATTGATTATGAAAGTCCTGGTGGAGAAGCTGCCTTTCTACGTGAAGTGGAGTTGATAAGTGTAGCTGTCCATAGAAACCTTTTAAGGTTGATTGGGTTTTGCACTACACCAACGGAACGGCTTCTGGTATATCCTTTCATGCAAAATTTGAGTGTTGCTTACCGCTTAAGAGGTACAGATCTCTGGTTTAATCCTGTCACGTGAATTATATAAGTTAATTACTTTTCTAGTTTTTAATCAGTTTTTGTAAGTTTTTATTGAAATAAGCCTTAATCTAATGACAACCAAGTCTCTCTAAGGTTGTCTACCGCCTTGGCTAGTAAAAGTTTGTAAAGTTTTCCAAATCCCTTGTTCTCTTTTCCTTACAGTTGTACAGAAGGTGATTTGTTGTGCTCGTCCATGTAGCAACACCTCAAAGAGAATTAGGTTTACTAAACTACATTACATATTTGTAATAATAAAATAAGGCTTTTGTTGACCTATATAAATGTTTCATAGGCAAAATTGAGCATATACGTGGAATCAATGGATATGACACATCATGTCACAGAAAATTGAAGTCAAAATCGAAACGCCTTGATCATGATAAAAAATGATCGAAATGTTCTCTATTTGTAAAACATACTTCATCAATCTGTTTAAACTGTCAAACACATAAAAATGACCCCTCGCATTTCTAGAAATTAATCTAATGGATGAAACAAGCCATGGGTGCGTCTTCACGCATATTATAGTAAGAAAGCCCGTTGTCATTGAAATGTGTTCCATTCGTGAAAGGAACTATACAAATGTCGCCAAAATATCGAGATTGACTAAAAGGGATTGTTCACAATTTATTTGAGTGAACGTGGTGCAAATGGCAAGCCACAGATGGCGTCGCATGAGTCAAGCCCAAATTTGTCTCAATCAACATCAAAATTACCTGGATGACCTCCGATCACGGAACATCAAATTTATCTAAAAAGGACACCCATAATATATGGGATTAGTTTCAGCAAAATTAGCACGAATTTCGATGTGATGTTAAAATTGAACCGCATAATAAATGAAAAAAATTAGATATTTATTTTAATATGGCTGAATCTAGTTTTAACAATCAAATTATATCATAATTAAACTTAAATCTATATTTATAATAAGCAATTAATTGGTATAAATATTTTCCTAAATAGTGGCTAATTACATTCAAAAAAGTTTCAACCGTATTAGTGAATCCATTAATTTTGCATCTTAGATTGAAAAATAATAATTAGCCACACTCAAGCATCTCGCCATTATTTAGGTTCGTTCCCCCAGCTTGTGAAGGACGGACTCCTCTCTTCCTCTCGTTTTTCACATCTAGGCCGATCCCTCTCCCACTTCCGCATCTTTTACCTGCCCTCTCCTAATCTCAATTCCTTGCAACTCATCAAAAAATCCCCCCATCTATTGCCACTTGCTTCTCTGTTGTCCCTCTCTCTTACTCCCTATTCCTCGCACGATAACAACCCCATTAAGCTTCACGCAAATATCCATCCCATCCCCATCTTCTTCCTAGATCGCACATAGCAATCGTAAATTCTCCAACTCTGATTCATCTCCTCTCTTTCTCGTCTTCTCAACCGCTCACGTCTGAACCTGCATGCCTCCCTCCTCTCCAAAATCCCAACCTGCTCTTCTTCTCTCTAGTCACGCAAAAAGCACAAGTCACCCACAACTCCCCTTCTCTTTGAAGTCTGCTGACCAAATCCATGCGTTTCTACCAGCCCCTATCAAATCCAACAATCCCCACAAGTCTCTCTCACTCCTTTTGCGAACTTCCTCAACCATCCATCATTAACCTTGGTAGATAAGGTAAAATGAGAGATAAAATTTCAGATTATATAGCATTCATGGATTATCATTTTTTTACTGTTTGGTTGAAATTAAGTTCAATCCTATTCAAGTCATCCTTATTGTATTCACAAAAATGAGGAAGATGTGGGGTGTAGTATGTAGGATTCTATATGATTTGAAGTTTTCACCTTTTTGCAGGTTAGAAAGAAAACAAAGTAGTGGGGATTAAATCTTGTTGGGTTTAAAGTTTCCATTATGATGTTTTACTTAAGCTAGCCTAAATCTTGCTTAAACTCCCCTTAAAACTTGTTTGACCACCTTTTTCTCTTCAAATCAACAAACCAAAAAATTGGTTATATTTAGTCCCTCAAAAAATTCAGTCTTGTCATTAATCCAAATCTCTTGGTGTAAAATATAAATGCAAATCCAAGCCCTCTAAATCATTTAAATTAAGTCCCGTACTCGTCTTTCTTGCGCAATGAAGAAATATGTGATTGTTTGTTTTCATGCTAGTGATAACCCTATACCTGCCTTTCTTTGCATAATGGGGAGGACTCTCGATCGCCAAAATTAAGTACTTGTATACATCTTTCTTGGTGTGATAGAAAAATTGTGTTTTCATGCAGGTGCAAAGACCTATACACTCTTTTTTCTGACGTAGTAAGATGGCAGATTAGGTCATGGTGTTCATATCACCTACCCGAAGTAGCAGACATGCAGACCCAACATACCTTTCTTTGCATGACATGCAGACCCAACATACCCGAAGTAGTCGCCCATGCAAGGATGATGCTGTGATATTGCAGAAATGCTATTGGATTGCATAGCGATTAAGGACTTGAATTAAAAAGAATTTTTAAGCTAAAATTAAGAATTAAAAATAATATTAAATTGAATATTTGAAAAAAATAATGTGTTTTCATGCAGATATTTGAAGACTCATACATGCCTTTCTTCGCTTGGTGAGATAACAGATTAAGCTGTGATGTTTACACCACTCATACACTTTCTTAGATGCTGCGTGCCCAAAGATATTGTGTTAGTCTCATATGGATCTTGGGATGTTGCTAAAATTCACAATGACAAAGGACCTAAGTAATGCAAACTAAAAAAAGGAGAATTTTTTAAGCCAAAAATTCAAAATTAAAATGACATCAAATTGAACTTGAGTCTAAATTTTGAGACAAATATACTTACAATATTTGAACTTGAATGAAACCATGATGAATTGAAATGCTTATTACTAAACTTAAACAAGATCTCAAACATTTTGATTATCCTTCAATCCACAAGTGACTCAATGACTATGTGCTTTTTGTCAAGGACAATGATGTTAACCTAGTGCTAATAGTCCACCATTTTGTTGCCAAATTTGGTGATACCTCCTTAAACCTTGCCCAATTAGTGTTATGATGTCCTGCATTAAATTTCTATCTTATGTAACTAGCATTTCCTATTTATGATAAAGGTATAAACGTGAGCCTCTTTGTTGCGAGAATCTTTAGAATCATAGAGAGATCATGTTTATTCTCTTGGGAAATCTACAAATTAGAGACTAGTGAGGGGGATTCATGGAAGCATCATCTTCCTCTTTGTATTTGGACTAGTTCTTATATTAAATGAACTTGTATTTTTCTTATATATTAATAATCTCACTCCACTGACTCCTATTAAAGTTGTTTGTCATATTTATTTTTGAAAATCTAATGGTGTTCAAATTTTTGGTATCAAAGTGCTAGGTTTAAAAAGAATTTGGTGCATGATATTTATGAAAAGCGGTTGTGAAAAGACATAAGAATTATTTTTGAGCTTGGATACTTAAAGAAAGACAAGGCAAAGTTAAGATATCAACATCAGAAGGAGAATCTCCAATGACTTGATGATGGAGGTGTTGAGTAAAGCAAATCTTGATGGTGGTTTTGGAACCATAACATAGGGAAGATTGTTCCTAGAGAAAGATATCACCATTACTATAGTAAAATGGCAACAAAATTTTCTTGTAGGGTGAGAAATTGACTCTAAAGATGAGAATTTTGAACCTTTTTTTAGAAGACATCAGCCCTTCAAAGTAAAGGCTAAAATCAACATCTTCATCCTTGATGGTTCTATCAATAATAAGAAGCCTGATGGTTAAGGGATTAACTTGAAATTTACTTCATTCTTTATGGATATTCTTCCTAGGAGATGATTTTGGTTTTTCACTTTATTAAGGCTCACTAAGTATGTTTTGACTTGGTGGAATAGTCATTTTTAACATGGGTAACAGCTTTATCTTTGGGTGATTTAAGAAGATACACCAATGGGAATTTACCCTATGAGAAATGAACAATAAAGTTAGAAAAAGTGGCATGGGTTGTGTTAACAATAGCAGATTGTGCAAGAATATACAATAGACTTAGGAGATAAGCCCTGATGATTGATGCATCATTATAAGATGTCTCTTTGTTGACATAATGCATGGTAGGGCTGTGTTACAATATCTATAATGAACTCTTTTCTATTAAAGACCTTCATTAGAGAAATATATTTGTCATGGTTGTCAGGAGGAAGAACAAAAATCAAGGCAATGAATCTCTTGTCAAGAGGAAATAAGGAGATTCAAAATCACAAAGAGTTATCATCAATCAGTGAATACTCATACTTATAATTACAATAATATAATGAAAAAGAAATAATATGCTTAGTCAAATATAATAATTTAATTAAATAACAAATGATAATTTTTATTCATTTATGATCTATCAAGAAGGTTTAACACATTTTATTATACAATATAATATCTTATCTATATCATTTATATTTATCACAAGAGTTATCATCTAAAGTTATATTATTTAAGATACTTCAATATTAATAATCTTTTTCATATATGTGCACAAGTACTTTAATGTCCTAAACTAGTACCATAAGGGGGTGAAATTTCATCATATTTAAATATGCACAAACATTTTATATAATTCATAACATTCAAATTTTTTATTTCATGCAAGCTTTTTCAAAGACTTGGTTAAGATGTATAAAAAATGATCTTAGTATACTGGAATTAAATGAGAATTTGACACATAATAACGAGAAAGGATTCATGTAGCCGACCCCACCTAGTGGGATTAAGGCTTGTTGTTGTTGTTGTTGTTGTTGTATGCAAGCTTTTTCTATAACATATAAAGTTTAAATCAACATTAAATATTAGAAAATTTTTGGGACATTAATTTAATATGACCAATAATTAAAGAACAAATAAATTAGGATAAACATTGTAATAACAAATAATGCAAATTATTTATTCATGACACTACAAATAAGTAGTTTAGAAGAAAGCAATAATATTATCATAAATTAGAAGTAAGAATACTCACTTTGACTGTTATTATGGCCTTTGCCTTTTTATCTCCACGTCCTTTATTTAAGCACCTAAACAATCATAAGAAATATTAATATTGAATTATATATACCTTTTTATTAATCTTATCATTTATTTACATCTTTCTTTCATTTAAACATGTGTAATATGTTTAGGAAATCTTTTACTTAATCCAAGTAATTATAATATTTATTAGCACACTACTATAACTATAACTAATATTTAATTTCATTTCATTTCAATTTAAATTTGTCATTATTTTACTTAATTAGGATCTATTTAAATTACAATACAAATGTTTAACTACTAAATTGATTTCGTACAAAAAAAAAATAAAAAAAAATAAAATGTATATATATATATATATCTTTTTCACCTTTAAATCTTATTAATTTATACACAAACATTTTGTCTATACCTATATATATACATATATTATGCACCCATAAATTTCATGATTTAAAACATACTAATCGTTATTCTTTAAATAATAACAATCTCAATTTCATACTTCATTAACTTGATTGCAAAAGTATATTGTTTCTATTAAATTACAACTACATTATTTATATATTCATATTTTTCAATATTTTACATTTGTATTTAATTATGATGATTATTTTCTTATGAAAGTTCACATATTTAAATCTCTTAAAAGAAACACTCACTTAGACATGCAAATCATTCCTATTTAATTAAAAAGAATACTTGAACAATAGCAAAATAAATTTTAATGTGTATCTTAATATTCCTCTTTTTGATCTATTCTTTATTTCCAAAAGAATTCCTTAAAACATTTCTTTGTAGCTAAATTATAAGTGCAAGGTCATGTCTAACATTTATAAATTTGTAAGAAGACTCCTTCCTTGCTCGGCTCGCTCACCTATGGTTCGCTCTCGTTGTAGAATGCTTGTCTCCACTCAATTTATTGGTCGATCCATTATTTCCTATGCTCACAAGCCATCGAAGCCCCCCCCCCCCCGCTTTCCTTACAACTTTAAAGAAGAAATGGGCAGAAAAACTAAACCTACAAGCTAGCAACATTTAGTTTCTTATTGTCAGGATCATCACCAGTCAGCTAGGGTTCAATTCAGCATGCCAAGACTCCCCATGTCATTGCTCTCTATTCGTCCTCTCCATCTTGTCTCCCATTCTTGCCTCATAATGCCATGAATTGACTAACGTCAATTCAATTGAACTAGCGTTAGTCAGTTTGAATACCCTTTTTTTTGGGTTTTATGGGATTTCACATTTCATGGATGAACTCTTATCCTTTTTTTAGGTTGCTCTTTTGATAATGGAATTGTGATCAAGTCCTCAATGGCAAGGGCCCTATGGAGAATGTCTTCTTCATGGAGATTCAAATTATTAATGTTAAGGGCTATAGATGAATGAGGCTAAGCTTTGTCTATGATGACACAATGTCACCGTCTGTTGGTTTCCTCATACTACATTGGTCCCAAATGTTAGGAATTATACTTTTAGGTAAAGAAGAAAAGCTATAATACCAAATATTAGTTAGAGGGTCAAAGTATTAAATTTCTCAAAATCTAGAAATTCTCTCTACCCAAAAGTCATCAAATGTGTTGGAAGTTGGAACATAGTCCATTTACAATTTTATGGAGGGGACATGTTGGTCACTTTTTTATTAAAATTTGGATGCTCCATCAACTAGTTGAAAAAGATTTCTCATGATCAATTTATATTTATTTTAATCACCATTTCAACAAACTTAAAAATTAAGTGACATTGAGGTCCTTAAATCTGCTTTTCTAGATCATTTTTTTTACTACAATAACAATAACAAGTCTTTATCGCACTACATGAGGTCGGCTACATAAATCCTTTTTCGCTAATATATCCTATTAAGTGTTATATTCTCATTTAATCTTAATAAATTAAGGTTTTTTTTTCATATTTTCTAACCAAGGCTTTTTAGGTCTACCTCTACCTTTCTTAACATAGGCCGAATCTAATGTATCTACTCTCCTAATTAGGTTATCTGCTAGCCAGTATTTTAAGTGACCAAACCCTCTAAGGTGACTCTCTAATCTTATATGGTACAAAAGCTACTCTAACCTTATCATGTATATATATTCATTTCTTACTTTATCTCTAATTGTAAAGCTACTCATCCACCTGAGCATTCTCATTTTTGTAACACATAACTTAATTTTATACCTCTCTTTCGCTAGCCAACATTCTGCACCATAAAGCATTAAAGGTCTCACCATCTTCTTGTAAAATTTTCTCTTGAATCTAAGTAGTATTTTCCTATCACACAACTTACTCGATGCACTACTCCACTTCAACCATCCAACTTGAATTCTACTAATAACATCCCCATCTACATCACCATCACTTTGAACAATAAACTCGAGATATCTAAAATGTTCACTCTTATTAGTGGCTTGATCAATATTATTATCACTCTGCTGCTAGATCTTCTACAACTAAAATTACACTCCATGTATTTGGTTTTAGATTTATTCAAATGAAAGCCTTTAGACTCTAAGGTTGATCTCAATAATTTAAGTTTTTCTTGAACTCCTCTAGTCTCATCGATAAGAAGAATATCATAAGCAAAAGCATACACAAAGGTGCATCCTCTTGTAAATGTCTAGTAAAAACATCCATAACTAAAGCAAAAAGATATTGGCGTAAAGCCAATCCTTGATGTAATCCAACTAAAATAGGTAAATACATGGTCAATCCTCCTTGTGTTTGAACACAAGTGACAACCCCAATATACATATCCTTAATGACTTGAATCTAACAAGTGTTACAATTGCATTTTGGGGTGATCAACTTAAATTCATTTGAACTCTGATCCAAATGTTCTTGATATTGTTGGATTTTTTTTATCAAATTATATTTTCTCGATTACAAGTTTGATGAAAATGAAATTGATCTTAAAATCAATATTTGAAAATTTTCAGCTTGAATACTTGAGTATTTTGAGATATGAAAATTTTTGTTAAATTCTGTGCTTAATCATATAGAATTTTTTTTTGTGCATTAGTTATAATTTGTTCATTGTTTCTATGTATTTAAATAGTGTGATGTGCCAGTGGCTTTTTGATTTCACATGGTGGTACGAATATCAATTTAACACTTTTTAGTGACATAGGAGCATATATAGCCGAAATCAAGTGGCTGCTGACCCCTGCTTCCCCTACATCTCATCTCATTTCTTCTTGTATGCAATCCAGTAATCCTTAATCATCGAATGTCAATTGATCCAGAGAAGAAGTCTATTTGGTTAAGCAAATTTATAAAAAATGCTGAGGATCATTAAATTTGTGAAACTTCATGTCTATAATTCCTATTTTTTCTTTTTCAAAATATACTGTATAAATATGTAGCTCTATCAACATTTGTGTATATTAGTAAATTGCCTATGACGCAAGGGATTGGGCATTTGATGTAGTTATTTTTATGTTAGTGCAGATTTTAAACCCGGAGAGCCGGTGATAGATTGGAATTCTAGAAAACGAGTGGCTTTAGGCACAGCTCGTGGACTGGAGTACCTTCACGAGCATTGTAATCCCAAGATCATTCATCGTGATGTAAAAGCTGCTAATGTCTTGCTTGATGAGGATTTTGAAGCTATTGTTGGGGACTTTGGTCTAGCCAAACTGGTGGATGTGAGGAAGACTTCTGTAACAACTCAGGTTCGAGGGACTATGGGTCACATAGCTCCTGAATATCTATCCACAGGGAAATCATCAGAGAGGACTGATGTTTTTGGTTATGGGATCATGCTGCTTGAGCTTGTCACAGGACAGCGAGCAATAGATTTTTCACGCTTAGAGGGGGAAGACGATGTGTTACTCTTGGACCATGTAAGTTCTTTCATCCTCTTTCCTTTCTATTTTTATGAAACTTCACTAGGATGAAATGGTCTGCTCCACAGCTTCAGTTCCAAGGCTATTTATTTACTTTTTATTTTTTTTATTACTATAAAATGCGTGGCTGTCTTACTGCTATAACATTTACATGGTGGATGACTTATTTGTTCTTGATTTGTAAAATACCCCGTTGATTTGCTATGACATATGCCTTACCTTTTAGATTAATTTGTGAACTGTTAGGCTGATGCTATTGTGTCAGCCATAAATTTGTAGGTTTGTTATTCTCCAGTTGTTTGATTGCATGAAAAATGCGCATATTGTATGCATGAGATTCTTGTCAGTGCAAGATTTGGAAGGTGCTGATCTTTGCAATTTTTGTTTTGCATTGTGGAGAAGATGCTGCCATGACTTTGAAGATGTAACCTTCAGTTTAAAATGGGAGCAAGTTGATAACTCAGTTATGGCTTCAAACTTTAATTTGATCTCTTTATTTCCTGTGAAGAAAAGAGCATCCGAGTTTTATAGGAAAATATTAATCTCGTACTAAATATGATGAACTACAAAGTGAAACAAGACATTTGAATATTGAAGGAGAATTAATTTCTCAACATTTTGATCTAAATATTGCGATGTTGTGATACTTGAAAATTGCATGAAATTCTGTATTTGATTAGATGAATGTTATGATAATATCTTTCCTATTAGAAATAAATGAAGAACAAGAGTTCATAAAGTCAACTCTAAATAGTTCGAATAAGTCTAGTGGGGTGCTAACTTTGATTCTCACTTTGCTCTCATTCTACGCTTAAACAGGTAAAAAAATTGGTGCGAGAAAAGCGTCTTGAATCAATTATTGATCGTAATTTGAACAAGAACTACAACGTCGAGGAGGTGGAGAAGATGATCCAAGTAGCGCTACTGTGCACCCAAGCAACGCCAGAAGACCGCCCATCCATGTCCGAGGTGGTGCGGATGCTCGAAGGGGAGGGCTTGTCAGAGAGATGGGAGGAATGGCAGCAGGTTGAGGTCAATAGAAGACAAGAGTATGAAATGCTTCAAAGGAGGTTTGATTGGGGTGATGATTCCATCTATAACCAGGATGCAATAGAGCTGTCTGGTGGAAGATGATAGTTATTTGTGTTTAGTTTGGATTCAAAGTGCAAATTTTGTATTTCGTTTCATTAAGGTGGTTTTGTGAGGAAAAGTAATATTTGCATTACCAACCTGAGATTATTTATTTAAATTTTCTCATAGGTTTTATATTAGTTGGTTCCCAATATGTATTTCGTTAATACATATTGTTGAAATCAAGGATAGATGAAGTTTGTAAGAGTTGGAATTGTAAATAAGGATAGCTAAGTTAAAGATGGCTATGTGAATGATTTTTTTCCCTTTCTTGGATAGTTGCGCCTTATTTCATTAATTGTGATGCTTATATTTGACTATGAAATGTAATATAATCTTAGAATAGTTTCAACATTGAGTGATATTTGTTATTTCAAACTTTTTTATTTTAGATTATTTGATTTTAATTACATGTATTAAAAAAGTTTTCATAAGTTACATGCCTGATATGAGGTAATAATTGTAATTTTAATATGTAGATAATTAAAGTTGAATGCATGAGCTGCTTAGGGTAAAAGAGAGTTAGATGGTTTTGATTGATCAAATAAATAGGTAAAATTTAATTTTTAAGTTAAAATTTATATGATGATTGAGCATAATTTTTTTTTTTTTTTTTTTTTCATGTATGTCTATTAGCAATTGGTATCCATCATCATTAATAATTGCAATGCTCATGATCACTGATAACATTGCCAAAATCATCATGGTTAATGCTCGTTCCTTGATATTAATGATAATGTTTTACATTGACATCAACATTAATGCTCACTATCAATGCTAATATTGAAGTCAATTGTTAACATCAATGTTGATGTTTGGTTTTGATATAATGTCGATGTTGGGTGTTGAAATCAATGATGATGCATATTATCAATATTGGTGATGTTAATTACTAACATCAACAATGATGGGTATTGTATATATTAATATTGATGCTTATTATTGATATCAATGTTCATGCTTATCGTCAATAGAAATGTTGACACTCATCATGATATTAACACTAAGAATTAGTGTTAACATTAATGTTGATATATATCATTGATATCAATATTAATTTTTAATGCATACACCCATCATATACATTAATGTTCATAGCATTCTTGGTTATTAATCTCTCGTAGTGTATAGAAAATGATCTAGTAGATCACAAATAATCTCTTGGTAATAGCTTTACTGTCTCAAAGCTCCTCTTACTTCCATCATGAAAGTCATATCCATTACACAATGTCATATGGAGAAAAAAACATTTTTGGTAATTTGTGATTCACACTTACTAAATTACTTTAATTAGGTTAGCCTCATGTTTTTTTCTCTTCTAATTTTGTTTCATATGAAAAAATCTCATATTTTTTATAAATTACTTTCAACTTAATTATTGATGAATGTGCACAATTTTTCTTATAATGCTAACAAGATAAACTATTACTTTTTCTACCATTGTGAATGTTCCAACAAATAATAGTTTGATATCACTTTGGAAAACAACTATAGGCTAATTGGCATCCATGGCTATAGCTTTAAAAGAATGTTTACATCAACATCCTAGGTATTATAATTAGGTGATCCTTCTGCTATATGTGATGCATTAATTATATAAGAAGAAAAGTTAAGATTGGGAGTAACCATGATAACATTATGAAAGGATATTTATGTCAATAAATGAAAAATTCATTTCATTTATTATAAACTGATGTATCAATTTTATCCAAAGAGATATAGGCTTGAAAGAAAGTTTACATTAAATTCTCAAGCACAATTATAGTTAAGTAACTCTTGTCAATCATCTCTCTAAGTATTCAAGATAATCCTATTGGAACTATTTTTTCAAGTCTTTCTATTTATATGAGGAATTTTACAATAAAATTTTAAATCAATCTTAACATGACATGTAATCCACAATAAGACTTCTATTCCTTAACTTGACATATAATAATATTCTAATGATAGATCAATTTTATCTTTAATTTAATAAATCTATAAAAACTATCACATCCCAAGCAAGATGCAAGCAATATCAAAGAAGACTATTTGATCTCTTCCATTATAGAATAAAATAATCAAATAATAGTATGCCAAATAAATTAGGATAGGTAAAAGATCTTTATTAGATTTCTTTCATTTTCTTCCATAACAAGTTAAATTAATAAAGCAGCACCACATGCTAACAACCTATGGTAACCTAATTTTATAGAATTTCTTATAACCCTTTGCATCATGGATTACAATCGATAGTTTTATGAGCTTGGTTAAATTGAAGAAAAAAAAAACTTCTTTAAAATATGTTAGTAAGAAAGCCTCAAAAGGTATCTAGCCTTAGATAAATACCTCGTTGGAAAAACCTCATAAGAAATAGATATATTCCACTCAAAACTCTCATAGGCATAGTGACTAGAAAACTCAAAGGGTATTTAGCATTTATGATCATTACTAGAAAGTCTCAGTGTAAATAATTGTTAGATAAGGCCTCCATTGATTCAAGAATTTCATAAAACATAAATTACAGAAGGTATAAGACTTCTACTCATCCAAAAGTTTCAAAAGATAGACGCCTTAAAAAACATAATTTCTACTCAATTAAAATTTGAAGGTAAAAGCCTTAAAAGGAGGACGTTCTCCATTAATTTAAATATATTAATAATAGATGTTGATTTATATGCCTTAGGGGCATCTTATGGTAAAAAGATCTTTATTAAATTTAATTATATGGACCTATTATTGCAACACAACAAAGGGAAATAAAAGGCCATCCAACTTGATTATTTAAATGATCAAATTTACCTTCGGGGGCAATACCACTTAATATCTTCTTGAATGCCTTACTCTTATAACTTAAAATTCTATTGTTATGGTAAAGTATGAAGATGACATACAATCTTAAGGATATATTAATAGTTTAGTCTCTTTTAGTGACCTAGTTCAAGAAAATATTAATCAATATCATGCAAGAGCATAAGAGTTATAGTTATCACTCCCATTTAATCTTCTTAGAAAATCTTAAAAGGCATTTCACAAGGCTAATGAGTAGCACATATTTTTCTATATCAAATATTATTTGATAAATTACTCAACTTCAAACATCTACTTCACCACTAAGTTTTGTATCTAAATAATATAAGCTTTTGAAGAAAATTATCAAATCCTTAGAAATGTTAAACCTTTTTTACAAGATAATACCTAAACATCAATGGTAATTGAGAACTAATTATCATTATCTACTTATCCTCATTACTTTATTTCTATAGATTAAGTGTAACTAAATATAGTCAAATGAAGAACCTTTAGAAAGCATTCCACCTTTTCTGTAATACAATTCTCTTACCATCATAAGTAAATCACAATAGTGACAAGAATCATCATGTTGATTTTTATCATGAATCTAGGAACTTATTAAGCTTCCAAAGTTAAAAATCCTAACAATATATATATATATATATGAACACATATGTAAAAGAGTTATCAATTCAAAAACATCAAGAATATTAAGAAACTCACTTATTTAATCCTCAATAAATTTTTTTATGAAAAAAATAACATAATAAATGGATTTATGACTAACATGTACTCTATAAATTTTTAAAGAAAATTAAGTTTTAAAAATATTTAAAAGTTTTGATGAAGTATTGATAAATCAAAAGAAATATCTTACAAAATTTAAAATTTTGTCACATATGCAATCAACAAATGAGCAAATTCAACAACATCATTATTTTTAATGTTGTTTTACTAAATGATTGTAATTTAAGAAATTCATATAGATAGCTCATAATGTGAGCAACATACATAAAAATAGATTTTTTATCACTGCCTATGTTAGAAAAATTTATAATTATAATTGATAATTTTGGTATTATAAGTAATAGTTTTGGGAGCTTGGTTAAATTGAAATAAAGAACTTCTTGAAAGTATGTTAGTAAGAAATCGCCAAAAGGTATCTAGTCTTGGATAAGATCCTCATTAGAAAAACCTCATGAGAATAAGTAGCAGATAGATTCCATTGAAAACCCTCATAGGTACACTAGTAAGAAAACTCAGAGGATATTTAGCATCTATGATCATCACTAGAAAGTCTCCATGAGAGTAATTGTTAAAAAAGATCTCCACTCATTCAAAAATTTCATAAGGCATAAATCTCAAATGGTATAAGACATACTCATCCAAAATTCATAGAAGTTAGAGGCCTTAAAAATACATAATTTCCACTCATTTAATTTAGAAGGTAAAAGCCTTAGGAGGTGGATGTTCTCCATTCATTTACATATATTAATAATAGATGTTGATTTATTGGCCTTAGGGGCATCTTATAATAAAATATCCTTATTAAATTTAATTCATAAAGGCTTATTATTACAACACAACAAAGGGAAAAAATCATCTAATTTTATTATTTAAATGATCAAATTTACCGTCAATATATCTTACTATCTTCTTGAATACCTTTCTCTTACAACTTAAAATTCTAGTGATATAGTAAAGTATGAAGATGTCATACAATCTTAAAGATATATTAATAGTTTAGTCTCTTTTTGGGAGCTATTTAATGAAAAAATTAATCATTATCATGTAATGAGAGTTATAGTTATCACCCCCATTTAATCTTCTTAGAAAATCTTAAGAGGTATTTCACAAGTCTAATGAGCAGCACTTTTTCTTTCTTTGTATGTCTAATGTTACTTGATAAAATACCCAACTTCAAACATTTACTTGACTACTAAGCTATGTTTCTAACAAATAAAAACTTTCTAAGAAAATCATCAATCCTTAGAAAAGTTAAATATTCTTACAAAATATTACCCAAACATCAATGGTAATTGAGAATAATCATTGCCATCCTACTTATCCTCTTTACTTCATTTCTTTAGATTAAGTGTAACTAAATATGATCAAATGAAGGACTTAAATATAGAAAGCATACCCTATGTTCAAGACAATTTTCTTACCATCTTGAGGAAAACACAATGGTGATAAGAATCATAATGTTGATTTTTTTAATGAATTTATGAACTTATTAAGCTTCAATAGTTAAAAATCCTAACAATATATGTAACATATCTATAAAAGAGTTATCATTACAAAATTAACAAAAATATTAAGAAACCCATTTGTTTGACTCCCAACAATTTTTCATGAAAAATAACATAAAGGGATTTATGACCAACAACTATTCTAGAATTTTTCTAATGAAAACCAAGTTTTAAAAAATTTTAGGGGTTTTTTTTTTGAAGTATTGACAAATCAAAAGAAACATCTAACAAAAAAAATCTAAAAGTTTGAAGTACGTAATCAATAAATGAGCAAATTCATTAAAGTCATTATTTTAGTTTTTTTAATACCAAATTATTATAATTTGATAAATTCATATAAATAGATTATATTATTATTTGCATATATATATATATATATATATATATATATATATATATATATATATATATATATATATATATATAATAGCTAATACGCCATAAATTTCAAGAAGGATAACTACCCCGGCTAGGTGTCTACTTAAGTGGCATGGTGCCAAGACATTGTAATCTTAGCGTTGAAGCACTATAACGATGATCTGCAGGTTAAAAAGCAAGAAAATTAACTCTTTCCTGCTCACCGACTCCCCAACAATTACAACCGCCCAGAGGTGAGTGGGAGGATGGTTCAAAAGATAAGAAACTACCCATTTAGTGGGGACAGTTATCCAATAATACTTATAATAGGGGGTGGATAGTTCACACGCTCCCTTCTAGGATTTTTTTCTCCCTCTCCAGCACTCTCATTCTCCCTACTCCCAATTTTCTGCATTTCCTCTCTCCGAAGCAAACTTCTCATCGTTGTATGAGAACAACGAGGGCACTCTCCTCTTATATGAGGCAAGCACAAGATCTACCACCATTAATTTCAGGTAAAATTTTTGGGTGTGTTTCTTTTATGAAATTTTTTCTCACTTAAAGGAGATTTCCACCAT
Source organism: Cymbidium sinense (assembly GCA_021442155.1). NCBI lineage: Eukaryota > Viridiplantae > Streptophyta > Magnoliopsida > Asparagales > Orchidaceae > Cymbidium > Cymbidium sinense. The sequence goes on from CM038230.1 coordinate 36,442,940, forward strand.
CAATCTTGAGTCCGGTGGAAAATCAATAAGCGCATCTCTGTTGATCTTGGATCTAGAGTAAAGAAGAATATTTTAGTACCCATAAATTTCAGAATCTTGAATGTTGAAAATCTCTATCATTGAACTTAGTTCTAGCACGAGAAAAACACCTTCCCTCCATTGATCTTGGATTCAGAATATGGGAGAAGAGTGTGTTTGCACTAAATATGTAAAAATATAGTACTACTAAGGTGTTATGCCATTGAATTTTTATAAAAAAGCCATTAAATCTTCAAGAATTTAGCTCAAAATAGTATTCCTATCTCACGGTGCCGCAATGCCGAGGCTTTGCACTCTCAGAAATAAAATTTTGAATGCTCCATCCCATAACACTGAGGCTCCAGAAACCTAGCGCCATGGTGCTAAGCTCTCAAGTTTTGGTATCGTCTTTACCGTGTCACGATGTTGTACTTTAGTGAAGAAGTGCTAAACTCGTGGTTTTCATATCTTTAAAATGGCATCACGGCATTGTTCACATAGTGCTGAGGCACTTTATCATGAAATGCTCATTTTCACCGTTGAACTTAGTTCTGACATGAAATTATACCCTCCCTTCGTTGATCTTGGACCTGAAATAAGGAAGAAGAGTGCTAATGCACTAAAAATAATGGAACTGGAAGATTGTTTTTGGTAGGATCATATGTATCCCCAAGGATTGCCCTAATGGAACTGGAGGATTATTCCACAAGGTATTCCTTTGGGATAACTATAACACCGGTCTTGAAATTATGTTCAAGCCAGTCCTTGAATGCGAAGCAATCCTCCAAAATATGGCCTAACATACGTGGTAAGGGAAAAAGTTTGGATCATGACTTTTGCCTACTTCCTCCAGTCTCTTGGTTCGGGTAGCTGAAAATCATATTTCTTTAAGAGATTCTTAAAGATTTTCTTGATTACCTCCCTCTTAAAAGGATAAGGTTTGTTTAACTTATCTAAAAGAGTAGGTGGACCATAGCTACCTAGCGGTGGGTATACATGCCACTGCTGGTGGTGGTATGGCTAATGCGGTGGCTGTACTGGCCATGGAGGCTACTGTGGAGGCCGGTAGGGTTTCCTCGATGGTGGAAAAGGAGGTAGACGCTGCTGAGGTCATGGTCTCTCAGACTAAACTTAGCTAGCTACTTCCCCTTATCAATTGCTATCACTTCCCCTGGATTCTTCTCATAGACCTTTTGTGGTTTTGCTTTAGGCAACTGTTTGGCCTCTCCTTGTAGACTAGCAGCCTTGTTGATTAGCTACTCAAATATCTTGATAGTGAAGGCCTTAAGCATGAAGGTGACCGGGCCACATATATTCTTCAAGAGAATCTCAATGGCATGCTATTCAGACAGTTGCAGTTCACACTTCATACTCAAGTTATGCTATCAGAGAATATAATCAACAAGGGACTCACCGGGGTGCAGTTGTGCTACAACGAGATCACCTATAGTAACCCTTTACTGAGCTCCAACAAACCTCTTGATGAAGAGTTGCTCTAACTCAGCAATTATCTTTACTGAACTGTTGGGCAGTTCAACATACCAATCTGAAGCAATACCCATTAGGCTACTAATAAAAAGGCAGAAAAGCAAAGCATCGCTGCCACCTGCATTGCAATAACTAGCTTTGAAATGGCTATGCGCTGCCTTGGGTTTCCACTGCCATCAAAGCTTTTGAAGGAAGGAGGTAAAAACCCTTGGGATATTGGATAACATCGAATTCCTCTGCGTAGGGTCTACCCTTTGGAACCGATGATCCTCCCCGGGCTTGAGCCAATGTTTCTTTCACTTGCTGCTCAACTATAGATTTTATATCTTTTTCTTGTATGGAGGTTCTTTCCACTACCTTCCTATACAGGCTAATGTTACCTTGCTCAATGGGAGGTAGAGTCTTGACTGGGTCCAAGACGTACTAACTTAGTCAGTGATGTGACTATATTAGGATAAAGTAAAGGGCTTATTTACATTCGAAACTTCACTAACAAGTCCTCTAGCTCGCGTGCCATTATCAATGCGCTCATCCTTTACCTTTTGATATGGAGGTGCTTTGCGTCTTTGCGGTGTCTTCCTGATCAACCTCATCACCTTTCATGGCTTATTATTCCTTGAGAAGAGATCCTCTAGTGTCTACCATGCAGACTCCAGCTGAGTCTCCCAATAAGTCATCTTCATTGGGATCGAAGCTGACTTTCTCTTCATATGACTAATCATAATCCAAGATCTCCTTCTTCTCCATGAAATAATGTGTCACTATCTCATCTAAAGAATGATCCATCTAAGTAGGTACAATTAATCTAGGCTGATCGATGTGATCATTATCATGCACTGAGAAACACTGGACCTCAACTGTCACTAGAGAGTCAATCCTATGTGGACTGTACTCGCTAGATGAGTGACACTCTTGATTGCCACTAGCTATGAGAGGGGTAACAATCTTGGAATATTTCACTATTACTGGTGCAGCTGGACTATCATCTGCAATCTCTAAAATGACTGTCACCATCTCCACATCCTGCTATAATGGTGAAGTTAGTGAAGGGATGACCACGATGCTTCGAGGCGCCACTTTTTCGCACCACAGCGAAGGTGAGAGCGGCCTTGCCACAATAGGTGGTGTAGATGTGGTGGGATCCCTCAACCATAGCTAGATCACCAACGGGGTGTGCTTCTCCCCGGACATGGCCTTCATGGCCTTTGATGGAACTGGAGATGCTAAGACCTGGAATGGTGATGGCGGACGAGGGGTAGAGCAGTGGGGTGGAGACACCACCGACTCCCTATGCACAAGAGCTGTCCTCCTATGGTGACTAGTCTAGTGGGATATCTAGTATGGTACGCAGTAGCTCATTATAAAATAAGAGCGAAGTCGACTAGCGGCTGAACCTCTGCCTCTCCCTACTGGTGATGTGAGCTGTATGGGCTTCTCTGGCCCTCTTCTGGAGAATATGCTTCCCCACACTATGGGGAATGATGGATCGGAGATCAAATTAAGCTCCAGATTCTGAGCATCCGCAAGCTCTGCCTACCTGGTGTAAGATAGATCGGAGGCCGGCGTATGACCTCCTACTCCTGGTAATTGTTGGCTGATACTGCACCACTGGAGGAGGTGATGAGTGAATCCTCCTAACATCCTCTCTGTCTGACCAAGAGAGAAGATGGAACTGGTTTTCTCTAACAAGTGGTGAAGTGATAACGAGGAACTCCTCAACAGCTGAATGGGCTGCTGCCTCCATCTCCCTAGCGATCTAGGTGTGGTACTGCTTGATCATGCGGTCTTATTCCTATGCTGTGTCTAGGTAGGATGAGAGGAGTGAGAACTAGACCCATACTCAAAAGTAGGAGAGGCAAGCCCTGAGACCACAGGAGCTTTACCCTTAGAGGGTATGAATGAGAGGGTGCTTGCCCTCACTAGGGCAGCATGAGAAACTCTGGGGTGTACTAAATAAAAAAGATGGCATACTATTGGTACTGGGGACTACCACTGCCTTCCTCTTCAGTGAGGAGATGTCAGAGTCGGATGGTAGATCAATCCTGATGACCGGCTTCTGCCCGGTCACCGTGGTCCTACTGATTGTAGTGAGGGGAGTGCCCTCACATGTAATCCTTGCTCCCTCGAATCCCCTACCAAAGTGGATCAGATGTGTATGGTCTAATCAGGGGAAGTTGCTTTGGTCCAAAGCCAAATCCATACCATGGGGGAAGGTGAAAATGAACTTCTGTGAACATGCCATTTCAGAATAACTTGTAAAAGACTGAAAATTGAATTGTCACTGTACTGCAACTAACTGTAAGAATCTGCAATAGGAAATGAGTTTGTATCAAATTTCTATCTTTATAGATTTTTGAATTTGAATTAAAAATTTGAACCCACATCCAATAACTTGGAAGTGTTAAGTGGGGTTCAAATAGATTTGAGAAGATTTGATTGAAAGAGGAATTCTGAATATGAATTCAACTTCAACAAATTTGGGTATGTTGAAAGATGGATTCAAATATTTTGAGAAGGATGCTTCCATAGGTTCATGTTTGTTTGAATTTAGATTTTCTTTTGATTTGAGGACCCTTTCCTTTGACAAATTTGGGTGTGTTAAAATAAGGGTCAATTGATTTTGTTTAGTTTGATGATTTTAGAATTTTACTTACTTAGCAAATTGGGGTATGCTAAGTGAAGTGTTTTTAAAATGATTGTTTCTTTTTGGCGAATTGTTGTTTTATTTTGGAAAATTGGGATTCCCAATTAGCAACTTTAGGTATGCTAAACGAAGAACCCAAGTGTGTTTTGTTCGATTTTTTGAAAATAAGATTCTTAGCAAATTTAAGTATGCTAAGAAAATCCTAAGTGTTTCATTTTTATTTCGATGTTTTGATTTTTGAAAGAGTAGGATCCTTGGAAAATTTAGGTATGCTAAGGAAATCCTAAGTTTTTCATTTGTGTTTTGATTTGATTGAAAGTGGAGGCTTTACTTTAGCAAATATGGTATGCCAAGGTTGAAGTCCCACTTAGTTTTGTGAAATGAAAATCCACTTAGCAAATTTGGTTATGTTAAATGAAATTCCATAAGGGGTGTTCAAAATTTTGTTGTGTTTTGGTTTTAAAAAAATAGAAACTTCTCCTTAGAAAATTTGGTATGCTAAGGAAGGAAGTTCCAAAGGTGCAAGAAAATTTTTAGCTTTGACTTTGTAGACTTCACTTAGCAAATTTGGGTATGCTAAATGAAGTTCCAAATATGTTTGAAAATTTTTGATTTTGGGTTTGGATACTTCACTTAACAAATTTGATTATGATAAATGAAGTTCCAAAATTGTTTGAAATTTTTTTGATTTTTTGGATTTGGAGACTTCACTTAACAAATTTGATTATGTTAAATGAAGTTCCAAAGTATTTTATAATTTTTTATTTTGGATTTGGAGACTTCACTTAACAAATTTGATTATGCTAAATGAAGTTCCAAATATGTTTGAAATTTTTTCTAATTTTGGATTTGGAAACTTCACTTAGCAAATTTGAGTATGCTAAATGAAGTTCCAAATGTGTTTGAATTTTGAAAATATGATTGTTAAGTTTCAATTTTTGAAAAGAGGGCTTCCATTCAACAAATTTGGATATGTGGAAATGGAAATCAATATTATCTTTGAAATGTGAAAATTTTATTTTGTGTGTGATTATTGCTTCTTGAAGGAGAGGAATTTCACCTTAATCATATGTGGGATTTCCAAATGATGTTATTTTAGTTGGGACTGAAATATTCATTTAATAAATTTGAGTATATTAAATGAAGATATTCACATGTGCTTTTGAAAATTTTAATTTATTTGAAAATGAAACTCCCATATAATATGTGTGAATGTATTGAATGGAAAGATTCATGTGTGCTTTTTGAAAACTTTATTCTTGATTTTGATTGCGATTTTTGGAAAGATGATTGTTCATTTTATTTTGAAAATAAAATCTTCATCAAAGTGAATTGAAAGAAGATGTTCATTTGTGCTTTTGGAAAAGATTGTTAGTTTTATTTTTGAAAATTCCTACATATAACAATTATGAGAATTGTTAAATGAGGGAGGTAAAATTTTTGTGGAAAATGTTATTAAGTGCATTTTTGAAAGAATGCTTTTTGAAAAGCAAAGTTCTTATGCAAAATTTATTTTATCTTCATTATTTTTAGAATGAACATTTCCTTATCATAAAAATGATAAGGAGGAAGTCTTTAAATGCTTTCTTTTTATTTAAATCTTTTTATTTTTACCCATTGGAGAACCCAACGAGGGTTTTAAGACCAACATAGAGTGAGGTCCTAAAACTTAAAGATATTAGCTAACTCAACTTAAGAATGAAATAAGCTAAGTGCCAACAGAAAGAAAGATAGTCTCGAATTCATACCAAAGTACAAACCCACTATCGATATTCAAAGATAATGATCATTTACCAAAGATGGAGAGAGGAACAATCCCCAACAGAGTCGCCAGAAATATCTGTGGTGAAAAATTTCTATAGAGCCGCCTTGAAATCTATGGAGGAAAGAGGCGAGAATATAAAAATTCATATTTTTTGGATGCTACGTAGATCCGTAGATGTGCTTATTCAGGTGATCAGGTATGTCATCAAAGAAATAGTATACTATCTCGAGAGATAGAAGTGACTACCCTTTAATGGACCTAATCACCTCAATAAGGACTCCTAAGGACGATGGGTCTGTATATGTACCAGAGATTCTTCCCCTACTTTACATGGAAAAGTGAAGCATTTTAATGAAGTTCATTGTTCTAAGGCAAGCCCCATAGTTAATTACATCCGAAGGGACAGGATCCCTTAGGAAAACTCTCAATTAAGATAAATGATCATTGTCTTCAAAGATTTCAATAGGGAAGGACTATCAATCGATTAGTTTATTTTTGAAGATCAAATGAGATTGATCAAAGAGAGGGAGTTATTATCGAAGTTGAAAGAAAGATAAGTAGAAGGTTCCCACGATGCTAGAAGACCTGGCAAGCATCTCAAACTATCTTATAGTTGGGCTTTATATTTTTGAAATTGATTTAGTTTATTTGAGTTACATTTTTCATTAGAAATTTAGGACTTTTGATTCATTAACACAAATTAAGGAAATGCCTAAGAGGTGAGGATTTAAGCTTATGGCCCACAAAGGGGAGAAGCAACCTTAGAACCTAAATCTAGGGAGCTTTGGTGAGGGCCGAAAGTATAACCTAAATCTAAGGAAAAAAATGGATATTTGGTTTGCCTCCACAAGAGTGGACAAACCACCTGACTGCTTAGACTTACAACTGCCTCGGGGTGGCCTCCAACTAACTCCTCCTATGATTTTAAATATATGTAGGCACATATTTATGCTTATACAAGATAGCTAGGATGTTATTTATTTAGAAATAGACTAAGTCCTTAAACTCACTCTCTAAAGAGACTAGATCATGTAGGGACATACTTCAAATGAACTAAATCTAATACAATTCAAATTTTATTTTTATTTTCATTTTTTGACAATCATTTTGATTTAGGCTAATAGGATTCATATGCCTAATGCATGAGAAATAAAATTATTGGCCAAAATCAATGAGAAGGGAGGAGGTGTGTTTCCACCATGGCTCTCAAAGGTCAAGCCAAATTTCCCTAGCAAAGGTGGAAGCTCTCCAATCAAGAGTGAAATAAGATGCTATTGTGCATGATATTGTAAAATAAATACTCATCCAGCTAAGGGGTTGCTAATTTTTTTTCTTGATTTTAAACTTAAGCTTTAGGCGAGGTTATGAATTCTTTATTTTTAGTTTGAATTGTTAAGTTTAGTAAAAGATTTATTTTTCCCTAAAGAGCCTAATCCACATCTAGGGCATACATAAAGCAAGGAAGAAACTAGGAAAAAATGCCACTTAATGCAAAAACTAAACAAATCATCAATCAATTTATAAAGCTAATTGCAAAAAGAATAAAAGGCCATTGTGGTCGGGCACCACCGTACAAACTCAAAAATAATAAATTGGGTAGCTGAGCTGTACCCTTATACAACTTGGATTACAAATGAATTAAATTACAATTAAGCAAGGAATTCATTATTATGGGGGTCTTCAAGCTTCATTTCTTCTTTCTTCTTTGGTTCCTTCTTTGGATGGTTGGAAGGTGGATGCTCCAAGGCTTCACATGGTGCATAAGATGAGATCTTATGACCAATGCTCATCCTAATCCCCATAATAATCATTCCAAAATTCTAATTGCACAAATTTACATGAAAAGGAAAAGAATGGAAATCTAACTAACACCTATAAAATAGAGATTAGCTAACATAAACTACACAAATCCCAAGCATGTATATTGGACTTATCACCCCACACATGGGTGACTAAGTCCACCTGACCTATTGGATTATACTTAGGGTTATAAGCACCTGCAAGCAAAAGAATTTATATTTTTATTTATTACAATACCCCTTAAGCACAATCTCCTGCAAGAAATAATAGTTAGACTGAGAGCATCCTACCATTCATTCTATGAGCATACATCCTAACATCCAGTCAAAAACATATATCACAAAATAAATCAAACATCAAACCATGCACCACCCTAACCTAAAGCTAGAAGTGACGACTTAGGCTAATGTGTGTGCTTTGAAGGTTTATGTGGTATGCTTAGCTATGATTTTAGGTTCAAATTTTCTAAGTGTGAAAACATGTTCAACTTAGAGGAGGATTTCATTTAAGTTGCTTAATTATTTTGGATTGATTTTATTTCATTTTTTGATTAAGTTCAAGTGAATCATATGATTAATTACTAAGTTATAAAGAGAGGGAAAGAGAAGATAACTTCTCTTTCCTTCCCTAACCTAAGTAATTTCTAAAGTAGAATCACATTTTAGTTTTATTTAGTGAATATTTTGATTAAGTATTTTAATTAATCCTAAGTTTAGATAAACTCTAAACAAACCTATTAAAAAAAGGCATTTTAAGATTAAATAAAATGAACTAAATTCATAAAACATACATCACTTCATTTCTTTCCCAACATGTATAACATGCATATGAATGAGTCCTAAGAATATCTATACACACAAATGAGAATATTTAACAAACTTTATGATTCATGCTAAGTAATTCACTTATGGAAATTTAGAAGTTTAAGATGCATGATTTTCATTAAGTAGAAAATGTATTTCTTATCCAATTTTCACATGCACACATGAAAGTAAGAAAGGCAGAGTAAGCATCCATTGTTAACCGAGGTGTAAGTTACAAGACCTACTTAGGGCTACTTAAAGCCTTGCAACCTCAGGGTTGTCCAGACGAATATACCACTTTCCTTAAATACAAACATGTGTACAAAAGAAACAAATTGAAAAGAAAGAATGCAAAAGTTGTATTAGTTGATTCATTTTGTTTATGTAATTTATGTGTGTAAGCATAGGTAACCTTCTCAAGTGATAGCATAGGAATGAATAAGATGTGGAATTAGGAAAGTGTTAGGTTCTTTTTAAATGGACCATACATCTTATCAACTCCTATTCAAAACTATACTAATATAAAAGAGAAGGGAAACCTATACTAAGCACACCCTTATATCTTACTCACATGCAAGATTATAATTAAAGTATAAGTAACACATTTTCAGATTTGATATTTGATTCATATGTTTTTGAAAATAAGTTGAATTTAGTAGTGATAATAGCCAGTCATATTATTACTTTAGCCAACACATGCAATTTTGACATAAAGTAAATAATTTCATTTTAAATTTGATTTTGCAAAATATGGATACATGAAACCATATGACATACACATTTAACATGTTGGGGAAAGAATCAAAGCAATGAAAGTATGTAAACACATTCAATTTAATTAAATCCTAAAGACATTCTTATGAAATAAGAAAGCTTAAAATAAATCAAGCTTGATTTAAGATGATTTTTGTTTGATTTAGAGTTTGATTTAATTTTGAAAAGGTGAGTTGAGTTTGCTATTCCTAACCGATTCCCACATGTGTTTGATATTTTTTTTTCAATTTTTTTAGATGATTATATTCCTTTTTATATATTAATTAGATTAAGGTATGAATTAAGCAAGTTAATTAACCCTTACCTACACCACCTTAGTATAGTTAACCAAATAATTATGAGCCAATGTGATGACATAAAAACTCACAAGGAATTTAAACTTGCAATGCACCTAATAAGAAAAAGGGCCTAATGCAATTTGGCTCACAATTAATGGTTAATTAAGCTAAGGAGTTTAACTTAATTAATTTCAAAACACCCCTTCACACATATGAATTGGGTTTTGATTTTCTTAATTGAACTTAGGCTCTTAAACACCTAAGCATCTACCCAAGGTAGATTAATTAACTTTTGGAAGTTTTAGAATTTTTAGAACTTAATTAAGGGGATAATTAATGAATTAACCCTTAATTAAGAGAGGATTAAGGAAATAAAAAGGGGTTTATGGAATATCTTATGGGAAATACCCCAAAATTATTTCCTAAGCCTCCTACTCACTAGATCAAACCTTAATCAACCTCAATAAGGGATTAAAACACTAATCCAAACCTTAGTTATCCTTAATTAGATTAAGGGAGAAATTAGGTAACACATTTGCAATTCCCCTAATTAAATCTTAAATGAATCCCAAGAAAATTAGGGGAGGTAGAGGTCATCCCCTAAAATATACCCAAGAAGTTTGGGATTAATCAAAAGGTTAATTAAGAAGTAATTAGAAAAATGAGATTTCCCTTAAAACCTAAAATTAGAGAAAAGCATAATTTTAAATCCATTGAAATTATTTTTAAAATTTTCTAGGTTAAATTATCTTATCATAGTATTTTACCTCATATTTTTCTAAATTTTATTGAAGGAGATATGAATTTTTGAAAGTTAAGAGATTAATTAAAATTAATTAAATCCCTAACTAATCCCATCAGTTCATAGCGCGACACGCGGCGGCGGCGGTCAGCGCGCTTTACACTAGTCGCATGGTGAGGGGATTACTTAAACATCATATCAAGGTGGTGGCACGGTGGTGAGATGCGATTTGATCCCTACCATTTGATCAAGGATCGAATGGCCAGGGATCATTCTGCGGTTTGTAAAAGGATAATTCATTTCTAAAATGTGGGATTAATCATGGCCGTCCATCCAAAATGTGGATGGCCGATCACCGTTCTTCAAGGATCTATGATCCATGATCTGAGCTGATTGAAGATTATACCACTCCATCTAAAGCTAATGAGAAGCCTATCCAACGGTGGATTTCTCATGACATAAAAATTGTTTTCACAAAAGAAAACCACCTTTAAGCTATGTGGTTGGAAAATTCCATACCTCAGTAGAGGTGTTCATCGACACTCGAGCTCGATGAGGTAGCTTCGTTTAGTGGACACGAAACCCTATTGAAAGTTTCAAGCCTTGGGGTTAAGTAGATCTCCCTATGGACCAACACCACTTCACCTAGCTTGCAGCTTTGATCCAATTCCACCTCTCCTTGCTTTGGAAAATTGAATGAGAGCTTGGGTGCACTTTTCTTGATCCCCTGAGGGAGTGTGCAAGAGGATTTGGAGTAGTTTGAGTGAAGAGGAAGTTGAGGATTCAATGGAGCTCTCCTATTTTCCAAGGAAGAAAATTGAGAAATGCTCTTTTCAAATCCTTCTTAGAAAGCTTAGGATGGCTCTTTGATCTTTCCTAACACTCATTAGGCCTCAATTGAATGTGGGAATGATGATTTCAAATTGAATAAGGGGGAGTATATCTCCATGGCAATGGATACACATAGCTTTGTTTGATCCAATTCCAAGGGGTTGTTTGATCTATTTGGAGTTGGCACATGATCGGTTTGAGGCCTTTAGTGAATTGCTAACCTCCCATGTGCATCAAATTGAGTGGAAGGAGGATTTTGAATTGGCCAAATTGAGCAAAGGGATCGGATTTGGCATTGGGTCCATTTGGGCTGACCCAAACCCATTGGGTTTGGTGCACCACTCTTCATTGGGTTCACTTGAGCTATTAGGAAGGCATCAAGTTGATATGAAGAGGGCATGGCCAAATTACCCATGGATTAGTCCATAATTTGTTCTATGGCCTAGGAGTAGAATGGTCATTTTGTTGATTTTTCAATTTGGATATCTTGGGTATGTGGAGAAATTAGGTTTGGCCAAGTTTCATGAGATTTGGAATTCATTTGATAAGGTTCAGCTCATGTTGACCCATGTTGACCCATAGTCAAAATGGGTCAACTGTCAAGTTGACCAATTGGTCAAATTGGGTCAAACCAAGAGTTAGGTCAAGTTCATATGACCATTTGAAATATTTTGGTGGCTTTGGTTTAGTTTTGAATTTGGCTCATATGACTTCATTTAGGTCAAATGGGTCAAGTTAACTTATTTGACCCATTTGACCTATTTGAGCTAGGTTAAGGATAGGTTTAGGTTTGGTTAGTTATATGGAGTGGATTGATATCTTTGTTTCCAATCAATTTTGGTTAAGTTTGAATTTGGCTCAACATGACCTCTTTAGGTCAAGTTGGGTTTAAGGTCAATTAGACTAGGTTGGGTCTAGTTGGCCAATTGAGGCTTTAGTCAAGTTCAATAAGTGATTTGGAATGAACTTGACCCCTTGGTTTTAAATCAATTTGGTTTAGATCAAGTTTTGACACATTTTGACCCTTTAGGTCAAGTTTCAACTTCAAGTCCAATTGGGTTAGTTTCAAATATTGACTTCGTCAAGTTCAAACATAGGTCATGAATGAACTTAGATAAATGGTTTCAAACAATTTGGCCTATGGTGGATTTTGGCTATGTTAGGTTTCATTTTGTCTAAGTGTTGACTTGGTCAACTCTTAGGTTTGGCTTGGTTTGACCCAATTTTATTGATTGATCATCTCATGATGATTGTTGATCATGATGAGAGGCATAGGTGAGTTTGATTCAATCCAATTTGGTTAGGATTAGAATTTGGCTCATAAGGGTACTTTAGGTCACTTTGGATCAAGTGAGCCTAAGTGGGTCAAATGGCTTGGTCAAAGCTTGATTTGAGTTTGATTAAACTTGTATATGGACTTATGATTGAAATATAAATCCATTTGCAAGTGGTTTGAAGTCAAATGAGTTTTGATTCATTTGACAATTTCATATTCAAAGGAAGAATATGAATGGATTTCGGCTTTGATTTTTGAATTGGATTTTGATTTGGTGATTGAAGTTTATGTTTATATTTGGATTCATGATTGTAAGGTTGATTGAATCATGAAAGAAAATCAAGAGTTTGGCTTGATTTGAAGTTGATTTGGCTAAGTTCAAGATTTTGACTTGAAAGGCTTAGGTTGGATTTTGAGTAGATTTGAGTTTGATTTTTGGAATTGGTTTTGATTGTTTGAATTTATTTTTCATTTATATATGTGAATATAAGTTGATCATGAGAAAATTTCAAGGATTTGAAGTGATTTGATCATGATTTTGGCTAAGTCCATTAAGAGGGAATTTAAAGGACTTAGGAAATTTTTTGGAGTTTGAAGCTTGAATTTTTGAATTTGGTTTGATTGATTTATATTTATACTTCATTTATACATGCAAATATAAATGAGGATATAAATGAGTTATGAGAAAATTGCATGAATTTGAAATGATTTAGAGTTGATTTTGGCTAAGTCCTTAAGAAGGAAATTAAGGACTTAAGAAGGATTTCAAATTTGGAATTTAATTTTTAGATTTGATTTGATTGATTTATATTTATATTTCATTTATATATGTGAGTATAAATGAGAATATAAATGAGTTTGGAGAAAATCCCATGAGTTGGAATTGATTTGAACATGATTTAGGCTAAGTTTTTTAAGGAAAATTCAAAAGACTTACGAAAATTTTAGATTTGGAATTTAATTTTTAGATTTGATTTGATTGATTTATATTTATATTTAATTTATATATGTGAGTATAAATAAGAATAAAAATGAATTTTTAGAAAATCCCTTGTGTTGGAATTGATTTGAACATCATTTAGGCTAAGTTCTTTAAGGAAAATTCAAAGGACTTAGAAAAATTTTAGATTTGGAATTTAATTTTGAGGTTTTAATTTGATTGATTTGTATTCATATTTCATTTATATATGTGAATATAAATGAGAATATAAATGAATTATGAGAAAATCTCAAGGATTTGATTTGGTTTAGATCATGATTTTGGCTAAGTCCTTAAGAGAAGATTATGGACTTGGGAATATTTTAGACTTAGGAATTTCATTTATGGATTTTGATCATGGATTTCAATCACATGGGGTTGATTTGAGTTAGGATAAAATCAATTAGAATTGATTTGGAGTTTGAATTGAAGGAAGGAATGTGAGGAATGGTTCAAGCTAAGGGTAGGCAAGTTTTCCTAACACTCCTAAGGCATGACCTGCTCCTATGGCTAACCCTTCTAGTTCTCTAGGGTTAGGTTGAGTGTCCACCTAATCACTAGATGTGTCTTAAGACTAAGGAACTCTTAAAGTCTAAGAGAAGTCCAATGCATAAGATGGAGGGGTTGAGAGCTCATTCTAAAAATGAGGTCAACAATGGTTGCCCAATAGGTGTGGTGCGACTGACAAGGAATACCACACATATTGGTGTTGACCAAAATGATCGAAAACACTAAGAGATCTCAAACACCAACAAAAGCAATCTATTGTTAACCCAAGGTGTAGAAAGAATATAGAGCTTAGTGCAATGTGGCTTTGCTTATGTCCTAGGCATAAGAGAGAGGAAAGAATCCACTAAACGATAGAGTGTGAACCTTCCACTAGGGAAGCAGGTTCAAGTCATCCACAAGGGAATGATAGGTTTGATTTGATTTGAATCTCACTGAGGAGAAATTGATTTGTTTAAGTCCTGCTGGGGAAGAGGGTTGAATTTGTTTCATTTTTTATTAGGTTTGAATTTTGAGATGGACCTTATAGGTTTGCGATGGACTGCATTGAGTAGGAGCCACAGAGGTCAAGACCTAACTCAGATTCACCACTCCAAAGGGGTAGTCTACTAAACACATAGTAGGAATAGCCAACCAAAGGGATGCCTTTCGGTATGCAACAACTGTACTAGGAAGAAAGCATAGCAGACTTACATCCTCCAAAGTAAAGATCTGTTGCTGGGGTAATCTATTAGCAAGGCAACAGATTGAACCCAACCTAGTCGATTATTGGCCTAATGGGGACTTAGATCATTCAATGAAAAATTAATTTCACTTTTAGATTTATTTATTTTGCTAGATTCCATTAATTTGTGATGGATCATACTGAGAAGGAGCTTATAGAAGCCTAGACCTATCTTAGATTTACTGAACTAAAAGGAGTAGCTTCCCGGCCGATGGGAGAGCTATCCGACCAAAGGACTGCCTTTCAGTTTGCAATGATTAATTTGAGGGAAGAAAGCTCGGGGACTCACATCTTCTATGAGAAAAGACCATTGGGGTGATCAGTTGCTTTGGGCAATAAATCGAATCCGATATAAGGCTACCCATCGGGTTGCGACAATCTTGCTAGAAATAATGTGTCATAATTTGATATATTTCAAAGCGAAATGACTGTCGGGGTAACTTGCTAATGGCAAAATAAGGGCGACTACGGAGTGAGGGCCGACCCAGGGACTTATTTCAACTAAGGTAGTCAGGCAATTCCTATAGGGAGTTCTATTGACACAACCCTAAAGATAGGATGCCCGCTTGGGAAAAGGGGCCCTTTGGGGGCTTAAATTTTTAATACATAAGTGAATTAATTTTATTTAGTTTGTCTTATCATGGACCCTGTTAGTTTGCGAGGTATCAAATTGAGAAGGACCTTATATCAGTCTAGACTTATCTCAGATTTACTAAACTAAGGGAGAATCTGTGCATGTGCTAAACAAATTCTCCAACCACAGGGGTGGTTACTAGGAAAGGAGAATTGTCCAATCCAAAAGTAACTCGAGTAGTGTCTAAATGGGGTGACAAAGGATGTGATCCAAATGAAGTGCCCGCTAGGGATGGGGCTGCTAAGGGCTTAATCCAAAACCCTGGAGATGATGACATGGCTAGTCATATATCAAATAGGTATTTGGTGGCCAACTCAAGGAGAAAGTGCTGGAACTCACATCTACCAAGAGTGGTGTATCCATCGGGTGAGTCACTGTTATCATAGAAAACATCAACCAACCTAAGGTTTCGCTTAACAATCGTAGGAAGAAAGCTCGGGGACTCAAGCCATAGCAGCGGATGATGGGATAGTCTATCTTCAGCTCAATAAGTGCTATCCGACCTAGAGTGACTACGAAGTGAATGCCACTAGAGGACTTATATCAACTCAAATGTAGTTAAGAGGAAAGGAGCCTATAAGGGACTTATCCTAAACCTCGAATATACTCGACTTAGTTAGATCATGATGATTAGTTCAAGAAGAAAGCTCGGGGACTCACATCTTCTTAAACAAAATCAACATGAGGTAGCTTACTGGCTGGGCAGTGAAGTCTACCAAACTAATAAGGCACTCGTTGGTTGTAATGGTCAAGTTAGAAAAAAAGTGTGGGGACTCACATCTTCCAAATAAGTGACCACTGGGGTGACATACTAGTGAGGTAGCATGTAAACCTGATTTAGAGCAGTTAATGAGTGAGTGCCACAAGGGGATTGCTCCCACATTAAAATAGCTCGAGACAAAAGATTTGTGCTTATTGTTGTACTTTTGTTAAAAGAAAATAGGATGCCTTTGGGGGACTCTTACACCGACCCTAAATATGCTTGGGGATTTTGATGAAATGGTGCCATGGATGGTAACCAAAAATTCCCACTAAGGAAGGATGCCACTTGGGTTCTCATACACCTAACTTAGTTATGCTAATCAGAATAGGATGCCTCTCGGGTTCACACCCTCTAAATAAAGATTGTGTTTATGTTGTGCAAGAGATGCCTGGGACTCTTACACCTTAATACGTCATTTCTCAAGACAACATAAAAACATGCTTAAAAGAAATAAGAAGATATGAATGGAATCATGTTTTTTATTCTTTTATTAATGATTGTTTTCAAACATGATTTATTTCATGATATTTTGGGGGGAGCTGTTTAATTAAACCTGGTGTTCCCCTTTACAATCAGTGATAGATCCTCCTTGGTAGTTTTATATGACAGGCGGGCCTTCCCAAGTAAACAACCTCCTCCATCTTTTGACGGGCAACATTAGTCTGGATTAATCCAAGTTCTTCCTACTCAAAAGACTTAGAGGAGCCTATTGTGAGCTTGAATTTTGACCTTGTATAATTTGGAGGTGCAGAGACTCTCCCAGAACCCCAGCCTTCAAGTAACTTTGTATTTGCTCCTGCCAGATCCACGCCTGGCCTTCCAAGACGGAGTTGGACTCTAAAGGTACTTGATTCCTGCACATACACTAGGAAAACATGGTCTGAGTTGAGTTGGCATGTGGAAAGGCCATAAAGCTTCAAAAATCAGTCCCACTATCTCTTATTATCAAGACTCTTCATATTTGGATGAGAGTTTTGTTGAATGAAAAGCCATTTTCTCTTAGTGACAGATTGTGGAGTATCTCAATCTATCTTTTTGGCAAAAGTCAGCTGTCGCTAAGCACCCAGAGCCACGATTATTGAGGTAACCTATATGAATAGCCTTGAAAAATTGAAGCATTGTGACCTCTAAAGTGACTTCTCCCCACTTGGAAAAGTAGCAGTGCCTAAGATGAAGCGATGCCCCTTGGAAGAAAGAGATTGATGGACCACTACCAAATGGCCATGAAGCTAATGTGGGTGTAGAATGGGTGGAGGACCACACATGTACCCGATGGCCTCCAGCTACATCCATGCACGAAATTGTTGGGTTTGAAATCAAGTCGCTCGATCTTCATCTTCATCTTACAAATGGGACATGAATATACCTGCAATGCCATAAAGCCAGGGCTTTTGTCTAAACAACGTAATCACATTTGGTCAAAGGACTGGCAGTACATGGTGCCATCAACAAGAGCGTAGGAGAGAGATCTCTATTTCACCTGATGGGCTTATGACCTTTCTTAAGATAGTTTGCTAGTGTTCAAGTACTCTATGAATAGTTGCCTCCAAGCTCCCGTCCAGCGATAACCTCCCCTTCAAGAGAATTCTTGATGAGTTCAACATCGGATAAGACTTGTCTATTTGGACCCCATTGAAAATGGACTCATCTTAGCCATTTTGGCAAAGTGCCAAGGCAACGCCAAGGCTTCTGTTCTCGCAGAACCTTGCCCAGACTTTAAGAATTTGGGTCACCAAGACTCCTAGTAATGATGAAGCTTAAGTTTGAGGACTAGTAGGAACTGCGGTTGATGACAAATGAGAATCCTCAAGAAGATATTGATGCTCTTAACATTGACAGATGGATGGCTAACCCACAAAAGCCTCTTACTTGGCTTCATTGCAGTAGTGGAAAGATAATCTCATCACATTATTTGGAGTTAGAATTATTCCTACCCTGCTTTCACGGGAGAATCCGCGGTGCTTCCCTTTGAGAAAAGAAGCAACCATCAAAATACATCTCCAGTCGATTCTTGGCCTCCCTAAGGATTTGTTCATTAGGGAGATCATCCAGTAGAGAATCGAAGGAAGTGGGTGTGCTACTATGAAATGCTAGTGCATGTCTTTTACGCACAAAAGAATATGATATCGGACTCTGAGAATCATGGACCGTGCCAAACATCCGAGCGTTGTACGCCATGAGATACCATGCAAGGATTTTTTTGAGATCAAGTTCATCTTATGAGAAAGCATATAATGTCAGCTTTTTGGGTACAAAAAGATCAAAGCTATGCAATGTTTCAATAGGTGGATGGATAGTTCACTGATGGAATCATAAGATTTGAGGTAGTAGAAGTGTTCTCCTTCCCTTCATCATTGGCTTGCTTGGAACTCAGAGAGTCATCTAATGCGCATCTTGTAGAGAATGAGTGGCACCGCTTGGGATGAGACTCTAGGCCGACTTCACTAAATACTACTTGATATCTTCAAAGACATGGCATACACTTGTCATCCCACTTGAACTTGGCATCCTTTTGATAAGTGCTAAAAATGGCTTTGCATCTCCTAAGTTGGAATAAGCGTAGATAGAACCATCCTTGAAAGGATCTAAGTTGAGTTAAACTCTTAGAAGGTAGCATTTCTAAGATAGCTTTGGTCTTTTTAGGATCTATTTCTACTCCCTGGTGTCGAACAACAAACCCAAGGAATTTCTCTGATTCTACTCCAAATGCACACTTTAGGAGATTCATTTTGAGATTATATTATCTTAACCATTCAAAAACTATTCTCAAGTCAAAGAGATGGTCTTCCTTTTCTATACTCTTGACTACTAGATCATCAACATAGCACTCAACCTGATGATGGATGAGTTCATTGAAGATCTGAGTCATGGCCCATTGGTATGTAGCACCAGCATTTTTAAGGCTGAAAGCCATGACCCTATAACAGAAGATTCTAATCAGGGTTTGGAAAGTAGTGTTTCTTTCATCTTCAGGAGACATCTTGATTTGGTTATAGTAAGTTGACCCATCATGAAAGAGAAAACTATATGAGATGAGGCAATGTCCACCATTAATTCTAGTATAGGAAGAGAAAACTCATCCTTAGGACATGCCCTGTTTAAGTCCCTAAAATTGACGCATATGTGAATTTGGTCATTCTTCTTCTTAACTGGGATGACACTAGCTAACCAGGTAAGATATTTTTCTTCCCTGATGAAACCAGCATTGATCAATTTTTTGACTTTAGAGATGACCTTTAATTTCTAATCGCATGCGTCTAGGAGCTTGCTTAATAGGGGTAGCATTAGGATCTATTGCTAGCTTATGGACTGCTATGTCAAGAGATAATCCAGGCATCTCTTCATAACTCCATATGAAGTAGTCTTTTAACTCAATCAATAACCTAAATAAGTCATTGGTTTCTTCTTCATTCAATAATGAACTGATGTATGTCGGGTATGGATTTTCTTATGTCCCGAGGTTGATTTCTTTAAGCTTGTTTATTATTGAATGAATCTCCTCTTAAAACTCTAGCGACACCTCTTTGATTTGTAGATCATCTAGATCATCTGAGGTCTCTAAACACACATTCTCATAAGAGTTGGGGATGTGTGAGAAGAAACTACCAGACTCCAAATGATTGGTAAATAACCAAGTAATCTTCATCATCGACCGACCACTTTAATCCTAGTCCTCCTCTTGATTGTGCTTCCCTGCATGTATTATTCCATAGCTTTTCAAAATACTCTAAGCTGTGCTTGGACCATGTGTGAGGAACTAAACCTTTTTGTATAAGATTACGAATACAAGGCGAGCAAAAGTCAAATGAAAATTCCATTAATTCTTTAAATATATCATCCTCAAGTTCTACATCTACTTCAGGACTTGAGGATGATGATCCTAAAAAGAACCTCTTTTGCTTCATGTCACTGGAAGACTTAGGGACTTCCTTAACTACTAAACCTTCAACTTTCTGAGATGTAAGTGAGGTAAGAGCCAAGGTTAACCAATAGTACCTAATCACATATTGCTTTGTTTGGAGGCCTAGTCTCTCTCCTGATTGAAAGTCACCTCCAATGGAACCCAGAGGGGTTGGGTCGGTATATTAATCACATTATACTCATCGAGCTGATTCCAAGTTTATGTGAATAGTAGGGGTACTTTTATGAATTGGAACATGACCTCTATTGGTCAAGGCCAACTAGGGGTCTCCACCTCTGAACCGCCTCTATTTCTCTCTGCCTCTACCAGTGGAGGTTGAGCCATCCCACACATGTCCATATGATGGAATGAATTATGGGTGGAATGTGATATGAAGATCTATTTCTTCTTCACCCCTTTCTTGTTCACTTGGACTTTATTTTTTTCTTTTCATTTTCTTTTATATTTTCTTTTCTTCATTTTTTTTCTTTTATGTTTGCATTTGAATTTTGTCCAAGTTCATGAGAAAGGGTGTTTTGAGGAAGATAGTAGGTTGCATCCTCATAAATCTCAACCTCTAACCTAAAATGCTTTTCATCTCCATTGACATGGTATTCAATCCCATCTTTTGAACTTGATGCAGATGGAGGGAGGATGGAATGATCTTGTCGATGTATCCAAGGCCTACCAAGCAAAGCAAAGGAATGAAGTATTCAATCAATGATGTAGAACTTAGTCTTCCATTCTCCAAAGGTAACACTATAGAACCTAAAGCCCGCTCACCTTGGTCATTGAATCCTCTCAACATCATCCGATCTCCTCAGAGTGTGGAGATGTCAATCCTCAAATAGGCAAGGGTCTTTAGACTCATAATGTTCACCGATGCACCTAAATCCATGAGAACTCTGGCAAGTTTGAACCTGTCCATGTCAACTATGATGTATAGGAGGCAGTTCCAAGTCCCTAAGAAGGTCTTCATATGAAGGTGATCCCTTGAGCTTCTTTTGCATAATGTGCTTCCTCACCTATAACCGAAGCTATATCTTAGATCAAGGAGATCCTTGATTAGTGATTCCCTCATCCCTTTGGATAAGACAAGGGCATCAGATATGCTTAGCTTAGATGGCAACTTTCTTAGATGAGAAAGGATGTTGTAGTCCACCTTCAGCTGGTCTTCCACAAGCATATCAAAGGGTGGAGCCTCCTATGGATGGGCTTCTTGATATTCAGTACCAATGACTTGTTTCCCTCTATTTTGAGGTGCTTCCCTAGGAGGTAGAACCTTGCCACTATGAAGATTGACTTTAGTGATCTCTTGTGGAAGGGTAATGGAAGGTTATACCTTCACATCAGGCTCACCTATAGCTTCTCCTATGGGACCCTTAGAATCAGATGATCCAAGTCTATCTTAAGAGGTGAACCCATAGTATTCAGAGTAGGAAAGTCTAACTCTGAATCAGAAAGAGGAAGATCAGAATTATTATAGTTATTTTGACTTAAAGAGTTATCATTAGGAATAGAAGGAGATAACCCATCAAAAGTGACACGAATGTAATTCAAAGTAGCTTTATTCTTCAATTTCTTGGAATTATTTGGAGGTACAAAGTAGAAATCAAGTAAAGTGAGTGGGGTATGAGATTTGATGCCCTTATCCACCAATACAAGAGTTTTACTAGTAAAAGAAGTAGAGCTAGATGAAATGGAAGAAGTCACCGGTGTGGAAACTATAACTAGGTCGGAGGTCGACACGATCAAGGGGCTATGGCCCGAGATATGTTGCCAAGCTCCCTTTCTTAGAGTTGGCATTGTCAACTTGCAAACCTTCCTTGGTGTTGGAGGTTTGAGCTGACTCAAGCACTTATAAGGAAAGCTTCTCAATCTTCTGGATGATCTTCTAAGAGGTTTCGGATAAAGAAATATCCCAACCTTCTTTAGTTTTGATAGGATCACATGTATCCCCAAGGATTACTCTAATAGAACTAGAAGATTATTCCACTAGATATTCCTTTGGGATAACTACATACGTCTTGAAACTGTTCAAGCTTTTGAATGTGAAGCTTATAAAATATGGCCTAACATATGGTAAGGGCAAAAGTTTGGATCATGACTTTTGCCTACTTCCTCCCCTCTAGTTCTGTAGTCGAAAATCGTTTCTTTAAGAGATTCTTAAAGATTTTCTGACACCTCTTAAAAGAATAAGGTTTATTTAACTTATCTAAAAGAGTAGGTGACCATAGCTACCGGCGATGATATGCATGCCACTGGTGGTGGTATGGTCGAGGGTGGTTATTCGGCCGTGGAGGCTATGGAGGTGGTTGCCATGGTGGAGAAGGAGGTGGAGGTTGCGAAGGTTGTGGTCTGGCTGCTTCCCCTTATCAACCATTGTCACTATCCCTCGCTTCTTCTCATATACCTTTTGTGGCTTTGCTTTAGGCAATTGATCTTGAAAATGCAATTGTTTGGCCTCTCCTTGTAGACTAGTCACCTTGTTGATTAGCTTCTCAAATGTCTTGATAGTGAAGCCATTAAGCATTAAGGCAATCGGGCCATGTATATTCTTCAAGAGAATCTCAATGGCATGCTGTTCAGATTGCTGTGATTCACACTTCATACTCAGGTTATGCCATCAGAGAATAAAATCAATAAGGGACTCACCGGGGTGCTGTTGTGCTACAACGAGACCACCTACAGTAACCCTTTGTTGAGCTCCAACAAACCTCTTGATGAAGAGTTGCTCTAACTTAGTAAATATTTTTACTAAATTTTTGGGTAGTTCAACATACCAATCAAAAGTAATACCTGCTAGGCTACTAATAAAAAGGTGGAAAAGCAAAGCGTCGCTGCCGCCTGTGTTGCAACAACTAGCCCTAAAATGTGCTATATGCTGCCTTGGGTTTCCACTGCCATCAAAGCTTTTGAAGGAATGAGGCTCAAAATCCTTGGGATATTAGATAATATCGAATTCCTTTGGGTAGGGTCTACCCTTTGAAACTGATGATCCTCCCTCGCACGCTTCACTTGCTCAACCATGGATTTTATGTCTTTTTCTTGTATGGAGGTACTTTCCACTACCTTCCTATACATGCTAGTGCTACCTTGCTCAACATGAGGTAGAGTCTTGACTAGGTCCAAGACATGCACTAACTCAGACTGACTAATGTCGAGACTAGTAGGATGAACTAAAGGGGCTTATTTTTGAAGCACTGAAACTGCTGCTAACAAGTCCTCTAACTATCATGCCATCCTATCAATATGCTCATCCTTCTACCTCAACTGATGTTGGAGGTGCTGGGCAAATGCTGCGGTGTCTTCCTGATCAACCTCATCACCTTCCATGGCTTGTTGTTCCCTGAGAAGAGATTCTCTAGTATCTACCATGTAGACTCCAACTGAGTCTCCTAACAGGTCATCTTCGTTGGGATCGAAGCTAACTTTCTCTTCATTTGACTAATTATACCACAAGATCTCCTTCTTCTCTATGAAATAATATGTCAGTATCTCATCTAAAGAATGATCCATCCGAAAGGTAAAATAATCAAAGCACCCATGTGATCACTATTGTAATCAGAGGCATCGGACCTCGCCTCACGGAGAGTCAATCTTATGTGACTCACTAGATGAGTGACACACCACGGCTATGAGAGGGTAACAATCCTAGGATGTTCCACATCACCGTGCAATGGACCATCATAATCTAAATGGTCACCATCTCCACATCCGTTATATTGGTGAGTTGGTGAAGGGATGACGATGCCGGATAGCCACTCTTCCGCATCACCACCGGGTAGAAGGTCAAGAGAGCTCCACAATAGGGGTGTAGATGGGTGGGGATCCTCATCGGATCACCAACGGGGTGCACTTCTCCCCGAACATGGCCTTCATGGCCTTTGATGGAACTGGAGATGCTGTGACCTGGACTAGTGATGATGGATGAGGGGTAGAGTGGTGGGATGGAGACACCACCAACTCTCTATGCACAAGAGCTGTCCTCCTATGGTGACTAGTCTCAGTAAGTAGGATACTGTCAATATGGTCGGGTAGCAAAGCTGGAAAATCAATAAGATCTAAGTTACCGACGCTGAACCTCTCCCTCCCGGGTGATGTGAGTTGGGCCTCTCTCCCCTCTCCTAGAATATGCTTCCCACACTATGGGATGATGGATCAAACTAAGCTCGAACTCATACTCCTCCACCACTGGCATAAGAAGGAGGGCATACCTCCTTCCTAGTAACCTGGCCGATGTACCACCGAGGAGGTGATGAGTGAATCCTCCTAGCATCCTCTCTGTTTGATCCAAAGAGAGGATGGAACTAGTTTTTTCTAACTAGTGGCGAAGTGATAACGGGGAACTCCTCAACAGCTGAACGAGCTACTGCTTCCATCTCCCTAGTAATCTTGGTGTGGTATCGCTTGATCATGTGGTTCTTATTCCTACACTGTGTCTAGGTAGGATGGGAGGAGTGAGAGCTAGACCCATACTCAAAAGTAGGGGAGGTAAGCCCTGAGTCCATGGGAGCCTTACCCTGAGGGTACGTGATGAGATGAGCACCTTGGGCAAAGATGAGAAACTCTGCATCAAACCTGGTACCATCGCTAGTAATATCACAAGTCTTGGGACTGCCACTATCTTCATCTTCAACGAGGAGATGTCAGAGTTGGATGGTAGATCAATCTTGATGACGGTTCTGCCCGATCACTGTGGGCCTACTGATAGTAGTGAGGGGAGTGCCCTCACACATAATCCTCACTCCCTTGAATCCCCTAGAAAAGTGGATCAGATGTGTATGGTCCAGTCAGGGGAACTTTGCTTGGTCCAAAGCCAAATTCATACCATGGGGGAAGGTGAAAACAAACTTCTGTGAACCGGCCACTTCAGAATAACTTATAAAAGACTGAAAACTAAATTGTCAATGTACTGCAACTAATTGTAAGAATCTACAATAGGAAATGAGTTTGTATCAGATTTCTAACTTTACAAATTTTTAAATTTGAATTAAAAATTTGAACCCACATCCAACAACTTGGAAGTGTTAAGTGGGGTTCAAATAGATTTGAGAAGATTTGATTGAAATAAGAATTTTGAATATGAATCCAACTTCAACAAATTTAGGTATGTTGAAAGATGGATTCAAATATTTTGAGAAGGATGCTTCCATAGGTTCATGTTTGTTTGAATTTAGATTTTCTTTTGATTTGAGGACCCTTTCCTTTAAATTTGGGTACGTTAAAGTAAGGGTCGATTGATTTTGTTTTTGTTTGATGATTTTGAAATTTTACTTAGCAAATTTGGGTATGCTAAGTGAACAGTTTTGAAAATGATTATTTTTTTCTTGTGAATTATTGTTTGATTTTGGAAAATTGGAATTCCCACTTAGCAACTTTAGGTATGCTAAATGAAGAACCCAAGTTTGTTTTGTTTGATTTTTGAAAATAGGATTCTTAGCAAATTTAAGTATGCTAAGAAAATCCTAAGTGTTTCATTTTTGTTTTGATGTTTTGATTTTTGAAAGAGTAGGATCCTTAGAAAATTTAGGTTTGCTAAGGAAATCCTAAGTGTTTCATTTGTGTTTTGATTTGATTGAAAGTGGAGGCTTTACTTTAGCAAATATCCCACTTAGTTTTGTGAAATGAAAATTTCACTTAGCAAATTTGGTTATGCTAAATGAAATTTCATATGAAGTGTTCAAAATTTTATTGTGTTTTGGTTTCAAGGAAGGAAGTTTCAAATGTGCTTGAAAATTTTTAGTTTTGACTTTGGAGACTTCACTTAGCAAATTTGGGTATGCTAAATGAAGTTTCAAATATGTTTGAAAATTTTTGATTTTGGGTTTGGAGACTTCACTTAACAAATTTGATTATGCAAAATGAAGTTCCAAAATTGTTTGAAAATTTTTTGATGTTTTAGATTTGAATACTTCACTTAACAAATTTTATTATGTTAAATTATGTTCCAATGTGTTTTAAAATTTTTGATTTTGGATTTGGAGACTTCACTTAAAAATTGATTATGCTAAATGAAGTTCCAAATATGTTTGAAAATTTTTTGGACTTTGGATTTGGAAACTTCATTTAGCAAATTTGAGTATGCTAAATGAAGTTCCAAATGTGTTTGAATTTTGAAAATATAATTGTTAAGTTTCAATTTTTGAAAAGAGGGCTTCCATTCAACAAATTTGGATATGTGGAAACAGAAATCAATATTATCTTTGAAATGTGAGAATTTTATTTTGCGTGTTATTATTATTTTTTGAAGGAGAGGAATTCCAACTTAATCATATGTGGGATATGTTTAAGTGGGATTTCCAAATGATGTTATTTTAGTTGGGAATGAAATCTTTGTTTAATAAATTTGAGTATATTAAATGAAAATATTCACATGTGCTTTTGAAAAATTTAATTTTATTTGAAAATGAAACTCCCATTTAGTATGTGTGAATGTATTGAATGGAAAGATTCATGTGTGCTTTTTGAAAACTTTATTCTTGATTTTGATTATGATTTTTGCAAAGATGATTGTTCATTTTATTTTGAAAATAAAATCTTCATCAAAGTGAATTGAAAGAAGATGTTCATTTGTGCTTTTGGAAAAGATTGTTAGTTTTATTTTTGAAAATTCCTACATATAATAATTATGAGAATTGTTAAATGAGGGTGGCAAAATTTTTGTGGAAAACGTTATTAAGTGCATTTTTGAAAGAATGCTTTTTGAAAAGCAAAGTTCTTATGCAAAATTTATTTTATCTTCATTATTTTTAGAATGAACATTTCCTTATTATAAAAATGATAAGGAGGAAGTCTTTAAATGCTTTCTTTTTATTTAAATCTTTTATTTTACCCATTGGAGAACAGAGGGTTTTAAGACCAAACAGTGAGGTCCTAAAACCTAAAGATGTTGGCTAACTCAACTTAAGAATGAAATAAGCTAAGTGCCAACAGAAAGAAAGATAGTCTCGAATTTATACCAATGTACAAACCCACTATCGATATTCAAAGATAATGATCATTTACCAAAGATGGAGAGAGGAACAATCCCCAACAGAGTCGTCAGAAAAATCTTTGGTGAAAAATTTCTATAGAGCCGCCTTGAAATCTATGGAGGAAAGAGGCACGAATATAAAAATTTATCTTTTTTGGGATGCCACGTAGATCCGTAGATGTGCTTATTCAGGTGATCAGGTATGTCATCAAGGAAATAGTATACTATCTCGAGAGATAGAAGTGACTACCCTTTAATGGACCTAATCACCTCAATAAAGACTCCTAAGGATGATGGGTCTGTATATGTACCAGAGATTCTTCCCCTACTTTACATGGAAAAGTGAAGCAGGATTTATTTTAAACCGAGTTCATTAAGTTCCCTATAGGGGCAAGCCCCCATAGTTAATTACATCCGAAGGGACGGGATCCCTTAGGAAAACTCTTGATTAAGGTAAATGATCCTTGTCTTCAAAGATTTCAATAGGGAAGGACTATCAATTGATTAGTTCATTTTTGAAGATCAAATGAGATTAATCAAAGAGAGGGAGTTATTCTTGAAGCTAAAAGAAAGATAAGTAGGAGGTGCCCACGATTCTAGGATATCTAGCGAGCATTTCAAACTATCTTATAGTTGAGCTTTACATTTTTGAAATTAATTTAGTTTGTTTGAGTTGTATTTTTCATTAGAAATTTTGGACTTATGATTCCTTAACACAAGATTAAGGAAATGCCTAAAAGGTGAGGATTTAAGCTTATGGCCCACAAAGGGGAGAAGCAACCTCAAAACCTAAATCTACGGTGCTTTGGCGAGGGTTGAAAGCACAAACTAAATCTAAGGTGAAAAATGGGTATTTGGTTTGCCTCCATAAGAGAGGATAAACCACCCGACTGCTTGAAATTATAACTACCTAGTGGTGGCCGCCAACTAACTCCTCCTATGATTTTAATATATGTAGGCAAGTCTTTATGCTTATGCAAGATAGTTAGGCTGTTATTTATTTAGAAAGAGACTATGCCCTTAAAATCACTCACTAAAGAGACTAGATGATGTAGGGACATGCTTCAAATGACCTAAATCTAGGGCAATTCAAATTTCATTTTTATTTTCATTTTTGGATAATCATTTTGACTCAGGCTAATAGGATTCATATGCTTAATGCATGGGAAATAAAATTATTGGCCAAAATCAGCGAGAAGGGAGGAGGTGTGTTTTCACCATAGCTCTCAAAGGTCAAGCCAAGTTTCTCTGGAAAAGGTGGAAGCCCTCCAATTAAGAGTGAAATAAGATATTGTTGTGCATGCTATTATAAAATAAACACTCATCTAGCTAAGGGGTTGCTAATTCTTTTATCTTGATTTTAAACCTAAGATTTAGGTGAGGTTATGAGTTCTTTATTTTTAGTTTGATTTGCTAAGTTTGGTAAAAGATTAATTTTTTCTTAAAGAGCCTAATCCACATCCAGGCCATACATAAAGCAAGGAAGAAACTAGAAAAAGATGCCACTTAATGTAAAAGCTAAACAAACTATCAATCAATTTATAAAGCTAATCGCAAAAAAGTATAAAAGGCCATTATGGTCGGGCACCACCGCACAAACCCAAAAATAACAAAATGGGTAGCCGAGATCTACCCTTATACAACCTGAATTGCAAATGGATTAAATTATAATTAAACAAGAAATTTATTATTATGGAGGTTTTCAAGGTTTATTTGTTCTTCCTTCTTTTCTTCTTTCTTCTTTGTTCCTTCTTTTGGATGGTTGGAAGGTGGATACTCCAAGGCTTCACATGGTGCATAAGATAGGATCTTATGACCAATTCTCATCCTAATCCCCATAACAATCATTCCAAAATCCTAATTGCACAAATTTACATGAAAAGGAAAAGAATGAAAATCTAACTAACACCTACAAAATAGAGATTAGCTAAAATAAATCACACAAATCCCAAGCATGTATATTGGACTTATCACCCCACACATGGGTGACTAAGTCCACTTGACCTATTATTATGCTTAGGTATAAGCACACACAAGCAAAATCATTTTTTTATTTGCCCCTTAAGCACATCTGATAATAGTTAGACTAAAAGCGTCTTATCATTCATTCTATGAGCCTACATCCTAATATTTAGTCTAAAAATATATCACAAAACAAAATAAACATCAAACCATGCACCACCCTAACCTAAAGCTAGAAGTGGTGACTTAGGCTAATGTGTGTGCTTTGAAGGTTTGTGTGGTATGCTTAGCTATAGTTTTAGGTTCAAATTTTCTAAGTGTGAAAACACGTTCAACTTAGAGGCGGATTTCATTTAAGTTGCTTAATATTTTTGGATTGATTTCATTTCATATTTTGATTAAGTTCAAGTGAATCCTACTATTAATTACTAAGTTATAAAGATAAGGAAAGAGAAGAGAACTTCTCTTTCCTTCCCTAACCTAAGTAATTTATAAAGTAGATTCACATTTTAGTTTTGTTTAGTGAATGTTTTGATTAAGTCTTTTAATTAATCCTAAGTTTAGATAAAATCTAAACAAATATATACAAAAAGAAAGACATTTTAAGATTGAATAAAATGAACCAAATTCACAAAACATACATATCTTCATTTCTTTCCCAACATGTATAATATGCATATGAATGAGTCCTAAGCGTATCTATACACAAAAATGAGAATATTTAACACACTTTATGATGCATGCTAAGTAATTCACTTATGGAAATTTAGAAGTTTAAGATGCATGATTTTCATTAAGTAGAAAATATATTTCTTATCCAATTTTCACATGCACACATGAAAGTAAGAAAGGCATAAGTGAGTACAGCACCATTGTTAACCAGAGGTGTAAGGTACAAGACCTACTTAGGGCTACTTAAAGCTTCATAATCTCAGGGTTGTCCAGACTAATATACCACTTTCCTTAAATACAAACATGTGTACAAAAGAAACAAATTGGAAAGAAAGAATGCAAAAGTTATATTAGTTGATTCATTTTGTTTATGTAATTTATGTGTGTAAGCATAGGTAAACTTCTCAAGTGAAAGCATATGAATGAATAGGATGTGGAATTAGGAAAGTGTTAGGTTATTTTCAAATGAACCATACATCTTACCAACTCCTATTCAAAACTATACTAACATAAAAGAGAAGGGAAACCTATACTAAGCACACCCTTATATCTTACTCACATGCAAGCTTATAATTAAAGTATAAGTAACACACTTTCAGATTTAATATTTTTTTCATATGGTTTTGAAAATAATTTGAATTTAGTTGTGATAATAGCCACTCATATTATTACTTTAGCCAACACATGCAATTTTGACATAAAGTAAACAATTTCATTTTAAATTTGATTTTTAAAAAATATGGATACATGAAACCATATGACATACACATTTAACATGTTGGGGGAAAGAATCAAAGCAATTAAAGCATGTAAACACATTCACTTTAATTAAATCCTAAAGACATTCTTATGAAATAAGAAAGCTTAAAATAAATCAAAGTTGCTTTAAGATGATTTTTGTTTGATTTAGAGTTTGATTTAATTTTGAAAAGGTGAGTTGAGTTTGCTATTACTAATCCATTCCCACATGTGTTTGATATTTTTTTTTCAATTTTTTTACATGATTAGACTCATTTTTATATATTAATTAGGTTAAGGTATGAATTAAGCAAGTTAATTAACCCTTACCTACACCACCTTAGCATAGTTAACCAAATAATTATGAGTCAATGAGATAACATAAAAACTCATAAGAAATTTAAACTTGCAATGTACCTAGTAATAAAATGGTCCTAATGCAATTTGGCTCATAATTAATGGTTAATTAAACTAAGGAGTTTAACTTAAGTAATTTCAAAAAACCCCTTCACATATATGAATTGGGTTTTGATTCCTTAATTGAACTAAGGCTCTTAAACACCTAAGTATCTACCCAAGGTAGATTAATTAAGTTCTGGATTTTTTTAGAATTTTTAGAAATTAATTAAGGGGATAATTAAAGAATTAACCCTTAATTAAGAGGATTAAGGAAAGAAAAAGGGGGTTTAGGGAATAGTTTAGGGGAAATACCCCAAAATTATTCCTTAAGCCTCTTACTCACTAGATCAAACCTTAATCAACCTCAATAAGGGATTAAAACACTAATTCAAACTTTAATTATCCTTAATTAGATTAAAGGAGTAATTAGGAAACACTTTTGTAATTCCCCAATTAAACCTTAAATGAATCCCATGAAAATTAGGGGAGGTAGAGGTCATCCCCTAAAACATACCCAAGAAGTTTGGGATTAATCAGAGGGTTAATTAACAAGTAATTAGCAAAATGAGATTTCCCTTAAAACTTAAAATTGGAGAAAAGCATAATTCAAAATCCATTGAAATCATTTTTAAAATATTCTAGGTTAAATTATATTTCCATAGCATTTTACCTCATATTTTACTGAATTTTATTAAAGTTGACTTAAAATTTTCCCTTTAGATAAATATCATCTTGGGCCTATAAGAACACCTTGCACAATGCAACCCATGGCTCGTGACAAGGATTCTTTGATCAGAGATAATTTTCTTGACTAAGTAGACTAGGGGCCACGATAACTTAGGATGACGGAACCATAAGATCTTGACTATATGTGCCATTATCCCAATATATGCTTTAAGTGAAATGATGACTTCACTCTTTATTCACTATATATTATACATTGGCAGATTGTATTTTTCATTATGAGAATATTTAAGTTATATTCCAGCATTTCAAAGAGATGTATGCTCGATCTCTTTATTCATTATGCAAATTCTGCATAGCAGTCATATATGCCACACACACCTCTAAGACACCAAGTGCATATGAGATATATATGCTCATTTCTAACCTTAATTGAAAGTGCTCTCTTCTTGTGATAAGAGGGGTAATTAACTTTGGAGCCTTGCATCCATAAGAAGTAGAACCCATATCTTAATAAACTCTAACATGATGTTAGGGGAAATTTGGTTGTATACTAATCTGTCTCATGAAAAAACATACTCCTACCTACCTTACCAAAGATGGCAGATTGCATCTTCAAAGGTATTTTTTTCTAAGCGATCAATTACCAAAAGCAAGCGGCTCCACTATCAAATTAATGCTGAAAGGTGATAATTCAAAAAGCAAAAGTACCTATGAAATAAACCAACCCAAGATAATTCCCCACCCTGGCAGTGATACTGAGGATGATGAAGATGAGGTAATACTTTAAAACCCCTAGCTAGCCAGAAGAAAGAAGCTAGTGCTAATAAAGTGGAAAAGTAACTAGACAAAACTCATGGTTCTCTAATAAGGGTACCTGAATACCAAATGTTCAATAAGGCTATGAAAATAACTATAGTACCAAAGGCACATATAAAATCCTTGGCAACTTCAAGAATGGAGAAAATTAAATAGCTGAAAACTTTCTATGTTCTTCCTAGAAGAGACTATAATGAACATGGGATTCTTTTCTATAAGATAGAAGAACGAACCCTAATTCCCATACAAATGTTATTGAAATAAGACAATTTTGAGGAAGAAAATATTTTAATAATGATTCATCAATACTTTTCAACAGCTCAAAAAAAGTTGGTTAAAAATAACATTCAGCATATACAAACAAGCATTCAAGCTCGATTGTTTAAGAGACTATGGCAAGGGGATAATACATAAAATCCCATAGTATATGGGAAATTTACCACATGGAGATTATGATATATTACTTTGGCATCTTCTCCAATAAATTCATGCTATGCCATATCTCATAGAGAAAGAGCCCTTGTGGAATCTTCTAAAGAACGACGGAATGTTTCAAATGAGAACATATCTGAAGAAGAATTAATCATTGACCTCTAGGAGGCCCCAAAGAAATTCGAACAAGGCAATCAAACCATCATTGATGAACTCCAAGAAATCAACTAAAGTACTAA
Organism: Cymbidium sinense; assembly: GCA_021442155.1. Lineage (NCBI taxonomy): Eukaryota > Viridiplantae > Streptophyta > Magnoliopsida > Asparagales > Orchidaceae > Cymbidium > Cymbidium sinense. The sequence continues at coordinate 36,475,788 of CM038230.1, forward strand.
AGAAGAGCCTAGGTTGACCTTTGTTAGTGTAACATCACATCTGAAAGATCAGAGGAGTTAAAAGCACTATGCTGTTAATATAAAGATTACTTTATATGAAATTACCGCAAAATGTCAGGCCTATCACTAGATTTGGTTGTACATAAGCTTGCCATTGAATATGATGTACATTCTATAAAGCCAGCACCAAGGAAAATGCAAAAATTAAAGACCAAGTGCTCATTGAAATCAAAAAGCTCATTGAAGCAGGATTCATCCGGGAAGAGAAATATGTTGACTGGATTGCTAATATCATCCTAGTAAAGAAAAAATGGACAAATCTGTGCTTGCATTGACTCAGGTACTTAAACAAAACATGCCCAAAAGATGACTTCCACTACCCAATGTAGAACTCATGGTAGACAACACATCAAACTATGATATGTTTTCCTACATGGATGGTTCATCGAGCTATAACCAAATTAAAATGGCTCTAGAAGATGAAAAGCATACATCCTTTCACACACCAATCAACATATATTATTGTAAAGTGATTGCATTTGACTTAAAAAAATGTTGGCGCTACATACCAAAGGGAAATGAACCGCATCTTCGATGACCTCATACATAGGTATGTAGAATATTATGTTGATGATTTGGTTGGCAAGAGCAAGAAGCACATCAAGCACTTAAATGACTTAAGAGTTGTATTCGATAGAATTTGAAGTTTCAACCTAAAAATGAATTTGTTGAAATATGTTTTTGGTGTGACTTTCAGAAAACTCTTAGGTGTGTACCATAGAGGGATTGAAATTGATCCCTCTAAAATAAAAGTTATGATGGAAATTCCAACACCTAAATTTTGAAACAATTACACTCACTATAAGGTAAATTAACTTATATAGAAGATTCATTTCTAAACTTTTGAGGAGTTGTTAACCTTTCACCCGATTGATGAAAAAGGGCACACCTTTTATATGGGATGATGCTTGTTAAAAAGCATTTGATAGCATAAAATAATTTCTATTATATCCCCCAATTCTGGCTTCACTAATAACTAGAAAGCCATTGATATTATATACAACAACCTTAGAAGAGTCATTAGGAGCTTTGTTAGCTCACAATAATGAAGAAGAAAAGGAAAATGCCCTATACTATTTAAGCTGACATTTGATAGGAGCCGAAATAAAATATTCTTCTATTGATAAGCAATGTTTAGCATTAATATTTGCTACTTAGAAAGTATGGAACTATATGCTATCACATAAAATAATATTGATATATAAAGTCGTCCCTCTTAAATTCTTAATGACTAGACCTACCCTAAGTAGTCGATTAGCTAAATGGGCAGTCTTATTACTTTATTTATTATAACATATGTCCTAAAAATTCTAAAAAATTGTAAGCTCTAGATAACTTCTTAGCGGCTCACCCCTTATCAGCAAACTCCTCACTCAACGATGAATTTCTTGTTGAACAAATCTTCGAAGTTGAAGAAGCTCAATAATCATCATAATGGAAACTCTATTTTGATGGGGCATCATCAATAAAGCAAGCTAAACCACCTAGTTTACCTATAGTACATGCTTAAATTGGCCTTATATTTGTGACACTGCAAGTTTGTATTCTCTGATATTCATAATTCCTAATGGAACCTCAAATCATCAATGAGGCGAGTATGAAGCATTAATTACAGTTTTAGAGTTAGCAATTAACATGAAAATTAAGAAACTTCATGTTTATGGAGATTCTTAACTTATAATCCAATAAATAGTGGGGACATTTAAGATAAACAAGCTTGAATTGGTGCTTTATCATAAGCATGTCTTGGAACTTCTATAACACATCACTGAAGTAATAAGTACAAGAGTGCCACATCAGGATAATGGCAAAATTGATATATTAGCTAAATTGGCTAAAAAAGTGTCAAACCCTCAGGGAGAGCCAATTACAATAATATTCCAAAGCAGATTAGCATTAGCACCAACCCTCCTACAGGCCTTTAAAGCTAAAAAAATAAAAAGATTTCAATAATAATAGAAGAAGATGACTAGCGAGAATTATTCATCACCTATCTTAAAGGTGGCAAATTGCCAAAGAATAAATCAAAGGCTCATCAAATCTTAAGAATGATACATTATATCAACGATCATTTAACTAAATATGGTTACGATGCTTAGGACCAGATGATGCAAAGATGGTAATTACTGAAGTCCATGAAGGGTTATGTGGTGCACACCAATCCAGTCTTAAAACGAAAATTAAAATCAAATGAATGGGATACCATTGCACTTGTGTGATTTAAGACTACATTAAACATGCCAAAAGATGTTATCAATGTCAAATACATGCAGACACATGCATCGACCACCTAATAACTTACATCCAATAGTGGCATCTCGGCCATTTGAAAGTTGGGGAATTGATATAATAGGTCCAATAGATCCTCCATCATCTAAGGAGCATCATTTCATATTAGTAGCCATTGATTACTTCTCCAAATAGGCAGAAGTAATCCCATTAAAAGAAGTTAAAGTAGACAATGTGGTAAAAAATTTTTGATACCATATCGTTTACAGATTTGGAGTACCTCATAATATTATATCCAATAATGGAACTACCTATAAGAATATCAAAGCCTATCATTTCATTGATAAATACAAGATAGATTAATAATATTCTTCAATATATAATCTAAGATCCAGTGATCTCATAGAAGCTTTCAATAAAATATTGGTTAAATAGCTCAAAAAAATTCTCTCTAAAAATAAAAGAGAATGGCATGAAAAATTAATACAAGTCTTGTGGTCATATAGTATCACATACAAAATTGCTACACAAACAACACCATACTCCTTTATTTTTGGAGAAGAAATAATACTTCTTGAAGTAGAGCCACCTTCACTCCGTATAATAGTTCAAAATGAACTCACAATGGAAGAAGTGTTTGGATGACTTGAAGAGCTAGAAGCTCCCGATAAAGTATGATTCCAAGCCCAACAAAATCTAAAATATATAGAGTAAGAATGACCTGAGTTGATGACTACATAGTTCATCCAAGAAGCTTCAAAGTAGGTGAATTAATACTAGTACGTAGAAGGCCTATATTTCCACATCAATGAGTTGGTGGAAAATTTGATCCAAATTGGGAAGGGTCATACATGGTTTAAGAAGTATATGAAGGGGAACCTTATTAGCTCATTGATGCTTAAAGAATAAAACCTATGCCCTCTTTAAATAGATAATATCTTAAGAGATATTATGCATAATTATTAAAGGTATTATTCTTTACAAATACAAGAGTCAAAATTAACTCTGAATCTATCAAATTGAAGGGATACTCTTTGTTGGAAGAATGAGAAGAATGTATTCATCTCAAAGAAAATTCTCCTATCGATAGGGGCAATTTTATAAGCCTTGTAATGCAAGAAAATTCTCTATTAAAGAAACTCTCTCCAATCAATAGTTGTCCCGAATACAGATCCATCATGTCCAAAGAGACTAGATCAGATCCATCATGCTTAAAGAGGCTAGATTAGATTCATCATGCCTTAAAGGGTTAGATCTAAATTTAAACCAAGATTCATCATGCCCAAAGGGGCCAGATCTAAATTTAAACCAAGATTTATCATGCCAAAAGGGGCCATATCTAAATTTAAACAAAGATCCATCATGCTTCAAGGGGCTGGATCTAAAGTTAAACTAAGATCTTATGGTGAAATTTTATATAATTTCTAAAGAATAAAAATATATACTTCCATCTTCACTCTATGCGGGATAAAATGAGGATGGAAATATACATATGTTCTTTTTATGCATTTTTAACACCACGTAGTTCCACAGATATTCTTATTGAGGATGATCGAGTACAACATTGAGGAGAGGTGTACTATCTCGAAAGATAGAGGTCACCACCCTACAATGGACCTAATCACCTCAACAAAGACTCCTAAGGACAATGGGTCTGCATATGTACCAGATATTTTTCCCTTACTTTACACGAAAAAGTAAAGTAGGGTTTATTTTTATCAGGATCTTTAAGTTTTCTACAGGGGCAAGCCCCATAGTTAATTACATCCTAAGGAATGAGATCCCTTAGAAATACTCTCGATTAAGGTAGATGATCATTATCTCCAGAGATTTCAAAAGATAGGACTATTAATCGATTAGTTTATTTTGGAAGATCAAATGGGTTTGATCAAATAGAGGGAGTTATTATCGAAGCCAAAGGATGATAAGTAGGAGATGCCCACGATGCTAGAAAACCTAGCGAGCATCTCAAGCTATCTTATGGTTAGGCTTTACATTTTTGAAATTGATTTAATTTATTTGAGTAAAATTTTTCATTAGAAATTTAAGGCTTATGATTCCATAACACAAGATTAGGGAAATGCCTAAGAGGTGAAGATTTATACTTATGGCCCACAAAGGGGAGAAGCAATCTCATAACCTAAATCTAGGGAGCTTTGGCGAGGGCTAAAAGCACAACTTAAATCTAAGGAAAAAATGGGTATTTGGTTTGCCTCCACAAGAGAAGACAAACCACCCGACTGCTTGGACTTACAACCAGGGGTTACTAATTTCTCCTACGATTTTAAATTTATGTAGGCAAGTCATATGCTTTATGTAATATAGCTAGGTTATTATTTATTTAGAAAGAGATTAAGTCCTTAAACTCACTCTTTAAAGAGACTAGATCATATAAGGGTATGCTTCAAATGACCTAAATCTAATGCAATTCAAATTTCATTTTATTTTTGGACAATCATTTTGACTTAGGCTGATAGGAATCATATGCCTAATGCATGAGAAATGAGATTATTGGCCAAAATCAACGAGAAGGGAGGAGGTGTGTTTCCACCATAGCTCTCAAAGATCAAGCCAAGTTTCTCTAGTAAAGGTGGATGCCCTCCAATCAAGAGTGAAAATAATATGCATTTGTGCATGATGTTATAAAAGAAGTACTCATCCAGCTAAGGGGTTGCTAATTCTTTTATCTTGATTTTTAGCCTAAACTTTAGATGAGATTATGATTTCTTTATTTTTAGTTTTGAATTATTAAATTTGGTAGAAAATTTATTTTTCCCCCTAAGAGCCTAATCCACATCCAAACCATATATAAAACAAGAAAGAAACTAGGAAAAGGATGCCACTTAATGCACAAGCTAAACAAATCATCAATCAATTTATAAAGCTAATCATAAAAAAATAAGAGGCCATTGTGGTCGGGTACCACTATACAAACCCAAAAATAAATTGGGTAGCTGAGCTCTACCCTTATACAACCCAGATTATAAATGAATTGAATATAATTAAGCAAGAAACTCATTCTTATGGGGGTCTTCAAACTTCATTTCTTCGTTCTTCTTTTCTTCTTTCTTCTTCTTTTCTTTTTTATTCTTTGGTTCCTCTTTTGGATGGTTGGAAGGTGGATGCTCCAAAGGCTTTACATGGTGCATAAGATGAGATCTTATGACCAATGCTCATCCTAATCCCCATAACAATCATTCCAAAATCCTAATTGTAAAAATTACATGAAATGAAAAAGTAAATCTAGCTAACACATGTAAAACAAAGATTAGCTAAACAAAGAACAAAAAATTCCAAGCATATATATTGGACTTATCACCCTACACATGGGTGACTAAGTCCACCTGGCCTATTGGATTATGCTTAGGGGAATAAACACCTACACAACAAAAGCATTTATATTTTTATTTATCACAACTCCCCTTAAGCACAATCCCTTGTAGAATATAATGGTTAGACTAAGACCGCCCTATCATTCATTCTACGCACCTTCATCCTGACATCTAGACTAAAACATATATCACAAAATAAAAGTAAACATCAAACCATGCATTGTCCTAACCTAAAGCTAGAAGTGGTGACTTAGCCTAATGTGTGTGCTTTAGAGGTTTGTGTGGTATGCTTAGCTATGGCTTTAAGTTAGAATTTTCTAAGTATGAAGAATGTTAAACTTAGAGGAGGGTTTCATTTAAGTGATTTAATTATTTTGGATTGATTTTATTTTATGCTTTGATTGGGTTCAAGTGAATCCTACAATTAATTACTAAGTTATAAAGAGAAAGAAAGAGAAGAGAACTGCTCTTTCCTTCCCTAACCTGAGTAATTTCTAAAGTGGGTTCATGTTTTAATTTTGTTTAGTGAATGCTTTAAGTGTTTTAATTAATCCTAAGTTTAGATAAACTCTAAATAAACCTATTCAAAAAGAAAGGCATTTTAAGATTAAGTAAAATGAATTAAATTCACAAAACATACATCACTCCATTTCTTTCCCAACATGTATAACATGGATATGAATGAGTCCTAAACATATCTATACATACAAATGGGAATGTTTAGTGCACTTTATGATGCATGCTAAGTAGTTCATTTAAGAAAATTTTAATGTTTATGTTACATGATTTTCATTAAGTATCAAACGGGTTTCTTATCCAATTTTCACATGCACATATAAATGTATAAAAGGCATAAGTGAGTACGATGCCATTATTAACCAGGGGTGTAAGGTAAAAGACCTACTTAGGGCTACTTAAAGTCTCGCAACCCCGGGGTTGTCTAGACTAATATATCACTTTCCTTAAATACAAGCATGTGTATAAAAGAAATGAATGGAAAAGAAAGAATGTAAAAGTTTGTGTTGGTTGATTTATTTTTAATTATGCAATTTATATGTACAAGTATAGGTATCCTTCTTAACTAATAGCATAGGAATGAATATGATATGGAATTAGGCAAGTGTTAGGTTCTTTTCAAATGACCTATACACTTTGCTAAATCCTATTCAAAACTATGTTAAAAGAGAGGAGAAGGAAAACCTAAACTAAGCATATCCTTATATTTTACTCACATGCAAACTTATAAATAAGATATAAGTAATACACTTTCAATTTTGATAATTGATTCATATATTTTAAAAATAATTTGGATTCAATAGTGATAATAGCCACTCATATTCTTACTTCAGTCAACATATACAATTTGACATAAAGAAAATATTTTTATTTTAAATTTGATTTTTGAAAAGCATGAATGCATTAAGTCATATGACACACATATTTATCATGTTGGGAAAGAACTAAAGACTAAAGCAATGAAAGCATGTAAACACATTCACTTTAATTAATTCCTAAAGATAATCTTATGAAATAAGAAAGCTTAAAGTAAATTAAAGTTTATTTAATATGATTTTTGTTTGATCTTGAATTTGATTTAATTTTGAAAATGTGAATTGAGTTTGTTGTTCCTAACCCATTCTCACATGTTTTTGATATTTTTGTTCAATTTTTAGATGATTAGATTTATTTTATATTTTGATTAGGTTAAAGTATGAATTAAACATGTTAATTATCCCTTAACTACACCACCTTAGCATAGTTAATAAAATAATTATAAGCTAATGAGATGACATAAAACCTCACAAGGAATTTAAATTTGTAATGCACCTAGGAAGAAAGGAGCCTAATGCAATTTAGCTCATGATTAATGATTAATTAAGCTAAGGGGTTTAACTTAAGTAATTTCAAAACACCCCTCACACATATGAGTTGAATTTTGAATTTCTTAATTGAACTTAGGCTCTTGAACACCTAAGCATTTACCCCAAGTAGATTAATTAAGTTTTGGAAAGTTTTAGAATTTTAAGAAATTAATTAAGAGGATAATTAATGAATTAACCCTTAATTTAGAGAGGATTAAGAAAGAAAAAGGGGGTTTAAGGAATAGCTTATGGGAAATCCCCCAAAATTATTTCCCAAACCTCCTGTTCACTGTAATAGATCTTAATCAACTTCAACAAAAGATTAAAACACTAATCAAATCCTTAATAAACCTTAATTACATTAAGGTATAATTCGAATATGAATTAGCAATTTCCCCAATTAAGACACCAATAAATCCCAAGAAAATTAGGGGAGATAGAAGTCATCCCTAAAAATATACTCAAGAAGTTTGAGAATAATTATTGGATTAATTAAAGGGTAATTAGCAAATTAATATTCCTAATAAATCTCAAATTTAGAGAAAAGAAGTATTCAAAAATAATCAAAATTAATTTTAGAATATTCTATGTTTAATTATCTTTCTAATGCAATTTATTTCATATTTTTTGATTTTCTATGTTGAGATATGAATTTTAGAAGTTTAGGAAATTAATTAGAAATAGATAAATCCTAATTAAATCCTTAATCCCTACGGCGTGCCACGCATGAGCTAACGCGACATCCCTTTACATGTCGCACCTTCCCATTGGCTACTTAAATATTTCATCGTAGTGCCGCATGGCGGCAGTGCTACACACTTTTCCCTCAGCCATCTGATCAAGGATCAGACGGCTGAGATTGAAGTCGCGGATCAGAGGGGATAAAATTAAATATAAAGCATGTTTTGATCTCTGCCATCCATCCAAAATGCGTGGATGGACAGCCAGAGATCCTTCCTTGTTCTTTCGTGTAAAAAATGGGGACTGTCCACTTTCAAAGAGAAGATCAGAGCTCGATCAAGCTCGAATTGGATTGGAAATCAACCCACACCATCTAAACCTAATGGCAAGCACATCTAACTATTAAAATTCCATGGGATTAAAATTTCTTTCACAAAGCTCCACACCACATTGAGTTTAATGGTTAGAAATGGCATACCTCATTGGAGGTGATCACCGACACTCAATTCCCTTGGAGACGCTTCGTCTAGTTGAGATGAAGCTTTGGTGAAAGTTTGAGAGGCTGAGGTTGAGTGGATCTTCTTATGGGTCACCTCCTCCTTAGCTTGAGCTCAGTTTTGATTGAAATGGATCTCCCCTTGCTTCAAGAACTTGGAAGAGAGCTTAGGCAAGCTCGATTAGGTTCTCTGATGGAGTGTACAAAAGGAATTGCACTGATTTTGAGTGTGGCGAAAGTTTGCAATGCAATGGACCTCCCCTATTTTCAAAAGATGAAAATCGAGAAATGGAAATTTCAATCTCCCTCGAGGAAGCTTAGGATCACTTGCAAATGGCTCTTATGACTCTCTAGACTTTAATCGACAATGGCTCCGTTGGAATTGAAGTGATTTAGGGGGAGTATATCTCCCCCAATGGAAATCAGACGGCCGAAGCTTCACTTATCATTTTGGATCAATTGCCTTGATTTAGAGGGTTGTTTGAGCTATTAGAGGTGCTATGTGATTCATTTAAGTCAAGGAGTGGATTAGTGAAGTCCCCATATGCTCCATTTGAGTGGAAACATGATTTCCATGTGTCCATTTCCATGCACATGGTTGGTTTGGCCCTTGGGTCAAGTTGGGCTGACCCAAACCCATTAAGTTGGGTGCGCCACCCTCCCTAGTGTTCACTTGACCTATTAGGAGAGTATCAAGTAGGTATGAAGAAGGTTTGACCAAATTCTAAGCAGAATTGGACAAAATTTGTTCTATGGCCTAGGGGTAAAATTGTCATTTAGCTAATTTTTGAATTTGGATATGTTGGGTATGTTGAGAAAATAGGTTTGGCGAAGTTTCATTGGATTTGGAGTTCATTTGGTATGGTTTGGCTCATGTTGACCCATTTAGGTCAAAATGGGTCAACTTGGGTCAAGTTGACCAATTGGTCAAATTGGGTCAAACTAAGGGTTGGGTCAAGTTCATATGACCATTTGAAATGTTTTGTTGGCTTTGGTTTGATTCAATTTAGTTTAGGTTTGAATTTGGTTCATATGACTTCATTTAGGTCAAATGGGTCAAGTTGACCAATTTGAGCCATTTGACCTATTTGAGCTAGGTCATGGGTAGGTTTAGGTTTGGTTAGTCATATGAACTGGATTGGTATCTTTGTTTCCAATCAATTTTGGTTAAGTTTGAATTTGGCTCAATATGACCCTTTAGGTCAAGTTGGGTTCAAGGTCAATTGGTCTAGGTTAGGTCTAGTTGGCCAATTGAGGCTTTGGTCAACTCCGACAAGTGATTTGGAATGAACTTGACCCATTAGTTTCAATCAATTTGGCTTAGATCAAATTTTGACACATTTTGACCTTTTAGGTCAAGTTGAGTCAACTTGGGTCAAGTGGCCAATTGGGCTATGTTAGGCTCAAATGTTGACTTGGTCAAGTTCAAACATAGGTCATGAATGAACTTAGATCATTGGTTTTAATCAATTTGGCCTATGGTAGATTTTTGGCTATGTTGGGTTTCATTTTGGCTAAGTGTTGACTTAGTCAACCCTTAGGTTTGACTTGGTTTGACCCAATTTTAGTTATTGATCATCTCATGATGATTGTTGATCATGATAAGAGGCATAGATAGGCTTAGTTCAATCCTATTTGGTTAAGATTAGAATTTAGCTCAAAAGGGTACTTTAGGTCACTTTGGGTCAAGTGAGCCTAAGTGGGTCAAATGGCTTGGTCAAAGCTTGATTTAAGTTTGATTGATCTTGTATATGGACTTATGATTGAACTATAAATTCATTTGCAAGTGGTTTAGAGTCCAAGGAGTTTTGATTCATTTGACAATTTCAAGTTCAAAGGGTGAACATGAAATGGATTTTGGCTTGATTTTTGTATTGAATTTTGGTTAAGTGATTGAAGTTTGTATTTATATTTGGATTCATGATTATAGGATTGATTGAATCATGAAGAAAAATTAAGAGTTTGGCTTGATTTGAAGTTGATTTGGCTAAGTTCAAGATTTTGACTTGAAAGATAGGTTAGATTTTAAATGAGTTTGAGTTTGAGTTTTAGATTTAGTTTGATTGATTTATATTTATATTTCATTTATATATGTGAATATAAATGAGAATATAAATGGGTTATGAGAAAATTTCAAGGATTTAAAGTGATCTGATCATGATCTAGGCTAAGTCCTTAATAGGAAATTTAAAGGACTTGGGAAATTTTGGAGTTTGGAACTTGAATTTTGAATTTGATTTGATTGATTTGAATTTACATTTAATTTATATATGTGAATATAAATGAGATTATAAATGAGTTATGAGAAAGCTTCATGAGTTTGAATTGATTTGAACATGATTTAGGCTAAGTCCTTAAGAGAGAAAATTAAGGGACTTAGAAAATATTTGGAGTTTGGATTTGATTTTTGAGTTTAGTTTGATTGATTTGAATTTATATTTCAGTTATATATGTGAATATAAATGAGTTATGAGAAAATCTCATGGGTTTGAATTGATTTGAAGATAATTTTGGCTAAGTCTTTAAGAGGGAATTAAAGAACTTAGGAAAGATTTGTGAAATGATTTTAAATTTTGGATTTAGTTTGATTGATTTAAATTTATATTTTATTTATATATGTGAATATAAATGAGAATATAAATGAGTTGTAAGAAAATTTTATGAATTTGAATTGATTCGAAGATAATTTTGGCTAAGTACATGAAGGGAAATTAAGGACTTAGAAAAGATTTTGACATAGGAATTTCAACTTAGACTTCAATCATGGATTTCAATCATGTGTTTCAATCATGTGACATTGATTTGAATTTATATTTCATTTATATATGTGAATTTAAATGAGAATATAAGTGAGTTATGAAAAAATTTCATAAATTTAAATTGATTTGGATATGATTTAGACTAAGTCCTTAAGAGGGAATTAAGGACATAGGAAATATTTTAAACTTGGAATTTCAATCATTGGTTTCAATCATGGGTTTCAATCATTGATTTCAATCATATGGTATTGATGTGAGCTTAAAAAAAATCAAATGAGATTGATTTGGAGTTTGAGAAATTCAATTAGGATTGATTTGGAATTTGACATGAAGGAAGGAAGGTGCAGAGTGGTTCAAGCTAAGGGTAGGAAAATTTTCCTAACACCCCTAAGGCATGAATTATTCCTATGGCTAACTCTTATAAGTCTCTAGGGCTAGGTTCAGTGTCCACCTAATCACTAGATGTGTCTTAAGACTAAGGAACTCTTAAAGTCTTAGAAAAGTCCTATGTCTAAGATGGAGGGGTTGAGAGCTCATTCTAAAAACAAGGTCAACAGATCCATCATATCTAAAAGTGTCATATCTAATAAATCATGATCCATCATGCCATAAAGGGCTGGATCTTAACCCAAACTCAGGTCCCATCATTCCACAAAGGGCTGAATCTATATCCAAATTTTAGATTCCATCATGTTTGAAGGAACTGAATCTAAATCTAAACTTAAACCCAACATGCCCATATGGATAGGATTATACCCAAAGGGCCGGGTCTAATCATAAAAATATGGATTCAATATGTTCAGCCTAAACTCTATGAAACTAGACGAGATTAAATCAAGAGCCTACAAGTACATCACATTTACAAGTTCATATATTACTTCTTTTTTATAAATCCTATGAATTTATATGCTTCTCTTATCCAAATTTATTATAGATTGGCTACAATGTTCACCTAAAAAGGGGCAGATGATATGCTTTCTACTGAGCTCATTGAGGACTAGATATGGGCCACTATTGAAGCCCATGATCCACATTATGTAGTCAAATTACGTGATTGACTATTATGGCATTATGATATGTTGATGGATAGAGATTATTTTGAGGATTCATTTGCTCGATCATCATGCATTCTACCTGTTGATTCAAAGCTTTCATAAGGTCATGAGCTTGCTGATGGGAAGCGAAGACACATTCACGATGTTTCCTTGAGTGGGTCTACCTGTAGATGTTGTTCTGACATAATGCATTCTACCTGTAGCGAAAGAATCTTTAGCTAGTTGTAGTTGTTGTTTTGTCTACGTGCATAGTCAGACTTTTGGGTTATCACATATTACACCATGAGGCAAAAGATTGAGATCCAAAGTTAGTATTAGGCACACCCATGTTAACTGTCAGTGGCTATGTATACTAGGTGTGCCATCACTTACAGATGCATGGTGACATCCTCAGGAGGGATAACATAGATCATGCAGTATGCACATTACTATGAGGAGTACATGTCTCTAGATCATGAGATTTTTCAGTATCAGCCAACTGATCAGCATAGGAGAGGAAGTCATGTATACTCCTCAAGTCTCCATCATGCTCTAGCTCACTACTAGAGATTATTCAGAGAGTGGAGATCAGGTCATAGGTGACGGGGCATAGTTACTCTAGACACATGGTCTAAGAGTTTTCTTGATTTAGTATTATGTTTGCCTCATTTCGCATGATTAGAGGATCCATTTACTATGGGATTTCATTCAACTAAAAATTCATTTAGTACTAGGATTGAGCTAGAAGGAAGAGTTAGTTTATGGTGAATCTTAGCATGAGATGTGAAAGAGGAGCAGCCTTTAGTGGCTTTTATTGCCACTTGGCTATGTTATTTTGTATTTCCATTACACAGTAAACTTTTCCATCTTTCCACTTTCTTGATGGCCAGCTTACTTGCACATGGTGAGAGGATAACACTAGTTTCAACATCATTAGCCTACTTATATCATGGATTAGGTAGAGTGAGCATGATGACTGACTCATGATGCTATGACGTAGAAGATCATTGGCACTACTTACATGGATGAATTTATGCACATATATCAGGAGCTTAAAGTTGTCCTGAGATGCCATCCTATTTCAGAGAGCAGTGTTTCCCAATGATCATGTAGTTGAGAGGGCTATAGTCACCTTAGACAAAGATCAGATCCAAACCTTCATGTTTGCTCTATCAAGCTGAGCTTTTAGATCATTTATAGATCATTTTTTCATAGTATTCCTTCTCAGAGCTTGGTTAGAGATTTATATATTTTTTCAGTGATAGAGGAATTCCATTACTAGTATTAAGGTAAAGATACAAATGTATAATAAAATACCTCATTAAGTTGAGAGCTGCTTGGATTTGTTACCAACATCATGAATTTATGATATTAGAGGGATACAATTCCAATAGGGTGGCTAGACAATACAGCTTCACTTTGGTTTTTCCCATATATAGATTACCATAATATTGGATATAACATATACTCATTCCCTGGGGAAGCTCCCACTATTTGTTCATTTAGCAACAGCTTCTATAGCATAGGCTTTCTCACTTCACCTATGGACTAGTATAAGTTTTTGTGTGGCTCCATAGGAGACTCACACAAGAGTTAGTCACCTATCGCTACTGTGGATTTTCCATACCTTATCTTCCTTCTTGGAGCTAGGCTTTCATATATATAGTAATAGATTGGGGAGAGCCAAACTGATATGACATTTGCATTCCCCCCAACACATGACTCATGCTCATAAGAGATCATCAGATGAGCTAGGCAACATTAGGAAGCCACAACAAAAAGGCTTCATCTACTAAGAAGAGAGATGATAGAGACATTCATAGTCCCATGATAGATGGTGATGATATGAGAGTAGCAGGGATAGATGAGCCTACTTATATTCCCATCCCACTAGTAATAGCAGAGCCACCTGCAGGACAGATGGACAATGATGTCAAGTTGGTATTATCAACAGACACTAGTGTTGCTCCCCAATGTCTATCCAACCTGTCAATAGTGACCAAATGCATATTTAATAAGACCCACATATACAAGAATCTGGCACTCTGATGATTAGCCATGAGCTGCACTTATTATATTTGACTTGGGTGATAGTGAGTGCCACTTGAAATGATTTCTCAAATATAAATTCTTATGCAGAGAGCCATTATATTCCTAGATTGAGAGATATAGCTCAGAGGCTATCTTGTTTGGAAATCTCATGTTTTGTCTCTAGAATATGCCATAGGCCCTCAGATTCGTTACATTACGGCTCTTCAAAGAGCATATGCCATATAGTGATGGCATTACACCATCTGCTTTTAAGTGTTGATCCGAAAGTCTTGCTTGAGCTTTTTGGCTTCTATGTGGAGGCTAACTCTTCATTGGATTGTGTTGCCGACTTGGGTCTTGAAGTAAGAAAGGTACAACTCTAGGAATCCCTATGCAAAGATGTTGAGTTTAGGATATTCTCATTATATAGTACATATCAGGAGGTCTTGTTAGATACAATCACTATTGTAGAAGCCTCACTCAACACCACTTTGCATCAGGTCTCTCTAGTTCGCCAAGACTTCAAGCATAGTCTTAGAGCTTTGAGATCCTACTACAGAGAGCTATCTAGAGAAAAAATTAAGCTCCTTGACATATCTGTCGAATTGAGAAAATTATAAATTAGAAGATAGTATCTATTAGTAAGGAGATCTATGGTTAGACAGGCTGTCAAAGCCATAGAGGAGGACAACTCACAGATAGATGCTTAGGTGATCAAACTTGAGCAGCTTCTTTCCTCATTAGTACATGACCATGAAGATGCCCTTTAACATCTCTATGAAGCTAGGGAGAGGCATTCTACAATGATCTATAGAGCTTATACAAACTCTATCTATATTAGAGAAATTTAGGCTAACCAGTTATAACTACAATCTCTTTTATGTTATTGTCTTACATGATAAAATGAAAGTGATTAAAGATTTTCAAAATCTATGTTTTTCTCTTCCTATCATATTGCTACATATAATAAATAAGAAGGAAATAAATGCATCATGTCCTATCAACATGACACATTCATTGGGGGTCAATTTTGTTTGCATCTAAAAAAAGTATATATAATAATGATAAATAAAAGAAAATAAAATTTTGACCATAGTGTTGTGGCATTACAATCATAGCGCCTAGGGATTGTTATAAATTTTGAGAAAGATAATTATCCCAGCTAGGTGTTTACTTAAGTGGCATAATTCCACAATGCTGCAATCCTAGTGCCAATGCGCTACAACGATAATCTACAGTTTAAAAAGATAAGAAAATTAACTCTTTCCTGCTCACTAACTCCTCAGCAGTTACAACTGCCTAAATGTGAGTGGGAGGATGATTAAAGATACAATAAACTACCTATTAGATGGGGCAATTACCCAAGAATACTTATAAAAGTGGGTGGATAGTTCCCACTCTCCCTTCTAGAATTTTTTTCTCCATCTTTAGCACTCTCATTCTCCCTACTGTTAATTTTTTGCATTTCCTCTCTCCATAGTGAACTTCTCATCATTGTGCAAGGACAACGAGGGCACTCTTCTATTAGACGAGGCAAGCACAAGATCTACCACCATGAATTTCAAGTTAAATTCTTGGTCATGTTTCTTTTATGAAATTCTTTCTCACTTAAAATAGATTGTCACAGTCGATCTTGGGTCCTGTGGCAAATTAAGAAGCAAATCTCCATTGATCTTGGATCCAGAGTGAAGAAGATTGTTTTAGAACCCCTAAATTCTAGAATCTTGAATGTTGAAAATCTCCACCATTAAGCTTGGTTCTAATGCAAGAAGAACACCCTCCATCTGTCGATCTTGTATCTGAAATAAGGGAGAAGAGTGCATTTTTACTAAATATGTAAAAATCAAGCACTATTGAGGTGTTATGCTGCTAAATTTTCATAAGGAAACTATTAAAATCCCTAAGAATTAGGTGCTATGCTCTCAGGAATGAAATCTTGAATGCTCCATTCCATAGCACCGAGGTGCCAAGCTCTTAGGATTTAATATCATCTTTGTCATGCCACAATGCTGAACTCTCAAATTTGATATCTTTAAAATAGTGCCACGGTGTTGTTCACATATCATCGAGATGCTTTATCCTAAAATGCTCCTTTTCATCATTAAACTTAATTCCAACATGAAATTACACCCTCCCTTCATTGATCTTGGATCCAGAGTAAGTGAAAAGAGTGCTAATACACCAAGAAAATTGTGAAAATTAGCACTACTAAAGCATTATGACACCAAAATTTGAAAATTTTCTACAAAAAATATTGACTCTTAAACATCAGTGAAATAGCATCACGGTGCTGTAGGCCCAACACCAATTGGTTGTGTCCCTGGGAAAATTAAGCTTAGGTAGGCATCTCACAGCACCACAGTGTTGGTATCCTAGTGTCAAGGTGTTGTGTTCTCAAAATGGACACCCAATTGATAATATTAAGGCATTCATATCATAATATAAATTACACTTACAACGTCATTGCACTACAAATATAGCACCAAGGCATTGAGCTCTCAAGCTTTTGAATATATCATTTTCAGCTTAAAAGCACTGAAGCACTAGTTTATCAGCACCGAGGCGTTGAGCCCCTAATGTTGAGCAGAAAATTTTTATTCTTGAAAATGTAAACCTATAGCATTATATAGTGACAAACACAAAGGAATAGAAATTAAAAAATATATCTTTATTAAATAAATAAATATATTATAAAAATTATTATAATAAAATATTAACATCAATGAAACTGCGCCACAGTGCTATAAGCCCTACACCAAGGCACTACATTATCGGGAAAATTAAGCTTAGACATGCATCTCGCAGCATCACAGTGTTGGTATCCCAATGCCAAGGTGTTGTGTTCTCTAAATGGAGACCTAATTGATAATATTAAGGCATTCATATCATAATCCAAATAATACCCACAGTGTCATGGCACTACAAACATAGCACCAAGACACTGAGCTCTCAGATTTTTAAATCAATCATTTTCAGCTTAATAGCACTGAGATGCTAGTTTATCAAGAGCCCCTAATATTGAGCAAAAAATTTTTATTCTTGAAAATTTTAATTATGGAGCATTCCATAGTGATAAACTAAAAAAGTATAAATGAAGAAAACACATTTTTATTAAATTAAAAAGAAATCTATTGTAAAAAAAATATTACAATGAAAAATAAAAACAAAAAAAGAGAAAATACAAAATAAAAGAAAAAAAAGGGGAAACCACTTGTCATAATTATCTTTCTCCTCTTCTATTTCTAGTTCCAACGTGGTAGTTACATAAGAGGGATATTGAATAGCCATAGGAAAAAAAAACTTAACTTGGATCCCCAAGGCCATAATTTTTAAACATATGGACTAGTGTTGTATTTAACTAGGCCATATAAGAAAATTATTTATGTTGATGATCCATGTGATAATTAAAACTTTTTTCTAAAGCCTGTTGCTTGCACTACTCTCACCCACCTATCTCCTTAAATTTGAGATTTGCTGGTTTGAGGATTTAGAGGATTGGGGTCGAGGTCGTAGGACATGTGAGCTCTCTCCCACTTCATACCTAGAACCAAACCCCTCGATAAGTCTTTTCGTTAAAAGATCCTTTTGAATAAGAACTTCTTCATCAAGCTCTCCTAACGCACCCGATGTAGTGCATAAACCATAAATAAGAAAGGGATGACTACACCCTATAGTAGTACTACCCTTAAGCATATTACAAATAGAATTGAAAATAATCTCCCCTATATCAATTATAAAGCCTTTTTGAATTACAAAACTCAAAATGACCCTATCTTTGATTACCTTACTAATATTACTAGTGAGCATTGGATTGACATAAACAAAATAGTTCAAAGCCTTAGACTCTATCGTTAGGCCAATGGTAGGAAAGTTAATGATTATTTCTTATCTTCATTTTCACTAGATGTTGGCATTCCTACCAATGAGAAAATCAAATATTTCATCAAAATCTGAGTGCTCTTTATGATAGGACATATATTGATCGCACGCCACATTTGGCAATTTGTAATATGTGTTCATGGCAGTGCTATTGAAACTTACCAGTTTCCCTTGAATAAAGACTTTATTGTCCAGGTGCTTCTTTACATTGGAAAATTACTCTCACACCATGGGTATGACGCATGAGCTGCTCTCGTAGGCTAGTTTTACCCAATAATGATCATTGATTATTCTTTCTACACTTCTACCCAGGTTGTAGAAGCTCCTTTTCAGGATGAGATGCTTGTGAGTGAGGGCGTGCTGATATCTCTCTTTAGCTTCAAGCTAATAAACCTATTAGCCTCACTCGAAGGCACCCTCCTCTTGTTAACGAGCCTCTTGAGTGGCATGATTTCTTTGATTTAAGAGAAATCTATGTGAGAGAGAGAGCTGAGGGATATATATATAGAGAAGAACTGCATAACAAAAATTTTCATAGTAGTAGATATCTATTTATTAGTCAGGCATAGTGTTGTGATGCCACATATGAGCACTAGGCTCTCGGGTTCTGAAGCAGGGAACTACCATCGCAGCGCCCACATGCAGCACCTTGGTGCCGATCAGCTCATCCATCAGCTATTGCTCTTATTAAAAGATAATATTATTTATAATAAATTTCGTAACTGACATCGTACAAAAACATGCATCAAATTAATGTAGCACCGCCATGCTCTGACCAAGCACCGAGGCACCAATCAAAAAGTTTATCTTTTACTCATAAAGTGCTAGTACATCTGCCAGTCATTCTAAACCAACTTTTGACTGGTGTTGTAGCGCCAAACCATTAATGCATAGACACTTTTCAAACAATCAACCTAACCAATTGTTGACCTCACTTTTGGAGTGAGGATTGACTCATTCTAGCTTAGACTTAGGAGCCTCCTAGACACTAGAACTTCCCCAGTCATAGGTCACTTCTAGTGATTAATGGAATACTAAACCTAAACCTAGAGACTTTAAAATGATAAGCCTTAGGCTTAGGTTATACCTTAGGACCAAAGGAAATCTACATATCCTATGACCTAAATCCAATCCCAAATCAATCCAATCAAAACCCGATTGAATTCCATTTCATATCTAAGCTCCAAGCCAAATGATCTAGATCTAAACCTAATCCTATCCTAAATCCATCCTATGGACTTAACCCAAAAGTCCTTCAATCAAGCCTAACTCAATTGACTTTCACAAAAGCAATCCAACCCTTCAAACCATCATTTCAAACTCTTCCAAGATCTACAATCAAGCCAACCAAACCAAACCAATTCAATCAATCCAAGTTAGCCCATTGAACCCAAAATGTCCAAATGAGCCAAAATCCAATTAAACCCAAATCAGTTGCAATCAAAGCCACTAATCAATCCTAAATCAATCATCAAACTCAATTCAACCTAATTTAGCCCACAACCAACTCAATTGACCCATTAAGCTCACTTGACCCAATGTGACCTAAATGACCCACTTGAGCCAAACTCTAATCCAACCCAAATTGGTTTGAACTAACCCATTCAAAATCTTCTACAATGATTTTTGATCACCCTTGATTGTCCAATTGCAATCAATTACATCAAACCAAACTAATTTGATCACTTGACCCAAGTTGACCCAATTAGCCTACATGAACCAAATCTAACCAAACTTCATTCCAAACCCAATTAATTGAAGCCAAGGATTCCTACCAACTTTAAATTAATCCTTGAATGTGATTAAACCATCAATTGAGTCAAACAAAGTCCAATTGGCCTCTTGACCCAAGTTGACCCAATTTGACCTAAAAGACAAAATTGGGCCAAATCAAATCCTAATCAAAATTGATTGCAACTAATGACTCAAATCCATCACAAATTTATCATTGAACATAATCAAATCCTTGGTTGAATACAAATTGACCAAGTCAACCTAATTGACCAATTTAGCCTAAATTGACCTAAATGGCCAAATTGGCCTAAATCATAAATAAATCCATATTAATTGAAATTAAAATTTACAATCATCTTGAAATCATTAATTTAACCTAAACTAATACCTAACCCAAGCCAATTTGGTCAATTTGACCAAATCAGTCAACTTAGCCCATATGACCCATATGAACACATATGAGCCAAATTCAAACCCAATCAAAATCAAATCAAACCAATTGAATCCAAACATCCCAAATAATCATTTAAACTTGTCTCAACTCATGGTTTGACCCAATTGATCAATTGGTCTACCTAACTCAACCTAGCCCAATTTGGCCTATATGAGTCAAATTGAGCCAAACCCACTCAAACCAAGCCCAAACCCATTCAAACTTGGCATGACCCATTCTTGGGTCACCATGGGTCAGCCCAAATCAAACCAAACCTAAACTAAACCCGAATTGACCCATTACCCATGGGGTAAAGCACTCAAAATGGGACAAAACCCACTTTTGGGTGTTCAAACCCCCTATTCTGCATTTGGCAGCCACCCTTACCTTAGTTTGGACCCTTGATCCTATGGTAAACCTAACCCAAAGCTGGTTGGGTCAGCCATAGGTCAAGGGAGGTGAGCTAAGCCACCTCCTTTCATAGGCTCACCATGGGAAGCAAGGACAAGCCATGGAAGCCCACCTCAAACCCTCACCCACTCAAATCGAGCCACTTCATCCATCCACTGACGTCCCTACCGCCTGTGCTAGTTGGGCAATTGCCATGTTTCTAGAGGATCTAGCCATTAAATAACCATCGGAGAGGAGGGTATACTCCTCCCCATTCTATCCCCATTCATAACCAAGCATTCTCAGAGGAAGAGTGAGTCAAGACGAGCTTCCTGAGCACTTCCTCGAGTTCCCTTGGCCTCCCCATCACCGGTGACGTTGAACCCAAGCCAAATCGAAGCCTATTTCTATCTAACCTCACTTAACATCCATCATTTTCAAATTAACTTCACCCACTCCTTCCCCTAGCACCAGCAATCAAGAACAAATCGATTCCTGATCGATTCGAGCACCAGAAACCCATCCAAGACCAACTTTGGTGAGGATTCTGGAAATGCTTGGTCCACAGAGCCACCGGTGATGATTCAAGGTGTGAGCTTCTCAACAAGACTTCATCTCTTCAAGATGAATCTACCTTAGTTGATAGACCGCCGGTCCTGAGCTCCGATGAGATAAACTTTGGCAAACCATAGAAAAAGCCTTAGAAGTTGGTCTTTTGTGATACATTTTATCATTTCATGTGAATCCCATTGTAGGATCCCTCTAGATCACCTTTTGGAATGTTTTAGAGTCAATTCTGATGCCTCACGAGCTCCAGTGAGCTCATATCAAGCGACGGAGGGCAGACGGTGTCTGTCTTTTATTGCTCGGAGGATGACGGATCATCTGCTATCCGTTCCACATGAATGGAGTGAAATACCATGACTAATATGATTAGAAATTTGATTTTAATCCTATTAGATCCATGGGATTAATCCCCACCATCCGATGCAAGATCAGACGATGGGGAGAAAAGAGCGTTCGCCGCAGTTGACTTAGCCACTATGTCTGATCGTTTAAGTTGCCAATCTCATGGTGCCACATGGAACATGCTGTCACGTTAACTCCCGCATGGTGTCGACAGGATTGGGGATTAATCAAGCTTTAAAATATGATTAATTTCTCTAAAACTTCTAAAAATCATAACTAATTGTAGATAACTCCAAAAAATATAAATAAAATCATTTTGAAAAGGTTAAACATAAGAGAATTTAATAAAAATAATTTTATTAAATTTTAAATAGTGAGTAGAGCTTAATTAAGGTTTGAATATTTTCTTACTTAACTTAATTAAGCTCTATTCACTTAACTAATTAATCTCAAATTAAGTGTGTTGATTCCTTTGGATGTCCTCTGCCTCCCACATTTTTCTTGGGATTTATTGGCTAGGTAATTAAGGGAATTTAAAATCTCAAGCTTAATCACCCTCCTTAATCAAATTAACCCCATGTAAAATTATTAGACATTGAAATTTCAATGATTAACAATATTTAGTTACTATTAACAATGAGATTGATTAGGGTAAATGGTTAAGGCATCTTCCTTAATCATTTGCTTAGTTATCTCTCCATGGAGGGTTTAATTAATCCAAGATTTAAATAAGAGATTAATTAGACAATCATCAATTAAAATTAATCAAATTAAATTGATAATCACTTCAGATGATTAACATTCAAATCATGGGTTCCTCTTTATGTGTTCATAACATAAAGACCCTTAAGGAAATTATGATTAACCCACGGATGTGGAAAAAATCATAAAAGTACTTAATTAGATTCCTTAATCTAATTAATTTTAAGCATGAACCTATTACATTGGGTCTTTTAGGAGCATTGCAATTTTAATTTCTCATTTACATATCATTTGAGGCCATGAATAAGTATTTAATTAAATTAAAGAAGCATAAGAAAGGGTAATTAAATGAATTACATAGTGATTCTAACTTAATTAATTTATAAAATTCATCTAATCACTTTTCCTTAAACATATTAAATAATCAACATGGGATGGGATAAAAATAGCAAGTGTTTCCTCCTCTTTAAGTCTGATCAAAATCCAAAATCAAATTTAATAAGAAGCGTTGGATTTTTTTAAGCAATTTTATTTAAAGTAATTATTCTTAGGAATTAGTGTAATAGAATGAATTATGTGGCTATGTTTGATTAGTACTATTAAATCACCTTAAATGTTGTATGTCATGTGATATCATGCATTGATATTTTCAAAATCAAAATAATCAAATGAATTTTACTTATGCAAAATTGCATGTGTTGGCTTAATCTTATTATATCTGTGTCTATTATCACAAATAAATTTCAAAATTATTTTCAAAATTATAAATTGATAATGAAAACTTGGAGTGATATCAAATATGAATATATATAGGATTTGCATGTGTAAATAGCTTAAACATGTGAATGTAGTGCTTTCTTTCCAATATTCATGTATGAATTTACATATGTTTGAATGATAATAAGTATATAGTCTGGACATCCCAAGAAAACAAGGCTTTAAGTATCCCCAAGGAGGTCATTTGATTATCTCACTTCCCTGGTTAACAAAGGCATGTACTTATTTAATTTCATTCCTATGTATATTTATATTAAAATTTAGATAGATCTTTACTTTACATGTATAAATAATTCAATTAAAAAAAATACAACCTTTTGCATGATTCTCATTCTTATAGTTGTATATACATTCATATGTATTTAAGATAGCAAGTATATAGTCTAGACATACCGAGAATTTGAGGCTTTAAGTAGCCCCAATGGGGTCATTTAACTATCTCACTTCCTTGGTTTAAATAATGACATGTACTTTCTTGCATCTTTTATACATGTGTGTGTGTGTATTTGATTAAGGAATGAAAGTCCCATTTTCTACTAAAAATATATGCATTCATAATTATTTAAGTCTGCCAAAATATATTACATGTACATGTATGCTAAGTGTTAAATCATATGCCTGTTATAGGTGATGAAAAGGAATGGTTCAACATATTCTATGTGATGGAAATTCAATCACATTAATCTTGAGATGTCTTTCATGTTGAATAGGATTCTTTAAGGTTAACCTACACTTAGGACTAATAAAATATTTGATAAATCATTCACTAAAAGAAACTAAATCATAAAAAATTGCTTTTAGGAAATAACTTTGGGTAGGGATGAAGGAGATTATGCCTTCTTCTTCTCTTTACAACATTTATATACGAAGTGCAAACCAAATGAAACAAACAAAATATAAATTAAAATTTGCGAACCTCTAAACAACTTAAAATAAATCTATCCATCATGTTAACTTAAATAATTCCAAACTTAAAAAATCATAATTCAAAAGCCTAGTTAATACATACCACACTAAGCCTAAACACAGACACTTTAGAATGCTAAGTCATCACTTCTAGCTTTAGGTTAGGACGGTGCATGCAATGATGATGTATTTTTGTTTTATGATGTAATATTTTAGACTAGATTTTAAGATTGTGATCGTAGACTGGATGTTAGGTCGTTGATAGCTTAATATTATTTTCTATAGGAGATTGTGCTTAAAGGGCTATTGAAAATAATTATAAATATTTTACTTGCTGGTTGTTTATGCCCCTAAGCATAATCCAAACTAGAATAGGTGGGCTTGGTTGGTTACCCATGGGCAGGGAACTAAGTCTAAATTATGAAATATAATTTCTTGACTTTGTATGTATGTTTAGCTAACATCTATTTTGTAAGTGTAGTTAGATTTACTTTTCCAAAATTGTAATACTTACAATAAGAATTAGGATTAGTTCTATGGGGATTATGATGAGTAGTGGCTAGAAGGCTTAGTCTTGGGTTCCCTGTGATGCCTTGGAACAAATCAAATCAAAAGAAAAAAAGAAGAAAAAGAAATGAAGAATGAAGATCCTCATAGCATGTATTCAATTATAAATTATAATATTACTTTATAATCCGTGTTGTATAAGTGTAGAGCTCGACTAGTCATCTTTTCTCTTTGTAATCTAGTGAATGATGATATCCGGCAGCACCGACCTCTTATTCTTTCATGATAGTCTATAAAATGATTATTATTATTTTTAGATTGCACAATAGAATAACATGATTTTCATAGTTTCTTCATCCCTGATGTTTGAATGAGTGTGGCCTAGAAACAGTAGGCTCTTAGGAAAAAAATATTTTTTTCTACCCAATTAACAACTCATAACTAAATTTTAAAATAACTTTCAACCTCACTCTAAAGCTTAGGTTGTAATCAAGATAAATAAAGATTAAGCAACTTCTTAGCTGAATGTTGTATATCTAACATCATGCATATCATATTATACCACTCTTGCAAAATGAGGGCCTCCATTCTTGCACTTTAGGGACTGCTTGACCTATGAGAGCAACCCCTTATGGTGGAGATTTTCCCTCTTTCTCTTTTGATTTAGCCAATAACCAAATTATATCATGCATTTAGGTATAAAATATCCCAAAGCCTTTGTCCAAAATATTGTGTCAAAATTATATAAAACTTATAAAATTATGCATTTTTAGACTAAGTCATATGCTCATGCCAGTCATGATCTGGACTCTTACAGAGTGAGTTTAGGTCTCTAGTCTTCTTTCCATGTTAAATAACAACTTAAACCATCTTGTAATTTTATAAGACCTAGCCACATGATTTTGAATCGCAGGAGGTGTTAGCTAGCGGCCACTCTAGGTGGTTGTAAGTCTAGAAGAGTCGGACGGGTTTATTCTCTCTTGTAGAGGAAAAGCCTTATGTCCCTTTTTGCTTTGATTAAGGTCATCCTCTAGCCTGTGCTAAAGGCCACTTGATTTAGGATCTGAAGCTGCTTGTTTCCTTCGGGCTACGAGCATAAATCCTCACCCTTTAGGCATTTTTATAACCTTGTGTTGATGGATTGTAAGCCCTAGTATTATAACAAAATTTCAATTCATACAAAATAAATCCTCTCTCATTCAAACATATAAATCCATACTATAG
This sequence comes from Cymbidium sinense, assembly GCA_021442155.1. Taxonomy (NCBI): domain Eukaryota; kingdom Viridiplantae; phylum Streptophyta; class Magnoliopsida; order Asparagales; family Orchidaceae; genus Cymbidium; species Cymbidium sinense. The sequence goes on from CM038230.1 coordinate 36,501,733, forward strand.
GATAGGCTGGAGTGTTTATCAGGCTTCCTAATATCATGAGCACTTCCTACTCATTATCTTTTAGATTCTAAAATAAGTCTTCTAATTGAACAATCCCATTTGATTTTCCAAAAATATCAATCCTTTGATTATTTTAACCTTGAAATCTTTGGAGATAATTGATTGACTACTCGAATTGAGAGTTTTCTTAGAAAATTCTTTTTCCTATGAGGTAATTAACTATGGAGGCTTGTCTCCATAGGGAACTAAAGAACCCAAAGATAAAATAAATCTGTTTTACTTTTCAATGAGTAGGGGAAAGATCTCTAGTATATACAAAGACCCATCATGCCTTAAGAGTCCTTATTAGATGAATAGGTCCATTTTAGGGTGATATTTCTATCTCTAGAGATGATATATCGTACCTTAATATCATACCCGATCACTTATCCCCTAAGATCTGTGTGGTGTCTACCCAACATCTGAAATAAAACACCACACCAATATTTGAAACACTGCACCACTATCTTAATAAATGCCTATGTCCATATTTTTAGCACTGCGTAACTATAATAGTAAAATGCCATACTTTGTATAGCTTAATAAAAATAAATCTAAATTACATGCATGTGCCTCGATACACATATTAAAATCTAGATTAAATATTTGAGAATGCTACTCGGGTTAATTTTTTTGGTTATGTCTCATGATTGAGTTAGGGTAAAAAAATCTAATCATTCCTCAATGATGATTGTGTTGAGTATAAAATTTATCTAGGGGATATATTCAAATTAATTGAAGTTCATCATTCAAAATAATCTAAAATAAATAATTATCCCATCAATCATTATTTGTCAAGGATGATAAGCTAAGAAAACCTTTGCTCATAAATAGCTAAAATCAAATTAAATATATCTTTGTTCATACTCAAATAATCTCATGTCGATGATGTTGTGTCATGTATTTCATGGTTTTAACACCAAATGGGGGCACATAAAATGTAGATATTACCAGAATCCTCTGACCGAGTGGCTTGGCCTTTATATGGCTCCACTATATTTCAGTTAGGGTAATAACCCATATGTTCCATAATGGATTTACTCCTTGAGCCATAAATTATGGAATATATTTAACAGCTAAAAAGTCTTATTTTAGCTAACATTGACTTAAATTTGTCACCTTAGACAGTTATCTCTTAAGTCTACAAGAACCCCTTGGATGACGCAACTTATTGCTACTGACAAAAATTCTTCAATCATTATGACTAAGAATCATGATAACTTCGGGATGACTAAAACCATGACATCTTGATTGAGTGTGTCATCATCAAACCCTTGATTGAGTGTCATCATTATTTTATAACCTTGTGTTGATGGATTGTAAGCCCTAGTATTATAACAAAATTTCAATTCATACAAAATAAATCCTCTCTCATTCAAACATATAAATCCATACTATAGGATAGGCTGGAGTGTTTATCAAGCTTCCTAATATCATGAGCACTTCCTACTCATTATCTTTTAGATTCTAAAATAAGTCTTCTAATTGAACAATCCCATTTGATTTTCCAAAAATATCAATCCTTTGATTATTTTAACCTTGAAATCTTTGGAGATAATTGATTGACTACTCGAATTGAGAGTTTTCTTAGAAAATTCTTTTTCCTATGAGGTAATTAACTATGGAGGCTTGTCTCCATAGGGAACTAAAGAACCCAGCATAAAATAAATCATGTTTTACTTTTTCACGTAGAGTAGGGGAAAGATCTCTAGTATATACAAAGACCCATCATGCCTTAAGAGTCCTTATTAGATGAATAGGTCCATTTTAGGGTGATATTTCTATCTCTAGAGATGATATATCGTACCTTAATATCATACCCGATCACTTATTCCCTAAGATCTGTGTGGTGTCTACCCAACATCTGAAATAAAACACCACACCAATATTTGAAACACTACACCACTATCTTAATAAATGCCTATGTCCATATTTTTAGCACTAAGGCGTAACTATAATAGTTCCTAAATGCCATACTTTTAGTGTCGAGGCGCTTAATAAAAATAAATCTAAATTACATGCATGTGCCTCGATACACATATTAAAATCTAGATTAAATATTTGAGAATGCTACTCGGGTTAATTTTTTGGTTATGTCTCATGATTGAGTTAGGGTAAAAAAAATCTAATCATTCCTCAATGATGATTGTGTTGAGTATAAAATTTATCTAGAGGGGATATATTCAAATTAATTGAAGTTCATCATTCAAAATAATCTAAAATAAATAATTATCCCATCAATCATTATTTGTCAAGGATGATAAGCTAAGAAAACCTTTGCTCATAAATAGCTAAAATCAAATTAAATATATCTTTGTTCATACTCAAATAATCTCATGTCAGTAAGGATGTGGCTTGTGTCATGTATTTCATGGTTTTAACACCAAATGGGGGCACATAAAATGTAGATATTACCAGAATCCTCTGACCGAGTGGCTTGGCCTTTATATGGCTCCACTATATTTCAGTTAGGGTAATAACCCATATGTTCCATAATGGATTTACTCTGTGACCATAAATTATGGAATATATTTAACAGCTAAAAAGTCTTATTTTAGCTAACATTGACTTAAATTTGTCACCTTAGACAGTTATCTCTTAAGTCTACAAGAACCCCTTGGATGACGCAACTTATTGCTACTGACAAGAATTCTTCAATCATTATGACTAAGAATCATGATAACTCAGGATGACGAAACCATGACATCTTGATTGAGTGTGGAAATATGGTTGAATATATATTAATTTGCCTCATGAGAAAACATACATCAACTCATCTTAATAAAGATGGCATAGAGCATCCTCAAAGATGTTTTTCTAAGCAATCAAGTGTCAACAACATACATAAACAACTAGATTTTTTTATCATTTGTGTGGTCACAAAATTTCAACACATTCAAAAATTATGGTATTTTTTTAGTGCTCGTAAGGACACTACGCAAATCTTAGGGCATACTTATTGAAATAATTGAGTATAATATTAAGAGATGATGTACCATCTTGAAAGATAGAAACATCACCCTGCAATGGATTCAATCACCTAATAAGGACTCCTAAGACAGGTGGGTTTATGTATATAGCAATGATCTTTCCCATACTTTACATGGATGGAGTAAAGTAGAGTTTATTTTAAGCCAGGTTCTTTAGTTCCCTATGGAAGCAAGCTTTCATAGTTAATTATATATTACAAAATAAGAATTTCTTAAGAACACTCTTGATTAGAGTAGCCAACTAATATCTCCAAAGATTTCTAATAATGATATCAAAGAATTGGCAATTGTTGGAAAACAATCAAGAAGACTCAAGTGGGAAGAGTTCTTTATGGGTTCTAAGAGAATATAAGTAGGAAGCACATAAGGTACTATGAGGCCTAATGAGTGTTGGCTTAATGAGCCTCATGTTCAATCCGATCAATTTTGATGATAACAAACGAATGCTTGGATGCTCCAATGAATGTTTTTATGTATTTCAAATATATCAATTGCTAATTACATATCCAATACATCTCATAATATGTTTGAGGAAATTGTAAGAGTAGAAGAATGAAAGATAGATCAAATTGGATAAATGAAGCTCAAAATATAGTATTTTAGGTTATTTGGATTTATTCATTGGCATGAATCAATTTGCTCACAACTTAACATATTATTTTAATGAGGTTGATTTATATAAATCTCTATCGAATTAACATTCAATTATATGTTTCATACATAGCATTTGAATTGTCAAAATAATAAATGATAATGACTATTAAGTGTAATTATTTTATTTACTATAATATAAATTAATTTAATTTGATGGTTATATGATAACTAACATATGTATGATTATATATAAATTATATCATAATATTTAAATGTCACATGTCAAAATTAACAAAAATATATGAAATTTTGTATTTTAGCCAAAGTCATTTTATAATCAAGGAATTTATATCTGATTTCATCTCCAATGGATTCCTTGGATTTATTTCCTTTAATTTGATAGGACACATGACCCATGTTTGATTAAAATTGAATATATTATGACTTTTCAAACATTAGTCGATTTTAATAATGAATGCATGCTACATGCTTTGAATATATTAAGAGCCATATTTGATTATTTTTTACTTGCCCATGTGAATAGCCAAATTTTAGCTACTTTAATTTAATATTTATTTAATATAAATTATATTTTTATTGAATATTAAATTATCACATGATAGCATGAGGTTAGAATAATATATATTTTTTGAAATAATTTAAAATGACCTTCTTGCCTATACAGCTCATTCTCTTCATGAAAGCATTCCTCATTCAAAATTCAAAATCCCTCCATCAAATCTAAGAGAAAATTTCTTAGATTTTCCTTCCAAGTGTTCTCCAAATATTGCAAGATCAAATCCTTAGGAAGCTTCAACAACTTCAACTAAGCAAGCTTTCTCAAATTACTTGAGTTTGTTTTCTTGATCTTAATCCTTTTAATTGTTCATGCTATTTTACCATCTATTTATTCTTTCCAATTTATACTCTTTGGTGGATTAGTCTTTGGACATTATTTTTCACATCAAAGGTTCTCAATCATTTTTTTGTGAAAAACTCTTGTGATAGTTTGCAGGATCTATTTCAACTTGTTGAAATTTTTAACTTTCTACAAATTTCTTTTGGTTTCTTGTAGTATTTCTTCATTAATCTCATTTTGAAAGATCATTTATTCTTATATCTATTTTAGAAGTATATTTTAAGCATTTTAAATTAAATTATTATGCTGAAATTATTTTCATACTAGATCTCTCTTTTTAATTAAAAGCTTACTAGCCTACTTAGATCTATCATATACTCATTTTATTTAAGTATTTTATGATCATTAGCTTTAATTGAAAGAATATTTTTGGTTAAAATAAAATAAATTATTCCTTGTTGAAATTTATTTTATTGTGTAAAAGAATATTGTGAATTTTTTTTGAAATAATTTTTATATTAGTCTACAAATTGTAATAACATAAATATCTTAGTAAGATCGCTTTAAGATATTTATTTTATTATTTCTTATCAATATTAAGTGAGCATTTTATCTTGCTAAAAATTTTAAGTTGTAAGTGATCATTTATAAATTGTGAGATCATTTTTTGAATTGGATAGCTTGGTATATTTGTGAGAGATTTATTTTATCAAAATTAATTATCTTGTAATTTTCTTTTTTCACTGTAAAATTTATATTGGAGTTGTTCTTGCCCCTTTGTAGGAGAGTACATATTGTTGTAGGGGTTGTACTCACCCCGTTATAAGAGAGTACTATTTGTAAGCTATTTTTGCATTTAGTGGATTCCTACCACTGTAGGTGTGGAAGTAGGGTTTGGGGTTTGGCCAAATCAATGAAAATTGTGTGCCTATTGTCTCTCTTTACTTTCCTGTACTTTTATTTTTACTGCATTAAGAATTGTATCTTGTCCTTATAAAATCAAAAATTAATTTTCTACTAAAACTTAAAATTTAAGATTTAAGTTTTAAAATTTTAATATCGCCCTTCACCCTCTTGGGTGCTATAGTGACTCACTGAATGTGAGCCTAGGCTCTTTTATTGGCTTAACATCCAAGAGTAGATCTTTTCACTATGGCACAAGGTTTCCCAAAGGGTTCACTACCAGAGGGATAATCCACTCATAGACCTCTACTTTTAGATAATGTACCATTTAATTATTGGAAAAATAGAATTAGTACATTTAATAAAAATTATTTGCATCATACACATCCCACTCATATACCTTATAATTACCGTGCTAAGTTATATGCAAACACTAATGTTTGGTGCAACTATTGTGATAGAAACTATGCACGTAAATTACAAAACACTAAGCAATCATCTTATGTATGGGTACTAAAAGGTACAAGCACTACACAAACCACACATGCTAGATATCTTGCTTCAAATGTTGAATGTGGACCCAAACATGTTTGGGTTCCAAAAGTTAACATGTGAGTTTTTTTTGTAGGAATGCCTTCAAAGCAAATCAAAGATGGCATGTGGTACTTGGACTGTGGATGTTCAAGATATATGATGAGAGATAAAGATAAACTCGCAACTTTAGAATCAAGTGATGGAGGATTTGTTACATATAGAGATAATGCAAAGGGAAAGATCATTGGCATTGGTTCTATTTGTAAGAATTCTATCACTTTAGATAAAGTTTTTTCTAGTAGAAGGATTAAAACATAATTTAATTTTTATTAGTCAATTTTTTGATAAAGGTTTGAATGTAGTATTCCATGCATCATATTGCATTAAAAAAGTAATGAAAATGTTTTGTTAGTAGGAAAAAGATATAAAAATATTTATGTCATTGATTTAGATAGCTTTCATGATGTGAATTTGAATTTACTTTATTTTAAAAGCACTCATGATGATATATGGTTATGGGATAGGAGACTATGTCATATTAACATGCACACACTTAATAAAATTGCCAAACTTGATTTAGTAGTTGGATTGTCTAAATTAAATTTCATTCAAACTATGTTTGTGATGCATGTATTAATGGTAAGCATTATAGAAGCTCATTTAAAAGTAAAAATATTGTTTCTACATCTAGACCTCTAGAATTATTGCACATGGATTTATTTGGTCCTATTAGCACGACTAGCTTAGGTAAAAAAAATTATGGTTTTGTGATTGTTTATGATTTATCTAGATATAGTTGGGTTTTATTTGTAACTTACAAGGATGATGTTTTTGGTGAGTTTAGAAAGTTTTCTAAATATATTCAAGAGAACAAGGCCTTTTGATTAATAGGGTTCAAACTGATCATGGTGGTGAATTTGAAAATAAATTATTTGAGGATTATTGTGATGAACATGGGATTAGACATAATTTTTTTGCACCTAGAACTCCCAACAAAATGGAGTAGTAGAGAGAAAAATAGAACTTTAATTGAATTATGTAGATCTATGCTTGATGAGTATAAATTGCCAAAATATTTTGCGTAGAACACGCATGTTATGTGATGAATAAAATCTATTTTAGACCAATTTTGAAGAAGACATCCTATGAATTATTTTTCGGAAAGAAGCCTAAGATTGAGCATTTTCATGTATTTGGATGTAAATGCTTTATTTTGAATAATGGAAAAGAGCATTTAGGTAAGTTTGATTGCAAATCAGATGATGGTATTTTCTTAGGATACTCTCTTCTAGTAGAGCTTATAGAGTTTTCAATAAGAGAAAAATGATTGTAGAAGAATCAATACATGTTATTTTTGATAAAAATTTAATTGATCCTATTAGAAATGAAGTGATTGATGAAGAGATTGATAATTTTAAGAAAATATCTTTAGAAGATAATGTGGATGATTCATTGCCTAAAGAATGGAAATATAATAAAAATCATCCAAAGGAACTAATTATTGGAGATCCTTCAAAAGGAGTTATGACCAGAAGACATAGTAGAGAGGTTGTAGATCATTCAACATTTTTATCTGAAGTTGAACCTAAAAATTTAAAAGAAGCATTAAATGATAATTTTTGGATTATTGCTATGGAAAAGGAGCTGAATCAATTTGTAAGAAATGATGTTTGGGAATTAGTCCCAAGACCCCAAGATCAAAATGTCATTGGAACAAAATGGGTCTTTAGGAATAAGCTAGATGATTCAGATGGTATTGTTAGAAATAAAGCTAGGTTAGTTGCTCAAGGGTACACACAAGTTGAAGGTATAGATTTTGAAGAATCTTTTGCACCCGTAGCAAGACTAGAAGCTATCATGTTACTCCTTGCTTATGCTTGTTTTAGAAATTTTAAAAATTTTCAAATGGATGTCAAAAGTGCATTTTTTTAATGGATTTATTGACCAAAATATATTTGTAGAGCAACCACTCGAATTTGAGAGCCTTGATTGTCCAAATCATGTGTATAAATTAAAGAAAGCCTTATATGATTTAAAATAGGCTCCTCGAGCTTGGTATGATAGGTTAAGTAACTTTTTGATAGATCATGGATTTAGAAAGGGTAGAGTAGATACCACTTTATTGCTTAAGAGCATAGATGATGATTTGATTATGGTACAAGTGTATGTAGATGATATATTATTTGGAAGTACAAATGAATCTTTATGCCATGAGTTCTCATCTTTGATGTCTAAAGAGTTTGAAATGAGTATGATGGGAGAACTTAATTTTTTTTTTTTGGTCTTCAAGTGAAGCAACAAGAAAATGGCACATTCATGTGTCAAACCAAGTACACAAATGAATTGCTTGAGAGGTTTGACATGAAAAGATTTAAATCTAGTAAAACTCCTATGAGCCCATCTACAAAATTGGATTTAGATGAATTAGGAAAATCTGTTGATCAAAACCTTTATAGGAGTATGATAGGTTCACTTTTATACCTTGTTGCTAGTAGGCCTGATATTATGTTTGTTGTTTATTTGTGTGCTCATTTTCAGGCCAACCCAAAAGAATCTCATTTAATAGCAATCAAGTGTATCTTTTGGTATTTGATAGGCACTACTAAGTTAGGTTTATGGTATCCTAAAAATTCTTTATCATGTGATTTGGTTGCTTATTCTAATGCTGATTTTACAAGAGCAAAGTAGATAGAAAAAGAACATCTGGCACATGTCATTTTTTAGGATCATCACTTGTGTCTTGGTCATCTAGGAAACAAAATTCTATAGCTTTATCCATTATTGAGGCTGAGTAGATAGTTGCTGGTAGTTGTGTTGCTCAGGTCCTTTGGTTAAAGCAACAATTAGAAGATTTTGGTATTAAGTAAGATCACATTCTAGTTCAGTGTGACAATACTAGTGCTATTAGTTTGACTAAAAATCCTATCCAACACTCACAAACCAAGCATATAGAAATTAGACATCATTTTATTAGGGATCATGTTTTGAAAGGTCATGTTAATATTAATTTCATTAGTACCGATATACAAATTACAGATATTTTTATAAAACCCTTACCAGAAGAACATTTTTGTACTTTAAGACACATGCTTGGAATGTTATATTCTAATATTTAAAAGTTGTATGTAGCTTGTTCTCACTTTTTGATGTTGTCAAAAGGGGGAGAAGAGTAAAATGTTGGTTAGTATTAAGTCTGTGCATACATTTAGGGGGAGCAACATTATTCATCTCTTATTCATAAATTTTTTTTAGAAGAGAATTTTTTTAAAACTATGATGAAAGGTCAATTTGTACCTTCATCAAAATCAATACTCAACATTAGTTTGTCATCATCAAAAAGGAGGAGATTATTGGCTTAATGAGCCTCATGTTCAATCCGATCAATTTTGATGATAACAAACGAATGCTTGGATGCTCTAATGAATATTTTTATGTATTTCAGATATATCAATTGCTAATTGCATATCCAATACATCTCATAATATGTTTGAGGAAATTGTAAGAGTAGAAGAATGAAAGATAGATCAAATTGGATAAATGAAGCTCAAAATATAGTATTTTAGGTTATATGCATTTATTCATTGGCATGAATCAATTTGCTCACAACTTAACATATTATTTTAATGAGGTTAATTTATATAAATCTCTATCGAATTAACATTCAATTATATGTTTCATACATAGTATTTGAATTGTCAAAATAATAAATGATAATGATTATTAAGTGTAATTATTTTATTTACTTAATATAATTAAATATTTTAATTTAAGCTGATGGTTATATGATAACTAACATATGTATGATTATATATAAATTATATCATAATATTTAAATGTCGCATGTCAAAATTAACAAAAATATATGAAATTTTGTATTTTAGGCAAAGTCATTTTATAATCAAGGAATTTATATCTGATTTTATCTCCAATGAATTTCTTGGATTTGTTTCCTTTAATTTGATAGGTCACATGACCCACGTTTGATTAAAATTGAATTTATTATGACTTTTCAAATATTAGCTAATTTTAATAATGAATGCATGCTACATGCTTTGAATATATTAAGAGCCATATTTGATTATTTTTACTTGCCCATATGAATAAATTTTTTTGGTGCTTTAATTTAATATTTATTTAATATAAATTATATTTTTATTGAATATTAAATTATCACATGATAGCATGAGGTTAGAATAATATATATTTTTTTGAAATAATTTAAAATGACCTTCTTGCCTATAAATAGCCCTCATTCTCTTCATGAAAGCATCCTAAGAGATGAGGACTTACACCCATTGCAAAGGAGAAACAAACATCTTCTAAACTTATATCTAAGGTGCTCTAGCATAAGCTACGAGCTCGGCCATAATTTACTCGAGAAAGGTGGGATATATTAATCCACTTCCACTAAAAACAATGCATCAATCCCAACTCTTTTGGACTTATAACTGCTTGGAGTCGCTACCAGCTAATAACTCTTACGATTTAAAATCATGTGGGCTGATCATATGTAAATACAAGATAATTGGGTTGCTGTTTATTAGGAAAGAATCTAAAACTCTAAACTCGCTCTCTAAGAGACTAGATTATGATTGGTGTGAAAGTAATGACTCACACAAAAGTAATAGAATTTGTAAATTATTATTTTTATTTTTATTTTGACTCATTATTTTGGACTCATACTTGAAAGAATTTATATTTAAATGCATGATGAAGGTAAGTTATGGGCTAAATCAAAGAGAATAGATGTTCTCCATTACAAAGGACTGCCCTCATAGGTCAAGTCTATTCCGTGCAAGAATGAAGACCCCCCTATTTATAAGAGTAAAATAATATGCATGCATGATATTGAAACATACAACCATACAAGTAAGAGGTTACTAAATATTTAACTTTTTTTGTTTAAGACCTTAGGCTTTATGGTGGGGTTATGAGTTGATTAAACTTTAGTTAAAAATTGATAAGTTGGAGTAGAAAAATTAATTTCTTCTAAAGAGCCTATTGTATTCAGGGCATATATCAAACATACACACTTTAGGAAACCTAAGAAAAGCATGAAATTTCTATTGCACAATAAACATAAACACACCAATAACACATGAATTGATTATAAGAATAAGAGGCTGGTGCGATCGGGTACTGTCGTACACCCCATAAAAGAAAAAAATTTGGGTAGTTGAGCACTACCCATATACAACTCAGATTGTACTTAAATTATAAATAAAAGAAAGCTATGGGGTTTTTAATTCTTCATCTTCACCTCCTCTTCTTGGAATGGTCTACACCCTCTAACCACTACTCATCTTAAACTTCATAGCACTAATCATATTCCTATTGTAAAAAATTACATTTTTTTTAGAAAGATGAAAATCTAACCACAACTACAAAATAAAGGTTAGACCAACATACATGCAAATCAAGCAATTATATGTCACACATTCAGACATAGCACCCTGTCTTGAGTAGTCAAGCCCACCTGTCCAAATGGGAAATGCTCAAGGACATAACAACACCTGCAAGCAAGAAGTATTTATATTGTTATTACTATTATTACAGTGGTCCCTTAAGCATAATCTCTTGTAGAAGAGATCATTAGTTTAATATCATCCGAACATCTAGACTATGCACAATCAATCTTAACCTCCAGTCTAAAATATTTCATCATAAAATAAAATATCACATCATCACAATAACCATCGGCTTAACCTAACAGTAGGATCGATGACCTAGTATTCTAATGTGTATGCAAGGCTTGGTGTAGTGTGTTTTTATTGGCCTTTAAGGTTATAGATTCTTCTATTGCTAAATCTTTTTAATCCTTTATTAAAGGTGGTTATACTTTACGTAGTTATTTTTTCAGGATAATTTTTTTATTCAATTTTATTGTATTGATCAGAGATTTTAAAATTATAAAGAGAAGAAAAAAGGGGTAAACTTCTTTTTCATTCTTACCCTTAGGTTGGATCTAAGAGATACATTTTATGACTTTTAATCCCTATGATTTATTTTATATTTGGAGTTAGCTCAGATGATTCATCTTGAATGATATAAGTAGTCAACCTAAGATTAATTAACCCAAAGTGAATCTAATGATGAGGTATTCTTGCTTTCAGCATATGCATAGATCCTAGCTAAGCACATTATACTTAATGCATGCATGAAGGATATTAATTTGGTTATTAATTAATTAGTGTAGATTGGAATTACATGTGTTGACCTACACGTGCATGTCATAATCCAAATAAAGCTTATATAGCCAAATCTATGAAAATCACTAGCAACGTCGCATAATCGGAACCTAAAACTTCCTAATTGCGACATAATTTAATAAAATATTTTTAATCTGAAAGTTTTGATTGTGTAATTATGTTTAAAATATCAAAATTAATCAAATAAAAATATTAGATTAATTAATAACTAATCAATTAATTAAAATCAAAATTTAATGAAATTATGCTCATATCGAGATTAGGAAGCCCCGATAATGTTCGAATGACCTTCGTTTGCAAAATTGACTGTGTCATTGTCACCGAAACATCAAATTCTATTAAATGACATCTTCTGTGATCAATTGGACAAAGTCTAGGCAAATGTCGAGTGATTCAAATGCGATGTCGCGTAATTTAAGCTTAATTTTACTTCAATCATCATCGACGTGATCCAAATGATCTCAGATCATGAAATCAACTGCTCCATTGCATCTAGCACAATGAAATTGCCTAAAATTAATACCCATATTATTAGGGTTCATCACACAAAATTATTTCATAAGATTTAAAGTAAAATTATGTTAATCTATAATTAAAATGACTAATGGCTGCCTAATCCATCTTATATCCTCTTAATCAGCCACCCGAAGCCCACTAATTGTATTAGCCGCTCATTAGTTTCTATTAGATGCCACTTAAACAACCAATTGGAATTTGTGGCTAACCCTAAATCCTGAACCGAGTGATGGCCTCCCTCATTCACGTGATCCCTTCTCTCGTTCTTGTCCCAAGCTCTCCCTCTCTCATGTGATTTTCTTCCGCCTCCAGCTCTCCTTTGTTTCGATCGTCCTAACTAAGTGGCATACAAGAGGCTTGCATCCTTCTTCCTTGTTGAGAATCTATTACTGTGCCCTCTCTTCGATCGTTCCACCCAGGTACGGATGAAGCCCTTCCTACTCTCAAGCTCTCTTTCGTTCTTCCATACCCAACCTCCAGCAGTCAAGCCTATCCAATCTAAATCTCTCCTTCAACTGTAAACATCGATTTTACTTCTCTATAGAAAATCAAAGCCCACTACTCTACCCGTTCACCTCTCCTAGTCACGTTCACCTCCATCTCCGAATCCTAGATTCGGTGAGCTGAAAATAAAATATGATTTTCTCTCTCATTCATTCTTCTATTCATGCTGAAGAGAGGTACACATCCTACCACCATCTTCTTTTCAGTTTGCAAGATTTAATCTTTATTTTCTCATCTTAACTCTCATGCTCAGGCCCAGCTAGTCTTCCCATTCACATAACCCCAGTTCTCTTTCATTTTCTTCAAACTGTTCATAAGCAACCAAAATAGCCCTCCAACGAGCTAAAACCCTTTACTCGAAGCTAAGAAAAGAAGTGAGAAAAAAATGAACCTCCATAAGATTCAAAGTTATTATTTTTATTGTTTAGCGTAAACTCATGCTTTGACCTCTTTACTTTGTATCATCCTTCTTTCCAGATTAATATAGAATTGAGGAAAACAAGGTCTTAGTTTCTATGTGCAGGTTAAGTTGTCATCTTTGCTATTAGGCAGCAGGTGGATTAAATCCACTTTAGATCATGTTCCTATCTTGATAGTAAACAACCCACTTAATGTTAAGTTTTGACAAAAAGAAAAGAGATTTAGGATTTTTCAATATTTGAGATATCATTTGTGTAGTCTTTCAATAGCCATATGAATTGCTCAGTTGCATAATTGCCTCTTTCTATCACTTGACACCTTATTACCTTGTAAATGACCACCTAATTAAATCTGAAATTTCAAATTAATGCATATTAAGATTAACATGGATGCTTGTCGTATGGGGGTTGAAGCTTGCTTGAATATCTTGCAAATAATTATTTTAGCACAATCTGAAATTTTAGGTTTATATGTGTGAGCATAGCATGTTGCTCACTTCATTGCACTAGTTGCTAACGGTGGGAATTATTCTCACTTAGTTTCATTTCTTGCAAGTGTTTTCTTACAAAATTTTAAATTTCTTGACTTGCATGATATCAAATTTAGTATTGTTGCTTTGCTTTTGTCACCAAGCATTCCTATGGTGCATCTATTTGAGTTATCAAACAAATAAAATACATATAAAATTAGTAAGGTTGTGATCTTTCATGAGGGTTGTCTTACTTTGTTATGCCTCTTTCCTTTATTTGATTACTTGTAATCATAAAGGTGGTTATCTTGTTTAGGCAAGATTTCAAATTTTTTGGACATATCAAATTTAATGTTATTGTTTGGTTTATGTGGTTTAAACTCCATGTAATTGTCATGTTAAAGGAAGAGGATGAGGGGAGGGTTGATTGGCTTTGCTAGCATTGTGCTTGTTTTTCTCTCTTTTGTGACCACTAAGTTAAATGCCTTTGAAATACAATCTAAAATAAGATTTTGTACAAGTTTAAAGCTTCCTTTTTTTTCTGTTTAGCTTCATTGAGGTTGCATCTTGCTTAGCGCTTGCTCATGTTGCACTCACAATTGATTCAAAATGAAGAATGAAAGAAAAACATTATTAAAGATTCATGGCTTTTAAAAAAAAATCCATGTTTGTTGTCCATGAGTAATTGGAGGCTGGAATCATGCAAGATATGTTGTTTTATGCCTTTTTCTTACTCTTGAATTATGAAAGCATGTTGTGATAATAAAATCCTAGTTTCATTAGCTTAAATTTTGTCATCTTTGAAGGCTCAATTTGGTCATTAATATGTGATGCATGTTTCTTTCTCTTGATTCAGGGAAGAATGAAAATAGAGCAAGTTTATTTTTATTATTCATAGGTTTAATCCTATGTTGATGTTTGGCTTGATGTGATAAAATGAGATTGTGATTCTCATGATATCCTTCTCATTTCTATTTTTCCCTCCTCTACCATTTGGCAATGTTTAGAGAATGTATTAGCTAAACCATGTTATCATGTAAGCAAATAATTTTGATGAATTGAAAATTTAGATTCATATTCATTAAATGAAGTTGATTGTTTTGTTCCATGCAAATCAAACACTACTTGCAAACAACTACCATGACGTAAAGCATGATTTATATTGTTCTCCTTTCTATTGTATCTTTTATCTTGCATTGATATGAAAATGCTGAGAATTGGAGACATAGGATATGCAAAGTTTTCTTTGTGATTATCTATTAACAAAACATGAAATATATGCATATCTCTTGACCTTTAATTGCTATGTTGTGGGCCTTGAGAAAGGTATTTCCTCCTTTAAATTCAAAGTGAGAAGAATGGAATGATACTTACATGTGATCAGAAGCTTATGTTACAACTTGTTGTTTAATTATTTCAGAAATGAAATTTAGTTGAAATGGTGATGAAAATCATGTTATAGTAAGGGGAGTGTGGTGAAAAAAAATTTCTATATGGTCACTTTCAGTCTATGGAGAAAAAGGCAAGAATATAAAAATTCATCTTTTTGGGATGCCACGTAGATCCGCAAATGTGCTTATTCAGGTGATCGGGTACGTCATCAAGGAATAGTGTACTATCTCGAGAGATAGAACTCGCTACTCTTTAATGGACCTAATCACCTCAATAAAGACTCCTAAGGATGATGGGTCTGCATATGTACGAGAGATTCTTCCCCTACTTTACATAGAAAAGTAAAGCAGAGTTTATTTTAAACTGGGTTAATTAAGTTCCCTACAGGGGCAAGCCCCCATAGTTAATTATATCTTAAGAGACAGGATCCCTTAGGAATACTCTCGATTAAGGTAAATGATTATTGTGTTCAAATATTTCAATAGAAAATGACTATCAATTGATTAGTTTATTTTTAAAGATCAAATGGGATTAATCAAAGAGAGGGAGTTATTATCGAAGCCAAAAGAAAGATAAGTAGGAGATGCTCACTATGCTAAGAAACCTAACGAGCATCTCAAACTCCTATGGTTGGGCTTTACATTTTTGAAATTGATTTAGTTTATTTGAGTTATTATTTTCATTAGAAATTTAGGACTTATGATTCCATAAGACAAGATTATGAAAAATGCCTAAGAGGTGAGGATTTAAGCTTATGGCCCATAAAGGGGAGAAGTAACCTCAGAACCTAAATATAAGAAGCTTTGGCAAGGGCCGAAAGCACAACCTGAATCTAAGGCAAAAATGGCTATTTGGTTTGCCTCCACAAGAGATGACAAACCACCCAACTGCTTGGACATACAACCGCCTGGGGGTGGCCGCCAACTAACTCCTCCTATGATTTTAAATACATGTAGGCAAGTTATATGCTTATGCAAGGTAGTTAGGCTGCTATTTATTTAGAAAGAGACTAAGTCCTTAAATTTACTTCCTAAAGAGACTAGATCATGTAAGTACATGCTTCAAATGACCTAAATCTAATGCAATTCAAATTTTATTTTATTTTCATTTTTGGACAATTATTTTTGACTCAGGCTAATAGGATTCATATGCCTAATGCATGAGAAATAAAGTTATTGGCCAAAATCAACGAGAAGGGAGGTGTGTTTCCACCATGGCTCTCAAAGGTCAAGCAAGTTTCTTTGGAAAAGGTGGAAGCCCTCCAATCAAGATCAAAATAAGATGCATTTGTGCATTATATTGTAAAATAAATACTCATCTAGCTAAAGGGTTGCTAATTCTTTTATCTTGATTTTAAAACCTAAGCTTTAGGAGAGGTTATGAATTCTTTATTTTTAGTTTTAAATTGTTAAATTTGCTAAACGATTTATTTTTTTCTAAGAGCCTAATTCACATCCAGGCTATACATAAAGCAAAGAAGAAGTTAGGAAAATGATGCCACTTATTGCACAAGCTAAACAAATCATCAATCAATTTATTAAGTTAATCACAAAAAGAATGAGAGGTCATTGTGGTTGGGTACCACCGCACAAACTCAAAAAAAAATTGGGTTGCCAAGCTCTACCCTTATGCAACCCAGATTACAAATGAATTAAAATATAATTAAGCAAGAAATTCATTGTTATGAGGGTATTCATGCTTCATTTCTTCATTCTTCTTTCCATCTCTCTTCTTCTTTTCTTCTTTCTTCTTTGGTTCCTTCTTTTGGATGGTTGGAAGGTGGATGCTCCAAAGGCTTCACATGGTGCATAAGATAATCGTAAAAAGAATAAGAGGCCATTGTGGTTGGGTACCACTGCACAAATCGAAAAAACAATTGGGTTGCCGAGCTCTACCCTTATGTAACCCAGATTACAAATGAATTAAATTACAATTAAGCAAGAAATTCATTATTATGAGGGTCTTCATGCTTCATTTATTCTTTCCTTCTCTCTTCTTCTTTTCTTCTTTCTTCTTTGGTTCCTTCTTTTGGATGGTTGGAAGGTGGATGCTCCAAAGGATTCACATGGTGCATAAGATAGGATCTTATGACCAATGTTCATCCTAATCCTCATAACAATCATTCCAAAATCCTAATTGTAAGAATTTATATGAAAAGGAAAAATAAATTTAGCTAACACTTACAAAATAAAGGTTAGCTAAATAAACCACCAAATCCCAAGCATGTATATTGGACTTAACACCCCACACATGGGTGACTAAGTCTACTAACGGATTATGCTTGTATAAGCACAGCAAGCAAAAGCATTTATATTTTATTACATACTTAAGCACAATCTCCTACAGAAGATAATGGTTAGACTAAGATCGCCTTACCATTTATTCTACGAGCATACATCCTAACATCTAGTCTAAAATATATATCATAAAATAAAAACAAAACATTACATCATGCACTGGGCTAACCTAAAGCTAGAAGTGGTGACGTAGCCTAATGTGTGTGCTTTAGAGATTTGTGTGGTATGCTTAGCTATGGCTTTAAGTTAAAATTTTCTAAGTGTGAAGCATGTTCAACTTAGAGGAAGGTTTCATTTAAGTGATTTAATTATTTTGGATTGATTTTATTTTATGTTTTGATTAGGTTCAAGTGAATCCTACAATTAATTACTAAGTTATAAAGAGAGAGAAAGAGAAGAGAAGTTCTCTTTCCTTCCCTAACCTAAGTAATTTTTAAAGTAGATTCACATTTTTAATTTTTTTAGTGAATTTTTTTATTTAAATCTTTTAATTAATCCTAAGTTTAGATAAACTCTAAACAAACCCATTCAAAAAGAAAGACATTTTAAGATTAAATAAAATAAACTAAATTCATAAAACATGCATCACTTGATTTCTTTCCTAACATGTATAACATGAATATGAATGAGTCCTAAGAATATCTATACATACAAATGAAAATATTTAACACACTTTATGATGCATGCTAAATAATTCATTTAAAGAAATTTGGAAGTTTATGATGCATGATTTTCTTAAGTAGAAAAGGGTTTCTTATCCAATTTTCACATGCATGCATGAAAGTAAGAAATGCATAAGTGAGTACAGCGCCATTATTAACCAGAGGTGTAAGGTATAAGACCTACTTAGGGTTACTTAAAGTCTCACAAACTCGGGGTTGTCCAGACTAATGTACCACTTTCCTTAAATACAAACATATGTTCAAAAGGAATGAAATGGAAAAGAAAGAATGCAAAAATTTGTATTAATTGATTCATTTTGCTTATGAAATTTATATGTGCAAGCATAGGTAACCCTTCTTAAGTGATAGCATAGGAATGAATAGGATATGAAATTAGGCAAGCCCTAGGTTCTTTTCAAATGAACCACACATCTTACCAAATCCTATTCAAAACTATACTAGAAGAGAAGAGAAGGAAAACCTATACTAAGCATATCCTTATATTCTCTCACATGCAACCTTATAATTAAAATATAAGTAACACACTTTCAGATTTGATTATTGATTCATATATTTTGAAAATAATTTGAATTTAATAGTGATAATAGCCACTCATATTTCTATTTTAGCCAACACATGCAAATTTAACATAAAGTAAACATTTTCATTTTAAATTTGAATTTTGAAAAATATGAATGCATGAAACCACATGACATACAAATTTAACATGTTGGGAAAAGATTCAAAGTAATGCAAGTATGTAAACACATTCACTTCAATTAAATCCTAAAGACATTCTTATGAAATAAGAAGGCTTAAAATAAATCAAAGTTTATTCAATGTGAATTTTGTTTGATTCTGAATTTGATTTAATTTTGAAAAAGTGAGTTGATTTTTCTATTCCTAACCCATTCCCACATGTGTTTGATATTCTTGTTTAATTTTTAGATGATTATATTCATTTTAAATTTTTGGTTAGGTTAAGATATGAATTAAGCAAGTTAATTACACCACCTTAGCATAGTTAACCAAGTAATTATGAGCCAATGAGATGACATAAAAACTCACAAGGAATTTAAACTTGCAATGCACGTATGAAGAAAATGCCTAATGCAATTTGGCTCATGATTAATAGTTAATTAAGCTAAGGGATTTAACTTAAGTAATTTCAAAACACCCCTCACACATATGAGTTGGCTTTTGATTTCCTTAATTGAACTTAGGCCCTTGAACACCTAAGCATCTACCCAAAGTAGATTAAATTAAGTTCTGGAAGGTTTTATAATTTTTAGAAATTAATTAAGAGGGTAATTAATGAATTAACCCTTAATTAAGAGAGGATTAAGAAAAGAAAAGGGGGTTTAAGGAATAGCTTAAGGGAAATATTTCAAAATTATTTCCTAAGCCTCATATTCATTGGATCTAACCTTAATCAACTCCAATGAGGGATTAAAATACTATTTCAAACCTTAATTATCCTTAATTACATTATGGGACTAATTAGGAAATGTATTTGTAATTCCCCCAATTAAGCCTTAAGTAAATCCCAAGAAAATTAGGGGAGGCAGAGGTCATCCCCTAAAACATACCCAACAAGTTTGGGATTAATTAGAGGATTAATTAAAAAGTAATTAGCAAAATAAGATTTCCATTAAAACCCAAAATCAGAGAAAAATATAATCCAAAATCCATTAAAATCATTTTTAGAATATTCTAGATTGAATTATCTTTCCATAGAAATTTACCTCATACATTTCTGATTTTTATTTAGGGAGATATGAAGTTTTAAAGCCTAGGAGATTAATTAAAATTAATTAAAATCTTAACTAATCCCTTTAGCTCACGGCTTGACACGCAGCGGAGGGGGTTAGCGTATTTTACATGCATCGCACTGTGAGCTATCCAATTAAACATCGCATTAAGGTGGTGGCGGAATGCGGTTTGATCCCCGCCGTTTGCTCAAGGATTGAAAGGCCAGGGATCATCCCGTGGATTCTAAAAGGATAAAGGATTTATAAAATGTGCATTTAATCTCGGCCATCCATCCAAAATGCGCGGATTGATGGCCAGGATTCTCCCAGTTCTTCCCTGAGGATTAATGGAGATCATCCATGATCTAAGGTAAGATTCGAGCTCGATTGAGCTCAGATTGGAATAAAACTTTACCCAAACCATCTTAAGCTAAAGGCAAGCCTATCCAATAGTGGAAGTCTCATGTCATGAACATTTCTGTCACAAAGGACCAACACCTCCTAAGCTTAGTGGTCAGAAAATTCCATACCTCGTCGGAGGTGATCACCGGTGCTCGAGCTTGATGAGGTAGCTTCGTCTAGTGGAGATGAAGCCTTATTGAAAGTTTCAAGCCTTGAGGTTGAGTAGATCTCTCTATGGACCAACACCTCCTCTCCTTGCTTGCAGCTTTGATCAAATTCAACCTCTCCTTGCTTTGGGAACTTGAATGAGAGCTCGGGCGCACTCGACTTGATCCCCCGAGGGAGTGTGCAAATGGAATTGTAGTAGATTATTGTGTGGAAGAAGTTCAGAAATGAGAGGAGCTCCCCTATTTTTTAAGGATGAAAATTGAGAGATGCAAGATTCAAATCCCACTTAGGAAGCTTTGGAATGCTCTCTGATGGCTCTTAACACTCACTAATGCTCAATCGACAATGAGGGTGGTCAATTTAAATGGAATTAGGGGGAGTATATCTCCCCCTATGGAAATCGGACGGCCGAACCTGGGTTACCATTTTGATCCAATAGAC
Organism: Cymbidium sinense; assembly: GCA_021442155.1. Classification (NCBI taxonomy): domain Eukaryota; kingdom Viridiplantae; phylum Streptophyta; class Magnoliopsida; order Asparagales; family Orchidaceae; genus Cymbidium; species Cymbidium sinense. The sequence goes on from CM038230.1 coordinate 36,522,883, forward strand.
CATATGGAAAGGGTTGTTTAGGCTGTTAGATGTTTGCACATGGTTGGTTTGAGCTTATGAGTGGATTGGTAATCTCCCATATGCTTCAAATTGGGTGGAGGGAGGTTTTTGAATTAGCCAATTTGAGCTAGGGGGTCAATTTTGGCCTTAGATCTATTTGGGTTGACCCACACCCAATGGGTTGGGTGCACCACTCTTCATTGGGTTCACTTGACCTATTAGGAAGGTATCAAGTTGATATGAAAAGGGCTTGACCAAATTATCCATGGATTAGTCCATAATTTGTCCTATGGACTAGGGGTAAAATGGTCATTTGGCTGATTTTTTGAATATGTTGAGTATGTTGAGAAAATAGGGTTGGTCTAGTTTCATTGGATTTGGTGTTCATTTGATATGGTTTGGCTCATGTTGACCCATTTAGGTCAAAATGGGTCAACTTGGGTCAAGTTGACCAACTAGTCAAATTGGATCAAACTGAGAGTTGGGTCAAGTTCATATGACCATTTGAAATATTTTGGTGGCTTCGATTTGATTCAATTTGGTTTATGTTTGAATTTGACACTATAAACTTCATTTAGGTCAAATGGGTCAAGTTGACCAATTTGACCCATTTGACTTATTTGAGCTAGGTCATGAGTAGGCTTAGGTTTAGTTAGTCATATGGAGTGGATTGGTATCTTTGTTTCTAATCAATTTTGGTTAAGTTTGAATTTGGCTCAACATGACCCCTTTAGGTCAATTTGGGTTCAAGGTCAATTGGGCTAGGTTAGGTCTAGTTGGCCAATTGAGGGTTTGGTCAAGTTCAATAAGCGATTTGGAATGAACTTGACCAATTGGTTTGAATCAATTTGGCTTAGATCAAGTTTTGACACATTTTGACCCTTTAGGTCAAGTTGGGTCAACTTGGGTCAAGTGGCCAATTGGGCTAGGTTAGGCTCAAATGTTGACTTGGTCAGGTTCAAACATAGTTCCTGAATGAACTTAGATCATTGGTTTCAATCAATTTGGCATATAGTGGATTTTGGCTATGTTAGATTTCATTTTGGCTAAGTGTTGACTTGGTCAACCCTTAGGTTTGACTTGGTTTGACCCAATTTGATTGATTGATCATCCCATGATGATTGTTGATCATGATGAGAAGCATAGGTGAGTTTGATTCAATCCAATTTGGTTAGGATTAGAATTTGACTCATAAGGGTATTTTAGGTCACTTTGAGTCAAGTGAGCCTAAGTGGGTCAAATGGTTTAGTCAAAACTTGATTTGAGTTTGATTGAACTTGTATATAGACTTATGATTGAAATATAAATCCATTTGCAAGTGGTTTGAAGTCAAATGGGTTTTGATTCATTTGACAATTTCAAGTTCAAAGGGTAAACATGAAATGGATTTTGGCTTGATTTTTGAATTGAGTTTTGGCTAAGTGATTGAAGTTTGTATTTATATATGGATTATGATTGTAAGGTTGATTAAATCATGAAGCAAAATCAAGAGTTTGGCTTGACTTGAAGTTGATTTGGCTAAGTTCAAGATTTTGACTTGAAAGGCTTAGGTTAGATTTGAATGGATTTGAGTTTGGTTTTTGAAATTGGTTTTGATTATTTGAATTTATATTTAATTTATATATGTGAATATAAATGAAAATATAAATGGTTCATGAGAAAATTTTAAGAATTTGAAGTGATTTGATCATGATTTAGGCTAAGCCCATTAAAAGAAATTTAAAGGACTTAAGAAATTTTTGGAGTTTGGAGCATGAATTTTTGAATTTAGATTGATTGATTTATATTTATATTTATATTTCATTTATATATGTAAATATAAATGAGAATATAAATGAGTTATGAGAAAATCCCATGGATTTGAATTGATTTGATCATTATTTTAGGCTAAGTCCTTAAAGAAGACTTAAAGGACTTAAGAAGAATTTTAAATTTGGAATTTAATTTTTAGATTTGATTTAATTGATTTATATTTATATTTCATTTATATATCTGAATATAAATGAGAATATAAATGAGTTATGAAAAAATCCCATGAATTTGAATTGATTTGATCATGATTTTGGATAAGTCCTTTAAGGAAAATTTAAAGGACTTAAGAAATATTTTGAGTTGATTTTGAATTTTGAGTTTAGTTTGATTGGTTTGAATTTATATTTCATTTATATATGTGAATATAAATAGAAATATAAATGGGTTATGAGAAAATCTTAAGGATTTGATTTGGTTTAGATCATGATTTAGGTTAAGTCCCTAAAAGAAGATTAAGGACTTAGGAAAGATTTGGACTTAGGAATTTTCATTCATGGGTTTCAATCATGAATTTCAATCACATGGAGTTGATTTGAGTTTAGAGAAAATCAAATAATATTGATTTAGAATTCGACTTGAAGGAAGGAAAGTGAAGAATGGTTCAAGCTAAGAGTAGTCAAATTTTCCTAACACCACTAAGGCATGACCTATTCTTATGGCTAACTCTTCTAAGTCTCTAGGGCAAGGTTGAGTGACCACCTAATCACTAGATGTGTCTTAAGACTAATGAACTCTTAAAGTCTAAGAGAAGCCCTATGTCTAAGATGGAGGAATTGAGAGCTCATTCTAAAAATGAGGTCAACAGGGAGTTTCAGTTGTATTTTAATTTCATGCACATGTAAATATAAATTTATTAAAAATTGCTTTGTGTTATAAGTACCTGTTCGCATTATTCCAATGTGGTAGGAAAATTTGTTTTATGATAAGTACTCATTTACATTGTTCTAATGTGGCAGGGAAACCTATGTTATAAGTACTTGCTCACATTGTTTCAACGTGGCAAGGAAACCTACTTTGCTATAAGTACCTATTCATATGATTCCAATGTGGCAGGAAAATTTTTTTTATGATAAGTACTTGTTCACATTGGTCCAATGTAGTGGAAAAACTTGTGATATAAGTACTTGATCATGTTATTCCAACATAGCAAGAAAATTTAGTGATAAGTTCCCGTTCACATTGTTCCAATGTGGCGGAGAAATCTTATAATATAAGTACTTACACGCATTGTTCTAGTGCGGGAAGGAAATGTTATGCTATACAAACCTATACAGGCCTTTCTTAGCATGATAGGTAAACTATATTTTTGGTCGTGGTGTCTTACGACACCTACCATGCATGCTTTTCTTGGCGTGGTGGGAAGGCCTAGTCTCCCAAAGTATCCCCTACGTGGGGATGACGCTGGGAGGCAGCTAAAATTTTCAATAAATCAAATCTATAGAAAGTTTAAATTTGATATGATTTTAATCATACTTTTAAACTTGATATGTCATAAAAGGAAAGTGAATCAAGACTCAAACTATTCATGAAAATATTGATAAATTGATTCAATCATAAAGGCTCGAGTTGAATGAAATCTAAATTATAAGAGATTCGATAATTTATTCACAAGCATAAGACATGATTTGATATCTCAAAAATAAACATGATTTGACATTTTCAATTACCATTTGAAATACAAAATGTGCTTCATTAAGCCAATTAAAAGAAGGCTTAAGAAAAGTTTGAACCATAAGCTTGAATGAACTTAAGTTTGATGACAAATGCACTAGAAAATTCTACATCTAAACTTGTTGTTTCATGGTTTATGTAAATATCCAAAGGAGCTAAGCTCTTGCACATATCTTGAAATAACCTAACATGTGAATCTATAGCCTTAAGGTTCATGCTAAATGCATAGTGAATTGATCCATTTTGCATATTCAAATTGTTATTGCATTTCATTCAATTTGAATGTCTTTAATATGTAAGTGAGATGAATCTCATGCTTACTTCATGGGGCAATGCTTTGCTTAATCATCATATTCATGTAAATACTTCAAAGAATCAAATTCATGCTCTACAGGATAGATGCATGCTTGATTTATTGTAACATAGATACATGCTTGAATCACTATAAACATTTGAGAAAATCAAATTCGTGTTTCACTAAATAGATGATTATATTTGATTTATAACAAACATAAAAAAGATCAAATATGCACTATCTTATAAAACGGGTCTATGCTTGACTCATTACAAACAGTTGAAAGAGTCAACTCATGTTTTATAGAATAGACATCTACTTGATCTATAACAAATATTTGAAATGGTCAAATTCATATTTAATAGAATAGATCTTCACTTGATTTATAAGAAGTGTTTGAATTAGTTGAAATGCTCATATTCTACAAAATAGAATTACATTTGATTTGTGATTTTAGATATCAAAATCTATGCTTGCCATCAAAACTTATGCTTGCAATTTGACATATATGTTATACCAAACATAATTACTTCAACTTATATATCTAAATATACATACAATATTTCAAAGAACAGATACTTGTATGTATGTTGAAGTGTTCACTAAATCAAGCATCTAGGAAAATATGCAAGTCATATGCAAAAATCAAAAGAACAAATATCTACATCCCAGTTTGGTCTTAGGAACGGGTTCGGGTTAACAAAATCCAAAAATTTATATCAAAACTTATACTTGCAATTTGACATATATGTAACGTCAAATATAATTACTTCAACTTAGACATCTTAATGTTCATATAATATTTTAGAAGAACAGATACTTGTATATACGTTGAAGTGTTTAATAAGTCAAACACTTTGGAAAATATACAACTCATATACAAAATAATAGATATCTACATCCTAGTTTGGTCTTAGGACTGGGTCCGGATTAACAAAATCTAAAAATCTAATGATGTTATTATAATATTTTTGATTTAATAAAATCTAAGAATCTAATTCTATCATACAATTATAAAAGATAAACCTATTGACATGACTTCTCAAATTTAAACTTCCAAGAGGAAAGTCTCAAACCCGATCCTCTATACTTAAGCTAGAGTTGACAAGATTTGAAGGACTATAAATATGGAAGCAATGAATTTAGACTCGATCCTCTGTAAGGAAAGATGTAGAGTTGACAAGGTCTATTAGCCAACAATCATATGATCAAAGGACTATCATTATTAAGGCTTAAATGATCAATGATCACATATTCAAATCTAAATCAATTATAAAAAATCAAATATCCATATATATATATATATATATAATGAAATTAATTATTAAAATTTAAACTTAAAATCATCCACCCCTCCGTAATTGTTTGTCAAGGGTGACAAATTAAGAAGACATTTGCTCATAAAGAGCCAATGTTAAATCAAATGCATAACTATTTTCATGCTCAAATAATCTTAAGCCCGTAAGGACGTAGCTAGTGGTTTTATCGCAAAATGACACCACATAAATGACGGTTACGAGTAGAGCCCTCTAACTGAGTGGCTTGTCGCAAAATGACACTACTAAATTATAGTCACGATCGTAGCCCGTATGTTCCCCAATGGCTTTGCTCTTTGAGCTGTGAATTATATAATGTGTTTGATTAGGCAAAAAGCCCTCTGTTATCTAAGGTTGACTTATATTTGTCCCCTTAGATAAACTTCATCCTAGGTCTATAAGGACACCTTGGACAATGTAACCCATGGTTGTTGATAAGAATCTTTCGATCAAGTTGGGTCGACTACCTCCTCTAACTAAGTGGACCAGGGACTGCGATAGCTTGGGATGATGAAACAATGAGATCTAGATCTGGCACATCATTGTTTCTCCAAACATAAGTTTTAAATTAAAATGATAAATTTCATAATTTTCAAACTCCACTTATTTCTATTATGCACTCACAATTTAAATTCATCGAAAGTGCTCTCTATATTGGGGAACGTTAAATATAAATGCTTGTGCCTATAGGAAACCTGGAACCAAATCTAAAGACTTCAAAAAATGAGGGTAAAATATCTAGGTAGTGTCTTATCTACTATTCATTTTCCTTCTAAAAATTTTATTGATACTTAAACACTCTCTTCATTGCGAGAGGTCGGTGGTGAATTTTCATAGCCAACATCATGATGCACGAATTCCATTTTGTAGAGAAGATGATATGTATTCCTTATTATTTTTATTTTTATTCACATATCTTCAACTTTATGTTGAACCATGTGTATATGTATATAATAAATATTTTCAGGTATGTGCCATTGTTGAACCAGTGAAGTGAGGTAATCAAAGTACCCTTAAGACTACTTAAAGTTTTGTGTTTCCAAGATGTCCAGATTATATACTTACTAATTCATACATACACATACACATGTATGAATATAAAGATCAATCTTAAAAGATTTCTTTCTTAAACTTAATTATTGAAGTTGATTTATCTCCACCACATAATTTATCACAAATCTCAATATATGTGCCATTGTTGAAATAAGGAAGTCAGGTAATCAAAGGCCCCTTAGAACTATTTAAAGTCTCGTGTTCTCGGGATGTCCAGACTATATACCCTTTTGACTTATGATCTATATTGTTGGGGATCAAAATCAACATCCCAATTTACATTTATGCATATGCAAAGATTGATTATCTTCTAAAAAAATAGTTTGAAATTTATTAATGATAATAGACACACTATTTATTTCAAATACTTTCAATCAATATAATTTTTTCTTATATGACTCTTTATTATTTAAAGAAAGAAATTTTGAAATTTACTAATGATAATAGCTACACTATTTAATTCAAATGCATGCAATTAGTTCATTTTTTTTACATGACTCTTTACTATTTAGAGAATGTCATTTTGAAATTTACTGGTGATAATACCCACACTATTTAATATAATTGATCCAATTTCCTTGCCTGATTTCAAAAATATGAATGCATAAACATATGTAAAGCAAGTGAGCTAAGCCAAGCAAATAGAACTTCATTAAATATCACCCTTAGATTCATTAATTCTTAAGGACAAAGCACCCCCACATGAATACCCTAAACCTCATCAAATTTAGTAAGCTTAAACTTGGGATTTTGAATTACTTAAACTTAAAGAAGGTGTTAAATGATTTGAATTACCCTTACCCATTTTTGTTCATTAAGTAGTTTAAAAAGAACATAAGTGATTTTTATGACTTGATTAATCTTAATCCATTACTTAATCATTTAAACTCCCTCCAAAGAACTCCTTAATTTTATTAATTATTAATCAAGAGGCCATGAATCATGATGAAATGATGGAAGATAAAATTAGCAATGCCTTAAAGATTCTAATGTAATTAGGCATATGATTAATAATTAATTAAATTAAAAGAGATCAAATTAATCAATTACTCTCAAAATTCTCCACACCAATGGAGAATCTTGATTTCATAAAGGGATCTTTATGTTAACTAAACACATAAATAAAAATTAATTAGGTGTTTTGATTTATTGAGTATCTCAGATTAATTTCATAATTTTTCTAATTTTTAATAATTATTAAATGTTTAAAATGAGTAATTAGGATTTGAAAATTAACCCAAGAAAGTTATGAGAAGTAGAGCTCATACTAAGGATTAGTCATGTAAAATCTCATGCTAATTATCCAAGTAATTAAGGCTTAATTAAAGTAATTAATTAAAATTTCAACCCCTAATTAATCATTGTTCACTATATAAAATTTGAGGCTTTTATTTTTCCTAGATTCTCCTATGTTTAAGCTTTCCAGAATAAGTTTTACATTTTTGAATTTTTGATAATTATTTATAAATTTATAAAGTTTTGATTAATTAAATCACATTTCTAATCCTAATTAATTTATTTACACAATCAACATAGCGCGGCTGCTGACATGGAAGCACTTTCCATGTGGCGCTAAAGGATTGGTCAATTAAATCATTTGACGTGGCTGCTAACTCAGCAGCAGCAGATGCGCATTCATCTCAGCCGTGCAATCACATATTAGACACCAAAGATTAATCCCGTGATTCTAAAGGAAAAAAAATCAATAACTTATAATGCGATTAATCATGGATGTCCATTCTAATCATGCGGAACAGACACTGAATGATCCATCATCAACTCGTGGTGAGAGACGTACATCGTTCGCCTTTGCCACTTGATCTGAACTCGTCGGAGCTCATTCAATGATGAATTCGACTCTAAAATGATTAGGAGACAATTCTAAGGGGATCCTATGGTGGAATTCGTACAAAAATTAAAATTCATTTCAAAAAAGAAAAAAAATACTATAATTTTCTATGACTAACCAGAAATTACCTTGTTGGAGTTCAAAATCAGTGGTCCATTGAATGAGTTAACTTCTTCTTGAAGATACAAAACCCTTCTTCCTTGTTCTTCATCATCTAGACCAAATGTCATCGTGAAACTTGTCAGAGTTGATCAAGCTCAGTCCTACGATGATCGAATTGGCTGAGACTAGATTCATTTTGGTTTGTCGAAGCTAGGGGAAGGTGTGAGAAGATTTATTTTGGTTTTGGTGGAGTTTGGATGCAGTTGGATGGAGTGGAGGCTTAGGATGAGAGAGGAGCTGCTCTTGCTGGCAGTTGGGTGCACGGGAGGCTTTAGGGATGCTCTGGGACTACTCAAAATGCTTTGGTGAGTGTGTATGTTGAGTTTAAATTGGAGAGGAAGTGTATACCCTCTTTCCCATGTTAGCTAACCAAAGAGGTTAGTTCAGGCCGTGGCAGCTAGCTGGCTAGCGGGTGTGGCTAGAAATGGCATGAGACTAATGAAGTAGAGGTTCCCTAGTGGCTGTGTGGGTTTGGTGGTCAGTGGTGAGAGGGATAAGTCCCTTGGACTGAACCAAGGGTTGGCCAAGGTGAGAGGTTCCTCACCTTGGTCAATGGTTAAGCCCAACAACTTTGGGTCAAATCTAGTCAACATGGAGGAGCTTAAGGCATGATAAGGTGGTTTTCCAAGGTAAAGGGAGGGGTTGGACCTTCCCATTTTGAGTTTTTGTCTTATTTGGAACCCTTGATTCACTTGGTTTGGGTTGAATCGGGTTCACTTTAGGTTGGCTCCACTTGGGCTAGTCAATGGGGACCTAAGGATGAGTCATGCCAAGTTTGGTTGGGCCTAGACTTGGTTTGATTGGGTTTGTCTCAATTTAACACATATATGTCAATTTGGGTTCAATTGAGTTAAGTTGACAAATTGATTAAATTGGGTCAAGAGGGCACTTTGGTTGTGTTCAATTGATCATTTGAAATGCATTGGTGTAATTAGTTTGATTCAATTTGAAGTGGATTTGGGTTTGGCTCATAGGGGTTCATTTTGGTCAAATGGGTGAAGTTGACCAATTTGGTCAAGTTGGTCAAATTGGGTTGGATGAAGGGTTGTTTTATGTTTGATTGATCATTTGTGAATTATTGCAGGTGTTGGTTTGAATTGACTTAGATTAAAATGGGCTTTGATTCAATTTGATCTTTTAGGTTAATTTGGGCTAAGTGGGTCAATTAGGTTGGTTTTATCAATCTTTCTTGGATTGGTGATTGAGGTGGGTCCAATAATCAATTTGTGATTGGTTGAAAACATTGATTGCAATCAATTTGAATTTGAATGAGATTTGTCCCAATTTGACCCTTTAGGTCAAATTGGGTCAACTTGGGTTAAGTGATCAAATTGACTGGTCTAGGTTCAATTGATTGCAACTGGGTCATCAATGATGATCAATGATCATTTTAAATAAGATTGGATGGTTTTATTTGACCTAATTTGAATTGAATCAAAGTTTGAACCAAATTGTTCATTTTAGGCCAAATTGGGTTAAGTGAACCAATTGGGTTGAATAAGTTGAATTGATGTCAATTGGGAGTTGAGAGGTGTTCAATGATTAATTTAGAGTTGATTGAAAGCCTTGATTGCAATCAATTTGAGTTAGATTTTATTTTGACTCATTTGAACCATTTAGGTCAAATGGGTCAACTTGGGTTAATTGGGCCAATTGGCTTGGCCCAAAGGGGTTAGGATGAATTAGCATGATTGATTAGATGTTTGGAATAATCATGAGGTTTAAATCAAGTTAATTTGGTTTGAATCAAGTTGAATTGGGTTTTGACACTATGGAGTTCAAATGGGTCTAGTTGGGTTAAAGGCCAAGTGGACTTAGTTTGATCTAATTGGATTTGAGTCAAGGCTCAATCAAGCTCAATTAAGATTCAAATGGTCTTGTATGGATTGGGTTTCAATTGGATTTTATTTTGGGTTTGTCCCTCTTGAATCCAAATGGGCTAAGTTAAGTTAACTTGGTTACTTAACTCAATTAAACCATGATGGATCACATCGACCCTAGGTCAAACTGATATTGGTTTGAGGTTTGATTTGCAATCATTTGGTTTAGGTTTGGTTAATTGATTTAATATAAGATTCAATTGAGTTCATAGTAGGTGGTGTGCTACTTATCCTAAGCAAAAGTCTAACCCTAGGGTTAAACCCTATGAGTCTCTATGTTGGGGATTGGTATTCTCCTAATTACTAAAAGTATCTTAGTACTATAAAGGTCCCTAGATGAATCCTAAGTCTAAGAAGGAGGTAGTCAACCTCACTCCAAAAGTGAGGCCAACAAAAATATTATACTTTTATCATCATGGCATTTGAAAATAAAAAATTCCATAAAAAAATAACAATTACAACAACAACAAGCCTTTATCCCACTATGTGGGGTTGGCTACATAAATCGTTCTTCTCCATTATGTTTTATTAAGTGTCAAATTCTCATTTTATTCTAATAAAATAAGGTTATTTTTATGGTGCCTAACTAAGTTTATTTAGGTATGCCTCTACTATTCTTAACATAAGTATATCATTTTTTATACTTCCTAACCAATTTCTAGTTTAGCACATTAGACCATTGACATTTTATGTGATCAAATCATTTTTAGGTGACTCTCTCTAATCTTATCTTTGACTAGAGCTACTACATCATTTTCAATATATTCATTTTATGTTTTGTCTCTAAGTGTAAAGCCACTCATCCATTTAAGCATCCACATCTTTGTAAGACTTAACTTGAATTTATGCTTTTTATTTATTGGCTAATATTAATAGACAAAAAGCATTGTAGGTCTCACAATCATCTTATAAAAATTCTATAAAAATTAAAATGGCAAAACTTTATCTCAAAATTTTTTTTGAAGAAGCATATGCATGTGAAATTTTATTTAAAAAATTTAATCAAGATGGCAGGAAGAATGAGGAAGAACATCAATACCTTTATGCATGAGGTCATGTTTCAACCAATCAAAAAAAATATAGCATTCATTCTTCTTTCCTATTTATTAGATACTTTTCTCTTTGTAACAATTCTAAGGGATGTCACATTCTCTTTCACTTAAGGAACTGATGTTCTCATTAATGACATTGCATATAACCCATCATTGCCCACTTTGTGGATATGATTTTAAAAGGTGGCTCATATGGGTTCAAGAAATAGCTCTTAATATTTTGTACCTTTCCTAAATGTGTAATATATGGCTTATATGTTATAGCACTTTGTCTTGCATATCACTTATTTTACATATGTCATTTGGCTATTGTTTTTATCCATTTAAAATTATATTATTTATCCACTTTGTCCTAACATGCTTCATAGTTTTGTTTTCTTGGTACACCTTCCTAGTAACACTACCTATTTTAAGAGTACTTCGCACTTAAATCTTTTAGTTCTTAACAAATTAGCTATTATGCCAAATTGTACTTTATTGTTTAAAAGTTCAACTTTACTATACCTAAAATATCTCATATAGTTACGATTCTATGAAAGCTATGAGGATCATGCAAGCAGGATGTATATGTGGTACAATTTTTAAGCATTTTAAGAATTAATTGATAAATCTTTTACAATTTTTATTGATGTTATTGGTGTTGACATTAAGTCTATGAACTTGAAGAAACTTAAACAATCTTTTGGTGTTACTAGTTATGGTACTAGGTGCTTTATTGGTCCTTGTGCTTTCTATCAATTTGTTTGCTTCAATAGCTTCCCCTCTTTAGCAAAACTAAAAGCTTTCATCTCATGAATGACATTGGTATAGTCCAAGATAGCTTCTTTTATTAAGAATGTATTGTAGTTCCTAGTTAAACTAAAAGATGTTGGAGTGAGATCAAGACTTTGGTGGGTTCACATGTACTTGAAAAAAAATCTATAAGAGATGTTTATCTTGTTCAAAGAAATTTCCAATATATATGAAAAACTCTTGGGGTGCATCTATTCGTGTCAAACAAGTCAATAGTTTGTTGATCCAAATCATAAAAACTCCAATTCTAGTAGTGGAGAAATAAAATCATACATGTTCTTACATCTTTTTCTTGTTGAAAAGATCTTATATAAATTTTCATAAGTGGAACATTAGATTGACTTCTTTTAGAAGTGATGCATATGCTCATGTAAATTAACTGATCTATCATAAGGTTGAAATGCAGGGATTTGAATTCAATGAGAATGAAGATACCATTCTATCCTTTAGTTCCTAATAGATATATATATATATATATATATATATATATATATATATATATATATTTGTGTGTGTGTGTGTGTGTGTGTGTGTGAATATGTTAAAATATGTGGCAATAGTGTCCTTGCAATGATGTGGCTACTACGCCCCAAGAGTTAGCTTGATAACTGATTAACTACTATCTTTTCTATTAATGATTATATTTTATATTAAGGTTTAAAATTGCATAATTGAATATTGAGGTATTTTTCAACCTGAGGTGAGGGGTTAGGCTCACAATAAAAAAATTATGCAGAATCAATATGAAAATAAAAATTAAGAGCAAAGTAGGATGGCAACAACACTGGTAGCAATAGCAATTGCGAGGGAGAGTGGGACGAGAGGTAGGGGTGTCTGGGTGATTAATCGCATGAGGGAAGGATGAGAGAAGGATTACTAGAAATTAGAATTTAATAAATAGTGAATAACATTAATATTTTAAAACCTTCATTTTATTAAACGTACACCTCACTTTCCATGAGGCGAGTTGGGCCTCACATATTATGAGGCACATACTACACAATGTAAGCATAAGGTGTGCCACTCATTACATTTTTTTTTCTCATATTATGTTAAGGCACATCTTAAGGCATGCCTCAATTTGTACAATTTTAACCAATGCTTTATATATATATATATATATATATATATATATATATATATCTCTTATAATCTAAGGCAATAAAAAAACATCATTTTCAATCTACCCTATATTTTAAATATAAATTTAAATAATAACAAATTTTATTATACATATTAGTCAGTGTTCTAAATTAAGTACACGTAGAGTGTAAATATTAAATTATTGTTGTGATAAACTTACTAATATTTATATACACTCTTTTATTATTTATATTATAATCATTTTTAATTATGAAAAGTAAACGGCTTCATCGTTTTCTTAAATATTTATCCAAAAATAATAATAATATAGAAATTTTTTATTTTCTTTCTTTATTTTGTTCAATAAAGTTTTTATCCTTTATAAAAAGGTTTGTTTGTTTTGTAGTTTAGTTTATTACACATTTTATTTAGGTTAAGGCCATTAACAGTTCAATCTTCAGTTGGTGTTACCATAGTTTAGGATCTACTTCAAATCATTCAATTCAATCTTGAGATGAGCCAAGTGTAGTTATACGCTATCTTAGTTCAATCACAATTTTAGCCAGGACATGTATACAAACATATTGGTTTAGTTCTTCAAAGTGTTCAAGTAAATGGTCCTCAAAGTCACTTAATAAACACATTTAATCATATTTTACTATCATTAAAGTCTAGTTCATGTAATTTAGAGGCCTATGGACTAACTTCAAAGTGAGCAAAAAATTGATCTAATTTCAAGTGTTCTCTAATCTTCAAGCCAAATTAATGAACCTAATCTAGGCTCAATTTGGCGTAATGATTTGTTGAAAAACTAGTTTTTTTTTGGTATTATTTTCATTGCTTCAAACAAACTGATAAAAACCTTTCGTTTATAAAAATGTCAAATGAAAATAATCTAAAATGATTGATCCATATCAATTTTGACTGATTTCTAGAACCATGTTCATATAATAAATTTTTCATCCAACTTCTCTATGTAGGCTTTGAAGTTAAGTCTGCTAAATTCTAGATCACCATGGAGATGGAAGGCAAACACATGTTGTGGTAGAGTGGTGGATTGGTGAACATATGGGATTTTCTAGTTTCATGGAGCATTGCTTAATTTAGTTTATAATATATAAAAATATTTAAAAGATAACATTATTTTAACATTGTTCCACACTATCATGATCTCTAAAGATTAGCTAGTTTTTTTTTTGTTTCTTTTTCTTAAAAGTTTATTTTTAATGGGAATCAAAATTAGCTCTCTCACAGCAAAAACTTTCACCTAAATCACACTTAAATTAAGGGTTATTTAATTTGCTTCTCCAAATTTTGTTTATTTATTATAATGCATGAAGTATTGGACAATTAGGCCATGCCAAGCATGGCGAAACCTAGCACTTTGCTCTTAATTGAAGCTTCAAAGTCTTTTTGAATGCTAAACTTGAGCATTCTCTAAAACTATTGTTATTTGGATGTTTTCTTTGGTTTATCTTCTGCAATATATGATATCAATGAAGATGTGTATGCGACATTATAATTCCGTTTGTTGGTAATTCTTCCTTGTAATAAATAAATGCTAGGGATTAGTCAATCATATGTTCTTTGGTGTTCCATCCTATTAATTTTGTTTCTTATTCAAGAAGCCTCACTGATTTGTTTTTCATGAAATCGTGTCACAAGTCTACATACATTTTGAGGCGAGAAAGCTTGCTACCATTGTATAAAGCATTTATTAATAAACATGGTGGAAACACTATTGTTATTTTACAAAGAGTCAAAGAAATCACAACTGACGCACCATTCACAAACTCGAATGATGTTGAGAAGCAGTAAAAGTTCATGGGCATAGATATAAAACTAGATCTAAGCTTGAAAGTGCCATGTTTAATATGCACTTTTCATATTATTTAATCCTTCTAAGATATTTGTGGAGAAAACTCTTCTTGTTTATTTTTTATTTCATAATATTATTGTTTTGAATTTGTGGTTGATGGGATAGAAGTTTAATATAATACTAGTATTATGTTAAACATGCGGTATCAAGATGTTTTTCGGCGAGAGGGATAGGGTGATTGGGAGAAAGTTTGATTATTTTTGCACTTATTGCAATTCATTGTGCTACTGATGTAGAACATCATGAGGATCTAGAAATTAGATCTCAAGGTCCATTTACATGATCTCAAGCTAAAGCCCAAAAAAATTCAAGAAAGAAAAAGGCTTAGCCCATTAGCCTGTTAAGGCCCATTTTATGATTTCATCCTTTTTATTTATGTAATTTTTTATTTTCTTCTAGAAACTCCATGTTTAAAATTTTGCATTTAAAAACTCAAAGCATGACATGTGAGGTGGTTGAATCCACATAAAATAATAGTATGTAAAATGGGTGGATGGCATAAAATAATGAGGCAATTTAATGCTTCACATTAATGTGGCCACCCACCTTTTCCTCCATATTTTGAATTCTTTTCTTTTGAAAGATGCTTGTAATGGCTATAAATAGCCCCTTTTACTAGAATGAAAGGGATCTTTTGGAAATTACAAAATTTTAAGTTATTCTTGTGGTTTGAGAGCTTCGTGGCCAAACCTTGGCAATCCTTGGTGGGAGCGCTAGTTATCCAACATATCCTCTTCCTTCACCTCCATTCCCACGTTCTCTCAATCTCATCAAAAGAAAGAACACCCACCTCCATCAAATTTAATATCAGAGCGAAGCCTGGAAGGAGCAAATTTGGTCAAAAGTTTGCTTCAATAAAGGGAGCATCTCAAGTGTTGGACTTATCTTCAAACTTGTGAGTTTTTCTTAGACTTGTGAGGTTAATTAAATTTCTTTTATATGATAGTTTAAATACATATTAGCAGTTTGGAAAGATATATATTGCTTGCAAGTTTATGGTGATAGCATAAAATTTCAATTAGTAGTTCTTCACCTAAAACAACATAGCCATTAGAGCAAATCAAAATCTAATTTCTTATTTTATTATCTTTATTATTGTTTATGGTTAATTTTAGAAGTTTCTTTAATTAACTTATGATAACTTGTTTTCTTAAGAAAAAAAGAGGCTTGATAAATTTGAGCATTTTTTTTCATTGCATTAAAAAAAATAAAAAATATGCATGCATAATAATATAAGTGTGTTAAACCTAGTGATTTTGGAAGCTAAATAGAACTTTATCAAAAAGACCTAAACTGTCTAAGGAGAGCTTGGGATTTAAGTGGTATTGTACCCCCCTCCTCACCTGGAAGTTCTCTTAGCCTAATATTTCACTTTGATTGCACAATTATATTATACTTGTTTATTTTTTTCTTTTATTTTTTTCACTTCTTTTTTCTTTGATCCCTTTACATATATCTTTTTTTCCTTTAAAAAAAATCTCATGGCACCAAAATCTATCTCTCAAGATCATGTTGAAAATTTGACTCGATTAGTTGATGCCTTAGATCTTAGGATCCAAGATAATGAATTAAAAACTCAACAAATATTAGAAGAAAGTAAGAATCAAATGCAAGAACTTAAACAACAAATGCAAACTCTTATAGCGCATCTACAAAATAATATAGTACCAACTCCTCCTCCAATACCTACTCAAACTGTACCAATAGGGATAGATGAAGAAGATTCATATCCAAACCATAGAGAAAATCAACCACTAAGAAGAGAATCAATTACTATAAATGGTGGAAGGGGAGAAAATTATTTTAAGACTATAGAAGACTCTAATGATCCATCTTGAAGAGTTAAAGTAGAAGCCCCAACTTATGATGGTATACATGACCCAAATAAATTTCTTGATTAGTTAGTTCAAATGGATGACTTCTTTGATTGGTATAAAATGGATGATTACCAAAGGGTTACTTTTGCTAAAATGAAATTGATAGGGCATGCTAAAATTTATTAGACAAATACTTTAGTTAAAGAATAAAGAATTGGAAGGACAAACCTCACTTGGATAGAAGTGAAAGAAATGTTAAGAGCAAAGTACTATCCTAGGAACCATGATAAGAAGCTGCATAGTCAATTATTAATTTTGAGACAAGGTAATTATCTCGTAATTGAATACTTGAATACTTTTGAAGATCTAGTTTCTAGAACTGATTGTACTTATAATGATTTCCAATTAGCCAAAAAATTTGTTATTGGACTTAGGACTGACATTAAAAATAAAGTTAAATTATTTGACCCATAATCTTTACAGGAAGCATTTTATTATGCATTATTGGTTGAACAACAAAAGAAATATGCCTCCCTCTTTAAAACTAAAAGTGAAGTACCTTCCATTTCATCCCATAGATCTACTGTTAGACCCACCCATCTAAATGGCCTGTCCCCTTCGCCTAAAACTTCAATTGAAGGAAGCTCTAAAAACATTAGGGAAGTAATATGTTTTAAATGTCATAAAAAGGGTCATATGCAAAATCAATGTAAAGCTCAAATCTTATTTTTAGAAGAAGTTGAAAATCCAATAGATGATAATCTAGAAGAAGTTTATGATGACACCGCATTATCTGATGAAGAATTAGAATTAACTGATGACCCTCATGTTAATGTGATGAGATGTCTTACTGTAATAAAAAATGAGGCAGAAGATTGAAGGAGAAAGAAAATTTTTAGCATGTATTTTGTGTGTAATGAAAAGAGATGTAGGTTAGTTATAGATGGAGGGAGTGCTATGAATGTTATTTCAACACACACCTTAACTCGAGCCAACCTAAAATCTGAACCTCACCCCTACCCATTTCATGTTAGTTGGGTAAATCATACATCTCTTCCCATCACCAATCGGTGTTTAGTTCCTATTAAAATAGGAAGCTATGAAGATCAAATTTGGTGTGATGTTCTCTCTATGGACATTGCTCATATTCTCTTAGGATGACCTTGTCTATATGATATGAATGTTATTCACTATGGTAGGGAAAATACTTATGTTTTTAAACATAATAATAAGGCTATTAAACTCTTACCAATAAAGCCAATAGAAAAAACACCATCCATAACACCACACAAAATAACTTCTGACTTGCAACCTAAGCCTTTATTGAAGAAAAATGCCAAACTTCAATTAATTATCATAGAAAATCCTACTATTAGGCCTAATACTATCATTTCTGATTCTTACTTTAAAACACCTACTCTTCCTCCTTTGACCCCAAAGATAGAAATAATAGGTTTTGGAGCTTTACAAAAAGAATTTTTTGATCCATTTCTTCTTCACATATTACATGTAAAAGAAGTCATACCAGACCCTAATGAGACTCACATACCTGTTGTGATCTCTTCTCTTCATTCTGATTTTAATGATATTGCACCCGATGAGCTTCCTGATGAGTTACCTCCTCTAAGAGATATTCAACATGTTATTGAGTTCTTACTCGATTCTCAACTTCCTAATCTTCCACATTATAGGATGAATCCTACCACGCATGTTGAGATTAAAAGACAAGTTGAAGAATTATTAAGAAAGGGTTTTATTCAAGAGAGTCTTAGCCCTTGTGCAGTCCTAACATTATTAACTCCAAAGAAAGATGGAACATGGAGAATGTGTGTTGATAGTCGAGCAATAAATATAATTATTATCAAAGATAGGTTTCCTATTCCCCGATTAAATGATATGTTAGATTTAATCTCAGGAGCAAATTTTTTTTCAAAGATTGATCTAAAAAGTGGATATCATCAAATTTGGATTAGATCAGGAGATGAATGGAAGATAGCTTTTAAGACCCCTGATGGACTTTATGAATGGCTTGTCATGCCCTTTGGGCTTTCAAATGCTCCTAGCATATTTATGAGACTAATGAATCTTTAAACCATATATAGGTAAATTTTTGGTGATGTATTTTGATGATATTCTGATTTTTAGTCCAAGTGAAAATGAACATCTATAAAACCTACAAAAAGTCTTTAAACTACTTAGACAAGAGAAATTATACATTAATTTTAAAAAGTGTTTCTTTTTGCAAGCTGAGGTAATCTTTTTAGGCTTTATTATGTCCACTACTGGACTTAAACCTGATCCTTCTAAAGTGAAACAAATCTTAGATTGTCCATCACCTAAAAGTTTTATTGAAGTTAGAAGCTTCCATGGGTTAGCCACTTTTTATTAGAGATTTATTAAAAATTTTAGTACCATTGTTGCTCTGATAACTGATATACTAAAATTAGATAAATTTTGTTGAACTTCTAATGCACAAAAGGCCTTAGAGCAAATTATAGTTCTTATCACTTCTGCACCAATCCTTAGGCTTCCTAATTTTTCTAAAGCCTTTGAAGTGACATGTGATGCTTCAGGAATTGGGATAGGTGAAATTTTAAGTCAAGAGAATCATCCTATAACATTCTTTAATGAAAAGTTAACTGAAGCTAAACAACGATATTCCACTTATGATAGAGAGTTTTATGCTGTAGTCCAATCCTTAAGGCATTAGCGACACTATCTCTTACATAGAGAATTTATACTTAATTCTAATCATCATGCCTTAAAATTCATTAATACTCAACAAAAATTAAGTCATAGGCATGCAAAATGGGTTGAATTTTTACAAGACTACTCTTTGTTCTAAAGCATAAGCCCGGAATTGAGAATAAGCTTTATCCGTGGTAAACCTAATGATTTCCTCTTTAAAATTAAGAATCCCAGGATTTGATAGAATTAAAGATGATTATATTGTGTGCCCTGACTTTCACCTAATTTATCTTGAACACCTAGATAAACCAATAACTTTACAATGGACATTCTTGATAACAAATGGATATTTATATAAAAGAAAACAATTATACATTCCTCGATCTTCTCTTAGAGAATTTCTTATCACTGAGATACATGCTGGGGGTGTAGCTGGCTATTTTGGAAAAGATAAGACCATATGTTTATTAGAAAATAGATTTTATTGGCCTTCATTAAAATGAGATGTTCAAAAATTGGTGGTTCAATATTTAATTTATAAACAAGCTAAAACTATCAAATAAAGATCTAGACAGTACACTGCTTTACCTGTTCCTTATAGGCCTTGGGAAGACCTATCAATGAATTTTATTCTAGGATTACCTAGGATAGCTCGAGGACATGATAGTATTTTTGTTGTAGTGGATAGGTTCTCAAAAATGGCTCATTTCTTACCTTGTTCAAAACAAATGATGCTTCTTATATAGCCAAATTATTTTTTAAGGAAATAGTGCGACTCCATGGTCTCCCTTTAATCATTTTTTCTGACAGAGATGTTAAGTTTGTCTCATATTTTTGGAAAATATTATGGAAATTATTAGGCACCAAATTAAAATTTTATTCTGCCTTTCACCCACAAACTGATGGACAAACAGAAGCAGTTAATCGAACCTTAGGAAATTTGCTTAGATGTTTAGTAGGTAAAAGTTTAGGAAATTGGGATTTACATTTACCAACCTCAGAATTTTCCTATATTAGTACTATATCTAGAACTACAAAAAAATCACCATTTGAGATAGTCTATGGTCAAAACCCACGACGACCAATAGATGTAGCAAACCTACCATCTCATGTATTTTTCTAATGCAACATTCTCATTTGCTAAAGATTTTCAAAGCCTCCATGAAGATATAAGAAAACAAATTACTATGAGTAATGATAACTATGCTTCTAAGGCAAATCATAATCGTTCAACAAAAGAATATAAATAAGGTGATTATGTATTAATTCGCATTCGGCCTGAGCATTATCAAACTACTAGATATAAGAAATTACATGCACGAGCTTGTGGTCCATTTAAAATTCTCAAGAAAATTAGAACTAATGCTTATCACCTTGATTTACCTGCTGATATGCTCATTCATCCAATTATAAATATTGAAGATATTCTATCTTATGAAGGAATTAGAAAACCTCCACTCGTTCAGTCTAACTCTTTAGCAAGAGATATAGTACTGCGTAAGCCCTCTTCCTTTGAAGTTGACTATATTATCACCGAGGAAGCACCCATTAATCTAGCTTCTGAACATCATTTTCTAGTTCATTGGAAGAATAAGCCACCAGCTGAAGACACATGCTTGACCCATACTGATTTGGAGACTTTAGCTCCATAATTAGTAAAAAGACTTCTTAGATTTCAACTCTACGGAGCAGAGTTCAATTGAGCCCAGGGGAGTTGATGTAGAATATTATGAGGATCCATAAATTAGAGCTCAAGGTCCATTTACAAGATCTCAAGCTAAAGCTCAAGAAAATTCAAGAAAGAAGAATTCTTAGCCCATTAGCCTGCTAAGGCCCATTTTATGATTTCATCCTTTTTATTTATGTAATTTTTAATTTTCTTCTAAAAACTCTATGTTTGAAATTTTGCATTTAAAAATTCAAAGCATGACATGTGAGGTGGTTGAATCCACATAAAATAATAGCATGTGAAATGGGTGGATGGCATAAAATAATGAGACAATTTAATGCTTCACATTAATGTGGCCACCCACCTTTCCCTCCATGTTTTGAATTCTTTTCTTTTGAAAGATGTTTGTAATGGCTATAAATAGCCCCTCTTACTAGAATGAAAGGGATCTTTTGGCAATCACAAAATTTTGAGTTATTCTTGTGGTTTGAAGCTTTATGGCCAAACCTTGGTAATCTTTGGTGGGAGCACTAGTTATCCAACAAATCCTCTTCCTTCACCTCCAATTCCCACGTTCTCTCAATCTCATCAAAAGATAGAATGCCCACCTCCATCAGCTACAAGTTGTTAAGGATTTGATGATGGGGGGCCTTTTATGATTGAAAACCAACAAGAAGGTTTTAACAATATTCTTCTTTTGAATTCTTTTCAATTAAATTAAAAAAGGCCTAGATATGAAATTGCTATATACCAAAAAAATATTAATGTTTCTTTGAATCTTCATAGCATCAATTACCACTATTATAGCTTCAATATCTTCATTTTTTTTCTTCATTATATTAAAAAAAATTAAAGATGATTCCAATTTATAGCAATTGTATCCTTTTTGCCAAGAAATCATTTTTTTTCTACTATGACTATTCTTTTTATTAATAAATATTAAATAAGCTCGTCCATTTCAGCTATTATATTTAGTTTAATTTATGTTTTTATTTATAATGATGAGTACTTGTAATAATTTTTATTATTTATATTATAATTAAGTTTTCATTTCAACGTCTAAGTTCAAAACTCCATCTCTACTTTCAAGGCATTTAAGAATTTCAAATTATCAAAATAAGTTCTAAGTTCAAAATTATTTTTTTCACTTATAAATATTAATAACATATATATGTGCATATCTTCTTAGGTTTGTTAGAATGGTGCCTCAACACTAGGTTTTTTTATGGCATGATTCTCAAAATCAGAAAATAGCTATATAGATTTATTATGACTATATGCTTGTTCCTACAATATTAATGAATCAAAATTATTCATTAACATAATATATGATTTTTGTGATTTCATATAAATTAATAGAAATGATAGGAGAGGTTATCCTTTATTATTATGAACCTAATGAGCATGCATAATAGATATATTTCAATGTAATGAATTCTATAATAATATTTGTGTAATACTGGCTATATGCCTAGGATTTATGTATTTATATTAGTTAATCAAGTAAATAAAAAAAGTTAATGGAATGAACATGATATGGATATAAATATGACAAGTAGTATGTAGCGTGTTCTCTTTTAGAATAATGATGACGTAATAATAGACATGTGAAATATTCTTGAATATTACAATCTTTTATATTAAATGTCTCATTATTATCATTTAAATGATTTATAGCATTTATGTTTTGATTAACTCTTAAACTATCTAATTTTTTAGATAATACTGCAATTTGGGAAGTTAACATTGATATTGAATCAGTATTGTGCACACTAGCTACTTTTTCCTGGTTAAGTCAATCAAAAGATCATTAAAAATTATTTATAGTATTTCCTCTATTAAAGCATAAGCTTCATCAAAAGATTTCGACATCAAAGTTATAATTTTATGACTAGTGTTATTGAAATTTAAGATCTTATTATTTATGTTTTATAATTTTAGTATGGCTCTATATAATAATTTGGTTATCTTAATTTTTGGTAGAAAAAAATTTTATGTACACATGATAAGATGAATATTTATAATATCATATGAATGAATGTTATCTCCCTCCCTCTATTCCACTCTAATTTTGTGTAATATATTAAGAATTATATGTGTTGGGGTGTTATAGAAGGTGATATCAAAGAATTTTATGCCAAAAGAGGGAAACTAAGTTTAAATCATAATAATGTGCTATGTTATGTTGAACTTGTTGGGGCCACCTCTAGAATCTTATCTATCTATTTAATTATTTTGATTTATGTGTACTAATAAGGTTGTCAGTTTAAATAATAATAATGATTATGCTAAACAATTTTTTTTGAAATTTAGTTGAAATGAAATAGATCTTTCACTATCACAAATTAAAATAAATGAAATTCTATATTAATGATGTGTGTAAAAGAAAAATAAATATAATAAATAATTTAATTTAAGCCCAACTAATTTGGTATTATCAACACTAGATCACATAATGTTTAATAGTATGAGGAGACTTGAAAAAGAATAATTAATCCAATGAAAATCAAGTGATTATAAGATGTTAAATCTGTGAAGTATGCATGCATAATCAATCGAATTTTGAATGAAGAAGCACACAAACAATTACCAAAATCTAAATTTGATTTGTCAAACAATAGCTTGGTTTTTGGATGTTTAAGGAGTGTAGCTCTCGAAGATAAAATTAGGGTTAGGTGTTATGCAAGGTTTTTAAACCAAACCTTAAGTGGGACTCATGGCTAGAGAGCAAAATTTGGAAGTTATTCAATGAAATTAAATTTGCTTACTTGAGTGGTGGCCAACCCATGGAAACAATCCAATTTTAGAAACCAAATACCTACAAACGGCAAAGAATAATTAGGATTAGATTTGAATTCAAATTGTATCAAATTAGAAAGACATTTTAATGTTAAATTTTAAAATAGTTTAGAAAAAAAAATTGGCCAAGCATGATGAGAAAATAAGTTTGAGTTATTTATGAAAAGTGGAGATTAATGAATATTTAAATGAATAACTAGTAGTACTAATGCATGAAAGTATGGCCAAATAATCTCAATGAAAAAAAAATAAAAATTATGCATCCCTTAATTTTCTATAAATTTATTTAATCATAATTTCATTTTGAAGGAAGATTTGGATGCAATTTAAGTTATAGAAATAATTGTAAATAATAGATCTTTATGAATAAATATAATTAATAAATTTGGATAAATTAAAAAAATTGCATTAAAAATGGTATGAACGGCATGTAATTTAGCATGAATAATTTTGTGCCAAATAGATTCAACACAAGTTAATGATTCAACTTATTTTTCATGATTCAAACAATATATGCATGATTTTTGAGAAATTGAAAGTGCAATTTTTTTTTTTTTTTGATAAGATATTATTATGATGAATAAATGCATAAATAATGATTAAAATTATTTATTTATTTTGTTGTGAACTCATTTGTTAAATTTTTTGTAAGATAATATTATAACCTTCATCATGACGTACCACACCAATGGCTCATCGATGATTTTCTTAGCAAGCTCTATCGTGACTTCGCACACCAAAAATCTCATTGATGCTTTCCCCCAAAGTGCCTTATCATGACTTCACAAGCACACTATCTATTGATGCCTTCTCATAATGATCTATGTCACATACTTTGTGATAACTTTGCACACCAACAATCCCATCAATGCCTTCTTAGCAAAATCCCCCTCATAAAATCCTCTTCTCCACATGCTAATAATACCATGAATGCCTACTCCCAATAAATCCTTTCACAAGCTCTTCTCCTTCATATGATGTCATTCTCATCATGATAAATAAAAGACAACATTTTATCATGTGAGCAAAGGCTCAAACTTTAGTTCAAACAAGTTTTGAATAAGAATTTGAAATAGATTTGAACTACTAGTTCAAATTTGAACCAATTTGAAATCGTCATGTCATAGGGCCTTAACTTCAAAATAGTCTACAAAAACAAAGTCTAATCCTTATTGAAAATAATTTTGTCCAAAATAAAGTTTCAAATATATTTTTAATAAAACAAATAATTAGATTGTTTATATAAATTGACTCATATTGCATCACCTTAACATCTTGATTGGAAGCAAGAGTTTTGAGTTCTAAGCCTTATATATATTATGTGTATGAATTTATTATTAAATTCAGTCAAGATTCTAAAAATATATATAGCATATAAAGTCAAAATTTTCTTACTTTGATAAACTTTTGCAACCCAACCTGCTACTCAACGAGCCCTTTCATTCCTTTTTTTTTGGGGGAAGACTTAGCATACATACTACACAATTCTTACACATTTACATATCTGACATCCAAACTTTGATATTTACTTATGTGGGGATTTACATTCAAAGCACTTCAAACTTATGCATTTACATATATCACACCCAAACTTTTATATTTATAAAAATAGCACCTAAAATCGATTAATAGTAATGAATACAAAAAAAAAATTCTCTTCGGTACAACTGTTTATGTTGTCTCTCTTCATGCATCTATAGCATCTTGGCAACCGCAGTAACACAGGTGGTATGCACCATCACTGTTCCTCTTCAACAAGTACCATCCTAGCTACTTCGACAAAGTTGGCATGAGTTACTTCCATCGCCTTCATAATAAGTCTACTGCCCTGTCTTCAACATCTAGGATGTTAAGGGGGCCGCTGTGAATGATCCTGGTGGCACCATTCCATTGATTGACGTTTTGTAGTTTTGGTTCTTGAAGGTTCATGGCAAGGGAATGCTGTCACACTCACAACCGCTTATCTTCAAAGCTAAGCGCGTGTCAAAGATTACAGAGAGCTATAGTTCTCACTGTCTAATTGAATCAGATTTTTGGTTTCTTTTAATTTTGAGATGCCTCCTCAATCGGAAAAAGTGGAGGTGGGCATGTAGATCGACGACAAGAAGGACAAAGCTTGGATATAGGAAATCATCAACTGGGAATGCTTCTACATTGTTACCTATACATACTACCGCAGTTCTAGTGCTTCTCTCATAATCTATGACATTTCACTGAGTACTATATTCAATAGTGTTCGATGTTAGCTTTGTGAACTATACAATATGCTTATAGCCTTCTCCTCGATATTGCACTTTGCTTGCTTAAGATTGGTTTATTGTCGTTGATATTTCTATTTTCAAGTGTATTGTGGCAGCTAAGTTGAGGAATGGATGATTCTTATTTGCTAGTTGATTCATAGTAATTTTTTTGCATCTTGTTTGCTGATATGTTTAGTATTTCTACATTAATTAGTGATATGGATTTGGTGCCTCGCTTCGTCAGTTTCATTGTTATTTAGTAATGTTGTGTTTATTATTATTTTGTTAAAGAGTGTCAATTGCTACGTTCTCCTTTTTATTACTTTTATGAATAAATTTGGTCCTGCCTACTTGAGAAGCCCTTCAACACTCATGGGGTACGATGATGGGATGACAAGTAGCTATCTAATTCTCGTAATAGAGAAACATTCCTTTATATTTCAACATCGGCATAATGCTCGGTGCTAGCCTCTATCACCAACAAGGTTGCAAGAGTTTGATTGGGGGCACTAGTGTGACAAGCCAAGCAGAAAAAAAAAATAGGGGTGTGCATTAGTTGGTCTGAACTGAAAAATTGAACCTAACTGAGCTTATTTGGACAAACTGGTTCAGTTTGAAAGATCATTGTTCATTTTTTGGTTGGATTTTTTTTGTTTATTCGACTTTCAGTTCGATTTTCAGTAAAAAAATTCAGTTTAATAACAAAAAGTGATTAGTTATTAACTGTTGGTAAAATAGACTAATTAGTCAATTAGCAGTCGACCCATCCACATCTCGTGTAAAATAAGAGTTTAATTACTTTAATTACTTTGATCTTTCGACCGACACTTCATTCCTTCGGCCTTCCTGTCATTTTACCCTAGCCGCTCACACAACAAAGAGGTGAATATCTTTGATTCTTTGTGCTCCCGACTTCAAGTCTGACTCCAACTCTTTGAGAGGTAAGAACACATCTCTTCTCAATCACACTCTAGTCGTTCTTTGTTGATGTTATATCGTGGCCTTTATCGATGGGGTAACTGTTGTAGACAAGCAATCGAGGAAGAACCGAAGAAGGAGGAGTTTCTGTAGATGAGGCTTAAGGATTTTAATTATTGCCTTTAGATTGACTTTCGCTTTCGATTTTCTTTATTGCTATTCAATTTTGATGGAGCTAAGGTTTGAAGTTGAAGTTGATGTTCCTAGTGATTGAATGACCTACTGTTTGCCTATATTTATGCAAGGTATCTTGATATTCATTGTGATGAGTTGATAACTAAATGAAAAATACATTATCTCTTTTTTTTTGTTATCGGATGACTGAAAAGAGAATGTTTACATTATTTTCGCAACCTTATAAGTTATAAGGCTTGATGTTGCCTTCAAAATATTTATGTATTGGTCATTTCAGTGAGTTGAGAGTTGCGATCTGGGTGGCCAGATTTTCTATTTGTGATGGCTGAATGAATAATTGATTTTCAATTTTCTTTGGGTTGTCAGATGCTTAAACTGAAGTTTTCTTGAATTTTTGTGCAATCCTATAATGTTGTCATCAAATTCATGGAAGTATTAAAGCCTACCATCTAAGCATCTAATTATTTGAGTGGTATATGTCTCACTTATTTATTTTTCTCATTTTACCTAATTATTGGTAAAGGATTTTATGCAACTATGTAAGTAATATGATTGGGAATGCTTTAATGCAAACAACACAACACTGAATGCTCATGTCGGGAAATGTGACATGATATGATAATGTTTGGGATACATTTCTTAATGGAGTTGATTGAGAAATGCAAACAACACTATTCAATTATACACATCTCTTCTTGTGGTGTTTTAATTTGGATGTCGGGTGGACACCACGTAGATCTTATGGGATACTTATTGAGGTGATCGGATGCGACATTAAGGTATGATATATTATCTCAAAAGGTAGAAACATCACCCTATAATGGACCTAATCACCTAATAAGGACTCATAAGGTTGATAGGTCTTCGTATGCACTAAAGATCTTTCCCTTACTTTGCATGGAAAAGTAAAGCAGGGTTTATTTTATGCTGGGTTCTTTAGTTCCTTATGGAAGAAAGCTTCCATAGTTAAGTACATCCTAGGAAATGAAATTTTCTAAGAATACTCTCAATTAAAGTAGTCAATCAATCATCTACAAAGACGTCAAGGTTGGACTCTCAATGAATTGGGTATTTTTAGAGAATCAAGTGGGAAAGTTCAATTTGGAAAGACTTATTTTTGGATTCCAAAGGAAGATGAGTAAGGAGTACTCATGATACTAGAAGTCTAGTGAGCACCCCAATCTATCCTATAGTGAGGCTTTATATATTTGAAAGAGAGAGTTTGTTTTAATTTAAATTGGAATTTTTCTTATAATGTTAGGGCTTGTAATCCATCAACACAAGATTGTGAAAATGCTTAAGAGGTGAGGATTTATACTCATAGCCCGAAAGAAACAAGCGACCTTGGATCCTAAATCTAGGATGCTTTAGCACAAGCTAAGAGCTCGACCTAAATCTAAGTGAAAAATGGGACATAATGATTTACCACCATAAGAGAGGGTAAACCTATCCTGACTCTTCTAAACTTACAACCGCCTGAAGTGGCCGCCAGCTAAAACCTCTTATAATTCAAAATTATGTAGGTCGGTCTTATGTAATTGCAAGATGGTTAAGTTGGTATTTAATTAAGAAGGAGACTAGAGTCTTAAACTCACTCCCTAAGAGACTAGATCATGATTTACATGAAGACATGACTTAGACTAAATGTAAAGTTTTATGTAATTTTTTTATATCATTTTGACACATTGATTTGGACAAAAGGCTTAGAATAATTATGCTTAAATGCATGATGAAATAGAGTTGTTAGCTAAATCAATGGGAGGAGGTGTTCTCAACTACAAATGATGACCCTTAGGTCAATCATTCCTATCGTGCAAGAATGGAGACCCTCCCTATGTAAGAGAGAGACAATATGACATTGTGGTATTTATTTTTGGATGTGTGTGGGGAGACCATGCTATCTCAAAAGATAGAGGTGTCATCCATCAATGGACCAAATCACTTAATAAGATTTTTAAGGCATGATGGGTCCTTGAATATACCGGAGATTTTTCTTCTACTTTACATGGATGAATAAATTAGGATTTATACTAAACCGGGTTCTAAAGCTCCCTATGGAGATAAGCCCCCATAGTTAATTACATCTTAGGGAATGAAACTCCCTAAGAATACACTCTCGATTAAAGTATATAATTATCATCTTTAAAGATTTCAATGTTAGACTATTAAAGGATTGGTTATTTTTGGAAAATCAATTGGGAAAGTTCAAGGAGAAGACTTATTTTTGAAATCCAAAGGAAGGAAGTAGGAAATGCTCATGATACTAAGAAGTCTACTAAGCATTTCAATCTATCTTATAATTAGGCTTTATATATTTGAAAGTGAAGAGATTTATTTGTTCATTTGAGTTGAAATTTTATTAGATTACTAGGGCTTATAATCCATAAACACAAGGTTGTCGGAATGCCTAAGAGGCGAGAATTTATGCATATAGCCCAATGGAAATAGCTACCTTGGATCCTAAATCTAGGGAGCTTTAGTAAAAACTAAAGTATGCCCTAAATCTAAGCAACAGGCGGGCATAAGGGTTTGCCCTCACAAGAGAGAATAAATCGTCTGACTTCTAGACTTACAACCATCTAGAGTGGTCGCTAGCTAACTCCTCCTACTATTTTAAAATCATGTAGTCTGATCTTATGAATTGCAAGATAACTATTGTAGTTATTTAATTGGAAAGAAACTAAAGTCCTAAACCCACTCCCTAAGAGACTGGAGCATGAGTGATATAAGTATATGACTTAATCTACAAATGCAAAATCTTTTTAAATTTTATTTCATTTTTAGACATAAAATTTTAGAAAAAAGCTTTAGGATCTTTATATGCCTAAATGCATAATGAAATAGATTATTGGTCAAATCAAAAGCAAAGAGAGTGAAACTCTGTTAGTAGGGGTTGCTCTCATGGGTCAAGTGGTCCCTATGCATGTAAGAACAGAGGCCATCATTTTACAAGAGTGATTCAAGATGAATTCATGATGTGAAACATACAACCATACATCTAAAGGGTTGTTAAATCTTTTAATTATCTTATTTAATGCCTAGGCTTTATGGTGAGGTTATGAGTTATTTTAAAATTTAGTTATGAGTGATTAGTTGGATATAAATTTTATTTTATCCTAAGAGCCTAATGCATCTAGGCCACACATTAAAGCATCAATCATAAAAAACTATGAAAAGCATGTCATTTCTAATGCGCAATCTAAATAAATCATCAATCAATTTTATAATTATCATGAAAGAATAAGAGGTCGATGAGGTCGAGTACTGCCGCACAACCTGAAAAAGAAAAGATGGGTAGCCGAGCTCTACCCTTATACAATCCGGAATATGAAAGAATAATTATAATTATAAATGAATACATGTTAGGGGTCTTCATTCTTTATTTATTCATGTCTTCCCTCCTTTGATTTAGTTTGCTTAAAGGCATCACATGACACCCCAAGACAAAGCCTTCTGGTCAATGCCCTTCCTAAGCCCCATAGCACTAATTATAATTCCTAATTGCAAATTTATACTTATATAGAAAAAGTAAATCTAACTATACATGCAAAACAAGTGTTAGTTAAACATATAGACAATCCTAAGTAGTTATGTATATAATTTAGACTTAACACCCACATGGGTAACCAAGCCCATCTGTCCTAACTTGGATTATTCTTAGGAGTTTAAGCAAACTACAAAGAGAGCATTTATATTTATTTTTAAGCATCCCCTTAAGCATAATTCCCTACACAAAATATGATCAGGCTAGGAATTACCTAACATCCAGTCTATGATGCATACACCCTAACATCCAATCTAAAACATTTCATCATAAAATAAAATATACACCACATCATACACCATGCTAATATAGAGCTAGAAGTGGTGACCTAATTCTAATGTGTGTGTTAAGGTCTTGTGTGGTATGTCTTTCTAATCATTAGAGTTATATTTTCTAAGTTTGAAAGATATTCAAGTTAATATGGTAGTGGGTTTCATTTGAAGTTGTTTAATTGATTTATAAATTTTAACTTGTATTTTGTTTTATTTCATATGACTTACACTTAACAACTAAGTGTTGTAAAAAGAAGGAAGAGAACTACCCCCCTTCATCCCTACCTTAAGCCACTTTCTAAAGTACATTAATTTGATTTATTTCTCTTTAGTGAATGTCTTATTATATGATTTTTTAATTAATCCTAAGTTTAGGTTAACTTTAAATGACCTTATCCAATATGAAAGGCTTCTTAAGATTAATCAAATTGAATTACTATCACATGTCATATATTGAATCATTCCTTTCCATCATATATAACATGCACATGATTTAATATTTAGCATACATATACATATATTATGTTTTGGTACACTTAAATGATAATGAACGTGTATGTTTGTAATTTATTTTCATTGAACTATATGAAAAAAATAAATTAAAGTCATATTCAAATTACAATACCAAAATACATAAAGACGGAATCACATAAGTACATGTCATTGTTAACTAGAGAAGTGAGGTAATCAAATCACCTCATTAGGGCTACTTAAAGCCTCTTATTCCCAAGATGTCCAGACTTTATACTTATTAACATTCCAAGCCTATGTAGATCTATACACGAATATGGAAAAGAGAGCACTAATTTACATATATCATATGCTAATGAGTTAGGTGGATATGAATGCATGTATTTTTAGTAACAAAAGGGGATCTTCATCTTTTAATTAAACACACATGCACATATATAAAAAATGCGAGCAAGTATATGCCATTATTAACCAGGGAAATGAGGTAATCAATTAACCTCATTGGGGCTAACTAAAGCCTCGTATTCCCAGGATGTCCAGACTAAACGCTTATTATCTTAAATATATATGAATGTATACATAACTATAAAGATGAAAAGCCATGCAATGATTGTGTTTTCTTTAATTAAATCATTTAGACATATGAATTAAAGTTCTATCTAAATTCTAATATCAAAATACATAAGAATGAAACCAAATGAGTATGTGTCGTTGTTAAACTAGGTAAGTGAGATAATCAAATGACCTCCTTAGGGCTAACTAAAGCCTCGTATTCCTAGGATTTCCAGACCATATACCCATTGTTGTTCAAACTCATGTAAATCTATATATGAATTATAAGAAAGATAGCTTTATTTAATATGATTAAATTATAAACACATGCAAATCCTATGTGTATTCATAATTATCAACACTCTAAGTATTATAATTGATTCATACATTTTAAAAAATAGCTTTGAATTTATTAGTGATAATAATCACACATATATTTAATTAAGCCAACACATGTAAGTTTACATAAAGGAAATTCATTTGATTTATGAAATTTGAAAGCATGAATGCATGAAATCAAATGATTTACAACATTTAATGTGCTTGGAAAGGAAGAATTAAATATCAATACATTGTTCATTTAATTAAACTAATTCCTAAGGACAATCACATTAAATTAAAGAAAGCCAAAGTTACTTTATCAATTTAGTTTTGAATCTTTGATTTGATTTAAGGAGGAGGAGGAGTACTCATTTGTTATCTCAAACCCATTTTCGCATTAATAATATAATTTGGTTTAAGAAAAGATAATTAGGTGAATTTTATGAATTAATTAAGTTGGATCTTTAATTAAATCAATTAATTACCCTTACCTATGTCACATTAATGTAATTAACCAAACAATTATGAGCCAACATAATATGCATATGAATGGAAAGTAAATTTGCAATGATCGTAGAGAATAAAGGGGCCTAATATAATTGGCTCACATTTAATAGTTAATTAGATTAAGGAACCTAACAAAGTACTCTTATGGTTTCCCCCGACATGTGGGTTAACCATAATTTTCCTAAGTACCTTTAGGTTATTAAACACCTTAAACATAATTTAATTAATCAAGATCTGATGTTATTATGCTTTTAAATTGATTGATTAAACCATCCAATTAATTGATTAAAACCTTTAATTAATCTCATTTCAATCAATTTCCTTTCAACTGAAATGGACTTAAGAAAAAGATTAGAAAAGAGGTCCTCATCCCATTTCCTTTGCCCATTCACTACTCAACAGTGATTAACAAACTTAATTAATTAATTTATTGCATGATTAGGGGGTTAGTTAATCATTTAATTAATTAATAGAGTAATTAATGGTTAAATGAGCAATTTTGCTAATTACCTAAGCAATAAATCCCAAGAAAATTATGGGAGGTAGAGGTCATCCTATTAAACCACTACATAAAATTTAGAATTAATTACTTGAGTAATTAAGAAGTAATTAAGCTAATTAAGTTTTCAATTAAACCAAAATTAAGCCTAACTTATTATTCAAAATTAATTAGAATTAATTTTAAATAAATCTCCTCTAAAATACCTTTAAAATGAATATTTATTTGTTTTTTTATTTTTTTATAATTTGTTATAAATTTTGGAAGTTTTAGCCATTAAAAATAATAATTAAGCCTAAATAATTTTTCTATAATGATTGTTAGTTAAATCATTCATACAACCCAAACAATTATGTTATGAAATTTGGACTTAACACCCTACACATGGGTTACCTAGCCCACCTGTCTTAAGGAAGATTATGCTTAGGGGTATAAGCAACCTGCAAAAAAAATCATTTATCTTTATTTTAACTACCGCCATTAACATAATCCCCTGTAGAAAATAATAGTAAGCGAACAATGGCCTAACATCCAGCCTACGAACTATAGTCCTAACATCTAGACTAAAATATTGTATCACTGTTGACCTTACTTTTGGAGTGAGCTCTCAGCTTCCTCATCATAGATCTAGGACTCTTATAGACACTAAGAGTTCCTTAGCCTTAAGACACTTCTAGTGATTAGGTGAACACTTAACCTAACCCTAGAAACTTAGAAGAGTTACTCAAATGAATAGGTTATGTCTTAGGAATTTAGGAAGACTTTCTTGCCCTATGGCCCAAACCCAGTCCTTGCTTCCTTCTTTCAAACCAAACCTCAAATTAAAATTCCAATTCCAAAATTAAATCCAACTATCCAATGATTGAAATCCATCATTCAATTCAAACACTAAATCCCTTCCTAAGCCCTTTGATTTTATCTTATGGACCTAGCCTTAACCAAATCCAAATCAACCCCAATCCAATTGATTTTCTCAATTATAAAATTCAATCTCAAATCAAAATCCAAATCATAAATCAATTTCAAACTCCAAATGATTGAAACCCATGATTAAATCAATTCCAAAATCCCTTCCTAAGCCATATGAACCACCTTCATGTGGTTGGCCAAAACTCCTTCAAACCAACTCAAACTTGGTTGATTTATTTATAAGTCAATCATTCATTCATTTATATTCATAAATATAAATAAAATCCAAATTTAAACCATTTAAATAAAGTCAAGATGAATCAAACCAAATCAAGACCCTTCTTAAGCCATATGAACCTTCCTCCATAAACCTAATCAAATCTTGATCCAAATCAACTAAAACTTAATGGATTTCTTTATAAATCAATCATTACTTCATTTATATTCATAAATATAAATGAAACCCACCCTCAAATGATCAAAAATAAATCAAACCAATTCAAAATCCAAGTTATCATCTTTTGATCTATATCCCTTAATTTGGCCAAACTTGCTTCTAAATCATTCCAAACTCAAGTGATTTTCTCATAACCCATTTATATATTCATTTATGTTCACAAATATAAATGAAATATAAATTCAAATGGTCCAAACAAAACCCAAATCAAATCAAATTCCCAACTTTACCCCTTTTAGCCAAACTTTTGAGCTTGGCTAAATGACATCTAAATCATCTCAAAACCCATGGATTTCTTCATGATTCAATCATTCCTACAATCATTGATCCAAATATAAATATAAACCACCATTATCAAACCAAATCCAAGTCAACCCAAATCAAACCCAAGTTGACCCTTTTGACTTGAAATTATCATATGAACCAAAATCCATTTGGCTCCAAACCAATTGCAATTGGATTTATATTTTAATCATAAGTTCATATGTGAGTTCAACTAAACTTGAATCAAACTTTGATCAAGCTAATTGACCCATTTAGGCTCACTTGACCCAAAGTGACCTAAAGGACCTTTTGAGCCAAGTTCTAATCCAACCCAAATTAGATTAAACTAAGCCTATCTAAACCTCAATCATGATCAACAATCATCTTGGGGTGATCCACCACCTTGAATTGGGTCAAATTAAGTCAAACCTAGCCTTTGACTAAGTCAACATTTAGCCCAAATAAAATCCAAACTAGCCAAAATCCATCATATGCCTAGTTGATTGAAACCATTGACTCAAACTCATTCATAATCAATAATTGAACTTGACCAAAGTCATGATTGAGCCTGAGTTGATCAATTGGTCAACTTGACCCAACCTAGCCCAAATTGACCAAATTTTAAATTAATCCCAACTTAAACTAACCAAAGCCTACAATCATTTTTAATTAAACAATTGAACATCTAACCCAACCTAATTTGGTCAAATTGGTCAACTTGACCAATTTGACCCTTTCGAATCCAAATGAATCAAATCCAAACCTAGGCCAAATCAATCCAAATTAATTAAACCAAAATATCCAAAATCATCATATGAACCTAACCCGAGCCTTGGTTTGACCCAATTTGACTAGTTGGTCAACCCAACCAAACCTAGCCCATATGACACCTATTTGACCAATCCAATCCAAATCATTCCAAACTAACTTATAGGACCCTAGGACTTAGCCAAACCCGACCCAAATATATCCTAATTCATTTCTAAATCAGTCCAAAAGCCAAGTTGACCCCACCAAGTGGATTAGCCATCAAACCATAGAATTTAACCTTAAAACCATTGGATCCAAGCCAAAGTCAACTACCCCATCCCTATGGAAACTCATTAGCACTACATGGAACCTTCTCCTGATCCATCTAACTAACCTAACTCACCCTAGTCCAGCCAAGGACCTCTGGAAGGTGAGTTGACTCACCTCCAACCCAAACCAAGCACCTATTGGATCCGAGCTTTACAAACCTTGCATAATGGGTCCATGGCAGCTCCCCATCATTCCTCCCATCTCTAGCGTGCCTCCTTGACTTGATGGAGACAAGTCTGGTGGCCGAACGATGGTGAGCCAATGCAAAACATGTGTACGCTTCCGTCCATCTATTATAGGAAATTGAGGGGTATACCCACTTAATTAAAGCACCATTTTGCACACACTTGCATCATGAGCTCTCCTAAGTGAATTCTGAAGCCCCTCAGAGTGTTTCCAAGGATCCCCAAGCCCTCTCCATTAGACATTTCCCATTCCCGAGCAAAGCCAAAACAGGACATCTTAATCTCGAGCAATACTCTCTAATTTTGAAATCAAACTTTAATTCCTCTTAGACACACCATCATCATACCCAATCGAAGCCAATCGGGCCAATTCCTAAACTTCCAAGCCACGGGAAGAGTGAGTTCCATCAGAGCTAAGCCTATTGCGCGCGTAGATTGGTCAACCGAGCATCCCACACCGAATCAAGCTTAAAGCCCTTCAACATGGGCTTGCTTCAACTAGGCGAAGCTACCTCCGGCATTGCACCGCTAGACATTAGCTCTGGTGAGGTAATTTCTCAAACTGAGCCTTGTATGCAAAACTGGGTTAGTCCTTTTGTGAAAAAAATTTGAAATTCATGGAAAATTGACTATTGGATGTGTGCGTCTCCCTTCCCCAAAGGTGTGGAAAGAATTTGGAGGCAATCCGAGCTCAGGTGAGCTCAGATCAAACTAGGGAAGAAAGACACCATCCGTGTTCTGTCACTTACAAATGGGATAGATCATGAGCCGTCCATCCCACATGATTGGGATGAACTGCTCTGATCAAATCTTGTGGATAGAGCCTCTAATTCTTTTCCTAAACTGTGGATCAAATTGCAGATGTCTAATCTTAGATCAGATGGTCCATAGATAAAGCACCTCCACTGCTGGCTGAGTCAGCGCACGGATGTGATAACTTAAATAACCAATCCCATCACACAATATAGAAAGTGTGCCGCGTCAGCCACCACGTGGCCCTATGAGATTAAGGCTTTAATTAGGGCTAATTAATTAGTTTTTAATTCTAAAACTTCCTAAATCATAACTAATTGTATAAAAATCTAAAAAATGTAGAATTATGCTCATTTTGAAGATATTTCAGAGTAGAATCTAGAAAAATTATCATTAATTGATTTTCAAAAGTGATTTTGGTATAATTAGGATTTTATAAAAAAAAATATAATTAGCATAATTACACCTTAAGTAAGAACTCAATTAATATTAAATTTTTTGTGAATGTTTAGGGGGATAACCTCTACCTCCCCTATTTTTCTGGGATTTTATTGATTGCTTAATTAGGAAAATCACTTGATTAAGCCCTAATCACTCTCTTAATTTAATTAATCATAATTAATGAATAAATAGTAACTTAATTAATCATTTAAGCATAATCACCTCTGTTGAACAGTAAGATGACTAAGGAGATGTGGTTGGGGATACTTTTCCTACTCCATTTCCTAAGTTTTTTTTTACTTTTAAAAATCAAATTAATTAATGCCTAATGAAAGGATTAATTAATTAATTAAGTGATTAGTCTTTAAAAATAAGGAAAATCAAAATTTAATTGAATGTTTAGATGATTTAGGGATTATGATTGGGGCCTTGCCCTTGATCCTTTCCTTTAAATTAACTTCATCATTCAAATTAAAACATAAGCAAAATGCTTAATCAATTAAATAAAGGCTTAATAAAATTAAAAGTGAGAATCAATTCATCCACACTTAAATAACCCTTAATTGATTTTGGGTAGCTCCCTAGGTGTTCAATAACCCAAGGTGAGAGATAATGAAATTATGGTTGGCTCACATGTGTGAGAAAATCATAAAAATAATTAAGTGAGATCCCTTAAGCTTAATTAACTATTAATCATAATCCAATTGCATTAGGCCCCTTTCATTTATTAGGAGCATTACAAATTTACTTTTCATATAGTTGTATATCATATTGGCTTATTATTAATTAGTTAATTAACTTAAGGTGATATTGGTAAGGGTTAATTAATTCATTTAATTCATATCTTAACCTAATTAAAACATAAAATCAACTTAAATATCCTTCATTAAATCAAATTAATTCACACATGGGAATTGGGATAGGATTAGAAAACCTCCTTCATATTTCCTAAATCAAATCAAATTCAAATTAAAAAAATGTCTTTAAAGAATTTTGGTTCATTCTAAATAGCCTTATTTAATTTGATTGTCCTTAGGAATTAATTTTGATCAATGAAATCATGTGTTTGTATTCCTTTATTTCTTTCCAATCATCCTAAATATTGTTTGCTATATGAAATCATGCATTTATTTCTTTTAAATTAATTAAATGAAATGTTTTCTTTAATGCAAATTGCATGTGTTGGCTTAAATTAGAAATATGAGTGGCTGTATCACTAATAAATTAAAAAACTATTTTCAAAAGCCTTTAAATCAAATATTATAATTGAAGTGATGCTAATTATAAATATCTATAAGCTTGCATGTCAGAATAATATAAGATATGTGATATGAAGTTCTCTTTCCTTATCTTACATGGATTCACATAGGATTTGTAAGTGTATAGTTTATGTGAAAAGAACACAACACTTGCCTAAATCCACTCCTATGCATCTCCATGTTAGGACTTTTGAAGAATTTTATATCACATATATAAATCACATAATTTCTTGCATGATTCTCTATTCAAGTGGTTCTTTTGTTACATTCACTTATATTTGAGAAAAGTGGTATATTAGTCTAGACATCCTGAGACTGTGAGGCTTTAAGTAGTCCTAAGTAGAACACAATGTCATCGTACTCACTTAAAACTCTTATATATATGCATGTATGATGTGGCCAATGAATAAAGAATCATAAATCAAACAAATTAAACATAACCTTTTGCATGGGTTTTCCTTTCCTTATAGTTATTCATACATTTACATGTATCTAAAAAAAGTGGCATATTAGTCTGAATATCTTGGGTTGTGAGGCTTTAAGTAGCCCTAAGTAGGTCTTGTACCTTATGCCCCTGGTGTAGAAAATAATTATACTGTACTCACTTAAAACTCTTATACATGTGAATGTGTATTTAGCTAATGGATAAAAAATCCCTCTTTTCTATATAATAAAGGCATGCATTCATAATACAATCAACAAAAAAATAAAATATTTAAATTCAAAATACATTTCTTTACATTTATCATCAAAGTGTTCTAAGATTTACATTGCATGTATAAGTATGCTTAGCATTATTCATATACATGATATACATGATGGAAAGAATAAAATAAATGTGTGTTATGTGATAGTAATCCATTTCAATTAATCTGAAGATGCATTTCTCATTGAATAGGGTTATTTAGAATGAATATAAACTTAGGGTTAATTAAAACACATAATAAATCATTCAGTAAAGGGAATTAATTAATTAACTTACCTTAAAAATGACTTAAGGTAGGGATAAAAGAGAGGCTCGTTCTCTTTCTTCTCTTCATAACACTTAGTTGCTAAGTGTAGGCTATATGAAATAAAAGAAAATATTAAGTAAAACCTTAAAATCAGCTAAACCACTTAAAGAGAAACCAACCCTTTTATAAATTAAAATTCCTCACACTTAGCGAACCATAACTCTAAAGCCTAGTTAGGATATACCACACAAGCCTTAACACATGCACATTAGACTAAGTCACCATTTCTAGTTTTATGTTAGGACAGTGCATGGTTTGATGAATATTTAGTTTTGTAATGTATTATTTTAGACTAGATGTTAGGGTGTATGTGTGTAGTCTAGATGTTAAGCCGATATTGGCTTAATCATGCTTTCTGCAGGGGTTGTGCTTAAAGGGCGTCGTAATAAGAATATAAATACTTTTTATTATGCAGATTGCTTATACCCCTAAGCATAGCCCAAGTTAGGATAGGTGAGCTTGGTTACCCATGAGTGGGGTACTAAGTCTAAATTATTCATATAACTGCTTAGGTTGTATGGTGTGTTTAGCTAATATTTATTTTACATGTGTAGCTAGATTTACTTTCCTTACCTTTAATGTAATTTTTATATTAGGATTAGGATAAGTGTTATGGGGATTAGAATGAGCATTGGTCATAAGACCGTGTCTTATATACCATGTGATGCCTTTGGAGCAAGCTACATTCCAATCAAGCCAAAAGAAAGAAAGTAATGGAATAAATCAGGGTGAAGAAATGAAGGATGAAAAGTGAAGAATGGAGGATGAAGATGAAGACCCCCATAACACTTATCATTTTATAATTGTAATTATTCTTTCATTATACTGATATGTATAAGTGTAGAGCTTGGCTACCCACATTTTTTTTTTTTGGGTTGCAGGTACACCAATCGACCTCTTATTCTTTTGCAATAGTTTTATAAAATTATTTAATATTTTGTTTAGCTTATGCATTAGAAATAGCATATCTTTTCATAGTTTTTTATAATTGGTGATTGTTGTGGGGTCTGGATGTGATTAGGCTCTTAGGATAAAAATAAATTTTCTATCCCACTAACAACTCATAACTAAAATTTTAAAATAACTCATAACCTCACATGAAAGCCTAGGAATTAAATCAAGATAATTGTATGCATAACATCATGCATGTAATATTCTTCCACTCTTGTTAAGAGAGGGCTTTCATCTGTGCCAGGGAAAGAAAGGCTTAACCTGTAAGAGCCTTCAATGGAAAGACACCTTTTTCTCTTTTGATTTGGCCCATAATCAAATTTCTCATGCATTTAGGCATACAAAATCCTATAGCCTGTGTCAAAACAAAAAGTCTAAAAATCAAATAAAACTTATTAAAATTTGCATTTGATTAAGTCATTACTCATGCCCTTCATGATCTAGTCTCTTAGGTAGTGAGTTTAAGGTCATAGTTTCTCTTCTAAGTAAATAACAGCCTAACTATCTTGCAAAGCATATGACTTGCCTATATGGATTTAAAGCATAGAAGAGTTAGCTGGCTACCACTCTAGGCGGTAATAAGTCTAGTTGTCAGGTGGCTTACTCTCTCTTGTGGAGGTAAACCATATACCCACTTTTACCTTAGATTAGGTTGTACTTTGGCCCTCGCCAAAGCTCCCTAGATATAGAATCTGAGGTTGCTATTTTTCTTTGCGGGCTACAAGAATAAATTCTCACCTCTTAGGAATTTCCACAATCTTGTGTTGTTGAAATATAAGTCCTCAATTTCTAATAAAATTTCAACTCAAATAAATAAATCCCTTCAATTTCAAATATATAAAGCCTAACCATAGGATAGATTGGAGTGCCCACTAAGTCTCCTAGTATCATAAGCACTCCCTACTCATCTCCTTTGGTTTCGATAATAACTCTCTCCTTTTGATCTCTCCCACTTGATTTTCTAAAAAAGATAAAACAAATCCTTTGATAGTTCTATCTTTGAATCCTTTAGAGACAATAATCGCCTACTTTAATCGAGAGTATTCTTAAGGGGTTCATTTTTCTTAAGATTAACTATGGAGACTTGCCTCCATAGGGAACTTAACAAACTCAGTTTAAATAAACCCTACTTTACTTTTCCATATAAAGTAGGGAAAAAATATCTGGTTTATTCGAAGACCCATCATGCCTTATGAGTCCTTATTAGGTGATTAGGTCAATTATAGGGTAGTGACTTCTATCTCTTGAGATAGTACATTATTCTTTAATGCCATACTTGATCACTCTAATAAGTATATTTGCGGATCTGTGTGGTGTCCCCTCACATATACACACAAAGCACCCAACCAAAAATAAACACCACAATCACATAACAAAATACAACATCATATCATACATCGTCCTAACTTAAAGCTAGAATTGGTGACTTAGCATTCAAATGCATATGCTTAACCTTAGTGTAGTGTGTCTTAGCTAGGCTTTACAATTATAATTGTATAAGTTTAGAATTATTTAATTTAAACATGAGGGAGTTTCTGTTCAAGTCATTAAATGGATTGGTGGATTTTAATTTGTATTTTTGTTTTGTTTCATTTGATATTCACTTAGCATCTAAGTATTGTAAAGCGAAGAAAAAGGCTTAACCTCTTTCATCCCTACCTTTAGTCATTTTAAAGCATGTTATTATGACTTAGTTTCTCTTAGGGAATGATTTATTAAATATTTTATTGATTCTAAATTTGGATTAATCTTAAATAATCTTATTCAATATGAAAGACATCCTATGATTAATGTATCTGAATTATCATCACATAGAATATGTTGCACCATTCTTTTTCATCATCAATATCATGCATATGATTTAGGACTTAATATATCATCAAGCTTGATCTGAGCTCACCAGAGCTCGTAAGGCATCAGGATTGACTCCAAAATATTTAGGGAAGAGATCTAAAGAGGTCCTATGGTGAAAAATGAATGAAATCACAAAATTCTTTACAAAAGACCAACACCTAAGTGGATTTCTATGATTTGCTAGAAAAATACCTCATCATAGCTCAAGACTGATGGTCCAATGATTGAGGTAGCTTCGTCTTGAAGAGACAAAGCCATATTGAGATGCTCGCGAGTTACTTCCCTATCGGTGGCTCCATGGACCAAATGCCATCGCAAATAGCACCAGAGTTAGTCTAGGAGTGGTCTCTGATGCTCGAATCGATCGAGAATCAATTTATTTAGGTTCCCCAGAGAATCAATCGAGAATCGATTTATTTATGTTTTGGCTCAATTGGTTTGATTTAATTTGAAGTGGATTTGGATTTGACTCATATGAGTTTATATGGGTCAAATGGGCTAAGTTGATCAATTTGGTCAAATTGGCCAAATTGGCTTGGGGAAAGGGTTGGTTTAGGTTCAATTGATGATTTGAAGATAATTGTAGGTGTTGATTTGAATTGATTTGAATTTGAAAGTAATTTAGGTCAACTTGGGCTAAATAGATCAATTGGGTTGGTTTGGTCAAATTGAGGTCAATCAAGGGTTTGATCATGTTCAATAATCAATTCATGATTGATTGGAAGCATTGGTTTCAATCATTTGGGGTTGGGATGAGATTTGACTCAATTTGGAGCTTTAGGTCAAGTTGGGTCAACTTGGATCAAGGGGAAAATTGGGTCTAGTTAGATCCAATTTGTGGTCAAATCATGTTCAATGGCTAATTTGTAATTGATTGGGGGTACTGATTTCAATCAATTGAGTATATAATGGAGTTTGGTTTAATTTGATTCATATAGGCTAATTAGGTCAACTTGGGTCAGGTGATCAAGTTAGCTTAGGTTGACCTAATTGATTGCAATTGGACAATCAAGGGTGATCAACAATCATCATAAAAGGTATTGAATGGTTTAATTCAATCCAGTTTAGGTTAGATTGGAGTTTAGATTAAATGGGTCCTTTAGGTCACTTTGGGTCAAGTGAACCAAAAGGTCAATTTGAATTGGACTAGGTTAAAATGGGTTGAATTAAGTTTGATGATTGATTTAGGATTGGTTGATGGTTTTGATTATAATTAATTTCGATTTAATTGGACTCAAGTAGATCGTTTAGGTCAAATGGGCTAACTTAGGTTGGTAGAATTGGTTTGATTGATTTGATATTGATTGTAGGTTTTGGAAGGATTTAAAATAGAGATTTGATGGTTAGAGTGCTTTTGTGAAGTTCAGTTGAATTTGGTTCAATTGAATAGGCTTTGGGTTGGATCCATAAGATCAGATCATGGGGCTAAGATGGGTTTAGGTTTAAGTTATTTTGGCTTGGAGCTTGGATATGAAATGGGATTCAATTAGGCTTTATTATATTGATTTGAGGTTGGATTTGCATGGGAGGATAGGCATGGGTCTTAGTCTAGGCCATAAGATAGGTGGGTCCCCTTAATCCTAAGGTATATCGTAAGCTTAGGGCATACCTTCCTAAGTCTCTAGGCTTGGGTTTAGTGGTCACCTAATCATTAGAAGCGCTCTATGATTAGAGAAATCCAAGTGTCTAGAAGACTCCTAAGTATAAGGAAGGATGAGTCAATCCTCACCACAATAGTGAGGTCAATAAAAGGTGTGTTATAACTAACAAGACACATCATATGTATTGGCATTAACTGAGATGATCAACAGCAT
Organism: Cymbidium sinense; assembly: GCA_021442155.1. NCBI lineage: Eukaryota > Viridiplantae > Streptophyta > Magnoliopsida > Asparagales > Orchidaceae > Cymbidium > Cymbidium sinense. The sequence continues at coordinate 36,567,199 of CM038230.1, forward strand.
CTGGGAAGATCACAAGCACTAAGGATGGTCATTCATACCCAAGTGATAAGGTAGATGGGACCATGAATCCTAACATGATGCAATTTGCTATCATGCTAAGGGCATGAGAGAGATGAGTGAAATTGGTTTAGTTTGTTAAGAATTGATTTCATGTAAAGGACACAAAGGGAGATCCTTTGAGGATTCACACATGAGTTTGGTTGGACAAAGATTAATTTCTGCCAAGAGCATAAAAGGGGGAGATCTGCTGGGAATATAGATTTGATTGAGTTTGTTTGATTTAATTTGATTTGATTTATGCCTATAGTATAGAAGGAAATCTGCTAAGGATTGAGATTTTGAATGAATTTATTTGATTTGATTTAAATTATTTAGGAAAGAGGGATCCATCGGGGATACAAATTTGGTTGATTTGCTGATTTGTGTCGGTTGGAATCTACTAGGGATATAGATTTGGTTTGTTGATTCAATTTGATTTTGATCGACCTAGTTGATTGGTTATTATTTGGTTTGAAATTGGGTTTCATTTTGGTTTGGATTTAATTCCATTGGGGATATAAGTTTGAACTTGAATCCATTTTAATTTTGTGATTTTCTTCGATTGATTTAATTTGGAGTCTATCAGTTTGCAATGGACCACACTAAGAAAGGGCTATGTAAGCCTGGACCTATCTTAGATTTACTAGTCCAAAAGGGTAGTTTACTGGCCGAAGAGTAGAGACTAACCAACATAGGGTTTTCCATCAGTTTGTAACGGCTGTGCTAAGAAGAAAGCTTGAGGACTCACATCTTTTAATACAGAATTAGTCATTGAGGTGACCTGTTGATGGCACAATAAGTCAAACCCGGCCTAGAGAGACTACTGAGTGAGTGCCTCTGGGGGTTTTATCTCAACTCAAGAGTATTCAAGGAAATTCTTATAGAGAGTTTTGTTGATACTAACTAAAAGATAGGATGCCTACTTGGGAGGAGGTGCCTTTGGGGGTCTTATCTTAATCCATAAGAGATTTCATTTTGTTTGTTTGTTCGTTTAGTGTGGACACCATTGGTTTGCAAGGAGCCACAAGGGGCTTCAACCTATCTTAGATTTACTAGCCCAAGGGACAGTCCATACATCTGCAATACAAAGCTGTCAACCATAAGGGTGACTACTAGGAAAGGGGAACTGTCCAATCCAGTAGTAATCTGGGTCATGTCTAGGTGGGGTTATGAAAATGTAGTCTACATAGTATACCCATAGGGAAGGTGCATTTAGGAGACTTATCCTAGTCTTTAAAAAAAAGCATGTATGTATATGGTGGCTGACTTAGGGAGAAAGCACAGGGACTCACATCTGCCTGAGTAGTGTCATCCAGCGGGTGGGGTGCCATCAACAAGAAAAACACCAGACAACCTGAGGTATCTGTCAGTTTATAATGATCAATCTAGGAAGAAAGCATCGAGGACTCACATCTTCTTAAGCTGAACTGATCATTGGGATCATCTATCGTTGACTAAACAACTACTATCCGACCTAGGGTGACTACTAATTGGGGAGTCACAAAGAAGAACTGGACCCAAACATGAAGTAGTCAGGAGAAAGATGAGCCACTGGGGGACTTAACCTAATCCTCAAATGTAAACTCAAGCCTAGTCATTGCATGGTGACTAGTTCAAGAAGAAAGCTCAGGGACTCACATCTTCTTAAGCAAAGCTGACATCATCGTAGTGTATTGGTCATGGAACAAGGCATACCACACTAACAAGGTGCTCATTGGTTTTCAATGATCACATTATGAAGAAAGCATAGTGTCTCACATCTTCCTAAGCAAAAAAATACCATTGGGGAGGTACACAAACTAGGTAGTGAATCATACCCGACCTAGAGCAGCTACTGAGTGAGGGCTGCTAGGAGACTTATCTCAACTCAAGGTAGCCTGAAGAAAAAGGATTCATGTTTGATTTTTTTTTTTTGTGATGTGCTAATGAAGGATAGGATGGATAGGATGCTGCTTGGGTTTTCTTATACCTACTCTAAACACACCACAAAAATTTAGTAAATGGAAAGCTTTCAATTTGAAGAGATGTTTGATTTAAAATGAAATTTTATTGATGAAAAATTGTTTTAAACATTATTTATGCATAATATTTCTTTAGATAAAGCCTATTGATAAAAAGCATCAGGTGTTCTTCTTTGTGGTTGATGGGTTGGTAAGATCCACCTTGGTAGGCCCTTTTTATGGTGAAAGGGCCATCCCAAGTGGGTTCAAACTTGCCTCCCTTCTTATGACGGGCAACAATTCATCTCCTTAGAACTAAAATCAATTCTCCTACTCAAAAATCTCTAGGATAAAGCAACTTGTTATGAGCTTGAACCATCTTCGCTTTGTATAACTTGAGTTTCTGGCATGCTTGCAAACGCCTCTCTTCCAAACCCTCGAGTCTTCCTAACCATAGCTTGGCAATCTATTTAGTTGTAATTTTGTTTCTCACAGCTATCTTTAGTGACAGGAGTTGGACTTCTAATGGTAGAGAGACTTCGGATCTATACACTAAGAATAATGGGATGGATTGAGTTGGAATTCTATAGGTAGTGCGATAAGCACACAACGCTTCAGTTAACTGCACATGCCACTACCGCTTATTATAGTCGATATCTTGAGTATTTGAATGAAAGTTTTGTTGAAGGCTTCTACTAGACAATTTTCTTATGGGTAGTAGATGGTAAAGTATCTCCAATCTATGTTGTGTCTCTGGGCGGAGCTATAGATGTTGGTGCTCTTAAAAGTGATACCATTATCGGATATGATTCGGAAAGGTACCCCAAAACTATAAATGATATGGTTCCTGAAGAACTGGAGCACATGCTAAGCTTTGACCTCCCTGAGTGCAATCGCCTCTGCCCACTTGGAAAAGTAGTTCATAGCTACAAGGATGAACATATGACCCTTTGACAAAGGAGGATTAATTAGACCCACTATGTCAGTGCCCCAACACTCGAATGGCCATGAGGCCAAGGTTGGGTGTAGAATATTGGGCGGCTTATGTAGGACCACTCCATGTACTTAGCATTGGTGATAACGCCTTGCTACATACATATAATTTATGATCATGATCAGGCCAATAATATCCAAGTCTATTGATTTTGGCTTTCATCTTAGGACTAGATTGATGAGCTCTGCACTATCCTGAATGTACCTCGGTCACGATCTTACAGGCTTTGTGCTTATCTAAACAATGTAACTACATATGATTGAAGGGCCATCAGTATAAGACACTATCCACGAGGGCATAGGAGAGTGCCCTTTGCTTTCACTTGATGTGCTTGAGATTTCTCTTGAAGTAGTTTGCCTTCAATTAGATAATTAATGAAGGGTTGCCTCCAATCCAGTTCTTCAACCTTTTTGGAAACAACAACCTCCCCTTCAAGAGAGTGTTTATTGATGAGTTCAATATCAATAAAAGGTAGAACTTTTCTATTATGGACCTCTATTAATATGGACTCATCTTCTAGATATGTCGACTCTTTAGTAAGATTGGCCAAGGCATCAGCTATGGAATTTTCTCCTCTAGGGATCTTGTAAATTATAACCTCTAGGATTTGAGCTAGCAACTCCATGGTATACTTATGGTAGTGATGGAGTTTGGGCTTCAAAACCTTGTAAGATCAAGTGATATGGTTGACAATTAACTGAGAATCCCCAAAGATATTGATATTATAGATGCCTAATTAAAGGGCTAACTCCAGACGATGATCAAAGCCTTATATTCAACTTTATTATTAGTGCAAGACTCAGATAAATGATATGAGAATCTCATCATATTGTGGTCTGGTGTTAGGAGGACTATTCCTACCCCTGCCTTGCATGGGAGAATAAATTATGATTCTTCTCCTCTTTGAGAAGAAGCCACACCATCAAAATACATCTCCTAATAATAAATGTTTGAATCCCCTAAGTTCATGATTTGTTCATCAGGGAGATCATCACTGAGTGAAGAATCTACAAGAAGTGGGTATGCTGCTAAGAAATTTGTGAGTGCTTGACCTTTCATCGCATTTATGTGATATCAAGCATAGAATTACAAGGCTGCCACCTGTAAAGATTAAAGCTAGGAAATGCTTCTCAATGGATGGATAATTTGCTTTAGCAGGTATCAAATGACGGCTAAGATAGTAAAGTGCATTCTCTTTCCCTTCGTAGTTGGCTTGGGCCAACAAAGTACCAAGGGAGTCGTCTAATGCAGTAGTGTATAGTATTAGAGGTTTGTCGGGGATAAGGGTAGCTAAAATTGGTGGCATCATGAAATATTGCTTGATGCTCTCAAAGGCATGCTGGCACTTGTCATCCCACTTGAACTTGGTGCCTTCATGATTAGTGTTGAAAATGGTTGTCTACCTAATAGGTTAGATATAAAGCATCTTAAATATGCCAACATCCCTTCGAATGATCTAAGTTGGGTGAGACTTTTAGGGGGTGGCATTTCTAATATTGCTTTAATCTTTTCCTGGTCGACTTTAATTCTACGGTGTTGGATAACAAACCCAAAAAATTTCTTTAAAGATACTCCAAATGCATACTTCAGAGGGTTCATTTTGAGGTTATATTGCCTAAATCACTTGAAAACTACTCTCAAGTCAAAGAGGTGGCCTTCCTTTTCTTTGCTTTTGATCACGAGATCATTGACATAGCATTCAACTTGGTGAAGCATAAGTTCATCAACGATTCGATTCATGGCCTGCTTGTATGTGATGCTAGCATTTTTAAGGCCAAAAGGAATGATATTATGGTAATATATTTCGATCGGTGTTCTAAAAGTAGTGTTCCTTTCATCTTCAAGTGCCATCTTTATTTGGTTATATTTAGATAAACCATCCATGAAAGAGAAGAATGCATGAACTGAGGCAATGTCCACCATCAATTCTACTATTGGTAGTGAAAATTCATCTTTTAGACATACCTTGTTAAGATCCATAAAATCGATGCACATGCGAATTTGGTCATTCTTCTTCTTAACTGGGACAACACTAGCCAACCATGTGGGGTATTTTTCTAACCGGATGAAACCAACATCGATCAATTTTTTAGCTTTAAACACGACCTATTGTTCAACATTGAATTACATGCATCTAGGAGCTTACTTGATAGGGTTAGCATCAGGTTGTATCACTAGCTTATGGACCGCTACGTCCAGAGCTAATCTGGGCATTTCTTCATAACTTTATACATAGTAGTCCTTAAACTCAGTAATAGCCTAACTAAATCATTGGTTTCAGTTTCGTTCAACAAGGAGTTGATATATGTTGAGCGTGGGTTATCTTCAATCCCCAAGTTGATTTCTTTGAGTTCATTGATAGTTGATTTGATTTCATCTTTGAATTATGAAGGTGCATCTTTGACTCAAAAATCATCTAGATCATCTGAAATTCTAAGCACACCTCATACGAGTTACTGTGATTTGAAAAGACCCTATCATATTCCAAATGATTGGTGATGACCAAGTAGTAGTCGTCATCATCCACCGGACCTTCTATGTCAAAACCTAGTTTGGATCTTGATTGAGAGTTCTTGTATTTGTTGTTCCATAACCTTTTAAAGTATCCTGACTTGTGCTTAGACCATGTATGTGGAATTAAACCTTTCTTTGTTAAATTATGAACACAAGGTGAGTACCAATCAAAAGATAATTCTATTAATTCTTTATCTGAATCATCCTCAAGTTCTACGTCAACTTCTTGACTTAAGGATGCTGCTCTTGGATAGAACCTCTGGATCTTTGCGCTTGTACATGCTTTAGAGCCTTACTTAACTACCAAATCCAAAACTTTTTGTGAGGAAAGTAGGGTTAAAGCTAAGGTTTCCATCTAACGCCTAACAGTTTCACATAAGAAAGACTTAGATACACTCATGCTTTGCTTAGGGACCCGATCTTCATCGATGTCTGGCTCGAGTTTCACCTCCAATGGGATCTACTGTCAAGAAGAGCTGGCCGACATGCTAACTACATAAGACTCATCCTCTAAACTAAATTCTAAGTCTATGTAAATAGCAGGTGTACTCTTAGTTCCACCTCTAGGACTCCCTCTAGACTTACCTCTTCCTCATCCTAGTGGAGGTCGGGTCATTCTCTCCACTTGTTTGAATGGAGTAACAAACTGTGGGTAGAATCTAATCTCAAGCTCTACTTCCTCTGTAAGTCCTTCTTCTCATTCTCTATTCTTTTCTTTTTTTCCTTTTCTCTTTCTTTTTATTTTCTTTCTTTTCTTTCTTTTCTTTTTCTTTCTTTTTTTTATTTTGACTAAAGTCACAAGAGAAGACATTTTATTTCTTAGGGAGGTAATAGAATGCATCCTCATATATCTCGACCTCGTGAACTACAAATGATTTGAGATCTCTTTTGACACAATATTCAATTCTGCCTCTTAGGAACTTGATGCACTAATGTAGAGATAATGGAACCATATTATTCTTATGAATCCATAGTCTCTTAAGCAAAGCATTGAAAGATGTATCCAAATTTGTTATGTAAAACTTAGCTTGTATCTTCTAATCATGTATCTCCAAAGGTAACACTATTGAACCTAAGGCCCTCTCGCCTTGTTCATTAAATTCTTTCAACATTATCATCTCCACTTAGAGTTTAGAGATGTCGATTCTCAAGTAGGCAAGGGTTCATAGGCTCATAATGTTAACTGATGCACTTGGATCAACTAGAACTCTAGATAGCCTAAATCTACCAATATCCACTGTAATGTAGAGGGGATGGTTGTGCTTGATTATTCTTAGAAGTAGATCTTCATCTGTGAAGGTAACTCCTAGGACTTCTTTTGAGAAACGTGCCTCCTCTATAGTAGTGGTCAACTAAGTTAAGCATATTTTTGGATCAAGCAAAGCTTTAATTAATGGCTCCCTCATCTATTTGGATAAGGTAAGGGCATCATATATGCTTAAATTAGCTATCAACTTTCTAAGGTGTGCAAGGACATTGTATTCAATTTTGGGTTGGTCCTCCATAAGCATATCTATGGGTGGAGTATTCTGTGGAGGAGCTATCTTCTCACTGGAACCAATGATTTATTTTCCCTTATCTTGAGGTGCTACTTTAGGAGAAAGAACTTTGTCACTGTGGAGGTTGACTTCAGTGACTTCTTTAAATGAAGGGCGTATGGAAAGTTTTACCTGTTCATCGGGTATACCTGTAGCTTCTCCTAAAGGATCATCGAAGTCGGATGACTCCAAATTAATCTTAAGAGGTGAACCCTAATGATTCAAAAAAGGGAAATCTATTTCTGAATCAGAGTGGGATTGATCAAAATTATTTAAGTTATTATTTGAACTTGGAGAGCTTTCTATAGGAATAAAATCACTGAGATCATCAAATGTAGAGAGAATGTAAGCAGAATCTATCTTCTTCATTGATTTCATGATAGAAATCAAGTAAAGTAAGTGATATGAGGGGTTTGGTTCCCTCATCCTTTGATACAATGCTCTTGCTAGAGGCAGAGGAGCTGGTAGATGTGATAACCACAATGGTGGAATGAGGAGTGTTCAACTCAGACGGTGGTTGCGCTATGGATCTATCATGGGCAAGTGAATGCTGCTACTACTAATGTTGGGCTTCCACCCTTCCTGAGTTGACCCTCATAATTGGAAGACCTTCCTTGATGCTAGAGGTCTGAGCTGAGTCAAGCACCTGCAGAGAAAGTTTCTTGATTGTAGAAATTTTTTTTTATAAGTACGGGATAAAAAAAATATCCCAACTTTCTTTTATCTTAAGAGGATCGGATGCATCCCCAAAGATTACTTTAATAAAATTAGAATGTTGTTCTACTAAGTATTCCTTAGATATAATTATAGCTCCTGACTTGTAGCTGCACTCAAGCCAATCTTTGAAAGTGAAACAATCCTCTAAGATATGGCTTAGCATGCGGTGGTAGGGGCGGTAATTAGGATCATCACTCCTGCCCACTTCCTCTAGCTGTTTAGGCTTAGGTAGCTAAAAATCAGGCTTTTTAAGAAGGTTCTTAAAGATCTTCCTAACTACCTCCCTCTTGAATGAGTATGGTTTGTTGAGTTTATCAGCAAGAATAAATGGAAAGTAGCTACAAGACAGTGGATACTGATACCACTGCTATGTAGGCTGCTGTGGTAGTGGCCATTATGGCGGCTGAGGTAGTGGAAGAGGAGGCGATAGTGGAGGCTGCTAAACTCGAGACCTCTTAAATTATGCTCTCACTGGCTGCTTCCCTACTATAATCCCTGGCTTCTTCTCAAAAACCTTCTGAGGCTTGGGCTTGGATGACTGGTCTAAGAAGGGTAACTATTTGGCTTCCTCTTGTAGGTTAGCCACTATGCTAATTAACTTCTAAAATATTTTAATGGTGAAACCTTTGAACATGAAGGTGATTGGGTCATGGATATTCTTGAGTAGAATCTTAATGGCATGTTGCTCTTATAGTTATGGTTCGCATTTCATACTTAGGTTGCACCATCTAAGAATGTAATCAACAAGGGACTCATTTGGCTTTTGCTTCTCTGCAATAAGGTCCCATACAGTTACCTTTCGCTAAGCTCCTACAAACCTCTTGATGAAGAGATGCTCTAACTCTATAAAAGAATTCACCAAACTATTGGACAATTCGGCATACCAATCAAAAGTGACTCCTAAAAGGCAACTGATAAACTACCGGAAGAGTAATGTGTCACTGACACTAGCATTGCAACAACTAGCTCAGAAGTGTGCTATGTGCTATCTTGGGTTCCCATTGCCATCAAAAACCTTGAAGGATGGTGTCTACCCTATGGAACAGATGAGCTCCCTTAGGCTTACGCTAACGCTTCCTTCACCAGTTGCTCTTTCAATTGTTTAATGTCCTTTTCATAAATGGAGGTTCTATCGATGACCTTCTTATGCAAACTGTCAGCATCCTCATCCATAGGAGTGCACTTGGGATGATCTAGGGTATGTAATAGCTCAGGCTGATCGGCCTCCATGAGTGAAGGTTGTGAAATTGGGGCTTGGTTCTGCAAGCCTAGGACCACTACCATCAACTCCTCCACCCTTCTCTCCATCCTATCAATCTGATCATCTTTCTTCTTGATTTATTGGAGGAGGCATTGAGTTGAGTCTGATGCCTCACCTTTCCCAACTAAAACACCTTTCTAGCTAGGTTTCTCCCTATGCAAGGATCCTTGGGTATCAACCATGTGCACTTCTACTATGTCATCCAACATGTCATCTTCATCGACATTGAAATCAACCATACCCTCCTTCTAGTCAGACTAATCATTCCTGACTATCTGCCTCACCGAGACATGATAGTCCTCCAAAATATCATCCAAAGAATGATTATGCATCCAACCCAATGCTACTGGAACATTGGCTGACTTGTGACCATTTGGACTAGGCTCGCACAAGTGACTCACGACAGTGGAGTACTCTCCCTCAATAATCATTGGGGCTACCTCAGTATCCCCTCCTTCCTTCTTCTCATGCTGTAATGGTGGAGTAACCACGACACTCTTTGATCGCCATTCCTTCTTCGCCACTGTTGGGATGGAATGTCGAGCGAGGGAGCTTGGCCTCACCTCAATAAGTGGAGTAGATGAAATGGGGTCCTTGGGGCATAGCCGTATCATCATGGAGTAAGCTCTCTCTCTAGATGTGAGCTTATAAAACTTGGTGAGGACTTCAAATGGTCAAACTTGAACTGGTGAAGGTGGTCGGCGAGTGGAGCGGTGTAATGGGGGTGATACTGGTTGTCTCTCCACTGAAGATCTCCTCCTACGATTGGAATTGGTAAGAACAATCCTATCAAAATGATTAGCTATGTCAGCCTACTGATCAGAATGCTCAATCAAAGTGGAGGCTGCTGACTGCTTGGTGAACCTCCTCCTATCCCTCTTGCCCTCTTGGGCAACAACTTTGGCCTCTGTGGCCCTCTCTCTATGAATCTGATCCTTAACAATTCTAGGGATAAACCTCTTTAAGTTATGCAAAGTGCCAGACTCTGATCATCTGTAAGCTCTCCCAACTCTTCTAAGCACGGACCGTAGACCAGCATAGGGCCTCTTCTTCTTCTTAGCTGGTGTCTCATACTCTATAGATAGTGGGGGTAATACATCAATCTTCTTGTAGTCCTCCTCTCCCTCTAAAGCTAAGAGGGGGTGAAACCTACTGCCACCAAGAAGGGGAGAGGTCTCACGAGGGGAACCCTCGTCAGCCACATGGGATGCTTCCCAACCTCCTTCGTCAAATGCTGGTAATATCTCTTGACCTTTATATTATTATTATCACACTAGATTTTAGTTAATGGAATGGGGCAGAAACTAAAACTGACCTCGAATATGGGAGAGACTATCTCAGAAGCTAAGATAGTCTTCCTCTTCAGGGTAGGGGAAACTACAGAGGCGGTATTAGCCCGAGCTGAAACTATGGCAGGCACAACTAACACAACTGGCACAATTGATAAGGAAACCTCTACTACATTCCTCTTCAAAGAGGAAAAATCATAGTTGAAGTGAAGCTAAAATTGTGGTGAGGGAAAGTCCCTCACAGGTGACCTTGAAATGCTCGAAGCAAAGACCAAACTTGATGACAGGGGCAGTGGTGAGTATGGCCTGATCTAGGGCCAAATCCACACTAGATTAGAAAGAGAAGATCAGCTTATCTGCTGACATGGTGGAAAATTGAATGCTCAAAGGAAGAAAGAAATGGGGCTCTGATCTCTTCTGCACTGTTGGATAGAGACATAGAGTTAGGCTTTGGCTTTGATTTTTGTTGACTTGACTTGACTTTTGATTTTGAAATGGAACTTCATTTAACAAATTTGATTATGTTAAAAGAGGTTCATTTGTATGTTGGAGAGATTTTGAAAACTTTGGAGAAGATACTTTTGCTTTTGCTTATTATTGTTTGATTGATTTCCATTTTGAATGGGAACCCTCATTTAACAAATTTGATTATGCTAAATGGGGTTCAATTGTTTGTTGGAGAAGTTTAGGATTTGGAGAAGATTAATTCTTCTTTTTCTTTGGACTTCATTGGAATTTTTAAGAATGGTGGATGAACCTTGCTATATAAAGCTAGTGGTAAGAGGTTCTTGATTTTTTTTGTTTATATTTTGGATGATTTATTTAATTAATTTTCTCTTACCTATCGGGGGTCCAATAGGGGTTTTAAGACCTTGGAGTGAGGTCCAAAAACCTTAAGGATGTCGGCCACCCTTGCTTAAGTATGAAATAACCAAGGTTCCCAATGGAAAGAATGATAGTCTTTGGCTTATATGAAGTATAAGTCCACCATCGATGCTTGGAGATAATAATTGACTACTAAATATGGAGAGAGGAACCATCCCCAGTGGAGTCGCCAAAAAAATCTATGGTGTTTTAATTTGGATGACGGGTGGACACCACACAAATCTTATGGGGTACTTATTGAAGTTATTGGGTGTGACATTAAGGTATTATGTATTATCTCAAAAAATAGAAACATCACCCTATAATAGAACTAATCACCTAATAAGGACTCCTAAGGCTGATAAGTCTTCGTATATACTAGAGATATTTCCCCTACATTATATGAAAAAGTAAAGCAGGATTTATTTTATGTTGAGTTCTTTAGTTTCTTATGAAATCAAGATTCTATAGTTAATTACATCCTAGGAAATAAGATTTTCTAAGAATACTCTCATTTAAAGTAGCCAATCAATCATCTCCAAAGACTACAAGGTTAGATTATCAAAGAATTGAGTATTTTTAGGGAATAAAGTGAGAAAGTTCAATTTGGAAAGGCTTATTTTTGGTTTCCAAAGAAAGATGATTAGGGAGTACTCATGATACAAGGAAGCCTAGTGAGCACCCTAATCTATCTTATGGTGAGCCTTTATATATTTGAAAGAGAGGGTTTATTTTAATTTAAATTGAAATTTTTATTATAATGCTAGGGCTTGTAATCCATCAACACAAGATTATAGAAATACCTAAGAGGTGAGGATTTATACTTGTATCCTGAAGGAAATAAGTGACCTCAGATCCTAAATCTAGGATGTTTTAGCACAATCTAAGAGCTTGACCTAAATCTAAGAAAAAAATGGGGCATAATGGCTTACCTCCACAAGAGAGGGTAAACCTACCCCGACTCTTCTACACTTACAACCGCCTGGAGCGGCCGCCAGCTAACACCTCCTACGATTCAAAACCAGTAGGCCAATTTTATATAATTATAGGATGGTTAAGATGTTATTTAATTAGGAAGGAGATTAGAGTCCTAAACTCACTCTCTAAGAGACTAGATCATGACTAGCATGAAGACATGACTTAAACTAAATGCTAAGTAGTATAAAAAAAATTTATATCATTTTGACACATTGATTTGGACAAAAAGCTTAGGATAATTATGCCTAAATGCATGATGAAATAGAGTTGATAGCTAAATCAGTAGGAGGAGGTGTTCTCCACTATAAGGGATTCCCTCACAGGTAAAACATTCTCATATTGTGCAAGAGTGGAGACCCTCCCTATTCAAGAGAGAGATAATATGACATGTATGATGATAGACATACATCATTAAGCTAAGGGATTGATATATCTTTAATTATCTTGATTTACAACCTAGACTTTATAGTGAGGTTATGAATTGGCTTAAAATTTTGTTATAAATTATTAATTGAGGTAGAAAAATTAATTTTACCCTAAAGAGCCTACCGCATCCAGGTCATACATTCAAACATCAAGCTTAAGAAACCTTTGAAGAACATGCAATTTTTATTATACAATCTAAACATAGCAATCACATATTTATATATTATCATGAAAGAATAAGAGGTTGGTACAGTCGGGTACTATCGTACACCCTAGAAGAGAGAAAAATTGGGTAGTCAAGCTCTACCCTTATACAATCTAGATTACAAAAGAATATTATAATTGAAATTGAATAGATGTTATGAGGGTCTTCATTCTTTGCTTCTTTCTTCATTTCTTTTATTGATTTTACTTACTTTAAATGCTTCACGGGGCCTCCCGAGACTTTGCCTTCTAGCCACTACTCATCCTAAACCCTGTATCACTAGTACTAATTCATATTACAAAATTACATGTTTGTAAATTAAAATCTAACTACACCTGCATGACAGATGTTAGCTAAATCATCCATACAACTTAAGCAGTTATATTATGAAATTTGGTCTTAGCACCCTACTTGTGGGTTATCAAGCTCGCCTTTCTTAACATGGATTATGCTTAAGGTCATAAGCAACCTACAAGCAAAAATATTTATATTTATTTTAGCGACCTCATTAACATAATCCCTTGTAGAAAATAGCATTAGGCTAACAACAACCTAGCATCCAGTCTACGAGTAATAGTCCTAACATCTAGTCTAAAACATAACATCATATTATACATCATCCTAACTTAAAGCTAGAAGAGGTGACTTAGAATTCTGATGTGTATGCTTAAGTTTAGTGTGGTGTGTCATAGCTAGGGTTTAAAATTATAATTCTCTAAGTTTAGAATTATTTAATTTAAACATGAGGGAATTTCACTTTGTGTCTGTGGTGTTTATTTTTAGATGTGTTCGGGTGGACACTATACAGATCGTAGGGGGTACTTACTGAAGAGATCGGGTATGACATTATGGTAAGATGTACCATCTCAAAATATAGAGACATCATCCTACAATAGACCTAATCACTAAATAAGGACTCCTAAGGCATGATAGGCCCTCAAATATACTAGAGATTCTTCCCCTACTTTATATGAAAAAATAAAGTAGGGTTTATTTTATATCGAGTTCTTAAGTTCCCTATGGAGTCAAGCCTCCATAATTAATTACATCCTAGGAAATGAGATTTCTTAAGAAAACTCTTGATTAAAGTAGTTAATTAGTATCTCCAAAGATTTTAAGGTTAAGACTATCAAAAGATTGGTTATTTTGGAAAGTCAAATGGGATTGTTCAATTGGAGAGACTTATTTTAGAGTCTAAAAAAAGATGAGTAGGAAATTCTCATGATACTAGGAAGCCTGGTGAGCATTCCAACCTATCCTATGGCGGGCCTTTATATGTTTGAAAGAGAGAATTTATTTTTTTGAGTTAAAATTTTATTAAATTGTTATGGCTTATAATCCATCAACACAAAATTGTGGAAACACCTAAGAGATAAGAATTTATGCCATAGCCCAAAGGAAATTAGTAACCTCGAATCCTAATTTTATGGAGCTTTAACACAAGTTAAAAGCATGACATAAATCGAAGTGGAAAGGGGACATAAGGGTTTACTTCCATAAGAGAATAAACCGTCTGACTCTTCTGAACTTATAACTGCCTGGAGTGGACGCCAGCTAACACCTCGTACGCTTCAAAACCATGTAGTCCAATCTTATAAAATTACAAGATGGTTAGGCTTGTTATTTAATTTGGAAAGAGACTAGAGTCCTAAACTCACTCCCTAAGAGACTAGATCATGACTGGCATGAGCATATGACTTAATATAAAATACAAAATATTTTTAAATTTTATTTTATTTTGACACAATATGTTGGACAAAGGCTTTAGAATTTTTTTATACCTAAATGCATGATGAAATTTGGTTATTGGCCAAATCAAGATAGAAAGAGGGTGAAGCTCCATCATAAGGGGTTGCTCTCATAGGTCAAGCGGTCCCTAAAGGGAAAGAATGGAGGTCCTCATTTTTCAAGAGTGATAGAAGATGACATGCATGATGTTAGATATACAACATACAAATAAGGTGTTGCAAAATCCTTTAATTATCTTGATTATATCTTAAGTTTTATGATGAAGTTGAAAGTTGTTTAAAATTTAATTATGAGTTATTAGTTGGGGTAAAAAAATTACTTTTGTCCTAAGAGCTTACTGCATCCATGCCACACATTAAAACATCAATTATAAAAAAAAGCTATGAAAAAGATGAAATCCTAGTGCGCAAGCTAAATACAATATCAACTATTTTTATAAACTACGATGAAAGAATAAGAGGTCGGTGCAGTCGAGTACCGCCGCACACCCCAGAAAAGAGAAAAGGTGGGTAGTTAAGCTCTACTCTCATACAACCATGAATATAAAAGAATAATTACAATTAAAATTGAATATATGTTATAGGGGTCTTCACTTCTTCATTTCTCCTTTCTTCCCTCCTTTGATTCACTCTAAGGCATCACAAGGCACCCCAGGACTAAGCCTTCTAGCCACTGTTCATCCTAATCCCCCACAACATTAATCCTAATTCACATTATAAATTATATTTATATAGGAAAAGTAAATCTAACTACACTTATAAAGCAGAGGTTAGCTAAACATACATACAATCTCAAGCAGTTATACTTTGTAATTTGGACTTAGCACCCTGCACATGGGTAACCAAGCCCGCTTATCCTAATGTGGATTATGCTTAGGGGTATAAGAAATTCTGTAAAGAGAATATTCATATTTATTTTTAAGCAACCCTTAAGCATAATCCCCTGCATAAAATAATATTAGGCTAATAATGGCCTAACATTCAATCTACAAGTCTTACACTCCAACATATAGTCTAAAATATTTCATTTCAAAGCAAAATATAACATCACACATACATCGTCCTATCTTAGGACTAGAAGTGGTGGCTTAATTCTAGTGTGTGTGCTAATTCTTTATGTGATATGTCTGAACTAAGTATTAGAGTTATGATTTTCTAAATTTGGAAAGTGTTTAAGTTAACATGATGGTTGGTTTCATTTCAAGTTGTTTAGATGATTTGTAAGTTTTAATTTATGTTTTATTTTGTTTCATTTGATTTACACTTAGTATCTAAGTGTTATAAACAAAGGAAAGGGGCTTACGATCATTCATTCCTACCTTAAGCCACTTTCTAAAGCACCTTAATATGATTTAGTTCTCTTTAGTGAATAGCTTATTAAATGTTTTATTAATCTTGAGTTTGGGTTAACCTTATGGAATCTCATTCAATATGCAAGGCATCTTAAGATTAATGTGGTTGAATTACTATCACATAGAAGATGTTGAGCCATTTCTTTTCATCACCCATAATATGCATATGACTTAACACTTAGTATACCTATACATACAACATATTTTAGCACACTTACATGATTATGAATGCATACATTTGGAAATTGTATCTTACTTGATTGAATTATGTATACATGTAAGTTAAAGCTCTATCCAAATTCTAATATAAATATACATATGAATGAAATTAAATAAGTACGTGTCTTTGTTAAATAGGGAAATGAGATAATTAAATGACCTCCTTGGGGTTACTTAAAGCCTCGTATTTTTGAGATATCCAGATTATATACTTATTAGCATTCAAACATATGTAAATCTATATATGAAACTTAGGAAAGAAAGTATCATCTTTAGATGTAATGCATTTTATATGCTTAAATGGTTGTGGATGCCTATATTTTAAATAGAAAAGAAAATTCTCATTATTTAATTAAATACACATACACATATATAAAAGATGTAAGCAAGTATCAAGGAAAAAAATGATCAAATGTACTTAAAATGATGTACAAACTATATACTTGATATCTTAAATACATAGGAATGAATAAACAATTACAAGA
This sequence comes from Cymbidium sinense, assembly GCA_021442155.1. Classification (NCBI taxonomy): domain Eukaryota; kingdom Viridiplantae; phylum Streptophyta; class Magnoliopsida; order Asparagales; family Orchidaceae; genus Cymbidium; species Cymbidium sinense. The sequence goes on from CM038230.1 coordinate 36,583,768, forward strand.
ATAGTAATCATGCAAAAGATTATATTTTATTTAGTTGAATTGTTTATGCATATGAATTAAAGCTCAATCCAAATTCAAATATAAAAATACATAGGAATAAAATTAAATAAGTATGTGCATTTATTAACCAGGGAAGTGAGATAATCAAATGATCTCCTTGGGTCTACTTAAAGTCTCATATTTCTGAGATATCCAAACTATATACTTATTGGCATTCAAACATATGTAAATCTATATATATGAGCATAGGAAAGAAAACTTCACATTCACATGCTTAAGCTATAAACACATGGAAGTCCTAGATGTATTTATAACTACTAGCACTCCAAATGTTATTATCAATTTATAAACTTTGAAAATAAATTAAATTTACTACTGATAATAGCCACACATATAATAAAATTAAACCAACACATGCAAGCTTACATAAGTAAATTTTATTTGATTCATTTGAATTTGAAAACATGAATGCATGGGATTATATGATATACAACATTTAAAGTGATTGGAGAGCAATAGCCAAATATTTTCAAATGATTCATTCAACAACACTAATTCCTAAGGACAATCACATTAAATAAAAAAATTTATTTAAGGAAAACCAAAGTTTCTTATTAATTTGATTTTTGGATTTGAATTGAACTTAAAGAAGAAAAATTGTTTGATGTTTTAATTCCATTACCATGTTGGTAATTTTAATTTGTTTAAGGAAAGATAATTAGTTGACTTTTATGACTTAATTAAGTTAAATATTAAGAAATCTATTTAATTACACTTTCTTATGTTTCTTTAATTTAACTAATCATTTAATCATGAGCCACAAATGACATGAACATGAGAAAAAATCATATTGCGATGCTCCTAAAGAACCTAATGCAATTGGCTCATGATTAGAGATTAATTAAGCTAAAGAATTTAATTAAGTACTTTTATGATTTTCTCACACTTATGGGTTAATCATAATTTTCTTAAGGACCTTTTTGTTATTGAACACATAAAGAGAAACCCTTAATTTTATTGTTAGTTATCTGAAGTGATTAACATTTTAATTTGATTTGAATTGACCATTAATTGATTAATTAATCTCTTAATTAAACTTCATATTAATTAACTCTCTTTAATAAAATGAATTTGGAAAAGTAATTAGGAAAGAGGTCCTAATCACTCTCCCTCATCATCTAACTATTGATTAATGGTTAATAAAGTTGAATTAATTAATTTTTACTATTTAAAACTTTAATTAATCATTAATTAATTAAGAGAGTAATTAAGATTTGAATTTTAAATTTCTCTAATTTCCTAGCCAATAAATCCCAAGAAAATTATGAGAGGCAGAGGTCATCCCATTAAATCATCATGCCAAATTTGAGATTAATTGTCCAAGTAATTATGGCTTAATTATGTTAATTAAGATAACATTCAAACTCTAATTAAGCCTTAATCACTGTTCAAAATCAAATAAATTATTCTTACTAAATTCTCCTCTATTTTATCTTTCCAAAGGTATTTATTTGCATTTTTAAAATTTTTTTACTTATGAATTCAGAAAATTTTAGTGATTAAAATAGATTTTTAAGCTAATTAATCCCTAATCCCATCGGCGCCATGCGTACTGCTGACGTAGTAGCGTTTTCCATGTGGCATTGCGAGATTGACCACTTAAATCATCTAACGTGGCAGTGTCGAATGCGCTTTCATCCCCACCATCCGATCAAATATCGGACGATGGGGATTAATCCCATAATTCGTATAAGATTAAAATTGATATTATCTAATGAATTAATCATGATCATCCATTCCAATCATGCGAAACATATAGTGGATGATCCGTTGTCCCCCGAGCGATAGAAGACGGACACCGTCCTCCTTCCTCCACTCAATCTGAGCTCATCGAAGCTCATGGAGGCTCAAGATCGATCCAAAACATTCAAGGATCAAATCTAAAGGGATCTAACTATGGGAATCACATGAAATTACAATTTCCTTCAAAAAAGACCAACACTTAAGGCCAAATCTATAGTTTGTCAAAATGATACCCCATCAAAGCTCAATACTGGCGGCTAATCAACTGAGGTAGCTATGTCTTAAAGAGATGAAATCCTGCTGAGAAGATGGCACCTTGACTCCTCATCGGTAGCTTTATGGACCAGCTGTTACTGAAAAACTCATCGGAGTTGGTCTTGCATGGGTCTCTAGTGCTTGAATCAATCGAAGAATGATTCATTTTGCCTTGTTAGAGCTTGGTGAATGTGTGGGTGAAGGTAATTTTAAAAACTATGGAGATTTTGTGGAGGTGGGCGGAGCTAGTGCCCTAATCAGCTCAGTTTTGTCATTACCGACAAAGGGAAGGCTTTAGAAACTTAGGAAAGGCTCTAAGTAACTCATCTCTAGTGGCCAAAACTCTCTCTATGCTCAATCTGTCATTTTAAATTAAAATGAGGGTAGTATACTCTCTCCTCCCTCCAATGACGGTGGTGATAAGCGGTCGGCCAGTGCAGGGGGCCAAGGGTGGCAAAGAATCAATGAGGTGGCTAGATTTGAGTGGCTAAGTGAGGGGAGAGTGGTTACTAAGGAGAGAAGGTGGATGTCCTTGGTTTTCAAGTGTTTTAATGAGGAGAAGTGGGTTAGCTCACCTGCACTTGGCTCATGGCTAACAGCTTTGGGTCAGTTGAGCTAGTGGTCCTCATGTCCATTTGGGGCTTAGGGTGGCTACCAAGGGGAGGATAGTGGGTTTGACCATCCAAACATGGGTTTTGTCCCATTTAGAGGGTTTTACCCATTGAATAATGGGTCAATTCAAGTTGGATATGGGTTGGGTTTGATTTGAACTGACCCAAGGATGGGTCAGGCTAAGTTTGAATTAGTTTGGGCTTGGTTTAAATGGGTTTCACATATAGGTCAAATTGGGCTAGGTTGGGTCAAGTTGACCACTTGGTCAACTTGGGTCAAACCAAAGCTTGAAACATGTTCAAATGAGTATTTCAGATGATTTGGTTTAATTAGTTTGGTTTGGTTTGCATTAGACTTGAATTTGACTCATATGAGTTCGTATGGTTCAAATGGACTAAGTTGACTAATTTTATCAATTTGACCAAATTGGCTTGGGTTGGGTTCGATTTATCATTTGAAGATGATTGTAGGCTTTGATTTCAATTAATTTGGATTTAAGAATGATTTAGGCCAATTTGACCATTTAGGTCAATTTGGGCTAAATGAGTCAATTGGGTGCAATTGATCAGATTAGGTCTAATGGAGGCTTTGATCATGTTCAATAATTAATATGTGATAGATTTGATTCATTAGTTGCAATCAATTTGGGTTAGAGTTTGATTTGGCCCAATTTGGCCTCTTAGGTCAAATTATATCAACTTGGGTCAAAGGGACAATTAGGTTTAGTTTGGCTCAATTCATGGTCAAGTCATGTTGAAGGGTTAATTTGAAGTTGGTTAGGATCATTGGTTTCAATCAATTTGATGTAGGATGGGATTTGGTTCAATTGGCTCATGTAGGCTCATTGGGTCAACTTGATCAAATGACCAAACTAAGTTGGTTTGACCCAATTGATTGCAATTGATCAATCAAGGGTGATGAACAATCATCGTAGGAGGTTTGTAGTGATTTGTTTCTATCCAATTTGGGTTGGATTGGGATTTAGTTCAAAAGGGTCATTTAGGTCACTTTGGGTCAAGTGAGTCTAATGGGTCAATCGAATCAATTTTGGGTTGAATTGAGTTGAGTTGAGTTTGATATTTGATTTATAATTGATTGATAGCTTTGGTTGCAATTGATTTGGGTTTAATTGGGTTTTGGCACATTTGAACATTTTGGGATCAAATGGGTTAGATTTGGTTGATTGAATTGATTTTGGTTTGATTGGTTTAATTATAGATTTTGGTAGAGTATGGAATGATGATTGAAGGATTGATTTTCTTATGAGAAAATCATTTGAGTTAAGTTTGGATTGAAGGAATTTTGGCTAAGTCCATAAGATTGAATCATGGGCTAAGGTGGGTTTAAATCATGGGCTTCAATCATTTGGTTTGGGAGTTGAATATGAATTGAGATTCAATTGGGATTGGACGAATTGATTTGAGGTTTGGTTTTGGCTAATGAGGTAGGCATGAGTCTTGGTTGGGCCATAGGATAGGTAGACTTTCTAAGGTCTTAAGACATAGTCTAGACCTATATCGAGCCCTCCTAAGCCTCTAAGTTGGGTTAAGTATTCACTTAGTCACTAGAAGTGTCCTATGACTAAGGAGAATCTAGTGTCTAGAAGACTCCTAGATCTAAGATGGAAAGATTGAATCCTTACTCCAAAAGTGAGGTCAACAGTGTCATTAAATGGATTGATTGATTTTAATTTATACTTTTTTCTTATTTCATTTGATATTCACTTAGCATCTAAGTATTGTAAAGAGAAAAAGAGGCGTAACCTCTTTCATCCCTACCTTAGGTCATTTTCTAAAATATATTATTTTGACTTGGTTTCTTTTAGTGAATAATTTTATTTTATTGATCCTAAGTTTTGGTTAATCTTAAAGAATCATATTCAACATGAAAAGCATCCTAAGATTAATTTAACTGAATTGCCATCACATAGAATATGTTGCACCATTCCTTTTCATCATCAATAGCATGCATATGATTTAGGACTTAATATATCTATACATGCAATATATTTTTGGCACACTTAAATGATCATGAATGCATATATTTTGGTAGAAAATAAGAATAGCATTCCTTAACTAAATGCACATACACATGTATTAAGGTTTTAAGCAAGTACGTATCATTGTTTAAACCAGAAAAGTGAGATAATCTAAGACCTCCTTAGGGCTACTTAAAGCCTCATATTCTTGGGATGTCTAGACTATATACTTGTTGTCTTTAACAATATGAATGTACACACAACTATAAGAATGAAAAATGAAGTAAAAGATTGTATTTTAGTGAATCATTTACACATGTAAAGTAAAGTTCTATCCAAATTCTAATACAAGTACACATAGGAATGAAGATAAATAAGTACATACATTTGTTAACCAGGAAAGTGAGATAATCTAAGACCTCTATGGGGCTACTTAAAGCCTTGAATTTTCGAGATATCCAGACTATATATTTACTACCATCCAAAAATATGCAAACCCATACATGAATCATAATGATAGAACAATGCTTTGACATGTTTAGGCTATAAGCACATGTAAATCCTATATAATATTCATAGCAAATATCAATTTAACTCCATTTATAATTTTAAAAATAATTTTAAAATTTATTAGTGATAATAGCCACACATATAATAAGATTGATCCAACACATGCAACTTTACATAAGTATATTCACTTGATTATTTGATTTGAAAACATGAATATATTATGCAAATGGCATACAAATTTATAATGTTTGAAAAGGAATAATTGAACACTTCCATATAATTTATTTAACTACAATAATTCCTAAGGACAATCAAGTTGAATAAAACCATTTAAGGAAAACCAAAGCTTCTTATAGAGTTCGATTTTGGATTTGAATTATTAAACTCATGGAGGAGGAATAATATTTGTTGTTTTTCCTTCATCTCATGTTGATGATATAATATGTTTAAAGAAAACTAATCAAGTGAACTTTATGAATTAATTAAGTTTGAATCATTAAGCAATTCATTTAATTACCCATTCTTATGCTTCTTTAATTTAATCAATCATTTAATTATGAGCTTTCAATGATATGCAAATAAGAAATTAAAATTGTAACGCACTTAGAGACCTAAGTCAATGAAGCTCATAATTAAGGATTAACTAAATTAAAGAATTTAATTAAGTACTTATATGATTTTTCCATGCCCATGGATTAATCATAATTTTCTTAAGGCTCCCTATGCTATTGAACACATAAAGAGGAACCCACAAATTCAAATTAAATTATCTGGAGAAATTATCATTTAAATTTGATTTAATTTGGCCATGTAAATTACTTAATTAATTCTTTAATTAATTTATGAATTAATTTCTCTCTTAATTGAAATGGATTTGGGAAAATAATTATGAAGGAGGTCCTAACCACCCCCCACATCATATCACTGTTAATCAGTGATTAATGATCACTAATTACTTAATTTTTAATTTATGGTATTTTTAATAATTATTAAGTTACTTAATGAGGGTGATTAAGGTTTGAATTTCAAATTCTCCTAATGTCAATAAATCTCAAGAAAATTATGGGATGTAGTGGACACCCTAAAGAATCAACATATTTGATTTGAGACTCATTAGCAGAGTAATTAAGGTTTAATTAAGCTAATTATAAAAAGTTTTGATTCGTAATTAAGCACTGTCCACTATTCAAAACATAAGGAATTTATTTTTATTAAATTTTCCTCTCTTTACCCTTTCCAAAATGGGTTTACTCATATTTTTAAAATTGTCTATAATTAGTTATGAATTTTTAAAATTTTAAAGTAATTAAACACAATTTTAAGCCTAATTAATCCCTAATCCCATCAGCGCCATGCGGGAGCTGACATGGTGGCGCTTTCCTCATAGCGCCGCATGCTTAAATCTTCTGACGCAGTATGCTGAGTCTATGGCAACAAACATGCTTTTGTCCCCGCTGTACGATCTTGGATTGAATGGTGGGGATCCTATGGATCGTAAATAATAAAATTGAATAAAACTAGCGGATTAAATCACACTCATCCGTTCTAATCACGATGAATGAACAACGAATGATCCTTCGTCCTCGGAGCACTGAAAGACAGACACCGTCCACCCTCCTCCGCTCGATCTAAGCTCACCAAAGCTCGTGAGGCATTGGGATTGACTCCAAAAGATTCAGGGAAAAAATCTAAGGAGATCCTATGGTGGAAAATTCACGAAATCACAAAAGACAAACACGAAAGTGGATTTCTATGATTTTTGAGAAAAATATCTCGTTAGAGCTTAAGACCGGTGGTCCAATGACTAAGGTAGCTTCGTCTGGAAGAGACGAAGACCTACTGAAAAGCTCACGAGTTTCTTCCCCGTTTGTGACTCTATTGACCAAATGCCACCCCAAATGTCACTGAAGTTAGTCTAAGAGTTGTCTCCAGTGCTCGAATAGAAAGGGAATCGATTCATTTTGGTTCACTGGAGCTTAGAGAAGGTGTGGAAAAGGTTAATTAGATTTTGGTGGAGTTTAGGAAAGGTTGGATGAAGAAGGGGCTCAATTTCTCTCGTGGTCAGTCTCACCAAGGATGGGGAGCTCAAGGGAGGTCGAGAATGCTTTAGGAATGCTCATCTTGACTCACTGAAGCTCTATGTGTGGTTTGAATGGGATGGGTAAGAGTATACCCTCCTTCCCAATCGATCTGATGGCTTGGATGGGTTTGACTTTTGGCAAGCGTCCGGCTAGCACAGGTGCTCGAGGATGTTTGGGATGGACTAAGGTGGAGCATCCTGAGTGGCTAAAGGTAAGGAGTGGACTGGCAGGGGCTAAGATGGTGTGTACTTCCTCCCCCATGTGTTCCAATGGGGTGGATTGGGTTAGCTCAGCTTCACTTGAGCTATGGCTTACCCAATCAACTTTGGGTTAGGTTAGCATGTGGTATAAGTGTCCAAATTTAGCTTAGGGTGGCTGTCAAGGGTAGGAGAGTGAGTTTGACCATCCAAATAAGAACTTTATCCCATTTAGAGGGGTTTACCCATTGGGTTTTTGCTTAATCTGGGTCAAGTATGGGTTGGGTTTGATTTGGGCTGACCCATGGTGACCCAAGGATGGGTCATGCCAAGTTTGATTGGGTTTGGGCGTAGTTTTAATGGGTTTGGCTCAATTTGACCCATGTAGGTCAAATTTGGTTCATTTAGGTTAGGTTGACCGATTCATCAAATTGGGTTAAATTAATAGTTTGGTTTAGTTCAAATGATCATTTGGGATATTTTTGTTCAATTGATTTGGTTTAATTCGAAGTGGATTTGGATTTGACACATATGGGTTCATATGGGTCAAATGGGCTAAGTTGATCAATTTGGCCAAATTGGCCAAATTGGCTTGGGTTAAGGGTTGGTTCAGGTTCAATTGATGATTTAAAGATAATTGTAGGTGTTGATTTGAATTGATTTGGATTTGGGAATTATTTAGCTCAATTTGACCATTTAGGTCAATTGGGTTGGTTTAGTCAAATTGAGTTCAATCAAGGGTTTGATCATGTTCAATAATCAATTCATGATTGATTGAAAGTATTGGTTTCAATCAATTGGGTTTGGGATGAGAATTGACTTAATTTGTCCCTTTAGGTCAAATTGGGTCAACTTCGGTCAGTGGGCCAATTGCATCCAGTTAGATCCAATTGGTGGTCAAATCATATTCAATGGTTAATTTCTGATTGATTTGAGGTATTGATTTCAATCAATGGAGTTTATAATGGAGTTTGGTTTAATTTGATTCATATAGGCTAATTGTGTTAATTTGGGTCAAGTGATCAAATTAATTTTGTTTGACCCAATTGATTGCAATTGGATAATCAAAGGTGATCAACAACCATTGTAGAAGGTATTGAATGGGTTGATTCAATCCAATTTGGATTAGATTGAAGTTTGGATCAAATTTGTCAAGTGAGCAAGTGGATAAATTTGAATTAGATTAGGTTGAATTGAGTTTGATGATTGATTTAGAATTGGTTGATGGCTTTGTTTATAATTGATTTGTATTTAATTAGATTTTGGCTCAAGTAGACCCTTTAGGTCAAATGGGCTAACTTAGGTTGGTTGAATTAGTTTGATTGGTTTGATAATGATTGTAGGTTTTGGAAGGATTTGAAATAGATATTTGAATGGTTGTAGTGTTTTTGTGAAGTTCAATTGGATTTAGTTCAATTGAATAGGCTTTGGGTTAGATCCATAAGATTGGATCATGGGGTTAAGATGGGTTTAGGTTTAAGTAATTTTGGCTTGGAGCTTGGATATGAAATATAATTTAAATGGGCTTGACTGTATTGATTTGAGGTTGGATTTGCATGGGTGGATAGGCATGGGCCTTAGTCTAGGCCATAAGATAGGTGGGTCCCCTTAGTCTTAAGGTATAGCCTAAGCCTAGGACATACTTTCCTAAGTCTCTATACTTGGGTTTAGTGTTCACCTAAGTCTCTATACTTGGGTTTAGTGTTCACCTAATCACTAGAAGTGTCTTATGACTAGAGAAATTCAAGTGTCTAGAAGAAACCTAAGTCTAAGGAAGGATGAGTCAATCCTCATTCCAAAAATGAGTTCAACACTTCTTAATATTATTGGGATGCATTTCTTGTTGGAGTTGATTTTGTATTATTATTCATCAATACTTACTTTGTTTATTATATGATAATATTCTTGATTGCAATAATTAGTCAATATAAATATTTTAATCATAGCATTTTATGATCTATTATAGTGTTAAATCGTTCTTTAATTGAAAAAAGTTTTATTCTTGTAATTTATCAATGTATAGTTTTCTTTTCTCATTATTGTTTGAATTTTTCAGAGAGATGACACAAGTTGGGGATAGTTCAAATATTATTAGTACCTCCAAATCTATAACCACTACTCAACAAGTTCAAGTTATAAGTGATGTGAGTGCTAGTAATGAGAAGCCACCTATTTCAAAGAAAAAAAATGAAAGCTCTTACACCTAGATCTGAGATTTTGGATCACTTTGTGAGATATACTAATGAGGAAGGAGAAAAAAATGAGCAAATGAAATTATTATGGAAAGTCATATCACAGTGATCCAAAGATTAATGATACTTTAAACTTAAGGGAATATCTTTCTATGTGTCAAAGGAGCCCTCTTAATAATGTACTAAATCAAACTAAACTAGCACTACAATTTAGTGTTAAAGATGAAGAGGTTTGTGCAAACCTTAAAGCATGGAGATTTGATTAAAAAAATATAAGAAAAACTTTAACAATGATAGTTATCGTCGATGAATTGCCTTTCAAGCATGTTGAAGGTTGGTGGTTTAAATATTTTTGTTTCAAATTCCTTCACGATGGACATTAATACGTGACTGTTTTCAATTTTACTTAGATGTGAGAGCAATTCTAAAATAAATGTTGAAGAAGTCCTGCCATAGACTATGTATAACAACTGATACTTGGATATCCATTAAGCGAATTGGCTATATGTGTATCACTACTCATTTTATTGATGAAGAGTAGAAACTCAATAAAAGAGTTATAAACTTTTGTCCTATCTACAGTCACAAGGGTGAGTTAATTGGGCAATAAGTTGAGAAATGTCTTGCTGATTGGAGGATTGATACAATTTTCACTATGAGTTGATAATGTAAGTTCAAATAATGACATCATCACACACTTGCAAAAAAAAAAGGCAAGAGAGGAGGTAGTATTCTTGATAGTCATTTCTTATATATGAGATGTATAGCTCACATTATTAACCTAATTATGTAAGATGACCTAAAAAAAAATATGTGAATCTGTGCTCCATGTTCAAGGAGTAGTAAAATACATTCTACAATCACCTGTAATGCTACAAAATTTTTAAAAATGCATTGACATAGAAATAATAAAAAGCAAAAGCATGTTATGCATAGATGTTCCTATTAGATATAATTTCATATTTTCTATGTTAAGTACAACATAGAAGTTCGAGAGAGCTTTTGAAAGATATGAGGAGATTGACAGTCAATTTAAATCTGAACTAGAGAAGAAAGATGATGACAATTATAATGAAAGGGGAGTTTTATATGATAATGATTAGGAGAATGATAAAAGATTTCTCCCTTCCTTGGAAAAATTTTATGACCTCATTTTAAGAAATTTGGTTCTTTATATGTTACATCAAATACTTTTTTTCATAAAATTGCAGAAGTTCTTTGCCTTCTTCAAGTTTGGCAAATAGATAATGATCTAAATGTGAGAAACATGGCTTCAAAAATAAAGTCAAATTTTGGTAAATATTAGGGTAATGTAAAAAAAAAAGAATTTGAATACATATCTTGTTTTTGTTTTAGATCCTTGTTTTAAACTACGATATGTAGAGTTTGCTGTTATGGATATGTATGAAGGATCTGATGGTGTTGCCTTGGCGCAACTTATTAGATTATCATGCTATGATATGTTTCATAGTTACGAAATGAAGATAGTAGGTGGAAGCCAGGTAGAGAGTAGTCTCCTTGAGAAATAAAATTCTTTTGAAGGGTCTAGTGATTTACAAATACAATCTTGTGGGAGAAGATATGCGATGGTAGAGAAATTCAAAAGATCCAAATTTGGTAAGGATGATTTAGATAACAAATCAAATCTAGATAAGTACTTATCTGAGGAGTCTGAAGTCATGAAAGATGATTTTGATATTCTAGGTTGGTGGAAGGTTAATATATCGAGATTTCATATCTCTCACACATGGCACGTGATGTTTCGGTTGTTCCAATTTGTACTGTTGCCTTAGAGTCAATTTTTAGCACAGGTGGTCGTATTCTTAATGCATTTAGAAGTTCATTATACCCAAAGATTGCACAAGCTATAATATATGCACATGATTGGATGCGAGCAAAATGGATAGTTAATCTAGTAAATGTGAAAGAAAATATTATGACATTGACAAGTTTGATGAAGGTACTTCTAAATTTCATAATTATTTATTCTTTTTAATCTTATTAATTAAAATAATTATTTATTCATTTGATTTACATATTTAGCAAAATTTACAAGTGAAACACAAACTTCGTGGCTTGGCTTATGATGCTGCTTGAAAAAAATTACTATACAAGGCTCTTGGAGATTTTATTTGATTTAATTATTGAGATGGCTTAATGAACAGTGAACGAACTATTAGTTGTTTACTTAATTTTATATTGGTGAACTTCTAGTAACTTTTATATGGTTAAAATGACATTATCTTTTTTGTTATTTAACTTGTTTTTAGTTACTCACTTACTTTGATGTTATTTAGACTCTGGAGTTGGCTAGAAAGTTACATGCTTTGTTGCCATTTAGATGTAGCTTTTTGAACTTTAAAAAAAAAAGATTTTGGATAAAATATTATATGCTTTGTTTCGATTCAGATGCAGCATTTTGAACTTCGGAGATTGAGATATTGGCTAAAATATTGTATGTTTTGCTGTCATTTAGATGTAGCCATGTATATATTTTGCTGATACTTGTGAGTTATCATTTCTATTAGTTTATTGTTAGAAAGTAATTTGTGAATTGTAGCTATTAACTTTGCCACTCTACCTCATTACCTAATTATTATTTAGATTTTGGTTGTTATTTAGATTTGATGTGATCATAGCTTTGCTAGTTTGGCAAGCTTTACTTGTATATGGGGGCTCATTACCTTACTATTTTTGCTGTTATTTAGATTTTGGTTGTGTTCAAAGCTGGCAATTATTTTGCAGGTATGCATTATGGTTTTTCTAGTCAAAGCTGGTGATTTTATTTCAAGAGAATTTACTTACATACCACTGAATTTACATACAAGCCTCTTCATACTAAATGCTTATATTTTAATTTTCATTAGGGACAATGACAACAATGATGTAATGATCAATGTATAAATATGGTTGGTTACTTATTTTTGGTGTTATTGCTCTTTTAGAGGCTTAGAGTTGGCGATTTCTCAAATTTATTGTTGCCCCATATATGGTATCATATTTTTTATATATTACACTTGAATCTTATTAACAAGCGATATTTTTATAGCTAAGCTTGGCCCTAATCTACACACACACACACACACACACACACACACATATATATATATATATAGGAATGTTCTCAACAAACAATGAGATTATGATAATTGATTACAACTACATTTGGAATGCAGTGTAAAATAAATGCAGGGATTTTAACTTTTTTGGTGTTTGGTTTGAAGTAAAGTAAATTTCCAATATAATATAATGTATTCCAAATCTATTACAAATGTCATTTTTGGTGTATTTGGAATTCGCCCGATTTGGGTGAATTCCAAATACACCAATCTCAAAAAGTCATTATGTGCACCGCCATTGCCGCTTGCCACCGTCGTGGTCGCCATCACGGTAGTTAGGCCAAAACCTTCAAAATACTTTACATTAAATTTTTTCAACCAAATAGAAAAAAGCAAAGTCATGAATTTGTAAAACTCTCAATCAAACAACCTTAAGAAAATTCTTTTATACTGAATTCCTTTTACGCTGCTTTCCTTTTACACTACATTCCTTTTTCAGTCAACCAAACAACCCCTATATAAGTGATAGTTTTACAGTTTGCTCAAATTTATTCACTTAAATATGGTCAACAAATATGAATCATGATATCCTCCTTTAAATTTTTTTTCTCTTTTATTTTTGTTAGTAGATTTTTTCCTTATTTTCTGCAGCTTAAATTGCACTAATATGAAATCCCCTATAATATATGTATATATTTATTTTAGTTAATAAATTTCCCCCATTTTTGAACATTTGTACTCTTTCATTTCTTTAATATGCTTATATTATTCGATTTATCAAAAACAGAACTGAATAAATCCAAGTAACATTCAGCTTAATTGGACCGATTAATTTGATTTTTTTTCAACCTAATTTGGTCGGTTAGATTATGGGGAATATTTGGTTCGATTTATTTGATTTGATGAAAATATCAACCTAACTAACTAAATCGATCTAATGCACACTCCTAAAAATAATGGAAGAAGGGAGAAGTAAAGGGAGTGTTATATTCATTACTATTAAGTTATTTTAGATGTTATTTTTATAAATATAAAAAATTTAAGTCTGGTATATATAAATACACAAGTTTGAAGTGCTATGTATATAAATATCTTTGAAATTTTTATTTTAAAATTTGTATGATGATGATGATATTTTTAATGTGATATTTAAGATTGATGTGTTAAAATTAAAATTTAAATATTTGATATATAAATATATAAAAATAGTATGATATGTATTCGCCTAAGAAACTTTTTTTTATTTATGTGCTCCAACACAATTTTAGTACCCGTCCAACCAGTCCATTTATTGGGGCCATACCTGCCCTAATCGAAATAAATAGGTCAGACAATGCGCCTTCCGTCCTCCGATAGAATCGTGTTACCGAAAGAGGAAGAAAGGGTTGACCGGAAAAGCGACGGACATGAGACTTCTAACGCACAACATGCTTGCCTGCAACATAAAGGGCGTAACGAACGGTTACCCTCTGCGGCTGGAGGCGGAGAAGTGGATCGAGAAGGAGGTCGAGTTCAACGCCGACTTCCTCCGAGGCGTCTTTCCAAAGATTGACTGGCCTGCCCTAGTCGGCTCTGCTCGTGCCCTCGGGTTCCACGATCTTCTTCCTAATGATACCCCTGATCCCGCCTTACTCGCTTCTGACAACGACTTGCTACGCCGATTCCATCGCGCGCTCCTCGAGCTCCACATCGAGGAGGGCGGCCTCGTTTGTCCTGAAACTGGTCGGCGATTCCCCATCAATAAGGGAATCCCCAACATGCTTCTTCACGAGGATGAGGTTTAGGTCTGATTCATCGCCTCGCTTTTTATTATAGGGTTTTATGGTTTTGTGTGAAATCAGAAGGTTTTGTACTTTGTTGGCGTTAGATTGGTGTAGAATTTTATCAGTTATGACTATGTATTTTGGACTGTTAATGAAGATGTTTATCTTAATTCATAGCCATTGCATTCTCTTTCTCTCTCTCTCTCTCTCTCTCTCTCTCTCTCTCTCTCTTCCTCGCAAGTGCATAATTTTGATTACTTAGATAAGAAAGTGATCCATTTGATAAGAAAAAACTAAGTCATCTCTTATCTTCAATTCAGGGGGCATGTACTCTAGTTTAGTTTATTACTAGAATTGATTTATGTAAGTAAGGCGTGTGAAACGAGTTTTTTTCTTCTCTTTTTTTTTTTTTTTTTTTTTGCTTTGATTTATTCTGATTTAGATTGATTATTAAGAACAGGTAATATAAATGGCTTAATTTAAGTGACCTGTGTTTAAGTATAGCATACACTTACTGTATTGAAATCGACCCTCTTATTGTTTTGACCGCGACTGCATTATACTCGAGTTGATCAAATCTCAAACAAACTCCAAGAGTACAGGATTCATGTAATAAAAAGATTAAATACAAAGGTAAATCATGCAGGTTAGGTAGGAACCTGCAAAAAGCTGTAAAACCAAATTACAAATAAGAAGAGAAAGTAAAGGACAATACTGAAATCAGAAAACAGAGAAACAAGAGTGAGCTCAAGAATCCAAACAGATTTTAGAAAATCAGAGCTCCGTCCAGGACTATCCAGTATCGATTAACTCTAGCCAGGAGCTTGCAGTCCCCAAGTTGAAGAATATGAATTGCATCTGGAATGAGCGTGAGGAGGGGAAAGCAGCAATAAATCGGTGTGCAGTAGGGAGTAAGCAGCAATTAGGTATCATCTGTTTGTTAGCATTCAGAAATTTCAGCAAGAAAGGGCATTTCATAAAATCTGGGATGATGTAAACAGGCCAGTAGATCCACCGCAGGCAAGTGATGATAAATGAGTGAAGAGCATTTAGCGGCTCAGTGGACAACAAGCTCCGGGAAGCGAAGAATAGTCGGTTGAGCTCGAATAAAAGTTGGATTTCATCATAGCACACCAAAAATAAAAGCCTCGATAGTGAATTATACCTCCAAGTATCTATGATAATACCCAAGAAAAATCATGTAGAAAAGAGGCCAAAAAATACATTTAACATTGTAAAGGTTTTGAATGTGATCCGGTATCCCATTCTTGAATTTCGATTGCCTTGTTTTTTGTTTAATGGCGAAGTGTATGTTTTGAATCTGCAGGTTGAAATCGGTAGAGGAATCTCTGAAAATTCTGCTATTCCTTTCCTTCCAAATGTGATGGGCAATAATGTGAATAGCAATAGTAAAAAATCTCTTTGTAGTTTTGCATGATATGGTATCAGAATGAGCAAGCACTTGATGAAAATTACATGAAAAAAAAAAAATTACCATTAGGAATACAGTTTTTAAGTAAAGCATGAGAGTGAGGGCATTCAAAAAAATAGATGAGTGAGATTTCATCATGGCAAGGCAAAAAACACAGTGTTGATTGATATCAAGGCCTCTCTTGATCGAAATATATTTTGTTTTAAGTCCCTTTAAAAGAATTTTTCAAGCTATAGTGGAGAATTTGAGAGAGTGGCCTTTGAACCATAGATATTTACTCCAATCCTTTTTTTCATGAGTTTCATAAACAAAAGAGTAAGTAGATTTATGAGAGTAGAAGTCCAAACTCTTCCATAAACAAGCATCTTTATTGACCCCAATGGGTATGTTGTGGATAAATTGAGTGCAGAAATTTGGAGCATTATATGTGTGAGTGAAAGCCCATCTTTGATTCACAACAAGTTCAAAGAGCATAGTTTGGGTCGGGTGAGGGAACCAACTAAAAATTTGATTACCAAATTTTTTAAATAGAGAATAGCCATAAAGCCAAGGGTCAAAATAGAAGAGGAGGTTACTATCATAGGTGACTTTAAGTGAAATGAGTCTCCTAATTCTAGTAGCCACTTGCATTAGACATCTCCAAAAAGGAGAGGTATTTGGTCTCATCTTGAACCAAAGGGAACCATAGAACTTGCAGCACCAATTAGCCAGATAAGACTTAGAGTTATAATGCCTCCAAATGATTTTTGATTTGCACATGAGATTAATGACATCAATGTTGGGGAGACCCAGCCCGCCACATTCTTTTGGTTTGGTTGTGGTATCCTATGCAATAGTATGTAATTTTCTTTCAAATCCATTGTTATGGAGAAAGTTATTGATGATGGATGAGAGCTTTTTCCTCAAACCTTTAAGAAGGATGGAGGATTAGAACCAGTAATGAAGGTAGCTCCATATAGTTTATTTGATTAGTTGGAGTCTCCTTGCAAAGGAAAGGAGTTTTTTCTTCCATGGAGATAGTCGTTGCTGAAGTTTATCCATGATTTTGGGACAATCACAGGCTTTGAACTTTGAGGAACTGATAGTAACTCCAAGGTAGCTCCAAGGTAGGGGTTTGGAGTGAAATCTGCTAGTTGTACAGATTTGATATTGCATTTGAGTGTCAATTGATTTAGAGAAGCAAATAGCAAATTTAGAAGAATTAACATAGAGATTAGAGACCAGATTGAAGGCATGGAGAGTATAAGAGAGGTTGTTGATAGTGGTAAGGTCAGCTTTTCCAAAAATAAGAAGATCGTCAACATAAATGAGATGAGATATCCTGCATTCATTTACCAAAACACCTGTGCTGTCATTGTCGAGTTGGTGGAGGTCCAAAAGCCTAGAGAGAGCATCCATAATGATTGCAAAAAGGTATGGTGAGAGAGGGCAGCCTTGTCTTAGGCCAGAAGAGGATTTAAAATAAACTCTAATTTCTCTGTTGATAATAACAGAAAAAGGAACTTGAGCTGTGCAGGCTTTAATCCATTTAATGAAAATGGGGGGGAAGCCAAGGCTTTCCGATCTATCATATAGGAAATGACGGTTAATTCTGTCGAATGCCTTCATTAAGTCGATTTTAGCACAGAACTTTTTGGAAGAGAAGAAGGAATTAAAACCATATAAAGGCTCATTGGCTAAGATGATGTTGTCTGCAATATTGCATCCTGCAATGAAGGCAGCTTGGGCTAGATGTATGATACTGGGCAGAACAACTTTAAGCCTATCAGCAAGCAATTTGACAATGATTTTGTATATGATATTGCAGAGAGAGATGGGCCTGTAATCATTAAGGGATTGAGCATGAGGGCTATTAGGGACGAGAGTAATTGTCGAATGTTTAACTCTGTCAGGAAGAGTAGAGGTACTGAAGAAGTATTTAATGGCCTAAATACATGAGGGACCAGTGATAGACTAGGTATCTCTAAAAAATTTAGAAGTAAAATCATCAAGACCTGGAGCTTTATTAGATCCAATGTTAAGGAAAGCGCCTTTGATCTCAATGTCGCTAAAGGTACTAAGAAGTTCTTCACATCCAGATGAATTGAGAGAGCGACCAGACGGGATAGACATGGGATGAATGGTGGATGTATTAGAGATGGTGTTGAGCAATGAATGGAAGTAGGAGATGGCTTCATTGGCTATGTTATCTTTGGTGTAGAGAAGGGTATTGCTTCCAGAGAGCTCTCTAAAATAATTCTTGTTATTCCTTATTCTTATTTTTTATAGAAGAATTTAATATCATCTTCTCCTTTAGCAAGCCAATCACATTTTGCTCTTTGTTTAAACCATTGATACTCACAAGCAAGAGCTTCATGAAGCTGTCTTTGGATGAATGCAGCCTTATCAAGAAGATATTTGCAAAGACGTTGATTCTCAAGATGATGCATGACCTCTATTTACTGGTTTTTGAGAGCAGAAATGGAGTTAGATATATTGCCAAATGAATTCCATTTCCAATTTAGCAATGCTACCTTAACTTTTTTGAGTTTATTGCAAAGTGCAAAAATTGGGTCACCAAGCACAGGGCAGCTCCAAGCATTAGAAATAAGGTTGAGGAAATCTGGGCAGAAACTCCAATAATTTTTATACATAAATCTACACTTGAACTTGGAAACATTGTCAAAATAAAGAAGGATGGGAGAATGGTCTGAGGTAAGGGGTTGCATTACCTTAAAATGAGAAAGAGGAAAAGAGTTCATCTAGATATCATTGCAAAAGGCCCTGTCAAGAAGGCATCTGATAGGGCTGTCTGATTCTTGATTGAACTAGCTGTAAGACAATTCAATATTGGGAAGATCTAGAAGACCAGAGTTAAAAATGCAAGAGTTGAAGTCAGTGAGCTTGCTTGGAATGGGAGGGGCACCGCCAAGTTTTTCTTCAGCTTTCCTGATACAATTAAAATCACCCAGAACAAGCTAAGGCTTGTTGATATGGGTGACAAGATTGATAACAGAATACCACAACTCTTTTCTCTTGGAAGCATCATTGTCAGCATATATAAAAGTAACAAGAAAGTGATATTTGTAGAGAATGAGATACGATCATGAATGAATTGTGCATAAATTTGAAGGGATGTAAATGAGATGGTGGAGGGGTTCCATTTGAGCCATATTCGACCGTTGGGAGTGGTACTGAAGTTGTCCAAATTCTCTTCGTCGGGAAATAAATTGAAATGCCTATGGGTAGAGGGGTCAGAGATGAGAGAGTGGTGGAGTTTAGTTTCTAGTAGGCAAATGAAGTTAATCTTGTTATCTTTAACAATGTGTCTACAGTCAGTAATGCGCACATCACTATTGAAACCATGAACATTCCAGGTAATGATGTTGGGAAAAAACATAGGTCACTGTTGGGATTGGGAGGAACCTCCTTTGGGTCTGCTTTTTTTAGGCTTTAGGGTGACGAGCAAGGAGGAGGACGAGGAGGAGGATGCAATTTTGTTGTTGAGGGTTGGGTTAGAGGTTGAGAGGTTGGAGGGAAGATTGGAGATGTCCTCATTCTCTTAGACAGGTTCTTTAAGGGAGGTCGGTAGATCATTGTGTTCAGATGAAGTGTCATCATCCAAATTGGTTAGGGGATCATCAGCAGCTGATTCCACACTGTTGGAAGGGTTAGAGGCAGGTATATTGAGGTCAAAGGTTGAGGGAGGAGGTAGTTGTTATGAGGAAGGTAGGGCTTGGCCAGGCCGACTAATGCTACGGTTAGGTAGGGTCTTAGTACGGGCTCTGTTGGAGCTTCTGTCGCGATGGGTGGAAACAGTAGATGTGGGTTTTCAGTTAGGGAGTTAAGGGCAGTTTGGGGGGTCGTGATCGAAAGTGCTACAGGTTCAACAGGGGGAAGGTCGCCATTCATAGATAACCGGCTGTAGAATGTCTTGTCCCTTAACCGTGATGGTAATAAGATCAGGGAGGATGGAGTCAACATTGATCTAAATGGAGACTCTAGGGTGCCTTTGGTAGTAAGGGGATCCACAGTAAAAGGAACACCAATTTTGCTAGCGATTTTAAAAATTTCTTTTTCGGACCAAAAGCAAAGAGGGAGATTGGGAAATTTGACCCATATAGGTACCTCTTTGAAATCTTCCTTAATTGGCTTAAATCAGGAGACCACTTCTTAAAAATAAAAGGTTTACCAAAAATGAACTAAGGACCACCAGCCAAAACTATATCAAGATCCTCGGCACAATTGAATTTGAGAAGAAAAAAACCCTCTGCAAGAGAGATAAGTTCTACCGAACCTCGTAATTTCTAGATTTTTGTTTATAGCCTGAAGAAGGTTGCCATAAAAAGGGCGTTTACCCTAAGCATAGCCAACTAGTGCGAGATTCCATTGCTTAGAGCCATCCTCGATCTCTTCATCGGAGAAGGAAACCACAAGGTAGGAAGGAGAGGTTGAAGTTGGTAGGAGGAGCATGAGAGGAGAGGAGCCCCTTCCAATTCATAGAGGTAGTCGGGCCAAGAAGGGAAGCCGGGGAGGTAGAGGAGAAAAGGGGGGGGTGGGGGGAGCGGAAGACTCTATAGGGGGCTTAGGGCCAAAGCCCCTAGGCTAGCCGGACAGAGAGGGAGAAGGTCAGGAGGGCAAAGGAAGGGGAAAACGATAAGGATGGGGAGAAGAGAAAAAGGAGAAGGGGCCAAGGAAAAACCCTAACAGAGCAAAACATCCCCCGCAAAGCTTTTGTGAACTGCATCATCATTGAATGATTGCTGGTAGAAACTGCAGATTAAAAAATTGCTTTCATTAGTTTTTTTCAGGCTTCATCTGAAAATGCATTTTCTATTATTTTATTATTTCAAAATTTTGAATTAATAATTTTGATACGATTATCACATCTATATAACTTACGATCATAAACAACACATTTAAAGAACATCTTATTCACATCTAGGAGGACAAGAACAATTTTATACTGTATAACATAGCAAAAGTGTTAACAAAAGTAACATTAATCTATAAAAAGGTATCACAAGCCTTACCTAGTGATAACGATTGGAAGATTTTTAATAATTAGGTACATCAAACAAGATCAGCCCTATTATTTCAAAGCACAAGAAGTCTTGATGAATGGAAAATGTGTCATGTAAACTCTCGATCCTACATAGACATGTTAATCTAATTCCAAACCTTAAGGGATCAACTCGTACAAAACTTGTATATATATTATTGAGTTTTGTATTTATAGGGGCTGTTTAGTTGTCTAAAAAATAAATACAGTATAAAAGGAATGCAGTTTGCGCAGGCGGCGATCGACTATTATGGCGGATGATCGAGCTGGTGTCGGCGTATGGGTCGGCAACCGGACGCGGTGGCGACAATATGGCGCGTGGCATAGTCAAAACACTTTATCGCCTGCATTTAGAATCCGCCCAAATCGGCCGAATTTCAAATACACCAAAAATAAAAATTCTAATGCATTTCAAATACACTATAAATGTATTGTAACTTTACTTTGTATTATACCAAACACTCAAAAAATTAAATTCTTTGTATTTAATTTACTTTATATTCTAAATACATGCAATCAAACAACCCTTTAAATCAGAATGATTTCAATAGAACATGGGAGAATAAATATTTTTTTCAGTAACAGGAGGATAAAGATGCATGCCGCTTTCGTACACACCAAACAACCTCAATAAATATAAATTAATTGAATTAACCAGACTGACACACTGCATATGGCGAGAAACAGATTGGATCTTGCTGTACTGATGAGACTCTTTGACAAGATTGTAAAATGCCTGGAAAGCAGACTAATATGTCAGGAGAACACATACAGGTTCAATAAAGCTTGAGACAAGGACAATAAAAGGAAAAAAGATGCCACAGGTTGCTAGCTTAAAATGCTAAACAAGACACAATCAACCATTAACATCAAGAAAAAGGAAATTTGTCCTTTTAGGTTCATAGTTCAATCAAGTATAAACAAATAAAGGTTATTTGGTCTCAATTAATCATAAATTGCATTTAAAGAATGTAGCGCTATTTGATTGGATTTATTATTCTCAAAGTTTTTAGATGCTTATGTATGACATTCTATATTAAGTACTCTTCATGAACTTCTATTTTTTCAGATGTTTACTTAATGCCAAAAGCCAACATTTACAGAAACTACAAGACAGATGTGGACACTGCCTATTCCACATCTGCTGCACCCCCTTACTCGTAGTGATCTATTCAATAAGATTAACCTTTCTGGAGGTTATGATGAACTACTATGGCACTGGAAAAATCTTTTACCTTTTTGACCTTCATGAGGTTAAGATTTTCTTAAATTTTTGCTCTATATTTGCACTACTTGTATTGGCAGCCTTAAAATTGCTAGCATTTTTATTCAACATGATATCACTAAGAATGACACTAGTTTATTTTTGAACATTGACAAATAGAATCATTTGATGTTTCTTTGTAACAAATCGTTGAGGAAATCCTCAGCTAGGAACACCACATTCCTAAGATGTGATATGATTTGATTGTTTCCACTCTTGTTTGTGACCTAGGGTATAAAGGAATGATAGGCTTCATATATCAAGAGCTCAAGCTATTTGGCTCTTTATATTAAAATAAAATTTCAAGTGGCACAAAATAATTAGATGGAAATGTGGGATCCGAAAATTCGCCACCGACATCTTTCGATAAAAAAGGAAAGAAAGAGTTGAAGTTGTTTGATAATCGTAAATGAATAGTAGATAAGACACTACAGAGATTTCGCTCATTTGGTGAGAACTTTTATATCTGGTTCTGGTTTTCCTATAAAGCAAGCTATAATTACCCCTCCCACACGAGAGAGCACTTTGGCTAATAAAATGAATCGTTAAAGAACGAGTATATATACAGTGAGTGGAACTTAAAACTTATGAAATTTATTATTTTAACTTTAAAACTTTTTGTGGGGGGAACGATGACGCGCCCGATCAAGATCCCATGGTTCCGTCATCCCGGGGTCGCCTGGTCCGCAGTGAGGAGGTAACCCAACCCGACCAAGGATCCTTGTCGAACACATGGGTTACGTCGCAAGGTGTCCTTGTAGACTGGGTGGAGTTTGTCATGGGATAAATATAAGTCAACCTTAGCTAACAGAGGGCTTTTGCCCAACCAAATACATTCTACATTTCACCAAAGAGCAAAGCCGTTGGGGAACATAATGGCTGCGTGACCGTAATTTTGGCCATATCGCGAACCACCCGATCGAGGACTTCGTCGTAACCGCTATTTATGATATGCAGAAAACCACGCGAGACGCCACGCCCCACGCTGGGAATATTTGAGTGTGAAGGTAGCATGTATTTAATTTGACATCGCTTTTGCAAAAGTTTTCTTAATTTGTCACAAGATAAACAATCATGGAGGGGTGGATTACTTTTTATTTATTTTTTTATTTTTAATTTAAATAATTAATTTCATTTCATTTTTTTTTATTTCTCTTTTTTTTGTATTATTTTCTTTGAATTTTGATCATTTTATGATTTATTTTAGATTTGAATATATGATCATTTATCATTGAAATTTTAATTATACTTACCCTTCTCGATCATATAATATCAATCGATAATCTTGTCTACTGGCCCAGCTTGAGGATGGTCTAATTCATTATCTCAAAGTATAATCCTTCAAAACCTTGTCCACTCTAGAACATAGGATCGGGTTTGGGACTTTTCTTCCCGAGAATTTGAATGAAGCTATGTTAGTTCATATCTTGTATTATACGTTAATTCTTCTATATTATTAATTTGAAATTCTTATAATATCAATTTTTTTTTTTTTTAGGTTTTGTTAACCCGGACCTAGTCCGAAGACCAAACCGGGAATATGTAGCATCTGTTCTTTATGTTTGACTTAGTAATTACTCCAACATGCATACAAATATCTGTTCTTTGGGAATTGCATGGACATTAAGATGTCTAATGTTGAAGTTTCGATGTCAAATTTTGATTTTTTTGAGTTTTGTTAACCCGGACCCGGTCCTAAGACCAAACCGGGAAGTATAGCATTTGTTCTTTTATTTTATACCTAACTTGCACGTGTCCCTATTGTTTGAACACTTCAACATACATACGAGCATCTGTTCTTTTAAAATGTTGTATGGACATACAAATGTCAAATATTCAATTTTTTGATTTTTTTGAGTTTTGTTAACTTAACCCGGCCCAAGACCAAACCGGAAGATATAGATTCTTTCTTTTCATTTGACTTGATTGTAATGCAATCATGCTTTTGATATGGGATTTTAGGTTTTGTTACCGTCCCAGACCAAACCGGGAGATATAAGATTCTGCTCTTTTCAGATTTGACTTGATTGTAATGCAATCATGCGTTTTGATATGGGATTTTTAAGTTTTGTTAACCCGGACCCGGTCCGAAGACCAAACCGAAGTATAGACCCTGTCAACTCTGACTATTTCCTTGCAGAGGATCAGATCTAGATTAATTATTTCAAGATCAATCATTCTCTAAACCTTGTCAACTCTAGATTGTACATAGAGGATCGAGTTTGAGATTTTCTTCTTGAGATCTTGAACTTGCAAAGAAGATTAACAAACGATGCCGATAAATTTATCTTTAGTCATTTCGACGTAATTAACTTCTAAGATTTACACAGATCATTAGATTTTAGGTTTTGTTAACTTAACCGGCCCCTAAGACCAAACCGGATCAAGTTTTGCATGGATCGAATAGTTAAGCAAAAGAACATTGCTTCATAAGGTCATAGATTTCATTTATCTTGCATATTAAAGGCATTCAAACCAAATGAGATAACACTTTAAATATGCACATCAATCATTTTACTTAAGCATTTTAGCCATTTGTTTTCTAAATGATATATGACATGCACTTATATCTTTCCATGCATTGAGTGTCATATGGCATAAAGACTTGCAAAATGAATTTGAACTTTAAGTAAGTAATACGCTATGAAGATTCGTGTAAGAACTAAGCTAAGCATGTAAGCATACCGTAGAATTGTCATATAATAATGATGAATGAGATAGATGAATAATCATATGCATGTACCTTCTTTTTTCTTCTTTAAATACTTAGACATTTCACATTTTATTTATCAAAATTTTCTACCCTCCATCCCCGATGGGTCGCCGAGACTAGCCTTCCCACCACGCCAAGAAAGGCGGTAGGGTGTCGTGAGACACCCTACCGAAAGTTTGCCCACCACGCCAAGAAAGGCGCATGGGTTATGAACATAAGCAGATTTCCTTGCCACGCGAACAACGTGAGCACTTATCATATCAGCCGCCACGCTTGGAACAACGCGAACAGGTACTTATCACAAGTTTCCCCGCCGCATTGGAACAATGTGAACGGGTACTTATAGCATAGAGTAATAAATTTGCATTCACATGTATATGAAATTAAAGTATAAGCATTTATATATGACACATTTCAACTCTTTTTTTTTATTGAAAATTTCGGCTCCTGGCTCAATATCCCAAAGCATATGGTGAGACCGAAAAGAAGAAAAAGGCCACCACCTAGCATAATATACAGCTTTTCCCGATTCCTTATTCCCACTTATCAAAGTTTACAAGCCTCTCCAGGGTTGCCATGAGAGATCGAGCACCACCAAGAAGTATGTGGGTGGAGAGACACCACCAAACTTTGATAACTAGCATTTCCCGTTAATATGATCACATATGCAAGTATGCAAGAATGAAGCTCATTGATAATAGAAATGGTATAACCAAATCCCTTTCGCTTAATTGATTTCAACTTGCATATGAAAGAGGCATGATATACATATAATTCCCTTTATATGAAATAAATTGAATCAAAGTAGAAGCATGAAA
This sequence comes from Cymbidium sinense, assembly GCA_021442155.1. Taxonomy (NCBI): domain Eukaryota; kingdom Viridiplantae; phylum Streptophyta; class Magnoliopsida; order Asparagales; family Orchidaceae; genus Cymbidium; species Cymbidium sinense. The sequence continues at coordinate 36,609,486 of CM038230.1, forward strand.
TTGAGAATAGCATCATATCTCATCAAGCCAGTTAATTGATTTTTCCCTTAGATAAGAAAGTTTAACAAGCCTTATATTCATCAAATAATATATTAGCTGATTTCCCTTAGATAGAATATTTTCAACATTCCCCTTGATAAAGGTAGTTTCCAAGCACCACACTCACCTACTAGTAAAACAATGCAATTCCTTCTAGATGAAAAGAAATTTCAGCAAGCCTCATGCCTCTAGATAACAAGCTAATAGTTTTCCCCCTCCATAAAAATACTTTCAGCATGCTTATGCCCATTAAATAGAAAATCGATTTAGTTTCCCTTAGGTAAAAAAAACAATTTCAGCATGCACATACCCATTACAACAAATTAATTCATTTTCCTTTAGGTAAAAAGAAAATTTCAGCAAGAGAAATGTTGCAGGAATTTTTCAGCAAATATTGCATCATGCCTTTAGACAACAAAATGATCTAATTTCCTCTAGCTAAAACCACTTTCAATTTCCCATATGTAAGTTTTTCAAAGCAACATACTTACTAACTAATGAAACAATACAACTTCCACTTGATTTCAGCAAGATAAATGCATAGATAACAAATTAATAGCTTTCCCCATCTTGTAGATATGAATTCCACAATTTCCCTTGCAAACACCACATTTCAAAGAAATGGCACACTTCAAACAACAAATTAATATTTCCTCTCATAGAAATGATTTCAGAAACACCATTTAGGAAAGCAAATCGCTTTGGTTTCCTTTAGGTATAATCAATTTCAGAAAAAGCATCATAACTATCCCTAAGATAGCATGCAACACAACATTGGGCCATACATCATCCAAAACAATTTTAGTAGGCTAAGCATCGCATAATCAAGTGAATAAAGATAATAAGAAATGAGATCATCCCAAATCCCTAAAGGAAACTCTTAGATAATCCCAAGCATAAGACATAGCATGTTTAGCAAAAAAGCCCTAATTTCCAAAGAAGCTCAAAATGCATAAAACAAGCTGGGTTAGAGAGAAACAACGGAGGTGTCGATTTACTAAAAGAGAGGGAGAAGGAGTTTTCGAAAAGGGGAGTCGGGCCTGAGCCGGAGAAGAGGAGAATGCCGAGTCAGCATGCACTGAGAAGCCGAAGTCAAGGAGACCGAGAGGGAGGCAAGAGTTTCAGCTGAGAATGGGAGACCGAGAGTCGAAGGAGGTGCCAAGAGGAGCTCGATGCAGAAGCCAAAGAGGAGAATGCCGAGAGTCGGCTCAGAGAAACTGAGAGTCAATCGCAAGGCTACTGGAGAAGCCGAAGAGGATGCCGAGAGAGGGATCGGCGCACTGGAGAAGCGAAGTCGGGAGGTGCAAGAGGGAGCTTCGAGGGAGTCGTGCATCGAGCGGCGTCGAGTCAAGAGGCCGAAGAGGAGTCGGCGAGGGAGAGAGACCAAGAGCAGAAACGAGAGAGGATCGAGAAATGAGGGTCAACGCCGCTTTTTCCCTAGGGTCGGCCGTGGAATGAAAACTTTCCCCTTTTTTTTTGTTTTAGTTTAGGCGATCTCAATTGGTTGAGTGGCGCTGGATTGGTAAGGAATTAACGCGGATTAAGAGATAATTAGCGATTCACTGCCGTTAATCATTTTAATTGCAATTTTATTTTTGACAAACCCTAGCAATATGGTGTCAATTTAAGTTGTTTCAGGTGCCAACGCAATGGCGATCAATCGCGATCGAGGTCGCGTCGGCTTCCCGACTGCGCACAATTTCATGATAATTTGATTTTAATTATCCGATCGATCCTTAATTGATTCAAAATTTCGATTAATTCATTTTAATATTTTCGACGATTGCGGTCGAATCGTCGAATTAAAACGAATTTGATCGGTTCGGATCGCGATTTAAGGGATTTTAAAATCCACCTTATTTATTTAATTTAATGTGGCACATAGTTGTAGGTCAACAAATGCCCCCCAACAAACATGGTGCGCGCATGGAGCGGACCGTGTTTGTTGTACACTAGTTGACCTTGCGGATCTCCAAGAGATTAGCTTGGATGTCACGCTGAAGTTGTAATTTCAACAACTTTTGATAATACCTGATCATTGCCCTCTGATAGAAGTGAGTATAACTCTCAGGTTGGACAAGCATTTGCATTTCATCGGTTCAGCTACAATAGCTTGTTGAACCGGTATTTGTTGTCGTTAGTCCAATGCTTTGTGCTTGAGCGGACTTGTTGAAGATTTCCTCTTAAGAGTTTGAAATTTATATTTTCTCCTCCTGTTCTGGCTTTGTGCCTTAGCGGGCTTGATGGAGTCGGTGAGATAAGAATGTCTTCGGTCCTGTGCTTTATGCTTTGACGGACTTATTGAAGATTCCATCTCAAACTTTGGGACATTTTCCCTCCCCGGCTTTATGCCTGAGACTTGATGGAGTTGATGAGATAGAAATGTCTTCGGCCCTGTGCTTTGTGCTTTGACGGACTTGTTGAAGACTCAGTCTCAAGATTTGGAATTTGTATTTTCCTCCTGTCCTGGCTTTGTGCCTTGGTGGACTTGATGGAGTTGATGAGATGAGAATGTCTTCGGTCCTATGCTTTGTGCTTTGACGGACTTGTTGAAGATTTCATCTCGAGGATTCGTATCTTGTACCTCCTTTTATCCTGGCTTCATGCCTTGACGGATTTGATGGAGTAAAATCCTGAATTATCCTGGAGATTTGTCAGGTGATACGAAATTACCTACCTGCTTTGCTGGCTTGTAGAAGGATACATGACCACCAGCTCTCGTGAGCTTGTGTTGGGTCGATGGCAAAGAGTCATCAGTCCTGTGCTTTGCACATGTAATGGACATCTTGATGACAAAATCTCCCTTAGTTCGGTATTTAGTTTTGCACGAACATTGGGATAGCTTCTTCGGTCCTCTGCTTTTTGCTTTATTGGACTTACTGAAGAAGAATTTCCTTCGGTCTTTGCTTTCTGCTTTGATAGACTTATTGAAGGAGTTGAGATTTTACATTTGTCTTTGATTCCAAACTCGGCTTAGTGCCTTCTGAGGATATCTTTGTTTGTTGTAGAATTTTGAGAAATGACCTTACGACCAATAGGGATAATTTCTCAGTCTGGGTCACTTAAGCTCACCAAGTTGGAGAGATTTGGGGATTTGAATGCTCTTGTCTTTGAACTAACGAAGTAGGAGGATCCCTTACTACGGCCTTTGTGGCGTGTTGAGTAAGCAGTCTCACCTACCGTATTTTGGCGTGTTGAATAACTATACACCTACTTGAGTGGACTGAGCAATTGATGAAGGATTTTATCCTCTGCTAACGAGATGGGGATCTCTACTACTTATGGTGGAAGTTGCACAGTCACCACTCGAGCCTTTAGATTTGATGTGGGATGGAAAATGTCCTTCCAACTTGGTTTGTTGAAGTTTGCAGACTTGATAATTTTCGCCTTTGGTCAATAAGACTTTTAAACTTGAGGATTTGAATACATAATTTTGAGTATGTATGTAGGGATCTCGGCACTAGGCACGATGTCAACCCAAAGAGAAAGAAAGGCCCTGCCTTATCGTGAACTCAATACTTTACTATAAAAAAAAATGCCCCCTGTCTAACAGGGGGATTTTTATTTTATTTTGGAAATGCGTTCTTATGTTACAAGAGAATTTCCAATGAAAACTTTCATAAGTGTTTGACAATAAGGATTTTCAAATGCAGGATTTGTCCAATCACACTTTCATGTGTAATATTTCTTTAAATGCCGACCGTTGATTGGCGGCATTGGTCTTTCACCTTTGAAGTCCACGATGATAGTTCCTCGATATACCTTTTCAACAAAGGTCCTTCCCAATTAGGTTCAAATTTACCGCGATGAGGGATGATTGGTCTTCGACCGTGACCACCTCCTTCGAAAAGCTCGAGATGCATCAGTATGATCAATGCTCGGACATTCCGCCCGACATACTTCTAGATTTTGTCGAGCTTGGAGCGACCTCCAAGCGATCAAGCTCTTCCATCCAGAGACGAGCATTCTCATCTTGGGTAAGATTTTGTTGAATGGCTACCGGAGCAATGTAGTTCAACTTCGAGTGGCAAATCGCTCCCCAAACACCAAGTGCATGGGGTAGACTTTGTAGGAGTTTTGTAAGTGGTACTTAAGCCCATAACGCTTCCAAGTTTGGTATGCCACTCCCTTTTATTTCTTGTGAGAATTTTTCTAAGCAATTTGACTAGTGTTTTATTAAATGCCTCAAAAGCCATTTGCTTCTCGGATTATAAATTGATGAATATCGCCAATCAATCTTATGCCGATCAAAGAAATTTATAAACTTTAGCGCTTTGAAGGTCAGATTATGCCGAAATGATTCGTGGTACACCAAATCTATAAACAATATTGTGAGTAAAGAAGTTGGTCACTTGTTCACCAGAACTCTTTAAATGGTGCGTTACCCACTTGGAGAAATAATCAGTAGCTGCTAAGATGAAGCGGTGACCAGCTGATGATGGCGGATCGATTGGTCCAATTACATCTGTCCCCCAGCTCTCAAACGGCCAAGATGCTATCATTGGATGCAACGGATTTGGAGGCTGATGAATTATGTTACCATGGACTTGGCATTCATGGCATCTCTTGGCATGATACAATCTTTTACCATAACCAATAGTATCCAATTCTTTTAATTTTGAAAGCCATTTTAGGACTGAGTGCACCACAAAGTCCTTGATGGATTTCAACGATTACTTTGGCTTCTTCTATTCCCAAACATCGTACACATCGCCAAGGATCTACGATACGTAGTATTGCCAACATAAGCATATAGCCTTTTCAAGTTGTGCATCGACTTATTACTGCAATTTGCCTTTCCTTGAAGAATAAGGGTCTCAGCCTTCCTTCTCTTCTACTATAAGAATTTCATCATGTGGTTTTAGCGCTTCCGCAGGTTGGAGGCTTTCTTCTTGAATGGCCTGAGGCTTGTCTTGTTGACTTTGAGAAATAATTTGTAAGGGAGTGTAAGGAGCAACATGAGCTGCACCCTGCTGATTCGTGTTTGATGACCCCTCTTCCAGCGGGGATCTTAAACTTATTGGCTCTAGGACTCGACGACTGCACACACTAATTAGTATGTAAGTCGTCGTCATCCATACTCGCCATTTCTTTAGCTAATTTAGCTAAGCACTGCTATTCCTAGCTCGAGACTCGAGTCATAATGACATATTTGAATTTGCTTCATAAGCTCGAGAACTCGCTTTGTGATAGTAGGCCAATTCAAGCTTGTTGATTTTGTAAAGGCCCAACACTTGATTAATGACGAGTTGAGAATCGCCATAAATTTGCAAATTCTGGACTCCCATGGAGATGGCTTCTAAACCGCCACCAACGCTTCATATCGCCCGTTGTTGGTTCGGTTGAGTTAATTTATAAGAATGTCTCGATGCCACCCTCGTGTGTGATCAAGATGAGACCGATTTGAGCCTTTGGAATATGAGGGTTGAGTGTATCTAATGGACGGCTCCATCAAAATACAATTCCCACATTTGTTGCTTTTCCTTTTCATATATGTGCATGATTTGCTCATCGTGAAGATCATCGTTAAGCAATGAGTCCGCAGATGGGATGAGCGCAAGAAAATCGCCGAATTTGCCCCTTCACCGCTCGGGGAACATATGTAATATCAAATAGGTAAGAACGCCATCGTGCTGCACTCCAACGTTGGTCTTGTCATCAAGAACTTCAACGGATCGATCCTTGAGATAAGGGTAATTTTATGAGATAAGATGTAATGACGTAACTTTGGGCAAAAAATTAACGTCAAACAATGCTTCTCAATTGGAGAATAACGCGCTTCCGCTCCTATTAGTCTTCGACTAATGTAGTATAGAGCATTCTCCTTTCCTTCCTCATTATGTTGCGCCAACAAAGCACCTAGAGATTCCTCCAGTGCTGCTGTGTACAAGATGAGAGGCTTTCCTGGGATTGGAGCTGCAAGAATGGGTGGATTCAACAGATATGTTTTGATACTGTCGAAGGCCTCTTGACATTCTTCGTCCCACTTGAAAGGAGTATCTTTCTTCATTAATTTTGCAAAGGGTCGACATCTGCCTGACAGATTTGATATAAATCTTCTAATGAATGCGAGATGTCCTTGTATGGAGCGAAGTTGACGAAGACTCCTTGGAGGAGGCATTTCGACAATTGCTTTGATTTTGTTGGGATCGATTTCAATCCCTCCACGGCGCACAACATATCCAAGGAACTTTCCAGAAGAGACTCCAAAAGCGCACTTGAGAGGATTCATCTTGAGATCATATTTTCTGATTCTTTCAAAGACAATCCTTAAATCATCGAGATGATCTTTGCGATTTATACTCTTGACAACGAGATCATCAACATAGCACTCTACTTTTGATGAATCAACTCACAAAGATTCGTCATAGCTTTGGTATGTAGCTCCAAAGATTCTTCCGGGCATGACCGTAGCAATATATACCAATTGGCGTCCTGAATGAGGTATGTCTCTCATCTTCAGGAGCCATCTTGATTTGATTGTAACCTGACGATCCGTCCATAAATGAGAACATGTCGTGGTTTGAAGTGTTATCCACCAACAGTTCTGATACAGGAAGCGGAAAGTCATCCTTTGGACATGCTTTATTTAAATCAAGTCATACGTGATATGAATCGACCATTCTTCTTTTTTCACGGGACAATATTAGCTATCCAAATATTTTTCTTCTCGAATAAAACCACAATGAGTTTCTTTCTAATTACCGTTTCTTCAACCTCCAATCTCATTCGCCTAGAGGCTTGCTTGACTGGTGTCGCGTCTGGCTTAATTGCTAGTTTGTGAACTGCAATATCAGGGGATAAGCCTGGCATTTCTGCATATGTCCAGGCAAAGCAATCCCCAATTCACGAAAGGTTTTAATTCTTTCACTTTATCTTCGAAGTAGAGCTCGATGAACATGGGTGAGGATCCTCCTCGCCCCAAATTAACTTCTTTAAGTTCATCCATAAGTACGCCTCCCCACCATCTTCAAGCTCTTCAGGCGCCGGTTTGGCTTCTACTTCTTCATTATTTGTGAGACTAACATTAAGAACGAAATTCTCATCCTCATCATCACTCTCAACTTCTATTCCTGTTATAGCGTAACAGGTATATCCTTGTGGACCGCTGTCTTGGATAAAACCAAGGCCTTTAGTAGTGTGTTTATTTCTCTTACCAATGGTTTGAGAACCTTTTGGGTACCACATCATTTCAAAGAGCTTAGTCCTTTGCCTACTCCCAGCCTGGACCCCATGTTTATGCATTTGCATCTGGAGAGTAATATTTTGGCATCCTTGGGTGTGGCTTCTTCTTGTTCGATAGCATTACCCAATGATCTTCTTCGACACCCCTCGATTTATAAAACAGCTTCGCCCGTGTTTCCGTGGAGAAGAGGTATAGGTCACCACCCTCGACTTTGTGAGTTTCTAGGGTGATTTCTTTAAAATGTCGGGAGGAGGGAGTGACTACGAGTGTACTGATGGATCTATGATTGTTTTAAAGTAGGTGCATTGCACCTTACCTTCAAAAGCAGATTCAAACTCATAATCAGAGTCAAACTGATTTTCCTCAATCAGTGTTTTACTGGAAGATTCGCATGGACCTTTGGATTTAGAAGGAACACATTCATCTTCTTCTTCAGTATCACTGCCTAGATGAGGGACAGTGTTATTGATTTTGGACTTGTTCTTGATATCCCTAGGAATATTTGGAACAATTTCCTTTCCTTTATTCATTTTATCTTCTCCCTTCTTCTTAACTTGTTCTTTTATGGGTTTTGAAGTAGATGATTTGTTATTTTGTTAGCTTTGATTCCCCAAGGAAATAACTGCATCTTGATAAATCTTCATTTCATGCACCTAAAGGTTGCATGTCACCCAATTTGGCATTCTTCTCCATCCTTTGTATATTTCATACATTGATGCAATGTAGATGGGACAATGCCATACTTATGAAGCCATGGTCGACCCGTAACTCAATGAAGTATCTGATCAATCACATGAAATTTAGCTTCTGTGTAGAGGTCTCCAAATTTAAGAGGAAGGACGAATGACCCGATAGTTTTCTGTCCCTTCTCATTGAAACCTTGAACCATGACTTTATCTCATCCTAGATGTTGTACATCTAGAGATAGCCATCTAAGAGTTCTCAAATTCATAAGATTCACGGAGGAACCGGGATCAATTAAGATCCACGGTATTATAATTTCATCACTTTCACCGTAACATGAGGGCTTATCAGGCTCTCACCGAGCATTAGATCATCTTCAAAATGTGACTGGAGGCTCTTGAACATGCAAGGTCTCCATTAGACGTCAAAGAAAATATGCTTCAAATTTTCCCGCTCTTTGAGAGCTTCAATTAAGGTATTACTGAGATCTAACATTAAGTGCTTCAGATACACTAAGTCGGAATTTTCTTAGATGGGATAGAATATTGTAATGATCCCTTTGATGAAGGCTTCTTATTTGAATCCTTGGGATAACTTTTCATTGACTTCAATTTCTTTTCCTTTATCTTTATTCATTGGCTCTTTCCTCTGAGATGGTAGACTCACCACTCCTCAACCTACTTGAAGCTACTTCATTTGCATCCAATCTTCGATGACTCGAGCTTCAAAGATTCGCTCGCCTGCCTAATGATGATAAGAAGATTCGTAATCACTCAATTTTACATTTTTATGTTTTTGATATGGTGAGCTCGTTCATCTTCATCTCGGGAAACAGAGTTCCTCTAAGTCGTTATCAACTTCATCATCAAGCAAGACTCGAGGAAGTTCTTGATCTTCCCCGCTTCTTCGTTGATCCAAGATTCGTAAATGAATTATGCAAGCGTGATAGGTCGCCACGATTGTACATAATCTTCCATATTATTGATGATCTTTTGTGTTACGCTACCATCCATAAAGTAGTAACATTTTGTGCTACGCCTTCTTCTTTTATTTAATTTTTTTTTTGTGGCGTGTTTCTTAGCCTTCCATTGCGATTTGTCTTTTCGTGAGATGAACTAGCCTTCCCATAGCTTAGGTTTCGTCTCAACTCAAGTACGGCTCAAGTGGTGATTTTCACTGAATACCTGGAACGCCTTCCAATTGCTTTAACATTTTATCTTTTAGAGATCATACCGCCATCCTTCATCATCGACCGCCTTCTTTGCCTTTATTATTGCTTGATAATACTGGAGATGAGGTGATTATTTTGGTGGATTCTTTCTTCGGACGCACCAATACACGTCCGACAATGTGAATTCAGTTTATATATTTTCGTTGCCAATCTTTGAATATGTAGCAATCTTCAACAGATGAAAGCACCCGATATGGACGAGTTAGGATTATCGCTTGTCCCTCTTCAGTCTTTTACACTGTAGTTGGAGACCTACTTTGAGTGCATGTTTAAACAATTTGGCCACACTTTCCCTTTTAAAAGAATACTCTTTGTTCGCCTTTTCTTTTGTGGTCATTGAGTCATTCGCCTTTTGTTTGCTTTGGTCGCCGCTTCTTCACCGACCTCGGTGTACATCATTACCTCCAAGTATGAGCTTGTGGAGCAGGATTGAACGATCCTTGGTTTTTCTTGATGACGTAGCTTTTCTTTGTCTACGTTATAGATTAATCGCTTGCTGTCAGATCCTTCAGTATGAGGTGAAATGCGTTTCACCTTTCTTTGGGTCTGGAGCTTTTGCTCTTTTGGATTTATCTTGCTGGCCATCTGAGATAAATTTAATTTCTCAAATTTAGCCACCCTATCAAGTAGCTCTTGAAATGTGGTAATTGAAGCCATGCAAAGATAAGGCGTCATCTTATCATCGATATTGCCCATCAATAGTTGGATCGCATGCTCTTCTTCCAATTATTGTTCACATTTCATACTCATATTTCACCAACGCGTAATATATCGGGTAACTGATTCGTCTTTCCTCCTCTTCTCAAGGGCGAGATCAGCAATTGTTGTCTTTTGATCTTAGAACCTTTGACGAACATGTTTTCAAGTTCGCAAAGTCTTGACCGAGTCATTTGATAACTCAAAGATACCATTCAAAGCAAATGGGTTAGACTACCGAATTTAATGGCGAATAATAATGCATCATTACCCCCTGTGTTACCGCAGGATGCTTTGAATTGGGCCAGATGCTGCTTGGGATTACCATTCCCGTCGAATAGATTGAACTTTGGCATTGAATATCCCTTTGGATATGGAATTTGATCATACTCCGCGAGATATGGGCGACCTTTGCTCACCAATTTTTCGCCGCCTGCAGCCTATACCGATCTTCTCATTCAAGATAATATCAAGTTGAGAGGTCACGCCGATATAGTTTGTAAATTCGAGAAGCGTTGTCGAAACTCATTTATTTCAATCCTCGCTGTGCTCAATTTGGACCCTTGAAGCGTGAGATCAAATTTATTGGAGGTCATTGGCATTCTGAGGCTTGATGATTATTTGGGGACAGTGTTGGACCCGCCGCATATTTCTCTCTCAGATTAATCATCATCGCATTCATCACATCATTTCGCTCATTTTCATATTCAATGAAGCGATTTCTTTATCTTTGGCTTTCATCTGAATTTGTCTTTCGCTTCGCCAAAGTGGTAGTCGTGGTGGGATTTTCTTCCCTTTCTTCTTCTTTCTTGTTGTTCCTCTCAAGACTGAGGATGCTTCCTCTATTTGAACATTTTGTTGTTCGTTAAGGAGGAGGTACAGTTTACCTAGTTGATATTGGCACACGATGGCTCACCAACTGTTGCACCATATACACTACTTCAAGCCGTTGCCTCTCTTCTTCTTCTTCGTCCTCTTGGATACGGATTTCAGATCGACGTATCCAATGGACTCCCGATTCTAAGTGTGGAATCGAAATTTCTTCAGTTAGAGGACTTCGATCGAAGTTAACCTCCTCTTGATGGGATGAATTGATGACGGATCCGGAGGATTCTCCAAGGTGTCTACATATTCTTTATCATTGGGGCCTCTTTTAGCTCCCCGAGCAATTGAGCGGATCTCCGGAATTCACACCATGTCATGTACGCCATGCTCTGCAGGGATTTCTTTTTGAGGCCAGCCTCCAGATCTGCTACCCTTCCACCGGGACCTTTCTGGATTCTGATCCAAGTGTCACACCGATGTTCACCGTGTGGGACATGAATATGTTGGCCCCGCCATTTGAGTTGCGAGGTCTCCTGAGGAGCAAACCGCATTCTTAATAAGGACCTTGGTATTTTCTTTTCATCAATCCCTCCTTGGCTACTTGAGAACCCGATGCACTCGTGTATAGAGGCCGTATCCTCGCAGAGGAGCTGGAACTGATGTTTTGGGGGTCCAAGACTGTTATTTTCAAGAGAGTTGCTTAAACCCACTTAAGGTTGTCAAACCGACAGGTGGACACATCATTTTGTGCAGCTGGTTGCACGGGAAGTAAGTGTTGAGCATGTAGCTCAAGATTTCTTTTCTTCTTTCCTCCCGCTTGCCTGGATGAAGAAGCTTGCCATGCCTCCCTGCAAATGGATTGCATTCTCAGGGACTAAAGAGAGCCCAAGAATAAACCCTCTTCATGATTGTTGTCTTGAGGCCAAGCCTCTCAAAGACCGATGATTTTTTTTGAAGTGCCCCAGAATAGGGGTCAACGCCTTTTAGAGCACACGCAGTGACAAGTTTGTTTCAAAGTCGAGGCTCAGAACTTGCTCATTCAAGATGGTGAAATCCACGCTACCAAACGGATGGTAGCTCCTTCCAAAGATTGATGACGTTAGCCAAACGGATGTTGGCGCCACCGCCGAGTAACAAAGATGTTGTGTTTTGTAATGCCATTCTGGAGGTTTAAAGGTAAAAATTAGCAATTAAAAATAACTGCACTATCACCTTACTACCAAAAATATAGGTATGATAAGATAAAGCATACTAAGCATATGCACTAAATAAAATCTCATATAACTTAAGACTTTGAGTAAAGTTTTAAGTTCAAGTTTAACTTATCGTTTCCTATTTCATTTCAATTTCATATTTCATTTATCTTTTCATTTTTTTTATACTCCACTGCAATTATAACTTAGATTTGACTAGCCAAAGATGGAAAGAGAAACCAGAGATTCTGGGTTCGATCCCCAGCGGAGTCGCCAGAAATCTGTGGGATCCAAAAATTCGCCACCGACATCTTTCGATAAAAAAGGAAAGAAAGAGTTGTTTAAGTGTCGGTGATAATTTCAAAAGGCAGATGAATAGATAAGACACTACCAGAGATTTCGTTCTCATTTGGTGAGAACTTTTATATCTGGTTCTGGGTTTCCTAAGCAAGCCCTATAGTTTACCTCCCAATACCGAGAGAGCACTTTCGATGCTACCAATGAATCGTTAAAGAACGAGTATATAATTGCAGGAGTGAGCTTAAAACTTATGAAATTTATTATTTTAACTTTAAAACTTTTGTGGGAACGACGCCGATCAAGATCCCATGGTTCCGCCATCCCGGCCGTGGTCCCCGGTCCGCTAGGAGGTCGACCAACCCGAAAGGATCCTTGTCGAACACATGGGTTACCGCCCAAGGTGTCCTTGTAGACTGGGTGGAGTTTGGGACAAATATAAGTCAACCTTTAACAGAGGCTTTTCCAACCAAATACATTCTACATTTCATACTCAAAGAGCAAAGCTGGGGAACATATGGCGCCGTGACTGTAATTTATGGCGCCATATCGCGAACCACCCATCGGAGGACGTGTAATTATTTATGTGGTGCACAAGAAACCACGCGACGAGGACACGCCACGCCCCACGCTTTAGAATATTTGAGAAGGAAGTTATATGTATTTAATTTGACATTGGCTCTTTGTGAGCAAAAGTTTTCTTAATTTGTCACCCGAAGATAAACAATTGCGGAGGGGTGGATTACTTTTTATTTATTTTTTAGTTTTAATTTAAATAATTAATTTCATTTCATTTTTTTTTATTTCTCTTTTTTTTTGTATTATTTTCTTTGAATTTTGATCATTTTATGATTGATTTTAGATTTGAATATATGATCATTTATCATTGAAATTTTAATTATACTTACCCTTCTCGATCATAGGGCTAATATCAATTGATAGACCTTGTCTACTGTCCGATTTTCTACAGAGGATCAGGTCTAAATTCATTATCTCAAGAAGTATAATCCTTCAAAACCTTGTACACTCTAGTTTGAACACAGGATCGGGGACTTTTCTTCCCGAGAATTTGAATTTTAGAAGCTATGTTATTCATATCATTATATGACAGAATTAGCTTCTCAGATATTATTAATTTGAAATTCTTATAATATCAATTTTTTTTTTTTAGGTTTTGTAACTTGACCTAGTCAAGACCAAACCGGAATATGTAAAGATTCTTTCTTTATGTTTGACTTAGTAATTACTCCAACATGCATACAAATATCTGTTCTTTGGGAATTGCATGGACATTAAGATGTCTAATGTTGAAGTTTCGATGTCAAATTTTGATTTTTTTGAGTTTTGTTAACTTGACGGCCCCAAGACCAAACCGGGAAGTATAGCATTTGTTCTTTTATTTTATACCTAACTTGCACGTGTCCCTATTGTTTGAACACTTCAACATACATACGAGCATCTGTTCTTTTAAAATGTTGTATGGACATACAAATGTCAAGTTGAAATATGGGTTCAATTTTTGATTTTTTGAGTTTTGTTAACCCGGACCCGGTCCGAAGACCAAACCGGGAAGATATAGTATCTGTTCTTTCGTATTTGACTTGATTGTAATGCAATCATGCGTTTTGATATGGGATTTTAGGTTTTGGACGCCCGAGACCAAACCGAGAGATATCGTTCTTTCAGATTTGACTTGATTGTAATGCAAGCGCGTTTGATATGGGATTTTTAAGTTTTGTTAACGACCCTCCAAGACCAAACCGAAGTATATTCGCCAACTCACTATTTCCTTGCAGAGGATCAGATCTAGATTAATTATTTCAAGATCAATGATTCTCTAAACCTTGTCAACTCTAGATTGTACATAGAGGATCGAGTTTGAGATTTTCTTCTTGAGATCTTGAACTTGCAAAGAATTAACAGTATGAGATAAATTTATCTTTAGTCATTTCGTGACAGAATTAACTTCTAAGATTTACAATAGCATCATTAGATTTTTAGGTTTTGTTAACCCGGACCCGGTCCTAAGACCAAACCGGGATCAAGTTTTGCATGGATCGAATAGTTAAGCAAAAAGAACATTGCTTCATAAGGTCATAGATTTCATTTATCTTGCATATTAAAGGCATTCAAACTGAATAGAATGAGATAACACTTTAAATATGCACACTCAATCATTTTACTTAAGCATTTTAGCATGAAGCTTGCCATTTTATTTTCTAAATGATATATGACATGCACTTATATCTTTCCATGCATTGAGTGTCATATGGCATAATCAAAGACAAAGTAAAATGAATTTGAACTTTAAGTAAGTAATTATCATATGCTATGAAGATTGTGTAAGAACAAGCTAAGCATAAAGCATCGTAATTGTTATAATAATGATGAAGATAGCATGAATAATCATATGCATGTACCTTCTTTTTTTCTTCTTTAAATACTTAGACATTTCACATTTTATTTATCAAAATTTTGACTCCCTGGCCATCCCATAGTCGCCGGAGACTAGTTTTCCCACCACGCCAAGAAAGGGCATGGTAGTGTCGGAGACACCTCTACCGAAAGTTTATTGCCCACCACGCCAAGAAAGGCGCATTTGCGTAATACAAGATTGATTTCCTTGCCACGCTGGAACAACGTGAGAAAAGTATTTATCATAGCTCGCCACGCTGGAACAATGTGAACGTACTTATCACAAGTTTTCCCACCGCGAACAATGTGAACAACTTATAGTATAGAGTAATAAATTTGCATTCACATGTATATGAAATTAAAGTATAAGCATTTATATATGACACATTTCAACTCTTTTTTTATTGAAATTTGAAATTCCGCCATCCCCGCATATAGGTCGCCGGAGACTAGGCCTTCCCACCACGCCAAGAAAGGCGTGCATGGTAGGTGTCGTGAGACACCGCCAAAGTTTATTTGCCCACCACACCAAGAAAGGCATGGGGTTAGCATAATATAGCAGCTTTACGATTATCTCATTTATCAAAGTTTACAACCTCAAGGGGTTGCCATGAGATCGAGGCCCACCACGCCAAGAAAGGCGTGCATGGTGGTGTCGAGACAAGCTAAACTTTGATAACTAGATTTCGTTAATATGATCACATATGCAAGTATGCAAGAATGAAGCTCATAGATAATAGAAATGGTATAACCAAATCCCTTCGCTTTAATTTCGATTTCAACTTGCATATGAAAGAGGCATGATATACATATAATTCCCTTTATATGAAATAAATTGAATCAAAGTAGAAGCATGAAATTCATAGAGAATAGCATCATATCTCATCAAGCTAGCTAATTGATTTTTCCTTAGATAAGAAAGTTTAACAAGCCTTATATTCATCAAATAATATATTATTTTCTTAGATAGAATATTTTCGCCAACATTCCCCTTGATAAAGGTAGTTCCAGAAGCACCACACTCACCTACTAGTAAAACAATGCAATTCCTTCTAGATGAAAGAAATTTCAGCAAGCCTCATGCCTCTAGATAACAAGCTAATAGTTTTCCCCCTCCATAAAAATACTTTCAGCATGCTTATGCCCATTAAATAGCAAATCGATTTAGTTTCCCTTAGGTAAAAAAAACAATTTCAGCATGCACATACCCATTACAACAAATTAATTCATTTTCCTTTAGGTAAAAAGAAAATTTCAGCAAGAGAAATGTTGCAGGAATTTTTCAAAGAAATATTGCATCATGCCTTTAGACAACAAAATGATCTAATTTCCTCTTAGCTAAAACCAATTTCAGAATTTCCCATATGCGAAGTTTTTTTAGCAACATACTTACTAACTAATGAAACAATACAACTTCCACTTGATTTCAGCAAGATAAATGCATAGATAACAAATTAATAGCTTTCCCCATCTTGTAGATATGAATTCCACAATTTCCCCCTTTGCAAACACCACATTTCAGCAAATGGCACACTTCAAACAACAAATTAATTATTTCCCCCCTCTCATAGAAATGATTTCAGCAAACACCACATTTACCGGAAAGCAAATCGCTTTGGTTTCCTTTAGGTATAATCAATTTCAGCAAAAATAGCATCATAACTATCCCTAGAAGATAGCATGCAACACAACATTGGGCCATACATCATCCCAAAATAATTTTAGTAGGCTAAGCATCGCACAATCAGTGAATAAAGATAATAAGAAATGAGATTTGGGCCATACATCATCCCAAATCCCTAAAGGAAACTCTTAGCATAATCCCAAGCATAAGACATAGCATGTTTAGCAAAAGCCCCTAATTTCCAAAGAAGCTCAAAATGCATAAAACAAGCTGGGGTGAGAGAAACAACCCGAGGTGTCGATTTACTAAAAGAGAGGGAGAAGGAGGAGTTTCACGAAAGGGGAGTCAAGGCCTGAGCCAAGGAGAAGAGGAGAAGAGTCAGCTGCAAGGAGAGAAAGAAGGAGACCAAAGGGGAGGCACAGAGTTTCAATGAGAATGGGAGACGAGAGTGAGGTGTCAAGAGGGAGTCGGCGCTCTGAGAAGCCAAGAGGAGAATGCCGAGAGTGCGGCGCACCGAGAGATGAACGGAGAGTCGATCGTATGCTTCTGAGAAGCGAGGATGCCGGGATCGAAGGCCACGGGAGAAGCGAAACAAGGAGTAAGAGAGCTCGGCGAGGGAGTCGTCGAGCGCCGGGCCGAAGGCCAAGGAGGTGCTGAGGGGAGTCAAGGGAGAGAGACCAAGAGCAGAAACCAGAGAGGATCGTGAGAAATGAGGGTCATCGCTTTGCCCCTTAGCCTACTGGAACAAAACTTTCCCTTTTCCCCTTTTGTTTTAGGGCTTAGTTGGCATCTCAATTGGTTGAGTGGGCTGGATTAGGTAAGGAATTAACGCTGATTAAGAGATAATTAGCGATTCATGCTTAATCATTTCAATTGTAATTTTATTACTTTTGACAAACCCAGCAATATGGGTGTCAATTTAAGTTGTTTCGCCGAACGAATGCGATCAATTTCGCGATCGGAGGTCGTTTAGACGTCGGGCTTCCGACTGATAGACAATTTCATGATAATTTGATTTTAATTATCCGATCGATCCTTAATTGATTCAAAATTTTTGATTAATTCATTTTAATATTTTCGACGATTTTCAATCGTCAATTAAAACGAATTTGATCGGTTCGATCGCGATTTAAGGGATTTTAAAATCCACCTTATTTATTTAATTTAATGTGGCACATAGTTGTAGGTCAACAGGAAAAATGTGATTATTATTCAATGGAGATTTGTAGTTTACTGAATATTTGGATGGTGATTCTTAGGTGATCTAGGCAATGGGTTCAATTGTGATTTATGCTTCGCATTAACACAACATTTGCATTAATAGGTGGGGATGTTATTAGCATAATTCAAGTTAGATGGTTGAACTGGAGGAATGTGGCGTTGGGCCTATTGTGTGAGAGAAAAGTACCGCTTGGATCTAAAAGAAATATTTTATAAGATGATGGTGAGACCTTCAATGTTTTATGGCATAGAATGTTGGTCATTAAAAGAGAAGCATAAAATTAAGTGTTATAAAGATGAGGATCCTCAAGTGGATGAGTAGCTTTACACTTCGAGACAAAATGCGTGTATACGTGAAAAGGTTGGAGTAACTCCAATGGCAGATAAGATTATAGAGTCATCTTAGATTGTTTGGTCACGTTAATCGTCGACCCAGTTAGAAGAGTAGATTTATTAGACTTGGCCTATGTTAAGAAACATATATGTAGATATAAAAAGACTTTATTAAGAAATATAAAAAATGGTCTTATTTTATTAGAATTAAATGAAAACTTGATACTTAATAGGACACAATGAAGAAGAAGGATCATGTAGCCAACCCCCATGTGCTGAGATGAAGCTTTGTTGCTATTGTTGTATTAAACCTAAATTTATATATATTATTATTATTGTGTGCTAGAAAATTCATAGTAGTAGACTAAATATTCACGTCTTAGTCTTGCACGGAAGCCCATAACACATATAGATAGTTGAAAAGAGGATGAGGGACACCAAATTTTTTATATGAAAAAACTCTAAAAAAGGAAAAAAAATCACGAGGTCTAGCTCAGTTAAAATATTCTACTATATATTTTGAGTTACGAAGATCCAACTTTCTTGATAACAGGATTACAAGATAGTATTTGAGAAATAAAGATGATGGGAGTTCCATAAACAAGTTACAACAGTTATATGACAATTGTCGGTGGTGGTCAGCGACGCTTGTGGTGATGATGGACTTCAAGCTCCTAACTTCTTCTCTAGCTCTCTCTTAGCTTTCTCTCAAGTTCACTTCTAGCTTCCCTTATATGACAAAAAAAAAATCATGGGGCCTAGCTTAGTTAAAATATTCCATTATATGTGTTTTGAGTTAAAAAGATTCAACTTTCTTGATAACATTATTACAAGAGTGTATTTGAGAGATCAAGATAATGGGAGCTCTGGAAGCAAGTTACAATAGCTATACGACAATTATCGGTGCTGGTCGGTCGGCAACGACAGTAGGCCGTGGTCAGCGGTGCTTGTGATGATGATAAATTTCAAGCTCCTAATTTGTCTAGCTCTCTCTCTCTCTCTCTCAGCTTTCTCTCAAGTTACCCCACTCATGATAAGAATATGGTCCTATTTATAGGATTCTAAGACGAGTACTTGATAATTATAGCTAAAATCTCAAAACACTTCATTAGATGATTCTTATTAATTCTCTTGATCACATATAGTTTTTTGATGATTTAATCATTTAGACGACATTTGATTTGTGTGTTCTTGAGCTTGTTGGATTCGTCTCATCGAGCCACTTGATTCGTAAGCATGTTAAATTTGGAGATCATTTGACCATCTAATTAATTTCTTGAAGTCTTCGTGTTATTTTTTGAGTTTGATTTAAGCTCATGTAAACTTGGATTGATTCATTCTTAGTATCGATAGGCTCGTCTTACTAAGTCATTCAATTCGATTGCAAATATGTATTGTTTTAATATTCATAATTAATTTGATAAATTTTATTATGATATATCATTTACTAACCAAGATGAAACCAAAATGACTTTTAAGATACTACAATATGAACTTGACCCATATTCATTTGCTTTATAGCTTGACACCAAATTTTGTTCTTTATATCACTGCTTCATTTTGATTTAGAGTTATTTTGCAGGTTTTGACTTGAACTTTGTAACAATAATGGTAAATTTTGTCTCTTTTCTTCTCATTTTCAATAAATGTTGTGTTTTTCCCTTAGTCTATATAAAATCATCACAAAAAAAACTTTAGGATACCTGACTTTCATTGACAAGAAAGAGATGGTTCTCTCAACTCTTCTCAGAACAATGCAAAATATAAATTTGGCAAGCGAATCTGGAAAAAATATTATTTAATACATTTTTCATAAGGCCTTGATGATGAACAATTAATGTGCTTAAGGTAAAGCCGCAAGTACCCCTACATCTTCCTAAATTGATAACAACATTGATGCAATTGAATGAAAAAATTTAGAGGAAAGAAGCATTGGGAAGAGATTTGTGTCTAGGTTTAAGATGAAACCTAATTTTAATGTTAGATGGAACTAGATCCAAGAGAAATCATGAATTAATACGTAAAATTCACATACAAAAGTACAATTAAAATTGAAATAACACCCAAAGTAAACAATATTTAAACAGAACTAAATCTAATTTGTCTTGATTTTAAGTTGCTTCTGTTTTTGGTCGACAACTATTATATAAAAATTTAGAGGATGTTTGGTTGAAATCAAAAGTAAAGTAAAATAAAATAAATATAGGGTTTTAAATTTTTTAGCTTTCAACATGATGTGAAGTAAAATTTCAAAGTGATGTAATACATTTGGAATTCACTAGATAGTTATATTTTGGTGTATTTGGGCGAATTCTAAATATACCGGTCAATATAAAGTATTGCAGTCGCTGCTCGCCATCACTACCGCACAAAATCATCAAAATATCTTATATTACATTTATTTATCCAAATAGCAAGAGAAAATAAATAAATAAATAAACTCATGAATTTGTAAAATTCTCAATCAAACCATCTAATGTAATATAAATACATTACATTCTTTTTACACTGCATTCCTTTTTCACGCAACCAAATTACCCCTTAATAAATAAAGAATATTACCATATCCTCAATAAATTGACACATAAAATAAATTTTATGGATTTACATTGCACTTCATTAATATGAATCAAACGATTTCTTTATTTTACACAAATGAAACTAAAACAAGTGAAAAAAAAAAAACTCAAATGAAACTCAAATCATAAAACAGTTCTATGATTAGCTATCATAGCCTGTTATAATGAAGGATACCTTGGCAAAAGAATTGTCTCTTATTGTATTTGTAATAATAGTTGGGCAAGGTGCTCTAATATCCAATTGTTTGAGGTATAGGACACTAAGAAGTGGGTTAATTATTTGTGTAAATTTTTCTTAAAAATCCTCCGATGCAATGCCCTCACAAGAGTACAAAACTTGTAGGATATAACAAATATTTGCCACAATATAAATGACATTATATGCTGGTATATTAAATAACACATGCTTGTGATCAAATAATTTAATCCTAAAAGTGTGACATAACAATCATGAACTAAGGTGTATGGTATATGATAAAACATATGAGTAAGCTATGAGAATTAAACTAAGGGGTTATTTTGATGCTTGAAAAAAAATACAGTATAAAGTGAATGTAATGTATTTGGATTATTTTAATGTTGTTTGATTGAGAATTCTATAAATACATGAGTTTGTTTTTTTCTATCTATAGAATAAATGTAATGTAAAGTATTTTGGGGTTGGGCGCACGGAGCAATTGGTGGGGATAAGGTCGGGCCAACCTCATTTAGGTGGCTGGAGGCTAGCGGGGGCAACCGCGATGAGCGGCGGCGGGCGGCTGCAATAATATTTTATATTAGCCGATGTATTTGAAATTCACCTGCGACGAATTCCAAATACATTAAAAATGATCATTTCAATGTATTATAAACTTTGGAATTTTATTTTGCACCATGCCAAACACATAAAAAGTTAAAATACACTGAATTCACATCACTTTACATTCAAAACAAACAGCCCCTAAATAAAAATAGAATACTCAACTACATAACACTAACACTGAGTGTGATATGATGATCACAACTACTTAAGTTATGACCTTATAGGTGAGAGCAATTGATTATAAAGTAATTTGATTTACTCAACACAAGATAGTGTTGACAATTAAACCAACACCAATTATTCACCAAAGTAACCGCTGACAACAAATTAAATGAATAAACAATAAAATGCAAGAAAGTATATCTATCTCTAAATATATAGCCAATATTATTTTCAAGTGGTTTGCTATCCAATCAATCTACATCAACAACTAATGTCAACTAAAACCATCCAGACTTAAAACCTCAACTATAATTGACATTCCTTTGGAGGAGAAACCTTTACATTATCTTGATTTAAGGTCAAAAGTATACAATACTTTATCTGATAAATGCAATATTTATTTGTTGTGCTTACTTTGGTAATTTAATTGGTTAGATACACACAATTATGGTCGAAAGCATACACTAATTAATCTGATAAATGCAACATTAGATACAAAAAATTGTCATATTTACTAAACTCCATCTCATACAAATCTTAAATTTAGCAAAAAAATTCAATCTACTGTTTTTTTAGGCTTTATATATATATATATATATATATATATATATATATATATATATATATATATATATATATATATATATATATATATTATGAATTTAATATAATAAAAATTAAAACAAAAATCAAATATAACACAACTACCTAATTAATTGTAAAAACATGCTCATACAAACGTAATATGTCATGAAATGTACAAAATATATGAAACAAAGTGGATTTTTCAAAATGAAAAATAATCAATTAAGCACACGATCACCAAATAATAATATTTAAAAAATGTTTACATACAAGAATGATAATTCAAATAAATAAAAATTTTCTTATCTAATGTTCTAAAAATTATGAAATATTTTTTGTAAGTTATAAATATATTTTAAATGATTAAAGCTAAAAGCTAATCTATTTAATTATGTTTTTTTATCATTTTTGATTTTGATATGACCTACACAATCACTTTACATTGAATGTTATAGCATAACTCGCAGACAAAGTTGAATTATTCTTAGATTCTTGATTTCTACACTGCATTCTTCATGTCATATACATTTAAGATCTTCTCAATGTGATCGATCCTCTAAATAGACTATTGATTTCTTCGCATGAGTTTTCACGATTACTTAACCACACTTTAAAGCTGCCAATCTCGTCGATTGCTAAATAAATAAAATATAACACTTACAAATAACTAAAAGGCACCACATAAATTTTATTATGATTAAATTCATCATGAGTCACATGAGATCAATATGTACATACACTTTGATGTAAAACAAACATTCTTCATGCACATGATTGATATAACCTAGGCACTAGAGTTGTATAAATATATAAATTTAAGTGTCAAATATATAAATACATTAAAATTTTATATAATCCTCCTATATGAACATGCATGGATCCATCCATCCATCCAGCCATCCATCCAAATACACACACACATACAGACACATACATACATACATACATATATGTACATAAATACATACATGTATGTACATAAAAACATACATACATTATAGAGTAAACTTCACCACCCCAAGAAGGAGAGCACTTTAAGGCGTTTGAAAACCTTTTACAATTGTCAACCTCATAATAAAATTTGCGTTTAAACAGAACTAGCATTATTGTCACAGACAAGAATCCACTATTCTTACTTTATATAAATCAGTCAGTTCTAAAAGTTACATAATCAGCATCTAACGTAAACACCTATAATGCAAATTGCCACAGCAAATGCATGATACCAACAGAGAGGATAATTAGATAATTAATTTACAACCAAAAGCTTTAAAATATAATCAAGCGAACCTTTACAACAAAGAAACTAACAGATAAGAGCAAACCATCACTAGTTTGATGGCATGAGAGTGTCATCTTCCAATAACCCTTCAAGCTCAAACATGAGATCAGCAACTGCTGCAGGTTCCGTCATTTCATTTGAATTTTCCGCTTTTAGGAACTGAAAAAGACAATTAAACAAATAAACTTACTCGAATCATAAAAATCTTAACCAGTGACCGCTTCAAAAAGTGGACATATCAACGGTAAAGGGCTCAGCTTCACTGCTTAGCTTTCAGCAGTAAAGCAGCCCTCTCCCCCATTAGATAACCCAAAGTTTTGTTTTCTAAAGCAGCTAATCATCTTATGATGGCCAAAAATCATGCTTTAACAGGTGTTTAGCTAAGCAGTCAGTCTAAGCAAATCTCAATAAAAAGTCAATTGCTAAATAGGAATTAGCAACTTTGAAAATACAGGATTTATAATCGGAAAGTAGAGCTTACATCAGATTCTTGGAGCTCTACCACAACATTCAGAAGCCTCCGGTACTGATCTATGGCCTCAGGATACTGAACCATGGACTTCACCCTAGCAAGTGCTTTCTCGAGTCTAGCCTCAGTTTGTTTCCTTCCTTCTTGCAAGAAATCATAATCATCATCTTTGATGGTTTGGTTTTCATTAATTCGGCCCTCGAGCTCTTCAGAATGAAAGCCTCGTAAGCCAATTCCTTTTCGTCTCCAGCGTAATATAGCTTTTTCAACAATTCCCACTGACCAGAGAATCTTCCTATAATGCTTCCTCACTTGGTGACCACGTACATGGGCCTGCTCCGCAAAAAGTGTAAATAAGGTCATACTTAGACAAATTGTTGCTACAGAAGTTTATCTGATGCAAGGAATTGTATTACTTAAACGGTAAAGAAGAAAAATGGAAATCTGGAGATACAGAACCACTGAAAGATTAGTAAGGCTCAAACAATTGGAGACCATCACAACATGGTAGTTCGTGATAATCAAATGTTTGCTGTCATCAGGTCTCAAAGATGGATAAAAAATCAATTATATGAAATAATTTTCTTAAAAACTTCGAAGGCAAATGCTAATGTATACAAACAAAAGCCTGATTGTAGAGCATTAACCCTGATAAAAAGACCCAAGTTAAAACAGTTAAAAAAAACAATTTAAAAAACATGAGTAAATGACCAAAATGTTCCACCAACTATGTATGAAAGACCAAAATAATCCCAAACTCTCAAAAAAGACTAGATTAATTTCCCAATTATTAAAAAATAAATCAATTCAGTCCCACGATCCAAACTAATAATTTAGAATATTAAAATAGAGGTGATTTTAGAATTTAAATTTTCTTATTGATTTTTTAAGCATATATAGTTTCCTACTAATTTTTTTTTCTTATGTACAACATTTGCAATCACATTCAATATGCATAAATTATGATCATGTAGATTATGAAGCAAGTTTTTATGATAAATAATTTTATTTAGTTTTTTTAATTTTGATTTCTCGTCTCATCTTGGAGATGTATTGCCCTAATTCACGCTCATGCTTTTGCCACTGCTCATGTTGCTGGCTCATGTGGATTGTCTACGCTGCTACTTGCACTTTTGCCATAGCCTATCAGTTCAAATCTTGGGCCTAGGATCGCAACTTGTGTACCTCATGGTCACTCGCGCATGCACATCACTACTACTCATGTGTGCCTCGCCAACGCCCGTGCACCTCGCTTTGTCGAGCACTCACTCTCACATGCTTTGCTTCACAATTCACGAACCCATCATTTTCCTGTTATACTCGCACACACCTCACATAGCAGATGTCGGCCTCACTTTCACACTACCGTCATAGGGGCTACCTCACCTACTTGCATGTCACGACTTTGTAGGATAAATTATAAATTTAAATTCTAAAATTACCCCCAACCTCATGTTACTTATTCACCATTTGTCATTCTAATTTAGATGGTAGGATTAAATTGGTCATTTTTAATAGTCCGAAATTATTTTGGTCCTTCACATATTGTTAGAGGACCATATTGGCCCTTTACTCAAAAAAGAATATTTATCCAAAACTATTACGCTCATGCTAGAGTTAGTATTATTCTATTTTTCTTCAGGACAACAAAAGCCCAACTTGAGCGAGGAGCCCAAGTTTCTAGTTTAGCTTGATGCATGGAAAACTGATACTAGCATCTCAGTATCCTAACAATCAGCAGATCATTCTTCCATATAAGATGAAAAAGGACATCCATACAATTTGTCCGAAGTCAATACAAAAAACGACATGAACATCCTAAAGAATTCTAGGTATAATAGATACCACTGAATGAAAATGATTTGGTTACAAATTGCAGTCCTGCGTAGCCTACCATGCCAGGTTGTATTTCCTTCTGATAAATATGTGAAAGTATATCCAACCCTTAAGACTTCGAACAATAAATAATATAATCTCCAAACATCCAGTGACCTAAAGAACCAATTCAACTATGCATTTATATAGACCAAGCAAGTAATGATAGATGACCATTCAATAGAAACTCCTAGCATCATAAGGCAATTACACGATACATGGACTAGGATGCAGAATATTATCAGAGTTCCATCAACAAAATGCTTAAACCGTAGAGTCTGTATATACTAACCTGGATTTTGACAATCTGCTGCCGGATATTCAAGAACTGTTTCCTCCCTTTCCATCCTCGAAATTTGTTCTGAATTTTAATTGCAGCAGCATGAACTGGCATACCATGTTGTCCCGACTTGTTACTCTTTACAGAAATAAGAGTGAGGGCATCCTCATCTGAAATTCTACAATTTTCATCGCCGTAATCAGTGAGTTTCTTTCTATGAAATGACTGCATTCTGAAAACCTGATATATTCGTGCTGCAGCTTCAGTAGCATTACGGACAGCACTTAGTGAATCTTTTAGTAAAGTTTGCGTCTCCCCAAAAGAATGATGTGAGCTACCCTTATCAACATTGTGATGATAGCCCAGTAAACCAGAAGGTTCAGTTAAATCACAGCTTTTTGAGTCCTTCAGAGTGAGCTCTCGAAGATGGTTAAATAGTGAGGACTCTGCCAGAAAGCCAGCAATCCCTTTGTACCCATTTTGAGATGCTAAATCTGCAGGGGTTCTTCCAGAAGGAAACTCGGGAGTTGGATCAGTTAAAGCTCCAGGGGATGCATCCAATGCAATCAGTGTAACAACCGTCCTCTCTCTGTAAGATGTAAAAAGATTAGAAATGCTAAAAAAAGCCAAAAATATATCAGAAAGCGTCAAAGAGAGCGCTTTATTATTTAGTACAAACCTTCCATAAAATGCAGCCCAGTGAAGGGCAGTCCAACCATGCGCATCTCTGAAATTAATGCCAACCCCAGCAGCTATTATTGGTTTAATAGCCCAATCATAACCAAGGGCAGCTGCTAAATGAAGCACACCCTGCCCTTCATTGTCCAAGACATTTGGACCCTTGCCATCCTCCCCTACTTTATGAAGAAGCCACACATGCAGTTTCTCTTTCAATGGCTCTTCAAGTATCCGGTTCTCTGCAGTTGTATGAGACAAGTCTTCATAAGGTGCGTGCTTGAATAAATTGAGCACTTCATCATCAATTTCCATCATCATTGAGCAAATTGTGCAGTTTGTTTGAGATCTCTCATGAGGATGACTATGTTCAGGACTCAAGTGATCAACGTTCTCCAAAACTAATAGCTTTTCAAGACGGGATAGAAGATCGATATCATATGTATTGCTAGTGTCAGAATCACTATTTCGAAGTTTTTGCATCTTATTCATCTTATATTGAAACTCACGTATTTCACTGCAAGCAAACCTGTTGGAACGGGTCACATAGAAAGGAACTCTTCCGGGCTTATGAAATGGTGCATGGCAGCATAAAGTTTCATCAGCCAAAATCTCAGCTGGCACTTCAATTTCACCAAACATACATGACCAGCTGTACTTTTGCACATCCTCCTTCTTTATCAAGAATTTTCCCTTAACCAGAACCTGCTTCATCAACACAAAGGAAACAACTAACATAGTGATTCTATAAGAAGATTTCATTTATCTTAGAAGAAATTCAAAATATTACTCAGATGCAGGACAAGAAAATAGTAATATGACATCTATGTTCACATACCTTGGTCTCCAATTCTGTGTATGCCCAATTTGGAAAGAAATCGATAATGCTGAAAAGTTGATCACGAGAAATTGAGGGACCCATAAGATACGTATCAAAATGCTCTTGATTTTGCATATTGGATTCTGCAGTGACACTATCACTTTCAAGTGCACTCCAACATAATCCAGAATTTAAGGTAATCTGTGAGTCATCCACTTCTCCAAGTTCATTGCTCGCCCATCTTGAAAAGCTATCATATTTCTTCAAACCTTGATTATCTATGACAGACAAATCCGAAAGTTGGTTCATGTGATTTACATCTGACGTTTGGATGTTTTCCACTTTAGTATTAGATGGAACAAGGGAGCCCACCCCATCATCGTAAAACTGCAAGTTGAAGAGGTGTTGTGGTAAGAAAAAATTTCTAGTATTTGTTGGAACCATATTACATAATGGATAGAACTTTTCCATAAAGGTAAGGAAACTGTGTAAGATGTCTAATGCTCAAAAGTTAATGATTAAAAAAAATTAAAGGGTATAAAAGCTCTTTAATGAATTTAATCATTAGATGAGAGGAGTGTAAAGAGCACGGAACTAAAAGAAGACCAACGTTGGGCTTGATATACTATTAGTTAAACCCATTTAAACTTTTTTTTTACACAAGCTTAATCCCATGGATGAGGGCCAAATACATAGTATTTCTACATTAAAAGTTTCAACTATCAAATGGTAAGCGATACTCAAAAACTCTCATGTGCTTTAATAATCTCCCTTCACATGAAAGCTCTTCACATCAACCATCAGTCCCCCTCAAACGGAAGCTATTCAGAAGTATCAAATACGTTACATCAAACACAACCGCATGGAGTCATTGTGAGTGTCAACAACAACAACAAGTCTTTATCCCACTATGTGGGGTCGGCTACATGAATCTTTCTTCTCCACTGTGTCTTATTATGTGTCAAATTCTCATTTAATTCAAGTATACTAAAGTCATTTTTTATACACGTTAACCAAGTCTTTTTAGGTCTACCTCTACCTTTCTTAACATAAGGCAAATCTAATACATCTACTCTCTTAACCAGGTCATCGGGCGGCCGACGCTTTATGTGGCCAAACCATCTAAGAAGACTCTCTCTAATCTTATCTGTAACTGGAGCTACTCCAACTTTTTCCCAAACATACTTATTTTGCATTTTATCTCTAAGAGTAAAGCCACTCATCCACCTGAGCATCCTCATCTCTACAACACTTAACTTAATCTTATGCTTCTCTTTTATTGGCCAACATTCTGCACCATAAATCATTGCAGGTCTTACCACTATCTTATAAAATTTTCCCTTAAGTTTAAGCAATACTTTTTTATCACACAACACAGATCAAATGCATTCCTCCACTTCAACCATCCAACTTGAATTCTACTAATAACATCTCCATCTATTTCACCATCATTTTGAACAATAGGGCCTAGATATCTGAATCGCTCATTCTCTTTAATGACTTGTTCACCTAATGTCATAACACTACCATTAGAACTTCTACAACTAAAATTACAGTCCCTATATTCAATTTTAGATCTACTTAAACGAAAACCTTTAGACTCTAGGGTTAACCTCCATAATTCAAGTTTCTCTTGAACTCCCTCTCTAGTCTTATCAACAAGAAGAATGTCATCAACAATAAGCATACACCAAGGTACATCTTCCTGTAAATGCCTAGTAAGAACATCCATAACTAAAGAAAAAAAGATAAGGGGGCTTAAAGCTGATCCTTGGTGCAATCCAGCAGGAGTAGGAAAATATTTTGTCAATCCTCCTAGTGTTTGGACACAAGTAACAGCTCTAGTATACATATCATTAATGACTTGAATATAACCAATATTAACTCCTTTCTTTTCCAGAACTCTCCAAAGAACATCTCTTGAAACTTTATCATAAGCTTTCTCTAAATCAACAAATATCATATGTAGATTCTCCTTACTTTCTCTATACTTCTCCATCAAACCTCTTAACAAATGTATAGCATCCATAGTAGATCTACCTGGCATGAAACCAAAGTCATTGTGAGTGTCACCTATGGAAAACAAAACAAAAAGCCTATCAAAACCACAAATCATATGAATCACTGAATCCTATATTCTCAAGCAAACCATCAACTCTGAAATCACTTATTAAAAAATATTGTGCAAAAGGGGGTTAAAATTGGGACTAACATACCAATGATCAAATCTATTATTAGCACCAAGTTAAGTCCATGAGTAGCGGTCAACCACTCGGTACTTCTACACTAATGTATTTTTCGAATACTAATATTTAACTAAACAAATAATTTCACATGCCTTGGTAATGAGAACAAATAAAAAATATCTTAAACAATTTAAATAAAAAAGCCAAAAAGCATATGCTCAAACTTGTTCCATGTACTGACATTATAATATTTTGGCACAACAAACAAAATTTCATACATGTTTTCACTCTAATATATTGTAGCATCTACACATGTCAATCAACATGGAAATTAAAAATTAATATTACACCAAACTGCGATTGTATTATGATATCAAATAAACTAGAGAATGATGATACCAATGCTATGAAACTAACAAGATTTATTTTTTACAACACTAGGTATTTTGAATAATGATATTTTTATTCTTTTTTTTTTTGTATTAGGACTCTTTTATGGAAAAAAAAAATTTAAGCAAAGCTTAAGGTGGTACACTTTTTATAATAAAGACATAGTGGTATATAATAATCTTGCTTCTTTCAATCTTCTCTTTCTTTACACTTGCAAGCTGAGATTTTTGTTCAATAGAGAATGTATTATTTTTCTACTAAAGTGATATAACTTTTATTATAACTTTAAGAATGTGAGCAATTAAAAAAGCTTCAATTTTGTGAGAAGGCTTTCATAAAGCCCTGCTTTAGTTATGGATGTTCTTACTAGGCATTTACAGGAAGATGTACCTTGGTGTATGCTTTTTGCTGATGACATTCTTCTTGTTGATAAGACTAGAGAGAGAGTCCAAGAGAAACTTGATTTATGGAGGTCAACTTTAGAGTCTAAAAGTTTTCGTTTAAGTAGACCTAAAACTGAATATATAGTGTAATTTTAGTTGTAGAAGTCTAGTGGTGTGGTGACATTAGCAACAAGTCATTAATAAGAGTGAGTGATTGAATATTTAGGCTCTATTGTTCAAAATGATGGTGAAATAGATGGAGATGTTATTAGTAGAATTCAAGTTGGATCAAGTGGAGGAGTGCATCCGCCTATTGTGTGATAAATGTTTCTTAAACTTAAGAGAAAATTTTATAAGATGGTGATAAGACCCCAGACTTATATTGGCTAATAAAAGAAGCAAGTTAAGTGTTACGAGATGAGGATGCTTTAGAGTGGTAACTCTTAGAAATAAAATGAGTATGTTAGGAAAAAAGTTGGAGTAGATTAGAGAGAATCGTAGATGGTTTGGCATAAAGCGCGTCGTCCGTCATGAAGGAGAATAGATGCATTAGATTGTTAGAAAGAAGAGGTAGACTAAGTTAAGATGTATAAAAAAATGACTCACTTAAATAAAATGAGAATTTGACATAATAGGACACAATGGAGATAAAGGATTCATGTATTTTAACTTAGTGGATAAAGGCTATTGTTTATTGTTACTTTCATAAAGCCCGGCATATATTTCATGAATATTTTTTTTTTGTTCACTATTTATTTCTAAGGAAGTTTCATGCCTTCTAAATTTCATTGTGAATTCTTGTATACTTTGCAATTTATCCTACATCAAATTCACTTTTCTTCTTAGTCCAATAGAATAAAATCAAGCCTTTACCAATCTTTTAAACACTAAACTTGTTAAAGTTGATAGATAAACTTTAGATTGTGAATTCCACGGTACAAAAGCATGTGAGATCAACTTCAAATGAGTAAATACAATTTTCTTCCAATCTAGATAATCATAAACTATAAAAGATATTTCAAGAATTGCAAAATATTGCTATCACCTCTATCCTAAGTAGTTCATAGTAATAAGGTAACTCTAGTTTTGCTTATATCTTGAAGAGAAGATATTTTTCTCTCCATTTGAATTTTCTCAACTTCTATCATTATTGACACATTCTCCTCAATAGATGATCATCATCTATGAAATGGCTATCCTATTTAAATCAGTGGAGCAGCAATGGCACTTAGTAGTAAGAGTTTCAAAAGCAACTAGTATTCTGACTTCATTATGGTCAACTCTTATTTCATGTTAAGAAAACTTATCTCAATCGTATGTAATCTATCCTCATAATAGTAATCCCCCAGGGTCCATAAAATTGCCAAGGGTATCCTTCAAGTCCTTCATTTAACAATGAATTTTTTTTTTCTATTGATTAAAACTAGCACTCCAGTACCAAATTATGTTCCAGAATTTAGATGTGAGAAAGACTTTCAAACATATAAGAGTTTTTCTAGGATAATAGCAATCCAACGTAATCCTTTTTAGCCTACAATTAGATAATTAATAATTTTTTTGTAAGAAACACTCAACAATTTGATTTTTGCTTCTTCCTAGTTGTTGCTGCAGTAATCATGATATGCTACAATGTTAGTACTTGCTATTGCACCTTCATTATTGGTATGGTACCCATGTAAAGAAAAAGAATCATTCAAAAATTGAAATTTATTCTTTTGCAAGAAATACCCTATTAATAGGAAAAAAATTAATTTAAAATTGATCTTATCTTCTACTATATCAAACATAAAATTTTATCCTCCCTAAATAACTCCATAAAAGAAGTGTATTCAAATTTAACTTCAAAATACAAACTTATCTAAAATAAATTCAAAAATTAAAAAAATATTTTTATTCTACATAATAGTCCAAATCTCTTGTCACATGATCTTGATCAATAAACATTCTAACAATAGTCTATCTTAACCTATAAACTCCTATGAGTTGAATTTTCTATTCAATATCATAGATTGAAAAAAAAAATTCTTTCAATAAGATCCTCTCATATCAATAGCCCTCTCATGAGAAAAAATCATTAAAGAAAAATAATTACCCTAAAAGTAATCATCAAAACCATAATGAAGTTTTCTTGTAATCAATTCTTATTTTCTTCAATCTCTTGGTGAATAGAATAAAAGAATTTAGTAAGCCTAAAATGAAGAGAAAACAAGAGAAGGGAGAGCCAAAATGAGGATTTTTGCTTTGGAAACCATGTCATTGACTTAAAAATTCAATCCTCCTTATTTTCTCCTTGACACCCTTCCTTGGAGGCCTTGAGTTTTGGAGATGGAAGGATGGCTGAGACCCAATTTGGGAGAAAGGCATATAAGAAATTATTTTTTGCCAATTGAATTGAATTCTTCCAAATTATTGCAAACCCTAATTACAAATTTTATACACATCTAATTCCTTAACAAAGAAAATTAAAAATTCTATGAAAATTCAAATCTAGCTTCAAAGCTGGAACTACTTCGAAAAATATCAAGCTATGATATTTTTTTTTTAGTCATTCTAAATAAGCTATTTGATAAGACAACTTTTTATTGAAGTACTTATCACATTTAGTTTGAAAATTAAAGAAAATTATCAAAATAAATAAAAGAATATTCTTTGAAATCCCCCTTAACAGGACAAATTATGGAAAAGAGAGGAATTTGTTAAGTTAAATTTAGTATATTCCTAAATTTCTTAGAGTTGGCTGAGCCTCTCTCTCTCTCTCTCTCTCTCTCCTCTTCGTGTGGCCAAACTCCTATTATGGTCAAACCTCCATGAATATCTCCTGATTATTGGCAAATAAAATCTCTTTGGATGTTCTTAATCTAATTCTCTTGGCTTGCAATATTTTTATTCAAGTGTAAAACATATATCATGGATTCTCAATTTCTCATCTTTATCCTATTGCCATACTTAGTTATTAACCGCAAAGTGTGATTGAAATTTTTTTAAACAAATATCTGCTAAAATTCTTATTTTTGTGAACAAAATTTTAATTTTATTATTTTCTTTTAATAATCTCAAAATCTTGTGATTAATTTCTATTGTATAAAATTCATTACTGACTCATTTGACTTCATAGAATCCTAATAAGCATCATTAGTCATTAGAAATTGTATGTATTCCATAGTTTGCGATCTAGGAGAGCAAATATGGATTGGATCGTTTCTTAATATTCTAAAATCATTATCATTGTATTTATTTTATTATTTCATTTTTAGCCTTCCTTTTCAATTTACATGGTCAATATTGTCATTTTGGTTTAGGAAAATTTTGATGATTAGTTTTATGCTATACCCTTTTGGTATAAATACAGGTTCAAAAGTCATGTAATAAATTAAACTATGATTATTAAAATAGAATGATTCACGAAATGTTTCTCCTACTCTTGTGTTTTGTGCCAGGTTCATCTTTATCATCCCTCTTCTTACCTTTCTCTCCCTCTCGTCTCCTCTTTCTTTTTTCTCCATCCTCAACTTCTAAAAAGCTCCAGCAAATCTCCCATTGTGTCTAACTCTCCAAGAAGTGGCATAGGAGCCCAACTTTGTCACGGAATTTTTCATCGAGAGTACAATAAGTTTAAAATTAATATAGTCATGAAAATCAATTTCAAAGTATATGACATACAAATCTAAATTGGGCCCATCTAATGCCATGTATAATGCATCAACAAGTAAAAATTAGAAGCTAAAATCATCCATCAAGTATGTTTTTTTCTTAAATGCATCAAAAAAGTTTCAACAAGTAAAAATTAGAAGCTAAAATCATCCATCAAGTCTTTAAATGCTATTCCTAAATTTCTTGGAGTTGGTTGAGCCTCTCTCTCCCTCACTCTCTCTCCCCCCTTCGTGTGGCCAAACTCCTATTATGGTCAAACCTCCATAAATATTTCCTAGTTATTAACAAATAAAATCTCTTTGGATGTTCTTAATCTAATTCTCTTGGCTTGCAATATTTTTACTCAAGTGTAAAACATATATCATGAATTCTCAATTTTCTCATCTTAATCCTATCACCATACTTAGTTATTAACTAGAAAGTGTGATTGGATTTTTATTTAATCAAACATATACTTAAATTCTTATTTTTGTGAACAAAATTTTAATTTTATTATCTTCTTTTAATAATCTCAAAATCTTGTGATTAATTTCTATTGTATAAAATTCATTACTGACTCATTTTGCTTCATAGAATCCTAATAAGCATCATTAGTCATTAGAAATTGTATGTATTATATAGTTTGTGATCTAGGAGAGCAAATATGGATTGGATCGTTTCTTAATATTCTAAAATCATTATCATTGTATTTATTTTATTATTTCATTTTTAGCCTTCCTTTTCAATTTACATGGTCAATATTGTCATTTTCGATTTAGGAAAAGTTTGATGATTAGTTTTATGCTATACTCTTCTGGTATAAATACAGGTTCAAAGGTCATGTAATAAATTAAACTATGATTATTAAAATATAAATGATTCATGAAATGTTTCTCCTACGCTTATGTTTTGTGCCAGGTTCATCTTTATCATCCCTCTTCTTACCTTTCTCTCCCTCTCGTTTCCTCTTTCTTTTTTCTCCATCCTCAACTTCTTAAAGGCTCCTGCAACTCTCCAGGAAGTGGCATAGGAGCCCAACTTTGTCAAGGAATTTTTCATCGAGAGTACAATAAGATAAAAATTAATATAGCCATGAAAATCAATTTCAAAGTATATTGCATCCAAATCTAAATTGGGCCCGTCTAATGCCCATGTATAATGCATCAACAAGTAAAAATTAGAAGCTAAAATCATCCGTCAAGTCTTTAAATGCTTTTTTGATCACTGAATATTGTTTTATTTTTTGAATGCTTCTTAACCATCAAGGCAAGTGTTACTCACCAAGGAAATAGTTTTGTCAACCTAAAATTTCTCTTGAATACTCAATTTAAATCCTTTTAAGTAATTGTCTTGGATTGACAAGAAGCATTTTCATATTTGCTTACTCATGAAGCCTGTGATAGTGCCTCTAAATAGTTGACATGCTTGTCTTTAACACCAAAACATTGGCAAGTTTGACCTTAAAAAAAATCACCATCACCTGTACACAATCTCCAATCCCAAATATATGTTCATCAAGTAAAGTTTCAAGCTTGTGGGTGACAATTAGTCTAGTTGGTACAAACCTCAGAAGTTATTACTAAGGTCTTAAATTTCAATCTCATCTACACCATGAAGTCTCACCTTACAAACTTTAGTGAGCTAAAAAAAGTGAACTCTCATTTTTGATGCCCAAGACACTTGTCCTTTTCCCCATGACAAATAGTGGTAGTGCAAATTCATCCATGCTTATTAAAGCCCTTCACATAGCACATAAGATGAAGGAAATTGTTAGAATAAAAACAAAAGAATAGTGCAAAAAAAGAGGGAAGTGCACACCAACAAAAAAGCTATAGACATAAGCCCTAGGGAATAAAAAAAGTAGGGATCACCGAGAATAAACTGCCAAGAGAGGTCATCCCCTTCACACAAGAAACCACCTTCCAAATCCAATAATGTAGAAACTATATTTTCTCTACCATGATCACTACAATTCTTAGAATGCAGAAAAAAGGATTCATGTGGCCAACCCCAAGTAGTGAGATATAGGCTTATTGTTGTTGTTAATCACATACATACATACATACATATAGAGAGAATTTATGTTGAATGTCATGATATCTTCGCCCTCTTATATTAGCATATGTTTTACAACAACAATAACAAGCCTTAATCCCACTATGTGGGGTCGGCTACATGAATCATTCTTCTCCATTGTGTCCTATTACGTGTCAAATTCTCATTTAATTCAAGTATATTAAGGTCATTTTTTATACATCTTAACCAAGTCTTTTTAAGTCTACCTCTACCTTAACATACAAAGATCTAATGCATCTACTCTCCAAATCAGTCATCGACTCTATGTGGTCAAACCATCTAAGACGACTCTCTCTAATCTTATCTGCCGCTGGAGGTACTCCAAAATTTTCCCAAACATACTCATTTTGTATTTTATCTCTAAGAGTAAAGCCACTCATTCACCTGAGCATCCTCATCTCTGCAACACTTAACTTAGTCTTATGCTTATCTTTTATTGGCCAATATTCAGCACCATAAATCATTGCAGGTCTTACCACCATCTTATAAAATTTTCCATTAAGTTTTCTATCACACAATAGGCCAGATGCATTCCTTCAATCATTTTGAACAATAGAGCGTAGATATCTGAATCGCTCTCTTTTTAATGACTTGTTCACTCAATGTCACAACACTACCACTAGAACTTCTACAACTAAAATTACACTCCATATATTCAATTTTAGATCTACTTAAATGAAAACCTTTAGCCTCTAAGGTTGACCTCCATAATTCAAGTTTTTCTTAGACTCCCTCTCTAGTCTTATCAACAATAAGAATGTCATCTGCAAAAAGCATACACCAAGGTACATCTTCTTGTAAATGCCTAGTAAGAACATCCATAAATAAAGCAAAAAGATAAGGGCTTAAAGCCGATCCTTGATGTAATCCAATAGAAATAGAAAAATATTTTTTCATATGTATTGCTTATGATTAAATAATTTATTGATTTCTTCTCAAACATGAATGATTGTTCTTCTTCTCATGCCCAATGTTCATGCTTTCCAACATAATTTATTAAAAATAAACTCAAATTCAATCAAAATAAAATCATCTACAAAAATAAAGATAAACTCACAACCAGCTCTTGGTCAGTCATCATTTATCCCTCACTAACTCCATTTCACAAGACCATCTTTCACATCCAAGAGATGCTCCACTATGTCACAAGATCTTTTGGATTGCAAGGTCCAACTAATCACGATACATTTTGATCCTGGTGAAGCCTAGAGCCATAGGCAGAGCTTACGATGGGGAAGAGGACCTATCGACCTGGTCATCACCATGCGTGAAACCCACCAGAGTAATAATTGCTCATTAACTTTTATCAAAACTACATCGGTGAATGCCCTTCTTCTCCATTCAGAATTGTTTTCAAAACTCATGCATCTCTAATACTACCTATAAAACACAAATGCTTCTAGATATTCAAGTTCTCCATAAAATATACATTGATCACTACAATATGATCCTAAGAAACTGGGACTCCTTTCATACAAAAATCATAACTATATGAAAGCTTTCACAGTTGCTTAAAACCTGAAATTTCATTATGGAAGTTCTCTAATCCATTTAATTATTTATTTCATATAAGACATTAAGATGAAGCACAGTTTCAAGCATGTCACGAACTGCTAGCACGACCACATGAATTAGCTAATGGTCGCAATTTTGAAGGAATGAAAGAGTTGACATAGCATTAAGCATCTTCTTCATAAGTTAAAAGGAAAATTGCAATTACTATCAGTTTTTGAAAACTCTCATTAAATTTGAAGAAAATCCTAACAGAGAGCTCTCTCAGCAATATTTTCCTCAAAAAATGAACGAAACTGTGATGTACCTGCCACATTGGCTTGTCAAGTATCGCTGTACCATCCTCTTTAACATCAAGGAGGCCACCATTCAAATTGTTTGCCACAGAATTTTGCTGAGGAAAGTCCTCCATGGCATTAGCACAAGTTGATGCAAGGATCATGTCAAAAGTAGATGATTGCAACCCTGTTGAACATCGTTCCAAAATTTCATGCCATGATGCCATATCATTCACTGTTTTGGTTCCAGTAAATGTTAGTCCATCACCAGATTCATTTGCAAGCTTGTCCATGCGAATCTGAGCAACTGCAAAAAAAAATTAGAATTAGGTAAGTCAGCCTGTAATCTCTGATAGTCACCCGAAAAGCTTCGCAAGGATAGTGAATCATCTAGAACATACTGCATAATGTAATCAGAAAATCTCAATCTTACATGGATCATCTTTTTCCGAATATGTATCACAAGTATTTGGAAAGTTAACATTCATCCAAGGTCCATACTGCTGCATCTTAAGGAGAGGGTTGTATCTGGAACTTGGTTGGAAAATATCTGCTGCATCGAATTTCGCTTTAGATACACTGGAGGAAAGGGTGAATAATTGAAATATCAATCAGTTTTCTATATTGTAACAAATGACGCATAACAGATAGGCCAAGGGAGTACAAAACAGACCTGAATCGTCTTCATATTCTAATAACTGTGTGCTATTAGGACTTTCAAGATCAGTAGCTAATGAAGGCGACTGGCTTTGATATGCAGAGGAGCTAGAACGTGCAGGACTATCAGTATGGGAAATGCATGCGATTGTCCCATCGTCTCTTGGCTGAAGAGAATTTGCTTTGCTTCCCTGAAAACCAAACTTATGAATTAAATCTGATGACTAATCATTACGTAAAAGTAGTTCCTAACAGGAAGTTGACAACATGAGAACAGAAGTTGAGTGACATGTAAGCAAGAAAACAACTTAATTAGCACAACCCTTCTCTCTCTCTCTCTCTCTCTCTCTCCAGGTACACACATAAAGAGTGATAAGGGCACAAAAAAGGCCCACTTGAGGTCCATTCATCACCCAAATAAGACACCGACACCTTTAGTCACCACACTAATTCTTATAGCTAAAACTGCACAATGAAGTTTATTTGGTTAGATTTAAATGAAATTAAGTAGCCAGAAAAAAATGCTGTAATACATATTTTCAAAAAAAAAAAAAAAAAACTGAAACCACCACAACATCAGACCAGTAAATCCAAGAATGAACAGAATCGATATGCCGAATTCATTTTCTCCTCCATTTTCATCAATTTCCATTTTAAGTTATTAAATTCCCTATACAACAATAACAACAACAAGCCTTTATCCCACTAATAGGGCTGCAAACGAACCGAGCGTTCGACAAGCTACTCAAAGCTCGGCTAGATAAGAGATCATTCATGATCATTTGATTAATTAATCAAACAAGCTTGAACACTTTTGTAAATACTCGATTGCTAAATGAACAAGCTCGAATAACTCATAGCTCGATTCGATTATGATCGTGAACAATATCATTTAATGTTCATGAACAAGCTCGTTAAGAAGCTCGATAATGCTCGATTATGATCGTGAACGGTATATCGTTTAATGTTCATGAACACACTCGCGAACAAGCTCGTTGAGTAGTTTTAGGAAAAATATTTAACATTTATGAAAAAAGATGTAAACATTAACTAAATTAAAATATATTTATATTTATATGAATTTTAATTTTAATATTATATAATAAAAATTACTTAATTTAAATTTGTAAATTTTTGTATTAAATTTTTTTAATATTCAACTTCCTGTTCAGCTCCTTGAGTCTTGAGTCCGATCGGAGCCAAGGAGTCGATAAATAATCGTCGTCTTATTGATGGACGGTTAATAGCTAATCCGATAAGTTCTAAGGTCTAACCCTAATGCTAAGTGGCTAAGGCCCTTATTTAGTTATTCTCGCCATCTACCCCGATATTTCCTAATTCCCCTTTCGCTCGCCAGTCGCCTCATACTTCTTCGGTTCTTCCCCACAAAGAAAACCCTAGAACCGCGGAAGAGGAAGATCTTGGATTCTTCATAGAGTTCGACTGTGCTATATATTGTGACCAAGGTAAGTGATTTATTATTTTAGGGTTATGTTTCTGAAAGAGTTCGGCGAATGAGAGGAAATGAACTCTGAAATATTTGATTGAGGGAATCATGGCCATGTCATTTACTATCGTGGACTCTTAGTAATGGGAGGAAAATCTTTCTAGAGAAGTTTGATTGGTTTATTTCAGTTATGTCATTGTTTATTGTTATGCCCTAAATAAATTCCAAATGTTTTGGCAAATCGCGGAGGCTCGGAGCAATGTTGTTCAGCAATGACAAGTTTATGTTTGAGTTTATCTCTTTTTCTGAATTCTGATTCAATTTTTTTGAGATAAAATATGGTTTATTCTTCTTGGCTCTTGCTGTTAAGTTCAATTTTTTGGTTGTTTGCAAGTGTGTAAGCATGTTTAGCCGAAAATAATATTGTGCAGTTATTTTTTTGTGATGACGAAAAAGGTAGCTGAATGTAATTTATTATAGGTTTATTTTTTCATATACTCACTATTCTTTATTGGTAGTTTTTTTGTAGACAAAAGTATGACATGTTATAAAAGGGGGAGGGAGTGTTGATACAATTGTCAAATGAGTTTTAAGGTTTAAGGTCTTGTGATTAAGTGCTGAAATGCGAATTCTGAATTGTTGGCTATCTTTAGTACCTTATTGTTTTGATATAAGAAGAAATATTGGGAGGTGTGAAGGGTGTGAGTATATAGGGTTGCAAAGAGTTATGTACTTATGTTCATCTATTTCCTTTGTGAAAAGTCGAATGGACTCATAAAAAAATTACATTCATCCAATCATCAATGGTTAATTATCAATCATAATTGATGGGTTCCTAATTCCTATACATTGGTAACATGATGTATTATCATTTATTTATACATGGGCTATTTTTCATTTCTGAAATGCAAAATGTAAGATTGTAAGATTGTTTTTCATTTTATGAAAATTCTATTTTTGTTTCACTCTTGGATTAGAAAATACTTTTGAGTATGAAGATTTTTTATGAATTGTTGATTGTCGTTAATAGTATCTTGGAATGCATTACAGCCTTACTAGCTTTACAACTTCTTTTGTTGCCTTTGGACGAAGTCTGTGATCGTATTATAGAGATTGTTGGATTTCTGAGATTTACAAGTTACATATTTTTTTTAAAATCTCAGGTGAGGTATCATTTTGAAATAAAGCCCTATGAAATTAATATTTTCTTTGACTATTATGTCTTTTTCTACGTGCTCATCTTTTATTACTTTTTATATTGAAGGTATGTCTTGTAGTCAATCAAATGAAGATGTCAGTCCCATAGGACCTATTGTTAGTCCTATACAAGTGCCTATGAGAGAGTTTACTGTAGGGTCCTCATCGAGCCCAACAGTAGTTGAGATGCTTATGAAGAACGTAATTGTTCCAATTGATGATAATCAAATAGAGAAAGCTGATCCTTTTGCTAAGAAAGTAAGAAGAAAAATATCATCAGTATGGAATGACTTTAATTTGATCAAACTCAATAATGGAACTGAGAGGGTACAGTGTAATCATTGTAAATATAAGCTTACAAAGAGCAAAAGTGGTGCTACTACACAGTATAAGCGACATTTACTTCATTGTGGTAGGAGGATGGTGCAGCCTGAAAGGCAACTTAATATTTCAATTCAACCACCTATGATTGCAGGTATCATTGAGTCTGAGTGTTTGTGGTGTTGCTAACTGGAGGTACGATCATGTTAGGATAAGAGAATTAATTTCTCATATGATAATAGTACATGAGTTGTCATTTAAATTTGTAAAATATAAGATGTTCAACATTATCATAAAAGCTGTTAGTCCACATTATGAAAAGATGTCACGGAGTACAGTGAAAAATGATTGTGTAGCGAGCTATGAAATTGGGAAAAAAGATTGAAACACTTATTGATCAAAGAGAGTTAGTGAACCGATATGAAAATCAAGATATACATTATATGGTCTTGACGTGTCATTTTGTAGATGCTGATTGGAATTTGCAAAAAAGAGTGTTTAACTTTGTTGATGTGTCCCCACCTCATAGAGCAACAAACGTACATGACATATTGTATAAATATTTAAAGGATTGGGGTATTGAGAATAAAGTTGTAATAATAACAACAGATAATGCAGCGTATAATACATCGGCAGTTAATATGTTGAAAGTGAGTTTAGAGTTCCATAAGAAACTTCCTCTTGGTGGAAGAATTTTTCATATGCGTTGTTGTGCATATATCTTGAATTTGTTAGTTCAAGATGAGATTTCTGAAATTAAAAGTACAATTGATTTGGTTAGAGACATTATGAAGTATGTGACCGCTTCACAGCATCGATTAGTGATGTTCAGTGAGATAGCTCAACAGTTGCATTTACCAAAGAAGAAATTGATTCTAGATTGTCACTAGATGGAATGCTACTTACGCAATGTTATCTTCTGCACTAGAGTTTAAGGAGGTATTTCCAAGGTTTCATGATAGAGATCCATGTTACACTTTATGTCCAAGTGAAGAAAATTGGGCAAAATAAGAAGATGTTTGTTATTTTCTTAAGGTGTTTAATCAAGCAACAGAATTGATATCAAGTTTAATTCTAAACTTTGCATATTTTCTAATTACCATTGCAATTCATTTGCTTTATATTCAATTAAATCACTTCAATTTTATAATTATGTTAGGTTCCGAATATCCCACCTCCAACTTAATTTTGTCAGAATTATGGGGGATCAAAGA
Source organism: Cymbidium sinense (assembly GCA_021442155.1). NCBI lineage: Eukaryota > Viridiplantae > Streptophyta > Magnoliopsida > Asparagales > Orchidaceae > Cymbidium > Cymbidium sinense. The sequence continues at coordinate 36,652,050 of CM038230.1, forward strand.
GATGTTGGATGACAATTCTCTTAGTGGGAACCCACATGTTAAAGAAATGGCAATCCGAATGAAAGGGAAATTTGATAAGTATTGAGGAAGTTGTAATCTTCTAATATCAATAGGTGCTGTTTTAGACCCCCAAAATAAAATGAAGATGATAAATTTTGCATTCAACTCTATATACTCTGAAGAAATTGCACAGATGCACATTGATGAGGTATACCAAAACTTATATGAACTTTATAATGAGCATGTAGAGGATTATAGAGCTAACAATGCAGACCAAGTTGCTCTAGAAGGTGAATCAAGTTGTGTTTCGGGAAGTGCTACATTTAAAGGGAGACCAGTATATGGAAAGAGAAAGTATGAGACTTACATCATAACAGATTACACTAACCACACTGTTAAATCTAAGCTTGAGATTTATTTGGATGATGGGGTTGTCATTGAGAGCGAGAACTCAAATAATTTTGATTGCTTAGGTTGGTGGAAGGCAAATAGTTTGAAATACCGTATTTTATCAAGGATGGCCTCCGATGTGCTTTCTATTCCAATAACAACAGTTGCCTCAGAATCAACTTTTAGTGCTAGTGATAGAGTCATTGATCAATATCGTGCTTCTTTAGGGACGGAAATAGTTCAATATTTATTATACGGGAGTGATTGGTATCGAAGTTTTTATAGAATTAAAAGAAAGGCAAAGGTTAGTGGCTTATTTTACTTTACTCTGGATTATAAATTTAACTATTTTGACATTAATATTTATATATGTTATGTTGTACAGGGCAAAGAGGAGATGAAAAAAATTCTTTTACCTTGAAATGTTATGGATTCAATGTTTGGAATTTTGAAGATGAAACCTTAATGATTTTGAACTAGTTTGATGTATTATTATCTTTTCCTCATGAACTCTTTATAAAGTCCTGAATGTCATAAGATTATTAAATATTTTTTCATATCAATGAAAGTCTTTCTATTGAAAGAGTATTACTCAAATATTGGCAATGAAGGCAATGATTGTTCTAATGATTGATAAACACTATATTAGTAGTTGTCCTTCTCTTTAAGTATTGCTGGTAGCCATTATATTGAGGTCCTATTAAAATGCATTTGTGATGATACTTAATTTATAGAATTTGAATCTTCAATGTAATGTTTGTTGCCCTTTCTTTTAGAGTTAATGGTAGCTTCTATGTGATGAATAATTTTAATCTGAGCTTGAGCCAATATTAACATTTTATTTTTTGGCCGCCTGTATGAGCTGGTATGTTGATTTTCTTTTTCTGGTTTGAATGATTTTTGGGTGGCTCCTTGCTTTTGCTCTTGGTGGTTGGTACTGTCATTGATCTTGTGTCATAAGATGTAAGTCTTGCTGTAAGCTGATTGGTTTGGGATCTTAGTGGTTGTTCCTGCTGTTGCTCATGTTTCATGGCTTCATGGGCGTTCACTGTTCAATGTTCTCCCTGTTGATTTTTCTATTTTTTGGTGGTCTGGTTAGCTTGTTGCAAACGACTGTTCCTAATGGCTGGCCTGTGTCTTCTACCTTTGTTTCACTATAATTTTTTTTGAGGTGGTTAGCCTTGCAATAAGCTAATTGGTTTGGGATCTTGGTGGTTGTTCTTGCTGTTGCTCACATTTCATGGCCTCATGGATGTTCACTGTTCATTATCTTCCCTGTTGATTTGTCTGTTTTTTAGTTTTTGTGGGCTTGTTAAGTTGGTTGTTCCTAGTTGCTGGCCTGTGTCTTTTGCCTTTGTTTCTTTCTAGTTATTTTGCGACGGTTGGGCTTGCTGCAGGCTGATTGATTTGAGATCTTGGTGGTTGTTCCTGCTGTTTCTCACGTTTTATGAGTGTTCATTATTCTTCTTGTTGATTTTTCTATTTTTCAATTGTGCTGGGCTACTGGGCTTATTAAGTTGGTTGTTCGGCTGTTCCTAGTGGCTAAAAATGTGTGTTTTGTCTTTGTTTCTTTCTAGTTCTTCTGAGGTGGTTGGCCTTATTGCAGGCTGATTTGTTAAGTTTCATGGCCTCATGGGTGTTCCCTGTTCATTGTTCTCCCTGTTGATTTGTCTGTTTTTTAGTTTTGGTGGGCTTATTAAGTTGGTAGTTCCTAGTTGCCGACCTGTGTCTTCTGCCTTTGTTTCTTTCTAGTTATTTTGCGGCGGTTGGGCTTGCTACAGGCTGATTGATTTGGGATCTTGGTGGTTGTTCCTGATGTTTCTCACATTTTATGGGTGTTCATTGTTCTCTTTGTTGGTTTTTTTTTCTATTTTTCGGTTGTCTTATTAAGTTGGTTGTTATGTTCTAGTATTGAAAATGTATTTTGTTTTTTTTTCTAGTTCTTCTGAGGCGGTTGGCCTTATTGCAAGCTGATTGGTTAGGGATCTTGGTAGTTGTTCCTGGTGTTGATCACGTTTCATGGGTGTTCACTGTTCTCCCTGCTAGTTTTTTCTATTTTATCGTGTTGGTGGCCTTGTTAAATTGGCTTTCTTTCAGTTGGGTCTTTGTTGACTGTTCGGCCTGTTCCTACTGGCTAACCTGTGTCTTTTGCCTTTGTTTCTTTTTAGATCCATTAAGGTGGTTGACCTACATCGATTGGTCTGACTTTTTCAAGTTTATATTACTAATATTTCTATTTGAGTTCTTTTTTTTTTTATTCGACTCTGGTCTATCACAACAACTTATTATGTCAATGTCACGATCTCTTCTTTCTTGGAGGGCTGCCTGGGCTGGAGTTTCTCTCCTTTGTTTTCTTTTGCCATTAGACTTTTAGTTTTTTTATTTTATTTTATTGTACTTAGTTTGGGGACTTTTCTCTTTAGGTTATCTTGTACCTTTTTGAGCATTAGGTTTTGAGAGTTTTCCCCTTTAAGGACTTTGTATTCTTTTTCTTGAATGTAATAAAGTTTTCCTTTTAGTTAAAAAAAACAAAACGGCAAGTCCTCCTTTGATTGTAGAAAGTAATGTCATCTTTTTAGCCTTTTTCACATATCTTTATTATTTATTTATCATTGTTTGATGTTCTTTAAAAATATTTCAATTCTTTTAAAAATTTTTATTGTTTATTTATTCATGAATGCTAAATGCTTTTTTATGCACATTTATTGGTTGTTTACTTGTTCATGAACACAAATTTTATATTTTTGCTCATTTATAAGCTTGTTTTGGTTGTCACTTGTTCATGTAGTAACTCACTTATAAGCTCGATAAGGCTCATTTGATTACAAAACAAGTAGCTTGCTATTTCACTAATTCTGCTCGTTAAAGTACTGATAAGGCTGCTTTACTGTCGTTAAGGCTCATTTACTTACCGCTCGTCAAAGGCTCGTTACCGTCAAAAGGCTTGATAACAGTGCTCGTTAAGACACTTGATTAGGCTCGTTTATCGTAATAATCAAGCTACTCGATAAGAGCTCGGTTAACTTTAAACGAACCAAACACAAACCAAGCTCAAATCAAACTTGAACAGCTCGGCTGCTAAACGAACCAAGCTCAAACACGAAGAAACAAGCTCGAAACGAGCTCGAACCGAGCTCGAGCTCTAAAGTTGTTATCGAGCTCAAGCCTGAACATGCCTTGGCTCAGTTCGGTTCAGTTCCTTTGCAGCCCTACCCACTAAGTGGGGTCGGCTACATGAATCCTCCGTCTCCATTATGTCCTATTATGTGTCAAATTCTCATTTAATTCAAGTATACTAAGGTCATTTTTTATACATCTTAACCAAGTCTTTTTAGGTCTACCTCTACCTTTCTTAACACAAGGCAAATCTAATGCATCTACTCTCCTAACCGGGTCATCGGACGGCCGACACTTTATGTGGCCAAACCATCTAAGGCGACTCTCTCTAATCTTATCTGCCACTGGAGCTCTTATCTGCCACTGGAGCTACTCTAACTTTTTCCCGAACATACTCATTTTGCATTTTATCTCTAAGAGTAAAGCAGTTATTCAATTCCATATAATTAAACAAAATTGTTTTTCTTTGTCATTTTTTCTAGTTTAATCACATCAATCTGGTATTAACTTTGATGGATGACTCCAACATCTCAGATTCTGCTGATTCCCATGTCTACTACTTATACCAGACCCAAAGAAGGATCAACTTGTCGGCTAAAACCATTCATAATTTGTCCAGCACTTTTGCAGTGCTCTTGCTTTTGAATGGCCAACGCATGGATCAGCTTTCCTTCAATGGTAGTCTCGTATATGCTGGATGTGTTGAGTCTTCCATAAAATAGTGTTACTGCATGCTAGAAACCAGGCTTTATAAAGTTCTAAATTTAATGTCAAGTATTGATGTGTCACCTCATGTCAACGTATATCTACTACTTAACAATAACATGTCATGGCTAGTCAACAACTAACGTGTATATTATTCCCAGTGAATCATTACTGAAAGCAATGCTAAGCAGTGGATATCCCAGATAGCGGAAGCGGCAGCATGCTTTTTTTTTTTTATGATTGAGGATAGATGACACAGATAGTCAAAAGAACTGCAAGAACAAGAATCTAGCACCCTCTTCTCTTCCATCTAAGCACTCCATGCTTTAGGTGAAGACCTAGATGGTGCACAGAAAGGGAGTGAAGGTAAGAAGAAAGATCAAGAAGAGAAGATTTAACAATTTATTGTTGATAGAATAGAAAGAAGACTTTTTTTAAAATGTGAAAAAAAAAAATAATTTCATCATTAAGTCATTAAAGTTAACACCCAAATGAAAGCCAATACAGGGAATGAACTAATACCTTGACTTCAAGGTAGTGTACAAGAACAATGTGCATCAATTCCCTGCAAAACAACAAATAATAACAATATAATGAATGATTTTGGTTCTAGTAGTCCATAAACACAGGCACTAGGAAACATGCCGCCTAATGACTTCAAATAGGGAAAAAAAGGCCTTCATAAAAATATAAAACTTAACCTTTTTCTTATGGGAGTGAGTTTGTGCGTGTGAATTGGGGGTCAATCTGAAACAAATAAAACTCTGTTTTGGAAATATTTCTAAATTGTTAATATCACACACTAAAATAAAATTACTAAATCTTTGTTTTACTAATTTTATGCTCTCTATCTTCCGCTATCTTATAAGTACCTTTTTAGAAGTATATATATTCTTTTGATAGCCAATATATATTCCCAAAGTTCAAATTCACATTAATTATACTACAATATTTAGAACTTCACATATGCACTATAAACTATATATAACTTTATAAAGCTCATAAACCTCACTTTGAAGCTTACACCGTCTTTTCTAGGTTGTCATGCATTTCTCTTTGTGTTTGCTTTTTAAACATTATATTAACCATAAATCTACTAGAGAGAATAAATAACCACAAATTTAATGGAAAATCAAAACTATTTTAATTGGGAAAAAAGAGGAGGGAATGCCAAGCCCTATGCCTAGAATGCTGCAACTCTAATTTCAATTGCATTAACAAAAATTGCATTTTTTTTTTATAAGGCTTCAAATGGAACAATATTTCAAATCACACCATTGGACTGGAAAATCAAGTCATCAAGAGTCCACAGATGAAGATGGACAATTAATTGAACATCATACAAGTAAGACTAAGGTATTAAAAGATGGTTCATTGGATCAAAATTTGAATTTTGAAGATTAAACTTATTATGAATAAATTTCTATATTGAATTTTAACTTTTAGATAAAGTTAACTTCTTTTATGGAGTTAATTTGGGTAGGATAAGATGTTTTTTTCTTTTATAGAATTAGTTTAAGAAGAATAATATTCCTCCTAAAAGGTGGAGTTCGTTTAGGAAAAGATAATGCTAAATTTAAATTAATTCCTATTGTAAGTCGCCTATTTAAAAACCTTAGATTTGTCAATAAAAATCCTTCTTCTATTTTCCGTCTTACCTTGGCTTGACGAAGTAGTAACAACTACATTGTAGCAAGATGCTGCAACAAAGATATTGTAGTATGCCATGGCTTTATAGAAAAGTCATACAATAGTTATGGGTACTGTAGCAATAATGGTATTGTGCCAGAGAACTGAACCCAACTGCTATAGCTGAAGGGGCTAAGAATTTAAAGTAGGCCAAGCCATGCAAGCAAGGAAGAAAAGGTCATTTCTTGCTATTTTTAGAAAAAATTAAAGAAGAAAATTTTTAATTATTTCATAATTCCTTCGAGGACTCTACACCTCATCTTAGAAAAATTCCTACTAGTTTTAAAATCATTCACACATTTAATCAAAAATCATAGATTTACATATTAAAGTTCCAACTAGTCAAAAAATTTGATGGTGAGATTGCAGATCAAAAAAAGAAACATGTAAAGATAATATGGACAATGACAAAAGAATTCAAGCACCAAAGGAATATTTTCTCAAAAATACAAGAACAAATGGCTGATCAAATGACCACGATGATGGCTTCCTTCAAAGCTATGATTGCAAGGATGGCATCACGTTTATCTGCTTCACCACATGTTCAAACAGTAGCAAATCATCCAATAAGATATAATAGCCTATAGAAGGTCCATTAACAAGAAGAAAAGCCAATTTTCCCTTTAAAATTGAAGCAAAACTAGAGTTATCATACTTTGATGGGACAATCAAAGCAAGGTAACAAACAACTTGTTTGACCTACTAGAGACGTACTTCAAAAAGTATGATTATTCAAAAAGAAAGAAGATAGTCTTTGCTCTTTTGTATTTATTATCATATGACTTATTGAGGTGGAATTCACAAGCCAAGAAAGTCGGTCAATCTTAGCATGGTCCAAATTCAAGAGATTATTGAAAACACAACTCTATCTTATCGCACATGAAAAAACAAAGTTGATAAAATAGCAGAATTTGAAAAAAGAGAACAAGAAAGAGCGTGTAAGATTACACAATAGAGTTTAAAAAGCAAACAACTACTTTAGAAATTTTGCATAAAAGAGAAAACAATCTTGATGAAGTATGTAGCAAGATTTCATGAAAGTTTACATAAAGAAAACTTTTTTCCCAATTGCCAATGTCCTTGATGCAACACAAAAAGAACCAATGGAAAGGAACGAGTCCTTTTCCCATGGACAAAAATTCTAGCATGAAATTACAAAGAAAAAGAAATTGTAGAATTATCTATAGAGGTGCAAGACATTAGACCACGTGCCATTATTGTAAAAAATTAGGACGCAAATTTAAATATTGATGAAATTTCTATCCAAAAAAAGGCAAAAAGTGGAAAAAAAAAAATAATAAGATCATTTTTGTTATATCTGAAGAAGTAATTGAAGTTGGTTCAACATATAAGCTAGACCTTACATTAGTTTTGATGTTACATTTACAAGACAATGAGGAGGTTACAAAGGACATCTTCCACCTTAAACATCAAGTATATTCTCATCAATATTATCTAGAATAAGAATAATTTGATTGATGGAACTTTTGTTAAAAAACTAGGTATTATTTACTATTTAAGTATCCAAAACTTTATTCTATGAACTAATTTCATAAACTAATATTTATCGAGTCAATAAACAATGTTCATTGTTTGTTTTCTTAAGATATTTTATTGATGAGGTAGTTTGTGAGGTTAATTGATTGAATGCATGATATATCATTCTAAGAAGTCCTTATATGTAAGATAAGAATGCTATATTTTATCAATGACAACAAATTGAATTGGTAAAAAGAGAGAAAGTATAAAGCTAATCAATTATAGTTTACTTTATAGGTACGGCTGCAAATGAACTAAGTGTTTGACAAGCTACTCGTGGCTCAACTCGATAAGAGCTCATTCAAATTTATTTGATTAATTAATTGAACAAGTTTGAACACCTTTTTGCTAGACTTCTTTATGAACATAAAAAAGTATCATTTAAAATGTAGTAAAGAAGCTCACTAAGAAGTTCGATAAAATAATTTATAAAACTAATTAATATTAGTTATTTAAAAATAAAAAATATTAAATAGATTAAAAATCAAATATTATAAACTAAATAAAATTATTCTTATATTTGATAAAAATAGCTCAATTTTACTCTCACTTAATTTTTAACTCACCCAATTTTACCCTTACCATAATTTTTTCCTAAAATTTTGATTTTCCACTATCAACTTATTCTCTTAGTCCCACATCAACTGAAGATTTGATGCATTAATATTTACATTGTAAAGCACAAATTTCTAGCAACAAAGCTTATTGCGTGAACTAGCAACGACCCTCCTATGTAACTATTACTTTTAATAAATAATTAAATAAACTTCAATATTTTAAATTTGTTTATCTTTCTAAATGACCTACTCATCCAAAGCTCAAAAATAGAGCTACTCAACTCAATAAGCATAACATGAGACAAGCTCAAGCCAAACTCAGATTAAGCTCAAGCCAAACTCAGATTAAGCTCAAGCAAGCTTCAAATGGACCAAATTTGAACATTATCATAAAAGCTCAAGTTGACCTCAAATAGGCTTTTGGATAAATGAGATTGAGCTTGAACAACCTCCATGTTAGCTCAGCTCAATTCATTTGCAAACCTATTTATCATATATATGGGGAATATTAACAAACCAAAAGGTCCTAAAAGAATGTCAAGAGCTCTCATCTTGAAGGAAATCATTAAAAGAGCAATCCCAATTGCCGAGACATAGTTTGCCTAAGAGGATGAACTATTACAATAAAATAAGATTATTTGGGCCACAATAAGTGAAGAAAAAACCAAGTTTAAGGAGAAAAGGAAAAAAGAGACCTCCTTTGTAAAACAAAAATATACACACAAAGGTAGGGAGCTATGATTCAAGACAACCTTTTTGAAAAAAAAATTCAAATCACACTATCACATAGAAATATCAAGTCGCTAGGAATTCACCACATATGAAGGCTTATCAACAATCAGATGTTAAAGGAGGGCGATCAAGACTCATGAATTTGGACTACTGGATCAAAATCCAAATTACAATTGGATGAGTTTTTAAATTTAAATTTATTTTGAATAAGTTTCTATTTTAAATTTCAAATTCTAAATCAGGATTCCTTCTTTTATAGTGTTAGTTTAAGTTTGTTCCGTATTTAATGGAAATAATTTAAAAAGGGACAAAAATTTCTTCTGAATTGTCCAGTTATTTTTGACGAAGAATATAAGATAATATTAAATTCAAATTAATTCCTTCTACAAATTGCCTATTTAAAGGCCCTAATTTCTGCATTGAAAAAAAATCCAAAATTCTACCAATCCTTCTATTTACCCTAAAATTTTAAAAAGAAAAACATGGTGTCTTAAAAAATTAAAGCAACCAATTGGTCAAAGTTAAAGAAAGCTTTTAAAGCATTCCAACAAAAAAAAAAAAAAACCACTTGTAGCTCCCAAGCACATGAGAATTAATCTCAAATGCTACGAACATATAACAGTCATGCTACTTGAAATTTAGATAGGCACCAATACAATCTTTCAAAATAAATGATGAATTGGCGACAAAAGCAATTACAAATTGGACAAAATAAAAATTTTCAAAATTACGAAGAAAAGCAAGGCATGATTATACAGAATTGCTGCAAGAAAATATCTATTAATTAAATAGTAAAACTAACACGTGCTAACTTAAGTCTCCATGTGTAATTAATAAGCTGCAACAATGACAAAAAAGCCATATGTCATTTAAACATGTAAAAGGGAATCATATTGCTTTCACTCTAAATGATCTATTCATGCATTAGAGGAAGCAAAAAAGAAACCAAAACAGTGACAATATTCATTATCATAAGGCTAACCCCAACTAGCCTAAATAAAGGTGGTTGACTATCAAAATATAGCCTTTTCGAATAATATAATACGGTCAGACCACCTATCATAACAAGCTAAAAGAGAAATGTGCTCTCATACTCTTCCAACATCCAGTAACTTCGTCTTTGAAAGTTCTCATCAACTTCTCCGTGAGCATAATAGCAATGCAAAACATCTATGCTTCCAACCTGAAATTTTTGACATGTTGAAGCAGGTTATTACTCATGATAAGGCAAGCTCCAAAATACTAAACAGAAAGGATGCAGAAGTAAAGGATGCAGAGGTTTTCATGATGAAGTACTCCTTTTTAACATGACTTAAGAAATCAACAGTTATAGAGCCATATCAATTTTACATGCAACTTTTAACCAGGTGTAAGTTTAGTAGGAACTTCATATTATGGCGACATGGAACTAGCCATTGAAGCTGGAATATTAATACATTAACATGCATGAGCGCAAAAAAATTTGTATTGGTAGGCATATCATCGTAGTTTGCATACTAGGTAGACATGTCCTTATCCGTGCAGACTTGAGGTCAAAAGATAAAAATATTAATCAAAACATCAGTGTGCAAATGATACACTCAACTTTTACTAATATCTCAATTGAAACTTACTTTTAGCTTCTCATGAGCTTCCTTCACAGTCTTTCCATCCTTTTTTTTCCTCCAATTATGGCCATCCTTCCGGAAGTATCTCAATACCTTCCGATCAAACAGGAAAAGCGAACCACCTAAGTTGCACATAAAACAAGTTTAGATATTTATGAGTGGCAGTCTGCAATTTTCTCAGGTTTAATATCCAATTTATAATAACGTGCACATAAAAAGTTAAGTGATGCGAAAATAGAAATGGTAAAAAATAAGTGTTGGCCACCCTATATGACTTCAGCTGTTTTGCTTATAGAAGTAAGCAGTCATTCCCTAAACAAGGAAGCTAAGAATCAAAGCTCTCTGACAAAACCATAAATTAACTACAGCAAACGTTTGAAGAGCATATAACTAACACCAAGTAATAAAGTTGATTGGAAAACTTCAAAATCATAGCCATCTCAAAATGGAAAAAAAGTAACAAAAAACACAGCATACAACATGCATTGAGTAAAATACGTCCAAACACAAATCAAACTATATCATCAATAAAGAATTTTAATCATCGCAATTGAAGTTTAGCTGATATAAAAAAACTGCAAGTTTAGCCAGGAAATGAACCATACTAGGAGGCCTGTTAGGTGGCTCTGATGCAATACGAAATTTATGGTAGTTACGCAGGATTTCACAAATTTCTACTGGTCGTAACCATCGATGTTGCGCTTCCTGAAGTATTTGCTCCAAATCTATGCAAGAAATTGATCAAATTAGATAACAGTAAGATGTGCAATGGATAGAAGGTTGAGTAAACAAAAGCAAGCATAAATGCAATGAAAAAATGTAGGTTTAATCTAATAGGACCATACTTTAAAGTATTCTCTAAATGAACTAATAAGTTAATGTTATTTCAAAAACAAGTTCCACTATTCAAATAGGTCAAAAGCTTCAAACAGATGTTAATTAATCATCAAACATTTTAACTGGCATTTGATTAATTAAACAAACATTAATATCTTGCAGCAGATGCTTCTATCTCAGTACAAACAAAGTTTATCACAATTTATTAAAGTTTCAGTAGAAATAGGACAGAGTCAAATACCACAAACGCAAACTGCTATTCAATAGCCTTTGCTGTGACCTTAGAATTTCACAATGACTTTAAGCATTTCTTTCACTATGAATAGAACTGTGTATGTTAAGACGCATAACCAGTTTGAAAATGCTAATAAGCTATATTGATGGCATGCTTCACATAACCAAAATCTGTGGATTATTTCTAACCAGAACCCAGAAATAGCAATCTTCTCTTATCAAACGCCAATACATTGAACACTACTTGAAATTAATTTAAACATAGCAATGCGGTAAGCTGTACAGCGAACAAACAAGAGATTCTTGTGCATCAAAATTGTAAGGTGAAATTTTTCAAAAAGGCCCATCAAAAATAGTATGCAAAAACACTAAAAAAATATTAGCTAAAAGCCCATATTCTGGCTCACACCAGTAGTTAGATGGCAATTTAACATATGAAAAAAAAATGATGCTGATTATGATGTGATAGACTTCGAAATGTTGTCAACTTCGTTTATGATTTATCTTCATTATGCAGAAACCCATAATTTGGGGGTTTAAAATGAATGTTTGAAACAAATCCTTACAAAAGTTCACTGTTTACCCTTCTTAATTTTGTACAGATAGAACATCGATATGTCGACAAATTTAAATGCAACCTTGATACCTCTCCTATTTCTATTCATTTTCCCTTTATCCAAACAAAGTCCAGGTCTACCTGATGTTGATGGAGGTGGGCGTTTAATCTTTTGGTGAGATTGAAAGAACTTGAATATTGAAGGTGAGGAAAGAAGATATATTATATTGGATAGCTGTGAGGATTATCGAGGTTTGGCAGAAGCTCTCAAACCACAAGAACAACTCAAATAATTTATAATTGATAAAAAATTTCCTTTCATTTTAGCATGGGGAGCTATTTATAGCCATTACAAATATTTTTCAAAAGAAAAAAAATTCAAAATGTAGAGGGAAAGGTGAGTGGCTACATTAATGTGAATCATTAAATTATCTTATTATTTTATGTCATTCACACATTTCACATACTATTATTTTATGTGGATTCAACTACCTCACATGTCATGTTTTGAATTTTTAAATTCAAAATTTCAAACATAGAATTTCTAGAAGAAAATTAAAAATTATATAAATAAAAAAATGAAATCATAAAATTAGTAGCTAATAAGTAGTCTTTCTTCTTTGAATTTTCGAGCTTTAGCTGAGATCTTGTAAATAGGCTGAGTTAATTTCGGATCCACATGATGTTCTACATCAACTCCGCTCAATTGAACTGCCCAGTTGAAATCTAAGAGATTCTACTAATTATGGGCTAGTGTCTCCAAATCAGTACGGGTCAACCATGTGTCTTCAGTTGGTGGCTTATTCTTCCAACGAACTAGAAAACAATGTTCAGAAGTTGGATTAATGGACGTTTCCTCGGTGATAATATAGTCAACTTCAACAAAAGAGGGCTTCTGCAAGTACGGTGTTATATCTGCAGCTAAAGAGTTATATCAGCAGGCAAATCAAGGTGATAAGCATTGTTCCAATTTTCTTAAGAATTTTAAACGAACCATAAACTCGTGCATGTAATTTCTTATATTTAGTGGTTTGATAACTCTCAAGCCGAATGCGAATCAATACATAATCACCTTATTTATCTTCTTTTCATTGAGCGATTATGATTTGCCTTAGAAGCATAATTTTCATTACTTATAGTAAGATTTTCATTATATCTTCATGGAGACTTTGAAAATCTTTCAGAATGAGAATCTGCATCAAAAAATACAGAGATGATAGGTTTCTTCATCTATTAGTCGTCGTGGGTTTTGACCATAGACCATCTCAAATGGTGATTTTTTTGTAATCTAAAAATAGTACAATTATAGGCAAATTCTGAGGTTGGTAAATGCAAATCCCAATTTCCTAAACTTTTATCTACCAAACATCTAAGCAAATTTCCTAAAGTACAATTGACTACTCATAGACTATTAGTTTGTGGGTGAAAGGCAAAAGAAAATTTTAATTTAATACCTAATAATTTTTATAATATTTTTCAAAAATATGAGACAAATATAACATCTCTATCAGAAACAATAGTTAAAGGGAGATCATGAAGTCGCACTATTTCCTTAAAAAATAATTTAGCTGTATAAGAAACATTATTTATTTTTTAACAAGGCAAAAATTGAGCCATTTTTGAGAACATATCCACTACAACAAAAAACCTATCATATCCTCGAACTGTCCTAGGTAATCCTAAAATAAAATCCATTGATAGGACCTCCCAAGGCCCATAAAGAACAGGTAAAGCAGTGTACTGTCCAAACATTTATTTGCTAGTTTTAGCATGTTTACAAATTAAGCATTAAGCCACTAATTTTTTAACATCTCGTTTTAATGAAGGCTAGTAAAATCTATTTTCTAATAAACATATGGTCTTATCCTTTCCAAAATGACCAGCTACACTTCCAACATGTAGCTGAGTGATAAGAAATTCTCTAAGAGAAGATCGAGGAATGCATAGTTATTTTCCTTTGTATAAACATTCATTTGTTATAAAGAATGTTTCCTGTAAAACTATTAGTTTATCTAAGTGTTCAAGATAAATTAGGTGAAAGTCAGGGCACACAATATAATCTTCTTTAATTTTATCAAATCTTGAGATTCTCAATTCTAAAGAGGAAATCATTAGGTTTATCCTGGATAAAGCATCAACAGGTTTATTCTCAATTCCAAGCTTATGTTTTAGAACAAAAGAATAGTCTTGTAAAAATTCAACCCATTTTGCATGCCTATGACTTAACTTTCATTGAGTATTAATGAATTTTAAGGCATGATAATCATAATTAAATATAAATTCTCATATAAGAGGTTATGCCGATCTTAAGTATTGAATTACAAGATAAAACTCTCTATCATAGGATATCATTGTTTGGCTTAACTTTTCACTAAAAAATGTCATGATGATTCTTGACTTAAAATTCCTATCTCAATTCACACGTCACTTCAAAGGCTTTAGAAAAATCGGGAAGCGCAAGAATCAGAAGTGATAAGAACTTTAATTTGCTCTAAGGCCTTTTGTGCATTAGGAGTCCAACAAAATTTATCTGATTTTAATATATCAATTATTGGAGCAATAATAGTACTAAAATTTTTGATAAATCTCCAATAAAAAGTAACTAAACCATAGAAGCTTCTAACTTCAGTAAAACTTTTCGGTGATGGCCAATCTAAGATTGTTTTTTACTTTAAAAGAATCAGGTTTAAGTCCAGCAATGGATATAATAAAGCCTAAAAAAATTACCTCAGCTTGCAAAAAAAAATACTTTTTTAAATTAAAGTATAATTTCTCTTGTCTAAATATTTCAAAAACTTTTTATGCGTGTTGTAGATGCTCATTTTCACTTTGCCTAAAAATTTGAATATCATCAAAATACACCACCAAAAAACCTATATATGGTTTAAGAACAGTATTCATTAACCTCATAAATATGCCATGAGCATTTAAAAATCCAAAAGGCATGACAAGTCATTTATAAAGTCCATCAAGGGTCTTAAAAGCCGTCTTCCACTCATCTCCTAAACTAATCTGAATTTGATAATATCTATTTTTTAGTTCAATCTTTGAAAAAAAATTCGCTCCTCAGATTAAATCTAGCATATCATATAATCGGGGAATAGGAATGTGGGCTCCGAAAATTCATCATCAACCTCTCGATGAAGAGAGTATGATTTAATGTCGGATAAATTTTCAAAAGGCAAATGGAATAGTAGATAAGACACTACCCAAAGATTTTGCCCTCATTTTGCGAAAACTTTAGATCTGGTTCCAGGCTTCCTATAAGTGCAACCACCTATAGTTAATTACTCCTCCCAATACTGAGAGAAAACTTTCGATTAAGGCTAGTTAGATTGTTAAATGCATAACATATAGTAGCAGTATGTGGAGTTACGAAATTTGGATTTATAAAATTCATCATTATTTAACTTAAATCGGATGGTTGGGGGAATGATGACGCGATCAAGATTTGTCATCCGGGTTGTCGTGGTCCCAGATACTTAG
Source organism: Cymbidium sinense (assembly GCA_021442155.1). Lineage (NCBI taxonomy): Eukaryota > Viridiplantae > Streptophyta > Magnoliopsida > Asparagales > Orchidaceae > Cymbidium > Cymbidium sinense. The sequence continues at coordinate 36,667,499 of CM038230.1, forward strand.
TGAGGAGGTAGTGACCTAAGAAGGATCCTCAAGATCCATGGGTTCGTCATCCAAGAAAATCTTGTAAACCTGGGTGGTGTTTGTCAGGAGAAGTTTAAAACTTTACCGGAGCCTTTTTTTCTCAAGTGCCATATGGTTCACAACTCAAAGAAGAAATTGGTGAGTATATGAAATTTCTGATCGTGATCGTAATATAATGGTGTCGTTGGCACGCACGATAAGAGGCTACGTAATGCATCGTATAGCCTCCCGGCCAAGTCACGCGGTCAGGAGGGCCACATCCCTTCTTGGTATGAGATTGATTGAGAGTGAATATAATTGTATCTTGATTTGGCGATTATTTCTTTTGTGTGAAGTTTTCTTAATGTCACATTAGACAAACAATTACGTAAGGGGGATGAATTGGATTTTAACTTTAAATTTTTAAATTGATGATTTTCATTTAATCATTTCGAGCTTAATAATTCATCAGATCTTTCATTTAGATTGATATTTAATTTATATTAATTTGATTTAAAATTGCAATCATATTTTGATGAAAATATCTCCTCCGGTTGAAATCTTCATTTCATAAACCCGGGGTGTATGTTTTATTTTCTTCATCCTATCATTTATTAATTTAATAATAATCGATCTGTCATAATGAGAATCAACTTCTCAGATATTTTACTAAGTTAAAATTTATATAATATTATTATTGAATTTTTAGGTATTGTTAAGCTGGACGGTAAGACCCGGATCAACCGTCTCTCGCCGCTAAGTTTAAGCGTTCGTAGTGTCATACATCTGAGTTATTCAATTTAATATTGACTTAATTTTAGTGAATTTGAATAATGTTATTTATTTTGATTGAGTTTCATTACAAGTTTAGAATTTTAGATGAAATTTTGATAACATTTGACTTCGTCGCCTCACATAAGTACAACGGGGTAGTCCCCATGTCAAGAAAGGCATGTATGGGTGAACAAACCACCAGAATCGTCATCTTTGCAAGAAAGGCATGTATGGGTCTCAAGCGTATACAGATCTTTTCGTCACCAAGAAAAGGCGTGCAGTGCTTATCTTATATACTGATGTTGATTTACACATCAATTTTAGGTTTATAATTGATTTTATGTTAAAATTTAAATTTATCGATGTAAAATTTGTCGATTTTTCGACGTCATCCCATATAAAATTTCTGCTCGGGTATCTTTGGTCATTACTAGGCATGTATGGTAGTATAAATATCACGGTCGAATCTTAATGAAAAGCGTATATGGCTCAAGTACTGCATATAGATTTTCCGCCACACATGAAAGAGTGTAATGTACTTATACACCTACAATGTTAGTTTAAACAGCAATTTTATAATTATAGTTGAATTTATGTTAAGCTATTTAGGTCTCCTGATAGTGTGAAAATTGGATTTTGACGTCCGATATCATCCTCTCAGATCTTTGGGCCTCCCAAGAAAGGCGATATGGGTGATATATACCAATATATTATCTCACCATGCCAAGAAAGACGTGTATGGAGCTCTAAGGTACCTACGTGAAACACATATTTCCCCACCACGCCGAGAAAGGCATGTATGGGCACTTATATAATCACAAACAACCACAGCTTTCCTCGCCGCGTCAAGAAAGATGCATAAGATTACTTATATTTCAACACAGACTTCGATTGTGGCGGCTCGAGGAGACAGATGGTCATGCGTCACGAGCATGGTCTGCGCACGTGGTAAAGGGGCTGGTGGGTGCTCGCCTACCGCGGCTGCACTTGCGTCGAGGATGGGATGACGATCGTCGTTCAATTGTTATTGAAACGAGCGGACGAGTCGGTTGCTCGCATGCAGCTGGTGCGGGATGGACGCTTGCGAAAAAAATGGGATTTTGGAGAAATTAGGGTCGGTTATGGGTAATGAGATTGTGAGGGTTAGGGTTAGGTAATAAGAGGTATTTATAGGGATTTCATTTTGAGTGTTTAATTAACTCTAATTTAGATTTTTACGCCAACATTGTCATATGAACAATATATATACCGATCTTAGATTATCTTGATGTTTCGATCGGTACATTTGATGCAGTCGTCGAATCGATATATTTCATTCCGATTTGTCGTGTGACCGGCCGACATTCGTCAGGTCGTCCAATTGAGCGAACAATCTCATTTGAAATGTTTCGATGTTTTGCAGCGTCGATTTTGCGAATGGAGGTCGTTTGGGCAATCACGCTTCGACTCAATATGCACGTGACGACCGATCCTCCTTGATCGGTCGACCGTCGAATTATGCAATATGTATATTCTAATCAATTTCGACGTTATGAATGCAATGGCGAAATCCATTCGTCGATCAGAGATCATTTCGATTGATTTTGACAACGCCTAGTGCATTTCAACTCTGATTTGCACGCTATTGTATCCAATCGCTCGATATTCGCTCAGACTCGTCTGAATTGAGCACAAACAATCTCATTTGAAAGGTTTTAATATTTTGACACTAACGGTGCGATCAATTTCACGAACGGAGGTCGCCTGGGCATCGTCGCAGCTTCCCGACCTCGATATATGCGTAGGCGTGTCGACGGATTTTCTTCTTGATCGGTTGACCGTTGAATTGTGCAATATTTAAATTCTGATTAATTTCGACGTTCTGAGCTAGATGGTGAAGTTCGTTCATCGATTGGAGGTCATTTCGACTGATTTTGGTGATGCCTAGTGCATTTTAGCTCCGATTTACACGCTCTTGTATCCGATCGCTCGATATTCGCATAGTCTCGTTCGAATTAAGCGCGGACAGTCTCATTTGATAGATTTTGATGTTTCGAAGCTAATGACATGAACAATTTCACGAACGAAGGTCGTTTGGGCATTGTCACAGCCTCTCAACTCCGATATACGCGTTGGCGCTTCGACGACACTTCTTGATCAATCGTCCGTCAAATTGTACAATACGTATATTCTGATCAATTTCAATGTTCTGAACGCGATGGCGAAGTCTATTCGCCGATCGAAGATCGTTTCAACTAATTTTGGCGATGTCCAGTGCATTTCAACCTCGATTTGCGAGTTGTTGCATCAGAAGCCGATCGACTTCATCTTGTGAACTAGACTCGACTGATGTGACATACATGGAGGTCAACAAGAAAACCAATACTTGATAGTAATTTTATTTATTGTCCGATTATCAATACACATTAGCCATATTCCATCTTTCTTTGAAGTTAATAAAATTGAAATTGCACAAAGGCTAAGACTCACTTGAATAAAACCCTTTTTTAATAATTCTACAACTTGTATTTTAATCTCAACATGCTCGGTAAGGTTTATCCTATAATGGGGAAGATTATGAAGATGAGAACTGGGTAAGAACTCAATAGCATGTTGAATATCTCTTAGAGAAGATAGCTTATCAGGAAGCTCATTGGGTGCGGTGCAATATCTTTGAAATCAAAAAGAAGGGAAGAGATCATAGTAGGTATGTGAGTATCATTAGAGTCTGGTATAAGTTCTTTTACATGTAATAAATGAATCAGAAAATTCTTTTCGTAAGACTCCAAAATCTATTATCTCTATCTTTGGGGTTTTTCTATGATAATTAATTGAAGTTTGGCATTTTTCTTCAATAAAGGCTTAGGTTGCAAGTTAGAAGTTGTTTTGTGTGGAGTTATAGAGGGTATTTTTTTCTACTGGCTTTATTGGTATGAGTTTAATAGTCTTATTATTATGTTTAAAAAAATAAATATTTTTCCTACCATAGTGAATAACATTCATATCATACAGTCAAGGTCGTCCTAAGAGAATATGAGCAATGTCGAACATCATACCAAATTTGATTCTCATAGCTTCCTATTTTAATTGAAACTAAAAATCTATTGGTGATGGGAAGAGATGTATGATTTACCCAGCTAACATGAAATGGTTCGGGGTGAGATTCAGATTTTAGGTTGGCTCAAGTTAAGGTGTGTGTTGAAATGACATTCATAGAACTTCCTCCATCTATAACTAACTTACATCTAAAATGTTCTTTTTATTGCACAAAACATACATGCTAAAAATGTTCTTTTTCCTACAATCTTTTGCCTCATTTTTAATTACAGCAAGACATCTCATCACATTAACCTAAGGGTCATCAATTAATTCCAATTATTCATCAAATAATAAGGTGTCATCATAAACTTCTTCTAAATTATCATCTATTGGATTTTCAACTTCTTCAAAAAATAAGATTTGAGCTTTACATTGATTTTGCATATGACCCTTTTTATAACATTTAAAACATATTACTTCCCTGCTCTTAACTCCCTTCAATTGAAGTTTTAGGCAAAAGTGGGTCATTTGGATGGGTGGGTAACAATAAATCATGGGATGAAATGGAAGATACTTGACTTTTAGTTTTAGAGATGGAAGCGATTTTTTTTTTGTTGCTAATAAAGTATAATGAAATCTTCTTGATTGTAATTGAAATAATTCAACTTCATTTCTAATGTGTCAAGTCTAATAATAAATTTATTGGTAATAATCATTATCAGATCGCTTCTAAACTAGATCTTCAAAAGTATTCAAATATTCGCCATTAAGATGATTTCTTTGTCTCAAAGTTAATAATTATTCGTAGCTTCTTATCATGATCTGGGGCGATGCTTTCTTTCTTAACATTTTTTTTATTTATATCCAAGTGAAGTTTATCCTTCTTAATCTTTGTTCTTTAGATAAAATATTTATCCAATAAATTTTAGCATGTCCTATCAATTTCATTTTAGCAAAAGTAACCCTTTGATAATCGTCCATTTTATACCAATCAAAGAAGCGTGGTTTGAAAAGAGAATATTTATTTGGGTCATGTATACCATCATAAGTTGGGACTTCTACTTTAACTCTTCGAGATGGATCATTAAAGTCTTTTGTAGTCTTAAAATAATTTTCTCCCATTCCACCATTTCTAGCAATTGGTGGTCTTCTAAGTGGTTGATTTTCTCTTTGGTTTGGATATGAATCTTCTTCGTCTATCCCTATAAGCACAATCCGAGCAGGTATTGGAAGAGGAGTTGGTACTCTATTATTTTATAGATGAGCTATAAGAGTTTGTATTTGTTCTTTAAGTTCTTGCATTTGATTCTTACTTTCTTCTAATATTTGTTGAGTTTTTAATTCATTGTCATGGATCTTAAGATCTAAAGCATCAACTAATCTAGTCAAATTTTTCACTTGGTCCTGAGAGATAAATTTTGGTGTCATGAGAAATTTTTTTTTAAAAAAACATATATTAAAAGGGATCAAAAAAAATGAAATGAAATAAAATAAGTATAATATAATTATGCAATCAAAGTGAAATTTTAGGTTAAAAGAACTTCTAGGTGAAGAGGAGAGGGTACAAGACCACTTAATTCCTAAGCTTTCCTAGCTTTAGGTCTTTTGATAAAGTTATTTCTTAAAATCACCAAATTTAACACACTTATATTACTATGCATGCAATTTTTTTATTTTTTTATTTTTTTAATGTAATGAAAAAAATGCTCAAATTTATCAAGCCTCTTTTTTTAAAAAAAAAATAAATTATCATAAATTAATTAGAGAAACTTCTAAAATTAAGCATAAACAACAACAAAGATAATAAAGCAAACAATTAAATTTTGATTTGCACTAACGGCTAGGTTGTTTTTAGGTTGAAGCACTACCTCACTAAGGTGTTCTCTTAATTTTTTTTTTTTTTTTTTTTTTTTTTTTTTAGGGAGGGGACAAGTTTACACAATCAAAAAATGACTAAATTATATAATGGAAGCTTAATTGATATTGTATCTATCACCATAAACTTGCGATATATATCTTTCAAACTACTTATGTATTTAAACTATCATATAAAAGAAAATTAATTAACCTCACAAGTTTGAAGACAAGTCCACCACTTGAGATGCTCCCTTTGAAACAAACTTTTTGACCAAATTTCCACTTCACTCGATACTAAATTTGATGAAGGTGGGCGTTCTATCTTTTGGTGAGATTAAAAGAACTTGGGTATTGGAGGTGAGGAAAGAATATATGTTGGATACTAGTGCTCCCACTAAAGATTGTCAAGGTTTGGCCACCAAACTCTCAAACCACAAGAACAACTCAAATAATTTATAATTGCCAAAAATTCTCCTTTCATTCTAGCATGAGAGGTTATTTATAGCTATTACAAACATCTTTCAAAAGAAAAGAATTCAAAACATAGAGAGAAAAGTGAGTGACCACATTAATATGAAACATTAAGTTGTCTTATTATTTTATATCATCCACTCATTTCACATGCTGTTATTTTATGTGGATTCAACCATCTCACATGTCATGCTTTGAATTTTTAAATTCAAATATTCAAATATGAAATTTCTAGAAGAAAATTAAAAATTACATAAATAAAAAAAAGATGAAATTATAAAATGGGTCTTAGCAGGCTAATGGAGAAAGCATTCTTCTTTCCTGAATTTTCTTGAGCTTTAACTTGAGATCTTGTAAATGAATTTTGAGCACTAATTTTTAGATCCACGTGATGTTTTACATCACTCCCCCTCCCTCCCCTCTCTCATCTCCTCTGCATTTAGGCTGCAATAGCTCAATGAAATACTAGAAGATCGTATCAAAGAGGGACCTCCCTCCCCTTTATCCATCTCTCCTTTTGTTAAGTTGCAATTGCTCAACTGCCAGACCACATCAAAGAGGGACTTCCCATCCTATGTCTCTCTCTGTGTATCTAGGTTGCAGTTGCTCACTGAATTGCCAAATGATCACATCAAAGAGGGATTTGTGGGCAATTCCTGTGGTAGTTTTACATGTCATTGATGCCCCATTGTTTTTAAGAGTGTGGCAAACACATTGTTTGCAATTAGTTTTTTTTTATAAATGTCCATTACTTTCAAAGGGAAGTTGCATCTCCTACTGAACAAGGACTTCAATATATTTAGATAGCATCAGCTTAAAGAAGGTTTATTGTTAAATCTCTTAAGAATTTCACTATCATCATGAGAGTTTTTATTTTATTTTTTTCTATGATCATGAGAGCAGCTACATGTCAGGAGATCAATTGCTAATCTGCCCAATCTATTGAATGAAGTTCTAAGTTTAGGATACAAATAAGAAAGTTACAAATTTTGAAGATAGAGAATTATGCCTTTTCTATGATTTAAGAAGCTTGACTTCTGTAATAAAACACTAACTAGACAGGTAGGTAAAATGCTAAGAGGGTGCCACAAACTTCATAACTATTTTGTAGAAATGCATTCCACATGCTAAAATATAGTTTGATGTCAAAGTTAAAGTTATTTCAATGCCCAACATAGTTTTGAATCCATGGCAAATTTAAAGTTTAATATAAAGTTATTTGGCTTTGTACTCAATAATATCTTGCAATGACTAATATGTTAATCTATGGTTCTTGCTGAGTGGCATCTACTTGAGGAAATGATATGGCAATTTGAGTTCATCCAATAAATCACACAAATCCAATGAAATAAATTAGATGTAAAAACAATATAAAACATGAAAAGCAAGATATGATAATAAGAAGATGAAAATAGAAAAGTTATGGAATAATGTAAAAAATAAAACTTAATTAATCTCAATAGGTAAGGATCCCTACCTATAGAGTAACTTCTCAATCAAAAATGAAAACTTAAATAAAAATTTAAAATAAATGACTTTGATATCAGTGACAATGACCATGAAAGCAAAATAACATAAGTAAAATAATCATAATAAAAAAATAATCACCACAAGGTTTCTCCATTAAATCTCGATGTTATGAAACACTATATTTTATAAAGCGAACATAATAATGCACACAAATAAGCATGTTGATCAACCATCTATGAATCATCGAGCAGCATATGATACCTCCACTGAACTAGAGGCAAGTGTTCTAAGTAAGATAATTAGGAAATAATTGTGTAAGTGGTATTAATAGTATTCTTCAAAAATAAAATAAAAAAAGATAAACTATTGATTAGTATCTACTTATGTGGAAGTCATAACATGATAGTCTATTGCTGAGAGGATTCAGCTAAAGAATATAATAGAAAAAAAAAAATTGCAAGAGAATATTCTAATAGATTTTTTTATAAAATTTCAAGCCAACAAATAGGCAATTATAGCATGGATCAACCTAATCCATGCCGAAACAAACTCCTCCAAAAAGTAAATTTCCCTGGATATAATAAAAACCTGGATAAGTTTGAATTCCAAGAATTATCTTAATCTGAATTCAAATTTAAATACAACTTATCCAAAAAAAATTATAATTTATCTATATAATGTTTTAATCTAAACTTTGATCCAAAGGTTAACTTCTAGAACAATGATCCCCCTAGTCTTATATTTGATTGACTATGTGATTGAGCCAATGGATTCCTAGTAACACCCCATTCAATCTCAAATATGAGATCTAAAAATCACCATCTTTAGTAATTTTCATGAATAAATGGGATCATTAAAACTTAAATGAATATAAAACCTTTGATCTCTCCATGATTTGAGATCATAAGCGATATGAATGATCACCAAGTATATCCACTCAGATCAATATATTATATTACGCATCATGTCTTGAGTTTCCACTGAACCACTAAGTGATCGCTCATTCTAGGATGCACTATTTAGAAAGACTATAAGGATCCATCAAATCAATTTTAGAAGAATCATAACTTAGCAAACTATTAGGAATTTTTACAAGTCTATCTTATACTCAACCATCATCGACAAGTACTTTTAGCACTTTTGGCATCAAGAGGCACAAAAATTATGATGCAACGCATCTATCTAATCCATACTAACCTACTTATTAGCCATTAAACGGAGAGTCACAACTCAACTTGCAACAGGAATTACCCCCTAACACTCACTAGGCTCGCACACAACATCCTTCAATGCATATTCTTTAAGAATTGAGGCCTAGGGCATTGATATAATGGAGGCAATGAGTTGTTAAGTTGTCCACATGAAGGTAGAGTGTGGGTATGTTGTATGGAACTAAACTTTTTTTACTGTATAATGAATGGATGTTCTTTAAAAGTGAATGTTGATGAAATGCACATGTGATTGATGAATACACCTATAATATGAAAGGGAAGACAATGAAAAGTAAACTAATGCATAAATTTGAATGTTTATGTAAAAGGTGACAAGTAATCAATAGGGAGAGAGTTTAGAACAATACAACAACAATAAGTTATCACACTATGTGAGGTTGGCAATATGAATCCTTCTTCTCCATTATATCTTATTAAGTGTCAAATTCTCATTTAACTATAATAAAATAAAATCATTTTTTATACTACCTAACCGAGTCTTTTTAGGTCTACCTCTATCTTTCTTAACATAGGTCAAATCTAATATATCAACTCTCTAAACTAAGTCATCAAACGGCCGACTTTTTATGTGACTAAACCATCTAAGGCGGCTCTCTCTAAGGATAATACATTTATAGTTATTACTTGACAAAGAATTTGGAAACACAACAACAAAAATTCACGTCAAGGAGGGTGCATCATTAACAAAATTCTTCAACTATCTAAGTGCATTATTAATCCAAGACAGCCAATGCACATTTGTTTCTCGTTCATAAGCAAAGTTACCAATTTAAGTTTGTGATTATAAAATATACTAGTAATTGACAAGTTGACAATATAATCTAAATTTCATTAATTCTTTTGAAAAGAAAGAAATATCTCAGGGAATAAAGGTGAATCATGAAATATGTCATCAACTAAAAACACACTTTGTGATCACTATTTAATATAGAATCTGCACAAATATGCAATTTGATGCCTAAGACAGGTCAAAGATGGGAATTTACCAAAACTTCATTAAAATAGCAGGTTTACACAACATTTCTTAAGGGAGTGTTTAGTAACAGATTGGATTTATTTCAAATACGATTTAGCAAATTCAGTATATCTTGATTTAGTAAATTCTGAACTGTTAAATCCTAAAAAGTGTTTGGTAATAGATTAGTTAAATCCTGTTAAATTCAAAGAGATGTTTGGTAAATTATTTGAGGATTTATGTCTGTTATAATTTAAATAACATTTTTTTAAGAATATGATAATAAATCAAAAAAAAATTGTAACATTGAAACTAAAATTTATCATTTAACAAAGATGTCATGTCCATTATAAAACATAGATAAATGTTACATTATTTAGATCTAATAAAAATAATTATGATAACATAATTTTGTCTCAAGTTCTCTATACAAATAAATTAAACCTATAGTCTCTCTCACATCACACAGCAAGCCAGAAGCCGCAATCATGAATATCACTCACAGACTTGGTCCCTAGAAGACTCTTCGTCGAAAACATCCCTACTTCCACAGTGAAAACTCTCCTCTGACACAACCTCCACAGTGCAAAAAATAAAAGAAGAAAAATGGTGTCAAACGCGTACCTGTGGTAGCAACCCAGCGAGAGTCTCATGATGCAGAGCTGCGACTAGGGTGAACTACTGGGAGCGAGGAGCGAAGAAATACATGCAGGAGGTTGGAATTGCGACAAGCGGGCCACTCCCCGCCATACTGAGGTACACTCGTTCTCTAAATCCCATTAAATCTGCCGAATCGGCAGATTTAATAAATCCAGGATTTACCCCGATTCTTGGATTTACCGAATTTATGACAATTGAGGATTTACTAAATCCTCATAAGGTGTTTGGTAGGATTTATGAGATTTAGCCATCTAAACCCTTAATAAACCCGTTGCCAAACACCCCCTAAATGAGATTTTTTCCAAAATTTGGCCCAAATTGTGATTGGCCCAAATTGTGATCAGCTTAATGTATGCTCTAGAAATCTTGAAATCAACTTATATTTCGTGTAAGCATCAATATCTAGAAAAGCATAATACTTACGGAGAAGGAACGCCACCCTACCCTAGAACACATTTACAACTTAAATATGCTTCTGCAAGAATGTTACTACTGAAACGCATAAAGAAATCGCGAAATTCTTCTTACAACGATAGATTCAACTTAAAAAAAAAAACCAACGAAGAGACATTTTCTCAATGGCTCAATTAAGGAAATCCATACAGACCCTCACCTAACTGCGGGGTGAACCCCGTGGTGCGGCCTTCCGCCATCGAAGAAGCAAGAGAACGCTATACCGCTCGATCCGTCAACGAAATAATAAATGGCCAAAATCCGGCGGGTAATACTTCAGGAAACGGATCTGAAGTCTCGTCTCTAAGGAGTAAAAGATATCAAATTGTACCTTGCGCTTTTTCTATGTTTTAGAGGAGAGAGAAGGTGGAAGGTAAGACCAAGAGACCCGCCGCCAATTTGGAAACCACGAATGGAGTGAGAATTTGGACCAGAGTTTTCCAAAAATGCAGATCGAGGGGCAGCAGCTGTGTGAGGTTGCCAAATGAAAGAAACAGACCTTTTTTGTTTAAGAGGGTCATTACGGTAAACTAACGTTTGTCGGAAGTGGACCGCAGCTTTAAGCCTCTAAGAGTTGTAATCATTTTTAATTCAAATTAAATAAAAATTTTAACTTTTTTTATAGTTTATTGTTGATATATCATTTTAAAATCTATCAAATTATATACGAATCTTGAAATAAAATATATATTAATTTTTTTAAAATCAAATTAAAAATGATCAAAACTTTAATTTTAATAAATTTATAATCAAATTAAATATCTCAACAAGATGAGTTACGATGAGAATATAGGTTGGTTTAGTCAAATAAAACATAAGCTTAAGAAGTATACTTGAAAACTTGGAGACACTAATTTGATGTTCAAATAATATTCAAATTTGGTGAGTCGAATTAAGCGGCTCGACAATAGGAACCAACAAGCCTAAATTATTCAAATAATAAGTTATTAAAATAATTAAATCCCCAAGAAATCGTCTTTGATAACCATCTGATGAAGTGCTTTGAGATTTTGGCTAAATTTATCAAAATCATCTTCTCATAACTCTATAAATAAAACTTCATTCTCACAATGAGGGGGAAGGAGCATGGGAGAGAGGTGAAAAACTAAGTTGACAAGTTTGAAGTCATCCACAACTCTCAATCATTATACACCTCTAACAATTATCACAGACCACCACTTGTGGCCATTACAAGCCGACCACCATCATATAGTTATTATAATCTGATTTCAATGTTGTCATTGCTTGATTTTTCATACATAATCATGTATTTTTATCTTCTCCATTATCAAAGAAAAGTAGAACTTTGTAAATCAAAATATATAGTTGATTATTTGGACTTGGCAAGTTCCCATGATTTTTTTCCTTTTTTTTGGGATTTTTTAATATAAAAACTCAGGTGTTCCTCATAATCATCTATAATTATCTATGTGTGTACTCGATTTACATACAAGACTAAGATTTAAAGATTTTTACTCTAACGCTATAAATTTTTTTAGAATGCAATAATTGTAAATCTACGTAAACAAGCATAGATTTCATAAATTAAATCTTAAAATAATCTTTCAAATCTTCAGGTATGATCAATTTTGTACCAGAGTACATATTTCCTTAATTTAATCATTTGACTATATAAAATCTTTCAAAATAATCCCTCATATAACTCATGTAAAAAAATTTGATATTAAATTGATCTCAATTTAGTTCATTAACTACATAAAATTTATCCTAATTTAATTTTAAGAAATCATTTTTTAGTTGAAGGAATAAATTAAAAAATAATACTATGAGTAAAATTATTCACATACAAAATGTTGGGATCCATTTTGAGATGTAACTCAACATTTTTTTTATTTAGGTTAATATTTTCAAAAAAAATGATCGCAATATAGCCAATGAGAAATAACCTCTTTTATTTAATAAGTGCTAATTAAGGTCATAATACTTTAAATTTAGTTCAATATTTTTTTAAAATATTATTAAAATCAAGGTTTGAAGTGGCCCAAATTAAAGTTTGTAGGCAAGGTTAACATAGAGTGCATTGGTGTGAGTTTGCTAAAGCTAGAAAAAAAAAGTGTGGTATATTATACCACAACCTATCATAACTTATTATTCTCTGCAACACCACACTCTTAGCTTCATCCATTACATTTCATTTTGCAATCACATTAAGATATAACTTTCACCATTATCCTCATTTTTGTTTAAGATATGCAAGCATAATGCCTACCATCCAACAAAGGTGAAGATGATAAGTCATTTCAAATAAATTTTTCAGGGAAAGACCAATGGAGATCAATAAGTGAGGTAAAATGGCAAACAGAGGATTCTTAATGTTGCACATCCATACTAAATTCTTCTTGAGAGACCTCCAGATAAGGCCTTAATATCCTTGATGAGGAGATGCTTCAATTTGGGTGGTTTCTTCAAAGTTGAGTTTTGAGATATTGTTAGAGAAGCATAGGGGTAGGGGAGCATTGTTTGAGGCTCCACCTTGGTCTCACCCATAAGAACTTTTAGTTTGAATCAAACTCAAATTTGAACTAATTCAAATTCAACCAATTTAACAAAACTTGCTGCTCTAATAAGTAGTTCAAAAGTATAAGATGTTATGCCTCAGTGCAAGTATTTTGTCCTGAAAAGTATTTTGAATAATAATTGTTAAGTAAAATATAAGAATAATTATTTATCTGAAGAGGCACATTATGAGTGATAAAAGATAAAATTTTCTTTTAAAATATTTTTTTCATTTCTGTTAGAAGATATTAAATATTTTTATTTGGTGTATCTATGTTGATGTTAGCCTTTACTCTTTATTAACTATAAAATAAATATGTACATGCACAAACATAATGAGTTGATCCATGAGTCCTTTCTTGCCTTTAAAAAATTTCATCATGGAAGAATAAAGTCATAAATTTTTTTTTGATATTTTTATATATTTTTTTAATTAATTGGAAAAATTATGTAGATAAAAGCTTAATGGTTGTTGTTATTATAATAAAGTTTAATTGGATATGTAAGTTTTGAACTCATAAAATGATTGAAAAAACACACCTAAATAAATTTTGGTGTTAATTTTGAATCAGTTTTTTATAGCATAATGGTTTAATTTAAAGAGTTAAGTTGATTTTAGAAGATAATATATAGTGTCTTTGTTTCTAAACATTAAACGGTAATTCTAGGTAATGTTTCTAAATAGAAAAATATTTCATCTTAGTAAAAATAATTCTTCAACTGAAATATATTGACCTCCATATATATGTCATGAGGGAGTCAAACATGCATGACAAAATTGACAGATATCGAGTGTGTCATCATGAAAAGTAGAGTTGATTTGCCTTGATGATGGTCAAAATCAAGTGAAATATCCTCTATTTATAAAACAAACTACATCAATACATCCAAAATTCTAAAATTGATTAACATATGCCCCTTGCATCATCTAGTGCCTGATAGAAAAGAATAGGTGTTGATGTTGTTTCACGTATATTATAGTCGGGAGGTCTTGTAGTCATCTAAACATCCTTTATTCGTGAAACTAACCATGTTGTTGTTACTGAAATGTCAAAAAAAGACACTAACTGCATTTGACTCAGTCAAGCATAGTATAAATGGTAAGCCATGGATGCGATGTCACATGTTTCAAGTAGAAATCACCTTAATCAACATCAAAATCACTCAAATGATCTCCAATCCTAAAGTGAACAAATGTCATAGCATCAAGAACATTTAAATTATATCAAATAGATACTCATATTACCTAAGATTGTTACACAAAAGATTCATCAAAATTCACACATTTTGAGGAGATAATAAAAAATTGAAATAGACCATAAATGAGAAATTATATAGAATTTTGTCCTCTTATTTAGTTCCTTACTTTACCTAAATAAATTTTATGAGATAATTTTTTTATAAAATCTTATCACGCCACCCAAATTTTAATTGATTTAAAGCTAAAATCTCATCACCCATACTGTGCTCGTGCCTAATGTGAATGGGAGGGATGTCTTTTTTATTAAAAAGTAAAAAAAAAAGACTTCTCCCATTTTTCTTCCATGAGCACAATACATCAACATCAGGAGAAAATATTATGTGCGGAGTCCGGACGTAACTTTACGTCCGGACGCCAATCGCTATGCAACATGTGTCCAATATGAAAATATGAATTTTTTCACTTAACAGTGTTGTAACTTGATGACACCTTAACGACGCCGTTTACGTTACCCCGGGCCCGGCCCAGCCCGGCCCGTTTAAACAACGGGAGAAATGATGTTTGAATGCATGGGAGAAATTTAAAAGGAATATATAAATGGATTTATGGCATAATATTTTTTTTTAGACAAACCGAGCTCACAGAGAGAAACAGAAGATCTCATTTCATTTTTCAGGAAGAATCATGAAGATGGAGAATGAATTTGGAAGTTGTGGCCTTGATGATATTACGACCAATTTATCGGATAATGTATTAAATAAAAATATATCGATAAATTTTCTGAACCGTTTTATATGTACAGTTTTTTTAGGATTTATTAGTGATATTCTTTGAAATTCTTTTATTTAATGTATATTTCCTACACTATTATGAGTTCTTTGCAAGAGGACTTTGCTTATTTTAGGAACTATTTTGCATACGTACTCTCTCTACTCTCATGAGAGTACAGCCCATTTTGTCATTTTTTTCAAATTTTTGACCCTATTTAGATATAATATGTTTAGTATATGGTATTATAAGCTATTTGGAAGCTAATTGGTTGGTTTTCAGTGTTGTTTTGTATGTGTACTCTCTGTACTCTCATGAGAGTACACCCTATTTTCTTATTTTTTCAGCTATTTAACCTAGTTTTGAGTTAATATGTTTACTAGATGCCTTTAAAATAGTTTGGAGGCTGATTGGTTAGTTTTTAGGGCTATTTTGTATGTGTAGTCTCTATACTCTCATGAGGGTACACCATATTTTCTCATTTTTTAAAACTTTTTGGCCTGTTTGGAGAGAATATGTTTAATATATTCTATTATAAGCAATTTGGAAGTTGATTAGTTGGTTTAGAGGCAAATTTACATGTGCACTCTCTGTACTCTCATGAGAGTACATACCATTTTAAAAAAAAAATTCTAGATTTTTTGGCCTGTTCGGAGAGAATATATTTATTAGATGGCATTACAAGTAATTTGGAGGCAGATTTGCATGTGTACTCTCTGTACTCTCTTGAGAATACAGCTTATTTTTTCAATTTTTTTCAGCTATTAAACCTTATTTAGAGAGAATATGTTTAATAGATTCTATTAGAAGCAATTTGGAGGCTGATTGGTTAGTTTTGAAAGCAGATTTGCATGCATACTCTCTGTACTCTAATGAGAGTACACCTTATTTTTTTCAATTTTTTTAGCTGTAGGGCTTGTCATATGTTTACCATAAGCTAATGTAAGATGTTTTGAGATATTTCATATAGAATTTGTTAGTTTTTGGAGCTGTTATGCATGTGTACTCTCTGTACTCTCATGAGAGTACACCTTATTTTTTCAAAATATTTAACTGTGGGGCTTGTAATTTATTTACCATAACCTATTTGAAGATGTGTGGAGAGGTTTCATGAAGAATTTGCTAGTTTTAGGAGATGTTTCGTATGTGTACTCTATGTACTCTCATGAGGGTACACCCCATTATTTTTATTTTTTTTAACTATGGGGCTTGTCATATGTTTAGGATATCCTATTGTAAAATATTTTGAGGTGTTTCATAAAAAATTTGTTGATTTTTAGGGTTATTTTGCATGTATACTCTGTGTACTCTCATGAGGGTACACCCTTATTTTTTTAATTTTTATAATTATCGGGCTTGTCATATGTTTGGTATATCCATTGTAATCTGTTCGGAGATATTTTATGAAGAATTTACTAGTTTTTGAAGCTATTTTTCATGTGTACTCTATGTACTCTCATGAGGGTACATCCTATTTTTCTTAAATTTTTAATTGTGGGGTGTGTCATATTTTTACTATATCACATTATAATCTATTTGCAGATGTTTCAAAAAGAATTTGCTAGTTTTTGGAGCTATTTGTATGTGTACTCTATGTACTCTCATGAGGGTACATCCCATTTTTCTAAAATTTTCAAATGTAGAGTGTGTCATATTTTTACTATATCACATTATAATCTGTTTGGAGATGTTTCATGAAGAAATTGTTGGTTTTTTGAGCTATTTTGCATGTGTACATTCTGTAGTCTCATGAGGGTACACCTCATTTTTCTAAAATTTTCAGTTGTGGGGTGTGTCATATGTTTACTATATCCCACTATAATCAGTTTGGAGATGTTTTATGAATAATTTGCAAGTTTTTGAAGCTGTTTTGCATGTGTACTCTATATACTCTCATAAGAGCACCCCATTTTTCTAAAATTTTCAATTGTGGGGTGTGTCATATTTTTACTATATCCCATTATAATCTATTTGGAGATGTTTCATGAAAAATTTGCTGGTTTTTGGAGCTGTTTGGAATGTGTACTCTATGCACTCTCATGAGAGTATACCCCATTTTTCTAAAAATTTTAATTGTAAGGTGTGTCATGTGTTTATTATATCTCATTGTAATCTGTTTGGAGATGTTTCATGAATAATTTGCTAGTTTTTGAAGCTATTTTGCATGTGTACTCTATGTACTCTCATGAGAGTACGCCATATTTTTATAAAATTTTCAATTATGGGGCGTGTCATATTTTTACTATATCCCATTATAATATGTTTGAAGATGTTTCATGAAGAATTTTCTAGTTTTTAGAGCTATTTTGTATGTGTACTCTGTGTACTTTGTGTACTCTTATGAGGGTACACCCCATTTTTCTAAAATTTTTAGTTGTGGGGTGTGTCATATATTTACTATATCTCATTGTAATCTGTTTGGAGTTGTTTCATGAAAAATTTGCTATTTTTTGGAGCTATTTTGTATGTGTATTTTGTGTACTCTCATGAAGGCACACCCCATTTTTCTTAATTTTTCAATTTTAGGGCATGTCATATTTTTACTATATCCCATTGTAATCTATTTGGAGATGTTTCATGAGAAATTTACTAGTTTTTAGAGCTATTTTGTATGTGTACTCTCATGAGGGTACACCCCATTTTTCTAAAATTTTCAGTTATGGGGCGTGTCATATGTTTACTATATCCCATTATAATCTATTTGGAGATGTTTCATAAAGAATTTACTAGTTTAAGGAGCTATTTTTCATGTGACATATTTGTGTTTGGGCAGGTGAATGAGGTAAATGACTAGTGCAATGATGAAGCTATTATGTCTAATGACCCAAATGTGGGGAAACTCCTTGGCACCACTGTTCATAATGAAAAAGAGACATATGCACTGTACTGTGATTATGCACATTAAATTGGGTTCAGTGTTAGGAAGGATCGTACTAGTTATTGGCCAAACTCCAAGAAATTAAAATCAAAGAATTTTTTATGTGCAAAAGCAGGTCGGAAGAAAGCTGTCAATCTAAACTGCTCAGTCAAATTCTAGAAAACAGATACAAGGAGTGGTTTCTAGTCATGATTCAATTTTCTATTGATTTAGATGGGAATTGGAAGGTTAAAAAATATATAGAAAGTCATAATCATTCATTGGCAAAGCCAGGTGACCTACATCTTCTTAGATCTTAGAGATCATAAGGAGAAAGTTGAAGACAATGAGAGGAAATTAGAGTAACTAATGCATTTAGCTATCTAAGTGAGGAAGTTGGCGACGTGGAGAATATTGAATTCACAAAAAAAGATGCTTTCAATTTCATCCAAAAAGAGAGAAGATTGAGGATTGCGAATGGTGATAGTAATGCATTAATACAACTGTTCAAGAAAAGGCAACAGGATGATGGGATGTTTCCATGGGATGTCCAAGTTGATGAGCTAGATCTCTTGGTTAGTTTTTTTGGAGCAATGACATGTCAAGGATAGAATATGATTATTTTTGGGATGTCATATTTTTGATACAAGCTATCGACTCAATAAATATAATCTTGTCTGTGCTCCTTTTGTTGGAGTGAATCGTCACTGGCAAAATATCTTATTTGGAGTAGCCTTTCTATCAGAAGAGACAATTAAGTCATTCATAAGGCTATTCAGAATATTTCTTCGGTTAATGATTGATAGGAATCCTATAATAATATTCACTGATCAAGATCAGGCAATGGCGAGAGCTATCGAAATTGCATTATCGTATACTCGTCATAGGTTATGCCAATGCCATATTTCAAAGAAAGCTCCTTCGAAGGTACATTGCTTTAATAGTAATAAGATAATACAAAGTCTATTCTATACATGCATGAGCAAGTGTGACTCACAGGAAGAGTTTGAGCAAGCTTGGTCTACCATGCTAGATGAAGGTAGTTTGCATGATCATGCTTGTCTGTCTGAACTTTATAAAATTATATGCAAGTGATCCACCACATTTTGCAAAGACTCATTCTGTATGGGTATCTTGTCATTGCAACATAGTGAGTCCACGAATAATATATATCATGAAATCTCTAAACCAACAAGTTCAATCACAGATTGTTTCTTAGGATTGGAGAAGGTTACGGACATATGACGCCGAAATGAACATGATGAAGATTTCAAGTGCAGTCAGTCAGCAATTGTTCCTATTGTTAAGACCAGTCTAATTCTGAAATAAGCCGCTATGTTTTACACAAGAAAGCTTTATATAATATTTAAGGAAGAATTTTTGCATGGAGTTGGAGGATTAGCAAAAGAATGCCGGATGACAATCCCATGGAGTATTTGGTGAGAAATTTAGAGAATAAACATGCTTCCAAAATATGTCGATTTGGACAAGACTTGCCTAAATGTATCTTGTAGTAAAAAAATTTGAAATGATGGGATTGCTTTTTTTGCATCCGAAGTTCTTAGAAAGATATTGAGTGATTCAATATCTTCTGCGATGGTCAACTAGAGCAAAGAGGGATTTTTAATTTTACAGGAAGTTAAAAGATGTGCAAGGCAATGATGAAAATGAAACTGACATTATTTTCTAGAACCACATCAGTCGATATGCATATCAAATAAGCACCAGAACACAAGGTAATAAGATAGTTGAGGAGTATATACTGGGATCCTTGAAAAAACTGTCTGATAATTTTGACTCTATATTATATGGGAATTCACCTCTAACTGACAAAATAGCTAAGAAGAAGAAGTCAATCGCAACAGATAAAAGAAATGATATTTTAAAGGATCCAGCTAAGCAGCGGCCAAAGGGTGTTTCAAATGCAAGGCTTAAGAGATATTGGGAGAGAACCAAGAAAGCCAAGAGTAATTTTCTATTTGCCTCTGAAGTTATAGTATTTAAATATTACTTTTAAACTTTAAACCATCATTTTTTTTATTGTTATAGAGACCAAAGAACAACTTGAGAGGGGTGGAGAACATGTAGGGTAACCCATTTTAACACCTTTTTCGGTTATGTCAGAGTATTTTTCAGATGTGTGCATAGAAAACCCGTCAATCATGCTCTTACATATCATTAACTAATACAATGTTCTATTCTAGGAATTGAACTCAAGCTCAACAATCAATCAGTCGGCTAAAGGGTACACTAAGCTGATGATGAATATCATTGCAGGGAAATATTTTAATGCATGATATCATTTAGTTGTGTGATCTTCAACTGTTCATACTTTAATATCGATTTGACTGAAAATGTGTCAGTTAGTAGATAGTATGTTGTACTTGGTGACTATTCTTTGTACTTCGACATCTCCTGAATTTGTTTTTAATGTGGTTGTGATATTCTATGGTATAAACCACTGAAAATTTCCATCAACAGATTATGCATTTTATAACCAAAATTTATTGAACATTTTATCTCCAAACATGCGAAACAACCTCCAAACACCTTGTATTTGCATCTTCTACATTTTTTATCTGAAAATAAGGTAGATCATTTGACATAAAAGGGGAAAATGGAGTGTACTCTCTAGAAAGTATAGAGATTACATGCGCTAAACAGCCCCTTAAATCGGCAAAAGAATCTCCAAACAGCTCGCATTTGTATATACTTATAATTTTAGCAAAGCCAAACAACTAAAAAAGGAAAATGGGTGTACTCTGAGAGTAGAGAGCACACATGCTAAAATCCCCAAAATCGAAAAGAACCTCCAAACATATTGCATTTGCATATACTAAATATTTTATCTGCGAATAAGGCAAAATATCTAACAAAAAAAGGGAAAATGTGGTGTATTCTCTGGAGAGTACAGAGAGTACACATGCAAAGGTGCTCCGGAACTCCCTAATTTTAATGAAAAAATTTGTGAAAATGCTAGAAAATAATGCCGAAAAGCAAGTGTATTCTCATGAGAGTACACAGAGTACATGTGCAAAATATCCCCTAAAATCTACCTGGAAGCCAATCAAATTCAAAAGAGAATTTTTCAAATTTTTGTAAAACTTTCAATTAAATTTTAGCTCTCTAAGCAAAATAATAAATAATATTTAATAAATTATTAGAATATATCGGACTGTGGCATTGAGTTTCGGTAAATGGTAGTGTTCTTAAAATGTTTTCCCTTTTTTAAAAAAATTGAAAATAAAATAAAATAAAGCATGATTTTCATCTCTAATCCGAATTAGTATGAGTAAATAGAATTGCTGTTAACACGCACAATCTTTATAAGATATGATTGGAATGATTGTAAGTTTGGATCCGAATTATTTTGGCTAAATGGTACTGCTCTTATCACGCACGTAATTTATAAAGCCCAAAAAAGGTATCCATAATTGCGTTTACATATTTTCATCTTAAAATTGATATTTTATATTTAAAAATTCAATTAATTAGTTTATCTGTACTATATCATTTATTGCTATTTTTACAAACAAAGTATAGTTTCAGAAATATTCAAAATATTGTTAATATAATTTTTTTTAAATATAATTATTTTACCTTCGATCAGTGCTAGATATCATTATTTTATATAGATAATTTATGTAATATTTATTGAAACTTCAAATACATTTCTAGTATCTCAAATTGATTTTATTCCAAATTACAATCAGTGTCAAATAAAATAGAAAATGAGAAAATCTGGAAAATAAATGAGAAAATAATCTGTACTCTCAGGAGAATACACCTACAAAATAGCTCAAAAAAATTAATATTCAGGCTCCAAACAACCTGTAATGGAATCTATTAAACATATTCTCTCCAAACAGGATAAAAAATTTAAAAAAATATATGAAAAATAGTCTGTACTCTCAGGAGAGTATAGAGAGTACACCTGCAAAATATTTCAAAAAAATCTAACAATCAGGCTCCAAACATCTTGTAATGGAATCTATTAAACATATTCTCTTCAAACAGACTAAAAATTCTAGAAGAAAATGAGAAAATGGTATATACTCATGAGAGAGGTACACATGCCAAAAAAAATGCTACCATCCTCCAAATTGCTTCAAATGGTATGTAATAAATATATTTTCTCCAAACAAACTAGAAAAAGTGAAAAAAATGAGAAAATAGTTTGTACTCTCAGGAGAGTACAAAGAGTACACTTGTAAAATAGCTCAAAAAAGTTAATATTTAGGCTCCAAATAACCTGTAATGAAATCTATTAAACATATTCTCTCCAAACAGACTAAAAAATCTAGAAAAAATTGAGAAAATGGTCTATACTCTTAGGAGAATACAGAGAGTACACCTGCAAAATAGCTCAAAAAAGTTAACAATCAGGCTCCAAACATCTTGTCATAGAATCTATTAAATATATTCTCTCCAAAGAGGCCAAAAAATCTGAAAAAAAGAGAAAATAATTTGTACTCTCAAGAGAGTACAAAGAGTACACTGACAAAATAGCTCAAAAAAGCTAACAATCAGGCTCTAAACACCTTGTAATGGAATCTATTAAATATATTCTCTCTAAAGAAGCTAAAAAATTTAGAAAAAAATGTAAAAATAGTCTATACTCTCAGGAGAATACAGAGAGCACACCTGCAAAATAGCTCAAAAAAGCTAACAATCAGGCTCCAAACACCTTGTAATGGAATCTATTAAAGATATTCTCTCCAAACAGGCCAAAAAAATTAGAAAAAAAATGAGAAAATAGTCTGTACTCTCAAGAGAGTACAGAGAGTACACCTACAAAATAACTCAAAAAAGCCAACAATCAGGCTCCAAACACCTTGTAATGGAATCTATTGAGCAAATTCTCTCCAAAGAGGCCAAAAAATCTGGAAAAAAAAATGTGAAAATGGTATGCACTTTCATGAGAGTATAGAAGTACAAATGCAAATCTGGTAAAAAAAAAGCTAACCATCAGCCTCTAAATTGCTTCAAATAATATGTAATAAATATATTTTATCCAAACATACCAATAAAGTGAAAAAAAAAGAAAATAATCTGTACTTTCAGGAGAGTATAGAGAGTACACTTGCAAAGCTGCTCAAAAAAGCTAAAATTCAGGCTCCAAACAGCTTATAATGGAATCTATTAAACATTTTTTTCTCCAAATAGGATAAAAAATTTAGAAGAAAATGAAAAAAATAGTCTATACTCTCATGAGAGTATAGAGAGTACACCTGCAAAACAGCTCAAAAAGCTAACAATCATGCTCCAAATACCTTGTTATGGAATCTATTAAATATATTCTCTCCAAACAGGCCAAAAAATCTAAAAAAAAATGAGAAAATAGTTTGTACTCTCATGGGAATACAAAGAGTACCCCTGCAAAGCAGCTCAAAAAAGCTAAAATTCAGGATCCAAACACCTTGTCATGGAATCTATTAAACATATTCTCTCCAAACAGGCCAAAAAATCTAGTAAAAAAAATGAGAAAATAGTATGTACTCTCATGAGAGTACAGAGAGTACACCTACAAAGCAGCTCAAGAAAGTTAAAATTCAGGCTCTAAACACCTTATCATGGAATCTATTAAATATATTCTCTCCAAACATGCAAATTTGTCTCCAAATTACTTCTAATGGAATCTAATAAACATATTCTCTCCAAACAAGCCAAAAAATTTAGAAAAAAAAATGAGAAAATGATTTGTACTCACATGAGAGTATAGAGGGTACACATGGCAAACTGCTCAAAAAATAGACCCATCAGCTTCTAAATTGTTTCAACTAGTATGTATTAAATATATTTTCTCAAAATAGGCTAAAGAAATTGGATAAAAAGAGAAAATAATATGTACTCTCATAAGAGTACATAGAGTACACATATTAAACTGCTCAAAAAAAGCTACCCATCAGCCTCTAAATTGCTTCAAATAGAGTCTATTAAACATATTCTCTCCAAACAGCCCTAGAAGTCTGGAAAAAAAAATGAGAAAATAGTCTATAGTCTCATGAAAGTACAGAGAGTACACATACAAATCTGCCTCCAAAATCAACCAGACAGCTTCCAGATTGCTTCTAATGGAATCTAATAAACATATTCTCTCCAAATAGGCCAAAAAATTTAGAAACAAATGAGAAAATGATAAGTACTCTCATGAGAGTACAGAGAGTACACATGCAAAACCAAACTAAAAAGTATCGAGTAACCTACAAATTGCTTATAAGGCCGTCTACTAAATATATTATATCCAAACAGATTAAATAGGCTGAAAAAATAGCTAAAAAAAGGGTTTAAAAGCTCTACACATGTTATCTATTAAACATGGCATCTACTAGACATGTTATCTCCAGAAAGGGTTTAAAAGCTGAAAAAATAGCTTCTAATGGCATCCATAAACACACCACACAGATACATTTCTAAAGCAATTGATTTCCAACATATCAAACTTCAATTCAACATTTATCAAATCAGTTTTTTCATACCTAAATAGAAAATAGCGTAAGAGAACTTAGCCCTGAAGCAATTCATCTTCTTTGGCCAATCTTGGTGGTCAGCTTAGTCCACTAGAGGTTTGCACGATCCATGTATTTGCACAAACATCCCATAACACTATTTTCTTGGATTAGATACCTCATCACTCGAATGGCCATTATGTGGGATCGCCTGAAAGAGGCTGCATCTTCGACAAGTAATTTGATCTAAATAGTAAAATATAGTCAATAATTAGGCACAAAATATGCACTTTAGGCAAATCAAAAATGTGAACAATTCTTACAATCTTAGGAAGAATGGCCTTATGAGTTGGGTTTGACAATGAATCATAAAAATACCAAACCCCTTGCATAATATGCCTGAACAGGAGTGTTCAATACTGATTATTTATAACTAGAAGTAAGAGTAACTCAGCCCTTGAAACACTATCTACAATGACATGCTGGATGAACATTTTGCTTTCCTTTTGTAGGTCATATTTAGCATAACTCTGTAATAAGTGAATAAAAAGTTTATAATTAGTGGCTTCTAACTATCTAAATTAGGAATATATTATATTACTCAAAGTTCTGTGGAGTAACTTACCCAGTGTAGGCATGAAACATACAGATAGGGGACATATAACCCAGGATATAGAGAGTACTTCTCGGCTACTAAAATGGCAAAGGCATCGACGTGTGCATCTGACAAATACTGATCTATCAATAACTCATCAATCTAGTCTCGCGCAATGATGATATTCCCAACCACGAATATGTTATCACCCCTGCATGAGAGAAGTATGGGAATGTGAGCCTAATTAAATGAATAGATGATTTTATGTATACAGAAAGAGTTGAATGAAAAATGAATTACTTGTCCTTAAATCGAGAGCACGAAGTGTCAATGAGCTACAAGATTGGTGACATCTCGATGAGAAGTCAACAATATGATGTGCTTGGTCGTAAGGGAAATTAGTGATGAAGAAATTAAAGAACTAGATTCATTATGAATTAAGGCTTAATCGCTAAGATGATGCATACCTCCCGATGCTCCTCAACCATGACAAAGAATCATGGTTCATCCACTGATATTAGAGCATCTTTGTTAACCTACATAAAAATTTAGTGAAATCAGTTACTATTAGGTTAAATTAAAAAGAAAGCAAAGTAATTCCTCTTCTGCTGTCTGCTCATCCTATATGGAGGCTACCACAAAAGTTATTTTGCACTATGACTTTCTATAAGTTTGTGTGAAGGGGGAAGATATAGCTTTCCTCTTCCTCATCTGCCAAGCCTTCACACCATGCTCAATGCTGCCGAGTAAAGGTTGCACAACATCTTCATGTCCAGTGAAAGCCTCCGTAGGAGCTTCCCATGTGGTGGACTCCATAGGGGCATCCCTAGTGGAAGCCTCCACAGGGCTTCCCCAAGTCTCCACAGGAAGCCCCCTGTGGTCCATAGCTCTATGGTAGCCTCCTTTCTATGAGCCTCTATAGCTTGAGATTCTCTTCAGCTTCCATGTGAGCTTCATAAAGACCTTTGCCCAAGAACTCTCTCATTGATGTTAAAGATGATACCTCCCTCTCCTCACCGCAAAGCTTTCTAAATGGGTACTAGGAGGCGTGCTAGACATTGGAAGGGGAGAATATCGAGGAAACATATGGAGATTTAATGTGCACTCTGAACATGGAATGCCGCTATCTGCTCATCACTGCTGGATAGGCATGTGAGTCCTCTTTTGATATATCTTCAAATGAAAGGTAGACCTGTGTTACACCAATAAGAAAATATGATGATTTATAATATAAATAAATACATTATAATATAAATAAAGTGAAATTATTTTGTGTCACTTGGTGTCCTCCCAAACCAGTGAAGGAGTCATCTGCAAACTTTATTTTTGGCCATCGTAACATACGTGGCTTTGTAGAAAGAAAGGCGGCCTTATGATGCCTATGCGCTCTGCCGCCCAAATCTACAATGAATATTTATATAAGTTAACTTCAATCCATCAAATAATACAAATCTGAAGATGTATAACGTACTATCAGAAGAGTGACAAAGCCACTCATGTACCCGGATGCCTTCTGTGTCAGAATATTTGATATAATACCATCAAATTGTGAAACCAGAAAGACCCAAATGGCCTCTGCCTAATTGTACTCAGCAAATTTCTCTATGTCGTCGGCATAGGCAATCAATTCCGATGTCACTCTATAGTTGTGATATATAAAAAAAAGATTTACAAGCAAAAAATGTATGTATAACTGTACAAATTATGCCGCAGTCAATGAGCGATCAAAATTCTCAAGTTTATTCTTAAAATCCACTTAGCTGAACTTAGACAGTGGGGATTTCTGCTATATGACCTTCTCCCTTCTATTTGGCATCCCTATAATTAATGCAACTTCATTGGGGTGAAAGATTGCCACCAAAAAAAAAATGCTTCTTCTCTATATCCTAGCAAGACATGATTGAAGTGATGGCAATTGAGTCTTGCTCAATTTCATGCAGCCTAATAAATTGATGCAAATGAAGCCTCCTTAAAATGTCAATAACTTTATCAGCAAAGCGTGATGAAATATTATCAAACACTGCTCTAATGGTGGTAGGCCTGCATATTGAAGTTATCCTATTCCTAAATATGTAAACTTCAAAATGAAAAGTCAATTAATGAAAACATTATCAGCAGAATGGAGGCCTAGAGAGTACACAAGCAAAACAGCCATTAAAACCAGCAAATTCTTCATTGAATAACTCCAAACATTTTCCAATGAGATATAATAAATATATGACAAGACCCATAGCTTTACTAACTGAAAAAATATGGTGTACTCTCATGGGAAATAGACATAAAACATATTATATCCAAACACAGAGTAATAGCTAAAAAAGTGAGAAAATGGTCTGCACTCTCATGAGAGTACAGAGAGTACACATACAAATCTACCTCCAAAACCAACCAATGAGCCTCCAAATTACTTCTAATGAAATCTAATAAACATATTCTCCCCAAACAGGCCAAAAAATCTGAAAAAAAAATTAAAAAATGGTCTATACTAGTACATAGAGTACACATGTCAAACTGCTCAAAAAATTGATCAATCAGCCTCCAAATTGCTTCTAATGAAATCTATTAAACATATTCTCTCCAAACAGGCCAAAACTTTTGAAACAAAAATGAGAAAATGGTCTATACACTCATGAGAGTACAGAGAGTACACATGCAAATCTGCCTCCAAAACCAACTAATCAGCCTCCAAATTACTTCTAATGGAATATATTAAACATATTCTCTCCAAATAGGCCAAAAAATCTAGAAAAAATGAGAAAATAGTCTGTACTCTCATAAGAGTACAGAGAGTACACATGCAAAATAGCCATAAAAATTAACCAATCAGCCTCCAAACAACTTGTAATGTCATCTAATAAACATATTCTCTCCAAACATGTCAAAACATCTGGAAAAATATGTGAAAATAATTTATACTCTAATGAAAGTATAGAGAGTACACATGGAAATCTACCTCCAAAACTAACCAATTAGCCTCCAAATTGCTTCTAATAGAATCTAATAAACATATTCACTCCAAACAAGCCAAAAAATTTGAAAAAAAAGTGAGAAAATGGTATATACTCTTAAGAGAATACACATGCAAATCAGCCTCCAAAACTAACCAAACAGCCTCCAAATTGCTTGTAATGTCATCTAATAAACATATTCTCTCCAAACAGGCAAGAAAACATAGAAAAAAGTAAAAATAAATAAATTGAACTCTTAAGAGAGTATAGAGAGTACACATACAAATCTGCCTCCAAAACCAACCAATCATCCTCCAAATTGCTTCTAACGGAATCTATTAAACATATTCTCTCCAAATAGGCCAAGAAATCTGAAAAAAAGAGAAAATAGTTTCTACTCTCATGAGAGTACAGAGAGTACACATGCAAATTAGCCTCTAAATTACTTCTAATGGAATATATTAAACATATTCTCTCCAAATAAGGTTTAATAGTTAAAAAAATTAAAAAAATAAGCTGTACTCTCAATAGATTACAGAGAGTACACATGCAAATCAGCCTCCAAAACCAACCAATCATCCTCCAAATTACTTCTAATAGAATCGATTAAACATATTATCTCCAAATAGGGTTTGATAGCTAAAAAAAATAAAAAAAATAAGTTGTACTCTCAAGAGAGCACAGAAAGTACACATGCAAATCTATCTCCAAAACTAACCAATCAGCCTTCAAATTGCTTGTAATGCCATCTAATAAATATATTATCTCTAAACAAGCCAAAAAATCTGGAAAAAAAATATGAAAATGGTCTGTACTCTCATGAGAGTACAAAGAGTACACATGCAAATCTACCTTCAAAATCAACCAATCAGCCTCCAAATTACTTCTAATGAATCTATTAAACATATTCGCTACAAACAGGCCAAAAACTCTGGAAAAAAATATAAAAATAAGTTGTACTCTCAAGAGAATACAGATAGTACACATGCAAATCTGCCACCAAATTACTTCTAATAGAATCTATTAAACATATTCTCTCCAAACAGGCCAAAAAATCTGGAAAAAAAATACGATAATAAGTTGTACTCTCAAGAGAGTACATAGAGTACACATGCAAATCCACCTCCGAAACCAATCAAGCAGCCTCCAAATTGCTTCTAATAGAATCTATTAAATATATTCTCTCCAAATAGGGTATAATAGCTGAAAAAAACTAAAAAAATAAGCTGTACTCTCAAGAGATTACAGAGAGTACACATACAATTCTGCCTCCAAAACCAACCAATCAGCCTCCAAATTACTTCTAATAGAATCTATTAAACATATTCTCTCTAAATAAGCCAAAAAATCTATAAAAAAAGTGAAAATAGTCTATACTCTCAAGAGAGTATAGAGAGTACATATACAAATTTGCCTCCAAAACTAACCAATCAGCCTTCAAATTGCTTCTAATGGAATTTACTAAATATATTGTCTCCAAATAAGATTTAATAGTTGAAAAAAATTGAAAAAATAAGCTATACTCTCAATAGAGTACAGAGAGTACATATGCAAATCTACCTCATAAACGAACCAACCAGCCTTTAAATTGCTTCTAATAAAATCTATTAAACATATTCTCTTCAAATAGGGTTTAATAGCTGAAAAAAACTGAAAAAATAAATTGTACTCTTAAGAGAGTATAGAGAGTACACATGCAAATCTGCCTCTAATACCAATCAATTAGCCTCCAAATTACTTGCAATGCCATCTAATAAATATATTCTCTTCAAACAGGCCAAAAAATCTAGAAAAAAATGTGAAAATGGTATGTACTCTCAAGAGAGTACAGAGAGTAGACATGCAAATCTGTCTCCAAAACCAACCAATCAGCCTCCAAATTATTTGTAATGCAATCTAATAAACATATTCTCTCCAAACATGCCAAACAATTTGGAAAAAAAATGTGGAAATGGTTTATACTAGTACAGAGAGTACACATGTCAAACTGCTCAAAATATTGATCAATCAGCTTCCAAATTACTTCTAATGGAATCTATTAAACATATTCTTTCCAAACAGGCCAAAAATTCTGAAACAAAAATGAGAAAATGGTCTATATACTCATGAGAGTACAGAGAGTACACACACAAACCTGCCTCCAAAACTAACCAATCAGCCTCCAAATTACTTCTGATGGAATCTATTAAACATATTCTCTCCAAACAGGCCAAAAAATCTAGAAACAAATGAGAAAATGGTCTGTACTCTCATAAGAGTACAGAGAGTACACATGCAAAGCAGCCATAAAAATTAACCAATCAACCTCCAAACAACTTGTAATGCCATCTAATAAACATATTCTCTCCGAACAGGCCAAAATATCTGGAAAAATATGTGAAAATGGTATGTACTCTCATGAGAGTACAGAGAGTACACATGCAAATCTGCCTCAAAAACTAACCAATCAGCCTCCAAATTGCTTCTAATAGAATCTATTAAACATATTCTCTCCAAACAGGCCAAAAAATTTAGAAAAAAAAATGTAAAAATAAGCTATACTCTTAAGAGAATATAGAGAGTACACATACAAATCAACCTCAAAATTACTTCTAATGAAATCTATTAAACATATTCTGTCCAAATAGGATTTAATAGCAGAAAAAATTGAAAAAAATAAGATGTACTCTCAAGAGAGTACAGAGAGTACACATACAAATATGCCTTCAAAACTAACCAATCAGCCTCCAAATTATTTTTAATGAAATTTATTAAACATATTCTCTTCAAACAGGCCACAAAATCTAAAAAAAATATGAAAATGGTCTGTACTCTCAAGTGAGTACACATGCAAATCTGCCTCAAAAATCAACCAATCAACCTCCAAATTATTTCTAATAGAATCTATCAAACATATTATCTCTAAATAGGGTTTAATAGCTAAAAAAACTGAAAAAAAATAAGCTGAACTCTCAAGAGAGTACAGAGAGTACACATGCAAATTTGCCTCCAAATTACTTTTAATAAAATTTATTAAACATATTCTCTCTAAATAGGGTTTAATTACTGAAAAAATTAAAAAAATAAGTTGTACTCTTAAGAGAGTACAGAGAGTACACTTGCAAATCTACCTCCAAAACCAACCTATCAGCCTCCAAATTGCTTGTAATGCCATCTAATAAACATATTCTCTCCAAACATGCCAAAAAATCTAAAAAAAAAGTGAAAATGGTATGTACTCTCATGAGAGTACAGAGAGTATACATGCAAATCTGCCTTCAAAATCAACCAATCAGCCTCCAAATTATTTTTAATGGAATCTATTAATCATATTCTCTTCAAATAGGCCAAAAATCTGGAAAAAATGTGAAAATGGTATGTACTCTTAGGAGAGTACAGAAAGTACACATATAAATCTACCTCCAAAACCAACCAATCAGTCTCCAAATTGCTTCTAATAGAATCTATTAAATATATAGAGGTTTAATAGCTCAAAAAAATGAGAAAATAGGGTATACTCTAAAGAGAGTACAGAGAGTACACATGCAAAATAATCCTAAAAACCAACCAATCAGCCTTCAATCTCCTTGTAAAGCCATGTACTGAATATATTATATCCAAACAGGGTCCTAAATCTGAAAAAAATGATAAAATGGGTTGTATTCTCCTGAGAGTACAAAGAGTACAGATGCAAAACTGTAGTAAACAACCATCAAGCAACCTACAAATAAATTATAATGCCATCGACTGAACATATTATATCTAAATAGGCCCCAGAATTCATCAAATCCTTCATGAAATGCACCAAATATCCTACAATGGGATATACTAAACATATGACAAGCCTCACAGTTGAAAATTTTGAAAATAATGGCATGTACCATCATGAGAGTAGAGAGAGTACACATGCAAAATATCTCCAAAAACCAGTAAAATAGTCTCCTTTCATTTAAAGAACTCAAATGTTTTAAATGTTCTCTTATTAAATGGTGAGAATAACAGAGAAAACCCTAAATTCATTAAAGTTCAAGAATATAGGAAGAAATACCTTATGCAATCTCCTATAATACCTCAAATTTTAATGCCTAAGATTTAGCAAATCTCTGAGGGAAAGTTGGACGCACGCCAAGAGAGAGCGGGAGCTAAGCTGAGAAAAAATTTTGCACAAAAAGAAATCCCTAAACTATTCTGTGATAAAGAATCTGGAATGACGCACATAATATTTTCTTCTCTCGCTGTTTAAACGGGACGGGTCGGGCTGGTCCCAGGGTAACGTAAATGGCGTCGTTAAGGTGTCATCAAGTTACATCATTGTTAAGTAAAAAAATTAATATTTTTATATTGGACATGTGTTGCATAGCGATTAGCATCCAGACGTAAAGCTATGTCCGAACTCCGCATGTAATATTTTCTCCAACATCAGGCCCACTATTTCTCCAAGCCCACGTCATAAGTCACTCCACTCTCCTCTTTTGCAAGCCAAGAAATTCATCTTTCTCCCATCCTATCAACTAGAGACCAGTGGCCTTGTGCTCGTCTTCATATCCTATTGCTCCCTCCTCTCACCTGCATTATCTCCTACAAACCATGGCTCACTTGCTTCTTCACATGCACACATGCTGAACTCACCATTGCTTGACTCACTCCTCCTAGTTAGCCTCCCCGTCTCTTTGTTCTATGCATCACAACCGGCAAGCCACTAGCAATCCAATGCCAAAAAAATTAGAAGCCAACCACCCAGTGCTCCTTCTTCTTCTTCTCACACAGTTAGCCCTCCATCCCACAACTCTTGCCTCTCTTGTCTCTTCCACACCCCTAAGCTACACATATGTGCCAATCGAATTCCTCTATTCTATCTCTCGCTTGTTGGAGCCCCTAGCACCCAGGAAAATATCCTTCTTACACTAAGCCGCTTACACTTTAACTATCCAATCTAGTAGCCACACTATCCACTTGTAGTCCTATGTAGTTTCACCTCACACAAAAGCAAACAACTCAAATCGAAGAACTTCTGATTTCATTGCCCCTAAACTTTGCTCATCTTACACGATCTCTCCATAATCCCTTCCCGATCCTACTCCAAGCACCAATCAACTTCCTCTTTCAAACAGTAACCACACAACACACCAAACCAACTTCTCTCCCAACCTAACCCTCTTTCTATTAAACTTAAAATGAATGTTGGACGAAAAATTGAACCTAAGTATAAAAATTCTAAAATCATAAAATGAAGGTTGAATTCACAAAATTTGAACTTAAGTGGCACTTATAGGAGATTTGATCTCTCATAAATGAGCTCAAATGAAACTTATAATATACTTAAAATTTTATTCTTATATGAGAATATAATCAAATAAGACTTATGATAAACACTTCAACAAGACTTATGATAACTTAGAAATTCGACTACAAATGAGAACATAACTTAAATAAGATTCATAAATGACTTGCATAAACTTGATAGCTCTTTTATGAGTAAGAATGTCATTCTTTATTGAATATTTTGATCCATAATTTGAGCTCTGCATGAACTAAATGATCTGCATAAAACATACAAATGAATTCAGTTTATAAGCAAAGGCATCACTTAGTAGCTAGCTTCCAAGCAAAAATGCAATAAAATATCTCATTCATGATTATGAGTAGAATTATTTATTGCATACTTAGCTTGTAGTATATGTTGCATCAAATGAATTAAAGACAACCAAAAGAATCTAAAATAGATTTATGATGAGCTTGTAACCACTCCAGCAAACATGATTGAGATTATGTTGAATCTTCTAAGTTCAATAAGCAAAGAAACAAATGCAAACAATGATACATATTTTTAAATTACAATAAAATGTCCAATGCCATCGAATCTACAACACATACATATAAGAAAATAGAAGGTGATGATAAAAATTTGAAATAATATTTGCACACATTATGAAGTCATCATTCATTTGATTCAAATGCTTTGAAATATATGCAAGCACTTGAATAAAATAAATTCATTGCACATATTTTAAAACGATCTTACATTCTATTCAAATGCTTTAAAACTTATGCAAGCTTTAAAAAAAAATGAGTAAAATACTTATAAGCATTATGAGACAACTCCGTATTTAATATTGTTGAATTAAAATGCATGTGAAAGACTTAAAGAATACAATCTTACACGTGCATCAGGGAAACATTACATATAAACTTAATATCTTGTGATTCACATAAGTAGCCTAAATTATGACACTTATACATGTTATGAGGTAAATTAAAATTTATACTTAATGTTTTGAAAGTCATATAAGTCGCCTTAAAAATGTGCAAGCCTTCTAAACTGTACAATAATTTTTGAAATTATAAATTACCATATGTGCTCCGACCAGTATGCTAAATGATTAACTATATGGTCAGAAAATGTTGCACAAGTTAAAATATAAATCAATCTAAATCTAATTTTACTTTAAGAATTGTCCATATATTAGAATGATTAATAAAAAAATATCTGTTTAAAGTTAAACCTAAATCTATTGATCATGTGTGTTCTTGATTAAGCTGCTCCACATACATTATGGAGTTATAAGTTCCACTTGGGTGGTTTGGTCCTCCTCTTCATAAAGAGTGGAGTAGAGCTGACTTATTACAAAGTTGAACATTTATTTTTAAAGAGAAAATTCCATCCTTATGTTTTCATATGGCCATTAAAGGCCTTAATAAAGACATTTAGTGGAATCGTCCAATCTCATTATTCCACATTGATTGACCAGCATAAGGGGTCATCATCTGTGACACATTTCACGTCTAAAATAAAATTTTCTAATATCAAATATGAAAATATCAATCATATCATAAGTTCTAATTACATATTCGACCCTCTATAATTAGGCATGTAAATTTAACCAGGTTTATATTAATAAATCACCATAATGAAGATCATGTTAATTGAAGATTTTAACCGAATGAGTTATTATTATCAAAATTTCTAAAATATTAATGTTAAATTATTTTGATTTTAAACTCTTAAAATATAAAATCTAGATCTAATCTTATATACTCAAGCTAGACTTAATAAGATCTATCATGTGATAAATCTTCAAGTAAATTTCCAAGTATAATCAATCATATGCCTGATCCTTTGCAAGCTTATAAGTATAGCTTATAATGTCTAAATCACCATAATGACAACCATGTTGATTGAAGAACTTAACCAGAGTGGTTCAATATTGAATCATCTATGAGTCAAACTCTAATCAATTATAAAATATTCAAGAAAGTAAAATTTATTTAAGGTCTATTTAGAACAACTACAGCTATCCAAAAAAATAGTGGTGGAGGTGTTGTAGAAAAATTTGCTGTATAGAAAACTGTGGTGGGGAATACAAATTTTTTTATTTTCAAAGAGTCAAATTACAGCTTTCTAGGTACCACCATAGGAAACCAGATCAGATTGAAAAATACAACTTTCTCAACTCAAATTCTCCAAAATACAAGTAGAACGTAGTGTTCTAAACGGCACTGTGATGTGGTGTGACACCACACCACACTGCCATCACTGTGCCAAACACACCATTAACCTACTTCCATAAACCTAAGCTCATAAAAAAACTAATGCCATATTAAGTATATTACTATATTCACTCAAAGTAGTTTACACTAATAAAGACATGGCTTGAGTCCACTATTTATGTGGTTTGTTCAATAGGCTCCACATATGAAATAATTATGATTAGTGCACTCTGATTGGGTGAATTGGTTAGTAGGCTTCTTTATATTTTGATCATGGTT
This sequence comes from Cymbidium sinense, assembly GCA_021442155.1. Lineage (NCBI taxonomy): Eukaryota > Viridiplantae > Streptophyta > Magnoliopsida > Asparagales > Orchidaceae > Cymbidium > Cymbidium sinense. The sequence continues at coordinate 36,703,470 of CM038230.1, forward strand.
GTAGCCCGTATGTTCCGTAAAGGTTTTCAACCCTGTGAGTTATAAATCATAAGGTCTACTTATCAGAGCACAAAGCCCTCTACCAACTATGGTGGACTTAAAATTATCCCTTTAAATAAATATATCAACCCAAGTCTACAAGATCTTATTAGATAAAACAACATCAAGTTAGGTCGACTACCTTTTATAACTAAGTAGACTAAATATCATAATAACCCGAGACTATGGAACAACAAGATCTTGAGCATACACATCATCATTTCTCCAACCATATGCTTTAAGTTGACAATGTTAAATTTCTTACATTTTTAAACTTTATTTCCTGCTACTACTTACTAAACAATTAGCAACCTAATGATAACCTTAATCAAAAGTTCTCTCCCATTATTGGAAGAGATAAATAATACTTGTGCTTGCACTTATAGGAAACCTAGAACAAGATTTAAAGTTCTCACAAAAGTGGGAGAAATCTCTCAGTAGTGTCTTTTCAAGTGGTGTAAGTAAGACAAGCTCACTCACAAGCCAACTCGGAAGCCAGCTCAAACTCAACTCGCAAACGAGCTCATGAATCGAGCTTATCAAGCTTTGAGCTTGAGTTCATGTTCGAGTTTGTAATTGAGCTCATATATTATATTACTTGACTCGACACATTAGCTTTTCGAGCTACTCGTTAATATTTTTAAGTTAAACTTTGCCCAAAGATCAAACTGATCTGTCCATTACACTATTACTTTTTACATGTAGTTCATGGATCTCGGTGCAACATTCTTTGAAACCTCTCGAGTTGAAAGTCAAAACCTCAGTTTTTTCTTTTTTCAATGTAGCACTCTCCTCTTCTTAAAATAGCTGCCATCACCACTCCTCACTAGCCATCTAATACTCTCCAAACGTGTCCATCTCCTCTCCACCTTTATTTGGACAAACGCTTCCACTCATTATCGATTATGAGATTTTTCTCACATCAACTATAAAAGGTCAATAATGTGATAATGTTTACTTCACATACATTTTTTTTATTCTTTATAGTTCTTTTTGCTATGAGTATTGACTATCATTGTGTAATCTTATGAATTTTATGGAGATTGTTGTTCTCACTTCTTCACATTTTCTTATTGTCATTAGATGTAATTGAAAGTGAAAGCTAATGCATTGCATAAATTTTCTTTTTTAAGAGACATTTTTTATTTTTCTCCTTCATATGGTGCAAATTATGTGATGATCTAAATAATGCTAGATGTTTTATTTATAGTGAATAACAACTAATTGTTACGAGTTTTGTTGTTCAATATCGTTTCTTATAGCACCTATTGAAGATTTTTGATTTATTTTAAAGTTTTATTCAATTAATTTTATGGAGTTTTATTATGAATATTTGATTGTCAGTTTGTTAAGTGTAGGATGGTTGATTGAAACTATCTTTAATGATATTAAAAGTTTAGATGCAATAAGATAGAGTAATAATGAAAATCACTCATTTGACTATGCCATACATGGTAGAGTTTTACTACGAATCATTTAATGCTATTCTAGGCATGGTAGCCATCCTCATTTAGGATGATTAATTTAATTGTGATTTGTTGTTGCCCTTCCTATAAGCATGGTGGCCATCCCCATTCAGATACTATCTCACTACATTAACATTTATTTTGCTTTTTTTTTAAGCTAGGATTGCTGTGAGCTTGTGGTGGAATGGTTAGTGCATATTTGGGGTTAGTATCATCTTCTTTATTGTTGGCCTTCTTATATGGATGGTGGTCATCCACATTAAAATATTACCTCACTATATTAACAACTATTTTGCTTTAATGATTTTGTTCTGTTATTAAACTAGGATGGTTGTGATGATGAGGTTAATTCATATTCAAAATTGGTAGCAATTTCTTTGTTGTTTCCCTTCCAATATGGATGGTTGCCATTCACAATCATATATTACCTTACTACATTAATAACTATTTTATTGAATCAGAGCTCAATAAGCTACCTTTTTTTTATATTTCTAATTTTAGTGTTTGGTGGGAGTTAAATGAAAAATCCAGAATTAGCCTTTCTTTTTTACATGGTAGTCATTGTATTTATGTAATCATGCTCACTTATTTTTCTTAAAAAGTTCATCATACTTTAAATGAAGAATAAAATATTGCTAGTAGAAATGAGGATGAGAATATTGTTGGTAGTTATAATGGTAACAATAATGGATTGAATGAAGATGATAAGAAGAGCAATGTTGAAGGGGGAAATGATGTTGAACTTGAGAATGAAAATCCAATTAAAAGAAAAGAAGAAAAAACATCAAAAGTATGAGAAGAGTTCAGCGAAATCATTTTTTCTGATGGGCAGAGCACTACAAAAGACATGCAATATGATCTACTGGCGTAAAATTCAAGTTGAAAGGCATTTGGAATGTTGTTCACCTAGGATAAATGCATTAAGAAAGTAAAAAAAAAAATCTATTCTTTCAACCAGTTGATGACAAAGATGCAAGTAGTACTCAATCAAGTCATGATAGAGTATGTTAAGAACTTATAAATATGATGACAATAAAGTTAGAGAATTGATTGTGCATTATATATTAATTAATGAAAATTATTCTCAATTTGTTGAGAAGTTTGGATTCAATTTAGTTTTGAAGTCTATTTCATCCTTCTTTCTAAAATATTCAAGGGCGATTGCTCGTAATGTTGTTATGTTTATTTATGAGAAAGAAAACAAAAAAATAAAAATAAAAACATGTTGAAAAAATATTAGGAGATTAAGTTTCATAACATAATTATGAAAATCAAAGAACCAAATAATATCATACATGGTTGTGACTTCACACTATGTTGATTTTACTTGGAGATTACATAAACGTGTCCTTAATTTTCTTCATTTATCTCCTCCATATAGCTTCTAAAATTGTTGACACTTTTTATAATGTCCTTATTGATTAAGGCATTAACAACAAAGTTTTTATAATATCAGTAGACAATGACTATAATAATTATAAGGTAATTAAGTTATTAAGTGATAATTTTAGAGTGAAAAAGAAGTTATTTTTTGGGATAAGTTGTTCATATTTGTTGTTGTGCACATATTGATTTTGATGGTAAAAGATGAAATAAAATCTATTAAATTAGTTTTTGATATGATTTGTGAGACATTTAGCTTTGTTAATTCTTCTGAAAGTATATTGATAAGATTTGTAGATGTAGTCCAATACTTATAATTGTTTATAAGAAAGCTAGTAATGAATTGTTCGAAAATATAACTATTATATGTTGATTTTTACATTACAATTAAGGGAAGCTTTTTTTCTCATATAGTGAGAGAGTTTACGTATATCAATTGGTCCATAAATGAGGAGTTAAATAACATTGAATTGGTTTGTGATGTTCTTGGTTTCTTTAATGAAGCAACAAATATCATTTCAGGGATTGAGTACCCAACTTCTAATTTATTTTTACCTCTAATTTGTATGATAAAAAAGGTGTTAGATGATGGTTCAGTTTCTTTCGACTGTTTTATTAGAGAGATGACTAAAAAATGAAACAAAACTTTAATAAATATTGAGGAAAATGTTGGCTATGGTGTTGTTATGAATTCTATAATAAAATTTGATATGATTGAGTTTGCTTTTCTAAAAATTTATAATGTTGAGGATAGTGTAAGCAACGTTTTCACATATACAAGACATGATATTGAGCTTTATGAAAAATATGCTGATTATTTGAGCTCAAGATTGAAGGTGCAAGTAGTATAGGAAAATGTGCTATAACAAGTCAAGCAATGTTACGAAGAAGTATAATGGATGAAATGATTTTACTACAAATATCACTGAAAAATCTAGTAAAAGGTCTATAAAATTAGAATTTATATAACTGTTTAGATGATGACTTAGAGATTTTCCCCAATGGGTAGAGCTATGACATTATTACATGGTGAAAAAATAATCAAATGAAATATAGGATATTATCAAAAATGTTCGTTGATATATTGTCCATGACAATTAGCAATATTGTTTCCGAGTCAACTTTCAATGCAAGAGAATGAGTTGTTAATACATATGGCTCCAAATTATACGTGGATATTGCAAGCCCTCATTTATAGATCAACTTGGGTTTGTTCTCATTATGGGCTAAAGGGAAAATTCAAGGTACAATCTTGTGTTCTTTATAATTGATAGCAAAACTATGATATCTATTTTTTTCAATAATAAACCCTTTTGTTCTTTAGTTTTACAGGAAGAAGATGAAGATAATGAGATGAGGTTCCCTTACCTATAACCTAAAGGAGATGTTATTATTACACTTCTTTTTTGTTTGTAAATACTTATAACTTAAATAATTAATCTGACTTGATGTTTTAGATATGAAGTCTCTCCTACTATTTAAGGACATAAATATTGAAGTTATAAGCTTCATATATTCATGTGCAAGGAATGTCAACTATTGGAGATACTTTGTTTGATTATCCTTTGAATTTGAACATGAGAAGTGTTATAACTTCTATAGTATGTTTTATGCTTGCTTTAATCTCACTTAGTGAAAAATTGAGTTTAATTATTATTTTAGTACATGTGGTTTAATCTTTATTTTGACTTTATAATTTTAGTGATTTAAGGGATACTTCATACTTCTGACACAAGTATGTTAGTTATATACAAATGCTAAGAAACTTTTGTTGACCTTCTTTACTTTTATTATTATGTTTTACTTCTATCTTATTATGATTATAAACTTATATGTTTGTTAGTTTGTAGTTAAATTTGAAAATAACATTTGTTAGGTATGCTAGCTATATACAAATGCTAATCAAAATTTTCATTTCTTAAATTTGAATTGTTTGTTTTCATCTATATCTTAAATTTGTTATACAGGTTGGAGGATAACTTATTTGCTTTAGTAAGTATTTCAATTAGAAGATGAAAGTATAACTTCACTTATTCATAAACTTGTTTGCTTTGGCAAGAGTTTCAATTTCTTTGTTATCTCAATGATATGTAAGCTCCATACTACAAGAATGTTTGTTTTCATTAATGGACATTTTTGAAATCTACATATTTATAATGCATTTTATTGCTATTAGATGTTAATTTGTGGAGTGTTGTCTTTAACAAAATAGATTTGTTTGCTAAGGATTTTCACTCTGATTTTTTTTTTTTTTTGTGGTGGATATTTTTTAGTATGTAAAAATTGACATTTTTAGTCCTAAAATCAAGCTCAATTCTAGCTTGGAAAATGAGCTTGAGCTTCACAATCAAGCTTGAGCTCACGAGCTCAAGCTTACGAGTTGAGCTTGAGCCTTCATTTTATTTCATGAGTCGAGTTTGAGCTTGTCAATTGAGCTCTAGTTCGAACAACCTAAAAAATAAACGAGCTGAGCTCAATAAACCTATGACTCGAGCTTGACTTATCTATGATTTCATCTTTCTTCTAAAAATTTGATGGCATAATCTAAACTCTCTTCATTGAGAGAACAAACACAACTTTTAGGAGCCCATAAAATAAAACAAAGTATTTTATTTATCTTAATCTTTTAACACTCCTACTAATTCTTCAAACTACTACATATAAAATTAAATGTTAGAATCAGACAGGTGACTAAGCTTATAGAAAGAATATCATCATGCGTTAATGCTTTATCTATATGGAATATCAATTACTAATAAGCTTTAGATAACTATTGATGAAAAATATTAGAGGTCATGTGATATCATGAGATAATTGATATTTGGCTTGATATTTTTTTTTTTAGAAAGTATGAGATCAATGTCAATAAGATAGTTGTCGAACATCAATGGTTGATAGGAGTTTGACATCAGTCATTGGTTTATGTTACAAGACAATTGATAGCAAAACTTATATTAGTCAACAGATTATTAAGCGACTACCAACATTAGTCTATGATTGACATTGGGAGGCATCGAATATAACTAAGAAAATTTGTATATAACTAAGAAAATTTGTAAGTCAAAATTCTCTCCAAATATTCAATTTTTTGGAGGGTGTATGCTAATAATTTCTATCAAAACTCTAAATAATCTATTGGATGGTTTGAAAGGCTCTTTTAATCTTTTTTTTTTTTTTTTGACATTTCAATTGGTAAATGATCTTATAATTGAATGATCCTTGGTTTATCATATAAATTTCTAATATGCTTAAAATTGCTTAACTTTTGCTGATTTGAGCTCTAATAAGATGTTATTGGTATCTTTAAATTCTTCTCTACAAACTACACTATTTAGACCAAAAAAAAAAAAAATTTAAAAATGGAGTTAGAATAATCTTAGAGTCAATTTCTAAAGTTTATTTTTTTCTAAGGGGATATTTGGGATCACTTTTAGTTTTTATTTTTTGTTCCATATTTTTATTTTGTTTTGTTGTTTTTTTTGTTTCAAAATAAAATATATTTGATGATTATTATTATTTTTAAAAACACTCAAAAAAAAATTAAAAGCTATTTTGAGTATTTTTAAAATAATGTTATTTATATAAAAACACATCAAATAAATATATTTTTAAAAATAATATAAAAATAAAAATATAAAACAGAAAAACAAAATTGATCCCAAGCAGCCCCTAAATGTTGTAGTAATTTGATATTTAAAATTTGCATTAAGTATTGTGCTTGATATAATGAATAAATATTGGATGAAATATTGTGTATCATATAATTTATTATTGTAAGCAAAATAATATTTTTTTTTCTCGCATAATTTTGAATACCTACCAATAAAGTAGGAATGTTAAGCGGGTTGGTTGACTATAAACTCATTAGCCTAGCCATCCTTAATGAGTTGATCCTAATGGCTTTAATGGATGATCATTTAAAAATAATAATATACTCACCTTCATCTATCATATTTAAGCCGTTTTATATCCTTTGATTTTTAAGTTAATGAAACTAATATTACTTCTATCATTTATCATATCAAGTGTTGAAAGAATATTTTCTATTAAAAATGATATAACTAATTGACTATGAATCAACATTAGGGATTGAAGATGATATATATTTTAGTTATATTTGATATATCACACATAGAATTTTAAATATATATATATATATATATATATATATATATATATATATATATATATATATATATATATATATATATATATATATATATATATATAATTTATAATTAAATATCTCAATAAGATAAGTTCAACGTCACCAAAATTGGGTGAAGTATGGCCTAAATGAGCTCGAATTAAGCTTAAAGACTACACCTGAAAACTTCGATACACTAATTGAATGATCAAATGACTTCCAAATTTGACGTACATATAGTCGAATTGAGTGGCTCAACGAGACGAATCCAACGAGCCTAAGATCATTTAAATCAAAGGTCATTTGAATAATCAAATTACCAAAATTCTATCTATGATCAAATGAATATATATGAACCGTCCGATGGAGTGTTTTGGGATTTTGATTACAATGACCAAAATACCCTCTCACAATTCTATAAATAGGACCCCATTCTTGTCATGAAGGGGGAGATGAGCTAGAAGCAAATTTGGGAGAAAACTGAGAGAGAGCTAGAAGTAAGAAGTTCGTCATCACCTCTATTGTTGATCATCATTATCATCGACCGCCACCAACAACTGCTACCAACTACCGCAAAGATAGTTGTTGTAATATGATTCTAAAATTTTTATTGTCAGGGCTTTCTCACATACAACCTTGTAATCTCACTATCGAGAAGATTCATACTTTGTACTCTAAAGTTGATATATAGTGAAGCATCTTTACTAGGCTAGGCCCCGTGATTTTTTACCCTCTTCTTGGTATTTTTTCACATAAAAATTTCATAGTTTTTTATTCTCTTTTCAACTATTTGTGTACACGTTAGATTTTCATATAAGGCTAAGACGTGAAGTTTTATTCTACTACTATAAATTTTCTAGCATGCAACAGTTTGACGCCATCTATGGGAAACTGATTTCCATTACTTCATCATGTCAGACAATCAAGTCTCCCAACAAGATCAAAACCACCAACCAAGTGAAACACTCCGTACCTTTGAGAAGCGTGTGAGAAGAATGGAGAAACAACAGGCTCAAATCCTTCAGCATTTAATGGGAGCTAGACATCCGAGAAGGGCACCACAACTTGGTGCAAATCAATGATATCGACAATAGGATAGAGTTAATTTTTTTGGAGAAACTAATGAAGAACCCCTCATGATCATGCAGAAACTTCCTATGAACATCATTCTAATATGAATATTGATGATACTGCTAGTTCAACTCACCATTCTTACGCCGTCTAACCAACCTTCAATCCCCCTGCCTCGTTGTTGGGGTTGAATCGGCCCCATTTTATAGGAACATCATGTGAAGCCATTAGAAATGAGTTGCGGCATCTAGTCTGAGAAGAATTTTCTCAAATAGATGGATAATTCATTCCTCATTGGTGCATTCAAGAATCTTCTCCTTTGCATGATTCAATTCTTCAGTAACCCATCCTGATGGAGTTTAAACTACCTAATATGGAGCCTTACGTTGGGACTTCTGATCCTTATGAGCACATCGATCATTATAGGACTATTATGCACATGCAATAAGCCTCTGATGTTTATTATGTCAAGTTTTTTTGGTTACTCTCAAAGGATAAGCTCGTACGGGTTCTATTCCCTCCCTCAGGGGAGCATTCTCAACATCTCTCATTTGGCCAAACTATTTGTTGAACAATTCATTTTAAATCAACGAACCATTAAAGATCCATCTCACCTTTTTGGAATACATTAAAATGAAGGAGAAACATTGAAAGAGTATTTTTAAAGATTCTCGAGTGGAGCTCAACAAATTCTAGGAGTAGACCCTAAATTATTACAAGGTGTTTTTCTGGGAGGCCTAAGGCCTGGACCTTTCTACTCATCAGTGATAAGGGAAACAGACCTCATATGGAGAGTAGATACACATATTATGGCATATGAGGCCATTAATGCCCATAAGCCCATAAGAAGCAATTCGAACATCCTTCTAAGAAGCGTAAAGGAGATGTAAATGATAGTCTTCACGCATCTCAATAAAAAAGTATGATCGCTGGAAGTCTCAGAACCTGCCTCCTAAGACTGCCAAATCATTGCATGAGCTTCACCCGCAAAAAGAATATGCACCCTTAAATGCCTCTCGCACGAACATTTTAATGGCTATCCAGAATGAAAATAATATCAAATGGCCTAATCCCCTAAGGCCGAACACTAGAAATTACGATCAGTATTATTATTTTCATCGAGGATCAGACATACCACTGAGGCCTGTAGACATCTAAAGGAAGAAATTGAAAGGTTGTTACAGCATGGCTACCTTCAACAGTTTGTTTAAAATCAACAAAGAAATAATAATAATCCTATAAGAGGGAAAAACCAACCCTAGCCAAGACATCAACCAAGACAACCGCAAGAAGATCGACAAATAGTTGGAGAAATTGAAACTATCGCTAACTGACCATAATTTTCTTATTAAGTTCTACTTACTACATCAGATGTGCCTAGAATGAAGAGGCCACGAATTGATCAGTCTATCGTATTTGATGATTCTAACTTCGAAGGGATACAAACTCCACATCAAAATCCCTTAGTTATCAACGCAGGGATTGGAGATCTTTTCTATAATATTAAGAGAGTTTTGGTTGACAATGGCAGCTCAATCGATGTATTATTCTACTCAACATTCTTAAAATTGGGTGTTGTAAAAAAACTCCAACCAACTGTTGGGCCGTTATATGGCTTTGACAATCGAGCGATAAATATAGAAGGAACAATAACACTCCCGGTTCTCTTGGGGAATTCCCTAAACAAGCCACACATTTGATTCAATTTATGATAGTTAAATTAGAATCAACTTATAATGCTATCTTTGGAAGACCCTTTCAATCAATTTTTGGCTTTATCGCTTCCATACCTCATATAAAAATAAAATTTCTAACCTCTAATGTATAGGAGAGGTTTGTGGTAACCAACAGATAACATAAACCTGTTACTTGAGGCAGGCCCAACCACAGCCCTCAATAACATTAAGCATCAAAATTTTGATTTAAGAGATGAAGAAATACTCCAAAGAGCATCACTAGTTGAAGAGTTGATCAGCATCCCTTTATCAGAAGAATATCTCTCAAAAATAGTGCAAGTAGATTCGTTGCTCTTTGAGGATGAAAGAAAGGAGTACATTAATGTTTTGCCCCAAAACCAAGATATTTTTGCCTGGAGTCCAAGAGATATGCCAGGAATTGATCCTAGGGTAATATCTCATTCCCTCAAAATTAACTCAGCATTCAAGCCCATTATTTAGAAGAAAAGAAACTTCACTCCATATCATCTACAAATAATTGAACAAGAAGTTGATAAGCTCTTGGATGCAGAATTCACACGAGAACTACATTATCCTATTTGGTTAGCAAACGTTGTCTTGGTGAAAAAGATTAGTGGAGCATGAAGAATGTGCATTGACTACACCCATTATAATAAAGCTTGCCCAAATGACAGTTTTCCTCTTTCGCGCATAGACCAATTGATCGATGCCACTTCAGGTCATCAATTGCCTAGTTTTATGGATGCTTACTCTAGATATAATCAAATAAAGATAAATCCAGATGATGATGAAGCCACTACTTTTTAGACTGATAAAAGGTTATATTATTATAGAGTAATGCCATTTGGATTGAAAAATATAGGAGCCACGTATCAACGCTTAATGAATAAAGGTTTCAAAACTCTTCTTGGTCATACTATGGAAGTGTATGTGGACGATATATTGGTTAAAAGTATTGAAAGGATAAAACACCTCAATGATCTTGGGCAATGTTTAAAGCTTCTTCGATAGTATAATATATGTTTAAATCCCTCCAAATATGCTTTCAGAGTTATATCTGAAAAAATTTTAGGATTTATGGTTACTCATCGAGGAATCGAGTCTAACCAAGAAATGATTAAGGCTATACAAGATATGGTGCCCCAAAGAGCATAAAGGAGCTGCAACGCTTGAACGAGAGGATGGTGGCCTTATCACGATTCTTGGCCTGAATGGGAGATAAATATTTATCGTTCTTTAGAATACTCAAGAGTGCTCAAAATAATAATTTTCAATAGACTGATGAATGTCAAACTGCATTCGAGCAGCATAAAAAATATTTATCCTCACCATCATTGTTATCAACGCCAATCTCTATTTCGCATCATGCAATAAGCTCAGTATTGGTCTGTGAGGAGGTTGGGGGACAATGACCAATTTATTACCTTAGTAAAATTTTATCTAACGTAGAAGGACGTTATGCTTTAGCAGATAAAACTATTTTAGCATTGGTGTTCTTGGTAAGAAAGCTATGCCCATATCTCTATCAGCATTTATACATAACTTCCACTCAAAACTGTCCTCTAAAAATTAGAAGCTTTTGGCAGATTAGTTAAATGGTCAGTTGAATTAAGAGAATTTGATATTCACTTTTTACCTAGGCCAGATATCAAATCTCAGGTATTAACAGATTTTGTTGTTGAATGCACCATCCCATATTCTATTGAAATAAATTCTTCTCATTCAATATCATAATATTGGACTTTATTTGTTGATGGAGCACCTGAAAACTCTAGTGCTGGAGCAAGAATTCTACTTATTTCTCCTCAACAGGATGTCCTTGAATGTAAACTACATTTAAAGTTTTCAGCTACTAACAATGTTGTAGAATACAAAGCCTTAGTAGCAGGGCTAAAATTGGCTATTGATTTACCCTGTTGTGCCAGCAGCCAACTCTGGCATTCAAAGTCTTATAATTTACACTGATTTGTAACTTGTAGTTTCCCAAATTGAAGTTGATTTCAACACTCATAATCATCTGACACAATACCTTCATATAGTGAAATATCTTCTATCTCGAATAAGTAAATATGAGATCATTCATATTTTGAGAAATCAAAATGCTAGAGCTAATGCTCTTTCAAAGCTTGTTACTTCAACATCTTCTGACATTTATAAGAGAAAGTATGTAGAAGACATTCATTTTCCCAGCATACAAGGACCTTGGGAAATACAGCCCATTGATGAATCAAGGCAAGTTTCTTGGATAGATCTGATATTCACCTTTTTACGTGATGAAGCTCTACCAGAAGATCCAGTTGTCACCATTCGTATTGGATGAGAAGCCATAAACTTTAGCATTATCGATGATGAATTATATAAAATATCATTCATAGGATCATATCTCAAATGTCTTCCACCATTCATAGCAGAGTATGCACTTCGAGAAATCCATTCAGATATTAGTGAAGAACACTTGGGGGGCAGAGCACTTGCCCATAAAATCCTGAGATAAGGGTTTTACTGGCTTACAATAAAAAGTGATTGTGGTGTTTATATTGAGAATGTTGGACACCACGCAAATCTTATGGGATACTTATTTTGAAGAGATCGGGTACGACATTAAGGAATGATGTACTATCTTGAAAGATAGAAATCACCACTCTATAATGGACCTAATCACCTAATAATGACTTCTAAGGCATGATGGGTCTTCAAATATACCAAAGATCTTTCCCCTACTTTACATGAAAAAGTAAAATAGGGTTTATTTTAAGTCAGGTTCGTTAAGTTTCCTATGGAGGAACAAGCCTCCATAGTTAATTACATCTTCAAAAATGGGAATTCCTTAAGAATACTCTCAATTAAAGTAGATAATTAGAATATCTAAAGATTTCAAGGTTAAGACTATCAAAGGATTGCTATTTTAGAAAATCAAATGGGATATATCAAGGAGAAGATTTATTTTAGAATCTAAAGGGAGAAAGTAAGAAATGCTCATGATACTAGGAAGCTTAGTGAGCATTCCAATCTACCATATAATTGGGCTTTATATTTTTGAAATTGAAGAGAGTTAACTATTTGAGTTGACATTTTATTAGATTGCTAGAGCTTATAATTCCACAATATAAGATTATAGAAATGCCTAAGAGGTGAGGATTTATTCTTGTAGCCCACAAAGAGAAATAACAATCTCAGATCCTAAATCTAGGGAGCTTTGGCGAGGGTCGAAGCACGACTTAAATCTAAGAAAAAAATAGGTATGTAGTTTACCTCCACAAGAGAGAATAAATCACCCGTCTGCTGGACTTATTATGGCATAGAGTGGCAGTCAGCTAACTCCTCCTATGCTTTAAATCCATGTAGGCAAGTCTTATGCTTTGCAAGATGGCTAGGTTGTTATTTATTTAGAAAGGAGACTAAGTCCTTAAACTCACTCCATAAGAGACTAAAGTATGAGTGGTATGAATTCATGACTTAATCTAATGTAAATTTTATCAAACTTATTTAATTCTTTTGGACTCTTTATTTTGACACAGGCTATGAGATTTTGTATGCCTAAATGCATGAGAATTTGATTATGGGCCAAATCAAGAGAGAAAGGAGTGTTCTTCCACTAAAGGCTCTCACAGGTTAAGCCTTCATTCTCTGGAAAAGATGGAAGCCCCCTCTTAACAAGAGTGAAATAATATGACATGCATGATATTATACATTCATTCATCTAGCTAAGAGGTTACTAAAAGTTTTATTATCTTGACTTAATTCCCAGGCTTTTATTTGAGGTTATGAGTTGTTAATTGGGGTAGAAAAATTAATTTCATCCTAAGAGACTACCATATCCATGCCACACATTCAAGTATCAATCATAAAAAAACTATGAAAAGTATGCTGTTCTAATGAGCAATCTAAACACAACATCAAATAATTTTATAGACTACCATAAAAGAATAAAAGGCCAAGCGGGGTTCGCCCATACACCAAAAGAAAAAAAAGAGTAGCTCCACGCTTATACAACCCGGATTACAAAAAAAAATATATTATGGGGGTCTTCTTTTCTTCATTTCTTCTTTCTTTTTCTTTTGGTTTGATTTCCTCCAAAATCATGAGAGGGCACCCCAGGAACTAAGCCTCATGGCCACTGCTCATCCTAATCCCCCAAAACACTAATCCTAATTTCTAATGCAAAATTACATCAAAAATAAGAAAAGTAAATCTAACTACACCTATAAAAAAATGTTAGCTAAACACACCAACAATCTAAGTAGTTACATGAATAATTTGGACTTAGCACCCCACACATGGGTAACTAAGCCCACCTATCCTAACGTGAGTTATGCTTAGGGGCTAAGCAACCTGCACAGCAAACGCATTTATATTTTTATTACAGCAGCCCCTTAAGCATAACCCCCTCCAAAAAATATGATTTGGCTAATAACGTCCTAACATCCAGTCTACGAAACATATACCTTAATATCTAGTCTAAAATATTACATCACAAAATAAAACACAACATCATACATACAACGCCCTAACTTAGCACTAGAAGTGGTGACTTAGTATTCTAATGTGTGTGCTTAAGGCTTGTGTGGCAAGACTTTACTAGGCTTTTTTAATTTAAATTTCAATTTGGAATTTGAATTTGTTTAAATTTTACCTTTGGGTGATTTCAATTTAAATGATTAAATGCTTTATTTTTCCTTTTTTTACTTTTATTTAGTTAAATTATTTTAGGTTTTCAAGAATGAACAATAGAATAAATTATATTTGTAGACAGAACTCACCCTATTCTACATCTAACACCTAAAGAATCTAACTAAGATACTTAAGTATCTTAATTAGTCTATTTGAATTTGTGTAATTCATTTGATTTGATTTAGAATTTAGAATTTGAGTTTATTTTAGTATTTGATTGATTGATTTTGGATTAGATGTTTTAGTTTAATTGCATATTGATAATTCAGTATCCTTAATATCTAATGAAGTTTAAGTTTGTTTAAATTCATGTGTTTTTGATTGATTAGTTTTATATTAGATGTTTGGTTTAATTACATCTTGATAATTCAATATCCTTAATATCTAATGAAGTTTAAGTTTATTTAAATTCATGTGTTTTTGATTGATTAATTTTAGATCACATGTTTAATTAAATCTTGATAATTCAATATCCTTTTAAATTAATATCTAATTCTATTCTTTGATTATGGTTATGTGACTTAACTTCATTTTTATTTGATTTGATTATGGTTTATTTATTTGTAGTTTGATCAGATTAGACTAATTGAGATTCTATTTTGGTTTTAATTGAGTTTGATTCTTTGTAATTAGGATTTTATTTTTTTAATCTCATCCATTTGTCATGTTTATCAAAGTTTGGTTTGTATTTTGATTTCATACATTGGATAGTTAATTAGTTTATCTTATTTAAGTAGGTTGAATGAGATTTGATTTGATTACATATTAAATTGATGAGAGCCTTTCTTAATTTAATTTAATTTGATTTAATTTGATTTGATTATTTTATTGGATGGGTTTTTTGGTTCAATGTGATTATGTGATTAGTTTAATTAAGAAGTGTATTTATGTTAATTATAAAGGTTTGTTTACTTTTTAATTTAATTTCATATTTGTTTAGACTAATGATATAATTAATGACTTAATAATTTAGATTTAATTTAGGTTTTGATTAGTATTTAATTACATTTATGTTCGATTAAGCTTAGGTTTGATGTGATTACTTTAATCAACTTAATTAATTTATTTAAGAGGTGCGATTAATTATTAAATTAAATAAATATTTGTTTAATTTTTAATTTGATTTCATATTTATTTAGGTTAATGATGTAATTGATGAGTTAAAGATTTAGTTCAAATTAGAATTTGATTAGCATTTAATTGCATTTTATGTTTGATTAAGCTTAAGTTTAATATGATTAATTTAATTAGTTTATTTAATGTGTGATTAAATTAATTAGTAGATTAATTTAGTGTTTGATTTAAATTAATTTTAATGTGATTTTAAAATTAATTTAATTTTATTAAGATGATGGATTAATTTGTTAAGTTTGCATTAATTAGGTGTTTATTCAATTGGATTATCTTAAGGGTAATTAGTTTAATTAAGGAGTGTGTTTAAGTTAATTATTAAATTAAATTAAGATTTATTTAATTCTTAATGACTTAATAATTTAGGTTTAATTTAGGTTTTGATTAGTATTTAATTGCATTTTGATTATATTTGATTAAGCAGTTTGATTAAGGATAATTAAAATTTTCAATCATTAGATTAATTAAGGGTTTGTTTAATTAGAGATTAATGACTTAATTTCTCACATGTGAGTGATTTGATTTAGTTAAGTGTTTTACTTAAGTTTGATTTGATTGAAGGATTATTGTTATTACCATCATTATTATTAAGTGAATTAATTGTTTATTTAATTTCAATTAAGTTTGATTATTTATGACAAAGTTTTATTTGATTCATTTATTATGTTTGTTTGATTTCATTAACATGTTTGATTTAGTTTTGAAATATTTAATGATTAATTAATTATCTTATACCAAATGGATGTGATTTAATCGTATGTTAATTAAGTTTACTTTAATTTTATTTGGTTTAATTCGATTAGTATTAAATGATTATGTTGAATTGATTTATTAATCAATTTGATTTTTTAGTTTATTTAATGATTAATTAGTTTTAGTTTATTTATACTCATTAAGGAGTATCATATGATTAATATTTCGTGCTTAGGGTAGGTTTAGTTATACTGATTTGACCTATGTTAAAGTTTCCTATATTTGTTTAATTTTAAGTTTGATTTAAGATTTAATCATCTAATTGAGTTTTATTAACTTAATTAAGTTTAATCATATTTAATTTAATTTTCTCTAGGAATGATATTTTTCTGATTTAAGGTTTGATTAATGATTGCTTAAGTGCAATTTCATTTTGATTTTTGAATTGATATTTATATTGTTTTTAATTATATTTTAATTAATTCTTTAATTGATTAAACTCTACTCTTAAGTATTTGTTCGGGGTTTATTAGGATTCAGAAGATCATATTATTTTCTTAAGAGTCATAGATGTCAATTGAAGTGATTTAAGCCATTTTTGAAGATTTTTGTAAATTTCTGAATTTGTATTTGATTTATTTTATTAAAATGGACAATCTAAACTTCAAAATTTAATTTCTCCCAATCCATAGGTCATTTTCATATATATATATATATATATATATATATATATATATATATATATATATATATATATATATATATATATATATATATATATATATATATATATATATATATATATATATATATATATATAATTAATGAAATTTTATTTTCACTAAAACATAAATTAAGCTCAAAATATTTAGTAAAATTTGAGGATTTTGGGTTTGTTAGATTCCTCTCGGAAAGACAAATCCAACGAGCACTTGTTTATAATTTTTGGTTAAGTATTTTAGTTTCTACGAAGTTTCAGGTAATTTAAATTAATTTTTTTTAAATAAAAAGAAAATATGAGTGGCCACTGGTGGGAAGACCAACCCATGGAGAGCGACTCGCATGCACCTGACCGTCTCACAAATTGGAGATTCTAGATTAGATAGCGAGATCCAAAGGCCAGGATCGCACGATCGACGCGCAATCTAAGCCGTCCGATTGTGCGAACCGCATGATCGGACGGTCCAGATCGCATCAGGTGATCCAAAGGCGATCGCGATCCATCGGCGTTGCCCGATCGGCGAGATCGAACGATACCGTGAGCTCCGCCATGAACGTGATGCTTTTTTTAAAGGGAAAAATGAGATTTCTAAGTGAGAACTTGTCCAAATAGACCCATTTTCTTGTCGATTCGCACCGAAAAAAATTATATTTTCTAATTGGGATGATTTAACATAAAAATGCGGGATTATGTGAGGGAAATTTCTAAAATCTTAAGAAAATTGAAACAAAATACGAGAAATCCTAAGACCGGCTAAAGTTTGGCAAAATTTACCTCGCCGAGGATGGTTTTCGATGGCGGTGAAGATCTGAGCAAACTCTTAGGTATGTGAGGAAACTTTGGAATGATCTTTAATCCTTACCTCCCTTCGGATCATTGTCTTCTCTGATGTCTACCGCCGCCTTGCTGGAAAAGCAACTATTTGTGTTTTGAGCTCAAAATGGCTCAAAGAGACGGGGGATGGGTTCTTTTTTGCTTTGGGGAGCTTTTGAGGGCTGAATGATGGTGGGAGCAAGAGATCTAAAGCTTCATTTACCCTCCTTTTATAATGATCGAAAATCCATTCTTTTTTGAATTTTTTGGCTCCAAATTGATTGTCATCTTGCTTGGGGTGGTTGGGATGGTTGATGGGTTGATTGAGGACTTTGGATTTTTGCTCCAAAGTTCTCTCTTGCTATCATATGATCATCTCAATTAAATGCAAATATTGGGGAGGAGTTAAGTGCATGTGATGGGGGAGAATTAAATGAGGTTGGGTGGAATCCTATGTGGGGGAAGATCCATGAGGGGTTTAATTGAGTTGGGTTGATTTTAGGCTGACCCCAAATGGGCTTGGGTCGGGTTTGATCAGGCCTCAATGGGTATTGGCTTGGTTTCAAGGGATTTGACCCAATTTGAGTCATATGGGTCATATTGGGTCAGGTTGACCAATTTGACCAAAATTGGACAAATTAGCTTGGGTTATTGGTTAATTCATGTTCAATTGGCTAATTGAAGATGAATTCTTTAGTTTGAATTAATTTGGATTTAATTTGGATTTAGGCCAATTGACCCTTTAGGCCAATTTGGGCTAGGTTGGGTCAAGTTGACCAATTGGGCTCGATTGATCAAATTGGGTTTAATTATGGCTTTGGTCAAGTTCAATAATAAATTTGGATTGAACTTGAACCATTAGTTGCATTCAACTTAGGTTAGATCATGATTTGATATGATTTGGTCCTTTAGGCCAATTTGGGTAAATTTGGATCAAATGGTTAATTGGGCTTGGTTTGGCTCAATTGATTGCAATTGATCATCCTAGGGTGATCAACAGTCATTGTGGAAGGTTTTGGTCAGCTTGGTTCAATCCAATTTGGGTTGGATTGAAAGTTGGCTCAAATGGGTCCTTTAGGTCACTTTAGGTCAAGTGGATCTAAGTAGGTCAATTGGTTTGGTTTTAGCTTGATTCGAGTTTAGTTGAACTTATATATGAGCCCTAGATTAGAATATAAATTCTACGACAATCAATTTGGAGTCTAAGAGATTTTGACTCATTTGAAATTTTTAAGTCAAAAGGGTTAGGTTGGGTTTGACTTGGGTTGGTTTTGATTTGATTTGATGATTGTAGATTTCATTTATATTTGGGTAGATAATTGAATGAATGATTGATTCAAGAGAAAATTCATTAGTTTTAACTTGATATGGATAGAACTTGGCTAAGTCTAAAGAATTGGCTTAAAGGGTTTAGATTGAGTTTGGATTTGATTTTTGATATAATTTTGGTTATTTGAATTTGGATTCCATTTATATTTGTGAATATAAATGAAAGAATAATTGATTTATAAAGAGATCAATTGAGTTTAATTTGATCTAAGGGAGTTTTAGTTAAGCTTATGAATGTGGTTTATATGGCTTAAGAATGGTCTTAGGATTTGAATTTGACTTTGGGTTTCAATCATTTGAAATCAAATTTAGAAACTAAATTTGGAATTTGAATTTAAATTTGAATTTGGGTTGAGAATTGAATCTGGGTTTAATTTGAGAAAGTGTATCTAGATTGGGTTTAAGCTATAGGATATGTAATTTCCTTGAGCCCTAAGACATAGTCTAATCTTATGATTAACACTTCTAAGTGTCTAGGCTTAGGTTAAGTGTTCACATAATCACTAGAAGTGTCTTGTAACTAATAAGTTCTTAGTGTCTAGAAGAGTCCTAAGTCTGAGAAGAGGAGGTTAAGAGCTCACTCTAAAAGTGAGGTCAACAAAAGGACCCCCAATAGGTGTGGTGTAATTGACAAGGCACATCGGTCGTATTGGTGTTGACCGAAATGATCAACAACATCCAGAAGATTGCAACAAATAATGGAAGTGATCTATACCTAGACCCGAAAGATAGATAGAATCACAATCTTAGTGCAATGCAGCTCTCTTTATGCCAAGGGCATAAGAGGGAAAGAAAGAATCAGTTGGGGATTGAGTACATGAACCTTCCTCTAAGAAAATAGGTTTAAGCTATTCGCTGGGGATATAGATCTGAGTTTGATCATGAGTATGATTTGTTTGGGTGTGTATCCGTTGGGGATTAAGCACATGAACCTTTCACTTGGGAAATAGGTTCAAGCTATCCACTGGGGATAAAAATTTGATTGGATTTCCTTTGATTTATTTGATTAGACTCCACTAGGAAGGTTGGTTTAATTTGTTATGGCTCCATTAGGGAGAAGGGTTCTAGATTGAGGGCATATCCGCTAGGGGTGTACACTTAATTAAATTTGTTTGATTTAGATCTAAGCTCCACTAGGGAGGCTAATTTGATTTACGCCTCACAGGGGAGAAATTTGGTTCATTTGATATGTTTAATTTGACTCCACTAAGGAGGTTGGTTTTGAATTTATCTTATTACGGAACCTGTTAGTGTGTGATAGAGCACACTAAGAAGGAGCCACGAAGGCTTTAGCCTGTCTTAGATTTATAAGTCCAAAGGGGTAGTTTACCTGCCATAAGGTGGGACTATCCAACCTAAAGGGTTGCCTTTCGGTGTGCAATGACTGTAATAGGAAGAAGGCATAATAGACTTACGTCTTCCAAAGTAGGGATCAGCTGTTGGGGTGATCTGTCGATGGTGCAACAAATCTACAAGGAGACTATCGAGTGAGTGTGGGTCTTACCTCAAGAGTACCGATGATTAATTTAATTTATATTGATTTGATTGGAATTGATTTAATTTAATTTAGTGTTTTATATTGCGGACCTGTTGGCATGCGATGGACCCACTTAGAAGGGGCTATGTCGACCTTGACCTATCTCAGATTTACAATTCCAAAGGGGTAGTCTACCAGCCATAAGGTAGAACTATCCAGCTTAAGGGTTGTCTTTTGGTGTGCAATGACTGTACTAGAAAGAAAGCATAGTAGACTTACATCTTCCAAAGTAGGGATCAGCCGCTGGGGTGACCTATCGATGGCACAACAGATCAATCCTGACCTAAGGCGACTACTGAGTGAGCGCCACTGGGGGTGTTATCTCAACTCAAGAGTAATCCTGATGATTAATTTGATTTGATTTGATTTAATTTAATTCGGTGTGTTATATTATGAACCCTGTTGGTGTGCGATGGATCCATTGAGAAGGAGCTATGTCCTTGACCACCCTCGCACAAGTCCAAAGTGGTCTACCATATAAAGTGTAGAACTATCTCCTAAGGGTTACCTTTGGTGTGTAATGACCGCACTAGAAGAAAGCGTAGTTGACTTACATCTTCTAAAGTAGGATACTGCAGTGATCTATCGATGGTAGATCAATCGACATAGGTGACCGAGTGAGCACCGCTTCTTACCTCAAATCAAGAGTATGATTAATGATTTATATTTATTTGATTGGAAATTTAATTTGGTGTTTTATGTTGGGACCCTATTGGCGAGCATAACGAGAAGGGGCTGTAAGCCTCTTTTTAATTTAAATCTAAAGGGTTGTCTACCACCAAAATGGGACTATCCGCCCAAGGGTTTCCTTTCTGTGCAACGATCGTCGAAGAAAGCATAGCAGACTTATATCTTCTAAAGTAGGGATCAATCGTTGGGGTGATCTGTCGATGGCATAATAGATCAATCCCTACCTAGGATGACTACTGAGTGAGCATCGATGGGGATCTTACCTCAACTTAAGAGTAGTCCTGATGATTAATTTGATTTATATTGATTTGATTAGAATTGATTTAATTTAATTTGGTGTTTTATGTTGTGGACCTTGTTGGCGTGCAATGGACCCACTGAGAAGGAGCTATGTCGGCCTTGACCTATCTTAGATTTACAAATCTAAAGGGGTAGTCTACCAGCCACAAAGTAGGACTATCTGACCTAAGGGTTTCCTTTTGGTGTGCAACGGCTATACTAAAAAGAAAGTGTAGTAGACTAACATCTTCTAAAGTAGGGATCCTAGTGATCTCGCTTGGACAAATGATCAATCCCAACCTTGGGGACTATTTGAGCAATGCCACCGTGGAACTCATATTGATTCAAGAATAATCGAATTTAATTTAATTTTAGATGGACTACCTCAGCGATGGATCTACTAAGAATGAGCTAATATTAGCCAAGACCTGCCTTTAAATTTATAAATCCAAAGCGGATTCCACGGGTGAGTCACTATCAATATAGCAAATATCAACCAACCTAAAGTGCACGTCGGTTTGTGACAATCAGTCTAGAAAGAAGGCATGTAGGCTTACATCTCTCTAAAGTGGAACTGATCACTGGAATAGTCTGTCTTCGGCTCGATAAGGGTCATCCGACCTAGGGCAACTACTAAATGAGGATTCTTGTGTAAGGACAAGACCCAAGCTTAAAGTAGTCAAGAGGAAAGGAGCCAATGGGGTACTTATCCTAAATCTTGAATATACTTGACCTAGTCAATGCATATTGGCTAGTTCAAGAAGAAAGCATCTTGGCTTACATCCTCTTAAACAAAGTCAACATAAGGTATTTGGCAAGTAGATACCTACCAACAAGGCCATCGATTTGCAATAGTCATCAAGAAGAAGGGGACTCACATCTCGCTAGACAAGTAAAACATTGGGGTGACACACCAGAATGTAAATATGTCACTCACCTAGAGCAAATGAGAGTGAGTGCCATGTGAGCTTGCTCCACAAAATAGCGAGATAAAAGATATATGTTTGTTTGTGTTGTGAAAGAAGGAATAGGATGTTGCTTGGGTTCTCTTACACCTTTCCTAATAGCACTAGAGGATCATTTTGTAATTTATGTTTGTGTTGTGGAGAGATAGGATGCCTTTTGGGTTCTCTTAAACCTACCCTAGATACATTGTAGCAGATTCGCAAGCAAAAGATATTTCTAACATAGAAGAAATGAAATTTGAAATGAAAAGAAGTTTTATTGATAATTATTTTCAAACAAGATTTATGGATAATATTTCTTTAGGTAGATCCTATTGATTGGAAGCATCAGGTGCTCTCCTTTACAATTTAAGAGTTGATAAGACCCTTCTTGGTAAGCCTTCTCTATAGCATAAGGGCCTTCCCAAGTGGGTTCAAACTTGCCTCCTATCTTTCGACGGGCAACAATTGGCCTCTTTAGAACTAAAACAAGCTCTCATACTTGAAAAGCTCTAGGACAAACCAACTTGTTATGAGCTTGAATCATCTTGGCTTTGTATAACTTGAGGTTTTGGCATGCCCGTAGGCGTCTCTCCTCCAAACCTTCGAGCTCTTCCAACTGCAACTTGACGTTCAGTTCCATTATGATTTTTCTACCCACGGTGATCTTTAGTGATAGGCGTTGGACTTCGAATGGTAGAATGGCTTCGGATCCATACACTAAGGAGAAAGGGGTAAATTAAGTGGAGTTCTGTATGTGGTACAGTAAGCCCATAAGGCTTCAACCAACTATTCATGCCATCATCATTTATTGTCATCTAGTGTCTTCTTTAGTATTTGAATGAGGGTTTTGTTGAAGGCTTCTGCTAACCCATTTGCCCTTAGGTAGTAGATGGTAGAAATCTCCAATCTATGTTGTGTCTCCGAGCAAAGCTGTTGATTTTAGTGCTATTGAATGCAATACCATTATCAGATATAATTCATCGAGGCACCCTGAACCTATATACGATATGATTCTTAAAAAACTAGAGCACATGTTGAGCTGTGACCTCTCTAAGTGGGATTGCCTCTACCCACTTGGAAAAGTAGTTAGTAGTAGCTAGAATGAATCGATGACCTTTGGAAGAAGGAGGATCGATCGAACCCACAATGTCAGTACCCTAACACTCAAATGGCCATGAGGCCAATATAGGATGTAGAATGAGGGTGGTTGATGTAGGACTACACCGAGTACCTGACATTGGTGGCATCTCCTAGCTACATCCATGCAGTCTGTGATCATTGAAGGCCAGTAGTATCCTAGTCTCTTGATCTTGGCTTTCATCTATGGACTAGATTGTGTGCTCCATAAACTGAGTGTACCTTCCATGATCCTATGAGCTTTGTGTTTATCAAACAATGTAACCATATATGATCAAGGATTAGCACAGCAAGAGTATAGGAAAGGGCTCTCTACTTCACCTGGTGTGCCAATGATTTTTCTTTAGATAGTTTGCCTACATTTAAATAATCTATGAATCGTTGCTTCCAATCTGACTCCTCATCCTTTTTTGCAATGGCAACCTCCCCTTCAAAAGAGAATCTCTCAATGAGTTCAGCATCAATAAGGGATAAGACTTATCTATTTTGGACCCTTATTAGAATGGACTCATCTTCTGGACATGCCAACTCTTTGCAGCTAATCGTCTGCTACTACATTCTCCTCGAGAATCTAGATGGTAACCTCTGGATTTTGGGCCAATAATTCTATAGTATACTTATGGTAATCATGGAGCTTAGGTTTTAGAACTTTGTAAGACCCAACAATTTAGTTGATGACTAACTAAGAATCCCTAAAGATATTGATACTCTGGATGCATAATGTAATGACTAACTCTAGACCGGCAATCAGAGCTTCATATTCAGCTTTATTGTTGGTGCATGGATTAGACAGATGATATGAGAATCTCATCACATCGTAGTCCGGAGTCAGGAGAACTATTCCTACCCCTGCCTTCCCTGGGATAGTAAATTATAATTCTTCTCCTCTTTAAGAGGAAGCTGCATCATCAAAGTACATCTCCCAGTGGCACGCATTAGTACCCCTAAGTTCATGATTTGTTCATCGGGGAGATCATTGTTAAGCGGAGAGTCAACATGGAGTGGATGCTCTACTAAGAAATTTGCAAGTGTTTGTCCTTTTATCGCACTGAGGGGTATGAATATTATGTCAAATTGAGACAGAATCATGGACCAACGTGCCAACCATCCAGATAAGGTCGGTCGTGTCATGAGATATTGCAATGGATTGACTCTAGAGATCAAGTTCACCTTATAAGAAAGCATGTAGTGATGTAGCTTTTGGGATGCAAAGATTAAAGCTAGATAGAGCTTTTTAATAGGTGGATAGTTTGCCTCAGCAGGGATTAGACGATGACTTAGATAATAAAGAGCATTCTCCTTCCCTTCGTCATTAGTTTGAGCTAACAAAATTCCAAGGGAGTCATCTAATGCAGCAGTATATAATATGAGCACTGGGATAGGGCTAGGGCGATTGATATTGCTTGATGTCTTTGAAAGCATCCGGCACTTATCATCCCATTTGAACTTGCATCCTTTTGATAAGTGTTGAGAATGGTTGACATCTTCTGATAAGTTGGAAATGAAGCATCTTAGATATGCCAACCGCCTTGGAATGACTTATGTGTTAGCTTTTTAGGGGTGGCATTTCTAATATCACTTTGATCTTTTGATGATTTCAATTCCTGTGTTGGACAATAAACCAAGGAATTTTCTTGAAGCTACTCAATGCACACTTGAGGTTCATTTTGAGGTTGTATTATCTTAACCATTCAAAACTACTCTCAAGTCAAAGAGATGGTCTTCCTTTTCTTTGCTTTTGACAATGAGATCATCCGTAGCATTCAACTTGATGATGAATGAGTTCATCGAAGATTTGAGTCATACCAGGGTATGTGCGCATTTTAAGGCAAAAAAGGCATGACCTTATAATAATATTCGAGGGTTCAAAGGTAGTGTTTCTTTCATCCTCTAGGGCCATCTTAATTTGGTTATAGCCAGATGACCCATCCATAAAGAGAATATTGCATGAGATGAGGATGTCCACCATTAATTTGGTATTGGGAAAATTCATCCTTAGGACATGCCTTATTTAGATCCCTAAAATCAATGCATATGCAATTTGGCCATTCTTTTCTTAACATGAATGCCAACCGGTAGATATTTTTCTTCCTAATAAAGCGCATCGATCAATTTCTTGATTTTAAGTGACCTATTCAATGTCTAATCGCATGCGTCTAGGAGCCTACTTGATAGGGTTAGCATTAGGTTCTATTGCTAGTTTATGGACTGCTATGTCAGGAGATAGGCCAAGCATCTTTTCATAACTCCATGCAAAGTAATCCTTAAACTCAGTCAATAGCTTCACTAAATTATTGGTTTCTTTTTCATTCAATAGAGAACCGATGTATGTTGGGCGTGGATCTTCTTAGTTCTAGTTGAATTTCTTTGAGCTCTTGATAGATGATCTCCTCTTCAAACTCAAGGTGCATCCCTGACTTCAAAGTCATTTGGATCATCTGAAATTTTTAAGCACACCTTCTCATATGAGTTAACATGATTTGAAAAGAACTTATTAGATTCTAAATGGTTAGTGATGACTAAGCGGTAATCGTCATCATCAACTAGACCTACTGTACCAAATCCTAATCCCGGTATTGATTATGAATGTTTGCATTTATTGTCCCATAACCTTTCAAAGTAATCGAATTGTTTAGACCAAATCATGTGGAATTAATCTTTCTTTGCTAAATTAAGAACACAAGCAGTACCAATCAAAAGGTAATTCTATTAAATCTTATGAATCATCCTCAAGTTCTACATCAACTTCTTGACTTGAGGATGATGCTCCAAGAAAGAACTTCTACACCTTTACATTTGTGGAAGACTTAGGGGCTTCCTTAACTACCAAACCCTCAACTTTTTGTGAGGAAAGTGGGGTTAGAGCTAAAGTTTCTAACTGATGCTTCACTGTTTCACATATAGACTTGGATACACTTATGCTTTGCTTAGGAGCCTGGTCTTCATCACTATCTAGCTCAACTGCCACTTGCATGGGGATCTATTGTCTAAAAGTGCTAGCTAGCATACTAATCATATATGACTCATCCTCTGAACTAGATTCTAGTCTATATAGATAGTAGGTGTAGTCCTGGTAGCTGGGACATAACTCCTATTGGGTAACCAATAAGGAGGTTTTTCGTCCCTAGGCAAGTCTCTGGATCTGTCTCTTCCTCTGCCTGGTGGAGGTCGAGTCATCCTACCTATATGCTTGAATGGAGTAACGAACTGTGGGTGGAATCTAATGTCAGGCTCTACTTTCTGCTCCAAGTCTATTTCTTGCTCCCTTTTATTTTCTTTCTCATTTTCTTTTTTCTTTTTTTTTTCTTTTTCTTTTTCTTTTTCCTTTTCTTTTTCTTTTATTTTTGAACTTTTGCCAAGTTTATGAGAATAGACTTGTTGATTTTGAGGGAGATAGTAGGTTGCATCCTCATATATTCTGATCTCATAAATTGTGAATGGCTTAAGATCTCCTTTGATGCAGTATTCAATTCCACCCCTCATGAACTTCATGATGTGAGAGGATGGAACCACGATTCTCATGTATCCACGCCTCCCAAGTAAAGCATTGAAAGATGTATCCTATCATAATATTCAATGATGCACCTAGTCGATAAGAACTGGATATCGATCTTCTAATATCCATGTAATGTAAAGAGGGTGGTTGTGCTTGGTCATTCTAGCAAGTCTTCATCATCAAAACTCCTAGAGTGTTCTAACTATGAGCCTCCTCCTCAGTCTGCATATCTGGATCAAGAAGAGCCTTGATTAGAGATTTCCTCATCTCTTTGGATAAGATAAGGGCATCATATATGCTTAACTTAGCTGGTCACTTTTTAAGATGTGTTAGGATATTGTAGTCAACCTTAGCTTGATCCTTCATAAGCATATCCATGGGCGGAGAATCCTGTGGATATGCTATCTGTTCTTTAGAACCAATGATTTGTTTACCCTTATCCTGAGGTGCCACCCTAGGAGGTAGAACTTTGCCACTGTGAAGGTTAACTTCAATGACCTCTTGGAATGATGAATTTGTAAGAAGTTCTACCTTCTCATCAAGTGTACCTACCACTTCTCCTATAGGATCATCAGAGTGGGATGACTCCAAATCAATCTTTAATCTTAAGAGGTGAACTCGTCTAATTTAGAAATGGAAAATTCATTTCTAAATCAAAAGAAGAATGATCGGAATTAGAGTTATCATTATTATTTTGTAGACTTGGAGAGTTTTCGAGAGGAATAAAATCTAGTATCAAGTGGACAAGATAAGTGAAGCTTTCTTTATTGATTTCTTCTTAGATGGAGGTACATGATAGAAATCTAATAAAGTAAGCGAGGTAAGGGCTATAGTTTCCTTGTCCGCTGATACAATGCTTCTATTGGCAAAAGAGGAGTTAGTGGAGGAAGAAGTAATAGCTACAATGGTGGATGGAGTGCTAAACTTGGATATTGGATATGTTATCCCTGCAAGTAAGTAGGCTCTATGACACCTTCAAGTTATCTTTGGCAACTTGCAAACCTTCCTTGGTGTTGGAGGTTTCAGTTGCTTCAGGCACCTATAAAGAAAGCTTCTTGATCTTGGAGACCACTTTTTTAGAGGTTCGGGATAAGGCAATATCCTAACCTTCTTTTGTCTTAAGAGGATCATAGTATCCCCAAGAATTACTCTGATAGAACTAGAGGGTTGTGCTATCAAGTATTCCTTGGGGATAATAATAGCTCCTAACTTGTAGTTGCCCTCAAGCCAGTCCTTAAAGGTGGCATAATCCTCTAAGACATGACTAACCATGCGATGGTAGGGGCAATAGTTAGGATTATTACTCTTGCCCAGATCTTCCAGCCTCCTGGGCTCCAGTAATTGAAAGTCAGGTTTCTTTAAGAGATTCTTAAAGATCTTCCTAATTACGTCCCTCTTGAATGAATATGGCTTATTCAATCTATCGGCAAGAGTAAGTAGGTAATAGCTACTATGGATATGAGTACAGAGTATATTATGGAGAGCGGCGATGACGTATGGTGGTCTTATGTGGGCCGAGGTGGTGGTAGAGGAGGTGGCAATGGAGGCTACTGTGCATGAGGTCTCTCATATTGAGCTCTGCCTGGCTGCTTCCTTTTGTCTACTAACACTACTACCCCTGGCTTCTTTTTGAATGCTTTCTGCAGCTTGGGCTTGAACGATTGATCTTGAAAAAATAAATGTTTGGCTTCCCCTTGTAAACTAGCTGCCTTGTTGATTAATTTTTAAAAAGTTTTGATTGTAAATCCCTTGACCATAAAGGCAGTCGGGCCATGAATATTCTTGAGAAGAATTTCTATAACATGCTATTCGGACAGTTGTGGTTCGCATTTCATACTCAGGTTTTGCACCTGAGAATATAATCAATAAAGGACTCATTGGGATTTTATTGTGCAACATGAGGTCACCCAGTTACCGCAAACCTCTTGATGAAGTGGTGCTCCAACTCGAAAATTTTTTGAACTATTAGGGTAATAATCCAAATGCAATCCCTGATAGACTACTAATGAAGAGTCGGAAGAGAAGTGCATCACTACCTTCGGTGTTACAACAGCCAGCTCTAAAGTGTGCTATATGCTGTCGAGAGTTTTCTTTGCCATCAAAGATCTTAAAGGATGGTGGCACAAAACCCTTGGGATATTGGAATACATCAAATTCTTTTAAGTAGGGTCTACCCTTTGGAACAGATGAGCCACCTAGAGCTTGCGCCAATGCTTCATTCACTTGCTATTCCACCATATGCTTTATATCTCTTTTAGGCATGAAGGTACTATCTATGACCTTCCTATCCAGACTATCACTATCCTAGTCCACGGGAGATGTACTCTTGGGTTGATCTAGAATATGCAATAATCTAGGGTGGTCGGCTTCTAAGGAGTAGGCTGTATTGATGGAGCTTGGCCTTGAAGTACTAGGACTGCTACTAATAAGTCTTCAACTCTTTTCTCCATCTTACTGATATGCTCATCTCTCTGCCTCAGCTGCTGATGAAGGTGTTGGGTTAAATGAGCTATGTATTCTTCCTCAACTACAACACCCTCCTGGCTATACTGATCCCTAAGGAGGGAACCCCTAGTGTTGACCATATGGACTTTCGCTGAGTCCTCCAAGAGATCATCCTCATCTGGATCAAAAGACCAGCATCCTCTTCATCAGAAATCTCCTAAGAGTTCCCTCTTCTCAGTAGCGGCGATGATCTCATCAAAAGTGGTCTAATATGGGACAAACACTGCTATCGAGGTACTATGCTCACTGATAGAAATACATCGAGTATTGCTTACCATTGTACTACTGTCTCTAGGAGGATTGTGCTCACTGATAGGAATATGTTGATCATTGCCCACTGGCTAAACACTGACTGTGGGAGGATCTAATACCATGGATACTACATCGATATCCTCTACCCCTTCCGCCACTGATGCTACTGCAGGTGGAGACTGCAAGCGCTGTTGTAACTATAATTGCTATGACTACGGTGGTGACTCCACCACGACGGCCTTGGGTTGCCATTCCTTCTTCTCCCAAGTGGAGGTCAATAGGAGACGGACCTCACCTCAATGGGTGGAGTATGAGTGATCCTCCATGGATCACCAATAGTGGGTCTTTCATGGGGCCAAGATCTTGGTTAGAATGGGGGATGTCGTGAGATGGATAGGCGATGGTGGGTGGTGAGTGGAGCGGTGCAGCATGCCTTTCTCGACTACCTACTCTATGATGAGTAGCACCATATGAAAATATTGTTTGAATGATCTGTAGGTGACAATAAAATCTATCAGGAGTGATCTGAAAACCTATCGCCCTCCTACTCATTTGACTGATCCTGAGTCTCTCTCTCTCCCATTGGATCGACGACTCTCTCTGGGATAAGCCCCTCATCAAAAGATGACTCCACGTAGGTAGCCAACTTGGCGCAAGACTATCTTAAGCCTGACTTAGGGCTTCCTATGCTCCATAATCGGTATGCTGAAACATACTGGTAGTGGAGGTAGTGCACCAATCATCCTGTAGTCCTCCTCTCTATTTAAGGCTGAGAGGGGGTGAAACCTACTACCACTCAAATGTGGAGAGGTCTCACAGGGAGATCCCTCCCACACATGGGAAGTCTTCCATCTCTCTACCCTTGTGTGATGTCGCGACCTTGTGACTTATGTGTGTACATGTAGTTATGGTGAGCGCACCCACCTCGGAGGAGACTATCTCTAAAATCAAGATGTCTTCCTTGGGTGTCCAAAGAGTAGTAGCCTTGCAGATATGGTGAGTAACTAATTGGAACAATTGGCACCAAACCGACACCTGGGGTAGCAGGAATAATAGTGGCCTTCCTCTTTAGTTGAGGAAACTTGAAATCAGATGGCATATTGAATCAGATAAGTGGCGTATGCCTCGCCACCTCCTCATTGCTAACTGTGGTGAGGGCTGTCCCCTCGCAAGAAATCTTCACCCCTCAAAACCATGGCCAAAGTAGATGACCTCGGTGGAGCCAATAGTAGGGAGACTAGCCTGATCAAGGGCTAAGTTTAAGCCAGTAGGGAAGGAAAACACAAACATGTTTAGAGCCATAGATGTTGTACTAACTGAGGACTGGAAGAATTGATTGCACTGAAATCTACATTGTTGAAATATACAGTCGACACTTGATATTCACCTTCATTCATTAATTTCAAGATTTGATGAATTTGAACCCACAGAACAATCTTAAGGATGTTAAGTGGTTCATCATTGAGAGATTTTGGATAATGAGGAGAGTCTTTGCCATTTGATTCAGAACCCATACTCAACTTATTTAGGTAGGTTGGGTGGGGTTCTAAAATTTGAGGAGAGATTTTCTTGGAGATATTTGTGTTTTGTGTATCTTGTTTGAAAATATTGATAGTTTGAAAGACCTCTACTTAACAAATTTGGGTATGCTAAGAAGAGGTTGTGATTGTGTGTTTGAAATATTTTTGCATGTAAGATTTGATTGTGTGATATTTTGATTTTAAAATGGGGATTTGTACATAACAAATTTGGTATGTTAAGTAGATGCCACATGTGTTTGATTTGTGTTTGATGATGAGACTTTCACTTAACAAGTTTGGTATGTTAAATGAAAGTTAAATGTGATTGTGAGATAAATTTGCTTCTTTGAAGATGAGAGTTCCATTAACAAATTTGGTATGTTAAATGAAAGCCCCAAATGTGTTTGAGATATGTTTATTTCTTGAGAATGAGACTCACTTAACAAATTTGGTATGTTAAGTGATAGCTCAAGTGTGGTTTGACATGAAATATTAGATTCTTATTTAACAAATTTGGTATGTTAAAATAGGGATCAAATGTGTGTTAAAAAGAGACTATCACTTAACAAATTTAGTATGTTAAGTGAAAGTCAAATGTGTTTATGATTTTGAAAATTAAACATTCACTTAATAAATTTGGTATGTTAAGCAGTCAAATGTTATGATTTTGAAAATGAAACTCTCACTTAACAAATTTGGTATGCTAAGGAAAGTCAAATGTGATTGTGATTTTGAAAATGAAACTCTCACTTAACATATTTGGTATGTTAAGTGAAAGTCAAATGTCATTGTGATTTTGAAAATGAAACTCTCACTTAACATATTTGGTATGTTAAGTGAAAATCAAATGTGATTGTGATTTTGAAAATGAAACTCTCACTTTACAAATTTGGTATGCTAAGTGAAATTCAAATGTTATTGTGATTTTGAAAATGAAACTCTCACTTAACATATTTGGCATGTTAAGTGAAAGTCAAATGTGATTGTGATTTTGAAAATGAAACTCTCACTTAACATATTTGGTATGTTAAGTGAAAGTCAAATATGATTGTGATTTTGAAAATGAAACTCTCACTTAACATATTTGGTATGTTAAGTGAAAGTCAAATGTACTTATAATTTTTGAAAATGAAACTCTCACTTAACAAATTTGGTATACTAAGTGAAAGTCAAATGTTATTGTGATTTTGAAAATGAAACTCTCACTTAACATATTTAGTATGTTAAGTAAAAGTCAAATGTGATTGTGATTTTAAAAATGAAACTCTCACTTAACATATTTGGTATGTTAAGTGAAAGTCAAATGTGATTTGAAAATGAAACTCTCACTTAACATATTTGGTATGTTAAGTGAAAGTCAAATGTGCTTATGATTTTTGAAAATGAAACTCACTTAACAAATTTGGTATGTTAAGTGAAAGTCAAATGTGTTTATGATTTTGAAAATGAAACTCACTTAACAAATTTGGTATGTTAAGTGAAAGTCAAATGTGTTTATGATTTTGAAAATGAAACTCTCACTTAACAAATTTGGTATGTTAAGTGAAAGTCAAATGTGTTTATGATTTTGAAAATGAAACTCTCACTTAACAAATTTGGTATGTTAAGTGAAAGTCAAATGTGTTTATGATTTTGAAAATGAAACTCTCAATTAATAAATTTGGTATGTTAAGTGAAAGTCAAATGTGTTTATGATTTTAAAATGAAACTCTCACTTAACAAATTTGGTATGTTAAGTGAAAGTCAAATGTGTTTATGATTTTGAAAATGAAACTCTCACTTAACAAATTTAGCATGTTAAGTGAAAGTCAAATGTGTTTATGATTTTTGAAAGAAAATGAACTTATTTAACAAACTTAGGTATGTTAAATGGAGTTTAATTTGTTCTTATGATTTTTAAAAAGGGGGTTCTCATTTGATATACTTAGACATGTCAAATAAGCTCCAATGTGTTATGAAGTCCAAGACTTTGGCAAGAAGGAGTTTTATCAAACAAATGCAAATAGAATTCAATTTGCTCTACATTCTCCAAGGGAAGGGGAACTCTTATTTGACAAATTTGGTTATATCAAGCGGGGGGTTCAAATATGTCTTGACTTCTCTTTTTTGTGTCTATGATTTATTGCTTTTCGAAAAGAGGAGAAACTTCAACTCTAGCACATGTGAAGTATACTAAGTGGAGTTTCAATTTTTAGATCATGATTTTATTCAAAAATAGGACCTCCATCCAACCAATTTGAGTGTGTGAGATGGGGATAGCTATTTCTAAAGAGAATGCACTTTTGAAAAAGACATTAAAAAGGGTTGATTTTGATTTTAAAAAGGAACCTCATTGTAACAATCATGGGATTTTTTAAACGAGATTTGGTTATATGTGTTTCATGCCTTTTTGAAAATTTCTTACAATTTTTTTTTGTGTGTAAAGATCTCTTATTATGTGGTTTTTAAAAAGTGCCTTTGTAAAGACATGTTATTTTGTAGAAGGGTTTTATTTTCTTATTGTTCATGGGATGAACCTTGCCTCACCATCGATGGTGAAGAGGTTCTTAATTTTGGTCATCTCATTTGTTTGATTAATTTTAATTTTCACCTATTGGGGGAATCCAATAGGATTTTAAGACCTACATGAGTGAGGTCCTAAAACCAAAAAGGATGTTGGCGAAGCTTTGCTTAAGGATGAAATAAGCTATGTCAATGGAAAGAATGATAGTCTGAGCCTATATAAAATATAAGTCCACTATCGATGCTTGGAGATACAATTGTCTACTAAAGATGAGAGAGGAACCATCCCTGGAGTCGAAAAAATGGTGTTTATTTTGAGATGTGGGACACCACAGATCTTGGGGTACTTATTGAAGTGATCGGGTATGACATTAAGGAATGATGTACTATCTCAAAGATAGAAATCACCACCTATAATGGACTAATCACTAATAAGGACTCTAAGGTATGATGGGTCTTGAATATACGAGATCTTTCCCTACTTTACATGAAAAAGTAAAGTAGGGTTTATTTTAAGTTTCTTTAAGTTTTATGCAAGCCCAGTTAATTACATTCTAAGGAATGAGAATTCTGTAAGAATACTCTTGATTAAAGTAGATAATTAGGGTCTCCAAAGATTTCAAGGTTAAGACTATCAAAGGATTGGCTATTTTAGAAAATCAAATGGGATAGATCAAGGAGAAGACTTATTTTTGGAATCCAAAGGGAGAAAGTAGGAAATGCTCATGATACTAGGAAGCCTAGTGAGCATTCCAATCTACCCTATAATTGGGCTTTATATTTTTGAAATTGAAGAGAGTTAATTATTTGAGTTGACATTTTATTAGATTGTTAGGGAATTTCCACAACATAAGATTGGAAATGCCTAAGAGGTGAGGATTTATGCTTGTAGCCCAAAGGAAATAGCAACCTGGATCCTAAATCTAGGAGCTTTGAGAGAGGCAAAGAATGACCTAAATCTAAGGCAAAATGGGTATATGGTTTACCTCCATAAGAGAGAAATCACCATGCTAGACTTATTATTATTGAGTGACCTAACTCCTCCTCGCTTTAAATCCATGTAAACAAGTCTTATTCTTTGCAAGATGGCTAGGTTGTTGTTTATTTAGAAAGGAGACTAAGTCCTTAAACTCACTCTCTAAGAGACTAGAGTATAAGTGGTATGAATTCATGACTTAATCTAATGAAAATTTTATCAAATTTATTAGATTCTTTTGGACTCTTTATTTTGACATGGGCCATGGGATTTTGTATGCCTAAATGCATGAGAATTTGATTATGGGCCAAATGAAGAGAGAAAGGGGTGTTCTTCCACCAAAGGCTCTCACAAGTTAAGCCTTCATTCTCTGGCAAAGATGAAAGCCCTCTCTTAACAAGAGTGAAATAATATGACATGTATGATATTATACATTCATTCATCCAACTAAGGGGTTGCTAAAAAATTTTATTATCTTGATTTAATTCTTAAGCTTTTATGTGAGGTTATGAGTTATTTTAAAATTTTAGTTTTGAGTTGTTAATTTGGGTAAAAAATTAATTTCATCCTAAGAGCCTACCGCATCCAGGCCACATATTCAAGCGTCAATCATAAAGAATATGAAAAGCATGATATTCTAATGCGCAATCTAAACACAACATCAAACAATTTTATAGACTATCATAAAAGAATAAAAGGCCAGTGTGGTCGAGTTCCGTCGTACACCCCGAAAAGAGAAAGAAAAGATGGGTAGCCGAGCTCTACCCTTATACAACCCGGATTACAAAAAAAAATACATGCTATGAGGGTCTTCTTTTCTTCATTTCTTCCTTCTCTTTCTTTTGGTTTGATTTGCTCCAAAAGCATCAAAGGGCAGCCCAGGGACTAAGCCTTCTAGCCATTGCTCATCCTAATCCCCCATAACACTAATCCTAATTCCTAATGTAAAATTACATCAAAAATAAGAAAAGTAAATCTAGCTACACCTACAAAACAAATGTTAGCTAAACATACCATACAATCCAAGCAGTTACATGAATAATTTGAACTTAGCACCCCACACATGGGTAACCAAGCCCACCTGTCCTAACGTGAGTTATGCTTAGGGGCTAAGCAACCTGCACAATAAATGTATTTATATTTTTATTACAGCGGCCCCTTAAGCACAACCCCCGCAGAAAATATGATTAAGTTAGTAACAGCCTAACATCCAATCTATGAAACATATACCCTAACATCCAGTCTAAAACAAAACACAATATCATACATACAACGCCCTAACTTAGCAGTAGAAGTGGTGACTTAGTATTCTAATGT
Source organism: Cymbidium sinense (assembly GCA_021442155.1). Taxonomy (NCBI): domain Eukaryota; kingdom Viridiplantae; phylum Streptophyta; class Magnoliopsida; order Asparagales; family Orchidaceae; genus Cymbidium; species Cymbidium sinense. The sequence goes on from CM038230.1 coordinate 36,739,789, forward strand.
GTGTGCTTAAGGCTTGTGTAGTAAGATTTTACTTGGCTTCTTTAGTTTAAATTTCAATTTGGAATTTGAATTTGTTTAAATTTTACCTTTGGGTGATTTCAATTTAAATGATTAAATGCTTTATTTTTCTTTTTTTTACTTTTATTTGGTTAAATGATGTTTAGGTTTTCAAGAATGAAGAATAGAATGAATTCCATTTGTAGACAAAACTCACCCTATTCTACATCCTAACACCTAAAGAATCTAACCAAGGTCCTTAAGTATCTTAATTAGCCTATTTGAATTTGTGTAATTCATTTGATTTGATTTAGAATTTAGAATTTGAGTTTGTTTCAGTGTTTTTTTGATTGATTTTGGATTAGATGTTTTAGTTTAACTGCATCTTGATAATTCAATATCCTTAATATATAATGAAGTTTAAGTTTGTTTAAATTCATTTATTTTTGATTGACTAATTTTAAATTAGATGTTCAGTTTAATTATATCTTGATAATTCAATATCCTTAATATCTAATTAAGTTTAAGTTTGTTTAAATTAATGTATTTTTGATTGATTAATTTTAGATCACATGTTTAATTAAATCTTGATAATTCAATATCCTTTTAAATTAATATTTAATTCTTTTCTTTGATTATGGTTATGTAACTTAACTTCATGTTTATTTGATTTGATTATAATTCATTTATTTGTAGTTTGATCGGATTAGACTAATTGAGATTCTATTTTGATTTTAATTGAGTTTGATTCTTTGTAATTATGATTTTATTTTTTTTAATCTCATCCATTTGCCATGTTTATCAAAGTTTGGTTTGTATTTTGATTTCATACATTGGATAGTTAATTAGTTTATCTTATTTAAGTAGGTTGAATGAGATTTGATTTGATTACATATTAAATTGATGAGAGTCTTTCTTAATTTAATTTAATTTGATTTAATTTGATTTGATTAGCTTTATTGGTCTATGGGTTTTAGGTTCAATGTTATGATTTAATTAAGAAGTGTATTTATGTTAATTATAAAGGTTTGTTCACTTTTCAATTTAATTTCATATTTAGTTAGACTAATGATATAATTAATAACTTAATAATTTAGATTTAATTTAGGTTTTGATTAGTATTTAATTACATTTATGTTTGATTAAGCTTAGCTTTGATGTGATTAATTTTATTAACTTAATTAGTTTATTTAAGAGGTGTGATTAATTATTAAATTAAATAAAGATTTGTTTAATTTTTAATTTGATTTTATATTTATTTAAGGTAATGATGTAATTAATGAGTTAATGATTTAAGTTTAAATTAGGTTTTGATTAGCATTTAATTGTATTTTATGTTTGTTTAAGATTAGGTTTAATATGATTAATTTAATTGACTTAATTAATTTATTTAATAGGTGTGATTAAATTAATTAGTAGATTAATTAAGTATTTGATTTGAATTAATTTTAATGTGATTTATAAAATTAATTTAGTTTATTAAGATGATGGATTAATTTGTTAAGTTTGCATTAATTAGGTTTTTATTCAATTGGATTATCTTAAGGGTAATTAGTTTAATTAAGGAGTGTATTAAAGTTAGTTATTAAATTAAATAAAGATTTATTTAATTCTTAATGATGTAATTAATGACTTAATGATTTAGGTTTAATTTAGGTTTTGATTAGTATTTAATCATTTTGATTATGTTTGATTAGCTTAGGTTTAATATGATTAATTTGATTAACTTAGTTTACTTGAGGGGTGTGATTAATTAAATAATTGTGGGTGATTTAAGCTTAATTTTAGAGTTAGCTTTGATGTAACTTATTTAAATTAATTTGATTAATTAAGATGATGATTAATTCATTAAGTTTTAATTAGATGTTTGACTAATAAAGTTTGATTAAAGATAATTAAATTTTTAAATCATTAGATTAATTAAGGATTTGTGTAATTAGAGATTAATGACTTAGTTTCCCGCATGTAAGTGATTTGACTTAGTTAAGTGTTTTACTTAAGTTTGATTTGATTAAAAGATTATTGTTATTACCATCATTATTATTAAGTGAATTAATTATTTATTTCATTTTAATTAAGTTTGATTATTTATGATTAGAGTTAGTCCATGAAACTAGAATTATATTTGGATCTTGGAAAATAGGTACTCTTACAGGTAAATTAATGGAATTAGTAGATATTATGGTTCATAGAAAGATAAATATTTTATGTGTTCAAGAAACTAAATGGGTTGGGGAGAAGGCTAAGGAGATTGATAGTTTAGATTTTAAACTTTAGTTTTCAGGTAGAAGTCGAACTAGAAATGGTATAGGTGTGATTATAGATAAAAGTTTGAAGGATAATGTTGTAAATATTAATAGATATGGAGATAGAATTATAGTTTTAAAGATTATTGTTGATACTAAGATTATCAATGTTATAAGTGTTTATGCTCCTCAAGTAGGTTTGGATGTAAGCTCAAAAAAATTTGGAATGAATTAGAGGGATTAATTAAAGACACATTTGAAGAAAAAGTATTGGAGGAGATTTAAATGGACATGTTTAGAGTGGTAGAAGATTTTAAAAGTATTCATGGTGGTTATGGATTTGAGTGACTAATGAAGAAGGTATGACTATATTAGATTTTCCTTAGCTTATGATTTTATAGTTGTTAATACTTTATTTAAGAAAAGAGATGAAGCATTATTTTATATAAAAATGGATGTAAAAAACACATTGATTATTTTTGAAAGAAAATAGATCTTTTAGATTATAAAGATTGTAAGGTCATTCCAATTGAAAGTATAAGTACCCAACATTGATTGTTAATTTTAGATTTTATGTTGAAAGATTATAAGAGAAAAAATAAATCGAAGTATTATCCTAGGATTAGATGGAGATACTTAAAGAACACAAATAAAAATATTTTTAAGAGCAAGCTACAAGAACTTAGAATATGGGATGTTCATAAGGAAGTTAATGTTATGTGGGAAAAAGTAGCAAGTGAAATTAAACTAGTTGCTAAAAATATGCTTGGAGAATCAAAAGGAAAAACTTCTTTTAATAAAAATAGTTGGTGGTGGAGTCAAAGTGTGCAAGAAAAGATAAGCAATAAGAAGCATTATTATAAAACTTAGTTTAGATGTAGAAACTCAAAGAATTGGGAAAGATATAATATGGCATGTAGAGATTCTAAGAAAGCAATATATAATGCAAAAAAATTAGCTTTTATTGATTTATACAATGGATTAGATACCAAAGAAGATGAAATATGTATGTATAAGTTAGCCAAGCAAAGAGATAGAAGAAGTAAATATATAGTTCAAGTGAGGTGTATTAAGGATGAAAATAAAAAACTACTTTTCTTAGAAAAGGATATTGAAAATAGGTGGATGAGGTATTTTGATAAACTTTTCAATGAAGGTTTTAAAAGTACAATTGGTTTTAACAACCCTAATACCCTAAACATAAGAAGAGAATTTTATTTTATCTGTATTAGTAATGTTAGAAAAAGCTTTAAATAAAATGAAATATGGAAAAATAGTAGGAGATAATATTCCAATAGAAGTGTGGAAATATTTGGAGATCAAGAATTTCTTTGCTTACAAATCTTTTAATGTTATTTTAAAGACTAAAAGATGATAGATGAGTGGAGAAAAGAGTTTGTTGGTTCCTATATTTAAGAATAAAGGATGCACAAGAGTATGCAAATTATAGAGGAATTTTAATGGGACACATTAAACTTAGGAGAGAGAGTAATTGAGCATAGATTACATGTAATAAAAGTTTCTCACAATGTTTGGTCATGTGTAAATCGCAATGGATGATATACATTTGTTAAGAGGTTTGATGGAGAAGTATAGAGAAAGTAAGGAGGATCTACATATGATATTTATTGATTTAGAGAAATCTTATGATAAAGTTTCAAGAGATGTTCTTTGGAGAGTTCTAAACGAAAAGGAGTTAATATTGGTTATATTCAACTAATTAAGGATATGTATACTAGAGTACATTTGTGTCCAAACATAAGAGGATTGACAAATATTTTTCTATTTGATTTGCATCATGAGTTTAAGATCTTATTGCTTTAATTGGATGTTCTTTAATTAGATTTATGAAGATGTACTTTGGTGTATGCATTTTGTTGATGACATTCTTCTTGTCGATAAGACTAGAGAGGGAGTCCAAGAAAAACTTGAATTATGGAGGTCAACATTAGATTCTAAAGATTTTTGTTTAAGTAGATCTAAAACTGAATATATGGAGTATAATTTTAGTTGTAGAAGTTCTAGTGGCAGTGTTGTGACATTAGTGAATAAGTTAAAGATTGAGATTTGATATTTAGGCTTCATTGTTCAAAAGATGGTGAAATAGATGGAGATGTTATAATTCAAGTTGGATGGTTGAAGTGGAGGAATGCATTTTTGTGTGATAGAAAAGTTATTAAACTTAAGGAAAATTTTATAAGATTAAAGAAATTATGCGAATGTTAACAAAAGAGAAGCATAATTTAAGTGTTACGAGATGAGGATGATGGATGTGTCTTATTAGAGATAAAATGTGAAAATGAGTATTTAGAATTGGAGTAGCTAAGAGAAAAAGAGAAGTCATTATGGTTTGACATAAAGATTGATGATTAAGAGAGTAGATGCATTAGATTTGGTTTTATGTTAAGAAATTAGAAGACCTAAAGAATTGGTTAAGATGTATAAAAAATGACCTTAGTATACTTGAATTAAATGAGAATTTGACACAAAGTGGGACACAATGGAGACAAAGGATTCATGTAACCGACCCCACTTAGTGGGATAAAGACTTGTTGTTGTTGTTATAGAGTTTTATTTGATTTGATTCATTTATTATGTTTGTTTGATTTCATTAACATGTCTGATTTAGTTATTAGGTTGAAATATTTAATGATTAATTAATTATCTTATTCCAAATAGATGTGATTTAATCATATGTTAAAGTTTACTTTAATTTTATTTGGTTTAATTGATTATAAATGATTATGTTGAAATTTATTAATCAATTTAATTTTTTTTAGTTTATTTAATGATTAATTAGTTTCATTTATACTCATTAAGGGTTATCATATGATTAAGATTCCATGCTTAGTGTAGGTTTAGTTATGGTTTGACCCATGTTAAAATTTCCTAGATTTGTTTAATTTTAAGTTTGATTTAAGATTTAATCATTTGATTAAGTTTTATTAACTTAAATAGGTTTAATCATATTTAATTTAATTTTCTCTAAGAATGATATTTTTTGATTTGAGGTTTGATTAATGATTGCATAATTGATATTTCATTTTGATTTTTGATTTGGTATTTAAATTATTTTTAGATTATATTTTAATTAACTCCTTAATTGATTAAACTCAATCTTAAGTGTTGTTGGGGTTCATTAGGATTCAAGATCATATTATTTTCTTAAGAGTCCTAGATGTTAATTGAAGTGATTTAAGCCATTTTTGAAGATTTTTGTAAATTTCTGAATTTTTATTTGATTTATTTTATTAAAATGGATAATCTGAACTTCAAAATTTAATTTCTTCAAATCCAGATGTTCTTTTTCACTTGAAATTTTTATGGTAGGTGTGTTTTAACTTTAATTTCAATCCCTGAAAATTTTAACTTAATCTAATATATATTTTTGGTTTAATTAAAGAAATTTAATTTTCACTAAAACTTAAATTAAGCTCAAAATATTTAGTAAAGTTTGGGATTTTCGGTTAGTTGGATTCCTCTCGGAAAGACGAATCCAACGAATACTTTTTTGTAATTTTTTTTAAGTATTTTATTTTCTATGAATTTTTTAAGTTTCATGTGATTTAAATTATTTTTTTTAAATAACAAGAAAATATGCATAACACGCGCGGAACGAAGAGATCAACCGGAAGCAAGCTGCTCATGGATGTCAATCGATCGATGGTCAGATGATCGCAGGATCGAGCGATCGCGGATCGACGCATCGATCACGCGGAACCTGCGATCGGACATATATCATCGAAGCGGGATCTCGATCGCGACCGATCGACATGGTGATCAGCCATCAACCATGAAGCGGCGATGAGACAATCCATCAGGAATGGCGGCTGGATCGCACGATCCAGATCGTCAATCAACCGAGGATCGATGGTTGTAGGCCGGTGATGAATAGTGTTTTTAGGCTTTTTTTTTACGAGAAAAATGAGATTTCTAAGTGAAAACTTATCCAAATGGACCCATTTTCACATCGATTCGCATCGAAAAAATTTTATTTTTTAATTGGGATGATTTAAAGTAAAAAATGTGGGATTATCTAGGAAAAATTCCTAAACTCGAAAGAAAATTAATACAAAATATGAGAAATCCTAAGGTCGACTAAAGTTTGGTGAAATTTACCTCTGGGATGACGTCTGAAGATGAAAAACTCTAATGAGGAAGGTTTGGAATGATCTTTAACCCTTGTCTCCCTTCAGAACATTGTCTTCTTCGATGTCTATCGTCACCTCACCGGAAAAGTAACTATTTATATTTTTGACCTAAAAAATGGCTCAAAGAGGTGGGGAATGGGTTCTTTTTTGCTTTGGGGAGCTTTTAGGGGCTGAATGATGGTGGGAGCAAGAGAACTAAAGCTTCATTCTCCTTTTATAATGACCAAAAATTCATTCTTTTTTGAATTTTTTGGCTCCAATTTGATTGTCATCTTGCTTGGGGTGGTTGGGATGGATGATAGATTGATTTAAGACTTTGAATTTTTGCTCCAAAGTCCTCTCTTGCTGCCATATGATCAGCTCCATTCAATGCAAATGTTGGGAGGAGTTAAGTGCATGTGATGGGGGAGATTTAAATGAGGTTGGGTGGAATCCTATATGGGGGAGGATCCATGAGGGGTTTAACTGGGTTGGGTTGAGCTGATCCCAAATGAGCCTGGGTCGGGTTTGATCAGCCCCCAATGGGTCTTGGCTTGGTTTCAAGAGATTTGGCCCTATTTGGGTCATATGGGTCATATTGGGTCAGTTGACCAATTCGACCAAAATTGGCCAAATTGGCTTAGGTGGGTTAATTCATGTTCAATTGGCTAATTGAAGATGAATGTGATATTTAGCTTGAATTAATTTAGATTTAATTTGGATTTAGGTCAACCCTTTAGTAAATTTCAAGTTGTCAAGTTGACCAATTGGGCTCGATTGATAAAATTAGGTTTAATTATGACTTTGGTCAAGTTTAATAATCAATTTGGAATAAACTTTAGCCATTAATTGCAATCAATTTGGGTTAGATCATGATTTGACCCGATTTGGTCCTTTAGGCCAATTTGGATCAAATGACCAATTGGGCTTGGTTTAGCCCAATTGATTGCAATTGATCATCCTATGCTGATTAACAGTCATGGTTGAAAGTTTTGGTGAGCTTGATTCAATCCAATTTGGGTTTGATTGGAAGTTGACTCAAATGGGTTCTTTAGGTCACTTTGGGTCAAGTGGACCTAAGTGGGTCAATTGGTTTAGTTTTGATTTAATTTGAGTTTAGTTGAACTTATATATGAGCCCTAGATTGGAATATAAATTCAACGGAAATCAATTTCAAGTCTAAGGGATTTTGGCTCATATGAAATTTTCAAGTGAAAAGGGTTATGTTGGGTTTGACTTGGGTTGGTTTCGATTTGATTTGATGATTGTAGGTTTCATTTATATTTGGGTAGATAATTGAATGAATGAATGATTCAATAGAAAATTCATTATTTTTTACTTGATCTGGATAGAATTTGGCTAAGTCCCAAGAATTAGCTTAAAGGGTATAGATTGAGTTTAGATTTGATTTTTGATATAGTTCTGATCATTTAAATTTGGATTTCATATATATTTATGAATATAAATGAAGGAATAATTAATTTATAAAGAGATTAATTGAGTTTGATTTGATCTAAGGGAGTTTTGGCTAAGCTTATGAATGTGGTTCGTATGACTTAAGAATGGTCTTGGGATTTGAATTTGATTTTAAGTTTCAATCATTTGGAGTCAAATTTTGAAATTAGATTTGGAATTTGAATTTGAATTTGAATTTGGTTTGAGAATTGAATCTGGGTTTGATTTGAGAAAGTGTATCTAGATTGAGTTTAGGCTATATGATATGTAATTTCCTTAATCCCTAAGGCATAGCCTAATCTTATGATTAACACTTCTAAGTCTCTAAGCTTAGGTTAACTGTTCACCTAATCACTAGAAGTGTCTTATGACTAAGGAGTTCTTAGTGTCTAGACAAGACCTAAGTCTAAGAAGAGGAGGTTAAGAGCTCACTTCAAAAGTGAGGTCAACAGTGGTGCATTAGATTTTATAAAAAAGTGTAACAACTGTAAGATGCATTCTAATCTCAACCACATTCCACCAACCGAACTTTCATCTTTCCAGAGCTCTTGGCCTTTCACTCAACGGGGAATAGATATTATGGGTCCACTCTCTATTGCAAATGGATAACAAAAATTCATCATTATGGCATAGATTATTTCACTAAATGGGTTGAGGCAGAACCATTAGCAAAAATCACAGAAGCCGATGCTAAATAATTTATTTGGAAAAATATTATTTGACATTTTAAAATTCTAGATAAAATTATAACACATAATGGAACTCAATTCATGGGAAAATAATTCACATCCTTCTGCAAAGATTTACTCATTCAATTGGTTCATACAGATGTAGAACACCCCCAAAAAATAGTCAAATTGAGGTCATAAATCGAACAATTCTAAAAGGCTTGAAGACACGTTTGGATAAGGCAAAGGGGGTAATGGGTGGACAAACTCCCTAATGTATTATGGACTTACATAACAACTACAAGAACACCAACTAGTGAGTCACCTTATAATTTGTGTTTTGGGATGGAGGCATTGATTTGACGTATCCACCCCTAAGATGATTTTTGATGCAACAAATAATGAAGAAAAATGCTGACATCATTTGGATTTATTGCCTGAAATAAGGGAATTAGCTTCAATAAAAAATGCTGCCTATCATCAAAAGATCGCACATCACTTCAATCGGAGAGTGAAGCCCAGACCCATCAACGTTGGAGATCTAGTTCTACAAAGTTTAGTATCTGCGAGAAAAGAACCACAACGTAACAAACTTTCATCTCTTTGGGAAGAACCTTATGTGGTGGTTGTTGTGGTTAAACCATGAACTTTCAAGCTCAAAGATTTAGAGGGAAAAACTCTTCCACGCACTTGGAATGCTGAGAACTTACGAAGATATTATCAATGAATTTATTATGTAACATTCGAATTGAACTCTATATTTGATGTTTCATATTTCTGTTTGAAAAAAATGATAAATCAAAATAATAGTAACAAGAAGAAAGAAAAATTTATCCTAAGTAGTTTCGATTAGATCTACTCCACACAGGTTAATGTCATTGAGCGAAGATTCTGACAAATAATCTTGGATAAGTCCAAACTTCACACCTACTCTACACAAGTTAACATCATCGAGCGAAGACTCTGACAAACAATATCAGATATGTTAAAACTTCACACCTACTCCATACAAGTTAACGTCATCGAGCGAAGACTCTGACAAACAACCTCGGATAGGTCAAAACTTCAGACATACTCCACACAGGTTAATGTCATCGAGCGAAACTCAGACAAACAACCTCAACAACAACAACAACAACAACAAGCCTTAATCCCACTAGTGGGTGGCACATGAATCGCCTCCATTGTGTCCTATTATGTGTCAAATTCTCATTTAATTCGGTATACTAAGATCATTTTTTATACATCTTAACCAAGTCTTTTTAGTCTACCTCTACCTTTCTTAACATAAGGAAAATCTAATGCATCTACTCTCCTAATCGGATCATGGACGACGCTTTATGTAAACCATCTAAGCTTACTCTCCTAATCTTATCTACATCAGAGCTACTCCAACTTTTTCCAACATACTCATTTTGCATTCTATCTCTGGGGTAAAGCCACTCATCCACGAGCATCCTCATCTCTCAGAACACTTAACTTACTCTTATGTTTCTTTAACATTCCGCACTATAAGTCATTGCGTGTCTTACCACCATCTTATAATTTTTCCCTTAAGTTTATGGAACTTTTCTATCAAGAAAGCCGATGCATTCCTCCACCTCAACCATCCAAGAATTTAAGCAATACGTAACTGAACGAAGCATATCACCATCATTTTGAACAATAGAGCCTAAATATCGAATTCACTCTTATTAATGACTTGATCACCTAAAGTCACAACTACTAAAATTTCTACAACTAAAATTACACTCCATATATTCGTTTAGATGCCGAAAACCTTTAGACTCTAAAGTTGACCTCCATAATTCAAGTTTACGTTGGACTCCCTCTCTAGTCTTATCAACAAGAAGAATGTCATCGACAAAAAAGCATACAGTACATCTTCTTGTAAATGCCTCGTAAGAACATCCATAACTAAAGTAAAAGATAAGGGCTTAATGTTGATCCTTGATGTAATCCAAGCGAAATAGGAAAATAGTTTGTCAATCCTCCTTGTGTTTGGACACAAGTGGCGACTCTAGTATACATATCCTTAATGACTTGAATATAACCAATATTAACTTTTTTTGTTCTAGAACTCTCCAAAGAACATCTCTTGAGACTTTATCATAAGCTTTCTCTAAATCAATAAATATCATATGTAGATCCTTTTATTTTCTCTATGCTTCTCCATCAAACCTCTTAACAAATGTATAGCATCCATAGTAGATCTACACGGCATGAAACCAAAGCGATTGTGAGAAACTTATCACATCGTAATCTATGCAATTACTCTCTCCCATAATTTTAATGTATGGCACATTAACTTAATTCCTCATAATTTGCACAATCTTGTGCATCACCTTTATTCTTAAATATAGGAACCAACAAACTCTTTCTCCACTCATCGGCATCTTTTTTAGTCTTTAAAATAACATTAAAAGATTTGTAAGCCAAGAAATTCCTTGATCTCTAAACATTTCCACACTATTGGAATATTATCCGTCCTCTTGCTTTTCCACATTTCATTTTCTTTAAAGCTTCACTAACTTGATTTACTAATCTGACGATAAAATGAAATTCTCTATTTTTTGTTTAGGGTATTAAGGTTGCTAAAATCAATCGTGGATCCTTCATTGAAAAGTTTATTAAAATACCTCATCCACCTATTTTCAATATCTTTTCTAAGAAAAGCACTTTATTATTTTCATCCTTAATACTCCTCACTTGAACTATGTCTTTACTTCTCCTATCTCTTTGGTTGGCTAACTTATACATACATCTTTCACCTTCTTTGGTATCTAATCTATTGTATAAATCACTAAAAGCTAAATTTTTGCATCATATATTGCTTTCTTAGAATCTCTGAGCCATTTTATATCTTTCCCAATTCTCCAGGTTTTACATCTAAACCAAGTTTTATAACAATGCTTCTTATTTCTTATCTTTTCTTGCACACTCGACTCCACCACCAACTATTCTTATTAAAAGAAGCTTTTCCTTTTGATTCTCAAGCACATTTTAGCAACTTGTTTAATAGCATGATACTTTTTCCCACATACGTTAGCTTCCTTATGAACATCCCAAACTTTAATTTCTTGTAGCTTGCTCTTAAAATATTTTTATTTGTGTTCTTTAAGTGTCCCCATCTAATCTAGGACAATAATTAAGTTTATTTTTCTCTTACAACCTTTCATCTTAAAATCTAAAAATAATTCGATGTTGGGACTTAAAATTTCACTTGGAATGACCTTACAATCTTTACAATCTAAGCGATCTATTTTTCTTATCAAAAAAATAATCAATCGTGTTTTACTAGATCCATTTTTATAAGTAATAATATGTTCATCTCTTTTCTTAAATAAAGTATTAGCAACTACAAAATCATAAGCTAAGGCAAAATCTAATATAGTCTACCTTCTTCATTAGTCACTCCAAATCCATAACCACCATGAATACTTTTAAAATCTTCTACCACTCTACCAACATGTCCATTTAAATCTCCCCCCAATAAATACTTTTTTCTTCAAGGGTATCTTTTGTATTAATCCTCTAATTCATTCCAAAATTTTTCTTTTGAACTTACCTCCAAACCTACTTGAGGAGCATAAACACTTATAACATTGATAATCTTAGTATCAACAATAATCTTTAAAGCTATAATTCTATCTCCACATCTATTAATACTTATAACATTATCCTTCAAACTTTTATCTATAATCACTTTTCTACATTTCTAGTTCGACTTTTACCTGAATACCAAAGTTTAAAACCTAAACTATCAATCTCCTTAGCCTTCTCCCCAACCCATTTAGTTTCTTGAACACATAAAATATTTATCTTTCTATGAACCATAATATCTATTAATTCCATTAATTTACCTGTAAGAGTACCTATATTCCAAGATCCTAACCTAATTCTAGTTTCATGGACTAACTTCTTTGCCCGCATCCGTCCATAATGTGGGAACCCTTGCTTATTTAACACTGCACCGGTGCGATCTACGGCACATTTTTCTTGTATTCAAACCATGTGGTAGCTTCTTCAGGGGGCGCCCTAGCTTTCAATGATTTAAAGGATTCATGTCATAATTATTTCGACAAATTTTGGTGTCGACTACTAGCATAACCCTCCACTTTTGCATCCGGGACTTGGATGTAGTAGTGTTAAAAATCTTTCCTGGATTTTCTCTTAAAATATACAGGCTAACGTCACTAAATAACTTTCTAGTATATAGCCTAAATTAGTTTAAACATCAACCACTTTATTCTAAAATAAAATTTCAAAGCATACATAAACGTGATCATATGTCATCTACTAAGAAGATCTCAAATTGAAATACAAATGAAATAAAAATATAATTAAACAACATCCACATATTCACTATTATCACTAGAAAAAGAAGAAGAAGTGATCTCTACGTCATCCGCTGGAGAAGAATCTTCAGAAACTTGACTCGGTGAAAGGCCTTCAATAACTGCACTCATCTTGCCATGAACGAGATGGGTCCCTTTCAGAAAGCCATGAATAAAACCTTCTTCAAGAAGTTGGCATTCCAGATCCTTCACCTCAATATCGTAGATATGATCACGAGCTTCCTGAACTCGATTGTGAATTATACTCTTGAAGGCCATGAAATTTTTGAAGCTCTCTATAATCTTCAAGTTGGAGTCAACTTCTATATTTTCTTTCTACATGATCTGTGCTAGTAATGCCTTGTTCTCTAAATTAACTTAGTATTTTGCGCTTAAGATCTTGATAATTTATTTTAGCTGCATCCACTAGCTCATCCCGAGTCCTATCAACCTCCTGACGCTAAAATGAAAGGGAAGTCACCATAGTCGATAGTTCAATCCTGCACTCGGCCAACTGATTCTCTAAAGCTATAACTTCTTTAACCTTAGACTCGCATCGTTGCTTATATTCACCATGGAGATATTTGATCTTCATGAACTCAATATTCCATGCCTTCAAGGTATCATCTAATTCAAGATCAATACTCACCTTCTTCAATATCTCATATATATATATATATATATATATATATATATATATATATATATATATATATATATATATATATATATATATATATATATATATATATATATATATATATATAATAAAAGAGAAGAAAAATTTAAAGAATGAAGATTTCTTACCAACTCTTCAGCATATTGGCACCCACTACATGTGTGATTTAACACTTCTTCCGTAATAGAATTTTTTGACTGGCTCATTTTACAATTCTTATCAGAGGATCTGACATGTGGGTCGCCTGACTTTTCCCTCTTGGAAAGAATTGGTACACATTCTCCTATTGGTCGTTTGGAGAACACTACAAGAACATGATTAGATCTTTCCTTACACTTATTAGAATTCTTCAGCATAAGAGCATGGGATCTCCCAGTTTGAATTGAAAGACCAACTTTGACTAAGGATTCTTCCTTCACATATTAATTAATATAACGGGTCTCATATAGAAGATCTTCGACTTTCATAATGTTAAGAGCCTTCAATATATCTTCTTCAGTTATTAGGGAGGAGGATATTTCTTTCAATTTTTCTCACTTTTCAAGAAGCCCACACTCATTTTTTATAAAGAAGAATCTATTTGTCCAATTTTTTGGAGGATCTTTTGTATGAAAATCCAACCATTTATTCCTACAAGAAATTTGACCATGCACAACATAAGTGAATTTACAACAGTCAAAACTTACGGGTAAGCGTGCTTCGATTTTAAAACAATCAACCCAATAATGATTGTCATAGCTCGAGAAAAAAATTGAGATAAACAAATTTCAAATGATGATAAAATAGCAATATCAACTCAAAGGAAATGACCATAGTAAGCTCATCTCATAAATAGTAAGGTACCTCGATGAAGGAGAATAAACTCGTTGTGATCTTTTAGGATGAATAGACACTAAATCATTTGAAAATAAAACTTCTTTTTGAAGATTATCAAAGCATCATTCGATAGTTGTTATATCGGATCTGCAATCCCATGCTTGTAACATCATCTTATAGCTTTGCTTGGGAATCTTTGGACATTTGATATCTCGTGGAAAGATGCTCACCCATGAAAATATTAACTAGAACCTGAGCTCATGTAGCTAACAGTGTTAAAATCAGATAGAGGTAAACTGCGAAAGAAAGATTATCTTAGTGGAAAAAAGAAAAAATCTAATTGATGAGCCTAACTTGGTCAATTAGAAACCCCAAGATCTGGAGCTACAAGAGGTACACCATTATACACATTAGTGGAAGAAGAAGAAGCATATTGGGTATCTAACAGTCAATTGAAAATCTTAAGATCGAAGCATTAGTCTGATGGGGTGACCATTATCTGATTAGTGGCTACCAAGAGAAGAAAAGAAACTTTCTAGCATAAAATGATGCTCTAACAGGCAGTTAAAACTCAGATTGGGGAGAATTGGAGCTGAGAGATTATTATCTTTAGTGGATGCTACAAAGCGGAAAATGAACTGAATTAAATGTGCCTAACAAGTCGATCAAAAAAGATCTGAAGCTATAAGACCATTATACAAGTTAACTCTGAAAATGAAGTAAATAAAGTAAGGTGCAAATTTTTCATTATTCCCTAGGGGGTATTTCTACTAGATAAAATGACTCTTCAAATTCTTTTAAAAATTAAAATAAAAATAAAAAAATGAAGAAAACTCTTCATATACTTCATTAAAAAAAATTCATCTTCCTAAAAAAAAAAGTGAAAGTTATTCATATTTTAAATAAAAAAAATTCTTGACATTCCTCATTAAAAATAAATAAAAATAAATAAATAAACTTTTCATCTTCTAAAGAGAGAGAAGAGAAAATTATTGATATTTTAAATTAAAAAAAAATTCTTCATATTTCTCATTTAAAAATAAAAAAAGACCTTTTCACATACCTCATTAAAAAAAGAGAAGAAAAAAAAACTCTTCACATTACTAAAAAAAAGTAAAAAAGGAAGAAGAGAAAAAAACTCTTAATATTCCTCATTGAAAAAAAACTCTTTATATTCTTCATAAAAAAATCTTTTAGTCTTCTCTCTTTCTCTCTCCTACTCTCACATGATAAAATGAGAATAAAAAAAAAAATGAGGCCCACTACCTGCTCTTTCAATCTCTCTCTCTCTCTCTCTCTCTCTCTCTCTCTTTTTTATCATGCCAAAATAAATAAATAAATAAATAAATATATATATAATATGGAGGGGCCGTGACCCCTCTCTTTCAAATCAAATAGCCACCCAAAAATATATATAATAATATAAAATGATAAAATAATTTATATATTTATAAAAATTATTATTTTATACATATAAAATAAAATAAAATAAATAATTATAATAACTATTTAGTAACTAAATAAATGAATTTGATACACATTATATATATATATATATATATATATATATATATATATATATATATATATATATATATATATATATATATATATAAAGTGATTTTATTTTTAAAAAATTAATATATTTTTGAATAAAATGAGTTTATCATTTAAAAATAAGGGGGCAAATGATATATCACACATAAATTTTAAAATAATTTATATATGTTATTTTGCATAATAATTAAATATCTTAATTAGACAAGTTCAACGTCACTAAAATTGGATGAAATATGGCCTAAATGAACTAATTAATTAAATATTTACTTTGAAACTTTCAATTAATTAGATGATCTGTTACAAATTTTACGTAGCATAGTGTCAGTGGCTTGAGAATTGAAATTTAAGATCATTCAAATCAAATATCATTTGAATAATTGAATCATAACTATCTGATCAATATGCGTCTTTGAGCCTTTTGGGTTTAGTATAATGACAAAATGCCTCTCGAATCCATAAATCATTCTTGTCATGAAGGGGAGAGAGCTAAACGAACTTGGGAGGAAGGCGAGAAATTTAAGTTTAGTTCATCATCATCAATTGTTGGTGTAATCTATTATAAATGTTAAAAATAGTTATAATTAACAATGTTGTACTTGTAACTTCATGAATTCTATTGCTTTCTCATCTGATATAATCATTATCAAAATTTGGTTTGTACTAAAGTTAATATAGTGAAACATCTTTATTTAAAATGATTTTACTCTTTTCTTGGGATTTTTAAATAAGTTTCTTATTCTCTTTCATCTACATTTGGATTTATCTAAAGGCGTGAAGTTTTATTCTAACTGCTATGTTTTAACGCATATAATACTAAAACAAATATTAAATTATGTCAATTCAATATTTTTAGAGTTTTAGAAGTAGATATTGTTAATTATAAATTTTTTGTTAAAATTTTAATTAACAAAATTAAAATGTCTAATATCAATCTAAATATACATAAAAAAGGTTGTAGATATAATTCAAATTTATAAGAATAATTAATTTAATTTAAATGCTCTAATTAAATGAAAAAATTATCTTTCGCAATGTTACATTGTAGTGATACATTAAAAGTAGTGCTAAAGATGTCGGTAAATTTAGTGTGCATTTGAGGCAGTATTTTGTTTGCAATGTAGTTCAAATTGCATCACCTCAAATATTTGACAAACTATGTTAGAGCAGTATTTTGAAAAATCTATGACATAAAAGTTTATCTGGCCAAGTGTAGTGCCACCAAAAAATTATAATTTGAATTTTTGAAACAAAAATTTATAGTAATCATATAGCTTCTTAAATAATAAATTTTTTTGTAATAATTTTATCATTATTTTTTATATAATTGTTGAGAAGAGATGGCCAATTGATTGATCATTTTTAGGCTAATAAAAATATTTATATTTCAGCAATTTTTATCCAATGATTGACGTTATTGGAATTTCAAAAATTTTATCATAAATAAAAAAATATATATTTTGAGGTCAGGGATGAATGAAATGATCATGCCACGTATGATAGATGTTGACATTTATTTTATTTTATTTTTATGTGAGAGACAATTTTTATTTTTGACTTTGAGGGCACACAATAATATTTTAATCGAGAGGGTTTGTTGGTTCGCACGTGCTAGTTGGTTGGATAAGTTGGACTCCCCAGGTCCCATGTGCTCAACCATTTTCAATGTGATGGTCACATGTAAGCAAGTATAAATGAAGATGTAAACATATTAAGAAATATTATATTATTTAAATTTATTTATTGCATTTAAATTGACCTTGAATATAATCTAAATTTTAAATTTTTATTTAAATTTAGTTATTATTTTTAGTGAATTAAGTTAAAATTAAATTTTAATCAAAACTAACTAAATTATATATTTGATATTAAAAATTAGAATACATAATTTAGTTATAATATATACTTAAATTTATAGATTCTATTAAAAATCGATATAATTCATGTTGATTAAATTGTATGATGAAGCTTACATAGTAATGAAAAATATTCAAACTTTTATTTGCTTATGACCCTACATATGAAAAAAAAAAAGGAATATTATTTACGTACTAAATATTATTTTGTATGAATTAAATTTTTATATATGATGGTGCAAAAATAATATTTTATAGATAATAAGGAGACTTTTTTAAATATGTGGTTCAATTAAATAGATCATTTGTGAAGCTATATTGTCTTTAAATATATTTTTGCTATGTTGTATTAAATTTACTTTGAGCCTTAAATTTTTGAGCTTTTTTATTATTATTTTTTTTCAGTTGCTTCATTTTTTAAGGGCTATACCGCATGTTAACAGAATCAATTTGCAGCAATCGTTGCAGCTTGAGATCTCACCATACAAACATACTGCAGCTAATCCCAGCCATTCATATATAGCTACCTATGATGTATACAGGCTATATAAGGCTCTCCAAACAATATGTGAGTGTATGGGTTTTTCTGAATACAGGATAAAGGTCTACAGAATACTCTCTCTCGGCTTTCTTAGGTAAGCTGTTTACTTATCAAATCAAAGCCCTACGTAGTGGTGGGGGAGGTGAATACTGCAATAACATTCTGACTCAAATTCTTCATGACCATGGAATCACTCATCAACTAACTTGCCCACACACTCCTGAGAAAAACGACATAGCTGAACGAAAACATATACATATTTTATAAGTTATGCCTACACTTCTCATTGAGGCTGCTCTTCCAACTAAATTCTGGGCTGACACCTTACTTATGGCCGTTTTTCTCATAAATTGTCTACAGTCTAAAGTCACAAATAACTCTTCTCCTTATCAGTTGCTATATAACAAACCACTAACTAATCTCATCTTCGCACATTTGGATGTCTTTATTTCCCATGACTTCAACCATATACTCCACATAAATTGCACTCTCGATCCCAACCCTGTGTTTTTCTTGGCTTTGCACCTCTATCTCAAGGATATAAATGTTATAATTCCAAAACTGACAAAAATCATGTGTCACGTCATGTCATCTTTAATGAGACTTCCTTTCCTTACAAAACACCGATGTCCAATTCTTCAACCACTCAATAAATACTAACCACAACTCCCTACTCCAATCCTACAGCATCACTCACACAAGCTTATATCCATCCAGCCCTAACTCCAGATATTCCTTCAACCTTCCCCTCAACAGCCACTCTGCGATTTCTCACTAATACTTCAGTCTCTCCTCTCAAAAATACTCACCAAATGTTAACTAGATCTAAAATGGGTCATTCCAAACCGAGACATATATTTGACCTCTCTCACACATTATCCAACAAAACCAATCCTACCTTCTTCAAAATTTAACCGTTAGATTCTACTAATTGGCGATTAATGCTTCATTTGCTCAAATTAATAAACAAAAAAGAATATTTTTTGAAAACTCAGGTTAAATGAACACAACATGATCATATTACTTTGTTTGTTATGAAAATACTCATTTATTGTTCGACAAATAACTTATTAAATACTTAATATTAAGCTCAGTGATAATTCATTTATTATCTTAAAAATATGAGTAAATATAACTTATAAATTTGTTAATTATATATTTAATACAAATATATTATAATTTAGTAGTATAATTTATAAAATATATTATACATTTAATTAAATATTTATATAATATAATTGATATTATAGCTTTATTAATTATAAGAAAAAATGCTCAAAGTAAAAAAAATTAAAAATACATATATGAATTATAGAAATGTTTAACTAAGGCTAAAAAAATTAATTTTAAATTGGTGACCCAACAAACTTAAGTTACGGCTCGCGGGCTCAACACTTAGTTAGAAACTGAGTCACGGATCTTGTGATTTTGTCCTATTCTTGCATTTGCAGTTCATATCCTAAGTCCTAAAACTTTATCCAAAAAGCTTAACTCCTCTCTCGACTTTACTATTCCTTTTGTCATCTTCACATCTTACTTGTGACTTTCTAATCTTACATTGACTTGTTATATGAGTATCGACATTTAGCTCTTAATTTTTATATATGCTTTAGCCAAATCAACTCTTATTAAATTTTTCATGATTTAGTTTTTTTTTTAGTATCTAAATTTTGTATTGTGTGAAAAATTTGCATGAGATTTAAGAGGATAACTATAGCAAAAAATTAGAGAAACTTAAATTCTCATTTAAAAATCATTAATTAACTCAATTACATATTCATTCAATTATTTCAAACAAGCCAAGTACAAATCAAGCTTGAACATAGATAAAATTAAGCAAGCCAAGTTTGAACATCGATATAAAATTTCAATTGAACCACAAATTTTAATTTATTAGTCGTCAATCCGATAAGACTTCTCGATTACAACTCTTCATATACCACAACACGCACCTACCATCATTCATTGTGATAATCTATCTATCATTGCATTAGCTCATAACCTATCCTATATGCTCGCACAAAACATATCGAAGTGGACTATCACTTCATTAGAGAATGCATCAAATCAAACACTATACATGTTCATCACATCACCACTCAGGACCAACTTGCTGACATTTTCTAAATACAGGATAAAGGTCTACAGACTCTCTTGGCTTTCTTAGGTAAGCTGTTTACTTTTTAACATTTTCTTCACCACAAGCTCAGTTGTAATTCTTTTTAATAAATTGTTTTATCATTGATATTATCTAAGCATAACTCTTCCCCCCCCACCCCCAATTTACAGTTTCTTCTTTTTTGAAGAGGTATAAAGGAGCATTTACATACATATCATATAATTATCATATATTTATGTATCTAATATTTAAATTTTTATAATTATTTAAATAATATTTAATTTTAAAATATTATATAAAAAATATGATCATTATTAATTTTTTAAAGTGAAATGTATTTTTTCATATATAAAAAAGTATTGTATTAATAAATATTAAAATTTAAATATTATATATGTAAATGCACAAATCTTGTATTTTATGTAGGCAAATATTTCTTATTAAACATTTATTTTTTTTATTTCTGTTAAAAAATGTGTTTAATGTTCAATGTCATAAATTTAATTAAAAGATGAAAATATTAAAAAAATGAAGCTAATTATGGTTCAAGTGATATGTAATTATTAGAGATTACAACTTCTCTCAGATTAAAAAAAAAACTTTTCTCAGATTATTTAACGGTTATAAAAATAGAAAAAAAAAAATCTTCTCTGTGGAGTAAATTTAGATTAAACTCATCTTCAGTGAGATTTGAATAGAACTGTATTTGAATTAAATGAACTACCGTAGAACAAACCCAAATTGTTACAAGTGCGCGCACCGACAAGATTAAGCAATTATTGTAGGTGATGCAGTGCATTTGGATTAGTTTAGGATTATTTAGTTGAAAACTCTATAAATATATGAGTTTTTTTTTTGATAAAATAAATATAATGTAAAATATTTTTGAGGTTGTGGGCGGCAGTGACGGCATGACAGTCGGCGGCGGCCGTGACGATAGTGATCGTATCGCAGCGACCGGCAACAATGGCGTGAGTGACGTATTCTTTATATCACAATGTTTGAATTATCTAATTATAAATCATCAAAAGTGACCATTCTAATGCATTTCAAATATAAATAAATGTATTTTCTTTTGCTCCAAAGTTAAATTCTCTGTATTTAATTTACTTTACACTCTAAATGCAGGCAATCAAACAACCCCTTATAATTTTTTTTACGATAAAACAATGATTTAAAAGTTGATATACGATCGTAAATTTTTAAACAAGTTAGTTTTCATAATTTATTTCCTTCCATAATTTCAAGTAAGTACAGTCAAAATAATCATTTTCATTTTCATGTGCATTATATAGATATAGTATTTAATTATCATAAAATTTATCCGATTAAATAAAATATTATGATAATATTAAGATTTTAAAATTCTAAATATTTAGAAAATTTTAAAATCATATTTGAGATCATATGAGCTCTATTATAAGCAGCAAGAGCAACTTAATAAGATGAATTTAATGATATCAAAAATATTTTAATTCAAGTCTAAAATGAATCTAAATTAAATATTTAATAGAAACTTTTGAGAGCAATTGGGGGAATCAATTGATCTCTAAGTTTTGTATATTTATAATTGAAGTTACAGTATTGATGAGAAGAAGTAAATGAACTCAAAATACACAATTATAATATCATTAAAATATTAAAATATCCAAAAGATAACAAAAAAAATCAAGAAAGATCAAATAGTCCATGCAATGAAGTGATTTGATTTTTGTCAAAATGATCAAAAAAAAAAAAAAAGCCTACTTCTATACAATAAGGAAGATGTTAAAAAATAGAATTATGATACTAAAAAAAAATTTCGAACATATATTCGAGACACTCAATGCTTGTTATTGATTGTTGTTGACATATAATATATATTTTTACTAACATCGAGTATCTTTCATTGACATTTGCTATCAACATTGTCACCATTTGTAGCCAACATTCACTATAATCACTAATAAAGCTTGTTGCTAATGCCGATGATCAATTAGTATTGATGATCATTTTTAATGCCTTCCATTAATCATCATCAATCCCCAAAATGCTAGCCATGACTCTTGCTATCATTGCCCATAGCCTAATAGAGTTGATGTCCTTTGTTCTATATCATTAATTGATAATAGTACATGCCACCTTATCTTTTAATTACTCTTTTTATTGTATTGGAGAATGATAAATTGCTATAACTTTTAACATACATGATAAAATTACTTTTATTGGAATACCCCATCCTGTCGATTTTTCCCCTTTTATAATTTTTATGTAATAAATCTTATGACTCTTGTTAGTTTTATGCAAATCATATGTGCATATTGAATTTTCTGATGCAACACTAGCATAATAAATCAATCCTCTACTTTTACAAATATTTTAACATGCAATAATTTCTTATTATTTATGGGGGAAAAATCTCATTATCATTAGTTCTTTGAGCATCTAACCAACGACAAATAGCTTAACTCCTGCAATAATGGAGCATACTACTTGTGGGCTCCGAAAATTCACCACCAACCTCTCGACAAAATTGAATTGAAAAGAGTATGATTGAATGTGTCGGTATAATTTTCAGAAGGCAGATGAAATAATAGATAAGACACTACCCAGAGATTTCGTCCTCATTTGGTGAAGACTTTTGATCTGATTCCAGGTTTCATATAAGCGCAAGCCCCTATAGTTAACTACCCCTCCCAATAAGTGAGAGAGAACTTTTGATTAAGGATAGTAATTAGATCATTAAATGCATAACGTATAATAACAGCATATGGAGTTTTATAATTTAATATTATGAAATTCATCATTTCAGCTTAAATTGGAAGGTTGGGGGAATAATGATATGTGTTCTGATCATGGTTTATATCCTCGTGGTGTCTATCTACTTAGTTAGAGGAGGTAATGACCTGATCGAATGATTCTTATCGTTACATGATTCGTCGTTCAAGAAATCCTTGGGCAGGGGTGGTGTTTGTAAAGAGATAGGTTTAAGTCTCTTAGGCGACATAAGGCTTTTTTTGCCCTATCGGTATACCCTATGATTCACTCAAAGGGTAGAGCAATTAAGAACATCACGATCGTGATCGTAATATAATGAAGTCTTCTTGGTTAACCGCGTCATGGGACTTTTGGTTCATCTAAAGCTCTCAAACCTGTCGGCACATCATCTGCGAGAACATTGAAAGTGAGCATAATTGACACATTGACTCCTTTGTGAGCTAGAGTTTTCTTAATTTGTCATCTCCGATAAATAATTGTGAAAGGTGGATAGATTGAGTTTTGCTTTAAGCTTTTAACGATTGAATTTCATTTAAATAATTTTTAGATTCATTCTTGATTTGATTAATTTGATTTGATATTAGAATCATATTTTGATGGAAGTATCCCTTCCGGTTGAAATCACCATTCAACACAGCCATCATTAGGGCAATTACTTGATTAATTTGCATATATTTAAGAGCATTAGATCTTGTCAACTCTGTTTAGCTCTTAACAGAGGATCAGATCTATTGCCACATGACAAAATTAGCTTCTCTAATATTTCAATAAGCTAAAATTCTTATAATAATTGAATTTTAAGATTTTGTTAACTTGGATCCAGTCCTAAGACTAAATCGGGAAACAATCCGCGCAGCATCCTCAGACACTTGAATTTAAACATTTAACATAGTGTTGGCCTTAATTAACACATTCTATTCACTTGTACGATGTGTTGCAAATCCGGTGGCATTGAATGTGTTTTATTTTTTGTATTTGATTTTTTGCATTTAAGCTAATGCAAAAATCACTTTCATTTGACTCTTCATTTATCAAGTCACTACAATTTTAATGAAGAATTTTATTTGTATTCATGGATATATCTCCAAATATATAACAAATTTTTCTTTTTTATTTTCTCAATTAGTTCAATGAATTACAAACTGATTTTATTATTCACATTTCCTAATAAGTCATATAATCAAGCACTCATTTGCAAACCAATTTGTAGAACTTAATGCAAATTTATTTGCAAGTTATTTCCATTTAATCCTTGCTTAAAATTGAGTTTTCAGATTCAATTGATTTCTATTGAAATCACCTACCAATCTCTTTTGAATTTTACATTTGAAAGCTATACTTCAACCATATTACAAGCTTCCGATTATCTAATTATGCGTTCAATTAAATTTATCTCTGTATCATGTTGAAATGAAAGACCGTTAAATATCGTTCATGTTCACTCAGTCAATCTTTTAAGCTTAGATTTGCATCCTATAAATTTTATTTGTCTCCAAGCCTTACAA
The DNA here is from genome assembly GCA_021442155.1 of Cymbidium sinense. Lineage (NCBI taxonomy): Eukaryota > Viridiplantae > Streptophyta > Magnoliopsida > Asparagales > Orchidaceae > Cymbidium > Cymbidium sinense. Next base: position 36,764,452 of record CM038230.1, read on the forward strand.
TTCAAAATTTAATTTGATGTCATCATTAATTTTCAATTTTAACTCAGAAGTTATAATTAAATCGATTTATTTTAAATTCGAATTTTATTTAGAGCATAGCCTTTCAATTTTGTATTTATTTCATTTCAATCTCATTTACATTTAATTTCCAATTCATTTCTTTAGTACTTTATATTTTATATTTAACTTAATGTTAAATCTTTTCTTTGTTAGTCAAATTTGATAAAATTTACCTTGGCGATCATCCGCATTAAATCAAGAGTGTTTTACTCTAGAATGAAGCTTTAGCTGGTGTCTTTATAAGAACTATTTTCACACACATGCTACAATCTCTCTTGAAACAGTGTTCAAACATGGGATTAGAAAAAAAATGAAGTCTAAATTTAAACATTCACTAAGTAACATCCTTTTCTTTGAGTTTCATGCATTCATACGGTGTTGTCTTTGTGACATTCTGATCATCTTCGCACCGCTATGCCCATGAAAGGCTCTTTGACTCAAGAAAGCAAGTACATATATATATTTCCGCATTCACATTTCTTCATTCACATTCCTACGCGTCCACAATTAGCCACAATGACGAACTTGTACATCCATATAGGAAGTTCGGCCTATTATTGATATAAGAGGAATTCAAGTTTCAAATCTTACATTTACTGAAATCCGATTTCAGATTTCCAGTTTGCCGAAATTAATTGGGTTTTGTGGCTCGATATCAGAAAATGAAGAGGAGAGAGACAAGGAAGGATAGCAACGATTAAGAAAACAGAGAAGAGAGGGAGAGTGAAGAGAAAAGATAAAGAGGGAAATTTTGGTTTTGTGGAAATGAGAGAAAAATGGAGAAAGTAATTTCGGATTGGAGAATAAAGAAAAAAAAATAAAGAAGAGGAAGGGAAAGGAGTGATTTTTTAGTTTTGTGAGAGGGAGAAGGAAATAGTTAAAATGAAATGGAAGAAGAGAGAAGAAGAAAAAGAAAGAAGAAGTAGAAGAAGGAAGGAAGAAGAAGATAGAAGATGAAGAACTTGCCTTGCCTTTTCGGTTTGGAGAGAGGAGAAAAATCGGAGAAGAAGAAGTGGAACAGAAAAACTTGTCGTTTGCCTCTTTGCCTTGCGGTTGAGAAGAAGAAGAAGGGAAAGAGGGGGAACGTTTGGAGGAGCATGGAGCGGTTGCTGCGCATGAAGGGGAGGCCGAACGAAGGCCTTGCGGGTGCGTGCGGTTCCTCAACCGAACAAACGGGAGAGGGAGACGCTCGCGCGTGGGACTCGCGGCTCGATCCGTGCGAAAGGGGAAGAAGTCGGGTTTATTAGAGTGGAAATTTAGGTATTCAGGTCTTGAAATTGATTTTTAAATTAAGGGAAATTTATATACATACCACCGAATTCTTATGCATTTACATATTTTATACCTAAATTTGAATATTTACAAAACTAACACTTTTCTTATAAAAAGGTTCATTGCAGGAAAAAGAAGAAATGAGAATATAAATATTTAAGATTTTGTAAAATTAAAGTTTGGGTGTGAAATAATGTAAAATACAAGAATTGTTTATGTTAAATTTAAATTAATTAACCGACTTTAATTTAAACTTTACGACACGATTAGAGAATATATATATATATATATATATATATATATATATATATATATATATATATATATATATATATATATATATATATATATATATATATATATATATATATATATATATATATATATATATCAATTTAAAGTTATTTTGATGTTCGATAAATGGTAGTCGTTATATCGGGTTTGATTTTCAATTGAGTGTCATTCACTCAAAATATTATTATTTTACTCGATTTTTACTTGAAATTGAGTGCAAATGTCTTGATAGGTTTTGATGTTTGCTAATCAATCAATTTCATCAGTCATTTAGTTTGTGTGATCTTACCTCGATATATGCATCTGGCGTTGATGACTTGATCGGTTGATCATCAAGTTCTGCAATATTTATATTCTAATCAATTTCAACGTTTTGAATGTGATGGAGAAGTTCCTTCATCGATCGGAGGTCTTTTGGGTTGATTTTGGCGACATCACGTGTATTTCAACATCGATTTATGCGCTATCACTTTGATTATTTTCAGCATACGAATTGAGCATGGAGTCTCATTTGACAGTTTTTGATGTTTCAAAGCTAACGGTGTGATCAATTTCATGAATGGAGGTCGTTTGGACATCGTCTCAGCTTCCTGACTCTGATATGCGCGTCGACACATTGATAGCTCGATTGCTTGATCGATTGATTGTTAGATTATGCAATATTTATATTCCAATCAATTTTGACATTCTGAACGTGATGATGAAGTCCGTTCATCGATCAGAGGTCATTTTGACCATTTTTGGTGACATCGAGTGTAATTTGAGCCGATTTAAGTCACTTGAAGTTTGTCAATTCGACTTGGGCTTGACTCGACTTATGACACATATGGAGGTCAACAAATGCCCAACAAATGTGATTCACATGAGTGAGTCGTGTTTGTTTGAAAACTTGCAGTAACTGATCATTTTAACTTGCAATAACATTTTTTGATAGAATTTGTCATTAGCATAATGCCTTATTTTGGACATGCTAAATAAAGGGATTGATCAATTTGTCAGAATTGGCTTGACGGATAGATAAGAGTTCTTACACCATATACTCTCTACTTCAATGACTTTGCTGAAGATCTCTTTCTTTATGTCCTTGCAGATTTGAGTTTTCTCCAATCCTAGCTTCACGCTTGATTGAGTTTGTTAGAGGAATTGATTTATTTATTTTGATGAAGGACTCTGCTGGGGAATTGGTTTATTTGTGCTTAGTCGGATTTAAAATTCCTTATGTCCTAGCTTTAATCTTAGTAGACTTGATGAAGGACTGACCTGATTTGTCTATATTGACTTGTCAGGAAGTGTATGTACACCATGAATCCTATGCTTGCTGCTTTGACATATTCATTTGAAGGTACACATATGACCTTAGATCTTATCATGTTAAGTTATCAATCTGCTTTGTGTAACTTATCTTTTCAAGAAATTCCATCGTCGATTTTGTATGAACTATGGAATTGCTTCCTCTCATGCTTTCTACTTTGTGAACTTGATGAGGAGATTGGCTTTGATCTATGCTTTGAGCTTGATTAGATCATTTGAGAATAGATTGAAATATCACATCATGGGTAATATAAAGATTGACTTGAGGTAGCTCTGAATTGAGAGTTTCCTCGGATTATCTTGGTCTATCGATTAAGTAGAAAGATCTCTTGGATTCTGGTTGCTTGTAATCAGTAAGCTAAATTTGGTTTGAGATTGAACAGCTATCATCATTGAACTGACGAGCAGAGGCTCTTTCACTGCAGCATTTACTTATGACTTGTTGATTGAGGAGAGTGTCAACAACTTGGCCACATTTGGGCTTTTTGAGTTTGACCTTTAGAACCCACTCGAGTCTTTGACTTAAGCTGTAGTGGGTTGGTGGTTTTATCATCAGACTGACAAATAGGTGCTCTTTCACTGCGGCCTTTACTTGCGGCTTATTGAGTATGCAGAGCATCAACAACTCGGTCATTTATGGGCTTATTGAGTTCGACCTTTATAACCAATCCGTGTCATAGACTTCAGGATGTAGAGATTGATATTTTTCCAACTCAATTGATTGAAGCTTCAAAAATTAGGAGTTCTTCTTACTTGATCTCCAGAATTTGGCAAATCTAGGAGATAATTTTTTCTGTGACATTTATGGTTGTGTTTTCATACATAGCAATAGATTCTTTTTGTTTCTGTAAGAACCTACAACTTAATAGTAATAATTATAAGTATATTCAGGGATTTCCGCGTCAAGCTCGATGTCAACCTGAATCATAATATATTTGATGATCTAGTCTTATATACGGCCGCTCAACTCAAATAAACTAAAATACTTTTATCTTGGAGGGAATTCTAAAGTATATTTAGAAGAACTTTCAAGATGAAAATATGCAAATACATCAATATTCGAATTGATATGCCTTTTAAGAGGGTTTTAACATGCAACATTGATTTCATCTATGTGTATAAATCTAAAAATGTCTCTTGTGTAACAGAGGAATTTTCACGGAAAACTTTTTTCATCTTGAGTAAGTATATCTATTCAGGGATCTCGGCATGAAGCACGATGTCGACCTAAATAGATATATTAAGAAAAAATGCTCCCCTTTCTTGCAGGGGGATTTCTATTGTACCCCAAGAATATATTTGTCATGTATAATACTTTTTCAGGTAATGACCAATGATTGGTGTCATTGGTCTTTCACCTTTAAGTCAATGAGTTGATATTCCCCTCCTTGATACACTATTTCAATGACAAAAGGACCCTCCCAATTAAGCTCAAATTTGCCACCAAATTTTTGATTGAGGATAATTGGTCTTTTCAGCACCAGGACTAATTCTCTTTTTTGGAATATTTGAGGACACACCGTATGGTCAAAAACCCTGGACATCTTTGCTAGATAAACCTCCAGATTTTGATGTGCATGCAATCTAATTTCATCAAGCGTGTCGAGTTCCTTCATTCTCAAATGAGCATTTTGTTCTTCAGTTAGATTGTATTGGATGGCTACTCGAAGTGAAGGCAACTCAACTTCAAGCTGAAGAATTACTTCAGTTCCAAATACCAATGAATAAGGAGTGGCTTTAGTCGGTGTCTTGTAGGTGGTTCGATACGCCCATAGTGCCTCTATTAGTTTAGTATGTCATTCTCTCTTATTTTTAGTGAGAATCTTCTTGAGCAGCTTAACTAATGTCTTGTTGAAGGCCTCCGCTAAATCATTTGCTCTTGGATTGTATATTGAAAAGTATTGTCAATCAATTTTGTGTCGATCGATGGATCTATAAATCTTTACACTTTTGAAAGCTATGCCATTATTAAAAATTATTCAGGGGTGACACTCCAAATTTATAAAATATATTATGTGTAAAGAAGTTAATCACTCGATCAATAGTAACTTCTTTAAATGGGGTAGCTTCAGCCCACTTAGAAAAATAATCAGTCACTACTAGGATGAAGCGGTGTCCAACTGATGATGGCGGATCAATTGGTCCAATTATATCGGTACCCCAGCATTCGAATGGCCAGGATGCTATTGTTGGGTGTAGTGGATTTGGAGGTTGGTGGATTATATTCTCATGTACTTGACATTCATGACACCTCTTAGCATGATTGATACAGTCTCTCACCATAGATGACCAAAAATAGCCATTATTTTGATCTTTACTGCCATCTTGGGACCTGGTTGATGTGCACCACAAAGTCCTTCATGACCTTCAACTCTCACTTTGGTAGCTTCATCTGCATTTAGGCATCGTAGCCACATTTGTTCAAAGGATCTACGATGTAGATTGTTGTTGACGAAAACATAGCATAACATTCTCTTCTCAATTTGAGTTGCCAGTGATTTTTTGTTTAGTAATTTGCCTTCTTTAAAGTAGTCGGTGAATGGTTGCCTCCAATCTTGTGGCTCTTCTACAATAAAGGCTTCTTATTGCTTTTCTGAAGTAATGTCAGGCTTAGCTCTTCTCGATACAATTTCTTGTTAATTTTGATGAGTATGAGGAGCAACCTGAGTCGCATCCTACTGGGTCAAATTTGATAACCCCTCTGCCTACGGGGATTGATACTTTGCTAGCTCTAAAACTAATCGAGTAAATATCCTAATCATGATGTAATCACAATTCATATTTGTCATCTCCTTAGCTAATTTTTCTAAGCAATCGACCTTACTATTCTCGGATAGAGAGACTCGAGTTAATGTGATATTTGGTATCTGCTTCATAAGCTCAAGAACTTACTTCTGATAGAAAGCTAACTCAAGCTTATTGATTTTATAGATGTCAAGTACTTGATTTATAATAAGCTGAGAATTGCAAAAAATATGCAAGTTTTGAATGCCTATGAAAATAGTTTCTTCAAGACCTACCACTAATGCTTCATACTCGGCTTCATTATTAGTTCTTGGCTCAGTCAACTTATATGATAATCTCATTATCCCTCCTTCTGGTGTTATGAAGATGATGTCGATTCATGCTCTTGCCCTTGAGAATTTTAGAGGTTGGACTTGTTTGATCGATGAGGCTCCATCAAAGTACATTTTTCAAATTTATGATTTTTCTCTTTCATGAATGAGCATAATTTGCTCATCAAGCAAATTATCGTTAAGAAGAGAGTCCACAGCGATGGGATGTACAACAAGAAAATCTGTTAAGACTTGTCTCTTCACTATATTATGCAGAATGTATGTGATATTAAATTGCAAAAACAATACTGCCCATCTTACCAAGCGACCTATCAATGCTGGTCTTGTCATCAAGTTCTTCAGCGGATCGATCCTTGAGATGAGGGTAATCTTGTGAGATAGCATAATGATGAGTTTTGAACGCAAAGATCAATGACAAGCTGCTTCTCTGAGAATATCTCATTTATTCCTATTAATCTTGATATAATAAAGAGCATTCTCTTTGCTTTCTTCATTGTGTTGTTCCAATAATGCTCAAAGGGACTCTTCTAATGCAGTCGTGTATAGGATGAGGGGATTCTCAGGAGTAGGTGCTGCAAGAATTGGTGGATTTAATATGTTACTTTTCATGCTATTGAAGGCTTCTTGGCACTCCTTGTCCCATTTGAATGGATCATCCTTCCTCATCAACTTTGCAAACGGTTGATAGCGTCCTGATAGGTTTGATATAAATCGATAGATGAATGCAAGCTGTCCTTGTAAAGAACATAACTAATAGAAACTCTTCAGTGGAGGCATCTCCACAATTGCTTTGATTTTAGCAGGATCAATTTCAGTTCCTCTATGACGTACAATGTACCCCAAAAATTTTTTAGAGGATACCCCGAATGCACATTTTATAGGATTCATCTTGAGATCATATTTACTGATTCTTTCCAATATAATTCTCAAGTCTTCAAAATTATTTTCACGATTTAAGCTCTTCACCACCAAATCGTCAATATAATATTTCACCTTCTGGTGAATTAACTCATCAAAAATATGTGTCATGGCTCTTTGGTATGTAGCCACAGCATTTTTTAAACCAAAGGGCATGATTGTGTAGCAGTAGATGCCAATAGGTGTTCTGAACGATGTATGTCTTTTATCTTTAGGTGCTATTTTGATTTGGTTGTATCTCGATGATCCTTCCATGAATGAGAACATCCAATAGTTGGAAGTGTTTTCCACTAATAGTTCTAGTATTAGAAGCGGAAAGTCATCTTTTGGACATTCTTTATTTAGGTCTCGGAAGTCAATATAGAGACGGATTTGACCATTCTTCTTCCTAACGGGGATAATGTTGGCTATCTAATCTACATACTTCTCCTCCCGGATAAAACCTTCTTCGACCAGCTTCTTAGTTTCTACAATTACCTATTCTTCAATTTCCAAACTCATTCATCGAGGAGCTTTCTTAACAGGCGTCACATCTGGTTTAATAGCCAGTTTGTGAACTACTACCTCAGGGGATAAGCCTGGCATTTCAGAATATGTCTAGGCAAAATAATCCCTGAATTTACAAAGTAGCATTTTTAGCTCTTTGACTTTCTCATCAGGTAGAAGGGCACTGATGAAAAGTGGACGGGGATCATCTTCTGCTCCTAGGCTTATTTCTTTGAGTTCATCCATGGTAGCTATTTGTCCACCATCTTTGAGTTCTTTAGGTGCAGGCTTGGCTTCTGCTTCTTCATCATTTGTGTTGACCTCACTTTTAGAGTGAGTTTTCAACTCCATCATCTTAGACTTAGAAATATTCTAGACACTAAGATTTCCTTAGCCATAAGACACATCTAGTGATTAGGTGAACACTTAACCTAAGTCTAGAGACTTAGAAGTGTTAATCATAAGATTAGGCCATGCTTTAGGATTTAAAGAAATTACTTATCCCATAGCCTAAACCCAATCTAGATACACTTTCTCAAATCAAACTCAGCCTCAATTCTCAACCAAATCTCAAATTCAAATTCAAATTCAAATTCCAAATCTAATTTCAAATTTGACTCCAAATGATTAAAATATAAAATCAAATTCAAATCCTAAAATCCTTCCTAAGCCATATGAACCACATTCATAAACTTAGCCAAATTCTATCAAGATCAAATCAAAACTAATAAATTTTCTCTTGAATCATTCATTCATTCAATTAACTACCCAAATATAAATTAAACCTACAATCATCAAATCAAATCGAAACCAACCCAAGTCAAACCTAACCTAACTCTTTTGACTTGAAAATTTCAAATGAGCCAAAATACCTTAAACTCCAAATTGATCACCATTGAATTTATATTTCAATCTAGAGCTTATATATAAGTTCAACTAAACTCGAATCAAACCAAAACCAAACCAATTGACCTACTTAGGTCCACTTGACCCAAAGTGACCTAAAGGACCCATTTGAGCCAATTTCCATTCCAACCCAAATTGGATTGAACCAAGCTCACCAAAACCTTCCACCATGATTGTTGATCTCCCTAGGATGATCAATTGTAATCAATTGGGCCAAACCAAGCTCAATTAGCCATTTGATCCAAATTGACCCAAATTGGCCAAAAGAACCAAATCGGGTCAAATCATGATCTAACCCAAATTGATTGCAACCAATGGTTGAAGTTCATTCTAAATTGATTATTGAACTTGACCAAAGTCATAATAAACACAATTTGATCAATGGAGCCCAATTGGTCAACTTGACCCAACTTAGCCCAAATTGGCCTAAAGGGTCAATTTGGCCTAATTCCAAATTAAAACTAAATTAATTTAAACCAAAGACCACATTCAACTTTAATTAGCCAATTGAACATGAATCAACCCATAACCCAAGCTAATTTATCAATTTTGGTCAAATGGGTCAATTTGACCCAATATAATCCATATGACTCAAATTGAGCCAAATCCCTTGAAACCAAGCTAAGACCCATTGGGGGCTGATCAAACCCATTTGGGATCAGCCCAAAACCAACTCAACCCATTTAAATCTCTCATGGATCCTCCCCCACATAGGATTCCACCTAACCTCATTTAATTCCCCCCATCACATGCACTTAACTCTTTTCCAACATTTGTATTTAATAAATATAATCATATGATAGCAAGAGATGACTTTAGAGCAAAAATCCAAAGTCCTCAATCAATCTATCATCCATCCCAACCACCCCAAGCAAGATGACAATCAATTTGGAGCCAAAAATTTTAAAAACGATTATATTTTTGGCCATTATAAGAGGAGGGGGAGATGAGGCTTTAGATCTCTTCCTCCCACCATTCAGAAAGCTCCCCAAAGTAAAAAAGAACCTCTTTGAGCCATTTTGAGCTCAAAATACAAATAATTAGTTTTTGGTTACGGTGACATCGGGCGATATTTGAAGGCGGGTTAAATTTCACTCCAAAGCTTCCTCACATACCTAGGAGTTGGCTCGGATCTTCACCGCCGCTGGAAACCATCCCAGGTGAGGTAAACTTTGTCAAACCGTAGCCAGTCTTAGGATTTCACGCATTTTGTATTAATTTTCTCGTGATTTTAGGAAATTTTCCTAGATAATCCAGCATTTTTACTTTAAATCATCATAATTAGGAATTAGACAAGTTTTGGTTTAAAAACCCTCATTTTTTTTCCAAAAAAGCCGAAAATCTCGCCGACGGGTTACCGTCAATCCGATTGGATCGGCGCTCGATTGCGTGATCGCAATTCGACGCCGATGCTGAATCGGACCATCCGATTGCGCGGTTTGATCGAATAGCTGGATCCTAACGATGACCGTCCGTCGTGCGGTTCACGATCTACTTGCGTCGTGGGGCGGACATCGTGCGATCACGGTCTCTCGGCGGTCGACGATCCGATCGGACCATCGATCATGATGGATGTGCGAGCCGCGTGTCCTTCTCTTCCTTCGAGGCGTCAGTCGCGTATTTCCTTTTTATAAAAAAAAATTAATTTAAATCACCTTAAACTTCAAAAATTCATAAAAAATAAAATACTTAACTAAAAATTGCAAACAATGGCTCGTTGGATTTGCCTTTCCGAGAGAAATCCAACAAACCCAAAATTCCCAAATTTTACTGAGTATTGTGAGCTTAATTTGAGTTTTAGTGAAAATTATATTTCATTAATTAAACCAAAAATATATATCAGATGAAGTTGAAATTTTCATAGATTGAAATTAAAGTTAAAACACACCTACCATAAAATTTTTAATGAAAATGACTTCTGAATTGGGAGAAATTAAAATTTGAAGTTCAGATTATCCATTTTAATAAAATAAATCAAATAAAAATTCAGAAATTTACAAAAATCTTCAAAATAGCTTAAATTACTTCAATTGATATCTAGGACTCTTAAGAAAATAATGTGATCTTCTGAATCTTAATGAACCCCAAATAAATACTTAAGATTAGAGTTTAATCAATTAAGGAGTTAATTAAAATATAATCTAAATACAATTTAAATATCAAATCAAAATCAAAAATGAAATAACACTTAAGCAATCATTAATTAAACCTCAAATGAGAAAAATATCATCTTTAGAGAAAATTAAATTAAGTTTGATTAAACCTTTTTAAGTTAATAAAACTCAATTAAATGATTAAATCTTAAATCAAACTCAAAATTCAACAATTCTAGAAAACTTTAATCATTTGATACTAATCGAATTAAACCAAATAAAATTAAAGTGAACTTAATTAACATATGATTAAATCACATCCATTTGGAATAAGATAGTTAATTGAGCATTAAATATTTCAACCTAATAACTAAATCAAACATGTTAATGAAATCAAACAAACATAATAAATGAGTCAAATCAAATAAAACTCTAATCATAAATAATCAAACTTAATTAAAATGAAATAAGCGATTAATTCACTTAATAACACTGATGGTAATAACAATAATCCTTTAATTAAATCAAACTTAAGTAAAACACTTAACTAAATCAAATCACTCACATGTGAGAAATTAAGTCATTAATCTCTAATTAAACAAACTCTTAATTAATCTAATGATTTAAAAATTTAATTACCCTTAATCAAACTTAATTAATCAAACATCTAATTAATACAAACTTAATAAATTAATCCACCATCTTAATAAACCAAATTAATTTTATAAATCACATTAAAATTAATTCAAATCAAATACTTAATTAATCTACTAATTAATTTGATCACACATCTTAAGGAAACTAATTAAAGTCAATTAAATTAATCATATTAAACTTGAACTTAATCAAACATAAAATGAAATTAAATGTTAATCAAATCCTAATTTAAACTTAAATCATTAACTCACTAATTACATCATTAACCTAAATAAATATGAAATCAAATTAAAATTAAACAAATTTTTATTTAATTTAGTAGTTAATTATACCTCTTAAATAAACTAATTAAGTTAATTAAATTAATCATATTAAACCTAAGCTTAATCAAACATAAATACAATTAAATATTAATCAAAACCTAAATTAAAACTAAATTATTAAATTCATTATTATAGTCAAACAAATATGAAATCAAATTGAAAATTAAACAAACCTTTATAATTAACATAAATACACTTCTTAATTAAACTAATCACATAATCACATTGAATTTAAGCAAACCCATGAAATAAGGCTAATCAAATCAAATTAAATTAAATTAAGTTAAATTAAGAAAGACTCTCATCAATTTAATATGTAATCAAATCAAATCTCATTCAACCTTTTTAAATAAGATAAACTAATTAACTATCCAATGTATGAAATCAAAATACAAATTAAACTTTGATGAACATGACAAATGGATGTAATTAAAAATAAAATCCTAATTACAAAGAATCAAACTTAATTAAAATCAAAATAAAATCTCAATTAATCTAATCTAATCAAATTACAAATGAATGAACCACAATCAAATTAAATAAACATAAAGTTAAGTCACATAACCATAATAAATAAAAGATGTTAGTTTAAAAGGATATTGAATTATCAAGATTTAATTAAATCAAAACATCTAATCTAAAATTAATCAACCAAAAACACATGAACTTAAACAAACTAAAATTTCATTAGATATTAAGGATATTGAATTATCAAGATTTAATTATATCAAAATATATAATCTAAAAATAATCAACCAAAAATACATGAACTTAAATAAACTTAAGCTTCATTAGATATTAAGGATATTGAATTATCAAGATGCAATTAAACTCAAACATCAAAACCAAAATCAATCAGTCAAATACTAAAATAAATTCAAATTCTAAGCTATAAATCAAATCAAATAAATCAAATCAAATAAATTACACAAATTCAAATGGGCTAATTAAGATACTTAAGGACCTTAATTAGATTTCTTAGGAATTAGGATGTAATTGAGTTCCATCTACAAATGGAATTCATTCTACTCTTCATTCTTGAAAACCTAAACATCATTTTAACTAAATAAAAGTGAAATAAAAAATAAAAAATAAATCATTAAATCATTTAAATTGAAATCACCTAAAGGTAAAATTTAAACAAAATCAAACTCCAAATTGAAACTTAAATTAAAGAAGCCTAGTAAAGTATTGCCACACAAGCCTTAAGCACACACATTAAAATACTAAGTCACGACTTCTAGTGCTAAGTTAGGGCGTTGTATGCATGATGTTGTGTTTTGTTTTGTGATGTAATATTTTAGACAGGATGTTAGGGTGTATATTTCATAGACTGCATGATAGACCATTATTAGCCTAATCATGTTTCATGAAGGGGGTTGTGCTTAAGGGGCCGTTGTAATAAAAATATAAATGCGTTTGCTGTGTAGGTTGCTTAGCTCCTAAGTGTAACCCATGTTAGGATAGGTGGGCTTGGTTACCCATGTGTGGAGTACTAAGTCCAAATTATTCATACAACTGCTTGGGTTGTATGGTGTGTTTAGCTAACATTTATTTTGCAGGTGTAGCTAGATTTACTTTTCCTATTTTTGATGTAATTTTGCATTAGGAATTAGGATTAGTGTTATGGGGGATTAGGATGAGTAGTGTCCAGAAGGCTTAGTCCCTAGGGTGCCTTGTGATGCCTTTGGAACAAATCAAATCAAAATAAAGAGAGGGAAGAAATGAAGAAAAGAAGACCCCTATAATATGTATTATTTTTTTCTTTGTTGTAATCTGGGTTGTATAAGGATAGAGCTCGACTATCCATATTTTTTTTCTTTTTTGGGTGTACGGTGGAACCCAACCGCACTGACCTTTTATTCTTTTATGGTAGTCTATAAAATTGTTTGATGTTGTGTTTAGATTGTGCATTATAACAACATACTTTTCATAGTTTCTTTATGACTGATGCTTGAATGTGTGGCCTGGATGCGATAGGCTCTTAGGATAAAATTAAATTTTTTATCCCACTAACGACTCATAACTAAAATTTTAAAATAACTCATAACCTCACATAAAAGCCTAGGAATTAAATCAAGATAATAAAATTTTTAGCAACCCCTTAGCTGGATGGATGAATGTATAATATCATGCACGTCATATTATTTCATTCTTGTTAAGAGGGGACTTCCATCTTTGCCAGAGAATCAAGGCTTAACCTGTGAGAGCCTTTGGTGGAAGAATACCCCTTTCTCTTTTGATTTGGCCCATAATCAAATTCTCATGCATTTATGCATACAAAATCCCATAGCTTATGTCAAAATAAAGTGTTCAAAAGAATAAAATAAATTTGATAAAATTTGTGTTAGATTAAGTCATGACTTCATACCTCTCATGCTCTAGTCTCCTAGGGAGTGAGTTTAAGGACTTAGTCTCCTTTCTAAATAAATAACAGCCTAACCATCTTGTAAAGAATAAGACTTGCCTATATGGATTTAAAGCGTAGGAGGAGTTAGTTGGCTGTCACTCTAGGCGGTAATAAGTCCATCAGTCGGGTGGTCTATTCTCTATTGTGGAGGTAAACCATATACTCATTTTTACCTTAGATTTAGGTCATGCTTTTATTTTGTACCAAGGCTCTTTAGTTTAGGAATCTGAGGTAGCTATTTCCTTCGGGCTACAAGCATAAATCCTCACCTCTTAGGCATTTTCACAATCTTATGTTGTGGAATTATAAGCCCTAACAATTTAATAAAATGTCAACTCAAATAATTAACTCTCTTCAATTTCAAAAATATAAAGCCCAATTATAGGGTAGATTGGAATACTCACTAGGCTTCCTAGTATCATAAACATTTCCTACTTTCTCTCTTTGGATTCCAAAAATAAGTCTTCTCCTTGATCTATCCCATTTGATTATCTAAAATAACCAATCCTTTGATAGTCTTAACCTTGAAATCTTTGGAGACCCTAATTGTCTACTTTCATCGAGAGTATTCTTAAGGAATTCCCATTCTTTTAAGATGTAATTAACTATGGGGGCTTGCCTCCATAGGGAACTTAACAAACCTAGCTTAAAATGAACCCTACTTTACTTTTCCATATAAAGTAGGGGAAAGATCTTTGATATATTTAAAGACCCATCATGCCTTAGGAGTCATTCTTAAGTGATTAGGTCCATTAAAGGGTGATGATTTCTATCTTTCGAGATAGTACATCATTCCTTAATGTCATACCCGATCACTTCAATAAGTACACCCTAAGATCTGCGTGGTGTCCCATATTCTCAAAAATAAACACCACAGTTTGTTAGAAGAATTTCATGGAGATCGTATTCTTCGTCACTATTAGTTTCGATCTCAGCATATATTATATTATAATAGGCTTTATTTTGATGAGATTTGTGGATGAACCCAAGACCTTTAGTGATAAACTTATCACTTCTTCATAATGCTTGAGAACTTCTTTGGCTCCACATCTTATTAAAAATTTGAGTTCTATATTTAGTAGTCTCAATATGAATTCCAAGCTTATGCATCATTCTTCATAATTTCTGTGGATAATATATTGATATTCTTGTTGGCACTATCTCATCATGATTTTCATGTTGAGTAGGCTGATAAAAATTATGAGTCTGAGACTCTTTAGATTTATAAAATAGAGTTCCTATTCTGCCACTCTCAGTCAACGACAGCACATAGAATGTCATCAATTTTTCAATATTATGAACCTCCAGTGGAGTGATTTCTTTGAAGTACTGCTAAAGGATGAGTATAATTTTGAAGGAGTCTTTTGACACTACCAAATGAGCTATCCTTCTTGATGCAACCATCTAAACTCTATTTCCATAGGTAGATTCAAAATCATAGTCTAAATCAGAATCACTTATTTTATACTTTATCTTTTTGGAAAACTTATAAGTTCCCTTAGGTTTGATAGGAATATCTTCTTCTTCTTCTATGTCACTTCCCAAATGAGGAACTGATCTTCTTGATTTAAATGTAGAATCAAGTGCTTTAGGGAGAGTCGACATTGCCTTCTTTCTTTCTCTTTGCTTCTGCTCTTTCACCTTGTGAAATTACTTTTTAGTTCCTGAAGTGGATGTTACCGCTTCAAGAGGCTTTGTTGGCCTAGGCTCTTTAGGAATGAAATATTTTGCATTTTCATAGATCTTTGCTTCATAAATGGAGAATGGTTATAGGTTGCCAGGAATTCTGAACTCTTCTCCATCTTTTGGGTACTTCATACATTGATGCATAGTTGATGGGACCATGCCATACTCATGCAGCCATGACTGGCCCAAGAGAGCTCTATATGATATATCGACATCGATTACATGAAACTTATCTTCTGCATATAAACCCCAAAACTTGAGTGGGAGAATAAAAGAACCCAGGGTTTTCTTTCCTTTATGAATTTAAGGTTGATAGAAGAACTTGGATCAATCAATATTCGGCTGATCGAGATGTCATAACTCTCTGCAGTAACATATAGAAGACGGTTGTGATCCACTGTTCCCAATATAAGATCTTCTTCAAAAAATGTGATTACTGGGAGATCTTGAGCTTGCAATGATTCAGTCAAGCATTTTTCAGTAAAGTAAGCTTCATAACTCTCCAGATCTTTGAGAGCCTGTATCAACATTTTTCAGAGGTCTTTTGACATCAAAAGAGCCGCGTACACACTCAATTGTGCAGGAATCTTTCTCTGATGTGATAAAATATTATAATCTATCTTTTTGTTTGATTTAGGCTTTATCCTAGGATTTTTGGGAATGATATCTTTGTTGACTTCAATTTGTTTGCCTTTTTCTTTATTTGTAGTTCCCTCCTTTGATGAGGGTGGTAAGACTTTACCACTTCTCAACCGAACTTGAATCACTTTGTCTTGCTCAGATTCTTCTAAAGACGTAGTTTCTTCAAATTTCCTTCTTATTCTGGAGGTTTAGCCAAAAGGACTACACTCATTTTTCAACTTCATACATTTCGTGCGTGATGATATCGATGAGTCTGACTCTTCTCTATCGAGAAAACATAGGTTTTCATCTGAACTGTTATTATCTTGTTGAGTCATTAAACAAAATTTAGACATTAACTCCTCATGCTCTTCTTGCTTTCCTGATAAGAATTTTGACAGGTTGGTCGAGTCTATCTGATTACCCTTGTCATTTTGGAGTAACTGAGAACATCTGACATCACGAAGATGATTTGGCATGTCTCTACTGGACAAGATTCACCATTATCTTCTTCATCTGATTCGATAATGTGAAGTTTAGGCATAAAGTCTGCAAGCCTAAATGGTTGTCTTGCTGGCTGGTGATACTTTTCTAAATTATTAATGATATTTTGAGTTATAGTTCTCTTCTTGATCTTCTTTTTTAGTAGGTTGTTCCTCGTGCTGTGATGAAGTAGCATTATCAGAATACCACTGAGAAGCCCAAATATTTGGTTTAAGTATCTCTTTTAAGTCCAATATAGGTTCAAGTGGTGATTTCCACTTAACACTAGGGACGCATTTTAGCTGCTTCAGCATTTTTACGGTCATTTTGGAGACTACTATTTCCCATTCTTCGGGCCAATCATTCTCATTCTTTTGTTTTGATGGATGTTAAGAGGACGTAATCATCCTTGTAGTTCTATTTGGGTTGACAAGAACAGCCTGATAAAATTTACCTCGACACGCTTTCTAGCTAATCCTTGAAGACATAACATCTTTAATAGGATGATCATCATGATAAGATAAAGAATTTGGATTCGATTTGACGCCTTCTTCCCCCTTTTAATTTATGGTAATTGGAGACCAACTTTGACTGCTTACCGAAATAATTTAGCCACACTGTCACTTCTAAAGAAATAATCTTTGTTCATCTTTTCCTTAAGAGATGGCCGCATTCGCTCATCATCTCTTATTATTTGTTTTGGATGCTCCTCGCCACTTGGAAAAGTCTGAAGTTTATCATTGCCTCATAGTACCAATTTTGGATGTGGATTAGAATAGACAGGCTTCTTTTCCTTATCATCATTGTATATCGATTATTTTCCTTTATCCACATTGTATATCACCCATTTTTCACCGTTTGTGTTATAAGAAGCACCATGCATTTCATTTCTTCTTAAGTCTGAAGGTTTGTTCCTCTTTGCTTTATCTGTATAGATTTCAAACTTAGGGCAATTCAACTTTTCAAATTTAGCCACCCTATCTAGCAAGTTTTGGAATGTTGCAATCGATGCTAGACATAAAATGGGTGCCATTTTATCATCCATATTACCCATTAGCAATTGGATTACATGTTCTTCTTCCAATTGTTGATCACATTTTATGCTTAGGTTACACCAACGACTTATGAATTTTATCACTGATTCATCTTTTCTCTTTTTCAGCAAGGCAAGATCAGCGATTGTTATTTTCTCGGTTGCACTTGCGAACCTTTTCATGAATATTATCTTTAACTCAGCAAAGGTTTTAACTGAATCATTCGATAATTTCACATACCTCTCGAAGTATGGAAGTCGCTCTTTAACGACCAAAAGTAAAACATCATTCCCCTTATATTATCACAAGTAGCCTTAAATTGGGCTAGATGTTGCTTTGGGTTACCAAGCCCACTGAAGGTATTATATTTTGGCACTGAGTAACCTTTCGGGTATGATACTTGATCATATTCAGCTGGATAAGGGCGACCCTTACTCACCAACTTTTCAGCTTGCTCCGAAGCTATACCTGCCTTTATCTTTTTGCTCTCTAGCTAGCGCGACGGTGTCAACAAGTACAGGCTCTTCTTCTTCCTCTATTTGTTGTTGTTGTTCTGCTCTTTGCTCATCTTCAGGGTAAGAGCTTGACTATCCTTCTCCTTGTGCACTTGCAAGGGTAGCTGTTGATAGAGCTGAATGAAGATGCTGATTATAAAAGCGTATACCAAGATGATCATTACCTGGTTTAACCAAATAAACATCTTCAACACCCATGATCTCTTTTTCATTTTGATTTTCTTCCTCTTCCTCTTCAGTAGATATTGAAGATCCATCTTCTATTTGCTTCTGTGAAGACTCTTCTTCATAAATGTCGAATTCAGGTTCAGGTTCCCTAGATCCATGTTAGTGGTGATGGTGCTGAGTGAAAAGTTCATCTATATGACTGACCATATAGATGACTTCTACTTCCATAATGTCCTCTTTATCACCTTTTTTTGCACATGAATGTTTGATTGACATTTCTAGTGGATCTCTGGTTCAATATGTGGAATAAATACTTCTTCTATTAAAGGACTGCGATCAAAGTCAACATTCTCCTGTGGGGGTGAATCTGATTGATGATGGGATCCCCTAGAAGATTCTCCAAGGTGTTGATCGTCATGTCTTTTATCAATGATATCCCTTCTTCTAGGTATCCATTTCTGATAAGTTATTTTTAGGCATATTTTTAAGTATATGAATCAGATGTCACACCTCTTCCATTCTTCAGGATTTCATTATGGGGCCTTTGCCTCCATATCTACTTATCCTTTCGTCGGGACCTTTCGGCATTGGATTCTTGGACTGGTGGTTTGAGTGTCACACTCCGATGCTCATCGCGTGAAGCATTCTTGGCTCGGTGACTAGTTATCATAAGAGATGACAACCTCCTTGGTGGAGCTTCAATATTTTCAATCGTCACAGGCTTCTGAAATATTCTTTTCATTAAGCCTCTGTCCTTCGCTACTTTAAGAACGTTGTGTATTATGACAGACAATGTTTCAAGCTGTCTCCTCTCTGGTGGCGGAGTTTGATGTTGTTGGTTCCAGAAAGATTATTTTACTTCACCAGTAGAGCTATTCCTTTTTACCCACTTTAGATTATCAAAGTTGTTGTGGGTAGGAATACTCGCTTCTGGCAGCAGTATCGTTTATTCACTAAGTCGTTCAAATGGGATATGCTGAGCCCTCAGCTTAGTATTTTTTCTTCTTCTCTGCCTTCTGGTTAATTTGTTTTCTAATGAGAAAGCTTCATGATCATGCTTTCTAGGTACGAAAGATTCAATCGACAAATAATTGTAAGGCATTAAAGACACGCTTGCCCAATCACGCTTCTTTTCACACGGGATTTCAGATTGACCTAGCCTTTTAAAAATTGAAGTTCTCAGTTGAGAGAACTCCTTAACAGTGGTTGGCTGCTAAATTGATTGATGAACATGGCTAGTAGGAGCTTGAGAACTGAGGCCTTCGATGGCTATGAGCTACCACATGGGTAGTGAGTTATGACAATGGAAACTCAAGCTACCAAATTGAATTGAAGCTCCAACATCTCCTGTGTTGATGACGGCATTGGCTAGACAGATGTTCGCACTACGCCTAGTTGGACAGTGAATGGAGTGCTCTGTAGATCCATTCTGTAAAAGTGAAAGATGAGGATTAGTAATTAATAATTATTATTTCACCCCATACTTTCAAAATGCAAAGGTACTACAGAACAAAATAAAAGTATAATAAATATATGCTTTACAGAATAATTCATTCGACATAGAGTCTCATACAATAATAGTTTGAATTTTTTACACATTTAAATAATCATTTTTTGTTTTAAATTTTTAAATATTTTATTGCTACTATAACATGTATATGATTAGCCAAAGATGGAAAGAAAAACCTGTCCCCAGCGGAGTTGCCATAAATCCGTGGGCTCCAAAAATTCGCCACTGACCTCTCGATAAATTGAATTGAAGAGAGTATGATTGAATGTGCCAGTCTAATTTTTAGAGGCAGATGGAATAGTAGATAAGACACTACCGAGAGAATTCGTCCTCATTTGGTGAGGACTTTAGATACCTGTGTCTATAAAGCACAGAAGTTAATTACCCTTCCCAATAAGTGAGGGAGAACTTTCGATTAAGGCTAGTAATTAGATCGCTCAATGCATAACATATAGTAGCAGCATATGGAGTTTTAGAATTTAAGATTATGAAATTCATTATTTCAGCTTAAACTGGATGGTTGGGGGAATGATGACATGCCCGATCTAGATCCCATGGTTTCGTCATCCTAGGATGTCGTGGTCCCTAGTCTACTTAGTCAGAGGAAACAACCCTAAGGATCCTTATTAGCAACACATGGGTTACGTCGTCCAAGAAATCCTTGTAGACTCGGGGTGGTGTTTGTCTAAGGAGACATGTTTAAGTCCACCTTAGCTGACAGAGGGCTTTTTTCCCTATCAGGTGTACCATATGATTCACAACTCAATAAGTAGAGCTATTGGAGAGCATACAGGCTACGGTCGTCATTGTAATATAATGGAGCCTTACTGGAATTTAAGTTTCAAATCTTGCATTTACTGAAATCTGATTTTAGATTTCTAGTTTGCTGAAATCAATTGGGTTTTGTGGCTCGATATCGAAAAATGAAGAGGAGAGGGAGAAGGAAGGATAGCAATGACCCAACTTTGACTTAATCAAAAACAGAGAAGAGAGGGAGAGTGAAGAGAAAAGATAAAGAGGGGAATTTTGATTTTGTGGAAATAAGATAAAAATGGAGAAAGTAATTTCGGATTGGAGAAGAAAGAAAAAAAATAAAGAAGAGGAAGGGAAGGGAGTGAATTTTTGATTTTGTGAGAGGGAGAAGGAAATAGAGAAAGGAAATGGAAGAAGAGAGAAGAAGAAAAAGAAAGAAGAAGGAGAAGAAGAAGGAAGGAAGAAGAAGAAAGAGGATGAAGAACTTGCCTTGCCTTTTCGATTTGGAGAGAGGAGGAAAATCGAAGAGGAAGAAGTGGAAGAGGAAAACTGCCGCTTCTTTGCCTCTTAAGAAGAAGAAGGGAAAGAGGGGAACGGTTGGAGAGCTGGAGCTTCGCTGCGGAAGGGAGGTCGAAGCCTTGGTGCGTATGGTTCAATCAACAAATGGGAGAGGGAGACGCATGGACAAAATGATCCAGCCTACCGATCCGTGAAAGGGGAAGAAGTTGGGTTTATTAGGGTGGAATTTATAGATTTAGATCTTAAAATTGATTTTTAAATTAATTAATCGATTTTAATATAAACTTTACACCGACATGATTAGATAATCAATATATATATCAAATGATACTATCCACACTCAATTCGGACGAGTCTGTCCAAATGTCAAATGATTGGAAGTGATAGCACGCAAATCGATGTTGAAATACACGGGACATCACCAAAATCAACCCAAATGACCTATGATCAATAAATGGACTTCGCCATCATGTTCAGAATGTCGAAATTGATTATAATATAAATATTATACAACTTGATGATCAACCAATCAAGCGATCGAGTCGTCAACGCTCTTGCACATATATCGAGGTCAGGAAGCATCGACACAAGCCAAACAACCTCCGTTCATAAAATTGATTATTTCATTAGCTTTGAAACATTAAAATTTATCAAGTAATACTATTCACACTCAATTCAGACAAGTATGCATGAAAATTGAGTGGTCGAAAGCGGCAACGCGTGTTTTGAGCTAAAATTGACTCAATTTGACGTCGACTCGAATCAAACGGCCTCCGATTGTGAAAGGAACTGTGCCATTGCGTTCAAATTTTGATGTTTTGAATCAAACAACCTCTAATTTTGACATTCTAAATGCGATGGCAAAGTCTACTCATTGATCGGAGGTTATTTCGATCATTTTTGGTGACGTCCAATACATTTTTGAGCTCCGATTTGCGCACTGTCACTTTCGGAGTTCGTCAAATTCGACTTGTAGGCTTGACTCGACTTATGACACGTGTATGGAGGTCAAAACTACTCTAGAATGCATCGATCGAAGAACCAATAAATTAGTAAGCCAAGTTGCTAAAGTTGCCTCATACCCATGGCTAATGTATTATGTTCGCTAAATGGATAAGTTTTTGAATGGAATCCTTTAACTTTTATGTGATGCTTAATAGTCAACACTATCATAATGTAGTGGGATTTCTCTTCCAAGGATTAACTATATATCTGGGCTAATCAACCCAAGGTCATTTATACAATGCACTCTTAGCATTAGAATGTAATTCCTTTTTTTACCATAACTTAACATAGGCCTCCTTGACATTGTTAGTTTCACCACTTTATGTAGACAAGTTATGCTTTAATCATTTAACAAATATTATGAATTTGACTAAGCCTGGCCTTATAAACACTTATTGTAATATTTTTTTATTCCATTTATTATAGGAGGAATTTTTGTAAGGGATCAAGAATCATCAAATCTCTTCTCATCAAAATTTTAATTGTCTTCACTTCTATGGTTCAAACTATTAGTTAGTTTAAGCTCTTATAATAAGGTATTTAAACCCCTCAGAGCATATCAACATTATATGACTATTATGCATATTCAGTTGGCTTTAAATGTGCTCACTTATAGAGCCTTTCATCTCACCATTGGCACATACTTAATTTTACTATTTTCCAAATAGAACTATTCACACCTTGGCTAAACTTATTAAGCTTTATGTTGAGTAATATATGATAAACTAAAGGATTATTAAAAACTTCTACTATTTTTTTAGATTTCATTAAAATGAGAGTCTTATAAAATATACTTTTTAAGATTCTTTTTTAAAGCTTATCAAATTCTAAGGGTGAATTATGGCATTTATAAGGGGTATTTCTTGAAAGACATTGCCCTTATGCTTTGAATTCATTATTGATATGACATATAATTAGCTTAATTACTGATATTTCTCACCATATAGATGAACAACTTATAATTTATGAAGCCATATATGCTCATCTAAAATAGTTTAAATAGCCTTTATGAAAGTACAAAAATTCTCAGAGAGAAACTACTTATCCACACCCAAAAAAAAAAGTAATAGATGAGTCATAATCTCTAACAACATAACCCTAAATAAAAGGTGAGCTTGCATCTTGATATATTATGAACTAATATTTTGATGTTCATTTAAGATAAAAATTTATTAAAATCAAATTATAAGAATTAGAAACAATGTTGTCGCTACAATCATAGTTGCAGACAACCATCAAAGAGTGCAAACAACAATGAAGAAATTGAGAAACTAGTTTGATGGATCTATTTTGATTAATTCATCCAATACAAATTTGCTAGTGTTGACTCCACTCTTAGTGGGCATAATAATTACAATAACAATATCAAAATAATTGCCAAAAACTTGGCAATTTTTTGTATTGATTATAATTTTTTTTTAACACAGTAAATTATTATTATTCTTTCATAAACTTTGGGATTAATTTAAAATATTTTGAGATATTTTATGCTTTTGTCATAGTTGATAGAGAATTTTAATGCCTTAATGTTGAATGAAAATCACAAATATATATAAATAAGTTACACACAACTCATTCTCCATGAGATTGTACCATCTTTATATTTATTATTCATTCTATCAATAATGATATTGATTGGTCAAAGAAAGTCATGATTTCTTCTATACAAAATATTGCAATAGAGAAATAAACTATATAAGATGATTGCATGGTACAAAATTAATAGGTTGGTATGAAGTATGCATTGCAATTGTGGCAGATGCAAACTTCTTATATATGCACATTTTAATTCATTAATACAATCCTTAGATTTTTAGATGCTTTAGATTTACTAAAATTTCAATCATAAAATTGTTATGATAAATGCAATTCTTCCATTTTCACAAGTATATTAGTGCAATTGACCATCATGAATTTTATAATCTCTTATATGAGGTATCAAATTAGTCATTTGCTCCCCTTAAAAATTTTTTTTCTGCTTTTTATTTTTGTCATAAAATATAAATTTGCTAATCTTGAAAATTAAGGCTGGTTCCTCCCCTGTTCTATATGTAATTTCCAAGGTGAATTTAAGAAGAGGTGGGAGCATGGGCCATGCGACTCACATAAAATTTTAGGGACATTCACAATTCTTATATATTTATATATCTAACACCTAAAATATAATATTTATATAAATAACATCTTAATCTTTAATATTATATTAAAATAGTATCATTATTAATTTTTTAAAATCAAATGCACTTTTCATGCTTATGAAATATAATATATTTGTAAATATCATAGTTTAGGTGTTAGATATGTAAGCACTTGAAGAATTGTGTGTTATGTATGTGAATTTCCTAAAATTTTAATATATATTTTTATTATATTTATATATTTGTAAAGCACTATTATTAATTATTTTCATTAGGAAAAAACAATTTATTCTTCCAAATAATGAATTAGTTTATCTCATTAATTTTTGTTTTACTCTGTTATTGTCTCATAAGTATTCATAATCAATTTGGTTACTGATCAAGCACCTATCATGAAGATTTCATGATAAATTTATGTGCAAAATATGAAACATATTGAATTTAGAAAGATCATTTACATATATATATATATATATATATATATATATATATATATATATATATATATATATATATATATATATATATATATATATATATATATATATATATATATATATATATATATATATATATATATATGATCTAAATTTTAATAGTTATATAAATGGCACATAAAAATTTAATATAAATAAAAAATAATATTATCATTAATTTTTTTAAATGAAATATATCTTTTTTTATAAGAAAAGTGCTCTTTTTATAAATATAAAACTCTAGATATTAGATATATAAATACATAAAGATTATGTGTCATGTATGCAAATTTCACAATTTAGAAATAGGGCTCGATCTTTTTGATCAACTCGTTTTGTCGTTTTGATTTAGAGGCAATTCAAATTGAACATTTTTAATTTTTTTTTGGCTCGAATTTGAATAGAATTGACTTATTTTGATTGAGTAGTTTGAATTTAATAAAAATGATTATTAAAAAATTTAAAAAATTGAATTAAGTACATAAAATGAAAAAAAAATGATTTTTAAAGAAATAATATTTATACTTATAAATATATTATTTTTATTTTGAAAGATTATAAGTTATAACTCTATATACTTAATTTTAGAAATAATTTTATTATTATAAATTTAAATATTTTTAATACTAAATAAATTCGATTCGATCTCGAGCTGGTTCAATCCGATCTGTGCCCGCCTCGAAAAAAAGTTCGATCTAAATTTTTGACTCATAGCTCAGCTCAATGTAATCGATTCGATCTGGATCTGATCCAAATTTCAATTCGATTTTCGAACGATTATCAATTATAGAGCTAAACTAACAGATGTTTTATGGAATTAGTTTCAGAAATATAAATATTAAATATATAAAAATTTTCTGGTACGCAGATAGATCTTTTTTAAA
Organism: Cymbidium sinense; assembly: GCA_021442155.1. Classification (NCBI taxonomy): domain Eukaryota; kingdom Viridiplantae; phylum Streptophyta; class Magnoliopsida; order Asparagales; family Orchidaceae; genus Cymbidium; species Cymbidium sinense. The sequence goes on from CM038230.1 coordinate 36,790,051, forward strand.
TTATAAAATTAATAATAATTTTCGCAATTTTATTAAAGATGATATTTCCTTCGCAAGCAGAACAGCCCAAAGACGGTCTGGTCATCACCGGAAGCTCTGCCGCTGTTGCAGAGAAACCCGAGGGGCGAGCTTAGAGCTATCGAGAAACAGTGAAGGATGGGAAGCAGATTAGGTCGGCGCGTCGTTCACTTCGCCAACCTACCCATCAAGCTTCTAATACCCTCACCACCCTTCGATTCCATCCGTGAGTTCGCGCTAAAGACGATACCATCAGCCACGAAGATCGAGATCCGACGCGTTCTCGAATCCCTTTACGGCTTCGAGATTGAAGACATTCGCACTCTCAACATGGAAGGCAAGAAGAAAAAGCGCGGGCCTTTTCTCGCTGCTAAGCCTGATTACAAGAAGGCCTACGTCACCCTTAGTTCTCCCCTTTCCCTTAACCCTAGCCTTTTTCCTATAGGCTGGATTCAAGAGGAACGTGATCGGATTGCTCATGCCTCCTCGGCTAGGTCACGGAAGTCGTCGGTTGTTGATGAGGGTAAGGGCAATGAAGGCAGATCGCATTGGCTTGATGATTCTGAGCGTCGACAGCGCGAGGAGCTTGTAGCTCGAAGGAAGTATCCTGCATTGAGGGGGAATGGGGATAGAGGACAGAGGGGTAGGAGGGATGGTAGAGAACGGGGCGGGAAGAAAAAGGAGGAGGAAAGCAAGTTTCCATGGAGCAACATGCGAAAGTGGAGCTAAGGTATTTGTGTTTATGCTTCAATCAACTAATAAGTGTTTGTTTTGAAAAGTGCCTAGTTAGTGCTTTTGACTACTGACAGAGTATGCGTTGCATTTGTGCTTCTTTTGCGTAGTAAAAAGAGAATTTAGTTGTTGCTCTGTTGATGTTTGTTTTAATGCTGATATGGTTTTGATCTGTTTTGCTTGTTGTCGATATTTTGATTATATTCTCTGTTAGGGTTTGGGAGTTAATCGAGAAGCTAAACATGGAGTTTGCTAGGATGATTTATATGGGATTTTGATTCAAATGGAAAATATATGAGAAAGATATGGAATGGACATGGATAGTTTGCTAGTTGTCTTCTCTCATGTTCTCTCTGTCTTCCCCATCTAGTCCTCGCATCTCTTATGTGGATTAATTTATTAAGCTAGGTTGACACAAATCAGGCAAATAGATGAATTAGTGGTTTGAATCCCACATATATTCTCCTAATCACTCCCAACCAAAGAGCCATGGAGCATGAAAATTCAGCTACACATGAGGACAAGTCCTTACTTTCATCAAGATTCAGCAAACACACCAAGAGCTTTAAAATGGTTGAGGTTATAGAACTCACGTGTGTTCGTATGAGAGCGCTCCCGTTCCCAAGATAGGTGACCTTCTTAGAAGTTATACTAATGAGACTAAATCATGATGCTATTAAGTTAAAGCGGACACTATCTTGATGATTAAGAGTTTCAGCTTTTACACCTGAGCTACATAGGCAACGTTCTAAAATCCAGGGTGGTTTCTAATTCTGATTTGTGTGGTGATCTAGGATACCACAAGACGAGTGAAAGCTACCTAGGATAGCCCTTGAACTCATGGCGCTCCCCCTATTGAGAATTTCAATTTAATCTTCTTTAGGAGAAGAAATTTCCAAAAGTTTGTCTCAGGTGAACCTGGTACGATTACTCAATATCCTTGGGTCAAGTGCAGGCACACCATTGGGATGAAATTTGAGCTGTTTGTTCGCTTTTACATCTAATCCAATGGCTGTAATTTATTCTTAGCTAATTTTGAGAGTTTTTAAGCTATTGTGTTATGAGCACTATAGTGAGCCAAATTAAACAAAAGTTTAACTGCTGAATGTAGATTTTAGGAAAAAAGTGTTCCAAGATATTTGCATGCAATTTTAGGATTTTAAAGGTATAAAATTCTCTATTTTAAATATTTAGGGGTTTTCTAAATTAATGAAACTTTTTAGGTATGTTTCTTGTGTCAAACTGAACTTTCATTAGTTTTTCTTGAGTATGATGATTACTGTATTGCTATTTTAATTCTTTTATTATTGAAAATCAAAAACACGCATGCTTTTATTATCTACTCTTGAAATAATTATAAAATGTCTTTAGCATTCTATTGAACCTCCAAATTTTTTGATTACTTTTGGAAGATATTTACCATATTTAATAATTAAAATACCATATATTTTAATTATTAAATATAAAAAATACTCCATGTAATTATGATTGCAGGACTACTAATGGGATATATACCCTTGTTTAAAATTGTGCAATAAAAAACCTGCTTCAATACTTGCTTTAATGCTTTTATGAAAAAAATTGCAACGAGGCTTACACCTCACATGATGTGAGGCTCGCCTTGCCTCATTTTTTGTGAGGCTTATGCTTTTAGTTTTTGGTTTAAAAAATCAAATATAAAATTTAATTATCCAAATAATAGACACGTCCTAATATACATGTAACCTATCTCGAGATAAACATTACCTAAACGTCTTTCCTCCCGTGTCCTCTCACTTTTTATGCATAGTATTGACCACCATTGCCACCATCATTTCTTGCGATGCACTTTGATATTGAATACTTAGAGTGAGAGAGAAAAACTTATTTTGAATTGTTATATCATTAGTTCTTAATTTGATACCTTATGTTATTTTGATGTTAGCATAACACTTTTTACTTCATGATTCGATGTTAAGATATTAATATGTTACTTTATATTTTGCATAATTTATAACTTCCTATTATATCAGGATATTAATGTATTACATTTTTATATGTTAATGAGATAAAATAACAATTTTTTACTTCTTGCTTTGAACTTTGATGTGTATACTTTATGCAATTTATTGATTCTCAAAATGCTTTGAGGCTTATGCCTCACCTCATGGACGAAAAATGCCTAGGCATCTAATTGCGTAATTTTAAACTTTAATATATACTAGTGTTGGTAAGGGTAAACATACTTGTGTAGTTCTCAAAATGGCCAAGTTTATAGAACTTATGATTGCAGAGCTTATTGTTTTATTGCTAAATTGATAAGTAGTACATGTTCTAAAGTTTGAAAACATATTTTGAAAATAATTAAGGGCAGTTTATGATCACTTTTATTTTTTATTTTTTGTTGTACGTTTTCAGCTTATTTTGTTTTAAAATAAAGCATGCTTTGTGATAATAGTTGATTTTAAAAATACTCAAAATATTTAAAAACTATTTTGAGTGTTTTTAAAAATAATGTTATTTATTTTTAAAAATAAAATATAAACTATAAAAAAAAAAATGCACTAAACAAATATGCTTTTATAAGTGACAAAAACAAAAAAACACAAAATAAAATCAATTCCAACCAGGCCCTAAGTTTTTTGAATCCACCATTTCATTGATTGTTATTTGAAACCAACATTTATTTCAGATGCCACAAAGCTCCTCAAAACTACTTCAAAGTGATGATTTCTTTTTTGCATTCATTTTTTTTCAACATATTTGTTTAAATACAAGCAGTCAGATGAGCCCTCAGCTCTCTTTAAGTTTGATAATATCCTTTGAAAAATAATATTTTTATTGGATTCAGTCATTTGGTTGGATGTAGTCAGCAACAATGTGTAATTTGTACTCACTAAAAATCTTCAAAATTCCTCAAACGTTATGATTTTACCCTAAAAAAATGAGTAAAATAAAATCTTTTATATAGGACTGCTTTCTTCTGAACGCTTTAATACTTAGCTGCAGTTTGATCGTTGTTTTCGTTTTCCTTCTGAGCCCTAATTGCATGGGTTCGCTTATTTTATCTGAGCTTTAAGTGTCTCCCAGAACAAAATACTTTCAGGTAATTTATGGAAATGGCTTGACTAAAGAAAGTTTGATTGTCGGTTTCATTTCTGGCTAAGAAAAATCTGATAATTGATCTTTAATTTGATAATCAATCATAAATTATATATTGTATTTGTCAGAATTAATGAAATTATGTATTGTATTTGAAATGGATCCTAAATATTGTTTGTTTGTGTTGAGGGTGTTCTTTAGAATGGATGGTTACTGTTTGAATAAATCGTTGTGCAGAGTGAGCAATGGCTGGCAACTACAACTTTTGAATAACTAAGAGATTATTTGGGATCATTTTTATTTTTTATTTTATTCTATTTATGTTATGTTTTAAAATAAATTATGTTTGATAGTAATTATTATTTTTAAAATTATTTTGAGAATTTTTTTAAAAAATAATATTTATATTTTAAAATAAAAAAATAAAATATTTAAAAAAATATATCAAATAAATATGTTTTTAAAAATAGCATAAAAATAAAATTGTTCTTAAAGATCCTCTAAATTTAATAGGTAGTTATAAGTAGTAGATGATATTGGCTATAATTTTATAAATGCATTATAATTTACTCTTGTGATAAAACTTGGGTTAGAGTTAGGAGTGGAGCCAGAATTTTTTTATAGTGAGGACATAAATTAATAATTTTTAAAAAGATATTCAATCTTTTGCATATGGGCTTAGGATTGATATTAAAAAAAATTTTTAAAAAAAATTCTAGAGTTTTAATATAAAAATTATAAATATATATTAAAAAAAATAAAAATAACATTAACTTATAATTTCTTTTTATAGGTTTTCAAATGTTGAAAGCATTGTATAATTTTCTCATTATTAACATAATTAAATATATTCATTTTTAATATATATAATTAGATAATCATTCATCTAAATATCTATTATATAATTATGCAAGTAATTTTTTATGATCTTCATATGAATGTTAATCTAAAATTTTCTTGCGGTCCTGGATCTGCTAATAAATCATCTAAGTTGCTGAAAATCTAATAAGAAAGAAATTTTATTGTAACATTTGGTCAAAAATCATAAAAGAGGATAAGTTCAAAATATTCCTTCCACACCAAAAAGGATTTTGAATACACATATATTTGAAAGATCTGAACATTTTAATAAGAATTATTAAATGAAATCCAATGGTTTTACCATGCTTTGTTAAAATCGGAATGCGCATATTTTTGAAGAATAAAAGACATTTTTAAGTATTATTTTATAAGAGATATTAAGCTTTATTATTTATGCCACAACATAATTCTTATGTATTTTAATATCTAATATCTAAAGTTATATATTTATTTTTAAAATATTTTTTTATGTTAAAATATATATTTTATTTTAAAAAAATATGAGTGATGATGATATTTTTGATGCACTGTTAAAGATTAGATATTATATATATATATATATATATATATATATATATATATATATATATATATATATATATATATATATATATATATATATATATATATATATATATTAAGTTTAGGTATTAGATATATAAATATATAAGAATTGTGTGGTATGTAGGTAGGGATGTAAACAAGTCGAGTCGAGTTTTGATTTAATTGAGTTAAACTTGTTTATATCCTGTTGAGTTTGAGCTCGACTCGAGCTTAATTACTAGGCTTGAGCTTGACTCGATTTAAAGAAAGTCAAGCTCGAGTTTGACTCGAATGATCGAGTTCGTTTAAAAAGCTCGATAAATTATTGAATCGATAAAGTGATACACGATTACATTGCGTTATGTAAGCAATCGCAATAATTTGAGCTCGAGTCAGCTCGTGAACTAGCTTGACTTACTTACACCTCATAATATAGGTAAATCCCCTGAAATAAAAAGGAAAATGCTACATAAAAAATCACACCAAGGAGGGATGAATAGCATTATAGCAGAACAATACAAGAATGACTAAATAGAAACAAAACCTACAGATTCAATCTATAGCCAGACAGGCAACGATGAAGCCAGCGGTGGCCGACCAAAAAACGATGGCGAATCATTCGGCGCAAGGGCTGAGCAACGAAACTGTTGAGCAGCAAGCCTATATGCAACTCAAACGAGATGAGTTCAAGATGCTAGAGCTTCAGCTGGGAAGCAGGATTTCCCAGAGATGTAATAAAAAAAAAAAAAAAATTGGTTGGGCAAAGCCCTAGTGCCTCCACTGTAGCTATGCCATTGAATTTAGAGTTGATAAAGTTGAAGATTAAAATTAAATTTATTACTAAAAATTGGAATACTTTTAACTAGAAGATTTGAGAATTATTAAATATAATGATTAAAAGAATAATAAAAATTATATAAATAGTTTTATGTTTCTTGGAAGTGATGTGACGTATGATTTGACTATAATAAACTGTGCAAGAGCTGTTGCACCAACGATTAGATGCGGTGTTAAATTAACAATGGTTCTCACATTATGAATGGATGTGAGCAAAGAAATTAGTTCATGAAATTTGAATTAAGATAACAACTTAGAATATATGTATCTTATTGGTAAATTAATTGAATTAATAGATATAATGGTTCATAGAAAGAATAAATATCTTATGCATTAAGAACTAAATGTGTTGGAAAATGTTAAGAAGATTTGACAGTTTAGGCTTTAAATTTTTAGTATTTTGATAAGAGTTATACTAGAAGTAGTTTACGTGTGATTATAGATAAAAACTTGAAAGATTATATTAAAAATTAATATAATACAAAATAAAATTATAATTTTAAAGATTATTGTTAATGCTAAGATTATTAATTTTATAATTATTTATGCTCTTAAATTATGTTTGGATGTATATTTAAAAGAAAAATTTTAGAATGATTTAGAAGAATTAATTTAGAAGGTATCTCTTAAAGAAAGAATATTTATTCAAAGAGTTTTAAATTGATTTATTGGAGAGTGGTAGAAGATTTTAAAAGTAATCATGATGACTATGAGTTTGGAGTGACTAGTAAAGGAGGTAGGATCATATTGATTTTGCTTTACCTTATAATTTTATTATTCATAATATTTTATTTAAGAAAATAGAGAAGCATATTATTACTTATAAGAATGAATATAATAAAACATAAATTAAATATTTTTTTATGCAAAAAATTGATTGTTTAGATTGTAAAATTATAAGGTCATTCAGAGTAAAATTTTAAGTACTCAATATTGACTATTGATTTTAGATTTTAAGATGAATGATTGAAAGATAATAAATAAAATAAAATATTATCCTAAGATTAGATTAGGATAAGAGTAAGTTACAAGATCTTAGGATTTGAGATGATTATGAAGAAACTAATGTTACGTGAAAAAAAATAGCAAATGATTTAAGTTGCAAAAGTATATTTGGAGAATCAAGAGAAAATGTCTCTTTCTTGGAAAATCATGAGGAAAAGTTTTTATTAGTAAACATAGTTAATGCTAGTGTTAAAAATATACAAGAAAAGATTATAAATAAAAACTTTTATTATAAAAATTAACTAAATGCAAAGCTTAGGGAATTGGAGAAGATATAAAGTGGCTTGTTAAGATTATAAGAAAATAATATGTGATGCAAAAAATTCAAAATTTATTAGTTTATATAACAAATTATATATTAAAGATAGTGAAAGATATATGTATAAATTAGTCAAGCAAAGAAATAGATGAAGTAAAGATTTAGTTCTAATGTGCATTAAAGATGACGATCAGTTTATAGATTAAAAAATGTCTCAAAAACTTCTCAAAATTAGTTTATAGATTTATGCCAAGTAAACTTCTTGTTGCTATGACTAGAGAGGGAGTTCAAGAAAAATTGAATTATGACACATAATGCTGAACAGTAAAAGAGAAGTATAATATTAAGTGTTGTAGAGATGATGATGCTCATATGGATGAGTGGTTTTACACTTAGAGAGATAAAATACGAAATGAATATATACATAAAAAGGTTGGAGTAGCTCCAGTGATAGATAAGATTATAGAGAGTCTCCTTAAGATGGTTTGGTCACATAAATCGTTGGCTTCTTGATGACCCAATTAAGAGAGTTCGATATATTAAATTCGGCCATGTTAAGAAGGCAAATGTAGACTTAAACAAGCTTGATTATGAAGTATATAAAATGACATTATTTTATTAGAATTAAATGAGAATATAACATTTAATAGGATAAAATGTATAAAAAAAAAGATTCATATACCCGACCTCATAGTGAGATAAAGGCTTGTTGTTGTTGGAAGAAATTTTATGAAATGAAAAAAGAATCAAATATTTTGAATAAGGTTCTTAACAATAGGAAGTTAGTAAGCAGGTAGTTTATGATGAGTTGAAAGATAAATTTATTAGGGATGAATATGGTTAGCAATTTGGTGATTGTTAATAATCAGTTTAAAAAGAAAGTTATGAAAATTAATTGTATAAATAAATTGATGACTAATGCAAATAATTGAAAAGATATAGGTAGTTATTACTAGTGGCAAATGCACGAATGGATCACATAGGATGAATAGGTTAAATGGGGGAGAGTTTTGTAACCAAATTGGCTACTTTACTAAGCACATGGACTAAGCCTTAGTCTTAGCTGAGGTTATAGATGAATTGATTAGTGGCAACTAAGGGGGAAGTTACCAATAGACTTCCCAGCTCTATTTTTAGAAATATGTGTTTCTACGTTAAATGAAATAATACTGGCTAACAATCCATTGAACGAGATAGCTGCAATTGAGCATATATTTCGACTCAAAAGTGAACGAGATCTATCCCACCAATGGGAACTCCTAGTCTTAAGCTTGATCTATTTAGCTAAAATCGATATAACATGTCACTAGGAATCTAGTTGCCACTTCACTAGTAGCCACAAAGGGCAAAAGAAAATCAGAACATTGGTGAATTAGGTGGTGAGGGGGGTATGGAAAGAGAGGGATTTGAACTCACAAAAGCTTTACATAGTAGTTCCAGTGTTGCTCCTTTTTCCAAATGGAAAGTAAGTGAATCATCTTATCGATTAGGCCCATAGACCAACATCGATTGGGCTGGGAGTAAGAGGTTGAAGTATTACTGACCTCCATGTATCAAATAAATAATGAATAGGTAAAATTTTTAATTAAATGTGATAAATCTAATAAAAAGATGGTTCATCAGAACTGTTATAGTCCAAATACTCAAAATGTTGGGTTGATCCCCCCCCCCTAAACTTAACTTGCAAGTTTTCTCTTAAAAGGCGCTAGAAGCCATTGTTATTGCATGGATGAGGAAAGTCTTGACGGACTCGGGGTAAAGGAAAAGAGTAGTTCGCTGACTTCTTGGAGAGAAAGTCCCCTCCTTGAGAAGCAGGGAAAGGATCAAAGAGAAGATCAGAGTATAAGTTATAAAAGGATTGGTGAAGAATTATGAGATATAAATAATATTGAGGATATTATATTTGATTTCTTGGTGGTTAGCCTATGGTTTAGAAGGCTGCTGGATTTATATTGCTTCATAGGACTCGTTTAGTTGGATTTTTTTTTTTCCTTTCCATTGCTTTTGTTCAGAAATTGCTTTCCAAAAGTTGATTTTATGGAAAAGGTTTGAAGATATTGTTTTATTTTTTCAAAGTAAATTTCTTGAAAGATAGCCCAACCTCTTTATTCAAACGCGATGCATCTGCTTTATGGTAGCCTTTTGTTAATATAAATTTTAAAAGTTAAAAAGGAGATGTTCGAATGAAATAGTTTTCTTAGAATATGATGTAAGAATTTAATAGGTGAGGATTTGTTGATTTTTTTAAGATATATCACCGAGCGAAATTTCTGAGTTCAGTTATTTGCTATTTTTGTTGATAATAATCTGTAATCGAGGTCTGCTTTGATATGCTAATTTCCAATTTATATATTGAAACTCTACATTAAAAAAAATTATATTTTGAATTTAGAAATTTAAAAACATATTATGAAACCAAATTTGATGTGTGATAATTGGTTAGTTATATTAAAAACAGTTTGATATAAACATCCTGCGATCAGGAAAAAAAAGTAAAAAAAAAAAAGAATTTTTATGGTAAAAAATATAAGCACTTCAAACTGTTTTATAGACAAAAAATATAACTCTTGAAGAGCTGTGTAATAAGTTGGTTTTAAACCATAGGAAAAGAAAAAAAAAATGGAACTAAGAAAACTGACATTTAGAAATAATGGACAAAATAAATGTATGAAATATGAGAATTTTATTTCATAACTACTTTTTTTTTTCATTTAGAAATAATCATGGCAGAGTTGTTAAGTGTTTAAGATTGAACTTTGTTTATATTAAATTTTTTCTTCAACATTAAGCTTTTTTCTTCTGAAAAAACAAGCTCATAAAAAAAATGAAACGAAGTTAATTTTGAGCCGGTTAAATATAAAGTTATATGAAGAAATTGAGCCAATTGGATTGAAGCCTAATTTGTATTATAAAGTTAAATTTTTTTGGTGAACTGCATCAATTCGTTCTCATCCTCATCGAAAGCCATTTCATATATTCATGAAATTGTAGTGATTGTTATGAGCATAAAATGATGATTTTCAAAATATTTTTTTCAATTTAACTTACCATCTTTTTTTTTTAAAAATGAAGCCGGAAAAAGTAAAAAGCATACGAAGCCTTAAACAACGTCCAAGCTGAGATAACATTTAAAGGTGGTGTAACATTCTGCAGAATCAAAATCAATCAAATTGACCACACTAACAGAAACATTACCAATGATTCAACAGCTTCCACTTACCATCAAATCTGCTCTTTAGTATCTGTTCTATGCATCTTTGGGGCCTGGGTTCTCTGCAACGTATAGCAAAGACATACAAAAGCTAACACAAGGGTATAATAGAAATCCTAAATATGCTTCATATTCATGCTGACAGAAACAAAATCAAACCTTTCTTTCTAATCTTCCTAATTAAAAATAAACAAGGAACAATGTTGCTGCTGGGGTCTCATCTACCTTTTTGTTTATTGATTGAATCATCCATAAATATAAATGACGAAAATAAATGCAAGTGCATCATAACACTTTTATATATTCCATCCATAAATCAAAGTTTATAGTATAATAAATTTTTAAAAATACAACCAAAAAAACATCACCAAATGAGACCATATATAGTTTCCAAGAAAATTTCTGCCCTTCATACAAATGTTGACTAAAGACGGCAATCATTATCACGATTATGAAGGCTTAAGGGAGGAAAAAAAAACCTGAATAAATGAATGTCCCGTTTTGAAAGAAAACTCAACAAATAACCAACATTATGAAGGCTCCCCATTATAGGACTGAACGAGGAACAAAGCAAGTTTCCAAACCAGCAATGGCTCAAAAAGCCTCGTAAAGGATCTCTGTTGGTTAGTAGTGTTCATTCAACTGGGTGGTTCGTACCTTCTAGCAGGCGCATCCACTAGACTGCTGCACGGTGTGGGAGGAACTGACGGTGGGTTTCAGATTCACATCAACCATGTCTTCTTGTTTGGTTGAAGATAAGTTCTCCATCCCCGGCAGAGCTGCAGCTATTTTCCTGAACAGTGGCTGCAAATATTTGCATATTCTCATTTTAATCAAAGTGTTCTGTAGGAAGTGGGAAGAAGAAAAGGAGAGCATGGAATGGCAAAATTCTTATCAGACCTTAATGTTGAATCCTGCTTTGGCACTGGTCTCTATGAACATGACTCCAAGTTCTCGAGCCTTGCCTTCACCTTCTTCGATAGAAACTTGTCTGTTAAACTTTCAAGTTAGAAAAGAAGAATAGAAGGAAATAAAGAAATGGGAAATAAAGAAATGCACGACCATTCATGCAAAGGAGAAGACAAGCTTCCATAAAGTGCAACTCTAGTATTCGTCTAATTAGAGTTGTTGCGCACAATTACGATTGTATGAACAAATAGGCAAAAGTCTACCAAATATAATACTAGCATGAAAAGTTCAGCTTTAACAAAAATGATGCATAAATATGTTGACATTTTTTCCCCCTCCCATCATTAGAGATGGGGGTGAAGAGTGGGAGAACGATGAGCAGTGGATAGGTGTAGATTGAGCTAATGAAGGGAATGGCCATTTTAAATGCCACTTGAAGGATAGGAAATAATTTCATCATTTTAAACAGTACTAGAGATTGTAGCTATGACTCCTCAGATGGGAACAAGCACTTCTATCATCTATATACCAAGTTCCATTGCTAAATATGTTGCAAATTAACAATAGTAATTACAAGCAGGTATCTGGCACACAATGCACACTTCAAGTTGGTCCACTTTTTTAAAAGCTCTCTCATACATAAGAATGACTGATGAAGGACCTTCCATTAACAAAATTGTTAATCTAGAGTAAAATGTCAAAAATATCTGACTTTCCCCTCTTTTACCTTTCTTACAGTTAGATGTAAACAATGTTTTCCGCAGGTCCAATCGAGACGGTGATAATGGTATTTAACAAAGATTTGTTTGGCAAGCTCACAAAGCTCACATCTCCAACAATGTTGCCAATTTTGTGCAAGCTCACATAGATCTTTACAATAGAGTTTCAATTCACATGTTGGAGCATTACATACATTTGCAACTCTTTTGATGACCTTAACTAGTGTAAGAGTAATGGTTCTTGTAAAATTTTCCAGTCACTGATCACCCATTTCAGATGATCCAACAAGAATGAAGAAGCGGTTACCATCAATCACCGCATCTCCTACATTGCTGACTACTCTGATGACTTCCTCTATAGTCTGGTCACAGATTTTAAGCCTCCCTTGACTTCCATCAAACTCTTAACACTTGTCACAATAGAACTTCATCTACATGTGAAGCACGGCCATGAGAATAATATAAAAAACGTATGCTTCGATATTGTCTGCCTCCTCATCATCTTACTTTCTACCCAAGCTCAATTTCCAATAGAACATTGTTGCTGCTGACATCTCACTATGTGATGACAACGGTGATCTTCATCAGTGGTAGGGATTTCGAGATGTTTGCATCAATGTTGACATCGAGATATACACGGTGAAACATGCTGCCCGAGATGACAACAGGATTTTACATTGATTTAATGAAAATGTTTAGGTTTTCAATCATGGAGTGTGATGCTAGTTACCTAAAGGAATGACGAGACTTAAATGAACGAATTTCAATGTCGATAAATGTTTGTTGTTTTTAGATGATGAAATGATATAAACGTGAGTGAATGACATTGAAATAAAAAGTCAACATTCATCACAAAGAAAAATTATGATTTTATTCCTATAAAAAAGTTGCACTATTTCATAACATGAACCTAACCTAATTAATCTAGATAAGCATAAGCACTTTAAAATGAGAATTCTTATATTAGAGACATTCATAGGCACATCCCCACAATTTTATCGACAAAAACAATAGAATAAGAGAGAGGAATGGAGGAATATGACAAGTGATAGCATTACAAAATTGTAATATTTGCTGGAATTCTCACACATTTTGGATCCATCCATAACCAATGTCAAACTTAGAGAAAACTTTCATATCAGCTAAAAAAACTCTAGCATAGAGCAAAGCCTCAAATAGATCCCTCAACGTAGCTATTGTTTACAGTGAATAATAAGTGCACTGATAGTTACTATTCAAAACAACAACCATTGTAAGGGCAATTCTGCTCACTGTATTGAATGGATGCAATGGCTTGGTGATGCACCATGATAGAATCGGGCATCCACAGTTTGGAAGAACTCGACTCAACAAATGGAGCAGCAAACATATCTCCAACAAATCTGAGTGAAGCTGTTGTAACTTTTCCACCATCACTGACAAGCTATCAAGATGCGAGCAACTCTGCTGCTCAACGAGACATATTTCTAGCCCCCCATGTGCACCCATGTGCAGTGGATATAATCGGGTCATCAAGAATCTCAAGCTAAGGTTGACGAGATCTGTGAAAATGCAGTGATACCTGTGAAGATGTAGTAATGGATGGTGATAGTAATAGTGGAAATATGCACGATGGTAAAGTGAGTGTTAGGATGGTAAATGATAGGCCATTGTAAGGAGGGGATGAGAAGCACTTGCGTTTAAGAAACCTATAAAAGCTCATGAAGATCCTAAAATTAGGAGCATTACACTTGATGTTAATCCCCATGTCCATTGGTATTTGAAGTTCATGTGCATAATTTTTAATGCTTCTTAAAATACGATAAGGTCCAACCTTATGAGCTGACAATTCTTAAGAGATTCCAAAGGGAATCTCCTTAGTTGGAGGCAAACCATTTGTCTCACACCTTGAGCTCTTATCTATGAAAATATAAATAAATTTTATAGCCTCGTAAACAGCATTCAATTTGTGGTTCATGTCTGAATACAAATCATGGAACTGCTACGCAAATGACTTGGCAAACTCACTAGACCTATATGAAACAAGAATAGGAACTAAATTTACATGTTATCTAGGTTGACAAATAGTGATGACTTGAGAAGGGCTCATATCTAATGATTGATTTACAAAGCTGACATAGGCAAATTCTATGGTAGGAAAAGTCAGATCCCATGCATACGAAATCTCAACAAGTTCCCAAACTCCAATTTATAACTTCTATTGGCCCATCAATTTAAAGATGGTAAGATGTGAAGAATTGAAGCTTCTTCCCCAACATCTTTTAAAGGGTCTTCTAAAAATAGCACGTGAATAAGACATTTTAGGTAGACACAAATATTTTTTCTGAGATTATATAGTCTTGTAAGTCCCATAAAGAAGAGTTTGGCTCTATGTGAAGCATTCATCATCCTGCTCTATGAGATAAAATGTGTTATTTTTGAGAATCGATGCACTGCAACCAATATAGTGCCTTGCTTCCTGAATGTGCAGGGAAGATCTAAATAAAATGTATGTTAAGATCCCCCTTCATCATGGTAACAAATCCAGTGACATGCAATCACACATGCAAGTATAATCCATCCTCCACTATCATAAATTGTTTTCTCTTCCAAAATGTCCAACTAACACCCCATCATGCAACTCCCAAATGAAGAAGACATGTTGTGATGAATTAAGGATACAAAGACTTTCCTTCAAAAAGATGACAAGCTTTCTAGATGAAATCTACATTAGAAAATGTTGAAGATGTAATCATACATAAACACCTCATATCACATCACACTAGCACATATGTTAAGAAGTATAAATAGTGACTTAGTTGTGTGTCCAGAGCTTGCTCTCAATGCTCAAACAACGTTCAAGAATAAAAATCGACTATGATTTGCAAGAACACAGGTTGAACATGTGACTCAACATGAAATATGGGTCCATAAAAACAAGCATGTGGGAAGAAGATGCGACGGTCAGATGGGTGAAGGTTAAGATAAGTGATTGAAGCTATTGCATGTGCAGTGTTTATAAGTGGAAGAACTGAACATATACAACATGCACTACCGATACAAGTGGGTGATTAGAGCCAACATGTAAAGACATGGGATACTGAGCAAAAAGGTAGACATATGTTAGCCTGAGTGCAATGGAGATCATGGAGCTCAAACAGATGTACAGTCGATTGTGAGTGAATGATGTTAAGGGTGCCAAAAGCACAAGAAAATCCATGATTGATGTGGGCCGCAAGTGATAGGATGGATGCAGAAAGCATGAAGTAATGACATGTGTGAAATAAAGCTACTAGTGGGACACATACAAGAGAGAGGTTGGGTGTTGTAGTGAGCACATTATTTGTTGATTGGGAATATTAAAAGAAAAAAGTGAATTGGTTGAGGACATACGTAGTTGAGTAGAGTGATGATGTGTTGCCAAGATGGATGTAGTTTGATTTGGTGTAAGGTTGATAATGAGTGCAATTTGAGCAAATTATGTTTTGGTCAAATTCGATCCCATGTGATTATTGAACTCAATTTTGGGTTGGCTCAAAATAAATTTTGAGTTGACTCAAAATTGTTAAAAATAAAAGAATGGATGGAGAAATTGAACCTATGACCTCTAATTTAACCTACAAAACATCAACCAAATGGACCAATAATTGTTTTTTCTTAATATTATATAAAAATATATAATATGCAAGAATTAAATTGAATCCAAGCAAGCCACTATAGAATCAAAATAGATTTCAAGTCAAGCACCCTGACATGAAATTAGACATAACTAGTTTGAGTCAATTGAGTTTGACTTAAAAATTAAAAGAGATTCAAGCTTCAAGTATTTTAATCACCCCTAATCTAGTGCATTCATTGCCATATGGACCCATTAAGTGATGAAGGGTTGCATGTGATCAAAGGAGAATGCAAATAGTTAGGGTGGCATTGCAACGTACACTGTTAATGAAAGTGGGGATCAGTTATGGTGTAGAATTGTAAGCAATAAAGAATACATTAAGCTCTAATATCAAATTAATAGAAAAATGATGAATAAAAAACTTTAGAAACTAAGAGATAGATTGAAGTAGATTGAGAAGGTAGATGAATGAATGGGTTTGGGTGAGGGAGGCATGAGGTAGAGATTAGTAAGTCTAAATATTAGAAGATAGAGAACCCTGAAAACGGAGGTCACAAGAAATTTTTAATTTCAATTCATCATATCATCCCATTCCATTACAAGGTATAACTATCAAATTTATAAAAATAAGGTTATAGGATAATGATTAAAATTTAAAATCAAGTTTATCTCCATCAAAATCAATATAAAATTATCTAAAAAATAATTTAACAATAAATGAACTTTTCAAAATTCCTAATTAAAAATAAAATAACTTAATAGAACCTTAAAAAAAAACCCAAGATTAATGCTCTTAATACATGTAATCCTTGAAAGACTAATTATAAAAATAAAAAAAACACATAAAAAGGAGCCAAAAGTCATTATTCTACTAAGTAAAATAATCTTTGTTGCAAGCTAGATATTCATGATGGGAAAGGGAAAGTTTATTGTTTTAGCATTTAAACAAAATCTAACACTCATATACACAAATTGTGGAACAAGTCACAAGAATCATGGGATTTTTTACATAAAAACTCAAAAATGGAAAAAAATAGGTTTGACCAAATTGATATAGTTCTATTATGTAAATTAAATATTATAATGGTTTGCTCTTTAGTTGCGATATAAAATGGTGTTACAAAGATGAATGATTACTCCTAGTTTAATCTCTTACAAAGGTAGTGAAAAATGTAGGAAAAAAGGAAAGGTAATAAGCATCAATGCCAGTTAACAATGAATGATGATGGATGAATGATGAAGGATGTTAGTATTAGTAAACAACAGATGACATCAAATGAGTGATTGCATATGTCGATGTTGATCAAAAGTAGGTGACAGTGTGATATTGGAAGTTAAAAAATGGAAGGTGTTCGATGCAATTGCCCCCAAGCTAGAGACAATTCAGGTGACTGAGAAATACAAAGAAATAAAGAAAAATGAAATCCGAAACTAGTTGATTGAGGTTCCACATGGTGGTCGAAATTATGGAATTCTCTTAGTTCATGAATTTTTTTTTTCACCAAAAGGTTCCCAACTAAATGTGTTGAAATATGACCTATCATATAGATTTCTAAAGAGGATCATGTCTACTAAGAATTAATATACTCCATTAAATGATTTGAATTGATCCCCCTTGACCATAGGATATTTTGTTGAACATTTTAGTGCCTTGAAAATTGTGGAATTAGACAATCTTAGGCTTACTAGATTTAATTCATAGATATGCTTGTTTCCATAATAAGCATGCTAAATTTGGAGGACATTTAATCCCTTTAATAACATCGAGAAGTTTCCAATTACACTTTCAGGTGCATGATTTAGGTTCATTCCTACTTGCATCAAGGCATTCTCTATACTACTATGTTCATCTCATCATACTACACTATTTGTGTTATAATTTAAGTTTTGCTATAAGTGAAGTTTGGATGATCATGAAACAACTCTTGAAGTTTCTCGTTCAAGCATTTGGGTTCCTTGAAATCTAAAATTGTATCGAAATTCATATTTGATTAGATGAATTTTTTGGTCATATATCAATCTCAAACTTTGTTACTCTCAACTTTCCACTTTGATAATAACACAACTAATTTTGCTATGGTATAAGAAACTAAATACCAAATCTTTCCATCTAATCACGAGCAACATAAGAAGCATATGAGATATTTTCATATTCTCACAAAAAGTCTTCATGGCAACCTAAATGTAATGTAAAAGAAAGAATGTTTACTTTATATCAAATAAGTAAAATATAAAGTTGTTGAAAGAAACTCAAATATCACAGTTTTGCATTTCAAATATTTAAACCAAAAACAAAATGAATCAACATGTAGAAAAATATTATGAATCACTCTTCATAATAAAATCTAATTCAGATGTGTAACCTTTTGTCTACGAGATCAGTTTTGTTCCCCACGAGGACAATGATAACATCACCACCACGTTCTGTGCGAACTTCCTCAATCCACTTTGATGTGTTTAAAAATGATTGCCGATCTGCAATTATTGGGATGAATTAAAACAAAACATTGTCAACACAGCTAAAAGTTTATACGTGGGAAAACTAAAGTGTTGTTTAGTTTAGAGAAACCTTCTGAAGAGAAAAAAATAAGTTTCCTATATTTATATTACGATCAACTAATTTTCCTGTTAAGCACGCCTAAATATGCATCAAGCAAATCATACTCACTCAAAGTTCATTACATCTAAGTAAATGAGTTTGTACGACATATTTTTGTTTTGATTTTTTTAAAAGGTGTCATATGTCGGCAAAAGCTCATGAGTTTATAATGTAGCATCTTGTGTTAAAATTTAAGATCAAACAAATTATTATTGTATTAAACTTCTAGGAGAATGGCTAAAATTTCAAAATTAAACATGCACGTGTCATTCGCTTATTAGTGCATTCTACTGTTTTGCATAGATTAGGTTGCTATTTACATGTACCAATTAAGGATAATGAGTTAAACTTATAGTGAAGATTCTGTAAGGGTTAGTACAAAAAATATAAATCATTATGGTAATATATAATTAAATTGGGAAGATTATCTAAAGAGAGAATTTATCTTGCAAATGCAATTATTGTAATACAAAGAGCTATTCAAGGGCAAAGGTGTGCTTACTCAAAATTAGTGGCCAAGGGATCAAAATATGCCTTAAAGTAAATACTTCATCATGGAATGAAATGCAAAGACTAATAAAAGAAGCTAAATTGAGGTTAGAATAGGAGTGTGCCTTATATAGTGCTGGTGATTTTAGTTAGTCTCCTTTAATAAGAATGGAGAATTAATTTCAATGTACCTAGCTTAAGGAAAGAAGGGCATGAAACTCAAAAAAAGAAAGGGCGATACAAATAATACAATGGTGAAAGGTGTTTAAATTCATGTTATTGGAAAAAAGAGAGGCCTATTATTGAACTATTATTACTTGCATGTACAAAGGAGTATGAAAAAAAAGGGAATTGGAATGAATTCAATATGTGATCAATGGACATAGATCCTCATAGAAGACTCCTCATTAATTTTATGCCAATATTAGAAAATCATCTAATATTTCTTAAAGTTGTAAATTATAAGGGACAATACAGAAATATATTTTTTTGCCTCTAACTTGATTTAAGAAGTGATAATGGAAGTTTCCCTTTCATATGTTGCTCATGTAATTAATGATAAAACTCTTATTTGTAGGGCAATGAGTTGGCTAGGTGAAGACATCCTCATATTTTTTGGACACTTTATATTATACAAAAGTTCAATCTTGCTTTAAAAAATATTAATACTACTAAAAATATTGGGGTTCATCAAGTCACTTAAAATGAATGCCATTGGATGAATATGGCTGTTGATGATGTTTTCATGGTAACAAATTTATTATAAATTATTTTGAGAGGCTTTTTATAATTAATATTTTTTAACATTGAAACTACTTATTATGATTGAAACAATTTTTCTACTTTAGTTATTGTAATGATAAAAAAAGCAGACAAATTTAAAAACACTTTAATCCATAGTGATTATGAAGAAATGGCCATGCTATCATGAGTATGACAATTGTGGAAAAAAATGTTAGATTGCCTATAATGTTAATTATATTATTTCTCATGTTGATTCTATACATGTGATGCTTATAATTGAAACAAATAAGTCTAGCTTGGACCTGATTTACGAGAATTGGGAATCAATATTATCTATAGTGATGGAAGCTATTCATAGACATGAAAAAAAGTTACATCACAAGCATTCAAGATTTTTGGCTATTATACTTGTTATTTTGAAGGACATGTGAATCAAAAGCAACACTTTCTTTATTGTTTGGCTCATTCTTTGAATCTAAGATAAATTTATTTAATGCTTTCATCTCATTTTATTTCTTTAAGATAAAATATTTATCTCAATGTATTTTCTTGATTTTTTTTAAGATGCTTAGAGAAAGAATGAGTTTAGGAAAATCTTCAAGGTGTTTTCCTTAAAGGGATGTGGAAATTTCAAATAATAAAAATTGCTTGAAATATTATTTTATAAATGAGAAGAGACTCATGATGAATATGAAACTAGAGAAATTCTTTGAATATTTGCACTATAGATATATCCAAAGATATGATAAATATTTCATGGGCTTGAGAGACCCGGCCCTGCTACTGCAAATCATTGCCATAATATTGTTTGTTCAAATTTCACTCTTTTTATTGTAAGAAAAATTAGAGTGTATACTCATTTACAGAATTAATGAAGAGAAATGAAATCATGCCACAACATGTTGAAGATTTGGTTTATGTGCATATCAATATGCACCTCCTGTCAAGAAAGCCCAAAGAATATGTGAAAGGTGGATAGCATATGTAATAAATGCAGGATGTTGTTGTAGATAGATTTGAATTCATTGATGGCATGTAAGTTCTATAGATTACTAATTTTTCTTTTTAAGTTGAAAAATGAATTATTTATTGATAATGTTAGTGGAAAATGAACAAATAAAGATGTTCCTACAATGGTCTTGATGAATAGTAAATGATGGTGAAGCATAAGAGCTTATTTTATATAAAATTATTATATTTACTTTTTGCGATAATCTCCATTAAATTGTTGATGCTTGGTTTACCTTTTTGAGGTCCTTTAAAATAGTTGATTGACATGAACTTGCATGAGTCTACTATCCCCTTGTTTCTCTCAAATTCTATTTTATATATTATGAGATATAAAGATGCATAAAAAGATTTCATCAATTTTAGATTGCTTCTCTTCTTTTTACAATATTCAATTTGGATTTTTTTTTTAAAGAAAAAAATCTTTTCTAATATTGATAGTCTAGCATCATGTGCCTCTTATACTTTTAAGGTTATATATATATATATATATATAGTACCCAATGTGCATGCCTTTTATTTTTCAATAATGGATGTTCCCATTAATGTTGTGTTATATCAATGTTTTTGTCGATGTATCATAGAACAGTCTTACTCAAGCTACGCACTCAATTATATTCTTACAATTAGGGAAGAGGCATATATTTCTTTGATCAATCTAAATCCGGTGAAAAAATATTTTCTCTACAAGTCCATCAAGACTTGCCTTGTAAATTTTAATAATAATAGTTTCACTTTGAAAATATAAAAGAAAAAGATTCTCATTAGTGCATAATTTTTAGTTTGATGAAGTCCAAAATATAGTCATGTAAAATTTAATCCATTGTAAGTTAGGCCTTGGCATAGTTTATAGTGTGTTCGAAGTATCGCTAATTTCTTGCAACAAGGTTCTTTGATGAGCTAATACCCTAGAATTACTAGAATGTAAAGAACATATTTTTAATTCTCTAAAACCAATTAAAGTTACTTTATAGTATGAGCACTTATTGAAGGTAAACAATACTTATAAGACAAAACTCTCTTTATCCAAAAACAAAGCAAAAGAAGAAAAAAAAAAAGCAACCACTAATTTATAATAGATTTGCATGGATTCATGGACCGTACTATATTTAATCAAACTTCCTTGGTTATCTAGATGATCCACAAAAAACATTTTAGATTCAACAATAATTATTGCAAAAGCAAGTTAACTATATAACATATGATGTTTAGCTAACTAAATAATACAAATCAAAAAGAATATCCAAATCGCTTGCCCATGGAGAATATCCATAGCTTGCCCATGGAGAATATCCATAGCTTGGAAGCAAAAAGGAATGCTTCTCTTAGCTTGGGCGTGAAAGGTGTTAAAAAATATTAAATACATAGAACAATGAAAATTTTATTTTTATAGATGAAGAAAAAACATTGACTACTTGATCTAAGAAAATACTTACTGGCTACATCATAAACAATAACAGCAACAGAGGAATCTCTTATGTAGCTGGGAATCAAACTTCTAAATCTTTCTTGTCCAGCAGTGTCCCTATGAAAAAAAAAGAGACAAAAATCAAAATTTTAGAATAGAAAATATGCTATTATAAATCATATTTGATGTAGGACAATTAAAAATTTAGAATTACTAATGCAACCTAAGATGAGAAGTATAATGAAAATATATAAAAAAAATCAAAATCTGCACACTTCTAACTTTAACAAAAATAGTCACTTTTATTGTAAAAATAATAATTATGCTTTTTCATCCAAAAAATAGCCACCACAATCTAAATTTCACATGAAAAATAGTGAATAAATATAGTATTCCAACAACAATTGAGTTTACATAGTAAAAAGAAAATGACATGTATCATACCTAACAAAGTTTCAATCACATGCACAAACTAGCTACAAAAATAAGATGAATGATAGAAATCAACAAAAAAGAAGATCTATGCCTAATGTTGGGTACAAAGAGGCATGCCCACTGAAACAATCATCAACACTAACAAAACACTCAAAGAATAAACATCCAATCAACATACATGAAAAAAGTGAGGAAAATTGAAATTTCCTTGTAATACTCAAGTTTTATGATTTTTATATGCCTCAAGAGTCTCATGCTTATGGCTGATGAAATACCTAAAATAAGAAACTTCTTATAATTTAGAGTTCTAATTATATACAACATATTTCAAAATATTGATCCTTAATTCAAGTAAACATCAAATCTCCCATAAGAAGTTCAATTCTTGATCAAATTTCTAATTTACTTCAAGACACACTAAAATAAGCAAGTAAATAATGCCTAAACAAAATGTTGATACAACCAAGAAGAGTAGGACATAATCGTCTTAGTAATGAAAAATATAATTGAGCCTTTAGATATTTGTTATGCAAAGTTGCGTAAAACTTGTTATGAGGTAACCCATGCATTCTCACGATTAGGGGTTTGCATTAGTTGGATAGAGCCTAAAAATCGAACTGATCTAAATCGATCTTATTTGGTTAGTTTAGTTTAGTTGTTAAAAGATCATTTTGGTTGTTAATAATAACTTTGAATTTAATTGAATTTAGGTAATTGGTTTGATTTTTGCTTTTGTAAAAATAATTAAAATCAAATTATACTTATTTTGTCCAATATTTAATCAATAAAACCATGTAAATAAACAAGTAGAATAAAGATCAAAGTTGATATTATTTATTCCACATATCAAAATCATAAGTTTTAACAAAGATTACTTAGTATTCTTCTTAATATATCCTATTTAAGTTAAAGATAATTAGGTTCATTGTTAAAGTTAATATATATTGGTTCATTAAAATTGAATTAAACTAACTAAAATGACAGTCTGTTTCAGCATGATTTGGTTTAAAAAATAGTTTGGTTAGCTTCTAAATTCTACAACAACAACAACAACAACAATAACAAGCCTTAATCCCA
Organism: Cymbidium sinense; assembly: GCA_021442155.1. Lineage (NCBI taxonomy): Eukaryota > Viridiplantae > Streptophyta > Magnoliopsida > Asparagales > Orchidaceae > Cymbidium > Cymbidium sinense. The sequence continues at coordinate 36,813,584 of CM038230.1, forward strand.
CTAAGTGGGGTCGGCTACATGAATCCTACGTCTCCATTGTGTCCTATTATGTGTCAAATTCTCATTTAATTCAAGTATACTAAGGTCATTTTTTATACACCTTAACTAAGTCTTTTTAGGTCTACCTCTACCTTTCTTAACATAAGGCAAATCTAATTCATCTACTCTCCTAACCGGTTCATCGGACGACCGACGCTTTATGTGGCCAAACCATCTAAGGTGACTCTCTCTAATCTTATTTGCCACTGGAGCTACACCAACTTTTTCCCAAACATACTCATTTTGCATTTTATCTCTAAGAGTAAAGCCACTCATCCACCTAAGCATCCTCATCTCTGTAACACTTAACTTAGTCTTATGCTTCTCTTTATTGGCCAACATTCTCGCCTATAAGTCATTGTGTCTTACCACCATCTTATAAAATTTTCCCTTAAGTTTAAGTAACTTTTCTATCACACAATAGCCGATGCATTCCTCTCCACTTCAACCATCCAACTTGAATTCTACTAATAACATCTACATCTATTTCACCATCATTTTGAACAATAGAGCCTAAATATCTTAATCGCTTCACTCTTATTAATGACTTGTTCACCTAATGCCACAACACTACCACTAACTTATACAACTAAATCCATATATTCTTTAGATCTACTTAAACGAAAACCTTTAGACTCTAAAGTTGACCTCCATAATCAAGTTTCTCTTGGACTCCTCTAGTCTTATCAACAAGAAGAATGTCATCAAAAAACATACACCAAGGTACATCTTCCCGTAAATGCCTAGTAAGAACATCCATAACTAAAGTAAAAAGATAAGGGCTTAAAGCTGATCCTTGATGTAATCCAACTGAAATAGGAAAATATTTTGTCAATCCTCCTTGTGTTTGGACACAACAGCTCTAGTATACATAACCTTAATGACTTGAATATAACCAATATTAACTCCTTTCTATTCTAGAACTCTCCAAAGAACATCTCTTGAAACTTTATCATAAGCTTTCTCTAAATCAATAAATATCATATGTAGATCTTCCTTACTTTCTCTATGCTTCTCCATCAAATCTCTTAACAAATGTATAGCATCCATAGTAGATCTACCTGGCATGAAACCAAACTGATTGTAAGAAACTTTTGTATCACATCGTAACCTATGCTCAATTACTCTCTCCCATAATTTTAATGTACACATTAACTTAATTCCTCTATAATTTGCACACTCTTGATCACCTTTATTCTTAAATATAGGAACCAACAAACTCTTTCTCCACTCATCCAACATCTTTTTAGTCTTTAAAATATTATTAAAAAAATTTATAAGCCAAGAAATTCCTTGATCTCCTAAATATTTCCACACTTTTATTGGAATATGATCAGGTCCTACTATTTTTCTACATTTCATTTTCTTTAAAGCTTCTTTAACTTCAGATTTACTAATACGATGAAAAAAATGAAATTCTTTATTTTTGTTTAGGGTATTAAGGTTGCTAAAATCAATCGTACTTTCAGATCCTTCATTAAAAAATTTATCAAAATACCTCATACACTTATTTTCAATATCCTTTTCTAAGAAAAACACTTTATTATTTTCATCCTTACACCTCACCAATCCATGTCTTTACTTTTCCTATCTCTTTTTATTAACTTATACATACATCTTTCATCTTCAGATCTAATCTATCAGTATAAATCACTAAAAGTTTAAATTTTTGATAATTATATCGCTTTCTTAGAATCTCTACACTTTATACTTTCCATTCTCGAAGTTTTACATCTAAATCAAGTTTTATAATAACGCTTCTTCTTATCTTTTCAGACACTCTGCTCCAAACCATATTATTTTATTAAAGAAGTTTTTCCTTTTGATTCGCCAAACACATCTTTAACAACTGCTTAATTTCACTTTACTTTTTTCCACATAACATTAGCTTATGAACATCCCAATTCTAGAGCTTCTTAAAAATATTTTTATTTGTGTTCTTAAATATCCCCATCTAATCCTCGTAATTGAGATTTATTTTTCCTCTTACAACCTTTCATCTTAAAAAAAACTAACAATCGATGTCGGTTTTAAATTTTCACTGAAATGACCTTATAATCTTTACAATCTAAACGATCTATTTTTCTTATCAAAATAATCAATCAGTATTTTACTAAATCCATTTTATAAGTAATAATATGTTCATCTTTTCTTAAATAAAGTATTAGAACTACAAAATCATAAATTAAGGCAAAATCTAATATAGTCTACCTTCTTCATTACTACCCAAATCCATAACCACCATGAATACTTTTAAAATCTTCTACCACTCTACTATACGTATTTAAATCTCCTCCAATAAATCTTTTCATCAAGAGATCTTTGTATAATCCTCTAATTCATTCCAAAATTTTCTTTGAACTTACATTCAAACCTACTTGAGATAAACACCATAACATTGATAATCTTAATATCAACATAATCTTTAAAGTTTATAATTCTATCTCCACATCTATTAATATTTATAACATTATCCTTCAAACTTTTCTATAATCACACCTATACCATTTCTAGACTTCTACCGAAAATCAAAGTTTAAAACCTATACTATCAATCTCCTTAGCCTTCTCCCCAACCCATTTAGTTCTTGAACATAAAACATTTATCTTTCTATGAACCATAATATCCCATTAATTTACCCGAAAATTTATATTCCAAGATCTAACCTAATTAGTTTCATGGACTAACTTCTTTGCTCGTGATCCCATAATGTGAGAACCTTGCTTATTTAACATCGCTGCCTACGTAACGACTTTTTTTTTTCATCGTATTGGTAGCGCTGCCTGTGGGGACGCAAGCATTAACACAATGATTTAAAGGATTCATGATTATTTCGACAAGTTTTACCGACGACTACCTATCGCAACCCTCCACTTTTCACATCCAGACTTGGGACTGGCAAAGAAAGTGCTAGAAACAATTGAAACAAATTAATTTAACTAATTCATAAGCAAAATCATCTAAATTGACCAAATACACATTCCTACACACAAATGAATTTGCCATCTCAAGGTACAAAAAATTTGTGATATATGCCATCGATAGAAGGTATTATCCATGCATATAAGTAAACTTCTAGAGCAAGATGAGTGGAGCCATCTAGTAGCATGTTAGATGTGAATTCATGTGGGCATGAACACACCGAGAAATCCATGATGCTGATAGCAGGTTCCTAAGGTAAAGTTAAGACACTTTGAAGTTTGGAATGCTATCGGAGCTTTCCAATTTTCACTTCTTAAGTATTTATCACAATGCATTGCATAATTTTATATAAACCTATATTTCTTGCATTTAATTTCTTAAAGGTCTCAAAAGAAGCCTTTCACGGTTCAGATGTGCCATTTTCTTATCATCTAATTTGTATTTCAATTCCTTCTATTCAAATTAATAATTGACTTAAAATTTTCACAATCAATAGTTAGTTTTATATGAATCACTTCATGTAAATCAAATAAATTATGCAAATTATATAAATGATATAAACAAGTTATGAAAAAAAAAAAAAACTATAATCAAATATGCATCCTAAGGAATACTAATAATGATTTATTACTTACTCTTATCTAATGAAATGACATAATTCAGAATGTTCAAATCACACAAATATAAAATACTATTTGGGCAAATAATCTTCTTAAAGTAATACAAATAGCTTAAATATTACTGGAGATTATTTATGCACCTTCATATTCGAACAAATTTTCTAACTTATGTTTATTTGATTGCTTTCGTTATTAAGAAATTCATTAATATTTTGATGCCATTCTAATAATTTTCTAACAGTCTTTTTAAGAATTTGTATGCACAAAATTTATGAAACAAAAATAAAGTCAATTTTAAGTTTTACGAATGAGTTAAATAATGTCATTCAATTGGTTTATCATCTTTAGGCATAATTTCTTTACATTCACATTCAAAATCATTACATCAATTTAATCAAACAATTCTTCAACACAGCAGGCATAATTTATTCAACTTCACATTCAAGAGTAGATTTAATTTCACATAAAAGCTCAGATTTACCATCAGAATTAAGTTCATATACTATGTGTGGGTTATGATCAAATTCAATTCCATTAGAAGCTTAAACTAAGAATTAATCTCATACTCAAATTTACTTTCCAAATATGACTCACATTCATTTTCAGACTCAAAATCTAACTCTTTTTGAAGTATACATTTAGGTTTACATCTAGGAGTTTCTATGAGAAATACTGGTTCACAATAAAAATTAAATATAATTTTTGTAAGTTCAAATACACAATCAAGGATAAAGTTCTAATTTAAACTCAGCAATTTGAATTGCAAGTTTAGTTTCTAGAGGAGATTTGGATCCAGAATCAAACTCAATTTCAAATTTGGGCTTAAACACATGTTCAAATGTACTAATGTACTAATGTAAAAAAAAAAAAAGTACTAAAGTAGTTGCAAATGCAGATTCTACAACATCAAAAGAATCCAATTTTATTTTAAGTCTTCAACTAATTCATCTTTATTAATGAAATATAGTTTCTTCCCTAAGATAAATTTTAATCATGCATAAAGTTTAGCTGATGTAAACTTGATAGATTTGGGAGGAAAAGGTAAATATTTCTTTTTAGAGATTTTAATTACAGGAGTGATATTACTAACAGATACTCAAAAATTGGGTTAAAACCTTAGGATTCCTAATAAATTGTAGCTTTAGAAACTTTTATACTCTTTCCTAAAACCTTTAACAAAATACATAATGATGACAGGATAGTCCTAAGACATACCGTGTTTAATCAAAACATTTGTAAAACTATTATAATATGCAAACACAGTAGAATTATGCTGTTTTACACCCCTAAAAGTGATTATTTAATGGGTCTCCATATGACATTGTTATTTAAGTCTTTATTTCAAGTAAACGCATGTAAATTTTGTTTTGCTTGCAACACTATGTTAATAAGTTTGATCATATCCAAGTTTGTTTAAACAAATTTAACTTTTTTATAATAAAACAAATAGTACTATTCAAAGTAGTCAAATTTATAAATCCATTCTAAAAATATCTCTAGGTTATCCCGACTGGTACAATGAATTAATTCAAATCATGATTACCTATTTTTTTGTTTAAATTGCATCTTTTATTATTATTTTTTATTGACCCAAGTATTATATCATAGTTTAGTTGCCCTAATGATGCAACTATAAGCTTTAATACTAGTTTGCATCAGGACTACTAGAGTTCTTGGGTTATAATGAAACATAGGAATGAGATGTATAATGAAAATACATAAAATTATAATCCATGGATTAACATTCTTAATTTTAGGAAAAAACTGATCACTTTTAATATAAAGACAATAAACACAGCTCTTTTGTTCTCAATACTAATTTAATTGTCACCAAAATCTGAAATTTCATAAGAAGAACAGAACAATGAATGTAAAATTTGAGTCAGCAAGTTTACACTATGATAAGAAAATCCAACGCATCAAACACACAAGCTAGACAATACAAATTAAAGAAAGAATACAAATAGAAATCACCCAAAAAGAAGATCAAAACTCATGCTAGTACAAGGAAAGCTACCTCCAGAAGTGGCACTCAATCCCTATAAGGCGTAAGAAGAATACATACACACAAGAATTAAAAAGTTCTGAAATTTATCTCAATAATTCATATTCTATGATTTTTGTGTACCTTAGGCATCCTATTTATAGCCCACAAAACCACTTTAAATAAGAAATTTCTGAAAACATATCAAGATCTAATGAAATACAACACATTTCGATAAATTCTTTATGGATTCAACAACATCAAATCTCAAACTCTTGATCTAATCCATGATTTACATCAAGAAAAACCAAAACATGCAAGTATATAGTGTCAAAATAGGAACTCGATATAACCAAAAAGAGCATGGATTTGTCAGCTGCGAGAAGTAGTTTAGCAACAAAACAATATGCATGAGTAGGGAGCAGCAAAGTACTGAGAATAACAAATGGTGAGCAGAAGGAAATAGTTATACAGAAATCAGAGGCAACAACACCAGGAGCAGATAAATAAAGACGGCAACAACTGGAAACAAAGTAGCAGCAAGTAGGGCAACACGAAGGGAGGATGTATTAAAGAACCAATCGGTAGTAAGGTAAGAAAACTAGTGATAGGAATCAGATAGCAGCTATCATTCTAGTTCTCATTATAACAATTCATTGTAACAATTTATTGAATTAAATCTAAACTCTAGATGTGCTGACTTGAAATTTAATGGGCTGAGGCAAAAATCTAACAGTAATAAATAAATCATAATAAAATACTATAAAACGCATCCTGTTGGCATAGGAGCCATCATCATAGCCTTATTTTACACAAAATACACTAAAAGAAAATAAAAACAATGACAAGACTCATTATGCTCATCAATTTCTAGGTTTTCAATACACACTTTCAACTTTCCATCAATAATCTATATTGAAATTAGAAAAAAATTCTATAGCATGCGAGATAAGCATAGTATGTAGATGTTTAATTTTTCATGCAATGTAAGCTGTAAACCTGGAAGCATAACAACGAGCAAACATAATCTCTGCAAGGAACAAGGTGCGCAAGCTTGAGACTTCCACAACATTTGCACCCTAATTACCATGCTCTCTTTTCATCAATTACATCAAATATATTATAGATGTTAGTCTTACTATGCACATTCCATTGAAAATCAGAGCAAAACACATTTAGAATTATGAACTAGATTTGCTAATTTACCTAATCAACTGCTACAGCAATGTGTTATAGAATCACTATTTCCCGTCGAGGACGCAAGGGAAAGGAATAATGCCTCAAATATGAGATAATACATGACTAGAACAACAAAAGAAGAAATAAAAGAAGTATGAAAATAGGAAAAAATGTCATAGACGTGAACCAAAAAGTGCTATGACAACCTGGTTATCTACAGTCAAATTTCTCAAACTGCATTTACTGTAGCCTCCAACACGAAATGCATATTAATGTAGAAATAGATACTAAAATCGCATACCTTCTAGATAAAGTTAGAAATAGTTGAATATAAATGAAATCAAGCAAATTTGTTATCCTACCATAGTTGTAGGCGGACTGTCCGATCTTCCAAGTACATTGTCTTTGAGAGAAAATCAATGCCAATTGTAGCCTGCCATAATAAATAAAAGGGATGAGAAAAATTGAAAACTGAGCGTAAGGATGGGTCCAGTAGTTCACAAACAATATCACAAACTACACCATTCAATTACATGAGAATACATTCCCAAAGTTTCTTCAATAAACAAATAACATATTATTTCCCAACAAGAGTTAATGCTTTTGATTGCTTTGAGTCTATCCATTTATATGATGGTATCATATTCTTTTTTCATGATTTACATTCTTCCTCTGTTATTTCCATTTGTGTGAAGCATTTGACTCCTTATATGTGGCAGCAAACACACATGAATATTTTCAAGCATTCATTCCTTCAGGTTTTAAGTAATTTACTAATCATTTACACAATTGGATATTTACCAATTTACTGAGTGCATGCTCTCTAAAGAGATAGTTTGAGGTGCCTCAGTTTCATTTTTATCAGAAAACTTCAGAAGTAAAGACATCTCATAATTCCAAAATTTTTTGGTAATAAGATAACAACTCTATAGAATTCTGGAAGACAACAATAATGTTTCATATTTCCTCAAAAATCTTCTAGCCATTTTAATCATAATAGTCAGCAATGAGAGCACAATCATTTTTACTTTGCATCATATCTTTTTACACAGTATAATATTTTGATAGCATGCATGGTCTCTTTTTCATTGTTTTGCATTTTGCATGCATGATAGGAATGCAAAATTGGGTATAGAATTGATCATGGTTAACGAGAAGAGTGATCATCAATCATTTATCATTCATCGATTTCAATTGATCAAGCATTCCACCTTGACTTCTAAAGAATTCTTCCAGTAAACCAACTTTGCACTTATGATTCAATTTTAAGGATCACAATTGGAACCTATCAAGCCACTCATCATCCATTAATCTCCCAGAAGATATCAGATTAGATTATGCATTAAGATCTTTTAATTCTGTTTATTTTTTCCTTAATTACGGATTGTTATGCCATTTTTTATGCTAGTACTAGTTTGGCTTTATTTAATTTGCAAGGATTAATAAATAATTGTGTCGACCATAACAATTGTAGTCCTTAAAAATCTATCTTAAGCCAAGTTGATGATTGAGATTAGTATTTCTTAGTAATTCAAGCCACTAACTAGATCCCCTTCTATGATCAGTAAGATGCCATCCTTTCTTAATTGAGTTAAGGACCAATAATCGTCTTGCAGTAAAAGCCCCTTCCTTCTACCAATTTTGATGATGTCCCAGGCCTTCGTCACCCACAAACCCATCAAAACAACGTATTAAACCTATTATTTCAACATCCCTTGCTGCCACTCCATCACCCCATTTGACAAATTTTCTCTCCAATAGGACGAGCTGGGATCAATTGTTAGGTTCCCTTCATTGTAAACTGAAGCTTGCTGGTTGAATCATATAAACGTTTTCTTAAAGTGTAAAATTAGTGATGCATGCATCAATCTTTCACCATACCCACATTGACAGAAGCCTCAGGCAACCATGTCGCCACTTTAACAAAGTATTTCACAATTGTAGGGCCAGAATTTGCATTCAAGTTAAAAGTCATTATTAGTCGCCTAGAACCACAATAAATTCCATGCACCAAATACAACAATCATACAGTATTAATACCTCAAGTATCCTAATCCAATATCAAATCCTAATTTCACAATCACAGGATGAAAACTAGTAGCAGCAATTCAAATGCACTTTGGAAGGACAGAACAGTATACTATATCATTTCCAACATACAGGAAACGACCCAAATACTTGCCAAAAACAATAAAAAATATGCAACAAGAAAGTACGTCACGTGGAGAATCTGGATCATGCAGATAATAATTGGTTTCCCAGATCAAGAAATCTCAACCCGTTCTAATCCAAAACAAGATACCCATTTCACGAATAATAAAAATAATAATAATAAAAACGTATATCCAAACTCCAACTTTCTGCACCAAAAAAACCAAAAGAGACCTGAATTAATTCGATCAAAAGAGAATGGCGTCAGAATCAACAGATCCGATGCCAAAAGACCGCCACGAAATCAAAAGGAAGGCGGATCGCTAACCTGATAGGTGGTGTCAAACTTGTCATACATGAACCGGGTAATGATGCTGGTCTTCCCCACGGATTGATCTCCCAAGAAGACAAGCTTGTACTTCGCCAGGGCTGAAACGACCGCCATAAGGAATTCTCTATCAACCCTCTCCTTCTCTCCCTATCTAATATGTTGGCTAGAAGAAAGAGAAAGAGGGGATCGGAGACGAGATCTAGAGGAGGAATTATCTAAAGGATGAGAAGCGAGAATTCCGTCCTGTTTATACAACGACGACGGGACGAGCAAGGAGAACCCGCGCGGGCTGGCGCGGCCTGCAGCCCGCGGGCACAATAACCGATTTCCGAAAGCGTGGATCTGATGTGGAAAAATCATATACAGGTGGACCAGTTTCATTACGGACATTTTACTCGAAGGCCGAACGAAATTTCAATAAAATATCTGAGTTTAAAAATCCAGATCCATTGAGCTAATTTTGAAGCGATTCATGGATTGATTGGTTCAATCGGTTGAACAGATCTAGTAATTTGGTCCAATAAATTAGTCCTATGGATACTATATTTAAAATGGTCATATTTTAGAAAGGACCATGTTAACAGAGAAATTAGTAAGAGGGGCGGAGTGTTAAAAAAAAAAATTTAAGTTTTTGAATAGATATTCAAACGACGATTCTAAATATACGCTAATAAGCGTTTGGTTAAAGTAAATTTCAACGATTTCAAATACAACAGAATGTCGGTTATATTTGGAATTAATCGCTATAAATATATTGCGCCATAAGTGATGACTGGCCATTCTCTCCACATGCTGCCACGGCTGGCCGGCCACTGCCACCTCACCTTACACCATCGCTGGCTGCTCGGCTGTAAATACCACACTGACAAATAGGTACGCAGCAGCCACCACCGACATCCAATCTTAATTTATTTTATATTATATTTTATCAACCAAACAAAAATAAAAGTCGAATTTGTAAACTTAACCAAACAACTATAAAGTAATTCTTTACATGAATTTTTTCGAATTTTTTTTATATCAGATTCCTTACATCAGATTTCAAATACGAATCAATCAAATTTCTAAATAGGAATGAAAACACCTTCACCATATACAATTTGTGGCTGATGTGGCATGTTGAGGTGGTATCTACCTATGTGGAGTATTGAGCAGAAAATATACTCTCTATAGGTGCTTTCTGCTTGTGGGGACTGCCACGTCGGCTGAAAATGCCTTTAGAGTAGGCATTTTTCCCATAGCTCCACTAAAATGATTAAAAAAAAAAAAAAAGATCAAAAGATATTCTCGTGAATTCACATGATAAAAACATAGGTAGATTTGACAAAAAGCTATGGGTATAATCAATTAGCAGTTAATGTTGTTAATTTTTTTTTTTGGTAATCGTAGGTCAATTGAGAACCATACTTTCCAGAGCCAATGGTATGGCTTCCAAACATTAGTTTAGTGGGTTATAAAATATGGACATCACGTGTACCACTCATAAGTTGGAAGCATATTGAGTGACATCTCCCTAATAGACTTATTCACAAATTCAATGGAGTTTAGTCCACTGACATGGAAGGTTTGACGTTGATTTGATGGAGTATCATCGAAAGAGTATTTTGTGGTGGAATAATACAAGGGAATTTATAACTCATATTTTTCCACCACAAGGTGATGAACGAGAGGAACTTGTCAGGTATTTACGCTAGTATAAATCTTGAGCATCACTATACCTGTTGAAGGCATCAAGAGACCTGCCTCACACGTATTATCCTTGATCTACTGGATGGTATGTGATATTTAATCTTGATTGCTTATTATTCTAAGTACTACATTATAATGATAATTTATTTTAATTGAGTTTACACTAACCACTACGTTAGAACAATAGAGATTGTACAACCTTTTGTTAGAAGTTAGGAACAAAATATGAGTTCAATGAAGTTGGCATTTGACAAAACTGTAGAACTATCAAATCAAGTGGATCAAATAATGCATATTGACCTGAATGCACTTAGAGATTCTGAATGGAGAGACCAAGATATAGAGCTTGTGTTCCATAGAAGGAGAACATCAAGGAGTTCCATAAAGCATTAGAGTTATAGGAGATCAACTTAAGATGAGCCCCATACCTTTATACATCCAATTCCAAACACAATAGTTACATATACAATTTCTGATTTAGGACCATCAACAATGTTAGGAGTTGGAGCGCATGGAGTAGGCCCTTCGAGTCATCAGTGGTCAAGATTGAGTTTATAATGGAGTGGTAGTGAAGGTGGACCGTCACATGTTCATCCTAAACTGTCGTTTGTAACCCTCCTTATGAAGCACCATTTTTGTCTCCAACTAGGATGGCAACAGTTACATTTATCCCTGGTCCTTTTTGGATGTCGTCACTGATACCACAAGAGCAACAATATGTCATGTCGTAACCTACTCAAATGGTTAGCATGACACCACAACAACATGTAGAGGAGGTGCTTGAGAAGGAGCACCGCCTAAGAGATCGCCTTGTACAAGAACCACTGTAGGATTCGATGCCATTCCATGTTGTCGTAGAAGATAAAAGTGTACAATGAGAGTTGGGATCTACTCCAATGTTTTGTATTTAATCAATATACTGACCTTAAATAATACTGAATGGTCTTTTTTATATTCAGATGTAATTAGATAAATGAAATATTAGAGTGATGTTTCTAATGATTTACCTTTTAACACATAATTATGAAAAAAAAATCAAAATAATTGATTGAATTTGAGCTTTAAAGTTATTGATTTTTTGTACAACTATTTAACTTACATCAGATAAAATTGAACACATTGATATAGGAGTTTAATACATTGTAACATTAAGTAACATCAATGTTGATGAGTTTTGCAACATCTATTCTATATTTTACAGGTATAATGAGCCATGCTAATTGAAACTATGAAAGAGGATCTTCTAGTAATTTGATAAAAATAGCCACGCTCCACCTACGTGAAGCAATAAAAAGCTCAATTAGTTCTTCATGAGAATAAGTACTAAGAAATGAAGATTATCAATATTGCATACATGTTTGGATGTTTATTCGGGATAAATTATGGACACTTCATCGAGAAGCCATGACTGGATATAGTTGTTCGACATGAGAGTTTCTTATGGTTTCTGGTTGGAAGTTCATTTAAAAGAATTTAAAGAGGAGGGTCATCATTTAATTGGGCTCGATTTACTACAAAGTAGATATTATAAGCTAGTATAATTGAAAGGTAAAGAAATAACAAAGAATGTTGGAAATGATTAGCTACCTTTGAATGTAGTGCTATACTGGCAATGAAATGAACCAGAAGATGAATTCATATTGAATAAATATGAAGACCTAATAAACATACCTCTATGAAAAAAATGAAGAATTTTTTGTTTGTAGAAGATTGGTATATAGTACAATAGAATTTTGAGCATTTCTTGCATTGTTGCATTACATAAACTCAACCACAATCTTGCATTCATATGTGGGCCCCGAAAATTTGCCACCAACCTCTTGATGAAGATAGTGTATATAAATGTTGGTCAAATTTTCAGAAGACAGATGCACTTTATAGATAAGATAGTACTAAGAGATTTCACCCTAATTTTGCGAGGACTTTATATTTGGTTCCAGGTTCCTATAGGTACAAACCCATAGTTGATTACCCCTCCAAATACTGAGAGTGCACTTTCGATTAAAGCTAGTCGATGAGTCGCTAATTTCTTAGCGTATAGTAGTAGTGAGTGGAGTTTGAAATTTATGAGATTTGTCATTTTAATTTAAAGCATATGTTTGGGAGAATGATGATGTGCCCGATCAAGATTCCATGGTTTTGTCAGCTATCGTCCCTACCTAGTTAATAGAGGAGGTAATCAAACCCGACCGAATGATCCTTGTTAGTAGCCATGGGTTGCGTCGTCGAATGTATCCTTGTAGACCTAGGGTGGAGTTTATCTAAGGGGACAAATATAAGTTGACCTTAGCTAATAAAGAGATTTTTTCCCAATCAAATACAACCTATAATTTACAGCTCAAAGAGCAAAGCCATTGGGGAGCATATGACCTATAACCATGATTATAATTTAATAGTATCATTTGATAACAAACCATGTGGTCAGAGAACTTTAGTCGTAATCGTATGAGTGTGCATTTTGTTTGTTTGGATGATGGATTTTAAAAACCAATTAGTTTTGGATTCTCAAAAAATTGGACAAAACCAACTAAATAGAATACAAAACCAAACAAGCCAAATAATAATTTGGTTCTGTTATTTTAGTTCAGTTTTGGATAAATTGAAGTTTACTATATTTGAAAATTATTTATGAAATTTATATTTATTATGCAATTTTTTTGTATAATAAACAAGTGATAAGCAAAATAAAATAAATAAATAAATAAATAAATATATATATATATATATATATATATATATATATATATATATATATATATATATATATATATATATATATAATTTAAAAAAATAATTTATTACTTTCATGCATTAAAAATATTAAAATTTTTATGATGGCTGAAAAAAATTTATCAAGTAATGAATAAATTAGTTTATTTAGTTCCATCCAAAATTTTATTTAATAAACTAATCCAAAAATTAAAAATCAAAGTTTTCATTAATTAAAACCAAAATCTAAATTACTAAGTTCAAAACTGAACCAAATTGCTCAAAAACTTTGGTCTAGTTTTATTTTTTGGTTAAAACTAAATAATGTACAACCTTACGTAATCGTAATTTATGTGGTACAATTTGACATCAAAATCATTCGGATAGGGACACAGGCTACATCCTTATTGGCATGAGATTGTTTGAGTGTGAATATAGTTACATATTTGATTTGACATTAGCTCTTTGTGAACAAAATTTTTCTTAATTTGTCACCCACGATAAATAGTTATGAATGGTGGGTGGATTTTTGCTTTAAATTTAAATAATTAATTTTATTCAATTAATATTTTTTAATTTAAGAATGTGATTATTTTATTATTAATTTAGATTTTAACATGTGATGATTTGACATTAAGACTTGAATAAATTTTGATTATTATAACCCCTCTAGTTGAAATATTCAGCCAACATGATCATCATGAGGGTATACCTTATCAACTCTATGTGTTTTCTAGTAGATGATCAGCTATATAACTCATGTGGTATTTAAAATTTACTTCAGAATTTGTCATTCTATAAACATTGTGGACTTTAGCTTCAGCATAGAGGATTGAGTCTAGGATTTTCATCTTGAGAATTTAGATTTGAGAAGTCTTATTAATGATAATATCAATAAACTTATCTTGCAATTATATGATATAATTAGCTTCTCAAAGTTTATCAAGTTGAGAAAGTTTAATAATATAATTGAGTTTTGTTAACCCAGACACAGTCATAAGACTGAACTAGGAATCAATTTGCGCAACATCCTCTAACACTAAGTTTATATTTTTGACACTTGTGTTGGGACACATGCAGGTGATTGATTAATTTTGAGTGACTATATGCATCTGTTCATTCATTCCATATAGATTTTACATAAATTTAAAAAATTTGGTTCCAATGTCATGTTATGACATATGAAATGAAATCATTTCATTTAGTTTCTTGTGCATACTTCCTTAAGCGTTCAAATTGGTGAATACTTCAACATATATACGAATATCTATTCTTTTGAAGTGTTGTATAGACATTGAAATACCTAAGTTGAAGTAATTGTATTTGATGTGAAAGCATGTCAAGTTACATACATGAGTCTTTAATACTCTCAACCATAAATCAAATGTTGATCTATTTTATAAAATGTGAGTTTAACTCTTTCAAATATTTTCCATAAATTAAGTAGAGATTTATTCTTCAAAGTATGAGTTTGGTTTTCTCAAATACTTATCATAAACTAAGTTTGAATCTATTTTAAAGGATATAAGTTTGATTCTTTTTAAACTTATCATAAATCAAGTTTGCATTTATTCTAAAAGATTAGAATTTAATTTTTTTTTAAACACTTGTCATAAGTCATACATAGATTTGTTTTGTAGAACATGAATTTGATTCTTTTAAGTATTTGTTATAAATCAAGTGTAGAGTTACCTTGTAAAAATCTAAAATTTTCAAATGCATGTCATGAATCAGGTGTAGTTCTTCTTACTTGTATGTCATTCCATTAAGCACTTGGCATGAAGCCCCAAAGCTATGAACTTACACGTAGGAATTATGGTATTTTAATTTTGAGTTGTAGGGACACCATATATATCTTAGGGGGTATCTATTGAAGTGATTGAGTACATCTAAGGTATGATGTACTATCTCAAAAGATAGAAATATCACCATATAATGGACTCAATTACCTAATAAGGACTCTAAGGTAAATGGGTTTACATATATACCAGAGATTTTTCCCCTACTTTACATGGATAAGTATTATGCTGGGTTCTATAATTTCCTATGAAAATAAGCTTCCATAATTAATTACATTCTAGGAAATAGGAATTTCCTAAGAACACTCTGGATTAAAGTAGTTAACTAATGTCTCCAAAGATTTTAAAAGGAGATAATCAAAGAATTGGCCATTTTAGAAAACAATCGGGAAGAGCTCAATAGGAATAGTTCTTAGTAGATTCCAAAGAAGAATAAGTAGGAGAACAAATTATACTAGGAAGCTTAGTGAGTGCTTCAATTTACCATACAGTAAGGCTTTACATTTTTGAAAGAGAGAAAATTATTTATTTGAGTTAAAATTTTATTAGAATGTTAGGACTTAGATTTCAACAATACAAGATTATAAAAATGCCTGAGAGGTAAGGACTTATACTCATAGCAAAGGAGAAACAAGAAACCTTTAAATCTATATCTAGAGTGCTCAAGCATAAATTAAGAGCTCAACCTAATTCTACTCAGGTGAATGGGATATATTGGTTTGCTTCCACTAGGAAAGTGGACTGATCCTGACTCTTTTGGGCTTATAACTGCATGGGGTGTGTGGTGTTTATTTTATTTTCAACATTTAGAATGCTGAAAATTGTAGTTGGGATACCACGTAGATCCACAGATGTACTCATTAGGGTGATCGGGTGCGACATTGAGGAATGATGTACTATCTTGAGAGACAAACATCACCATTCTATAATGGACCTAATCATCTAATAAGGACTCCTAAAGATAATGGGTCTTCTAATGAACTAGAGATCTTTTCCCTACTTAACATGAAAAAGTAAAGTAGGGTTTATTTAAATCGGGTTCATTAAGTTTCCTATGGAGGAAAACCCCTATAGTTAATTATATCCTAAGGAATGAGATTCCTTAATAATACTCTCGATTAAGGTAAATGATCATTATCTCCAAAAATTTCAAAGATAAGACTATCAACAAATTGTTTATTTTTTGGAAAATCAAGTGAGATTGATCAAAAGGAGGGAGTTATTATCGAAACCAAAGGGAGATGAGTAGGGGATGCTCATGATACTAGGAAACTTAGTGAGCATCCCAAACTATCTTATGATTGGGCTTTATGTTTTTGAAATTTGAGGGGAGTTAATTATTTGAGTTGAATTTTTTATTAGAAATCTAGGGCTTATAATTCCACAATACAAGATCGTGAAAAGGCCTAAGAGGTGATGATTTATGCTTGTAGACCACAAAGAAAAATAACAACCTCAGATCCTAAATCTAGAGAGCTTTGGCAAGGGCCGAAGCATGACCTAAATTTAAGACGAAAATGGGTATATGGTTTACCTCCATAAGAGAAGATAAACCACTCGACTGTTGGACTTACAACCGCCTAGGGGTGGCTGCCAACTAACTCCTCCTATGATTTTAAGTACATGTAGGAAAGTCTTATGCTTTGCAAGATAGCTAAGCTGTTGTTTATTTAGAAAAGAGACTAAGTACTTAAATACACTCCTTAAGAGACTAGATCATGGAGGGCATGAATAAATGATTTAATCTAATGTAAATTTTATTAAGTTTTATTTTTATTTTTGGACATTTTTATTTAACATAGGCTATGAGATTTCATATGCCTAATGCATGAGAAATTAGTTATGGGCCAAAATTAGAAAGAAGGAGGTGTGTTTTCACCATGACTTTCAAAGGACAAACCATTTTCTCTGGCAAAGATGGAAGCCCTCCATTAGAAAGAGTGAAGCAATATGATTTATGCATAATGTGAGACATACAACATCCAGCTAAGGGGTTGCTAAATCTTTTATTATCTTGATTTATGTCTCAGGATCTAGCTGAGGTTATGAGTTATTTAATTTTAATTTTGAGTTGATTAATTGGATAGAAAATTTATTTTTTTCTAAGAGTCTAATCGCATCCAGGCCATTCAACAACCATCAAGTAATTAAGAAACTAAGAAAACCATGCCATCCTAATTGTATAATCACAAATAAAACATCAATCAATTTATAAAATTAGCTCAAAAGAATAAGAGACCGATGTGGTCGGGTTCCACCACAACCCAAAAAGAAATGTGGGTAGCTGAGCTCTACCATTATAAAACTCAGATTATAAATGAATAATTACAATTTAGAAGGAATTCATGTTTTGGGGGGGGGGGGGGTCTTCATTTTTCTTTTCTTCATTTCTTTCTTTCTTTTTTTTTTGACTTGGGATGTAGTTTGCTCCAAGGCTTCACATTATACATAAGACATGGTCTTATGACCAATGTTCATCCTAATTTCCCCATAACATTCATTCTAAATCTTAATTACAAAATTTACATCAAAATGGGAAAGATAAATCTAACTAAACCTGCAAAATAGAGATTAACTAAACATATCACACAACCCAAGAAGTTATATGAATAATTTAGACTTAGCACCTCACACATGGGTAACCAAGCCCACCTCTCCTAATTTAGGTTATACTTAGGGGTATAAGCAACCTGCACAACAAACTCATTTATATTTTTTATTACAGTCCCCCTTAAGCACAACCCCTACATAAAGTATAATTAGGTTAATATTGGCCTAACATCCAGACTATGCACATGCACCATAACATCCTGTCTAAAAACATTACATCATAAAATAAAATCAGGCATCAAACAATGTACTGCCCTAACATAGAGCTAGAAATAGTGACTTAGCCTAATGTATGTGCCATTTAAGGCTTGTGTGGCTTGTCTTAGCTAGGCTTTAAGGTTAAAATTTTCTAAGTGTGAAGGATTCAATTTAGAGAGTGGTTTCATTTTAAGTGATTTAGTTGATTTGTCAATTTTAGTTGGTGATTTGATTTTTTCTGAATGAACCTACACTTAGTTACTAAATGTTGTAAAGAGAAGAAAAGAGAAGAGAACTTTTCTTTCATCCCTACCTTAAGTAATTTCTAAGGTAGCTTCATTAATGATTTTTCTTTAGTGAATGTCTTATTATATATTTTAATTAATCCTAAGTTTATATTTACTCTAAATAGCCTTATTCAATAAGAAATGCATCTAAAGATTAATTAAGGTGGATTACTACCACATGACACACAATAATTTTTTTTCTTTCCACCATGTATACCATGCATATGAATAATCCTAAGCATAGATATACATGCAATAAAAATTTTAACACACTTTATGATGAATACTAAGAGATATGATTTGAAAATTTGGATGTTCCATTGATGCATGTTTTTATTATGTAGAAAAAGGGGGACTTTCCATCCTTTAACATAATGCACATCCATATGTATAAAATACATAATTGAGTACGATGCCATTATTTTCTACACTAGGGGCGTAAGGTACAAGACCTACTTAGGGCTACTTAAAGTCTCGTAGCCCCGGGATGTTGTTGACCTCATTTTTAGGATGAGCTCTCAACACCTCGATCTTAGACATAGGACTTCCCTTAGACACTAAGAGTTTCTTTAGTCATAAGACACTTCTAGTGATTAGGTGGACACTCAACCTAACCCTAGAGACTTAGAAGAGTTAGCCTTAAGAATAAGTCATGCCTTAGGGGTGTTAGGAAAATTTGCCTACCCTATAGCTTGAACCAACTCCTCACTTCCTTCCTTCAAGTCAAATTCAAATCAACTCCAAACTCCAAATCAAATCAACTTCAAACTCAAATTAATTCCAACTTGATTGATTTTCTCCAAACTCATATCAACTCCAACTCTAGCTTAAACCTTGAACCAATTCAATGGATTTTCTCAAATCATGAATCAATCCCAAATAATTAAAACCTATGATTAAAGCCCATGATTGGATTCCAAACTCCAAAATATTTCCTAAGTCCCTTTGATTCCCTCTCATGGACTTAGCTCAAATCAAACTAAATTAATTCAAATTCAAGGAATTCTCTCATAACCCATTTATATTCTCATTCATATTCACAAATATAAATGAAATATAAATTCAAATATCAAAACTAAATTCAAAAATCAAATCCAAATTCAATCAAAAATTCAACCTAAGCCTTTCAAGTCAAATTCTTTGACTTAGCCAAATCAAATTCTAATTAAGCCAAACCCTTAATTTTTCTTCATGATTCAATCAATCCTTCAATCATGAATCCAAATATAAACATAAAATTCAATCACTAAACCAAAACTAAATTTAAAAATCAAACTGAAATCAAGCTTTGACCAAACCATTTGACCTACTTCGGCTCACTTGACCCAAAGTAATCGAAAGTATCCCTTTTGAGCCAAATTATAATCCTACCCAAATTGGATTGAACTAAGCCCAACTAAGCCTCATATTATGAGCAACAATCATAATGAGATGATCAATCACTCAAATTGGGTCAAACCAAGTCAAACCTAAGGGTTGACCAAGTCAACACTTAGCCAAAATGAAACTTAAACTAGCCAAAATCCACCATAAGCCAAATTGATTGAAACCATTGATTAAAACTCATTCATGATCAATGTTTGAACTTGACCAAGTCATCATTTGAGCCTAACCTAGCCCAATTGGCCACTAGACCCAAGTTGACCCAACTTGCTCTAAAAAGTCAAAATGTGTCAAAACTTGATCTAAGCCAAATTGATTGAAACCAATGAGTCAAGTTCATTCCAAATCACTTGTTGAACTTGACCAAAGCCTCAATTGGCCAACTAGACCCAACCTAGCCCAATTGACCTTGAACCCAACTTGACCTAAAAGATCATGTTGAGCCAAAATCAAATATAAATCAAATTGATTGGAAACAAAGATACCAATGCATTTCATATGACCAATGAAGCCTAAACCAACCCATGACCTAACCCAAAATGGTCAAATGGGTCAACTTGACCCATTTGACCTAAATGAAATAAAATGAACCAAATCCAAATGTAAACCAAATTGAACCAAACCAATGATGCCAAAATATTTCAAATGGTCATATGAACTTGACCCAACCCTCAATTTGACCTAATTTGACCATTTTGTCAACTTGACCCAAGTTGACCCATTTTGATCTAAATGGGTCAACATGAGCCAAATCATATCAAACCAACTACAAATTCATTGAAACTTGGTCAACCCATTTTTCAATCATACCAAACATATTCAAATTGAATTCTAAGCTAAATGACCATTTTATCCCTAGGCCATAGGGTAACCTAAAATCAAAATCACTTGGAATTTGCTCAATTCCTTTTCGTGGACAATTAACATTCTCTGAGTGGACCAAATGGTCACTAATGGACATGGTGCACATGACCCATTAGGTTTGGGTTAGCCAAACCCAACCCAATGGCCAAACTGACCACCCACTTAGGAATTGAGCACATGGGATCCCTCATCCACTCAATTAAAGCACATGGGAGCTTCACTACTCCACTCCACACCCAAAATCGAACCATGTGCAAGCCCTAACAACCTAACAAACTGATCCAATCTGGTCAATTGATCAAAAATGGCAAAGGGAAGCTAAGCCGTTCGATCCTTCAAGGGGGAGATATACTCCCTCTAATTCCACTTCCTTCCAACACAGAGACACTTGATTGAGCTTAGAGAACCCAGAACAAGCATCCTAGAGCTCCTCCAAGATTCCTAAAGCCATTTAGAATTCTCCATTTCTCGATTTCTTCAAGCTAAAAATAGGGGATCTCCACCCTTTTTCCAACTTACTCAACACACAAAATCAACCTAATTCCTCTTGCATGCTTCATCAGAGGACTCAATCAAATTTACCTAAAGCTTAATCCAAGTTCTCAAGGCAAGGGAAGTTGGACTTTGATCAAAGCCACAAGGATTTGAAGAGGAGCTTGGTCCATAGGAAGATCTACTTCATCCCAAGGCTTGAAACTTTCAACAGGGCTTCGTCTTCACTAGATGAAGCTACCTCGATGGATTCAAGCACTGGTGATAGCCTCCAGTGAGGTACTATTCAAAACTGAGCATAATTTTAATTTTCTTTGATCCTTTATGAAGGAAAGTTTTACCCCAAGTGAAATGGACCCTTAGATCATCATCCCCTTGCATGATGATGGTGTGGGCTGAGTTTGAGCTCAATTCGAGCTCAATCGAGCTCGGATCATGCCACAGAAGATGGATGGTGGCCATCTCCCACAAGCGAACCCAGGGACGGATCATGGGTCATCCATCCACACATTTTGGATGGAAGACCATGATTAAGATGCATAGGATCCTTTGATTTATCCTGTTAATACCGTAGGCTTGATCTCAACCGTCCGATCCTTGATCGGACGGGTGAGGAGAAAGCGAGTAACGCCGCCGCTGACTCGGCACTACGATGTGATAACTTAAGTGGCCTCTCCCATTATGCCATGTGGAAAGCACGTGCCGCGTTAGGCTTGACGTGGCGCCGACGAGATTAATCACTTAATTAGGTTATTTAATTAAAGGATAATCATGGAAACTTCAAAATAATAGAACTAATTCTAGAAAAATCATAAAAATATAAAGTAAAATGCACTGTAAAGAAATTTTTTAGGAGAATAATCTAAAAATATTTCCAATGGATTTTGAATAGTGTATTTCCTTAATTAGGGTTTTAATAAAAATTTAGTAACCCTAATTACTCTCTAATTATTTCATTAATTCATTTCAAATTTCTCTAGTATATTTAGTGGGGTGATCTCTGCCTCTCCTAATTATTTTGGGATTTATTGATGAGTTAATTAGGGAAATCATGTAATGAATCCTTAATCACCCTCTTTATGTAATTAAGGGTAATTAAGCAAGTGAACAATAGTTTACCCCCTTTTTAAATTAATTAAGCCTTACTTAAGTGAAGAAGAGGTTTATGGAATGACTTTAGGGAATTTTCCCTACCTAAACCCCTTTCCTTCCATAATATAAACTTAATTAAGGGCTAACCACTAATCACCTACTTAATTAACTTGATAAAATTTTCAAACATTCCAGAACTTAATCCAAACATCTTGGGTAGGTGCTTAGGTGTTCAATAACCTAAGTAGCTTAAAGAAATTAAAATCCAACCCACATGTGTGGGAAATGGTTATGAAAGTACTTAAATTAAACCCTATAACTTAATTAATCATTAATTGTGAGCCAATTGCATTATGTACCTTTCTTTCCTAGGATGCATTATTGATTTAAATTTCTTGTGATTTTATGTCATATATTGGCTTATAATTACTTGATTAAATAGGCTAAATGGTGTAGGTATGGGGTAATTAACACACTTAATTCACACCTTAACTTAACCAAAGCATAAAATTAATCTAATCACCTAAAAATTAAACTTAAATAACTCACACATGGGGGAATGGGTTAGGACTAGTAAACTCATCTCAAATTTCTCAAATTGAAATTAAACTCAAGCAAAATCCAAACTCTCCTTAAAATAAATTTGATTTACTTTAAATAATCTTATCCATAGGATTGTCTTTTGGAATTAATTAGGGTGGATGAACTTACATTGCTTTCATCAATTTATTTCTTTCCTAACATGATAAATTTGTATGCCATATGAAATTCATGCATTCATACTTTTTAAAAATAAAATTAAAAATGAAATGTAACATTTATGTCAAATTGCATGTTTTGGCTAAAGTAAGAATATGAATGGCTATTATCACTTTTAAATCTAAAATTATTTTCAAAAATTATAAATCAATTATCAAAACTGAAAGCTATGCTACTTATAATTATTTATTAGCTTGCATGTGAGTAAAAAATATAAAGATGTGCATAGTGTGGCTTTCCTTCTCTTTTCTTTTAGCATAGTTTTGAATAGGATTTGGCAAAATGTATAGTTTATTTGAAAAGAACACAACACTTGCTTAAATTAATTCCTATTCATTCCTTGTTATTATTTAAGAAGGACATCTTCACTTACACGTATAAATTACATAAATAAATCAAACAAACAAACATAAACTTTTGCATCTTTCTTTTTCCATTTATTTCTTTTGTACATGTATATGTATTTAAGGAAAGTGATATATTAGTCTGGACAATCCTGAGGTTGCGAGGATTTAAGTAGCCTTAAGTAGGTCTGTACCTTACACCCCTAGTACTAACAATGACACCGTACTCACTTATGCCTTTCATACATATATATGTGCACATGAAAAATGGATAAAAGAATCCCTCTTTTTCTATGTAACAAAATCATGCATCATAAAAATATTCAAATTTCTCAAAGAAATTCTCTTAGTATTCATCATTAAAGTGTGCTAAATATTTCCATTTGCATGTATAAATATACTTAGGATTCATTCATATGCATGTTACACATGTTGGGAAAGAAATGAAGTGATGTGTGTTTTATGATAGTATTTCACTTTACTTAATCTTAAAATGCCTCTCTTTTGAATAGTTTTGTTTATAGAAAATCTAAACTTAGGATTAACTAAAACACATAATAAAATATTCACTAAACAAAAAAAATCAAATATGAATCTACTTTAGAAATTACTTAAGGTAGGGAGGAAAGAAGAGTTCTCTTCTCTTTTTCTCTATTTACAACTTAGTAATTAATTGTAGGATTCACTTAAACTAAATAAAAATATAAAAATAAAATCAACCAAAGAAACTAAATCACTTACATGAAACAAATCCTCTAAGTTGAACATTTTCATTCCTAGAAAACTTCAATCTTAAAGCCTAGCTAAGCATACCACACAAACCTTGAATAGCACACACATTAGACTAAGTTACCATCTCTAGCTTTAGGTTAGGGCCGTGCATGATTTGATGTTTATTTTTATTTTATGATATTTTGATTTAGTTTAGATGTTAGGGTCCATGTGCGTAGACTGAATGGTAGGACGATTTAGTCTAATCATTGTCTTCTATATGGGATTGTGCTTAAGGGGTGCTATAATAAAAAAAATATAACTGCTTTTACTGTGTAGGTGCTTATACCCCTAACCATAATCTAAATAGGCCAGGTGGATTTGGTTACCCATGTGTGGGGTGCTAGGTCCAATTTATATATATACATGCTTGGGATTATATGGTTTGTTTGACTAATCTCTATTTTGTAGGTGTTAGTTAGATATCCTTTTTCCCATTTTGATGTACTTTTATAATTAGGATTTTAGAATGATTGTTATGGGGAATTAGGATGAGCATTGGTCATAAGATCATGTCTCATATACCATGTGAAGCTTTTGGAGCAACTACATTCCAATCACAGAAGAAAGAATAAAGAAGAAAAAAGAAAGAAGAAAGATGAAAGATGAAAGAAGAAAGAAGAAAGAAGAAAGAAGAATAGAAGAATGAAGACCCCATAACATGAATTCCTTGCTTAATTATAATTAATTCATTTGTAATCTAGATTTTTTAAGGGTAGAGCTCGGCTATCCAATTTGTTCTTTTCGGTTTGTGGAGTATAAATGACCTTATTCTTATGGTGGATGTTTGTTTAACTTGTGCATTAAGATGGCATCTTTTCCTAATTTTTTTCTTGCTTTGATGCATAGCCTGGATGATGATTAGGCTCTTAGAAAAATAAATTTTCTATCCAATTAAATAACTCAAATTAAAAAAATAAATAACTCATAACATCACCTAAAGCTTAGGTTATAAAATAAGATAAAAGAATTAGCAACCCTTTAGCTGGATGTTGTCTTATTTTTCTAACATCCTGCATAAAAAAGCATATTATTTCACTCTTGATTGGAGGGCTTCCACCTTTGCCAGAGAACTTGGCTTGACCCAGAGCCATGGTGGAAACTCATTTTGGCCCATAATCTAATTTCTTATGCATTAGGCATATAAATCCTAATGCCTGTGTCAAATTGATTGTCCCAAATAAAAATAAAATTTAACAAAATTTGCATTAGATTTAAGTCATTAAAGCATGCCCTACATGATCTAGTCTCTTAGAGAGTGTGTTTAAGGACTTAGTCTCTTTCTAAATAAACAACATCTTAGCTATCTTGCAAAAGAATTTGACTTGTCTACATGTTTTAAAGCCATAGGAAGAGTTAGTTGGAGGCCACACCTAAGAGGTTATAAGTCTAACAGTTGAGTGGTTTATTCTCTTTTATGGAGGTAAACCAAATACCCATTTTTGCCTTAGATTTAGGTCATGCTTTTTGGCCTTCGCCAAAGCTCCCTAGATTTAGGTTCAGAGGTTGCTAGTTCTCTTTGCGGGCTACAAGCATAAATCCTCACCTCTTAGGCATTTTTATGACCATGTATCATGGAATTATAAGCCTTAGCATTCTAATAAAAATTCAACTCCAACAAATTAATTCAATTTTAAAAATGTAAAGCCAAACTATAGGGTAGTTTGGGATGCTTACTAGGCTTCCTAGTATCTTAAGTATCCCCTACTTATTTTCATTTGGCTTTGATAAGAACTCCCTCCTCTTGATCGATCCCACTTGCCTTTCTAAAAAAATAATAAACCAATCAATTGATAGTCCTACCTTTCAAAATCTTTGGAGACAATGATCATTTACCTTAATCGAGAGTATTCCTAAGGAATCCTATTCCTTAGGATGTAATTAACTATGAGAGCTTGCCCTTGTAGGAAACTTAAAGAACCCAGTTTAAAATAAAGCCTGCTTTACTTTTTCATGTAAAGTAGGGGAATAATCTCTGGTATATACGAAGGCCCATAATCCTTAAGAGTCCTTATTGAGGTGATTAGGTCCTTCGTAGGGTGGTGACTTCTATCTTTCGAAATAGTATACCTCTCCTTAATGTCATACCCGATCACCCTAATAAGAACATTTGCAGATCTACGTGGCATCCCAACAAGGTGTATATTTCTATTTTCATTTATCCTCTTCAAAAGGATAGATGAAGGCTAGAATATTTTCACCATAGATGTCCAGACTAATAATCCACTTTTTTTAAATACATGTAAATATACAAAAAGAAATTAATGGATGAAGAATCATGCAAAAGATTTTTGTATTTGATTTGGTTGTATAATTTATATGTGTAATGCAAGGATCCTTCTTAAGTCATAACATAGAAGTGCATATGAATAGATTTAAACAAGTGTTGTGTTCTTTTCAAATGAACTATACACTTTGCAAATTCTATGCAAGTCTATGTTAAGAGAAGAGAAGAAAACAACATAAAAATATATCTTATACTATAATCACATGCAAGCTTATAAGTACTTATAAGTAGCATCACTTTATTTATAATCTTTGATTTATAGGTTTTGAAAATAATTTTTAGTTTAATAGTGATACTAGCCACTCATATTCTTAACTTTAGCCAAAATATGCAATTTGACATAAAAGAAAACATTTTATTTAATTGATTTTTCAAAAGATATGAATGCATGATTTTATATGTAAAATAATATTTAGCATACTTGGAAAGAAATAAAGTTATGTAAGCATATGACTTCATTCACCATAATTAATTCCTATAGACAATCCTATAAAATAAGATCTTTTAAAGTGAATCAAAATTCTTTAAGGAAATTTTTATTTTTTGAATTTGATTTGACTTAGAAAATGTGAAAAGAGTTTGCTGGCCCTAACCCATTTCTCCTATGTGTGAATTGGTTTAATTTAATTTTTAGAATAATTAGGTTGATTTTATGTTTTGTTCAGGTTAAGGTGTAAATTAAATCCATTAATTACCCTTCACCTATACCACTTTAACATAATTAACCAAACAATTATGAGCCAACATATGATATGCAACCACATGGAATTTAAATCAACAATGCACTTAAGAAATAAAGGGGCCTAATGTAATTGGCTCACAATTATTGATTAATTAAGTTAAAGGGTTTAATTAAGTACTTTTATAACCTCCCTATAGATGTAGTTTGATTATAATTTTCTTTGAAGTCTCTTAGGTTATTGAACACCTAAGAATCTACCCAAGATTAAGTAATTAAGTTTTGGAAAAAATTTGATTTTGAGTTTGGTTAATTAAGCCATTTAATGAAGTGATTAAGTCATTAATTAGTTTGCAAACTAATTAAGTGTTTATCCAAATGAAATGAACTTAGGGGAAAAGATTGGAAAAGAAATCTTAATCTCATTCCCAAAGTCCATTCACTATTTCATGATGATTAGCAAGCTTAATTAATGAATTTATCACTATTTAATAGGTTAATTAATCATTTAATTAATTAAGAAAGTGATTAGGGATGAAATAAGCAATTCCCCTAATTAATCCAATAATAAATTCCAAGAAAATCATGGGAGGTAGAGTTCATCCCACTAGTCAACCATAGGAAGTTTGGAATTAATCACTAAAGTAATTAAGGAGTAATTAGCCTAATTACATTTCTAATAAAACTTAAATTGAGTTAACTATTCAAAATTAATTAATTTTAATTTTTTATTATTCTTCTTTGAATTATCTTTAAAATGAACTTGAGTTTGTATTTTTGAGATTTTTCTATAATTAGTTATGAAATTTGGAAGTTTTCTCATTAAAATCAAATTAATTAGAGCTAATTAAGCCTACTAATCCTATCGGGCCATGTGGCAGCTGACATAGCGCACTTTCCACGTGGCACGATGGGATATATTATTTAAGTTATCACATCCGCCAGCTGAGTCAACAGGGCGTCTTTCTCATGAGCCATCGATCTTTTTAGATTGGATGACCATTTATCTGAAGTTTAAATCGAGGAGATCTATCATGATTTAATCACAACCATCCATTCCAATCATGCAGAATGGACGGTGTGTGATTTATCTCCTTCTGAGCGATGAGAGATGGATGCCATCCGTCAATCGTTGCTTGATTGGATCTCACCCGAGCTCGGATGGAGTTCAAACTCACCCCACACCTTTGGGGAAGCACAAGCAAGGTATTCAACGGTCAAGATTCAATGGAGTTATAATTTTCTTCACAAATGACCAAGCAATTTTTATCCTAAGATCAGTTTTGAGCAATACCTCATCGGAGGCTATCACCGGCACTTCCAACGGAGGAGGTAGCTTTATTTAGTAGAGATGAAGCCCTATTGAAGGTTTCAAGTCTTTATTTGAAGTGGATGGCTCGGTTGACCAAGCATGGTGATCAACCTTGATCAAAGTCCTCCTTCCCGTGGCTTGGTGACTTGGGAAATAACTTGATTGAGCTTGACGAAGTCCCTTGATGGTGCTTGCAAGTTTAATTTGGTTTTGATGGAGAATTGGATGAGTTGGAAATGGGATGGACCTCTCCTGTTTCGGCTTTGAGCAAAGTTGAGAAGGAGAAATCAAGGGATCTTGGAAATGGCCTTGGAAAGCTTAGGCATGCTTGGTTTCAATTCCCAGATCTCAATCAAATTCAGTACTCCTGATTTGAGTGGGAACGAGAGGGAGTATATCTCCCCCTCCTTGGATCAGATGATCGAGAGCTGAGTTGCCATTTTAGCTTAATTGCTTAGATTGGTTAATCAATTTTGGTTGTTTAGCATCCCATGTGATTTGGTTTAAGTAGTGGAGAGAAGGAGAGTGAGTGCCCATGTGCTAGGTGAGTACATGTGGGGATGCAAGGTCCAATTCCCATTGGAGGAGTTAGTTTGACCTTGGCTTGAGTCATGGCCAACCCAAGCTCATTGGGTCATGTCACCACCCTCGTTGGTGTCCATGTGGACCACTAAGAGGATGCTAAGTGGCCTTGAAAAAGAAATGACCAAATTCCAAGTGAATTTGTTCATAGGATACCCTTTGACCTAAGGGTAAAATGGTCATTTGGCCTTGATTTGGATTTGGACAGATTTGAAATGATTCAAAAATGAGATGGGCCAAATTTTAAGTGATTTTGAGTTCATTTAGTTTGAATTGGATCAATTTGACCCATTTAGGTTAAGTTGAGTCAAATTGGGTTAAGTTGACCAATAGATCAAATTGGGTCAAACCATGGGTTAGGACAAGTTCAAATTATTATTTAGAGCCTACGGGTATCATTGGTTTGGTTCAGTTTGGTTTAGATTTGGTTTTGGTTCATTTATGTTCATTTAGGTCAAATTGGTCAAGTTGACCAATTTAAGCCATTTGACTTAGGTTAGGTCATGGGTTGGTTTAGGCTTGGTTGATCATTTGAAATGCATTGCAAGCTTTGGTTTCAATCAATTTTGATTTGGTTTGATTTCAAAGTTGATTTAACCTTTAGGTCAAGTTGGTTCATGGTCAATTGCTAGTTGGGTTTATTGAAGCTTGGTCAAGTTCAACAAGTGATTTAGAATTTGAATTGACCCATTGGTTGCAATCAATTTAGCTTATATCAAGATTTGACCCATTTTGACTTTTAGGTCAATTTAAACTCAAATCAAGTGGCCAATTAGGCTAGGTTTGGCTCAAATGATGGCTTGGTCAAGTTTAATCATTGATTATGGGTTGGTTTAGATCAATGGTTTCAATTAATTTGGCTTATAATAGATTTTGGCTTGTTTAAGTTTCATTTGGGCTAAGTGTTGACTTGGTCAAAGACTAGGTTTGACTTGGTTTGACCCAATTTGAGTGATTGATCATCCTATGATTGATTGTTTAATGTTTTGAGTTCAATCCAATTTGAGTTGGATTATGGGTGCTTTAGGTCACTTTGGGTCAAGTGAGCCTGAGTCAATTGACTTGATCAAGGCTTGATTCAAGTTTGGTTGAACAAACATATGGACTTATGATTGAAATATAAATCCAATTGCAAGTGATTTGGAGTCAAATTTTTTGATTTCTCAAGTCAAAAGGGTGAACATTAATTTGATGATTATTTATGAAGTTAAATTGAAGATTGTTTGAAGAGAAAAATCTAAAGATTTGGATTGATTTGAGGATGATTTGTCTAAGTTCAAGGATTTGAATTGAAATAGTATAAGTTGGATTTAAGTTGGATTTGGATTTGAGTTTTGAGTTTAGTTTTGGTTATTTGAATTTATATTTCATTTATATTTGTGAATATAAATGAGAATATAAATGGGTTATGAGAAAATATTTTGAGTTTGGAGTGATTTGGACTTGGTTTGAGCTAAGTCCATAAGATAAAATCATAAGGGCTTAGGAAAGATTTTGGATTTGGAATTCATTCATGGGTTTCAATTATTTGATTTGGAATTGATTCATGATTTGGATTTTTGGAATTGATTTATGATTTGATAAAATCAGTTGAATTGGAATTGATTTAAGATTTGATTTGGATTTGATTTATGATTTGGATTTTGGCATTGATTTATGATTTTAAAAAGAAAATAAAAATGAGATTTGATTTGAAATTGATTTGAAGGAGGGAAGCAAGGATTGGGTTTAAGCTATAGGGTAGACAAGTCCTCTTAATACCCCTAAGGCATAACCAATTCCTATGGCTAACTCTTCTAAGTCTCTAGGGTTAGGTTAAGTGTTCACATAATCACTAGAAGTGTCTTAAGACTAAGGAACTCTATGAGAGTCCTATGCAGATGAAGAAGTTCAACAGGGTGGCTTCCAGCTAATACCTCTTATGATTTTAAAATCATGTGGGCTAATTATATGTAAATGTAAGATATGTAGGCTGTTATTAATTAGAAAAGAATTTAAAGTCCTAAACTCACTTCTTAATAGCTAGATAATGATTGGTGTGCAAGTTATGACCTAAACTAATGCAATACAATTTACATATTTTCATTTCATTTTTGACTCATCATTTTGGACTCGAACTTAAGAGAGCTTATGACTAAATGCATGATGAAAATTGGTTATGAGCTAAATATAAAAGAAAGAGTGTTCTTTACTATAATGGACTCACAGGTCAAACATATCCCCTATTGTGCAAAAATGGAGATCCCTTATTTTCAAGAGTGAAATAATATGCATGCATGATGTTATAACATACAAACTTTCAGCTAAGGGTTGCTAAATCTTTTATTTCTTAATTAATATCCTAGGCTTTAAAATGATTATGAATTGCTTAAGTTTTAGTTAAAATTATTAAGTAGAGATAGAAAATTTAATTTTCCCTAAAGAGCTTAACGCATCCAAGTCACACATCAAATAATCATACTTTAAGAAACCTATGAAAAGCATGCAATTTCTATTACACAATCAAAGTAAACACAATAATCAAATAATCAATTTCATAAAAGAAAATTAGGTACCCAAGCTCTACCCTTATACAACCTAAATTATAATTAATATTATAATAAAAAGAAAAGCTATGTGGGTCCTTCAATTCTTCTTCATCTTCACTTCTTCAATTTGAATACTCCAGGCTTCACAGGTCTCCCAAGTCTATCTTTTAGCCACTGCTCATTCTAAATCTCATAGCACTAATTCTAGTCCTATTGCAAAACTTACATTTTACATAAATGGAAATCTAATTATGCCTGCAAAATAGTAGTCAGCTTAACAAATATACAAACTAAACAATTATATTTTATACATTAGGACTTAGCACCCTGTCCTTGGGTAACCAAGCCCACCTGTTATAATGGTCATGCTTAAGGACTTAACATCACTTGCAAGCAAGAAGCATTTATATTTTTTATTATTACAGCGGTCCCTTAAGCACAATCTCTTACAAAAAATATCATTAGTCTAATGTCATCCTAACATTCAAACTACTCACAAATAATCCTAGCATATAGTCTAAAATATTACATCATAGACTAAAATATTACACCACCATAATAAACATCATCCTAACTTATGACTAGAGTTTGTGGCCTATAATTCTAAAGTGTGTGTAAGGCTTAGTGAGGTATGTATTTATTAGCATTAGATTATAAATTTTTCTATTGTTGGATCTTCAAATTACCCATTAAGAATGATTATTTTTTACATGCTTATTATCTTAGGATGAATTCAGATGCAAATTTTATTTTATTGTGTTGAATATAAATGATAAAATTATAAAGAGAAGAGAGGAAGGAGAAACTTCCTGTCATCCTTACCCTTAGATATGATCTAAAAGGTAGGATTTGTAGCTTTTAGACTTCACAATTTTTTCATGTTTGGACTTAGCTTAGAAAATTCATCTTGAATGATACAAGTCAACCTAAGATTAATGAATCCAAGGTGAGTCTAATAAAAGAATACCATTGCTTTTAACATTAGCATGAATTCTAATTAAGCATATCACACTCAATGCATGCATGAGTAGATGTTAATTAGATTTTTAGTTGAATAACATGGGTTGGGGTTACATAATGCATGGATTACATTTTGAAAGAGTTGGTTTTTTTAATTTATGCAATTTCAACTTTATGTTAACACATGTGTGTATGCATACAATGAATATTTTCAAGTACGTGTCATTGTTAAAGTAGGAAGGTAATTAAAGGCCACCTTGGGACTACTTAAAGTCTCGTGTTCTCGGGATGCTTAGACTATTGTTGACCTCATTTTTAGAATGAGCTCTCAACCCCTCCATCTTAGGCTTAGTATTTCCCTTAGACTTTAAGAGTTCCTTAGTATTAAGACACATCTAGTGATTAGGTATACATTTAAGACTTAGAAGAGTTAGCCATAGGAATAGGTCATGCCTTAAGGGTGTTAGGAAAACTTCCTACCCTTAGCTTAAACCATTCCTCACTTTCCTTCCTTCAAGTAAAACTCCAAATCAATTATATTTGATTTTCTCAAACTTAAATCAATTCCATGATTGAAATCCATGATTTAAACTCATGATCAAAATCCATCAAAAATTCCTAAGTTCAAATTTCCTAACTCCTTAACCCTTCCCTTAAGGACTTAACCAAAATTATGATTCAAACCTATTCAAATCTTTGAGATTTTCTCATGACTCATTTATATTCTCATTTATATTATCATATATAAATGAAATATAAATTCAAACCCATTAAATCAAACTCAAAATTCTAAATCAGTTCATGAAAATTTCCTTAAGTCCCTTTAATTTTTCATTAAAGGACTTAGCCAAAATCAACTCTAAAACTTGATCAAACTTATTCAAATTCAGGGGATTTTCTCAAAACTTATTTATATTCTCATTTATATTCTCATATATAAATGAAATATAAATCTAAATCAATCAAATCCAAGGCAAAAATTAAATTCCAAATTTAAAATCCTTGAAATTCCCTTAAATCCCTTAATTTTCCATTAATGGATTTAACCTAAACTTTGATCAAACCATTTCAAACTCATAGGATTTTCTCAAAACTTATTTATATCCACATTTATATTCTCAAATATAAATGAAATAGAAATATAAATCAATCAAATCCAATTCAAAAAATTAAATTTCAAATTAAAAATTTTCTTAAATCCTTTAAATTCCCTTTAATAGATTTAACCTAAATCATGATTAAACTCTTTCAAATTCTTAAAATTTTCTCATGATCAATTTATATTCTCATTTATATTCACATATATAAATGAAATATAAATTCAAACAATCAAAACCAATTCCAAAAACTCAAACTCAAATCCACTCAAAATCAAATCTATGCCTTTCAAGCCAAAATGTTGAACTTAGCCAAATCACTTCCAAATCAATCCTACAATCATGAGCTCATATATAAATCCAAACCTCAATCAAACAATCAAAACCCAAATAAAAAATCAAATCCAAGACCCCTTCATATTCTTCCTTTGAATATGAAATTGTCAAATGAATCAAAATTCATTTGACTTCAAACCAGTTGTAAATGGATTTATATTTCAATCATGAGTCCATATACAAGATCAATCAACTTCAAATCAAGCTTTAGCCAAGCCATTTGACCCACTTAGGCTCACTTGACCCAAAGTGACCTAAAGTACCCTTATGAGCCAACTTTTGATCCTAACCAAATTGGATTGAACCAAACTCATATATCCTTCTCATCATGATCAACAATCATCATGAGATGATCAATCAATCAAATTGGGTCAAACCAAGTCAAACCTAAGGGTTGACTAAGTCAACACTTAACCTAAAATGAAACCTTACATAGCCAAATTCCACCATAGGCCAAATTGATTGATTGACCTAAGTTCACTCATAACCTATGTTTGAACTTCACCAAGCCAACTTTTGAGCTTAACCTATCCCAATTGGCCCACTTGATCCAAGTTGACCCATTTTGACCTAAAGGGCCAAAATGTGTCAAAACTTGATCTAAGCCAAATTAATTAAAACCAATGGGTCAAGTCCATTCCAAATAACTTGTGGAACTTGACCAAATCCTCAATTGGCCAACTAGACCCAACCTAGCCTAATTGACTTTAGACCCAACATGACCTAAAGGGGTCATGTTGAGCCAAAATTGAGCCTAAACCAAAATGATTGGAAACAAAATTACCAGTCCACTCCATATGACTAACCTAACCTAAACCTACCCTTGACCTACCTCAAATAGGTCAAATAAGTCAACTTGACCCATTTGACCTAAATGAAGTCATATGAGCCAAAACCAAATCTATTCCAAATTGAACCAAACCAAAGTCACCAAAATATTTCAAATGGTCATATGAACTTGACCCATCCTTTGGTTTGGCCCAATTTGACCAATTGGTCAACTTGACCCATGTTGACCCATTTTGACCTAAATGGGTCGACATGAGCCAAACCCTATCAAATAGATTCCAAATCCAATGAAACTTGGACAAACCTAGTTTCTTCACATACCTAACTTATCCGAAGTGAAAAAAAATAACAAAATGACCATTCTACCCTTAGGCCATAGAACAAATTTTGGCCTAGTCCATGGGTATTTTGGTCATACCCTCTTCACAATCACTTGAGGCTTTCCTAAAAGCTCAAGGAGACTTAATGATGAGTGGTGCACCTAACCCAATGGGTTTGGGTCAGCCCATTTGACCCATAGATAAAACCTGACCATATAGCTTGAAATTAAGTTTTCAAATTCCCACCTAAGCTCAAATTCAACATATGGGAAGTTGGCAATCCACTCAAGGGATCAAGCCGACCATGTGCAGTCTCAAAACCATCAAAACAACCCTCCCAATCTGGTCAATTAGATCGAAATGGCAAAGGAGGTGTTGGCCATCCGATTGCCATAGGGGGAGATATACTCCTCCTAATTAAATGGAATTTCAATTCACTCACTGTCGATTGGATCCTAGGAACCTAGAAAAACCAACTAAGAGCATTCCCAAGCTTCTTAGGAAGGATTTGAATTCCCCATTTCTCAATTTTGTACAATGCAAAATAGGGGAGTTCAATCCATTAGCCAACTTCCTCTATACTTGATCTCCTTCCAATTACTCTTGAACACTCCATCGAGGGTCAAGTCAAACTTGAATCCGTTGAGTTCCCATAACAAGGAAGAGCTCAATTGGATCAAAGCCAAAGCCCAAGTGAAGTGGTTTTGGTCTACCCATTGATCCACTCAATCCTAAGGCCT
The DNA here is from genome assembly GCA_021442155.1 of Cymbidium sinense. Lineage (NCBI taxonomy): Eukaryota > Viridiplantae > Streptophyta > Magnoliopsida > Asparagales > Orchidaceae > Cymbidium > Cymbidium sinense. Next base: position 36,849,437 of record CM038230.1, read on the forward strand.
AAAAATTTCAACAGGGCTTCGTCTCCACCAGATGAAGCTATCTCATCAAGCTCGAGCACTAGTGATCACCTCCGACGAGGTATGTAATTTTTTGACCACTTAGCTTGATAGGTGTTGGTCCTTTTTGAAAGAAATGTTCATGGCATGTGAAATCTACTATTGGATTGCCCACTCTATTTCTCTAGATGGTGTGGGTTAAGTTTTGTATGATTCCATGCTAGATCGAGCTCTAATCTCCCCTTGGATCATGGACTATTTCCATTGATCCTCAGGGAAGAACTTGGCTCATCTCAGCTGTCCATCTGTGCATTTTAGATGGATGGCTAAGATTATTTAGCATATTTAGTAAATCCATTATCCTTTTAAAACCACGGGTGAATCCTTAGCCATCCAATCTTTGATCGGGCGGCCGAAGATATTAGCGCGTGCATCACCACCGCCATTTGGGATGTGATGTTTAAGTCATCCCGCATGGCGCAGCGTGTAAAGCGGCGACCGCCACCACGCGTGTGCCTGAGCTAAGGGAAGTAGGGATTAGTTAAATGCCTAATTAATTCCTAATTAATCCATATAACTTCTAAAATTTATAACTCTTCATAGAAAAATCAGTAAAATAAAAAGAAAAATGCTATGGAAAGATAGTTTCATCTAGAACATTTTAAAAATGGTTTTAATGGATTTTAAGTTTCCCTTTTCTCTGAATTTAGGATTTGTTAGGAATCTTAAGTAGCTAATTATCCTTTAATTAGGTCATCAATTAATGTCAAATTAATCAGGTTCATTTTAGGGGATGACCTCTGCCTCCTCTAATTTTCTTGAGATTTATTGAGAGCTCAATTGGGAAAATTGCTAGTTCATTCCCTAATTACCCATTTCATATAATTAAGAGTAATTAAAGTGTGATTAGTAGATTTACCTTATGTTTATGTTTGATTAAGGTCAGATCTAGTGAGTAGGGGGTTTATAGAATAATTTTGGGGCATTTCCCCTAAGCTATTCCCTAAACCCCCTTTTTCCCCATAATCCCCTCTTAATTAAGGGTTAATTCATTAATCACCCATTTAATCAATTTTCATAAATTCTAAAAAGTTCCAGAACTTAATTAATCTACCTTGGGTAGATGCTTAGGTGTTTAATAGCCTAAGTCTAATTAAGGAAATTAAAACCCCTTTCATAAGTATAAAAGGGTGTTTTAAAAGTACTTAAGCTAAACCCCTTAGCTTAATTAACTTTTAATTGTGAGCCAAATTGTATTAAGCCTTTTCATTATTAGATGCATTACAAATTTAAATTCGTTGTGGGTTTTGTGTCATCTCATTGGCTCATAATTACTTAGTTAATTCTTCTAAGGCGGTGTAGGCAATGCTTAGTTAAGCTACTTAATTCATACCTTAACCTAATCAATGCTTAGAAATGGATTTAATTATCTAAAAATTAAACAAAAATACAAAACATAGGTGTGAATGGGTTAGGAATGTCAAACCCATCCCACCTTTTCAAAATTAAATCAAACTTTAAACTAAACAAAAATTATTTTGAAATTCACTTTGATTTATTATAAATTTTCTTATTCTATAAGAATGTCTTTAGGATTTAAGTAAAGTGAGTTTGTTTACATGCTTTCATTGCTTTGGATCTTTCCCAACATGTTAAGTTGTATGTAGTGTGGTTCATGCATTCATAATTTCATGTTTCAAATTTTAAAATGAAATTATTTACTTTATGTCAAATGTGCATGTGTTGGCTAAAAGTAAAATATGAGTGGCTATTATCACTACTAAATCCAAATTATTTTCAAAACTTATAAATGAAATATCAAATCTAAAAGTGTACTTATACTTTAATTATAAGCTTTCATGTGAAATATTATAAAGTATTCTTAGTATGGGTTTCCTTTCTTTCCTATGTTGGTATAGTTTTGAATAGGAATTTTGGTGAGGTATAAGGTTCATTTGAAAAGAACCAATGCTCACTTAATTTAATATCCTATTCATCCCTATGCTACCATCTAAGAAGGGTTACCTACACTTACAAACATGAATTGCATAAATAAAACAAATCTATTAAACAACTTTTGCATCTTCCTTTTATAGTTCATTTCTTTTATATGCATGTTTGTATTTAAGGAAAGTAGTATATTAATCTGGACAACCCTGAGATTATTAGTCTTTAAGTAGCCCTAAGTAGGTCTTGTACCTTACACATTAGGTTAACAATGACACTGTACTCACTTATGCCTTTCTTACTTTCATGCATATATGTGAAATTTTGGATAAGGAAAACCTTTTCTACTTAAGAAAAATCATGCATATTCAACTTCTAAATTTTCTTAAATGGATTACTTAGCATGCATCATAAAGTGTGTTAACTACTCTCATTTGCATATATAGATATGCTTAGGGTCCATCCATATGCATGTTATATATGTTGGGAAAGAAATGAAGTAATGTGTGTTATGTGAATTTTGATTCATTTCATTTAATCTTAAAATGCCTTTCTTTTTGAATATGTTTGTTTAGAGTTTGTCTAAACTTAGGATTGATTAAAATATGTAATCAAAATATTCACCTAAATGAAACTAAAACATGAACCTACTTTAGAAAATTACTTAAGGTTAGGAAAGGAAAGAGAAGTTCTCTTTTCTTTCCCTCTCTTCATAACTTAGTAATTAATTGTAGGTTTCACTTAAAACAAATTAAAATATAAAATATAAAATAACTCAAAATACTTAAACAACTTAAATGAAACCCTCCTCTAAGTTGAACATGTCCTTCACACTTAGAAAATTTAAACCTAAAGTCCTAAGCTAAGCATACCACACAAACCTTCAAAGCACACACATTAGCCTAAGTCACCACTTCTAGCTTTAGGTTAGGTGCATGGTTTGATGTTATGTTTTGTGATATATTTTAGACTGATGTTAGGGTGTATGCTCATAGAATGAATGGTAGGGATGTGCTTAGTCTAACTATTCTTTCTCAGGGGATTAACTATCATAAAAAAAATATAAATGCTTTTGCTTGCGGTGCTTTATACCCCTAAGCATAAGACATAGGTGGACTTAGTCACCCATTGTGGAGTGATAAGTCCAATATACATGCTTGTGGTGTGATTTTACTAACCTTTGTTTGTTAGATTTCTACTTTTCCTTTTCATGTAAAAATTTGTATAATTAGGATTTTGGAATGATTTGTTATGGGGATTTATAAGAGCATTGGTCATAAGACCCTATCTTATGCACCATGTGAAGTCTTGGAGCATCAACCATCCAACCTTCCAAAAGAGGAACCAAAGGATCAAAAGAAGAAAGAAGAAGAAGGAAGAAAGAAGAAAGAAGAATAAAGCTTGAAGACCCCCATAACAATGAATTCCTTTGCTTAAATTGTAATTTAATTCATTTGTAATCTGGGTTGTATAAGGGTAGAGCTCGATTACCCAATTTTATATTTTTGGATTTGTGCAGTGGTGCCCAACCACAATGACCATTTATTCTTTTGCGATTAGCTTTATAAATTGTTTGATTATTTGTTTAGCTTTTGCATTAAGTGGCATGCTTGTCCTAGTTCCTTCCTTTCTTTATGTATGGCCTAGATGTGGATTAAGCTCTTTAGGAAAAAATAAATCTTTTACGCAACTTAACAACTCAAATTAAAACTAAACAACTCATAACTTCACCTAAAAGCTTAGGACTAAAATCAAGATAAAAGAGTTAGCAACCCCTTAGCTAGATGAGCATTTCTTTATAATATCATGCATAAATGCATCTTATTTCACTCTTGATTGGAGAGCTTCCACCTTTTTCAGAGAACCCAACTTGACCTTTGAGGGTCGTGGTGGAAACTCACCTCCTCCCTTCTCGCTGATTTTGGCCAATAACCTTTTTTTTCATGCATTAGTCATAAAAATCCTATTAGCCTGAGTCAAAATGATTGTCCAAAAATGAAATAAAATGAAATTTGAATTTCATTAGATTTAGGTCATTTGAAGCATACCCTTTACATGATCTAGTCTCATTAGGGAGCGAGTTTAAGGACTTAGTCTCTTTCTAAATAAAAATAGTCTAGCTATCTTATAGAGCATAAAGACTTGCCTACATGTATTTAAAATCATAGGAGGAGTTACCAGGCTTAAGTCCACCGTGGTTTGTCCACTTGTGCAAACCAATTACCCAATTTTGCAATAGATTTAGGTTGTGCTTTTGGCCCTCCAAGCTCCCTAGATTTAGGTTATAAGGTTGCTTCTCTCTTTTGTGGGCCATAAGCATAATTTCTCACCTCTTAGGCATTTCTTTATTCTTGTGTTAAATAATCTTAAGTCCTAAAATTCTAATAAAAAATGCAACTCAAATAAACTAAATCAATTTCCAAAATATAAAGCCCAACTATAGGATAGTTTGAGATGCTCACTAGGTTTCCTAGTATTGTGAGCATCTCCTACTTATCTTCCATTTTGGCTTTGATAATAACTCCCTCTTTTGATCAATCCCATTTGATCCTTAAAACATAAACTAATCGATTGATAGTCTTTTCCTATTGAAATCTTGATAATAATCATTTACCTTGTCGAGTTTTCCTAAGGGATCTCCCCCTTAGATGTAATTAACTATGGGGGCTTGCCTATAGGAACTTAACGAACTATTTAAAATAAACCTACTTTACTTTTCATATAAAGTAGGGAAGAATCTCTGGTACAACTCATCCCTTAAGAATCCTTATTGAGGTGATTGGTTTCATTAAAGGGTAGTGATTTCTATCTCTCGAGTTAGTACACTATTTCCTTGATGACATCCATCACTTGAATAAGTATCTAGATCTACATCTTACCAAGATGAATTTTGTCATATGTCCTCTTTCTTTTCCTCCAGATTTGAAAGCGACCCCTTATAAAATTTTTCTCCATAGATTTTTCTCACTGGGATGGTTCCTCTCCATCTTTGGTAAATGATCATTGTCTTTGAGTATTGATAGTGGATTTGTACTTTGGTATGAATCCAAGACTATCCTTCTTTCCGTTGGCACTTAGCTCATTTCATTCTTGAGTTGAGTTAGTCAACATCTTTAGGTTTTAGGACCGCATTCCTCGTTGGTCTTAAAACTCCCGTTGGTTTCTCCAATAGGTAAAATGAAAAGATCTAAAACAAAGAGAAACATCTTTTAAAGACTTCCTTCTTACTATTTTTCATGATAAGGAAAGGTTCATCTTAAAATGAATAAATCTTCCATAAAGATTTTTGCTTTTCAAAAGCACCGTTTTCAAAATTGCACTTAATAAAATATTTTTCACAAAAATTTTGCACCTTCATGTAACAATTCCCATAATTGTTATATGTAGGGATTTTCAAAAATAAAATTAATAATATTTTCCAAAAGCACAAATGAACATCTTCTTTTAATTCACTTTGATGAAGATTTCAGTTTTGATAAAATGAACAATCATGTTTTTCAAAAATCACAATCATAATCATAAAGTTTTTAAAAGCACACTTGAATACCTTCATTTAATATATTAAATTTATTAAATGAAGATTTCATTCCCAACTAAAAATAAAAATATCTTTTAGGAAATTCAACTTAAGCATATCTCACATATGTTTTAAGTTGGAATTCCTCCCTTTCAAAAAGCAACAATCACACACAAAATCTCATACTTAAAAAAAAATTGATCTCCATTATGCATACTTAAATTTGTTGAATGGAGGTCCTCTTTTCAAAACATCAAAATCAACAAACATATTTTAAAAATTTTTCAAAGAATATTTTGGAACCTCACTTAACATACCCAAATTTGTTAAGAGAAGTGTCCAAATCCAAAAATTCAAAATTTTCAAAACATACATTTGGAACTTCATTTAACATACCCAAATTTGTTAAGTGAAGTCTCCAAATTCAAAACCCAACAAAATTTTTTCAAACATACATTTCGAACTTCATTTAGCATACAAATTTGCTAAGTGAAGTTTCCAAATCTAAAATCAAAATCAACATCATTTTCAAAATTTTCTAAACACATTTGGAACCTCATTAACATACCCAAATTTGTTAAGTGAAGTCTCCAAATCCAAAAATTTCAAAATTTTTTAAAACATTTGGAATTTCATTTAGCATAATCAAATTTGCTAAAGTTTAAATCAATCAAAATTAATAATCACATTTTAAAATTTTCAAACACATTTTGAACTCACTTAACATACTCAAATTTAAGTAAGTTCCAAATCCAAAAAATCAAAATCTTCAAACACCTTTTGGTACTTCTTCCATTAGCATACCAAATTTTCTAAAAAACCAAATGAAATCAAAATTTTAAACACACCATTTGGAATTTCATTTAGCATACTCAAATTTGCTAAAGTGAAATTTTCATATCATAAAACCAAGTGGGACTTTATCTTTAGCATAGAAAATTTGCTAAAGTTGAATCTCCACTTTCAATCACCTTAAAAACAAAACAAAACACTTAGGATTTCCTTAGCATACCAAATTTGCTAAGGATCCTACCCTTTTTCAAAAATCAAAACATTCCAAACAAATGAAACACTTAGGATTTTCTTAGAATACTTAAATTTGCTAAGAATCCAATTTTCAAAAATCAAAACACAATTGGATTCCTTACTTAACATACCTAAATTTGCTAAGTAAGAATTCCAAAATTTTCCAAAATCAAAACAAAATAAAATTCACAAAAGGAAATAATCACTTTTACTTCACTTAGCATACCAAAATTTGCTAAGTAAGTGAAAATTCCAAAACATTCAAACAAAATAAAATCATTTGACCCTTACTTTAACATTCCCAAATTTGTTAAAAGAAAGGGTCCTCAAAATCACAAAAATTCAAAATCAAAATAAAACACTGAACCTATGGAAGCATCCTATCAAAATTTTGAATCCATATTTTAACATACCTAAATTTGTTGAAGTTTGGATTCATATTCAAATTCCTCTTTCAATCAATCTTTCTAAATTCATTTGAACCCCACTTAACCCTTGCAAGTTGTTGGATGTGGATTCAAATTTTCAAAATTCAAATCTATGGAGACTGAAAACTGATGCAAGTTCATTTCTCATTGTAGATTCTTTTCAGTGCAAGTATAGTTTTAATTTTAGTTTACTACAGCCAGTGTAATGACAGGTTCCCAAAAATTTGTTTTTTACATTTCCTCATGGTATGGATTTAGCCTTAGATCAGGCTGACTTCCCTCACCTAGGCCATACCCACTTGATCCACTTTGGCCAAGTATTTGAGGGGGCCAAGATCACTTGTGAGGGCATTCCCTCTCACAAGAAGAAGGTGGCAAAAATGATCGTCGTAGATTTACCGATTCTGATATCTCACCGAAGAGGAAAGTCAAGTACCATAAACTTTAGCTATTTAATCATACCAGTTCCAGTTCGCCAGTTCATCCTAGTTGCACATGTTGCCCGGTGCACCCACCATCTGCCTCCTCCAAGGGTAAGTTCCCCGATTTGGGCTTGCCTCCCCCACATTTGAGTGTGGGTCTAGCTCACACTCCTCTTGTCATACTCACACCCAGTAGGAATAGAACCGTCAAACTGTTCCATACTGATAGCTGAGAGGAGGCAGGCCAATCAACCATAGATGAGTCTCCCATGATCACTTCACCATTGGTTACGAAAAACCAATTTCATCCTATCTCAAATGATAGAGAATTCGAGGATCCATTCATCACCTCCTCGGTGCATCTATAAAAGTTTCCGAGTAGGAGGTCATATGCACCTGCTTATTCTATGCCAGTGGAGCAGGACCAGATCTGGTGCCTAGTTCGATCTATGATCTATTATTCCCCATAGCATGGGGTGAGTCAAGAGAGGCCCGTGAGGCCCATCACATCATTACACAGAGTGAGAGGTTCGGCCGGGCCAGCCGCTTGATTTTTCAGCTCTGCACTACCCACACCATATTGATAGTATTCTCTCACTCAACCACCACAGAGGCCGTCCTACAGAGAGTCATGGTGTCTCCACCCACCACTCTACCACATCCGCCATCACTGCAGTTTTGATCACCCATTCCATCTAAGGCCATGAAGGCCATCGGGGAAAAATGTATCCCACGGATCCAAGGGATCCTCCTCCTACACCACCCATTGGTAGGTCGAAGCTCTCACCGACCTTCCTGGTGAAGGAGGCAACCGAGAGCATCTGGTCCTTCACCAACTCCACCCATATAGCCGATGCGGAGATGGTGATGGTTATCATGGATATTCCAGATGATCAAGCGCATGGTAGAGGATCATCTAGATTGTTACCTATTACACCTATCGCTAGGGAGTATCATTCTTCTAGTGAGTCCGCACAAGATTGACTCTAGAGGTCCGGTGCCTCTCAATGCATGATAGATCACAAGGCCACCAAGTTATTTGTACCGAGTTAGATTCCTTAGATGAGATATTGCACATTTTATGGAGAAAAAGGAGATCTTAGGGTATGCATGGTCCGATGAAGAAAGAGTTAGCTTCGATCCCAATGAAGATGACTTGATGGGGATTCACGATATGCATGGTCGACTAGAGGTTCTCTTCTTGGGCAACAAGCCATGGAAGGTGATGAGGTTGATCAAGGAGACACCGCAAATCAGCCCATCACCTGAATAGTTAAGTAGAAAGAGAAGATTGATAGGATGACATAGTAGTTGTAGAGTTATTAGCAAAGTAAGTGCTTGTAAGCAAGCCCATCCATCCTAGCAACGATGTTAGTCACTGTAAAATCTTAGATCTAGTTAAGACTCTACCCATTGAGCAAGGTAGCACTAGTGTATAGGAAGGTAGTGAAAGTACCTCCATACATATAAAAGATAAAAAATCCATGGTTGAGCAACAAGAAGGAAGCTTGGCTCAAGCCGGGAGGATCATCGGTTCAAAGGGTAGACCCTACCTAGAGGAATTGATGCTATCCAAGATCCCAAGGGTTTGCCTTCCTTCAAAAGCTTTGATGGGAATAAGGCAAAGATATAGCTCACGCAGGCATTGCAACATGTGTGGCGCGATGTTTACTTTTAGACTCTTTGTTAGTAGCCTAGAGGGTATCACTTTTGATTGGTATGATGTACTACCCAATGGTTCAGTTAAGACATTTACTGAGCTAGAGCAACTCTTCATCAAGAGATTTGCTGGAGCTCAACAAAGGGTTTCTGTAGGTGATCTCGTTGTAGCCCAACAACACTTCGGTGAGTCACTTGTTGATTATATTCTTCGATGGAATAACTTGAGTATGAAGTGTGAACCACAGTTATCTGAACAACATGCCATTGAGATTCTCTTGAAGAATATCCATGGCCCAGTCGCCTTCATGCTTAAGGGCTTCACCATAAAGACATTTGAGAAGCTAATCAACAAGGTGGCTAGTCTACAAGGAGAGGCAAAATAGTTGCCTTTTCTAGATCAGTTGCCAAAGAAAATCCCAAAAGGTATATGAGAAGAAGAAGCAAGGGTTGATAAAGGGAAGTGCTAGAGATCACCCAGACCATCGCCCTCAGCCTCCACCTCCACCACAGGCAAACCATACTAGCCTCCACCATGCTCCATGGCCACAACCACTACCAGCCATACCACCAAGACGATGCATATCCAGGTAGCTATGGTCCACAACTCTATTAGATAAGTTAAACAAACCTTATTCTTTTAAGAGGGAGGTAATGAAGATCTTTAAGAATCTCTTAAAGAAACTCATTTTAAGCTACCAGCCTAGAGAGATTGAGGAAGTAGGCAAAAAAGTCATGATCCAAAGTTTTTCCCTTATTTATGCCGCCATTTTGGAGGATTGCTTCACATTCAAGGACTGGCTTGAACACAGTTTCAAGATCGGTGCTATCATTATCCCAAAGGAATACCTTGTGGAACAACCTTCCAGTTCCATTAGGGTAATCCTTGGGGATACAAGTGATCCTACCAAAACCAAAGAAGGTTGGGACATTTTTTTATCTAAAACCTCTAAGAAAATAATTCAGAAGATCAAAAAGCTTTCCTTGGTGCCTGAGTCAGCTCAAACCTCCAACACCAAGGAAGGTTTGCAAGTTGCTAGTGCTAACTTTAGGAAAGTGGGAGCTCAATAGTAGTAGCAGTAGTATGTGTCAGCTTGGGATAGACCCTTAGCACAACCACCGACCGTGTCCAGACTCCAGCCTTCTGTTGCAGCTTCCACATCGATGACTTCTTCCATTTCAGCTAGCTCTTCTATTTCTTCTACTAGTAGAACTCTTGTATCAGTGGATAAGGGCATCAAATCCTTTACTCCACTCACTCTACTTGACTTCTACTTTGTACCTCCAAATACTTCCAAGAAATTGAAGAATAAAGCTGATTTGAATTACATCTGTGTCTCTTTTGATGAGTTATCTTTTTCTATTCCTAATGATAACTCTTCAAGTCTGATTAACTATAACAATTTTGATCTTCCTCTTTCTGATTTAGAGTTAGATTTTCCAACTCTGAATACTATGACTTGAGATAGACAGAATCATTTGATTAAGAGTCCCATAGGAGAAGTCGTAGGTGAGCAAGTGCAGAACTTGCCACCACCTTGCCTCAGAGATTACGTCAACCTCCAGTGGCAAGGTTCTACCTCCTAGGTAGCACCTCAGATAGAGAAACAAGTCAAAGATCAAGAAGCCCTTCCACAAGATGCTCCACCCTTGGATATGCTTGTGGAAGACCACCAAGGTGGACTACAATGTCCTTTCTCATCTAAGAAAGTTACCATATATATGATGCCCCTTGTCTTATCCAAAGAGATGAGGGAATCACTAATCAAGGCTCTCCTTGATCGAAATATGCTTAGCTCAGCTTATAGGTGAGGAAGCACATTATGCAAAAGAAGCCCAAGGATCACCTTCATGATGAAGACCTTCTACTGGGGACTTGAGCACAACCATCCCCTATACATTACCGACATGGACAGTTCAAACTCACCGTGGTTCTCATGGATTCGTGCATCAAGAAACATTATGAGTCTAAAGACCTTGATTTGAAGATTGACATCTCTACTCTCCGAGGAGATAGGATGATGTTGAGAGGATTCAATGATCAAGGTGAGTGGGCTTTAGGTTCTATAGTGTTATCGGAAGACTGAAGCCAAGTTCTACATCATTGATTCGAATACTTCATTCACTACTTTTCTTGGTAGGCCTTGGATACATCTGAACAAGATCGTTCCATCCTCCCTTCATCAGTGCATCAAGTTGAAAAAAGATGGAATTGAGTACCGTGTCAACCAAGATGAAAAATTATTTTTAGTTAGAGAGGTTGAGATTTATGAGATGCCTACTATCTTTCTCCAAAACACTCTTTCATGATTCAAAGATGCAAAAATAAAATGCAAAAGAAAAAAAATGAAACAAAAGAAAAGATAAAAGAAAATGAAAAGAAAAAGAAAAGTCCAAGCAAGAAAGGGGAATTGAAGAAGAAGTGGATCTGATATCACATTCCACCCATTCATTCCATCATATGGATATGTGGGATGGCTCAACCTCCACCGTAGAGAGAGTAGAAAGAGGCGCAGAGGTGGGAGACTCTAGTTGGCCTTCACCAATAGAGGTCGTGTTCAGTTCATGGGAGTACCCTACTATTCACATAGACTTGGAATCCAAAGGATGAGTCCAATGTGATTAGTATACCACCAACCCTCTCGTGGGTTCCATTGGAGGTGACTTTGATCCAGAGATGAAGACTAGGCCTCCAAGCAAAGCAGTATGAATCTGGTTTATGTGAAACTATTCAGCAGTTGGGAACCTTAGCTCTTACCTCACTTACATCCCAGAAAGTTGAAGGTATAGTAGTTAAGGAAGTCCCTAAGTCTTCTAGTGACCTGAAGAAGAGGTTCATCATCCTCAAGTCTAGAGCTCGATGTAGGACTTGAGAAGATACTTTAAAGAATTAATAATTACCTTTGACTTTACGCCTTGTGTTCAAAATCTTATACGTAAAGGTTTAGTTCCTCACACATGGTCCAAGCAGTAATACTTCAAAAAACTATGGAACAATATAGTGTGGGAAGCACAATCAAGAGACTAGGGACAAGAGTGGTCCAGATGATGAAGATTATTGCCTAGTTGTTACCAACCATTTGGAATTTGATAGTTCTTCTCACACATCCCCAACTCTTATGAGAATGTGTGTTAGAAACTGATGATCCATGATCTCCAAGTCAAAGAGGCACCGCCAAAATTTGAAGAGGAGATTCATTCAACAATCGACAAGCTTAAAGAAATCAACCTCGACAAGAAAATCCACCAACATACATAGCTCATTAGAATGAAGAAGAAACCAATGACTTAGTTAGCTATTGATGAGTTTAAAGACTAATTCACATGGAGTTATGAAGAAATGCCGATTCTAACATAGAAGTCCATAAGCTAGCAATAGATAACTATCCCCTATTAAGCAAGCTCCTACGCACATTAGAAATTGAACAATGTGTCATTTTGAAGTCAAGAAATTGATCGATGTGGTTTCATCGTGGAAGAAAAATATCCTAGGTTAGCTAGTGTCCCAATTAAGAAGAAGAATGGCCAAATTATTTATGCAATTTTAGGGACTTAAACAAGGCATGTCCTAAGGATGAGTTTCCTCTTCCTATACAATTAATGGTGGACATTGCCTCATCTCATGCAATCTTCTTTCATGGATGGATCATCCGCTATAACCAAATCAAGATGTCTAAAGATGAAAGAAACACCGCTTTCAACCCCAAATCGTAATCTTCGTTATAGGGTCATGCCTTTGGCCTTAAAATGCCGGTGCTACATACCAATGGGCCATGACTCAATGAACTCATCCATCATCGGTTGTGCTACGTTGATGATCTAGTCAAGAGAGAAAAGGAAGACCCTCTTTGACTTGAGAGTAGTTTTGAATGGTTAAGATAATATAACCTCAAATGAATCAAAGTGTGCATTCGAGTACTTAGAAATTCCTTGGGTTTGTTATTGACACCGGGAATAGAAATAGATCCTAAAAGATTAAAGCTATCTTAAAAATGCCACCTAAGAGTTTAACTCAACTCAGATCCTTTCAAGGATGGTATCATATCTAAGATGCTTTATCTCAAACTTATCGTGAGATGCAAACCATTCCACTTGTCAAAAGGATGCCAAGTTCAAGTGGATGATAAGTGCCAACATGCATTCAAGACATCAAAGAGTACTTGGTGAAGTCACGCCTAGCATCTCGCAGCCATTGATCCTTTACACCGCTACATTGATGACTCTTTCTGGCCCAAGCCAATGATGAGGGAAGAAAGTGCTCTACTACCTCGCCATCCTTTCTCATGAAGCAAACTATCCACCTATTGAGAAACATTGCCTAGCTTTGATCTTTGCATCTAAGCTACACATATGCTTTCATAAGGTGAACTTGATCTCTCGAACCAATCCACTAGTATCTCATGACATGGCCAATGCTTTCGATAATTGGCTGGTCCATGATACTCATAGTTTGATATCACATTTGTACCCTCCATGCATAAAAAGTGCACTAGCGGATTTCTTAGCACACACTTCTCCGATTCGCTTAATGATGATCTCCCCGATGAATAATCATGAACTTAGGGACCACCGATGGGAGATGTATTTTGATGGTGCGCTTCTTTTCTTAAAGGTGAAGCACCGCATCTATTCTCCCAGAAAAGGCAGTGGTAGGAATAGTTCTTCTAACTCCAAACCATGATGTGAAGAGATTCTCATACTATCTTTCCAACCCCTGCACCAATAATGAAGCTGAGTATGAGGCATTGATTTTATTCTAGAGGTAGCCATCACTATCAGTGTCAAGAGCATCAACATCTTTGGGGATTCTTAGTTGGTCATCAACCAGATTGCGGGTCCTACCAGTTCTCAAACCCAAGCTTCATCACTATGAGTATACTATGAAAGTGAAGTTATTGGCCCAGATTCAGTTACCATCTAAGGTTCCGAGCGGAAGTAGCGATGCCTTGGCAAAACTTTCCAAAGAGTTGGCATGTCAGAAGATGAGTCCATTTCAATAAGGGTCCAAAATAGACAAGTCCTATTGATTGAACTCATCGAGACTTTCTCTTGAAGGGGAGGTTGTTGCCAAAATGGACAAGGAGCTGGATTGGAGGCAACCATTCATAGATTACTTGAACACGACTACCTCAAAAGAAATCACAAGCCCATCGGTGAAAGCAGAGTCTCTCTATGTGTTGATGGCACCCTGCGATCCTTTGACCAAATGTGGTTACGTTGTTTAAAACACAAGCCCATGGCATTATAATAGGTACAACTGGTCTATGTGGAGCTTATCAATCTGGTGCGAAGATAAAGTCAAAGATCAAAAGACTTGGATACTACTGGCCTTTTATTATCATAGATTGCATGAATGTAGCTAGGCGATGCCATCTATGTCAGTGCTTGATGTGGTCCTCCACCAACCACCACTTTAGCTTCATGGCCATTTGAGTGTTGGGGTACTGACATTGTAGGTTCAATCGATCCTCCTTCTTCCAAGGGCAATTCATCTTTTTCTGACTACTTTTCCAAGTGGGCCATCCCACTTAGAGAGGTCACACACCATGTGCAATTTTTTAGGAACCATATCATATAGGTTGGGGTGCCTCGATGGGGTGCCTCGATGAATTGTATCTGATAATGGTATTTCATTCAAAAGCACAAAGATCAATAGCTTTTCCAGAAGACTCAGTATAGATTGGAGATTCTCCACCATCTACTACCCTAGAGCTAATGGTTTAGAAGAAGCATTCAACAAAACTCTCATCCAATATTGAAGAAGATGCTTGATGAGAACAAACGATAGTGGAAGCGAGTTGGTTGAAGCCTGTGGGCCTGCACCACCAAACTCCAACTCAGTCACCCCATTTTCCTTAGTGTATGGGGAAGCATTCTTCCTTTAGAAGTTCAACTCATCACTAAGGATAGCATTGGGTAACAAGATCATTCTGAATGCAAAGTTGGTTAGAAGAGCTCGAAGGTTTGGAGGAAAGTCGCTTCTGGCATGCCCTCGAGTTGTACAAGGCCAAAATGATTCAAGCTCACAATGGCGTCCTAGGTCTTTTGAGTAAGAACTTGTGTAGTCCTAAGGAGACCAATTATTGCTCATCAAAATATGGGAGGAAAGTTTGAACCCACTTAAGAAGGCCCCTATGTCATAGAGAAGGCTTACTAAGGAGGATCTTATCAGCTTATTGATTGTAAAGGGGAACACTTGATGCTTTCAATTAATGGGCTCTATCTAAAGAAATATTACCCATGAAATAAAACTTGTTTGAAAATAATCATTAATAAAAAGAACAAAATTTGATTCCATTCATCAAATCTTCTCTTCATTCAAGTGTTGTTTGCTTGTCTTTGAATCCAATGGCGTGTTTAGGGTAGGTGTAAGAGTCCCCATCATATCCCTCTTTCACAACACAAACACAATCTCTTGACGCTATTAGAATAGGTGTAAGAGAACCCTAGAGGCATCCTGTTTTGATTAGCATAACTAAGTTAGGTGTGAGAGAGCCCAAGCGACTTCCTTTCTTAGTGGGAATTCTTGTTGCCATCCGTGACATCATTTCATAATTCCCCAGCATGTTTTAAGGTAGGTGTAAGAGTCCCCCAGAGGCATCCTATTCCTTTTAACACATGCACACAATAAATACAAATCTTTTGTCTCAAGCTATTTTGATGTGGGAGCAAGCCCCTCTCACTCATTAGCTTCTAGGTGCTACATGCTACTACCGCTAGTATGTCACCCCGATGGTCATGTTGGAGGATGTGAGTCCCCTCTTTCTTCCTAACTTGATCATTTACAAACCAAAAGAGCACCTTGTTAGTATGGATAGTCTTTTACTACCTAGCCGTAAGCTACCTCATGTTGACTTTGTTTAAGAAGATGTGAGTCCCATGCTTTCTTCTTGAACTAGCCATCATTCTAACTAGGTTGAGTATATTTGAGGTTTAGGATAAGTCCCCAGGCTCCTTTCCTCTTGACTACTTTTGAGTTGATATAAGTCCCCCGTGGCATTCACTAATAGTGCCCTAGGTCGGATAACACTGTCGGCAAGATAATCCCATCAATTTATATAGGAGGATGTGAGTCCCCGCTTTCTTCCCAGGTGATTGTTGCAAGATGGCACCTTAGGTTGGTTGATGTTATATCGCGATGACTCACTTACACCACTCTTGAGTCCCATGCTTTCTTAGTTGGAGTTGAACACTATTGGATTTATATGTCATTTCTCCGGTGTTGGATTAAGCCCTTATTCATCCATGGGCACTCTATTTGGATCAGTCCTTTGTGACCCCATTTAGACACTACGGGTTACTTTTGGATTGGGCAGTTCCCCTTTCTCCTAGTAGCTGGTTGGAAAATTTGTTCGGTGGATGCAGATTCTCCCTTGATCAGAGATAGGTCTAGGCTGAAATAAGCTCATTCTCAGTTTGATCCCTTGTAAACTAATAGGGTTCATGATAAAATAAACAACTAAAACAAACAAAAATTAATTCACTTATAGATTTGGATTCAAGTCCCCAGAGGGCCCCTTCTCAGCGCATCCTATCTTTAGAGTGTGTCGTAGAACTCCATAGAATTGCTGCTAAGTTAAGATAAATCCTCGGGTTGGTACTCACTCCGTAGTGACCCTTAGGTTAGGTTCAATCTATTTTTTCCTGGCAGTTACCCCGGCAGTCATTCGCTTTGAAAGATATAAGACTATGCATTCTTTCTAGCATGATTGGCAAACGCAGTAGTCTAGGTTTGGTTGATTTATTCAAAGAACCGATCACCCGGTGGTCTTTTCTAGTGGAAGATGTGAGTCCGAGCTTTCTTAAATTGATCATTGCAAACGAAAGGCACTCCTTTGGTGGATAGTTCTCCCATCGGTAGGAAGCTACTCCCTTTGGTTTCAAATAGATAGGTCTAGGCTTATAAGCTCCTTCTCGGTGATCCATCAAACCAATGGAATCCATCAAAATAAATAAATTAAAATGAAATCAATCTTGACTATCTTTGAGTTGATTTAAGTCCCCAGTGGCATTCACTCAAATGTCCCTAGGTGGGTTGATTTGTTGCCAAAACAACCCGATCACTAATGGTCCCTTTCTAGAAGATATGAGTCCTGTGCTTTCTTCTTAAGACTTGACCATTGTATACCAAAAGGCATTTCTCTTTGGTTGGATAGTCCTACATTGTGGTTAGTAGACTACTCCCTTCGAATTGGTAAATCTGAGTTAGGTCTAGGCTTCCATGGCCCCTACTCAGTGCGGTTCATCGCAAACCTATGGGATTTATCATAATCAAAATAAAAAAAAAAACTAAAAATGAAATCAATCTTGACTACCTTCGAGTTGATCTAAGTCCCCCAACGACATTCACTGTCTTGTTGGGTTCAATCATTGCCTTTTCAATAGATTACCCCATCATCTTACTTGGAGGATGTAAGCTTACTATGCTTTCTTTCCACAAACATTTGCATAGAAAGACATCCCTTTGGTGGTTAGTCCTACTATATGCTTAGTTCCTTTGGATTGGTAAATCAATTGGGTCTTAACTCCATGGCTCTACCTTGACCCATGAAACCATAGGGTTCATCTAAAAAATTCAAACCTAACAAAAAATTGAAACAAATTCAACCCTCTCACATAGTGGAGATCTCTCCCTAGTGAGATTCAAATAAAATCAAACCTTTCATCTCCTTGTAGATAACTTGAACCTGCTTCCCTAGTGGAAGGTTCACACTCTATCCCTTAGTGGATTTCTTCCCTCTCTCTTATGTCTTGGACATAAGTAGAGCCATATTGCACTATGCTCTGGATTTTTTCTTTTCCTTGGGTCAGAGATAAATAGTTTCTATTAGTTCTTGTGATCTTTTGGTATTGTTAATCATTTACCTTGTGTGTTCTTGTCACACCTATTGGCCTTTGTGGACCTTTTTAGAATGAGCTCTCAACCTCCATATTGCTTAATTCTCTTAGACTTTAAGAGTTCCTTAGTCTTAAGACACATCTAGTGATTAGGTGGACACTCCACCTAAGACTTAGAAGAGTTAGCATAGAATAGGTCATGCCTTGGGGTGTTAGGAAAATTTCTACCCTTAGCTTAAACCATTCCTCACTTTCCTTCCTTCAAGTCAAACTCCAAATTAATGCTATTTGATTTTCTCAAACTCAAATCAATTCCATGATCGAAATCCATGATTTAAACTCATGATCAAAATCCATCAAAAATTTCTAAGTTCAAATTTCCTAAGTCCTCAACCCTTCACTTAAAGGACTTATCCAAAATCATGATTCAAACCTATTCGAATCTTTGAGATTTTCTCATGACCCATTTATATTCTTATTTATATTCTCATATATAAATGAAATATAAATTCAAACCCAACAAATCAAACTCAAAATTCCAAATTAGTTCATGAAAATTTCCAGAAGTCCCTTTAATTTTCCATTAAAGGACTTAGCCAAAATCAACTCTAAAACTTGATCAAACCTATTCAAATTCATGGGATTTTCTGAAATTTTTATATTCTCATATATAAATGAAATATAAATCAATCAAATCAAAAATTAAATTCCAAATTTAAAATCCTTGAAATTCCTTAAATCCTTAATTAATATGTTTAACTAAACTTTTCAAATCAAATTTCAAACTCATGGGATTTTCTCAAAACTTATTTATATCTCATTTATATTCTCATATATAAATGAAATATAAATATAAATCAATCAAATCAATTCAAAATTAAATTTCAAATTTTTTTCTTAAATCCTTTTAAATTCTCTTTTAACTAAATCATGATTAAACTCTTTCAAATTCTTGAAATTCTCATTCAATCTATCATATAAATTATACAAATTCAAACAATCAAAACCAATTCCAAAAACCCAAACTCAAATCACTCAAAATCAAACTAAGCCTTTCAAAATCTTGAACTTAGCTCACAAATCAAGCCAAATCCTTTTCTCTATGGTTTAATGATCCTACAATCATGAGCTCATATATAAATCCAAACCTCAATCAAACAATCAAAACCCAAATCAAAATCAAACCCAAAACCCCTTCATATTCTTCTTTGAATATGAAATTTCAAATGATCATTTGACTTCAAACCACCTGTAAATGGATTTATATTTCAATTATGAGTCCATATACAAGATCAATCAACTTCAAATCAAGCCATTTGACCCACTTAGGCTCACTTGATCCAAAGTAACCTAAAGTACCCTTATGAGCCAACTTTTGATCCTAACCAAATTGGATTGAACCAAACTTATATATCCTCTCATCATGATCAATCATCATGGGATGATCAATCAATCAAATTGGGTCAAACCAAGTCAAACCTAAGGGTTGACAAGTCAACACTTAACCTAAAATGAAACCTACATAGCCAAATTCCATAGGCCAAATTGATTGAAACCATTGATCTAAGTTCACTCATGACCTATGTTTTAAACTTTTGCCAACATTTGAGCAACCACACTCAAGTTGACCCATTTTGACCTAAAGGGCCAAAATGTGTCAAAACATCTAAGCCAAATTGATTGAACCAATGGGTCAAGTCCATTCCAAATCACTTTTGGAACTTGACCAAAGCCTCAATTAACTAGCTTAGATGACCTTAGACCAACATGACTAAAGGGGTCATGTTGAGCCAAAAATTGAACTAACAAATTGATTGGAAACAAAGATACCAATCCTCCATATGACTAACATAACCTACCTGACCTACCCCCTCAAAAGGTCAATAATAGATCAAATAGGTCAACTTAACCCATTTTAGCCAAAACAAAATCTATACCAAATTGAACCAAACCAAAAACACCAAAATATTTCAAATGGTCATATGAACTTGACCCAACCCTTAGTTTGGCCCAATTTGACCAATTGGTCAACTTGACCCAAGTTGACCCATTTTAACCTAAATGGGTCAACATGAGCCAAACCCTATCAAGTAAATTCCAAATCCAATGAAACTTGGCCAAACCTCGCTTCTTCATATACCTAACATATCCAAAGTGAAAAAAAATAATAAAATAACCATTCTACCCTTATGCCATAGAACAAATTTGGCCTAGCCCATGGGTATTTTGGTCATACCCTCTTCACAATCACTTGAGGCTTTCCTAAAAGCTCTAGGGGACTTAGTGATGAGTGGTGCATCCAACCCAATGGGTTTGGTCAATTTGAATAGACCAAACCCAACCACATGGCTTGAAATTGAGTTTTCAAATTCCCTCTAGCTCAATTGCACATGGGAAGTTGGAAATCCACTCAAGGGATCAAACTAATCATGTGCACACTCAAAACCATCAAAAAAATCCTCTTAATTTGGTCAGTTAGATCAAAATGGCAAAGGAGGTGTCGGCCATCCATTTGCCATAAGGGGAGATATACTCCCTCTAATTTAATGAAATTTCAATTCACTCACTATCGATTGGAGCCTAGGAACCCAGAGCAACCACCTGGCCAAGCTTAGGAAGATTTGAATTCCCATTTCTCTTTTGCAGCAAAATAGGGAGCTCAATCCATTAGCCAACATCCCTCATACTTGATCCCTTCCAATTCCTCTTGCACACTCCATCGGTGGGTAAAGTCAAACTTGCCCAAGCTCTGATTTAAGTTCCCACAATAAGGAAGAGTTCAATTGGATCAAAGTCGAAGCCCAAGTGAAGTGGTGTTGGTCTACCCATTGATCCACTCAATCCCATGGAATGTGAAATCCACCGTTGGATTGGCCGCTCTATTTCTCTAGGTGGTGTGGGTTAAGTTTTGTATGATTTCATGCTAGATCGGGCTCGGATCACCCCTTGGATCATGGATAGTCTCCATTGATCCTCAAAGAAGAACTTGGCTCATCTCATCCATCCATCCACATATTTTAAGTGGACGACTGAGATTATTTAGGACGTTTAGTAAATCAATTATCCTTTTAAACCCATGGGTGAATCCTTAGCCATCCAATCTTTGATTGGACGACTGAGGATATTAGCGCGTGCACCGCCACCATCATTTGGGATGTGATGTTTAAGTCATACCCTCACGACATGATGCATGTAATGCACGCTGACCGCCGCCGCCACGCATCGTGCCGTGAGCTGAGCAATAAGTAGGGATTAGTTAAATGCCTAATTAATTCTTAATTAATCTATATAACTTCTAAAATTTATAACTCTTCATAGAAAAATCAAAAAATTAAAAGGAAAAATGCTATGGAAAGATAGTTTCATCTAGAACATTTTAAAAATGGTTTTAATGAATTTTGAATTGCCCTTTTCTTTGAATTTGTGTTTCTTTGGGAATCTTAATTGGCTAATTATCCTTTAATTAGGTCATCAATTAATCTCAAATTTATAGGGTTCATTTTAGGGGATGACCTCTGCCTCCCCTAATTTTCTTGAGATTTATTGAGGGCTCAATTGGGAAAATTGCTAGTTCATTCCCTAATTACCCCTTTCATGTAATTAAGAGTAATTAAGGTGTGATTAGTGGATTTACTTATTCCATCTCATTGGCTCATAATTACTTAGTTAATTCTTCTAAGGTGGTGTAGGTAAGGGTTAATTAAGCTACTTAATTCATACCTTAACCTAGTCAATGCTTAAAAATAGATTTAATTATCTAAAAATTAAACAAAAATATAAAACACATGTGGGAATGGGTTAGGAACAACAAACACATCTCACCTTTTCAAAATTAAATCAAACTTCAAACTAAACAAAAATCATTTTAAAATTCACTTTGATTTATTTTAAATTTTCTTATTCTATAAGAATGTCTTTAGGATTTAAGTAAAGTGAGTTTGTTTACATGCTTTCATTGCTTTGGATATTTTCCAACATGTTAAGTTGTATGTCATGTGGTTCATGCATTCATAATTTCATATTTCAAATTTTAAAATGAAATTATTTACTTTATGTCAAATGTACATGTGTTGTCTAAAGTAAAATATGAGTGGCTATTATCACTACTAAATCCAAATTATTTTCAAAACTTATAAATGAAATATCAAATCTGAAAGTATGCTACTTATACTTTAGTTATAAGCTTGCATGTGAAATATTATAAAGGTATGCTTAGTATAGGTTTTCTTTCTTTCCTATGTTGGTATAGTTTTGAATAGAATTTGGTGAGGTATAAAGTTCATTTGAAAATGACCTAATGCTCACGTAATTTTATATTCTATTCATCCCTATGCTACCATCTAAGAAGGGTTACTACACTTACATGAATTACATAAATAAAACAAATTTATTAAACAACTTTTGCATCTTCCTTTCTATTTCATTTCTTTTATATGCATGTTTGTATTTAAGGAAAGTGTATATTAGACAACCCGGTTCGAGGCTTTAAGTAGCCCTAAGTAGGTCTTGTACCTTAGGTTAACAATGGCACTCACTTATGCCTTTCTTACTTTCATGCATGTATGTGAAATTTTGGATAAGGAAAACCTTTTCTACTTAAGAAAAATCATGCATATTCAACTTCTAAATTTTCTTAAATGGATTACTTAGCATGCATCATAAAGTGTGTTAACTACTCTCATTTGCTTGTATAGATATGCTTAGGGTCCATCCATATGCGTGTTATATATGTTGGGAAAAAATAAAGTAATGTGTGTTATGTTAATTTTGATTCATTTCATTTAATTTTTTCATTTAATATTAAAATACCTTTCTTTTTGAATAGATTTATTTAGAATTTGTCTAAACTTAGAATTAATTAAAATATGTAATCAAAACATTCACCTAAATGAAACTAAAACTTGAACCTACTTCAGAAAATTACTTAAGGTTAGGGAAGGAAAGAGAAGTTCTGTTCTCTTTCCCTCTCTTCATAACTTAATAATTAATTGCAGGTTTCACTTAAACTAAATTAAAACATGAAATAAATATAACCCAAAACATTTAAACAACTTAAATGAAACCCTCCTCTAAGTTGAGCATGTCCTTCACACTTATAAAATTTAAAATTAAAGTCCACAAGCTAAGCAAACCTTCAAAGCACACATTAGCTAAGTCACCACTTCTAACCTTAGGTTAGGTGCATGATTTGATGTTATATTTTGTTATGTGATATATGTTTTTAGACTATGTTAGGGTGTATGCTCATAGAATGAAGGGTAGGGTGCTTAGTCTACTATTCTTCTTTTATTGTGCTATCATAAATAAAAATATAAATGCTTTTGCTTGCAGGTGCTTTATATCCCTAAGCATAATCCATAGGCTAGGTGGACTTAGCCATTCATGTGTGGGGTGATAAGTCTAATATACATGCTTGGGATTTGTGTGATGTGATTTAACTAACCATTATTTTACAGGTGTTTGTTAGATTTCTACTTTTTCTTTTCATGTAAAAATTTGTATAATTCAGATTTTGGAATGATTTATTATGGGGATTAGGATGAGCATTGGTCATAAGACCCTATCTTATGTACCATCTAAAGCCTTGGAGCATCTACCATCCAACCTTCCAAAGG
This sequence comes from Cymbidium sinense, assembly GCA_021442155.1. Taxonomy (NCBI): domain Eukaryota; kingdom Viridiplantae; phylum Streptophyta; class Magnoliopsida; order Asparagales; family Orchidaceae; genus Cymbidium; species Cymbidium sinense. Next base: position 36,872,886 of record CM038230.1, read on the forward strand.
AGGAACCAAAGGATGAAAAGAAGAAAGAAGAAGAAGGAAGAAGGAAGAATAAAGCTTGAAGACCCCCATAACAATGAATTCCTTTGCTTAAATTATAATTTAATTCATTTGTAATTTGGGTTGTATAAGGGTAGAGCTCGGCTACCCAATTTGATATTTTTGGGTTTGTGCGGTGGTGTCCGACCACATTGATTATTTATTCTTTTGCGATTAATTTTATAAATTATTTGATGATTTATTTAACTTTTGCATTAAGTGGCATGCTTTTCATAGTTTCTTCCTTGCTTTATGTATGGCCTAGATGTGGATTAGGATCTTTATGGAAAAATAAATCTTTTGCCCAACTTAATAACTCAAATTAAAATTAAACAACTCATAACCTCACCTAAAAGCATAGGACTAAAATCAAGATAAAAGAATTAGCAACCCTTTAGCTGGATGAGAATTTCTTTATAATATCATTCACAAATGCATCTTATTTCACTCTTGATTGGAGGGCTTCCACCTTTTCTAGAGAACCCAGCTTGACCATTGAGGGCCGTGGTGGAAACTCACCTCCTCCCTTCTCGCCAATTCTGGCCAATAACTTCTTTCTGATGCATTAGTAATAAAAATCCTATTAGCCTGAGTCAAAATGATTGTCCAAAAATAAAATAAAATGAAATTTGAATTGCATTAGATTTAGGTCATTTGAAGCATACCCTTCACATGATCTAGCTTCTTTAGGGAGTGAGTTTAAGGACTTTATCTATTTCTAAATAAAATAGCCTAGCTATCTTGTATAAGCATAAAGACTTGCCTACATGTATTTAAAATTGTACGAGGAGTTAGTTGGTGGCCACCCCCAGGCGGTTGTAAGTCCAAGTTGTCAGGTAGGTTGTCCTCTCTTGTGGAGACAAACCAATTATCCATTTTTGCCTTAGATTTAGGTTGTGCTTTTGACCCTCACCGAAGCTCCCTAGATTTAGGTTCTGAGGTTACTTTTCCCCTTTGTGGGCCATACGCATAATTCCTCACCTCTTAGGCATTTCTTTAATTTTGTGTTAAAGAATCTTAAGTCCTAAAATTCTAATAAAAAATGCAACTAAAAAAAACTAAATCAATTTCCAAAATGTAAAGCCCAATTATAGGATAGTTTGAGATGCTCGCTAGGTTTCCTAGCATCGTGAGCATCTCCTATTTATCTTCCATTTTGGCTTCAATAATAACTCCCACTTTTGATCAATCCCATTTGATCCTTAAAACTTAAACTAATCGATTGATAGTCCTTTCCTATTAAAATCTTCAAAGACAACTATCATTTACCTTAATTGAGAGTTTTCCTAAGGGATCCCATCCCTTAGGATGTAATTAACTATGGGGGCTTGCCCCTGAAGGGAACTTAATGAACCCAGTTTAAAATAAATCCTACTTTACTTTTCATGTAAAGTAGGGGAAGAATCTCTGGTACATATGCAAACTCATCATCCTTAGGAGTCCTTATTGAGGTGATTGGTTTCATTAAAGGGTAGAGATTTCTATCTCTCAAGATAGTACACTATTTCTTTGAGGACGTATCTGATCACCTGAATAAGTACATCTGTGAATTTGCATGGCATATTACCTAGATGAATTTTTGTAAGATGTCCTCTTTCTTTTCTCCCCATAGATTTGTCATATTACCTTATAAGATTTTTCTTCACAACTATATGCTTATAAATTCAAAAAGTGTACATGCACATGTAAGAACATAAAGATGAACCTTAGAAAAATTACTTTACATTTAAATAATGACATTGATTTATCATCAACACATAACTCATCACAAATCATAAGGTACGTGCCATTGTTAAACAATGGAAGTGAGATAATAAAAGACCTCCTTGGGACTTCTTAAAGTCTTGTGTTCCCGGGATGTCGAGACTATATACCTTTATGAGTTATAATTCATACACGTGAAAGATCAAAATCAACATTCCAACTCAAATTAATTTTTATAAAAAATAAATTGAAATTTAATAGTGATAATAGCCACACTTCTTAATTCAAATGCATGCAATTAATACAACTTCTTTATATAATTCTTTTTTTGCTTAAGGAAAATAGTTTTGAGATTTACTAGTGATAATTACCACTCTACTTAATTCAAATACATACAAGATGAATGCATTAAGTAAAGCAATTGAAACTTCATTAAACATCACCTTTAGATTCATTAATTCTTAAGGATAGAGTACACCCACATGAATATCCTAAACTTCATCAAATTGATTAGACTCAAGTTTGAGATTTTGAGTTTCTTAAACCTAAGGAAAATGTTAACAGATTTTGATTACCTTTACACCTTTTTGTTCATTAAGAAGTTTAATGGAACCCTAAGTGATTTTTATGATTTAATTAAATTTCATTCCATTAATTAACCATTCAAATTTCCTCCTAAAGAAGCTTCTCAATTTGATTAACTATTAATCAATGCCCCACAAATTATGATGAAATGATGAAAAATAAAATCAGTAATGACCTAAGGTTCTAATGCAATTAAGCCCATGACTAATGATTAATTAAATTAAGAAGAAAATTAAATTAATTAACTACATTTAAAATTCTCCACACCAATAGAGAATCTTGATTTCATTAAGAGATCCTTATGTCAGTTAAGCACATAAGAATGTTTAATTAAGAATTTTGATCAATTGAATTAATTATGAAGGTTATCTATTTCCTAATTTAATTAAATTATTTAATTAATTCTTTAAATACTCTTAGATCGGAAGAATAAATAGGATCAGGAGTCCCAATTATTTTTCTTTAGCCTTCCATACTATTTGCATGATTAATTAAATATCCCTAATTAATTTCATAAAATTTTTAATTTTTAATAATTATTAAATGCTTAAAATAATTGATTAAGATTTGAAAAATAAGCTCTCTTAATCCATTAGGCAAATTATCCCAAGAAAATTATGGGAGGTAGAGGTAATCCAATGAATAATCAGACAAAATCTCAGGCCAATTGGCAAAGTAATTAAGACTTAATTAAAGTAATTAATTAAAACTTCAAAGCTTAATAAAACACTATTCATTGGACAAAATTAAGGGAATTTTCTTTTCTTAGATTTTACTATGGTTAAGCTTTCCAAAATTAGTTTATTTATATTTTTCTAATTTTTGTATACTTAGTTATGATTTTTTTGAAGTTCTTGTAAATTAAATTGCATTTTTAATCATAATTAATCCATTTACACAGTTAGCACTGCACAACGACTGATGTGGCAACACTTTCCACATGGCATCGCTGGATTGGCTATTTAAAATCGTTCGACACAGCTGCTAACTCAGTGATAACAAAATCAACACTTTCCACATTCCACTTTCTTCTCAGTCATCCAATCACAGGTCGGACAACAATGATTAATCCCATTATTTCAAAATGAAAAATCAAGAGAATCTAACATGATTAATATAGACCGTCCATTCTAATCATGAGGAACGAACAACTGATGATCCTTTGCCATCCCGCGATGAAAGATGGATACCGTCTGCCTTTCACTGCTCAATTTGAGCTTGTTGGAGCTCATTCAACAACAAAATCAATTCCAAAATGACTAGGGGAGCACTTTGAAGGGATCCTATTGTGGGATTTGCATGAAAATCACATTCATTTCACAAAAGACCAAAAATCATATGGTTTTCTATGGTTTGTCAAAATCTATCTTACTAGAGTTCATGACCGGTAGTTCATCGACTGAGGTAGCTTCGCCTTGAAGAGAGGAGGCCCTATTGAGAGCCCATGAGCTGCCTCCCAACTATTCATCCTTTGGACCAAGTGCCACCATGAAACTCATTGGAGTTGGTCGAAATCGATGCTCTGATGATCGAATCGATTGAGATTCAATTCGTTTGGGTTTGCTGGAGCTTGGAAAAGGTGTGGGTAAAGTTAATTAGATTTTTGTGGAGTGTAGGTGAGTTTGGATGGAGTGGGTGCTCGGGTTGAGGAAGAAGCTAGTCTGTTCAGTGGTTGGGAGCATAGGGAGTTCTTAGGATGCTTAGGGACTGGTTGGCCTTATCTTTGGAAGCTATTTGATCATTTTGTATGGGAGAGGAGGTTTATACCCTCCTCCATATGTGAACCAATCAAAGAGGCTGGTTCACGTCATGGTTACCGACCGGCCAGTGGGGGTGGCTGAAAATGGCATGGGACTGATGAGGTGGAGATCCTCTAGTGGCTTTGAGAGTTTGGTAGCCAGTGGTGAGAGAGATAAGTCTCTTGGGTTGAACTAAGAGTCAGCCAAGGTGAGAGGGACCTCACCTTGGTCAATGACTGAGCCCAATAGCTTTGGGTTGCAGTTAGCATGAGAGAGCTCAAGGCATGCTAGCCTAAGCCAAATGGAGGGGTTGAACCTTCCTATATTGGATTTTTTTATATCTTATTTAGAACCCTTGGTTCACTTAGTTTGGGCTAGATCAGGTTCACCTTGGATTTGGTCCACTTGGGCTGATCAATGGGGATCTAAGGATGAGTTATGTCAAGTTTGGTTGAGTTTGGACTTGGTTTAGCTAATTTTGACCTATATAGGTCAATTTGGGTTCAATTGGGTTAGGTTGACTATGGTGAAATTTATACATGAGAATTTTTAAAAAGAAAGAAAACCTACTTCCATCTACACTTTATGTAGAATAAAATGAAGATCGAAATATACTTCTTCTTTTTATGCATTTTGAAACCACGTAAATCCACAGATGTTCTTATTGAGGGCGATCAGATATGACATTGAGGAGAGATGTATTATCTCGAGAGATAGAAGTCACCACCCTACAATGGATTCAACAAGGACTCCTAAGGACAATGGGTCTGCATATGTACCAGAGATTCATCCCCTACTTTACATGGAAAAGTAAAGTAGGGTTTATTTTAAATTGGGTTTGTTAAGTTTCTTACAGAAGCAAGCCCCCATAGTTAATTACATCATAAGAAAGGGGAGTCCTTAGGAATACTCTCGATTAAGGTAAATGATCGTTGTCTCTAAAGATTTTAATAGGTAGGACTATCAATCGATTAGTTTATTTTGAAAGATCAAATGGGAGTGATCAAAGAGAGATTTGTTATCGAAGCCAAAGAAAGATAAGTAGGAGGTGCTCACAATGCTAGGAAACCTAGCGAGCATCTCAAACTATCCTATGGTTGGGCTTTACATTTTTGAAATTGAATGATTTATTTGAGTTGAATTTTATTAGAAGTTATGGCTTATAATTTCACAATACAAGGTTATGGAAATGCCAAAGAGGTGAGGATTTATGCTTATGGCCCATAGAAGGGAGAACTAACCTCAGAATCTAGATCTAAGGAGCTTTGGTGAGGGCCAAGAGCATGACCTAAATCTAAGGTGAAAATGGGTGTTTGGTTTGCCTCCACAAAATAGGATAAATCACCCGACTGCTTGGACTTACAACCGCCTGGGGGTGCCTGTCAACTAACTCCTCCTACGATTTTAAATTCTTGTAGGCAAGTCATATGCTTTATGCAATATAGTAAGGTTGTTATTTATTTAGAAAGAGACTAAGTGCATAAACTCACTCCCTAAAAGAATAGATCATGTAAGGGCATGAAAAATGACCTAGATCTAATGCAAAATATATTACATGTTATTTTTATTCTTGGACAATCATTTGACTCAGGCTTATAGACTTCATATGCCTAATGCATGAGAAGTAAGATTATGAGCCAAAATCAACGAGAAGGGGAGGTGTGTTTCCACCATGGCTCTCAAAGGTTAAGCCAAGTTTCTCTAGCAAAGGTGGAAGCCCTCCAATCAAGAGTGTAATAATACATTTTTATGCATGATGTTATAAAAGAAACACTCATCCAGCTAAGGGGTTGCTAATTCTTTTATCTTGATTTTAACTTAGGCTTTAAATGAGATTATGAGTTATTTATTTTTTTAATTTTGAGTTGATTGATTTGGTAGAAGATTTATTTTTTTCTAAGAGCCTAATCGTCATCTAGGCTATACATCAAAGTAAGAAAAAAACTAGAAAAATATGCTATCTTAATGCACAAGCTAAACAAAACATCAAACATTTTATAAAGCTAGCGCAATAGCATAAAAGGCCATTTGTGGTCGAGCACCACTGCACAAACCCAGAAATAAGTTGGGTAGCCGAGCTCTACCCTTATACAACCCGAATTATAAATGAATTAATTTACAATCAAGTAAGGAAATTCAAATTATGTGGGTCTTCATTTCTTCTTTTCTTTTTTCTTCTTTCTTCTTTCAGTTCCTTCTTTTGGTTCCTTCTTTTGAATGGTTGGAAGGTGGTTGCTCCAAAGACTTCACATGGTGCATAAGATGAGATCTTATGACCAATGATCATCCTAATCCCCATAACATTCATTCCAAAATCTTAATTAAAAAAATTACATGAAATTGGAAAGTAAATCTAACTGACACCTACAAAAAAGAGATTAGCTAAACAAACCATTCAAATCCCAAGCATATATATGAAAATTAACACTCCACATGGGTAACCAAGTTCACCTAGCCTATTGGATTATGTTTAGGGGTATAAGCACCTGTACAACAAAAGCATTTATATTTTTATTATAGTGTCTCTTAAGCACAATCCTTTGCAGAAAATAATGATTAGACTATATTGTCCTGCCATTCATTCTATACACATTCACCCTAGCATCCATACTAGAAACAATACATCACAAAATAAAAGAAAATATCAAGCCATGCGCCATCCTAACCAAAAGATAGAAGTGGTGACTTAACCTAATGTGTGGGCTTTAAAAGGTTTATGTGGTATGTTTAACTTGAGCTTTAAGGTTTAAATTTCCTAAGTATGAAGATGTTCAACTTAGAGGGTGGTTTTTTTTTAGTTGTTTAGTTGATTTGGATTGATTCCATTATGTATTTTATTTTGGTTTAAGTGAATCCTACAATTAATTACTAAGTTTTAAAGAGAGGGAAAAGAGAAGAGAACTTCTCTTTCCTTCCCTACCTTAAGTAATTTCTAAAGTGGATTCATATTTGATTTCATTTAGTTAATGTTTTATTATGTGTTTTAATTAATCCTAAGTATTGATTTTCTATAAACAAACCCATTAAAAAGAAAGACATTTTAAGATTAAATAAAATGAATTAAGATCACAAAACACACATCACTTCATTTCTTTCCCAACATGTATAACATGCATATGAATGAATGCTTAGCATATTTATACATACAAATGGAAATGTTTAGCATACTTTATGATGAATGCTAAGTGAGTTACTTAAGAAAATTTGAATGCTTTGTGATGCATGATTTTCATTAAGTAGAAAAGAGGTTTTCTTATCCATTTTTTACATGCACACATGTATGTATGAAAGACATAAGTGAGTACGGTGCCATTGTTAGCACCATGGGTGTAAGGTACAAAACCTACTTAGGGCTACTTAAAGTCTCGCAACCCCAGGGTTATCCAGAATAATATACCAATTTTCTTAAATACGAGCATATGTATAAAAGAAATGAAGGGAAAAGAAAGATGCAAAAAGTTTGTGTTGGTTGATTTATTTTGTTTATGTAATTTCTATGTACAAGTGTAGCTATCCTTCTTAGGTAATAGCATAAGAATGGATAGGAATGGGGTTAGGCAAGTGTTATGTTCTTTTCAAATGAACTATATACTTTTCCAAATCCTATTCAAAATTATGGTAAAAGAAAGGAGAAAGAGAGCTACAACATGCACATCTTCATATTTATATCCACATGCAAGCTCATAAATGATTACAAGTAGCACACTTTTAGTTTTGGGTATTTGATTTATATATTTTGAAAATAATTTTGGATTTAGTAGTGATAATAGCCATTAATATTCTTACTTTAGCCAAAACATGCAATTTGACATAAAGAAAATATTTCATTTTAAACTTGATTTTTGAAAAGTATGAATGCATGAAATTCATATGACATACACATTTAACATGTGAGGAAAGAACTAAAGTGATGAAAGCACGTAAACACATTTATCCTAATTAATTTCTAAAGACAATCTTATGAAATAAGAAAGTTTAAAATAGCCCTTAATTAATTAAATGGATAATTAGTGAATTAACCCTTAATTAAGGTTGGATTAAGAAAGAAAAGAGGGTTTAAGGAATATCCTAAGGAAAGCATCCCAAAATTATTCCCTAAATCTCATATTCACTTAATCAAAACCTAATTGACTCACTCAGAGGGTTAACCACTAATTATGTCCTTAATTAAGCTTAATTACATTGAGGGAGTGATTAAGGAATGAACTAATAATTCTCCTAATTTAGGCACCAATAAATCCTAATAAAATTAGGGGAGGTAGGAGTCATCCCATGAATTAAGCACAAGAAGTTTGGAATTAATCAGTGGATTAATTAGAGGATAATTAGCAAAATAATATTCCCAATAAAATCTAAATCTAGAAAAAAGTGCTACCCAAAATCTATTCAAATCATTTTTAGAATATTCTATATTTAATTATTTATCCAATAAAATTTATTTCATATTTTTTTAATTTTCTAGGCTTATATATGATTTTAGGAACTTTCCATGGTTAATTAATAATTAAATAAGCCTAATTAAATATTTAATCTCGTCAGCGCCACGTGGGTCGCTGATGCAGTAAGCGCTTTCCACATCGCATGATGAGATTCGATAATAATGTTATCACATCGTCACATCACGTTAGCAACAATGCTATGCGCTTTATCCTCACACGTTCGATCAAGGATCAGACGGCTGAGGTTAAAGCCGTGGATCAAATGGGTTAAAATATGTGATCCTACGCTTCTTAATCACGAACATCCATCCAAAATGCACGGATGGACGACCCATGATCTATCCTTATAATTCTCTGTGAAGGATGGACACCATCCATCTTCAAGGGGATGATCTGAGCTCGATTGAGCTCAGATTGATCCCAAAATTTACCCACACCATCTAAGCGCAAAGGCAAACACATCTAATGGCTAGATTTGCATGAGATTAAACTTTACTTCATGAAGCTCCAAACAATATTGAGCTTAAGCTCAGTTTAATGGCTAACCTTGCCGGAGCTAATCACCTACGCTCGATTCCCTCAGAGAAGCTTCGTCTAGTGGAGACGAAGCTTTACTGAGAGTTTGAGGCTCTGAGATTGGGTAGATCCTCTTATGGGCCAACTCCACCTTGACTTGAGCTCAATCTTGATCAAGGTGACTCCTCCCTTGCCTTAAGAACTTGTGTGAAGGCTTGGGTGAGTTTGATCGAGTTCCCTGAGAGTGCTGCAAAGGGAATTGGGTTAATTTGGAGTGTGGAGTAAGTTTAATTTTGAGTGGAGCTCCCATATTTTGAAGCTATGAAAATCGAGAATGGAGAAGTTGATTTCACTCTTGGAAGCTTGAGATCACTTGGCAAAGGTTCCTTTGGCTTTAGCTCAATCGAGTATGAGAGTGTGCAAATGAATTCAAATTAGGGGGAGCATATCTCCCCCTTGAAGGATCGGACGACCGAGCAAAAAGATGCCATTTTAATCCAATTGAGCTTATGAAATGGGTTTGTTAGGCTATTAGAGGTGTCCTTGAATTCAGTTTTGGCTAGAGAAGGAATGGGCGAGGTGGCCATGTGCTTAATTGAGTGGAGGAGGGATTCCATGTGCTCAATTTCAAAGGATGTGGTCGGTTTTGGGTTTCAGTTGGGTTTGGCTGACCCAAACCCATTGGGTCATGTGCACTAGGTCCATTAGTGACCATTTGGTCCACTAAGAAGATGCCAAGTGTCCATGAAAAGGAATTGACCAAATTCCAAGTGCTTTTGATTTTGGGTTACACTATGGCCTAAGGATAAAATGGTCATTTGACCTTGATTTTAGTTTGGACATGTTTGGTATGTTTGAAAAATGGATTAGGCCAAGTTTCATTGAATTTGGAATTGGTTTGATGTGATTTGGCTCATGTTGACCCATTTAGGTCAAAATGGGTCAACTTGGGTCAAGTTGATCAATTAGTCAAATTGGGTCAAACCAAGGATTGGGTCAAGTTCATATGACCATTTAAAATATTTTGGTGGCTTTGGTTTGATTCAATTTGGTTTATATTTGATTTTGGTTCAATTGAGTTCATTTAGGTTAAATGGGCCAAGTTCACCAAATTGACCCATTTGACCTATTTGGGTAGGTCATGGGTTGGTTCAAGTTTGGTTGGTCATATGAAATGGATTGGTATCTTTGTTTCCAATTAATTTGGTTTATATTTGAGTTTGGCTCAGTATGACCCTTTTAGGTCAAGTTGGGTTCATGGTCAATTGGGCTAGGTTAGGTCTACTTGGCCAATTGAAGCTTTGGTCAAGTTCAACAATCATTTTGGAATGAACTTGACCCATTGGTTTCAATTAATTTGGCTTAGATCAAGTTTTGACACATTTTGACTTTTTCGATCAAGTTGGGTCAATTTGGGTCAAGTGGCCAATTGGGCTAGGTTAGGCTCAAATGTTGACTTGGTCAAGTTCGAACATTGATCATAAATGTGTTTTGATCAATGGTTTCAATCAATTTGGCCTATAGTGGATTTTGGTTAGTTTAGGTTTCATTTTGGCTAAGTGTTGACTTGGTCAATCCTTAGGTTTGACTTGGTTTGACCCTATTTGAGTGATTGATCATCTTATGATGATTTTTGATCATGATGAGAGGCTTAGGTAGGTTTAGTTCAATCCAATTTGGTTAGGATTAAAATTTGGCTCATAAGGGTACTTTAGGTCACTTTGGGTCAAATGAGCCTATGTAGGTCAATGGCTTGGTCAAAGCTTGATTTGAGTTTGATTGAACTAACATATGGACTTATGATTGAAATATAAATCCGTTTGCAAGTGATTTGAAGTCAAATGGGTTTTGATTCATTTGATAATTTCAAGTTCAAAGGGCGAACATGAGTTTGACTTGGGTTTGATTTTTGAATTTAGTTTTGGTTTGGTGATTGAAGTTTATGTTTATATTTGTATTCATGATTGAAGGATTAATTGAATCATGAAAAAAAATCAAGGGTTTGGCTTGATTTGAAATTGATTTGGCTAAGTTAAAGATTTTGAATTAAAAGGCTTAAGTTAAATTTTGATTGAATTTGAGTTAGATTTTTGGAGTTAGTTCTGGTTGTTTGAATTTATAGTTCATTTACATATGTGAATATAAATGAGAATATAAATGGGTTATGAGAAAATTTCAAGGATTTGAAGTGGTTTGAACTTGATTTAGGCTAGGGAATCAAAGGACTTAGGAAAGATTTTTGATTTGGATTTGAATTTTGGATTTAGTTTCATTGATTTGAATTTATATTTTATTTATATATGTGAATATAAATGAGAATATAAATGGGTTGTCAGAAAATTTCATAAATTTGAATTGATTTGAATATGATTTAGGGAAAGTCCTTAAGAAGGAATTAAAGGACTTAGGAAATATTTTGAATTTGAATTTGATTTTGGATTTAGTTTGATTGATTTGAATTTATATTTCATTTATATATGTGAATATAAATGAGAATATAAATGGGTTGTGAGAAAATTTTATGAATTGGAATTGATTTAGATTTGATTTAAGCTAAGTCCATGAGAGGGGATCTAAGGACTTAAGAAATATTTTGAACTTGAAATTTCAATCATGGGCTTCAATCATAAGTTTTAGCCATGGGTTTAAATCATTTAGAATTGATTTGAGTTTAGAAAAAATCAATCAAGGTGGAATTGATTTAGGTTTGATGTTGATTTGATTTGGAGTTTGACTTGAAGGAAGGAAGTGAAGAATGTGGTTCAAGCTATAGGGTAGGCAAATTTTCTTAACACCCCTAAGGCATGACCTATTTCTATGGCTAACTCTTCTAAGTCTCTAGGGCTAGGTTGAGTGTCCACCTAATCACTAGATGTATCTTAAGACTGAGGGTCTTTAAAGTCTAAGAGGAGTCCTATGTTTAAGATGGAGGGGTTGAGAGTTCATCCTAAAAATGAGGTCAACATTGACCAATTGACCAAATTGTGTCAAGAGGGCACTTGGGTTAAGTTTAATTGGTCATTTGGAATGCATTGGTGCAATTGGTCTGATTCAATTTGGAGTGGGTTTAGGTTTGGTTCATATGGGTTCTTTTAGGTTAAATGGGTCAAGTTGACCAATTTGGTCAAATTAGGTTGAATGAAGGGTTGGTCTATGCTTGATTGATCATTTCGGAATGATTATAGGTATTGATTTGACTTAATTTGGATTAGAATGAATTTTGTTTCAATTTGATATTTTAGGCCAATTTGGACTAAGTCAATTAGGTTGCTTAGTCAAATTAGCTTCATTTGATGATTTTAGGGTGGTCAATAATCAATTTATGATTGATTAAAGGCATTGATTTCAATCAATTTGGATTGAAATGAAATTTAGCCCAATTTGACCCTTTAGGTCAAATTGGGTCAACTTGGGTTAAGCGGTCAAATTGGCTTGGTTTGGCCTAATTAATTGCAATTGGGTAATCAAAGATGATCAATAATCATCATGGAAGAGATTATATGAGTTGATTTAATCTAATTTGGGTTGGATTGATGTTTGAATTAAATTAGTCATTTAAGCCAATTGGGTCAAGTGAACTAATTAGGTTGATTGGGTTGAACTGGGTTGAGTTGGTGTTCATTAAGTGTTCAGAGGGGGTTCAATGATGGATTTAGAGTTGATTGGTGGCTTTGATCACAATTAATTTGTGTTAGACTTGGTTATGGCCCATTTGACCTCTTTAGGTCAAATAGGTCAACTTGGGTCAATTGGCTTGGCCCAATAGGTTGAAATGAACTGGGATGGTTGCGTAGATGTTTTGGAGTAATCACGAGACTTAAATCAATTTAATTTAGCTTGGATCAAGTTGAATTAAGTTTTGATCCTATGGAGCTCAAATGGGTTAAGTTGGGTCAAGGGAAAAGTCGATTTGGTTTTGGTCTAGTCATATTGAAGTCAAAGCTTTATCAAGCTCAATTAGAACTTAAATGAATTCAGATGAATGTGGTTTCAATTGGAGTTGAATTGATCTTGGGTTTGGCACTCTTGAATCCAAAGGGGCTAATTTAAGTTATCTTGGTTGCCTAACCTAATTGAACCATGATAAATAATGTTGAACCTAAGTCAAATTGGTTTTGGTTTGAGGTTTAGATTGATAATCATTTGATTTAGTTTGGATCCATTGGTTTAATATAGGATGTGGTTGGGTTCAAGACAGGTAGTGCTCTACTTATCCTAAGCTGAGGTCTAGCCCTACTGTTGAGCCCTATTAGTCTCTAGTCCTGTGGTGAGTGTTATCCTAGCTACTAAGAGTGACGTAGTGCTAGGGAAGTCTTAGTGCCTAGATAGATTCTAGGCCTAAGAAGAAGGCAGTCAACCTCACTCCAAAAGTGAGGTCAACAGAAATAAATTATGATACATACATGGGTCTATCTAGTTTAAATATTTCCATGAAATGAGTGACTTAATTGAATCATTACTTCATAAGACACACAGAAAGTTTGTTCTACTTGAATACTTATTCGTATTCTAATGTAATGAAATTAAATATGCAGCTTCTCATAATACATGTAACCCTTTCTACTTGTCATTGTTTGTTTTGAAAGCTTGCATAAACTTCAAGCTAATGAGATGAAATATAAAATTGCTTTGAGATGTGTAAAATAAAATCATCCTTATTTCAAGTGAGCAAAAATACATTAAATATTTGTACAAGGTAAAAATAAATTATGTTTTATAATATGCTTGAAAGTTTGCATTATGCAAATGAATTTCATTATCTTTGGATTTAAGTATAATGAATTTCATTCTATTCAAATTCAAATGTCATGAATTCTAATATTCTCATGGCACAAATCATCTCCATTTATGTTAGGGGGTCATATAATAAAAAGATTTTAATGCTTTTATGACACCATACCTCCTTTATTTTGTCATAACACCACTTAACACCCCTTTTTTATGCCATGTCATTTAATGAATATTCTCATTCATTTTTTTTTATTTTAAGAATGCTATGATATTATCCCATAAAAAAGGAGAGAAACTAATCCTTCACCTTTACATAACTTCATGCTTATTTTATTGATCACATTAATGGGAGAATGACTTTTCCCCCTCTCCTTTTGTCATCCATCATTCATGCCATTTTTCATGAATTTTTATGACTTGATCATCTCAAATTAGCCTCATTTTATGGATATATTAATGAGGAAATGACATGAGGAATGAATTTTGGTAGACTTTTCCTTTTTTTTATTATCCACCATTTATGGCCACTTACATATTTTTTGATTTTTATCATCTTATTTGTTTAATGACCTTGAATGACAATTGATTAAGAGAGAGAGAGAGAGAGAGAGAGAGAGAGAGAGAGAGATTGATGTTAAGCTAAGATTTAATATAAAGAGGAGGGCATCTCTCTTTCATGAGGATTTACTCTCTCATTTTACCTTACACTTTTTTGCAAGAAGTATTGCAATCCTAAAGATTTCAAAGGGGGTTTTGCCTACAACTGTAGCTAGCTTCAAACTCCGCGTCATCACTGTTGATCTCATTTTTAGAATGAGCTCTCAATCCATCCATATTAGACCTACGATTCCTCTTAGGCTTTAAGAGTTTCTTAGTCTTAAGACACATCTAGTGATTAGGTGGACACTCAACCTAACCATAGAGACTTAGAAGAGTTAGCCATAGGAGTTGGTCATGCCTTAGGGGTGTTAGGAAAATTTGCCTACCCTATAGCTTGGACCACTTCCCTTACTTCCTTCTTTCAAGTCAAACTCCAAATCAAAATCAACATCAAACCTAAATCAATTCTAGCCTAATTGATTTTCTCTAAACTCCAATCAATACCATATGATTGAAACCCATGATTGAAGTCCATGATTGAAACCCATGATTGAAATTCCAAATATTTTCTAAGTCCTTAAATTCCCTCTTAAGGACTTAGCTTAAATCATCTTCAAATCAATTCAAATTCATAAATTTTTCTCATAATTCATTTATATTCTCATTTATATTCACATATATAAATGAAATATAAATTGAAATCAATCAAATGAACCTAAATTCAAACTCCTAATTCAAAATCTTTTCTAAGTCCTTAATTTCCACCTTAAGGACTTAGCCTAAATCATCTTCAAATCAATTAAAATTCATGAAATTTTCTCATAACTCATTTATATTCTCAATTATATTCACATATATAAATAAAATATAAATTTAATGCAATCAAACTAAATCCAAAATTCAAAATCAATTCACAAATCTTTTCTAAGTCCTTAATCTCTCTCTTAAGGACTTAGCCTAGATCATGACCATATCACTCAAAAATCATGAAATTTTCTCATGACCCATTTATATTCTCATTTATATTCACATATATAAATGAAATATAAATTCAAATGAATCAAACTAAATCCAAAATTCAAGTTCAAATTCAATCAAAATCTAACCTAAGCCTTTTAAGTCAAATTCTTGAACTTAGCCAAATCAACTTCAAATAAAGCCAAACTCTTGATTTTCCTTCATGATTCAATCAATACTTCAGTCATGAATCCAAATATAAATACAAACTTCAATCACTTAACCAAAACTCAATTCAAAAATCAAGCCAAAATCCATTTCATGTTCACCTTCTGAACTTGAAATTGTCAAATGAATCAAAATCCTTTTGACTTCAAACCACTTGCAAATGGATTTATATTTCAATCATAAGTCCATATGTAAGTTCAATCAAACTAAAATCAAGATTTGACCAAGCCATTTTACCTACTTAGGCTCACTTGACCCAAAGTGACCTAAAGTACCCTTATGAGCCAAATTCTAATCCTAACCAAGTTGGATTGAATTAAACTCACCTAAGCCTCTCATCATGATCAACAATCATCATGAGATGATCAATCACTCAAATTGGGTCAAACCAAGTCAAACCTAAGGGTCGACCAAGTCAACACTTAACCAAAATGAAACCCAACATAGCCAAAATCCACCATAGGCCAAATTGATTGAAATCATTGATCTAAGTTCATTCATGACCAATATTTGAACTTGATGAAGTGAACATTTAAGCCTAACCTAGGCCAATTGGCAACTTGACCCATCTTGACCTGAAAAGTCAAAATGTGTCAAAACTTGATCTAAGCCAAATTGATTAAAACCAATGGGTCAAGTTCATTCTAAATCACTTGTTGAACTTGACCAAAGCCTCAATTGGCCAACTTGACCTAACCTAGCTCAATTGACCTTGAACCCAACTTGACCTAAAGGGTCATATTGATCCAAATTAAAAGTTAATCAAAATTGATTGAAAATAAAGATACCAATCCACTTCATATGACTAACCAAAGCTAAACCTACCCATGACTTAGCTTAAATAGGTCAAATGGGTCAAATTGGTCAACTTGACCCATTTGACCTAAATGAAGTCATATAAACTAAATTCAAACCTAAACCAAATTGAATCAAACCGAAGCCACCAAAACATTTCAAATGGTCATATGAACTTGACCCAACCCTTGGTTTGACCCAATTTGACCAATTGGTCAACTTGACCCATTTTGACCTAAATGGGTCAACATGAGCCAAACCATACCAAATGAACTCCAAATCCAATGAAACATGGCCAAACCTATTTTTTCAACATACTAAACATACCCACATTCAAAAATCAGCCAAATGAACATTTTACCCCTAGGCCATAGGGTAAAATTTGGCCAATTACACTTAAAATTTGGTCAAATCCTCTTCATACTTAGTTGACACTCTCATAGTGGATAAAGTGAACACTAGGGAGAGTGGTGAACCCTTCCCAATGGGTGTGGGTCAGCCCAACTTGACCTAATGGCCAAACTGAGCACATGCTTTGAAATGGCCACATGGGAATCTTCCTTACACTCAATTTGAGCACATGGGGCATTCACCATTCCACTCCCTAGCCAAAATTGAACTCAAGGACACTCCTGACAGCCTAACAAATCCTTTGAATCAAAGCAATTGGATCAAAATGGAAAGCCCATGCTCAGCCGTCCGATTTCCAAAGGGAGAGATATACTCCCCCTAATTCATTTGAATCTTCAGACATCCATTATCGATTGAGTATTAGGAAGCCAGAGGAGTCATTTTTTAGTGATCCCAAGCTCTCTCAAGCATTTTCCAATTCTCAGTTCTCAGTTTTCACAAGGTGAAAATAGGGGAGCTCCACCAAAAGTCCATTTTACTCCACACCTAAAATCAAGCCAATTCCCTTTGCACACTCCTTTAGGGACCCCAATCGAGCTTGCCCGAGCTCTCTTTCAAGTTCTTGAAGTAAAGTAGGAGTCACCTTCACCAAAGCCGAGCTCATTTTGAGGAGGAGTTGGTCCATAAGAAAAGTTACTCAACCTCAACCCCTCAAACATTCAGCAAAGCTTCGTCTCGACCAGATGAAGCTTCTCCAAGAGAATCGAGCGCCGGTGATCACCTCCGGCAAGGTTAGCCATTTTTCGAGCTTAAACTAAATGTGGTGTGAAGCTTTGTGAAAGAAATTTATATGGCATAGGATTTTGAATGTTAGATGTTATCTAGGATGCATGATGAAGGTGTGGGCCAAATTCTAGCCCAATCCGAGCTCAATCGAGCTCGGATCATGGCCTAGAAGATGGACAGATCCCCTTTCCCGTAGGGAATTATAGGGATGGATCTTTGGCCATCCATGCGCGCATTTTGGATGGACAGCTGAGATTAAAATGCGTATTATATTTATATTCTCTCTTTTAGAGCCGTCCGATCCTTGATCGGACGGTTGAGGAGAAAGCGCGTAGTGCCGCCACCACGTGGCACTATGACACGATGTTTTAAATAGCCAATTAGGCCCTGACGCATGTAAAGCGCATGCCACGTCAGCTACACACATGGCGCCAGCAGGGATTAATAATATAATTAAGCTTTATTTAATTCCTAATTAATCACCTAAGCTTCTAAAATTCATATCTCAACATAGAAAAATAAAAAAATCTGAAATAAATTGCATTAGAAAGATAATTGAACATAAAATATTCTAAAATTGATTTTGATTGATTTTGAGTACTTATTTTCACTGAATATAGGTTTTATTGGGAATGTTAATTTGCTAATTACCCTCTAATTAATCCACTAATTAATCCCAAACTTCTTGGGTTTAATTAGAGGGATGACTTCTACCTCCCCTAATTTTCTTGAGATTTATTAGTGGCTTAATTAGGAGAATTGCTAGTTCATTCATTAATCACTCCCTTAATGTAATTAGACTTAATTAAGGTTATATTTAGTGATTTAACCCTCTGATTAAGCTAATTAAGTTTTGATTAAATGAATGTGAGGTTTAGGGAATAATTTTGGGATACTGTCCTTAAGATATTCCTTAAACCCCCTTTATTTCTTAATCTTACATTAATTAAAGTTTAATTCATTAATTATCCCCTTAATTAATTTTTCTAAAATTTTAAAACTCTTCAGAACTTAATTAATTCTTCTTAGGTAGATGCTTAGGTGTTCAAGAGCCTAAGTACAATTAAGAAAATCATAATTCTACTCATATGTGTGAGGGGTGTTTTGAAATTTCTTAAGTTAAACCCCTTAGCTTAATTAACCATTAATCATGAGCCAAATTGCATTAGGCCCTTTTCTTCCTAGGTGCATTGCAAATTTAAATTCCTTGTGAGGTTTTATGTTATGTCATTGGATCATGATTATTTGGTTAACTATGCTAAGGTGGTGTAGGTAAGGGGTAATTAACATGTTTAATTCATACCTTAACCTAATCAAAATATAAAATGAATCTAATCACCTAAAAATTGAACAAAAATATCAAACACATGTGGGGATGGGTTAGGAATAGCAAACTCACTTGACATTTTCCAAATTAAATCAAACTCAAAATCAAACAAAAATCACATAAAATAAACTTTGATTTGGTTTAAGCTTTCCAATGCCTAATTCCATCTCCTTTTCATTCCTATGCTATTACTTAAGAAGGATACCTACACCTGTACATATAAATTACATAAAAAAAAAATAAATCAACCAACACAAACTTTTGCTTCTTTCTTTTTCATTCATTTCTTCTGTATACTTGCTTGTATTTAAGGAAAGTGGTATATTAGTCTGGACAACCCTAGAGTTGTGAGGCTTTAAGTAGCCCTAAGTAGGTCTTGTACCTTACACCCCTGGTTAACAATGGTGTCGTACTCACTTATGTCTTTCATACATTCATATGTGCATGTGAAAATTGGATAAGAAATCCCTTTGCTACTTAATGAAAATCATGCATCATAAATATTCAAATTTTCTTTGGTAAATTACTTAGCATGCATCATAAAGTGTACTAAATATTCTCATTTAGTATGTATAGATATTCATAGGATTCATTCATAAGCATGTTATACATGTTGGGAAAGAAATGAAGTGATGCATATTTTTTGTGATCTTAACTCACTTTATTTAATCTTAAAATGTCTCTCTTTTTGAATAGGTTTGTTTAGAGTTCATCTAAACTTGAGATTAATTAAAACATATAATAAAACATTCATTAAATAAAACTAAAATGTGAATCCACTTTAGAAATTGCTTAGGTTAGGGAAGGAAAGAGAAGTTCTCTTCTCTTTCCCTCTCTTTACAACTTAGTAATTAATTGTATGATTCACTTGAACCCAATCAAAATATAAATAAAATTAACCTAAAACAACTAAACCACTTAAATGAAACCCTCCTATAAGTTTAATATTCTTCACACTTTAAAAATTCTAACTTAAAGGCTTAGCTAAGCATACCACACAACCCTCCAAAGCACACACTTTAGACTAATTCATCACTTCTAACTTTAGGTTAGGGTGGTGCATGATTTGATGTTTACTTTTTCTTTATGATATATTTTTTAGTCTAGATGTTAGGGTGAATATGCATAGAATGAATGATAGGATAATTTAGTCTAATCATTTTTCTCAGTAGGGTTGTGCTTATATGTAATAAATAAAAATTATAAATGCTTTTTGCGTGTGTGCTTATACCCCTAAGCATAATCCAATAGGCCAGGTGGACTTAGTCACTTATGTGTGGAGTGGTAAGTATAATATACATGCTTGGGATTTGTGTGGTTTGTTTAGCTAATCTCTATTTTACAGGTGTTAGCTAGATTTACTTTTCCTTTTCATGTAATTTTTGCAATTAGAATTTTGGAATGATTATTATGGAGATTAGGATGAGCATTGGTCATAAGAGTACACCTTATGTACCATGTGAAGCCTTTGGAGCAACTACCATCCAACCATCCAAAAGAAGGAACCAAAGAAGAAAGAAGAAAAAAAGAAAAGAAGAAGAAAGAAGAAAAGAAGAATAAAGAAATGAAGCTCGAAGACCCCCATAATAATGAGTTCCTTGCTTAATAATTCATTTATAATATAGGTTGTATAACTTAATTTGTTTTCAGGTTTGTACGGTGGTGCCTGACCACAAATGGCCTCTTATTCTTTTTGTGTTAGCTTTATAAATTAAATGATGATTTATTTAGCTTGTGCATTAAGATGACATCATTTTCTTAGTTTCTTTCTTGCTTGATGTATGGCCTGGATGTGGATTAGGCTCTTAGAAAAAAATAAATCTTCTACCAAATTTAATAATTAAAAATTAAAAATAAAGAACTCATAACCTCACCTAAAGCTTAGGCTAAAATCAAGATAAAAGAATTAGCAACCCCTTAGATGGATGAGTATTTCTTTTATAACATCATTAACAAATGAATTTTATTTTCACTCTTGATTGGAGGGCTTCCACCATTGCCAGAGAAACTTGGCTTGACCTTTGAGAGTCGTGGTGGAAATACACCTCCTCCCTTCTCGCAGATTTTGGCCAATAATCTTACTTCTCATGCATTAGGCATATAAATCATATTAGCCTGAGTCAAAATATGATTTGCATTAGATTTTGGTCATTTGAAGCATACCCTTACATGATCTAGTCTATTTAGGGAGTGAGTATAAGGACTTAGTCTCTTTCTAAATAAATAATAGCTTAGCTATCTTGCAAAAAGCATATGACTTGCCTACATGAATTTGAAACCGTAGAAGGAGTTAGTTGGTAGCCACTCGCAGGCAGTCGTAAGTCCAAGCAGTCGGCAGGTTTGCCCTCTCTTGTGGAGGCAAACCAAATACCCATTTTCGCCTTAGATTTAAGTTGTGCTTTTGGTCCTCGCCAAAGCTCTCTAGATTTAGGTTCTGAGGTTGCTTCTCTCCTTTGCGGGCCATAAGCATAAATTCTCACCTCTTAGGCATTTCATAATCTTGTGTTGTGGAATCATATGCCCTAAAATTCTAATGAAAAATTCAACTCAAACAAATTAAATCAATTTCAATAATGTAAAGCCCAATCATAGGATAGTTTGAAATGCTCGCTAGGTTTTCTAGCGTCATGAGCATCTCCTATTTATCTTCATTTGGCTTCGATAATAACTCTTCTTTGATCAATTCCATTTGATCTTTAAAAATGAACTAATCGATTGATAGTCCTACCCTATTGAAATCTTTGGAGAGAATGATCATTTACCTTAATCGAGAGTATTACTAAGGGATCTCATCCCTTAGGATGTAATTAACTATGGGGGCTTGCCCCTGTAGGGAACTTAACGAACCCAGTTTAAAATAAACTCTACTTTACTTTTCCATGTAAAGTAGGGGAAGAATCTTTGATACACATGCAGACCCATTTTCCTTAGGAGTCCTTATTGAGGTGATTAGATACATTGTAGGGTGGTGACTTCTATCTTTCAAGATAGTACATATCTGCTCAATGTCATACTCGATCACCCTAAATAAGAACATCTACAAATCTATGTGGTGTCAAAAATGCATAAAAAGAAGAAGATGTATATTCCTATCTTCATTATATTTTGCATAGAGTGAAGATGGACGTATATATTTTATTCTTTAAAAATTAAAATTTTCATCACAGATTTTTCTGGTGACTTCGTTGGGGATGGTTCCTCTATCCATCTTTGGTAAATGATCGTTGTCTCCAAGTATTGATAGTGGGTTTATACTTTGGTATGAATCCAAGACTATTTTTCATTCTGTTGGCACTTAGCTTATTTCATTCTTAAGTTAAGTTAACCGACATCTCTAGATTTTAGGACCTAACCCCATGTTGATCTTAAAACCCACGTCGGATTCTCCAATGGGTAAAAAGAAAAAGATCAAAATAAAAAGAAAACATTTAAAGACTTCCTCCTTATCATTTATATGATAAGGAAAGGTTCATTCTAAAATAATAAAAACAAAATAAACTTTTATCAAAAATCATGCTTTTCAAAAAAAAAAAAAAATCACTCTTTCAAAAATGTGCTTAATAAAATATTTTACACAAAAATTTTCTAAATCATCTTCATCTAACAATCTTTATGATTGTTATATGTAAGATCATCTTCACAAAAATAAAATTCCAATAATCATATTTTCAAAAGCATAAAATTTGAAGTTAGGCATTTTCATTCAACATATCTAAATGTGTTGAATGGATATTACCTCTTAAAGAAAAATCATAACTTTGAACTTCCACCTAATACATTCCACATGTGTATTTTCATATTTTCAAAAGCACATATGAACCTCTCATTCAATATACCCACATCTATTGAATGGTTTCATTTTCAATCAAAACTAAATTTTCAGCACATATTAACATCTCATTCAATATACCCAAATTTATTGATTGAAGATTTCATTCAAATAAAATAACATCATTTGAAAATCCCATTTAAACATATTCCATATATGATTGGATTCTTCAAAATCAATAATCACACAAAATTTTTATTTTCAAAATAAAATTTGGAACTTCATTTACATACCCAAATTTGCAATGAAGTCTTCTTTCAAAATCAAAACTGAATCATATTTTCAAAATTTTGAAACACATTTTGGAAATTTCATTTAGCATACTCAAATTTATATGTAAAAATAAAACAAAATTTTCAAAACATATTTGAACTTCAATTTAGCATACCCCATTTGCTAAAAAGTCTCCTTTTCAAAATATAAAATTTAAAACACCTTTGAATTTCATTTAGCATACTCAAATTTGCTAAATGAAATTTCCACAAAAAAAATTTCCAAAGCATTTTTGAACTTCATCTCTAGCATACTAAATTTGCTAAAGTGAAGCCTCATTTTCAAAATAAAAATAAAATTTAAACACATCTTTTGAATTTCATTTAGCATACTCAAATTTGCTAAAAAAAATTTCCATTTACAAAATTAAAAGATATTTGAACTTCCTTAGCATACCACTAAAGTAAAGTCCACTTTTCAAAAAAAATCAAAAAATAAAAAAAAACACACTTAGATTTCTTAGCATACCCAAATTTGCTAAGAATCATTTTCAAAAAATTTGAACTTCACTTAAATATAAATTTGCTAAGAAATTCCAAAAATCAAAAAATAACAAAAGAAATTATTAAACCACTTAGCATAAATTTAAATTACAAATTCCAATTTTCAAAAACAAATCAAAAAAAAAAAACCAATTGATTTTACTTTAACATACCCAAATTTGTTAAAGGAATCCTCAAAAAATCAAAATATCAAAAAATAAATGAAGCATTTATTTCAACATACCATTTTCAAAGTTGATTCATTTTCAAAAATATTTCCAATCAAATCTAAATCTTCTCTCAAGAACCTTAACACTTCCAAGATGTTGGATTCAATTTTCAAAATTCAAAAAATAAACAAAAAAAATATGATCAACACTTCAACGTCCCAAATTTAGGCTAAATTCAATCACTAAATAAGTGACAATGGCTCATCAATGATCCTGGAATCTCATAAAAAGAGGACCTCACATATTTAGATAGGGTGAGTGGGATAGGAGCCATCGGTCCATGATGATCATTTTCAGAGGAAAGCGTAGTCCCATCGCCCAATCCAAGTGGATAGTGCTTGCACACCTCATGGTTTTCCATGCTTCCCTAGTAAGGGCTAGCACCCACTCATTGGCACCCTCTAAGGGTAAGGCTCCTCTGATCCCAGAGATTGCCTCCCCAGCCTTTGAGGTTGGGTCTAGTTCTTACTCCACTCACCACAGACTCAGGAGAAATAAAAATCATGACAAAGATCATACCAAGATTGCTAGGAGATGGAGGCTACGGCGTTAGGGTACCTACTCTGATCACCCCGCTGGTTACAACAAACCCATTTCATCCTCTCTCTGGGTCTGACAGAGAGGATGTTAGGAGGATCCGTACTTCACCTCCATTGGTGGTTTAACACCAGCCCCTAGTTAGCTAGAGTAAGAGGTCATATGTCGGCCTCCGATCAGTTCTATGCCAAGTTGGCAGAGCTTACGGACATTTTGAATTCAGAGCTTAGTTTGATTTGAGATTTGTCTTTCCCTGTAGTGTGGGGAAACACCTACAGAAGGGCCGAGAGGCCCATCATGATCACTAGAGAGAGGCGAGGTTTGGTCAGCCGCCTCTGATTCATTGATTTCTCGATTGCTACGCCAATCACTGAGATAGCATTTTACTTATAGGGATGACCCATCATAGGAAGAGAGTCCCTATCCTAAGAGAGTCAGTGGTGTCTCCACCACACCGATCTACCCCCTGTCCACCATCACCTATTCACATTATAGCATCTCTAGTTTCACCAAAATCCATGAAGGCCACATCTGGGGAGAAGCATACCCCATTGGTGATCTGGCTACGATCGAGGGATCCTATTCCATCTACATCGCCTACTATGAGGTGAAGCTCTCCCACTTGCCCCTGGTGTGGAGGGAATGGCTACCCCAAAGCATAGTATCGCCCTTCACCAACATCAGTCAGACATGGAGATGGTGGTAGCTGAGGGAGTGATGATAGCGCACAGATGATAGTAGAACCTCTTAAGAGTGTCACCCCTTTCAGAGTCAGTGAAACTCAGGAGTGTGTCTCTTCTAGTGAGTACAATCCTCATAGGATTTATTCTCTAGCAGCAGGGGAGGTTTGGTGCCTCTCAGTACATGACAGTGATCACACCGGTCAGCCAAAATCGTTTGTGCCCATTTAGATTAATCGTTCTCTTGAGGAGATAGTGGCACATTATCTTATAGAAAAGAAAGAAATTCTGGGGTATGACTGGTCTGATGAGGAGAAGATTAGCTTTGATCCCAATGAAGATGATTTGTTGGGAGACTAAGCTAGGGTCTGTATGGTAGATACCAGGGGATCCCTCCTCAGAGAGCAGTAGGTCATGGAAGGTAATGAGGTTGAGCAGGAAGACACAGCCCAATCAGCCCAACACCTCCAATATCAGTTAAAGTACAAAGATGAACAAATAGATAGGATGGTAAGGCAGCTTGTGGACTTGTTAGCAGTAGTCTTAGTACTTCAGAATCAAGCCCTAATAGTTCATCCTACTACAATTGATGTTAGTCAACCAAAGTTAGTGCATGTCTTGGACCCAGCCAAGACCTTACCTCCCGTTAAGCAAGGTAGCATTAACATGCATAGGAAGGTAGTGGAAAGTACCTCCATACATGAGAAAGACATTAGATCCATGGTTGAGCAGTAAGTGAAGGAAGCGTTGGCTCAAGCCTGGGGAGGATCATCAGTTCCAAAGGGTAGACCCTACCCAGAGGAATTTGATGCAATCCAATATCCCAAGGGTTTCGTGCCACCTTCCTTCAGCAATTTTGATGGCAGTGAAAACCCAAGGCAGCATATTACACACTTTAGGGCTAGTTGTTGTAACACCAATGGCAGCGATTCTTTACTATTCTACCTCTTCGTTAGTAGCCTAGCAGGGATAGCTTTCGATTGGTATGCTGAACTTCTCAATGGTTCAGTAAAGACATTTGCTGAGTTGGAGCAACTCTTTATCAAGAGATTTGCTGGAGCTCAACAAAGGGTTACTATTGGTGGTCTCACTGTAGCACAACAACACCCAGGTGAGTCCCTTGTTAACTATATTCTTTGATGGCATAACCTGAGTATGAAATATGAGTCGCAGCTATCTGAGCAGCATGCCATTGAGATTCTTCTAAAGAATATCCATGGCCCCGTCACCTTCATGCTTAAAGGCCTCATTATCAAAACATTTGAGAAGCTAATCATCAAGGAGGCTAGTCTACAAGGAGAGGCCAAATAGTTGCCTTTTCAAGACTAGTTGCCTAAAGCAAAGCCACAGAAGGACTATGAGAAGAAGTTGGGAACAGTGATAGCTGTAGATAAGGGGAAGCAACCACCTAGAGATCAGTCTGAGAGACCACGACTTCAGCTGCCTTCACTTCCACCTCTTTTAACAACATCGAGGTAGCCCTACTGGCCTCCATAATAGCCTCCACGATTAGCGCCAGATCCTCACCACATACCATCGCCAGTAGCATACACACATACCTATGGTTCACCTACTCTTTTAGATAAGCTTAACAAACCTTGTTCATTTAAGAGGGAGGTAATCAGGAAGATCTTTAAGAATCTCTTAAAGAAGCCTAATTTTCAGCTACTTGAGCCTAGGAGACTGGAAGAAGTGGGCAAAAGCCATGATCCTAACTTTTGCCCCTACCACCATATGCTAGGTCATGTTTTGGAGGATTGCTTCATATTTAAGGACTGGCTTGAACATAGCTTCAAGACCGCTGTTGTAGTTATCCCGAATAAATACCTTAAGGAACAGCCATCTAGTTCCATTAGGGTAATCCTTGGGGATACTTGTGATCTTTATAAAACCAAAGAAGGTTGGGATATCTCTTTATTCAAAATCTCTAAAAAGATCATTCAGAAGATCAAGAAACTTTCCTTGTAAGTGCCTGAGTCAGCTCAAACCTCCAATATTTTGTTTGCAAGTTGCGAGTGCTAACTCGAGGAAAGGTGGAGTTCCATAGCAAGAAGATGTGTCCCGGATAGCTAGTAGGCAACCACCAACCAGTCAGCCTCTACCATCTCGATGACTTCTACTCCACTTCTTCTTCTTCTACTAATAGAACTCTTGTATCAGTGGATAAGGGCATCAAATCCCTTACCCCACTTACTTTACTTGATTTCTACTTTGTACCACCTATCAAATCCAAGAAATTAAAGAATAAAGCTATCTGGAATTACTAGGTTGTATACTTCTATTCTTAATGATACCTCTTCAAGTCAAAATAACTATAATAATTCTGATCTTCCTCTTTTTGATTCAGAGTTAGACTTCCCTACTCTGAATACCACGGGTTCACCTCTTGAGATAGACTTGGAATCATCTGATTTTAAGGGTCCCATAGGAAAAGCTGTAGATGAGCCTAAAGTGCAGGTAGAACCTTCCATTACCCTGCCATAAGAGATCACCGAAGTCAACCTCCATAGTGGCAAGGTTTTACCTCCCACCTCAAGATGAGGGAGTGATGGAGAAGCCTCTACACCAAATGCTCCACCCTTTAATATGCTTATGGAGGACTATCCCAAGGTGGACTATAATGTCCTCTCTCATCTAAGAAAGTTGTCATCTAAGCTAAGCATATACGATGCCCTTGTCTTATCCAAAGAGATGAGGGAATCATTAATCAAGGCTCTCCTTAATCCTGAGATATGCTTAGCTCAACTGACCACTATTGGTGAGAAGAAACATTACACAAAAGAAGCTCAGGGAATCACCTTCATAGATGAAGACCTTCTTCTAGGAGACTTAGAGCATAGCCATCCCCTCTACATCATAGTTGACATGGGCAAATTTAGACTTGCTAGAGTTCTCATTGATCTAGGTGCATCGATGAACATTATGAGTCTAAAGACCCTTGCTTATTTGAGGATCGACATCTCCACACTCCGAGGAGATCGGATGATGTTGAAAGGATTCAATGAACAAGGTGAGCGGGCTTTAGGTTCCATAGTGTTACCTTTGAAGATAGGTGACTAGAAGAATGAAGCCTATGATTGATTCAAATAATTTGTTGACTGCTTCACTTGGTAGGCTTTGGATACATCAGAATAAGATAATTCCATTCTCCCTTCATCAATGCATCAAGTTCAGAAAGGATGGGATTGAATACCATATCAATGGAGATGAAAAGCCATTTTCAGTTAGAGAAGTTGAGACTTATGATGATGCAACCTACTATCTTTCTCAAAACACCCTTTCTCATGAACTTGGATGAAACTCAAATTAAAAAGAAAAGAAAAATGAAGAAAAAGAAAAGGCAAAAGAAAAAAAAAGAAAAATGAAAATCCAAGTGAACAAGAAAGGGGAATTGAAGAAGAAATAGATCTGCTTATCACATTCCACCCATAGTTCACTCCATCATATGGGCATGTGGGTAGGATGGCTCAACCTCCACCAGGCAGAGGTAGAGGCCAAAATAGAGGAAGTTTTAGAGGTGGAAGACCCCTAATTAGCCATCAGCCAACATAGGTCATGTTCCAGTTCATAGGAGTACCCCTACTATTCACATAGACTTGGAATCTAGCTCGAAGGATGAGTTTAATGTGATTAATATACCAGCCAACCGCTCTTAGCAGGTTCCATTGGAGGTGACTTTCAATCCAGACGGTGACGAAGACCGAACCTCCAGATAAAGCAAAGTATTCGAATCAGGTTTATTTGAAACTATCAGGCAGCAGCTGGGAACCTTAGCTCTAACCTTACTTTCATCTCAAAAAGTTTAAGCTTTAGTAGTTAAGGAAGCCCCTAAGTCTTCCAGTGATATGAAGCTGAAGAGATTCTTTTTGGGATCATCACCCTCAAGTCTTGAAGTTGATGTAGAACTTGAGGAGGATACATTTAAAGAATTAATGGAATTTCCATTTGACTTTTACTCACCTTGTGTTCATAATCTTATATAGAAAGGTTTAGTTTCTCATACATGGTCTAGCACAGGTTAGAGTACTTTAAAAAGTTATGAAACAATACAGGTAGGGAAGCACAATCGAGACTTGGATTGACAAGGTGTAGTGATGATGACTACTGCTTAGTTGTTACCAATCATTTAGAGTCTGATAAGTTCTTTTCACACAACACTAACTCTTATGAGAATGTGTGTTTAGAAATATCAGATGATCTAGATGGTCTCCAAATCAAAGATGCACCTCTAGAATTTGAAGAGGAGATCCATTCAATAATTGACAAGCTTAAAGAAATTAACCTCAGGATAGGAGAAAATCCACACCCGACATACATCAGTTCATTATTAAATGAAGAAGAAACCAATGACTTAGTTAGGCTATTGATTGAGTTTAAAGATTGCTTCACATGGAGTTATGAAGAGATGCCCATATTATCTCTTGATGTGGCAGTCCATAAGCTAGCAATAGATCCTAACGCTACCCTTATTAAGCAAACTCCTAGACGCATGCGATTAGAAATTGAACAACAAGTCATTTCTGAAGTCAAGAAATTGATCGATGCTAGTTTCATTAGGGAAGAAAAATATCTTACATGGTTAGCCAGTGTCATCCCAGTTTAGAAGAAGAATGGCCAAATTCACATATGCGTTGGTTTCAGGGACTTAAATAAGGCATGTCTTATGGATGAGTTTCCTCTTCCTATACCAAAATTAATGGTGGACATCGCCTCATCTCATGTACTATTCTCTTTTATGGATGGGTCATCTGGCTACAACCAAATCAAGATGTCTCCTGAAGATAAAAGAAACATTGCTTTCTGAACCTCGATCAGAATCTTTTGTTATGGGGTCATGCCTTTCAGCCTTAAAAATGTTGGTGCTACATACCAACGGGCCATGACTCAAATCTTCAACAAACTCATCTATCATCAGGTTGAGTGCTACATTGATGATCTAGTAGTCAAGAGTAGAGAAAAGGAAGACCATCTCTTTGACTTGAGAGTAGTTTTTGAACAGTTATGATAATATAACCTTAAAATGAATCCCTTGAAGTGTGCATTCAAAGTAGCTTCGGGGGAATTCTTTAGGTTTGTTGTCCAGCACCAGGGAATAGAAATAGATCTTGAAAATATTAAAGCTATCTTAGAAATGCCACCTCTTAAGAGTTTATCTCAACTCAGGTCTCTCCAAGGATGGCTGGCATATATAAGATGCTTTATCTCTAACCTATCGGGGGGATGCAAGCCATTATCAGCACTTATCAAAAAAGATGCAAAGTTCAAGTGGGATGACAAATGTCAGCATGCCTTTGACAATATTAAGCAGTATTTGGTGAAGCCACCAGTTCTAATAGCCCCTATCCCAGTAGGCCACTCATTCTCTACACTATTGCATTGGATGACTCTCTCAGTGCTCTATTAGCCTAAGCCAATAATGAAAGGAAGGATAATGCTCTCTACTACCGTAGTCATCATCTGATTCCTGCTAAAGCAAACTATCCATCTATTGAGAAACATTGGCTAGCTTTGATCTTTTCCTCTCAAAAGCTATGACACTACATGCTTTCTTATAAGGTGAACTTGATCTCCAGAATAAATCCACTATAGTATCTCATGATACAACCAATGCTATCCGGACATTTGGTATGATGGTCCATGATTCTCTCACAGTTTGATATCACATTTGTACCTCTATATGCGGTAATCACTAGCGGATTTCTTAGTAGCACACCCACTTCCTGCTGATTCTCTGCTTAGTGACGATCTCCCTGATGAACAAATCATGAACTTAGGGGAGGTTGACAACCGCCAATAGGAGATGTATTTTGATGGTACCGCTTCTTTTCATAAAGGGAAAGCACCACGATCTACTCTTCCAGGAAAGATAGGGATAGGAATAGTTCTTGTAACTCCAGACCATGATGTGATGAGATTCTCATACTATCTTTTCAACCCCTGCACCAACAATGAAGCCGAGTACGAGGCTTTGATTGCCAATTTGGAGTTAACCATCACTATCTGTGTTAAGAGCATCAACATCTTTGGGGATTTTTAGTTGGTCATCAATCATATTGTTGGGTCCTACAAGGTTCTCAAATCTAAGCTTCGTCATTACCACAAGTATACGATGAAGTTGTTGGACCAAATTCCTAAAGTCACCATCTACGAGGTTCCCTGAGCAGAGAACGCAGTAGCAGATGCTTTGGCCAAACTTTCCAAAGAATTGGCATGTTCGAAAGATGAGTCCATTTCAATAAGGATCCAAAATATACAAGTCCTATCTCTATTGAAGGGAGGTTGCGTACAGGACAAGTCTTTGGATTGAGGCAACCATTTATAGACTATTTGAACACCGACAAACTACCTCAAGAAAAGTCACAAGCCCATCAGGTGAAACAAAGAGCTCTCTTTTATGCTCTCGTTGATGGCACTCTGTACCGACAATCTTTTAACCAAATGTGGTAAAGTTGTTTAGAAAAACATGAAGCCCATGACATTATAACTGAGGTACATTCAGGTCTATGCAGAGCACATCAATCTGGTCTAAAAATGAAGATGAAGATCAAGATACTAGGATACTACTGGCCTTTGATGATTATAGACTACATGGATGTAGCTAGGAGATGCCATCAGTGTTAGGTACATAGCATGGTCCTCCACCAACCACCCAACATTCTACACCCTATATTGGCCTCATGGCCATTCGAGTGTTGGGGTACTGACATTGTGGGTCTGATCGACCCTCCTCATTGGTTCATATTAGCTGCCACCGACTACTTTTCCAAGTGGATGGAGGCGATCCCACTCAGAGAGGTCACAACTCAGCATGCGCTTTAGTTTTTCTAGAACCATATCGTATATATGTTCGGGATACCTTGATGAATTATATCCGATAATGGTACTACATTCAAAAGCACTAAGATCAACAGCTTAGCCAGAAGACATGGTATAGATTAGAGATACTCCACCATATACTACTCCTGAGCAAGTGGCTTAGCGGAAGCATTTAATAAAACTCTCATCAAAATACTAAAGAAGACTCTTGACAACAATGGAATGAGTGTATTAAAGCCTTGTGGCACCACACATACCACTCCAACTCACCTACATTTTTCTTAGTGTATGGGTCTGAAGCTATTCTGCCTTTAGAAGTTTAACTCCCATCACTGAGGATAGCATTTGGGTATCAAGATCACTATAGAGCAGAATGCAAAGTTGAGGTTAGAAGAGCTCAAGGAGGAGAGTCACCACCTGTGCCGAACCTTGAGTAAGGCCAAAATGATTCAAGCTCACAACACTGGTTCGCCTAGGTTTTATCGTAGGAGAACTTGTGTTAGTCCTAAGGAGACCAATTGTTCAAAAGATGGGAGGTAAGTTTGAACCCACTTGGAAGGCCCCTATGTCATATTTACCAAGAAGGATCTTATCACTCATGGATTGTAAAGGGGAACGATGCTTCCAATTAATGGTCTCTATGGAAATATTACCCATGAAATAAATCATGTTTGAAAATTCTATCAATCAACAAAATCTAATTCCAATTCATCAAAATTTTCTCTTTTGTTTTCATTCGAATCCCATGATGTTTAGGTAGGTGTAAGAGTCCCCCAGTGGCATCCTATTCCTCTTTCATAACATAAACACAATCGAACACAATCTCTTAATAGTATTAAAATAGGCGTAAGAGAACCCGAGAGGCATCTTATTTTAATTAGCACAACTAAGTTAGGTGTAAGAGAACCCAAGCGGCATCCTTTCTTAGTAGGAATTCCTATTTGCCATCTGTGGCACCATTTCATCAAAATCCCCAAATATGTTTAAGGTAGGTGTAAGTGTCCCCCAGAGGCATCCTATTTTCTTCTAACACATGCACAAAAATAAACACAAATATTTTGTCTCGAGCTATTTGATGTGGGAGCAAGCTCCCTGTGTCACTCACTCATTAGCTACTCTAGGTAGGGTCTACATACTGCCTAGCTAGTATGTCACCCCAATGGTCATTTGTTGGAGGATGTGAGTCCCCACACTTTCTTTCTAACTTGACCATTGCAAACCAACGAGTGCCTTGTTAGTTTGGTATACTCCACTGCCCAGCCAATAAGCTATGTTGTGTTGATTTTGTTTAAGAAGGTGTGAGTCCCCGAGCATTCTTCTTGAACTAATCATCATGATCTAACTAGGTCAAGTGTATTTGAGGTTTAGGATAAGTCTCCCAGAGACTCCTTTCGTCTTAACTACATTTGAGTTGATATAAGTTCCCTAGTGGCATTCACTCAAGTCGCCTAGTCTGATAACATCTCGTCAAGATAGACTATCCCAACAATCACCGCTATGGATGGAGTCGAGCTTTCCCTAGTTGATTATTGCAAATCGACGGAACCTTAGGTTGGTTGATATTATATGTGACAATGACTCACCATGGATACACCACTCTTGGCAGATGTAAATCCCCATGCTTTCTCCTTGAGTTGGCCACCGAATACCTATTTGATATATGACTAGCCATGTCATCTTCTCCAGGGTTTTGGATTAAGCCCTTAGCGGCCCTATCCCCTACGGGCATTCTATTTGGGTCCCACCCTTTGTGACCCCATTTAGACAGTACCTAGGTTACTCTTAGATTAGACAGTCCCCCTTTCCTAGTAGCCACCCCTATGGTTGGAGCATTTATTCAGCGGATGCACAGATTCTCCCTTGGTTCAGTAAATTTGAGATAGGTCTAGGATAATATAAGCTTCTTCTCAGTATGATCCTTCACAAACTAATAGGGTCTATGATAAAAAAACTAAACCAAACAAACAAATTAATTCACTTATGGATTAGGAATTTAAGCCCCCAAAAGGCCCATTTTCCCAAGCAGACATCCTATCTTTATGGCAGTGTCAGCAGAACTCCCTATAGGAATTGCATGACTACCTGAGTTGAGATAAATCCCCAAGTTGGTACTCACTCCGTAGTCACCCTTAGGTCAGGTTTAATCTATTTTGATTAAAAGCAAGTTACCCCGACAGTCATTCTGGTTTGGAAGATGTAAGACTATGATGCATTCTTTCTAGCATGATTCTCGCAAATCGATGCGGAGCCTTAGGTCAAGTTTGATTTGTAGATCAAAGTAATTGATCACCCCAGTGGTCTTTTGTAGTGGAAGATGTGAGTCCCCGAGCTCTCTTCTCTTCAATTGATCATTGCAAACCGAAAGGCACTCCTTTGGTCAGATAGTTCTCCCATCGGTTGGGAAGCTACTCCCTTTGGTTTAGTAAATCTAAGATAGGTCTAGGCTAATATAAGCTCCTTCTCAGTATGATCCACCGTAAACCAACAAAATCCATAAAACAAATCTAAAAATAAAATTAATCTTGACTATCTTTGAGTTGATCTAAGTCCCCCAGTGGCATTCACTCAATAGTTAGCCATAGGTTGGGTTCAATCTGTTGCCTTGCCAATAGATTACCCCAAAAACTAGTCCCTTCTTTGGAGGATGTAAGCCGCTTTCCCTAGTATAATGCACATCAAAGGCATCCCTTTGTTGGCTAGTCCCTACAAAGTGTTTAGTAGACTACCCCTTTGATTGGTAAATCAATTAGGTCTAGGCCTCTGGCTCTACTTCTGCCATCCAACTGGGTTCATTTTAAAAATACAAATTTAAAAAATAAAAACAAATTCAACCCTCTTCCCCAATAGAAATTTCTCCCCAATGAGACTCAAATCAAATCAAACCCCTCATCCCTTTGTGGATGACTTGAACCTACTTCCCTAGTGGAAGGTTCACATACTCCATCCCTAGTGGATTCCTCTTTCCCTCTCTTATGTCCTTAACATAAGTGGAGCCACATTGAATTAAGTTCTAGATTCCTTCTACACCTTGGGTTAGGAGTAGATCAACTTTGTTAGTGCTTATGATTATTTGGTGTTGTTGAACATTACAGTTAACACCAATGCATGTGGTGTTTCTTGTCAATCACAATACACCTATTGGGCGCCCTTTGTTGACCTCATTTTAGAATGAGCTCTCAACCCCTCCATCTTAGACCTAAGATTCTTGTTAGACTTTAAGAGTTCCTTAGTCTTAAGACACATCTAGTGATTAGGTGGACACTCAACCTAACCCTAGAGACTTAGAAGAGTTAGCCATGGAGTAGGTCATGCCTGGGTGTTAAAATCACCACCTAGCTTGATCACTTCCTTACATTCTTTCAAGTTAAACTCCAAATCAAATCAATATTAAACCTAAATCAATTCTAGCCTAATTGATTTTCTCCAAACTCAAATCAATGTCATATGATTGAAACCCATGATTGAAGTCCATGATTGAAACCCATGATTGAAATTCCAAATTCCAAATATTTTCTAAGTCCTTAAATTCCCTCTTAAGGATTTAGATTAAACCATCTTCAAATAAATTCAAATTCATGAATTTTTCTCATAATTCATTTATATCCTCATTTATATTCACATATATAAATGAAATATAAATTCAAATCAATCAAATGAAACCCAAATTCAAACTCCTAATTCAAAATATTTTCTAAGTCCTTAATTTCCACCTTAAGGACTTAGCCTAAATCATCTTCAAATCAATTCAAATTCATGAATTTTTCTCATAATTCATTTATATTCTCATTTATATTCACATATATAAACTAAATATAAATTCAAATCAATTAAATGAAACATAAATTCAAACTCCTAATTCAAAATATTATCTAAGTTCTTAATTTCCACCTTAAGGACTTAGCCTAAATCATCTTCAAATCAATTCAAATTCATAAAATTTTCTAATTTATATTAACATATATAAATGAAATATAAATTTAAATCAATCAAACTAATTCCAAAATTCAAAATCAATTCACAAATCTTTCCTAAGTCCTTAATCTCCCTCTTAAGTACTTAGCCTAGATCATGATGAAATCACTCCAAACGCATGAAATTTTTTCATAACCCAATTATAATCTTATTTATATTCACATATATAAATGAAATATAAATTCAAATCAATCAAACTAAATCCAAAATTCAAGTACAAATTCAATCAAAATCTAACCTAAGCCTTTTCAAGTCAAATTCTTGAACTTAGCCAAATCAACTTCAAATTAAGCCAAACTCTTGATTTTCCTTCATGATTCAATCAGTCCTTCAATCATGAATCCAAATATAAATACAAACTTCAATCACTTAACCAAAACTCAATTTAAAAATCAAGCCAAAATCCATTTAATGTTCACCTTTTGAACTTGAATTGTCAATTGAATCAAAACCCCTTTGACTTCAAACCACTTGCAAATGGATTTATATTTCAATTATAAGTCCATATGTAAGTTCAATCAAGCTCAAATCAAGCTTTGACCAAGCCATTTTACCTACTTAGGCTCACTGACCCAAAGTGACCTAAAGTATCCTTATGAGCCAAATTCTAATCCTAACCAAATTGGATTGAATCAAACTCACCTAAGCCTCTCATCATGATCAATAATCAGCATGAGATGATCAATCACTCAAATTGGGTCAAATCAAGTCAAACCTAAGGGTTGCCCAAGTTAACATTTAACCAAAATGAAACCCAACATAGCCAAAATCCACCATAGGCCAAATTGATTGAAACCATTAATCTAAGTTCATTCATGACCAATGTTTGAACTTGACCAAGTGAACATTTGAGCCTAACCTAGCCCAATTGGTCACTTGATCCAAGTTGACCCAACTTGAACTAAAAAGTCAAAAATGTGTCAAAATCTGATCTAAGACAAATTGATTGAAACCAATGCATCAAGTTCATTCTAAATCACTTGTTGAACTTGACCAAAGCCTCAATTGGCCAACTAGACCTAACCTAGCCCAATCGACCTTGAACCTAACTTGACCTAAAGGGTCATATTGAGACAAATTCAAACTTAACCAAAATTGATTGAAAATAAAGATACCAATCCACTTCATATGACTTACCAAACCTAAACCTACTCATGACCTAGCTCAAATAGGTCAAATGGGTCAAATTGCTCAACTTGACCCATTTGACCTAAGTGAAGTCATATGAACCAAATTCAAACCTAAACCAAATTAAATCAAAAAAAAGCCACCAAAATATTTCAAATGGTCATATGAACTTGATCCAACCCTTGGTTTGACCCAATTTGACAAATTAGTCAACTTGACCCAAGTTGACCCATTTTGACCTAAATGGGTCAGCATGAGCCAAACCATACCAAATGAACTCCAAATTCAATGAAAATTGGCCAAACCTATTTTCTTAACATACCAAACATAACCAAATTCAAAAATAAACCAAATGACCATTTTACCCCTAGGACATAATGTAAATGTTTGCTAAATTCCACTTAGAATTTTATCAAATCCTTTTCATACTCACTTGGCACTCTCCTAGTGGATCAAGTGAACACTAGGGAGGGTGGTGCACCCAACCCAATGGGTGTGGGTTAGTCCAACCTGACCCAATGGCCAAATTGAGCACATGCTTTGAACTGGCCTCATGGGAATCTTCCTTACACTCAATTTGAGCAGATGGAGAGTTCACCATTCCACTCCCTAGCCAAAATAGAACTCAAGGACACTCCTAACAACCTAACAAACCCTTTGAATCAAGTCAATTGGATCAAAATGTCAAGCCCATGCTCAACCATCCGATTGCCAAAAAGGGAGATATACTCCCCCTAACTCATTTGAATCTTCAGAGAGCCATTATCGATTGAGTATTAGGAAGCCAGAGGAGTCATTTTTCAGTGATCCCGAGCTCTCTCAAGCATTTGCCAATTCCCATTTCTCCATTTTCACAAGGTAAAAATAGGGGAGCTCCACCAAAAGTCCATTTTACTCCACACCTAAAATCAAGCCAATTCCCTTTGCACACTCCCTCAGGGACCCCAATTGAGCTTGCCCGAGCACTCTTTCAAGTTCTTGAAGCAAAGGAGGAGTCACCTTGACCAAAGCCGAGCTCACTTGGAGGAGGAGTTGGTCCATAGGAGAAGTTACTCAACCTCAACCCCTAAAACTTTCAGCAAAGCTTTGTCTCGACCAGATGAAGCTTCTCCAAGGGAATTGAGCACCGGTGATCACCTCCAATGAGGTTAGCCATTTTCTGAGCTTAAACTCGATGTGGTGTAGAGCTTTGTAAAAGAAATTTTCATGACATAGAATTTTGACTGTTAGATGTGATCTAGGATGCATGATGAAGGTGTGGGCCAAATTCTAGCCCAATCCGAGCTCAATTGGCGAGATCATGAAGATGGATTCTTTCCCATGGGAATGGATGGATCTCTAGCCATTCATCCACGCATTTTGGATGGACAGCCAAGATCAAAATGCATATTATATTTAAATTCTCTCCCTTAGATCCATGGATTTAATCTCAGCCGTCTGATCCTTGATCGGACAGCTGAGGAGAAAGCGTGTAGCGTCGCCACCACGCGACACTATGATGTGACATTTTAAATAGCCATTCAGGCCTTGATGCGTGGTGCCAGTAGGTATTAATAATATAATTAAGCTTTATTTAATTTCTAATGAATCACCTAAGCTTCTAAAATTTATATCTCAACATAAAAAATAAGAAAAAATATGAAATAAATTGCATTAGAAAGATAATTGAACATAGAATATTCTAAAATTAATTTTGATTGCTTTTCTCTGAATTCAAGTTTTATTAGGAATGCTAATTTACTAATTACCCTCTAATTAATCCATTGATTAATCCCAAACTTCATGGGTGTAATTAGAGGGAAGAATTCTACCTCCCCTAATTTTCTTGGGATTTATTGGTGGCTTAATTAGGAGAATTGCTAGTTCATTCCTTAATCACTCTCTTAATATAATTAGACTTAATTAAGGATATAATTAGTGATTTAACCCTCTAATTAAGCCAATTAAGTTTTGATTAAATGAATGTGAGGTTTAGGGAATAATTTTTGGATACTCTCCTTATGATATTCCTTAAACTCCCTTTATTCCTTAATCTTACCTTAATTAAAGGTTAATTCATTAATTATCCCCTTAATTAATTTTTCTAAAGTTCTAAAACTCTCTAGAACTTAATTAATTCTTCTTGGGTAGATGCTTAGGTGTTCAAGATCATAAGTACAATTAAGGAAATCAAAATTGTACTCATATGTGTGAGGGGTGTTTTGAAATTACTTAAGTTAAACCCCTTAGCTTAATTAACCATAAATCATGAGCCAAATTGCATTAGGCCCTTTTCTTCCTAGGTGCATTGCAAATTTAAATTCCTTGTGAGGTTTTATGTCATCTCATTTGATTATTATTTACTATGCTAAGGTGTAAGGTGGTAATTAACATGTTTAATTCATACCTTAACCTAATCAAAATATAAAATAAATCTAATCCTAAAATTGAACAAAAATATTAAACACATCATGGGGAAAACAAACCCAAATCATTTCTATCACATAAGATCTCTTAGAATTAGTGAATGATACAGATTTCATTACTTTAGTTCTTCCCTATCATGCTAAATGTGTGTGTCATATGATTTCATACATTCATGTTTTTCAAAAATCAAATTTAAAAATGAAAATGTTTCCTTTATGTCAAATTTCATGTCTTGGCTAAAGTAAGAATATGAGTGGCTATTATCACTATTAAATCCAAATTATTTTTGAAATATATGAATCAATTATCAAAATTGAAAATGAGTTACTTATATCTTACTTATAAGCTTGCATGTGAGTAAAATATAAGGTTGTGCTTAGTGTAGGTTTTCCTTCTCCTCTCTTTTAGTATAGTTTTGAATAAGATTTGGTAAAGTGTTTAGTTCATTTGAAAAGAACCTGACACTTGCCTAATTCCATCTCCTATTCATTCCTATGCTATTACTTAAGAAGGATACCTACACATGTACATATAAATTACATAAATAAAAATAAATCAACCAACACAAACTTTTGCATCTTTCTTTTTCATTCATTTCTTTTGTACACATGCTTGTATTTTAAGGAAAGTGGTATATTAGTCTGAACAATCCCTGGGTTGCAAGGCTTTAAGTAGTCCTATGTATGTCTTGTACCTTACACCCTTGGTTAACCATGGCACTGTACTCACTTATGCCTTTCATACATTCATATGTGCATGTGAAAATTGGATAAGAAACCCCTTTGCTAGTTAATGAAAACCATGCATCATAAACATTCAAATTTTTTTAAGTAACTTACTTAGCATGCATCATAAAGTGTACTAAACATTCCCATTTAGTATGTATAGATATGCTTAGGATTCATTCATATGCATGTTATACATGTTGGGAAAGAAATGAAGTGATGTCTGTTTTTGTGATCTTAACTCACTTTATTTAATCTTAAAATGCCTCTCTTTTTGAATAGGTTTATTTAGAGTTCATCTAAACTTGAGATTAATTAAAACACATAATAAAACATTCACAAAATAAAACTAAAATATGAATCCACTTTAGAAATTACTTAGGTTAGGGAAGGAAAGAGAAGTTCTCTTCTCTTTCCCTCTCTTTACAACTTAGTAATTAGTTGTAAGATTCACTTGAACCCAATCAAAAAATAAAATAAAATCAACCCAAAACAACTAAAACACTTAAATGAAATCTCCCTCTAAGTTGAATATTTTTCACACTTAGAAAATTCCAACTTAAAGCCATAGCTAAACATACCACACAAACTTCTAAAGCACACACTTTAGATTAAGTCACCACTTCTAGCTTTGGGATAGGGCGGTTCATGGTTTGATGTTTGCTTTTTTTTGTAATATATGTTTTAGTCTAGATGTTAAGGTGAATGTGCATAGAATGAATGATAGGATGATTTAGTCTAATTATTATTTTCTACAGGGGTTGTGGTTAAGGGGCACCATAATAAATAAAAATTATAAATGCTTTTGCTGTGCAGGTGCTGATACACCTAAGCATAATCCAATAGGCCAGGTGGACTTAGTCACTCTTATGTGGGGTGATAAGTCCAATATACATGCTTGGGATTTGTGTGATTTTTTTATCTAATCTCTATTTTGCAGGTGATTTAATTTTCCTTTTCATGTAATTTTTGCAATTAGGATTTTAGAATGATTGTTATGGGGATTAGGATGAGTATTGGTCATAAGATTACACCTTATGTACCATGTGAAGCCTTTGGAGCAACCACCTTCCAACCATCCAAAAGAAGAAACTGAAGAAGAAAGAAGAAAAGAAGAAAAGAAGAAGAAAGAAGAAAAGAAGAAAAGAAGAAGAAAGAAGAAAAGAAGAATAATGAAATGAAGCTTGAAGACCCCCATAATAATACGTTCCTTGCTTAATTGTATTTAATTCATTTGTAATTTAGGTTGTATAAGGGAGAGCTCAGCTACCCAATTTATTTTCGGGTTTGTGCGGTGGTGCCCGGCCACAAATGGCCTCTTATTCTTTTTTGCATTAGCTTTATAAATTGAATGATGATTTGTTTAACTTGTGCATTAAGATGGCATCTTTTTCTTAGTTTTTTCCTTGCTTGATGTATGGCCTGGATGTGGATTAGGATCTTAGAAAAAAATAAATCTTCTACCAAATTTAATAATTCAAAATTAAAAATAAAGAACTCATAACCTCACCTAAAGCTTAGGCTAAAATCAAGATAAAAGAATTAGCAACCCCTTAGTTGGATGAGTATTTCTTTTATAACATCATGCACAAATGCATATTATTTTCACTCTTGATTGGAGGGCTTTCACCTTTGCCAGAGAACTTGGCTTGACCTTTGAGAGCCATGGTGGAAATACACCTCTTCCCTTCTTGCTAATTTTGACCAATAATCTTGGTTCTCATACATTAGGCATATGAATCCTATTAGCCTGAGTCAAAATGACTGTCCAAAAATAAAAATAAAATATAATATGATTTGTATTTGATTTAGATCATTTGAAGCGTACCCGTACATGATCTAGTCTCTTTAGGGAGTGAGTTTAAGGTCTTAGTCTCTTTTTAAATAAATAACAGTCTAGCTATCTTGCATAAAGCATATGACTTGCCTACATGAATTTAAACTGGAGAAGTTGGCGTACCACCCCTAGCGATAAGTCCAAGTAATGGCGTTTGTCCTCTCTTGTGGAGGCAAACCAAATACTCATTTTCACCTTAGATTTAAGTTATGCTTTTGGCCCTCATTAATGCTCCCTAGATTTAGGTTTTGAGGTTGCTTCTCCCTTTTGTGGGCCATAAGCATAAATACTCACCTCTTAGGCATTTTCATAATCTTGTGTTATGGAATCATAAGCCCTAAATTTCTAATGAAAAATTCAACTCAAACATATTAAATCAATTTCAAAAATGTAAAGCTCAATCATAGGATAGGTTGAGATGCTCGCTAAGTTTTCTAGCATCGTGAGCATCTTCTATTTATCTTCATTTGGCTTCGATA
Source organism: Cymbidium sinense (assembly GCA_021442155.1). Classification (NCBI taxonomy): domain Eukaryota; kingdom Viridiplantae; phylum Streptophyta; class Magnoliopsida; order Asparagales; family Orchidaceae; genus Cymbidium; species Cymbidium sinense. Next base: position 36,915,074 of record CM038230.1, read on the forward strand.
ACAACTCTCTCTTTGATCAATCCCATTTGATCTTAAAAAATGAACTAATCGATTGATAGTCCTACCTTATTAAAATCTTTAGAGACAATGATCATTTACCTTAATCGAGAGTATTCCTAAGAGATCTCATCCCTTAGGATGTAATTAACTATGGGGCCTTGCCCCTATAGGGAACTTAATGAACCCGATTTAAAGTAAACACTACTTTGCTTGTCCATGTAAAGTAGGGGAAGAATCTTTGGTACACATGTAGACCCATTGTCCTTAGGGGTCCTTATTGAGGTGATTAGATCGATTGTAGGGTGGTGACTTCTATGTTTTGAGATAGTACACATCTTCTCAATGTCGTACTCGATCACCCTCAACAAGAACATCTGCGGATCTACGTGGTGTTAAAAATTCATAAAAAGAGGAAGATGTATATTTATATCTTCATTTTATTCTGCATAGAGTAAAGATGGAAGTATATATTTTATTCTTTAGAAATTAAAAATTTCACCACAATCACCCCATAAGTTATACATAGTTTGATATTTCAAATTTAGCTTTAACTTCATCTTAAGATTTACTTCTTATGTAGGAAACTCTTTTGAATCTCTCTTCTTCTTTTATATCTATCCAATGAAGCATGTGTGGCATTTCAAAGGATCAAAAGAAATCAACTTATGCTCATTATCAAGACATCAAATCACAAAATTGTTTGTAATCATCATCAAATATTTCATAGTTCAATATTTAGAGCTCAAATATTTATTCCAAGTCATATCAAGTCTAAAATTTTTGTAATTTTAGATTCACTAAAAATTTTGGTAGCCTTCTGGTGCCATCCCTGCATAGAAAGCTACTTTGGGATAGCTTAGCCTTCCCACAACATCAAGAAAGGTGTGCATGGTAGGTGTCATGAGACACTACGATTGGAAAGAATATATAAACTCACCACGCTAAGAAAGGCATGCATAGGCCTTTAATTTTACCTATGTAAAAGGGGAGGCATAGAATTTCCTTGTCATATTGGAACAATACACACCAGTACTTATTTCGAAATAGATTTTCTCACCACATTGGAATAATGTGCATGAATATTTATTTTGAAGCATTTTTTCTCCATATTGGAATAACATGCACAAGTACTCAAAGCAAATTTTCTTGTCATATTGAAACAAAGTTCACGAGTACTTATTTTAAAGCACATTTAGTCAGCACATTAGAACAACGTGTACAAGTAGTTATTTCAAAACAAATTTTTCTGTCATATTAGAACAATTTGCATAAGTACTTATATAATTTTAAAGTACCTTTATAAATTTACTTTCACATGTGTATTGAATATGATTTTCATCATCAATTCAACTGAAATTTTCTTTTAGAGTGTACCAAACAACAAGTTATAACATAAAACTCCAATATATGTGAACATCATTTCATCATTTTCATGTTGAACATGAAGGATGGATTATCTTTTTCAAATTCAGCAAATAAGATAGCAATTAGATGTAATATGCAAGCATATATTTGCCTCTTTCCTACCAAACAATCAAATGAACTTTGCATCTTTCATACCTATAATGCCTAACACTTTCATGTCACTGCAATGATAGAATTCAACATTTGATAAAAAATATGATAAGAATGGGAAAAAATAAGCTTAGATCATGCTTTATTTCATCTATTTCTTTCTTTTAGAATTATGATTGTTTGTAAGTAGGGTTTAACTCACATAAATCAAAATAATGAACTTTATTTTAGCAAAAATATAAATCTGGATTTCTATTTCAATAAAAGTATTTGCTTGCATGATAACATAGTTTAAGTAAGATCTTTCCTAAACATTGCAAAATTATAGAAAAGACTAAGTAGCATTACATGTCAAATATCAACATGGATTGGATAAACATGTGAATAAACACTTGCTCTTTTTTAATTTCTCCAAATCGAGGAAATAGCCTAACATATTAATGGCCAAGTGGTGCATCCAAGGATGACATTGTTAAGGCTAATAAAGCTGGAATTTCATTGTTACAACATACTTCAATGATCTAAGAGCAAGAAAAGGCATAAAATAACAAATCATGCATGATTTTAGCCTCCTATTATTTAGGGATAGCAAAACATAAATTTTAATAAGCATGAATCTTTACACAATACCTTTTTTTTTATTTTTTTTATTTTAGTTCAATTAACTAAGGGGGTGGGGGGGAGGCGGTGTTTAGTGGTTAAAATTGAATTGAACTTCACAAACTACAATGAAACTTTGAAGCTAATCAATACATTGAAATCCACTTCTCCATTTTAAATCAACTTCATAATGAGATAACAACTTGGCAATAAGTTATTGTTGACCTCACTTTTGGAGTGAGGATTCATCCTCTTGTCTTAGACTTAGGAGTCATCTTAAACATTAGAACCTCCATAGTCATATGACACTGGGGTGGTTTAGTGGTTAAAATTGAATTGAACTTCACAAACTACAATGAAACTTTGAAGCTAAACAATACATTGAAATCCACTTCTCCATTTTAAATCAATTTCATAATGAGATAGCAACTTGGCAATAAGTTATTGTTGACCTCACTTTTGGAGTGAAGATTAATCCTCTTGTCTTAGACTTAGGAGTCATCTTAAACATTAGAATCTCCATAGTCATAGGACACTTCTAGTGACTAGGTGAACATTAAACCTAAACCAAGAGATTTAGAAGGTGTACCATAACTTAGGCTATGCCTTAGGATAAATAGGGAACCTACCTATCCTATAGCCTAACCCCTTAACCAAAACCAAACCTGTGCCTATCTCCTTAACTAAAACCAAACCTTAAATAAATACAATCAAACCCAATTGAATTCCACATCATATCCAAGCTCCAAGACATAATGATTTAAACCTAATCCCATAGCCCAATCCTATGGACTCAACCCAAAGTTCCTTCAATCAAACCAAACCCAATTTATTTTCACAAAAGCACTCCAACCATTCAAATCTTCATTTCAAACTCTTCCAAGGTCTACAATCAAACCAATTGATCAAATCAATTCAATTAACCCAAGCTAGCCCATTTGAACCCAAAATGTCCAAATGAGCCAAAATCCAATTAAATCCAAATCAATTTCAACCAAAGCCACCAATCAATCTTAAATCAATTAACAAACTCAATTCAACCCAATCCAACTCAAATTGACCCATTTGGTTCACTTGACCCAAAATGACCTAAAGAACTCATTTGATCCAAACTCAAAACCAACCCAAATTGGATTGAACCAAACCATTCAATACCTTCCATAATGATTATTGATCACCCTTGATTGTCCAATCATAATCACTTGGGTCAAACCAAGTCCAATTGGTCATTTGACCTAAGTTGACCCATTTTAGCCTTTATGAACCAAATTGAACCAAACAATTCTAAAACCAATTGATTGAAACCATTGCTTCCAATCAATCATAAATTGAGTATTGAATATGATTTGAACACCAATTGAACTTAACCAAGCCTATTTGGCACCATTGGCCCAAGTTGACCCAACTTGTCCTAAATAGCCAAATTAAATCAAATCTCAATCCAATCCAAGTTGATTGAAACCAATGGTTCAAATCCATCACAAATTGATTATTGAACATGATCCAATCCTTAATTGAATCCAAATTGATCAATTGAACCTAATTGACCCATTTAGCCCAAATTTACCTAAAGGGTCAAATTGATCTAAATCATCCCCAAATCCAAATTAATTGAAACCAACACCTACAATCATCTCCAAATCAGAAATTGAACCTAAAACAACTCCTAACTCTAGCTAATTTGGTCAATTTGACCAAATTGGCCAACTTAGATCATTTGACCCATATGAACCCATATGAGCCAAAATCAAATCCACTTAAAATCAAATCAAATTAATTGAACCTAAAAATCCAAAATCATTATTTGAACATGACTCAATGCTTGGTTTGACCCAATTTGACTAATTAGTCAACCTAATCCAACTTGACCCAATTTGACCTACATGGGCCAAATTGAGCCAAACCCAACCAAACCATCTCCAAACCCAATCAACCTTAGCATGAACCTTCCTTGGGTCACCCCAAGTCCAACCCAACCCATTTCAAACTCGAATAAGCCCAAAACACATTTGGTTAGCCCCCTATAAATGGAACAAAATCTCCATTTGGATGGTCAAATCCACTATCCTCCCCTTGGCAGCCACCTTAAGCTCAAATTGGACATGAAGACCACTGGCTCACCTGACCCAAAGTTGATTGGGTCAGCCTTAAGCTAAGTGGTGGTAAGCTAACCCAAGCCACCCCATTAGCATACTAGGAGGTGGTGGTACACTCCACCTCAGCCCTTGCTAGCCCACTTCCCTTCCTCAACCACTCAAGGAGCTCCACCTCAGCCACCCCTGATGTCCCTGATCGCCTGCACCGGCCAGACGCCTACCAAAATTAGAGCCAATCCAAGCCATTAGATCGATTGGGGAGGAGAGTACACTCCTCCCCATATCATTTCAGTCATATAGAGAGCTTCAGTGAGTCAAGAAGAGCCTCCCCAACGCCTTCATGGATTCCCTTGAGTCTCCCATCGCCAACGGGATCGAAGCCGAACAAAATTGAGCCTCCACTCCGTCTAACTCCACTTAAACTCAACCAAATATAAATTAACTTCACCCACATGTTCCCCAAGCTTCAACGAGGTGAAACGAATCCATTCTCAATTGATTTGAGCACCATAGATCATCCCTAGACCAACTATGATGACATTTTTGGCGATGCTTGGTCCACAAAGCCATCGGCGAGGAGGCAAGTCTCAAGCTTCTCAACAAGGCTTCATCTCTTCAAGATGAAGTTACTTCGATTGTTGGACCACTAGTCTTGAGCTCCAACAAGGTAAACTATGATAAATTGTAGAAATCTACTAAGTTGTTGGTCTTTTGTGAAATAAATCATGATTTTGTGTGATTCAAACCATATGATCCCTTTAGATCTTCCCCTTGAATCTTTTGGAGTTGATCCCAATGCCTCATGAGCTTCAATGAGCTCAGATCAAGTAGAGGAGGGGGGACGATGTCCGTATTTTATCGCTCGGAGGATGAAGGATCATCCGTCGTCTATTCCATGTGATTAGAATGGATGGTCATGATTAATCTGATTAGATTATTTGATTTAATCCTATAAGAACCATGAGATTAATCCCCACTATCCGATCTGAGATCGGACAATGGGGATCAAAGTGCGTCTGTAGTTGCTGACTCATCATGTCGCATCAAATGATTTAAGTGGACAATCTTACAGTGCCATGTAGAAAGCATCACCAAGTCAACTCCCGCGTGGCACCAATGAGATTAGGGATTAATTAGGCTTAAAAATTTCATTTAATTACCCTAAACTTCAAAAATTCAAAACTAATTGTAAAAAAATCAGAAAAATACAAGTAAACCCATTTTGAAAAGGGTAAATAGCGAAGAATTTAATAAAGATAATTCTCTTATAGTTTGAACAATGATTAGAGCTTAATCAAGGTTTGAATGTTTTCTTAATTAGTTTAACTAGGCTATAATACTTGGGCAATTAATCCTAAATTTGAAATGTTGATTTAATGGGATGTCTTCTGCCTCCCATAATTCTCTTGGAGTTTATTGGCTAAGAAATTAGGGGAATTTGAAATTCAAACCTTAATCACTCTCTTAAACCATTTAATAAATATTTAAAATTCCAAATAGTAAAAATTAATTAATTAAGTTTCATTAATCACTGATTAATAGTTGAATGATGAATGTGAATGGTTAGGACCTCTTTTTTAATGGTTTCCCTAAACTCATTTCATTAAAAGAGGGTAATTAATTGAAGATTTAATTAAGCAATTAATGGAGTAATTAATGATGAATGAAAATCAAATTGAAATGATAATTACTTTAGATAAACAACATTTAATTCATGGGTTCCTCTTTATGTGTTCAATAGCATAAAGACCTTAAGAAAATTATGATTAACCCATGGGTGTGGGAAAATCATAAAAGTACTTAATTAGATTCCTTAATCTAATTAACACTTAAGCACGGGCCTATGGTATTAGGTCCTTTAGGAGCATTACAATCTTATTTTCTCATTTGCATTTCATTTGAGGCTCATAAATAAGTGGTTAATTAAATTATAGAAGCATAGGAAAGGGTAATTAAATGAATAGCTTAACAATTCAAACCTACTTAATTCACAAAATTCATCTAATTACTTTTCCTTAAACATACTAAATCATCAACATGGGAAGGGGTAAAAAAAGCAAATGATTTCCCCTCTTTGAGTTCAATAATTAAAATATAAAATCAAACTTAATAAGAAGCATTTAAATGATTTTATTTGATATGATTGTCCTCAAAAATTAATGTAGTTGAATGAATTATATGGGAGTGTTCAACTAATTCCATTTCAATCATCAAATGTTGTATGCCATTTGATACCATGCATTCATGCTTTCAAATTAAATAATCAATTGAATTTATTTATGTAAAGTTGCATGTGTTGGACTAATCTTATGATATGTGACTATTATCACTAATAAATTTCAAAATTACTTTCAAAGTTATATGTTAATAATGAAAATTTGGATTGATATTAGCTTTGAATACTTCTATATGATTTGCATGTGCTTATAACTTAAGCATGTTAAAACATTATTTTGCTTTTATGATTCATATATGAGTTTACATATGTTTGAATGATAATTAGTATATAGTTTGGATATCCTGGGAATGTGAGGCTTTAAGTAGCCCCAAGGAGGTCATTGATTATCTCACTTTCCTGGTTAATAAAGGCACGTACTTATTTAATTTCATTCTTACGTGTACTTGTACTAGAATTTTGATAGAGCTTTACTTTACTTGTGTAAATAATTCAACCAAAATATAATCTTTTGCATGGTTTTTATTTCTATGGTTGTGTATACATTCATATGTATTTAAGAATAGCAAGTTTATAGTCTGGATATCCCAGGAAAATGAGGCTTTAAGTAGCCCCACAGAGGTCATTGATTATCTCACTTCCCTGAATTAAACAATGACACGTACTTGCTTAGAAATTTTATATATGTATATGTGTATTTGACTAAGGAATAAAAATCCCTCTTTCTATCAAAATATATGCATTCATAATCATTTAAGTGTGCCAAAAATAAAATACTTGTATAGGTAAATTAAGTCCTAAATCATATGCATGTTATGGATGATCAAAAGGAATGGTACAACATTCTCCATGTGAAAGTGATTCAATTCAATTAATCTTAAGAAGCCTTTCATTTTTGAATAAGATTCTTTAAGGTTAACCCAAATCTAGGATCAATAAAATATTTAATAAATCATTTACTAAAGGGAACCAAATCAAACATGCTTTAGAAATTACTTAAGGTAAGGATGAAGTAGGTTAAGCCTTCTTCTTCTCTTTACAACACTTTGATGCTAAGTGAATATCAAATGAAATAAAAAAAATACAAACTAAAATTTGTAAATTCTCTAAACAGCTTAAAGTGAAATCACCTATCATGTTAAATTAAATAATTTAAACTTTTAGACAATCATGATTGAAAAGCCTAGCTAATACATACCACACCAAGCTTAAACACACACATTAGAATACTAAATCACCACTTCTGGCTTTAGGTTAGGATAGTGTATGTAATGATGTTGTGTTTAGTTTTATGATGTAATGTTTTATACTAGATGTTAGAATTATTGAGCGTAGACTAGATGTTAGGCCATTGTTAGCCTAATATTATTTTCTATAGTGGATTGTGCTTAAGGGGCCACTAGAAATAAATATAAATGCTTCTTCTTGTAGGTTGCTTATCCCCCTAAGCATAATCCACATTATAATAGGTAGGCTTGGTTACTCATGTGCAGGGTGCTAAGTCCAATTTACATATTATAATTGCTTGGGTTGTATGTATGTGTAGCTAACATCTATTTTATAGGTGTAGTTAGATTTTACTTTCCCATAAACATGTAATTCTACAATAAAAATTAGGATTAATGCTATGAGGTTTAGGTTGAGCTGTGGCTAGAAGGCATAGTCCTGGGAGGCCCCATGAAGCCGTGAAGCAAATCAAATCAAGAAATGAAGAAAGAAGAATGAAGAAAAGCAAGGAATGAAGACCTCAATAACATCTAATTTGATCTCAATTATAATATTATTTTTTAATCTAGGTTGTATAAGGGTAGAGCTCGGCTACCTAATTTTCTCTTTTTTGGGGTATACGACGGTACCTGGTCACACTGGCCTTTTGTTCTTTTATGATAATCTATACATTATTATTATTGTGTTTAGATTGTGTAATAGAAATTACATCTTCTTCATAGTTTCTTAAAACTTGATGTTTGAATGTGTGGCCTGGATGCGGTAGGCTCTTAGGATAAAATTATTATTTTTTACCCAATTAACAACTCAAAACCAAATTTTAAAATAATTTTAAACCTCATATAAAGCTTAGGATATAATCAAGATAATTAAAAGATTTAACAACCCCTTAACTGAATGTTGTATGTCTAACATCATGCATATCATCTTATGCCACTCTTGAAATAATGAGGGTCTCCATTCTTGCACTTTAGGGAACGCTTGACTTATGAGAGCACCCCCTCATGATGGAGATCCCCCTTTCTCTTTCTGATTTGACTAATAACTTAATTTCATCATAGGCATAATTATCCCAAAGCCTTTGTCCAAATATCATGTTAAAATGATATAAAAATTTGTAAAATTTTGCATTTAGACTAAGTTATATACTCATGCCAGTCCTGATCTAGTATTTTAGGGAGTGAGTTTAGGACTCTAATCTCTTTCCAATTAAATGAACACCCTAACTATCTTGCAATTACATATGACCAACCTACATAGTTTTTAATTATAGGAGATGTTAGCTGGCAGCCACTGTAAGCGGTTGTAAGTCTCGAAAAGTCGGACGAGTTTATCCTCTCTTGTAGAGGTGAACTCTTATGTCCCCATTTCGCTTAGATTTAGGATGTGCTTCAAGCTTGTGCTAAAGCTCCCTAGATTTAGGATCCAATGTTGGTTTTTTCCTCTGGGCTATGAGCATAAATCCTTACCTTTTAGGCATCTCCATAATCTTGTGTTGATGGATTGTAAGCCCTAACATTCTAATAAAATTTTAACTCAAATTAAACAAACTCTCTCTTTCAAACACATAAAGACTCACCATAGGTTAGAATTGAGTGCTCACTAGGCTTCCTAGTATCATGAATGCTCCCTACTTCTCCTCTTTTGAATCCAAAAGTAAATCTTTCCAATTGAACATTCCCACTTGATTTTCCAAAAATAACCAATCCTTTGATAGTCTAGCCTTAAAATCTTTAGAGATAATTGATTAACTACTTTAATCTAGAGTATTCTTAGGAAATCCAATTTTTTAGGATGTACTTAACTATGGAAGCTTGCTTCCATATGGAACTAAATAGCCCAACATAAAATAAATCTTGCTTTACTTTGTAATATAAAGTAGGGGAAGAATCTCTAGTATATACGAAGACCCATCATGTCTTAGGGGTCCTTATTAGGTGAGTAGGTGTATTGTAGGGTGATATTTCTATCTTTTGAGAAAGTACATCATAGATCAATGTCATACCCGATCACTTCAAAAAGCACCCCCTAAGATTTGCATGGTGTCCACCCAACATCCGAAATAATGCACCACAGTTGTAATAATTATTTGGTTAATCAAGCCAGATAACAAAATAAGAGAATCTAAACAATAGAATGAGGGCTTTAAATCAATGTTAAACCTCATACACTTATTATTATTTTTTGATTCCACAATGATGATATGATTTAAATGAGGTTTGATTGATCAAAACATCAAATATCAACTCTACATAACAAAAGGTGACATCTCTTCCAAAAAAATTATAATAAATCAACAAGTGACATGATGATTTAATGGTTATAAATAGGAAAATTTCAATTCCAACAATAGAAAGGATGCAAGGTTAATTTTTTTCAAAGATTGTAAACTTATCAACTTGCTTACCAAAAGAAACATGAATTGCATTTAAATCATATCATATGAAGCAACAAAGATGGCCAAAATAAATCATAAAGAGATTTGAACCTTGTTTTCTAATTTTCCCATCAAGAGGTTAAGGTAAACTCTTACATGTTTCATGGTTTTAATCCCCTTCAACTTTATGTTAATGTAACCATAAATTCAATGTTTGATAGCAACTGTAATAAAGAAATAAATGATAAAGCATAAACTCATCCCATTTCTTCTTTTTACCTTTCTTTTTAACATGATAGTTATTCTAAAAGTAAGGTCAAGTCCACATAAAGCAAACCATCACAAAGAAACATTAAAGCCAAATAGCATATTGAAGCTCACAACATAATGAGCTGGCCATTTGTAAAAAAGATTTAACCAACCAAACCACCAAGTGAACAAGAGGTTCAAATAATAGAAAGATAGCTTTGAATCAATGTTGAGGTTCATGCATTCTCCATTTCATATTAATTTTGAAATGGCAACAAAACTTAGATGAGATTTAATTAAACAAAATAATAATTGGCAACCTTAAACTTTGCCACATTGCTAATTCAAACCACAAAAAGATAACAACCTTATGTTCCATGCAAATGAAACTTCATTTCACATTATACTTTAAAGCTTACTGATTTAATGTAGCCAAATGAAGTAGAAAGCAAGGAAACTCTTGAAAATTGTAACCCTATTGATTTTCCACTTCATTTTTCACTCAAAAATTCAAATAGACATGCAATGGTGAAACACAAGTTTATGTTTGATATCCAAGGCCAAGAAACTTCAGTCTTACTATGCATCAAACATTAAACTTCCATCTTACTACAATTCCATAGGGAAGACATAATCCAACCATAAAATATATGTAAAAGAGGAATTCACCAAACTCATTTCATCAAAGAAAAAGAACTAAAATAACACTATGAAACATAGGGTTGAATAGAGATAACCTAGAACCTTGGTTGAAAGAGAATATTAAGGAGCCAATTGGGTTGCTTAGTGCTTCAAACCGAGAAGGCAGAGCAGGACTTTCTTAGCTACAATAGAGAAAGGGATGAACGACTAGAGATGGAGGAGTGGCTTGATTGACTGCTACAGGGGAGGAGAACGGTGGCTTTCAGTCACTTGAACAAGGAACCACGGGAGGGGAGAGTTCAACCAAGGGCTTTTTGAATGATCAGGAGGAGAGTTCGACTGAGAGTTCGAATGGGACTCTTAGTTTGCTTGGGTATGGGAGTATTAGGATTGTCTTCTCTTTTTGATTAGATGCCCATGTGGTAGCCAATAAACCTATCTGGGCAACAAAATTAATTAGAGTGGGCAGTTGATCTAATTGGCTGGTTAGGAGGCTAAGTGGGATATATTGCAATGAAGGTAGCTAGGAAGATGAAAAGGTTGGAATTAGGGATTAATTTGGATAGACATTAATCAAATTTAATTAATGTTTATCATTATTTAGCATAATAATAATAATATTATAAATAATACATAAAAAGTTTAACGAAGTATCTTACGTGACGAACCCTAGCAATATGGATACTAATTTTGTAATTTTGATGTTTTGAATGCAATAATGATGTTCATTTCATGATCGGAGGTCATTTAGATGATTTCAGTGATGATCAAAGTGGCATTAGGATCTAATTGCATGCCATCGCATTTGAATCGCTCGACGTTCACGTAGAGTTAATTGAATTAATCACGGAAGGTGTCGTTTGATTGATTTCATCATTTCAGTGACATCGACATAGTTAATTTTATGAATGGAGGTTGTTTGGATGTCATCAGGATTTTTCAACCTAGATATGGGCGTAATTACATTAAAATTTAATTTTGATCAATTAATCGATCATTAATTGCTTCAACAAGCTTCATTTAATTTTAATATTTCAAATGCATCTGGAAAATCAAATTTTGGGAATCGAGAGGATTTTGATCTATTTCAATTACAGTTGAGAGGTTTTAATTCAAATTCATGCAATGTCATAATTGATAGTTATATGTTTCCCTATATAAGCTCAATTTGATTTGTGGAATGTCCATATAGGTCAACATCATAAACTTCTTAGAAAAGAAAATTAAACTTCAATAATCACATGATATTGTTCTCAATGCAGTCATGTTAGTCTTACATTTCTAAAGTTTGGATGCCAAATTATATTTCATTTTCTTATATGATTCTAATAAGTTCAAAATCTTATTATTTATTAAGTTAATGGCCTTGTACGCTAATGTTATATTGATTAAGCATCATTTTTAATGTTCTTTGCCTAGCATTCTAGCAATCAAATTAGCGCAATGATGATATACTAAAAAATATAATTTGAGAAGATATAAAAGAATCAAAATGATGGTAATGTAATTCACAAATTTAAATTTTCTATTTTGAATTTTCTTTGAGATAATATAATTCAAAATTTTGAATTTCCTCTTTGAAATTTTATTTTCTTTTACTGCAAAAACATACAATATTAAAAAAAATAAAGTTAAAAAAAAATTAAAATTTGATTGATTTTACACACACACACACATATATATATATATATATATATATATATATATATATATATATATATATATATATATATATATATATATATATATATATATATATATGTGTGTGTGTGTGTGTGTGTGTGTGTGTGTGTGTGATGTGTGTGTATTGTGTGTGTTTAAAATTTTAGAAATTTAAAACAATCACTTCCATCTTTCTCATACAACTTATTTTCAACTGTATAAGTATTTAAATTTTTAGTATTACTTTAGATTTATTAATTGTAATATAATAAATTTTTATTAGTTTATCTTCATTGTGTGTAATTAAGAAAATTATGTATAACAAATAAAATAATATTAATTAAAACTCTTACAACAAAAAAATTAATACTACTAAATTATTATTACTTAATCAAAAGACATAAATGATTATTTTTAAATATTAAATAATAATTAGTAATTAATTTTTATATAATTCAAAAATTGAAATAAAAAGGGGGATTTACAATCGTGTCACTTAAAACATTAGTATTTACAGCGAACTAGCTAAACTCTAATATTTGCACCTTAACTGCCCGATTCTTTATGATCGTACAAAACAACCACCCTAATCTATTCTCTGTTTATTCAGATTGCTTGCCGTCACCTCTGTCTCTTGCTGCTAACTCCATTCCCATCTCCATGAAGGTTAATGTTTAGGCAATCTAGCGTGTGAAACCCTTCATCAACCTATGTTGTTGCCTCCCTTCCATGTGGAGCCCTCCACATTGAGCTCATTGTTGTTGCCTCCCTATCGTGTGGAGCCCTCCATCGAGCTTGTTGTCATTGTTTCACTCTTGTGTGTGTGGAGCCCTCCATCGAACTCCCCTAACTATACTAACTTGTCTTCGTATCATCCGAGTGTCATGGAGTTTTTATTTTTGGTAAAATCTATCATTGATGCTACTGAGTTAAGCATTATGTATTGATTTACTATATCAACTATTTCATTGCATAAAAGTATGCGCTACATGTATAAAAAGTTTTTATCTCAAAAAGTACTTTATTTGTATAAACATTCTGTCAGATGTTGTGGTGTTTATTTTTGGATGTGGGGGACACCACACAAATCATAGTGGGTACTTATTGAAGTGATCGGGTGCGATATTGCGATATGATGTACTATCTCGAAAGATAGGGACACCACCATTCAATGGACTTAATCACCTAATAAGGACTCCTAAGGCATGATAGGTCTTCGAATATACCTGAGATTTTTCCACTACTTTACATGGATGAATAAAGCAGGGTTTATATTAAAACGGATTCTAAAGTTCTTTATGGAGGCAAGACTCCATAGTTAATTACATCTTAGGGAATAAAATTTTCTAAAAATACTCTCGATTAAAGTAGACAAATATCATCTCCAAAAATTTCATGGTTAGACTATCAAAGGATTAGTTATATTTGGAAAATCAATTGGAAAAGTTCAGGGAGAAGACTTATTTTTGGGATCCAAAAGAAATGAGTATTGAATGTTCATGATACTAGGAAGCTTAGTGAACATTTCAATCTATTCTATGAATGAGATTTATATATTTGAAATTAAAGAGATTTATTTATTTGAGTTAAATTTTTATTAGATTGCTAGAGCTTATAATCCATCAATACAAAGTTGCGGGAATGCCTAAGAGATGAGGATTTATGCTCATAGCCTAAAGAAAACAGCTACCTCGAATCCTAAATCTAGGGAGCTTTAGTATGAGTTAAAGCGTGACCTAAATCTAAGTGATGGGTGGACATAATGATTTATCTCCATAAGAGAGAGTAAACCCGTCTGACTTCTGAACTTATAACTGCATGGAGTGGCCACCAGCTAACTCCTCCTACGATTTTAAAATCATGTAGTCCACTCTTATGAATTGCAAGATAGCTAAGGTAGTTATTTGATTTGAAAGAGACTAAAGTCCTAAACTGACTCACTAAAAGACTAGAGCATGAGTGGTATGAGTATATGACTTAATCTACAAATGCAAAATCTTTTCAATTTTTATTTTTATTTTTGACACATAATTTAGACAAAGGCTTGGGATTTCTTATGCCTAAATATGTAATGAAAATAGGTTATTAGCCAAATTGGCTAGAAGAAGGTGTTCTCCACCACAAGGGATGCCCTCACAGGTCAAGCATTCTCCTATCGTGCAAGGATGGATATCCTTCATATTTAAGAGAGAAAGAAAATGCATACATGGTGTGAAACATACAACCATACAACTAAGGGGTTATTAAATCCTTTAATTATCTTGATTAAAACCTAAGCTTTATGGTGAGGTTATGAGTTGTTCAAAATTTAGTTATGAGTGATTATTTGGGTAGAAAATTTATTTTATTCTAAGAGCCTAATGCATTCAGGCAACACATTAAAGCATCAATCATAAGAAACTATGAAAATAATGTCATTTCTAATGTGTAATTTAAACAAATCATCAAACAATTTTATAACTACCGTAAAATAATAAGAGGTTGGTGTGGTTAGGTACCTCTGTACAACCCAAAAAGAGAAAAGATGGGTAGCCGAGCTCTACCATTATACAACTCAGAATATGAAAGAATAATTATAATTATAAATGAATACATTCTATGGGGTGTCTTCATTCTTCACTCTTCCATCTTCTTCCTTCTTTCTCTTGATTTGGTTTGCTCTTTCTTTGGTTTGGATGGTGCTAGCTTCAAAGGCATCACAGGGCACCCTAAGATAAAGCCTTCTGGCCACTGCTCATCCTAATCTCCCATAGCACTAATCCTAATTTCTATTGTAAAAGTACATTTATATATAGAAAATAAATCTAAATACACCTACAAAATATAGGTTAGCTAAACATACATACAATCCTAAGCAACCATATATATATAATTTGGACTTAGTACCCTACACTTATAAAGCAGAGGTTAGCTAAACACACATAAAATCTCAAGCAGTTACATTTATAATTTGGACTTAGCACCCTGCACATGGGTAACCAAGCCCACCTATCTTAACTTGGATTATATTTTTGGGCTTAAGTAACCTGCAAAGAGAGCATTTATATTTATTTTTAAGTGCCCCCTTAAGAATAATCCCCTTTATAAAATATGGTTAAACTAATCATGGTCTACCATCCAGTCTGTAAAGTATACACACTAACATCCAGTCTAAAATAATACATCATAAAACAAAACATACAACATACCATGCACCGCCCTAACATAAAACTAAAAGTGGTGACTTAATTCTAATGTGTGTGTTAAGGCTTGTGTGGTATGTCTGATTTAAGGAATATGAGAAGAAATTTGCTGATCTTAACCCATTCCCATGTTTGTGAATTAATTTAGTTTAATAAAATATAATTAAGTTGATTTGATGATTAATTAAGTTATAATATGCATTAAATCTATTAATTAACCCTTGCCTATGTTGCCTTAAAGTAATTAACTAAATAATTATGAGCCAACATGATATGCACATGAATGGAAAATAAATTTGCAGTGATCCTAGGAAATAAGAGGGGCCTAATGCAATTGGCTCATGATTAATAATTAATTAAGTTAAAGAACTTAATTAAGTACTCTTATAATTCTCCCACACATGTGGGCTAATTATAATTTCCTTAAGATTTTCTTAGGTTGTTGAACACCTAAGGGTTTACCCAAGACTTCATTAATTGAGATTGCATGTGATTATAATTTCAATTTGATTAATTAAGTAATTTGATTAGTTGATTAAGCCTTGATTAATTTAATTATTGGAATATACTTAGAGAAATAGATTAGGAAGAAGGGCCTAATCTTATCACATGAGTTCATTCACTATTAAGCAAACTTAATTAATTTATTACTATTTCATGGGATTAATTAATTATTAATTAATTTAAAAGAGTAATTAGAGCTTAATTAGTTAATTTTTCTAATTAATTAAATAATAAATCTCAATAAAATCACGAGAGGCAGAGGTCATCCCATTAAATTAGTACACAAAGTTTGGGGTTAATTACTTAAATAATTAAAGAGTTATTTAGTTAATTAATTTTATAATTAAACTTTAATTAAGCCTTAATTACTATTCAAAATTAATTAAGAATATTTTTAATTGGATTTTCCTCTGAAATACCTTCAAAACAAATGTTTATATGCATTTTTATGATTTTTCTATGATTTGTTATAATTTTTCAAAGTTTCGGCTGATTTAAATTATTTTACATAATTTTTATAAAGTCTATTAATTTATTCTACTAAAATAGATCATTTGAACTTCGAAAGTGAATATCTCCCAATCCAAAAATTCTCTTGACTTGAAAGTTTATGGTAGGTGAATTTTAACTTCAATTTTAATCCCTGAAAATTTAAGATCAATATGATGTGTATTTTTGATTTAATTAATGAAATTTGATTTTCACTAAACCCTAAATGAAGTTTAGAATACTCAGTAAAACTTAGGGATTTTGGATTTTTGGGATTCCTTTCAAAAATTTGAATCCAACAAACCCTTATTTTCAATTTTTGTTTAAGTATTTTATTTTCTATGAATTTTTGAAATTTTAGGTGATTTAATTAATTTTTAAAATAAAAAAATGACTGATTTTCTTACTTAACCTAGTCAGCGCCACGCGGTGCTGACGGGACAATGCGGTGCCACATGACATCATGCGATTAGGCATGCAGTTCCGTGTGGCACGTGGTGCCGCCCGATTGGATGGTGTAGTGCTGACGCGGCAAAAGAGTGGGAAGGCGCGGTTCCGCTCGGGATCAAATCAGACGGTCCAGATCAAATCGGGTGATTCGAGGGCCTAAATCACATGAAATTTGGTGCTAATCATAGCTATCCGTTCCCTAAATGGGAGATTAGATGGCGGTGGGATTTTTTTCCTCCCAGCAATGATAGGGACGGGTGGAACAATAGTATTTGCGGGATTTTCGCAAAACTAAATGGAATTTCATCCGAATGAGCTCGATTTCATGTCGATTCTCACCGAAAAACTTTTATTTTTGCATTAGTATTGTTCAAAATGAAAGATGCAAGGGATATCTAAGGGAAATTTCTAGAATCGAGCAAATATCATCACAAATAAAAGAACCTATGGCTGACTAAAGGATTTGAAAATTACCTCACTGGAGATGGTTTTCGACGGCTGTGTTGATCCAAGCACATTCTTAGATGCGAGAAGAAGTCTTGGGATGAATCTAGACCCTTGCCTCTTCTTAGAATGTTGTATCCACCAATGGCTGATGCATTTTTTGCCAGAATCCACTTGATTTGGGTGTCTTCTAGCCCAAAGGAAGTGGGGAAAGGGGTCTTGTTGCTTGGAGGAGGTCTTGTGTGTGTACAATATTAGCAAAAATGCTTTGGAGGTCTCTCTTTCTCTTGTGCTTAATGGTGGCCGAAAATCACCACTAATGGTGATTTTTGGCTCCTAGTGGATGTCCTATGGCTTGGGATGGTTAGGAATGGCAGGGAATCATCTTAGGTGGTTTAGTTTGGCTGGCTAAGGCTTGGGAAGTGGCTGCTAAGAGGGAATAGTGGGTGTCTTATGAGTTTCAAATACTCCAATGGGGGAGATAAGGTGAATTCACCTCCCCATGAGTCATGGCCAACCCAACCACCTCTTAGGTCAGCTTGGGCAGTGTCCTAGATGCCTAGGTGGACCATTTGGAGGATTCCAAGTGGCCAAGGAATGGAAATGACCACTTATATAGATGACCGTCTCATTTGAAACCCTTGACTCAAGGGTAGAATGGTCATTTGATATTATATTTGATTTGGGTAGATTTGAAATGAGTCAAAAGTGAGTTGGGCCAAATTTCATGTCATTTGGAGTTCATTAGATTAGGTTTGGCTCAGTTTGACCCATTTGGATAAATTGGGTCAAACCAAGGGTTGGGTTAAGTTCATATGACCATTTGGAGTGTATTTGTGTCATTGGTATGGTTCAATTTGGTTTAGGTTTGATTTTAGTTTATTTGAGTTCATTTGGGTCTAATGGGTCAAGTTGACCAATTTGACCCAATTGACTAAATTGGCTTGGGTTTGGTTGATCATTTGGAATGTGTTGTGAGCTTTGATTGAGTTCAATTTGGATTTTATTGGGTTTTAGGTTAGCTTGAACCTTTAGGTCATGTTGGGTTCAATAGGTTATTTAGGCCTAGTGAGTCAATTGAGCCCAATTGAGGCTTTAGTCAAGTTCAATAGTTAATTTGGAATGAACTTGAGCCGTAGGTTGCAATCAATTTGACTTAAATTTAGATTTGACCCATTTTGATGATTTAGGTCAAATTGGGTCAAGAGAGTCAATTGGGTTAGGTTTGGCTCAATTGAAGGTCAAGTCATGTTCAATATTGATTTTGGGTTGGTATGAATCATTGGTTTCAAAAGGTTTGGCTTAGGTTGCAATATGGCTAGTTTAGGTTCATATGGGTTAAAGGTTTGACTTGGTCAAAGGGCTAGGTTGACTTGGTTTGACCTAATTTATGATAACTAATCAACCTGTGATGATCAACAATCATGCCATGAATTTTAGGTTGGCTTAATTCACTTTGGTTTGGTTAGAATCGAATTTTGGTTCAAATAGGTCAAATTGGTCACTTTGGGTCAAGTGAGCCAATTGGGTTTAGTTGTCTTGATTTTGGGTTGAGTTTGATTTAGTTGAGTTTATATATTGAATTGGGATTGATATATAAATCCAATTGCAATTGGTTTGGGTTCAAATGAGTTTTTGTTCATTTGAAAATTTTAAGTCAAATGGGCTAGGATGGGTTTGACTTGAGTTGATCTTGATTTGGCTTGGCGATTGTAGATTTTATTTATATTTGGAATGGTGATTGATGGAATGATTGATTTGTGATAAAATCAATTGAAATTTGTTTTAATTTGAATGGCATTTGGCTAAGTCCATGAAATTGGCTTAAAGGGTTTTTGTTTGGATTTTGATTTAGTTTGATTAATTTTTGATGATTCAAATGTATATTTTATTTATATTGGTGAAGATGATTGAAGATATGATTAATCCATGAGAAAATCAATTGAATTGAAAGTGATTTGGGCTAAGATTTGGCTAAGCTCATGAAAGTTGACTCATATAGCTTAGGAAGGGTTTTGATTTAATTTGATTTAGTTTGATCTAGTTTTTATCATTTGAATGTAGATTTATATTTAGGGAGATAATTGAAGATATAAATTGATTAGGAGAAAATCATTTAATTTTGGATTGATTTAGATGGATTTTTAGCTAAGTCCATGAAATTGATTCAAAGGACTTAGGAAAGATTTTAAGTTTGGATTTGATCATGGGCTTCAATCATTTGGTTTGGGATTTGAATTTGGATTTAGATTTGTATTTGAAATTGAGTTTGATTGTAGGTTTGACAGGGTGAATCTGAATTAGATTTGGGTTATGGGGTAGGAGGGTTATCCTAATCCCTAAGGCATAACCTAATCCTATGATTAACCCTTCTAAGTCTCTAGGTTTAGGTTAAGTGTTCACCTAATCACTAGAAGTGTCTTATGACTAAGGAAGTCTTAGTATCTAGAAGGCTCCTAAGTCTAAGACGTGGAGATTGAGAACTCACTCCAAAAGTGAGGTCAACATACACTTATCAACTAAGTGTTATAAAGAGAAGAAAGGGGATCATTCCCTTTTATCCTTACCTTAAGCCACTTTCTAAAGTACATTAATTTGATTTAGTGCTATTTAGTGAATGGATTATTGCACATTTTAAATTAATCCTAAGTTTAGGTTCACTTTAAATAACTTCATTCAATATGAAATGCATCTTAAGATTAATTTGATTGAATTACTATCCCATGACATATATCAAATCATTCCTTTTCATCACATATAACACACATATGATTCAATCCTAAGTATATCTATACATGCAACATATTTTAGCACACTTAAATGATGAATGTAGATGTGTATATTTAAAGTTTATATTCTTTCATAATGACCTCCTTGGGGCTAGCTAAAGTCTCGTATTCTAGGGATTATACCCATTTACATTCAAACATATGTAAGTTTGTACATATGAACATATAAAAGAAAACTCTAGGTCACATGGCTAATTAATTCAATCACTTATTCAATTATGGATGCATATATTTTTTTTGGTAGAAAAGGGGATTTTCATTCACTAATCACATATACATACACATGTATAAAGACATAAACAAGTATGTTCCATTATTAACTAGGAAAGTGAGATAATCAAATGACCTTCTTGGGGCTAGTTAAAGCCTCGTATTCCCAGGATGTCCATACTATATACTTGCTTTTCTTAAATACACATGATTGTATACATAAATGAAGGAAAGAAAACCATGCAAAGATTATATTTTTATTTGATTGAATCATTTATGCATGTGAATTAAAGTTCTATCCAAATTCTATTGTAGAAATACATATAAATGAAATCAAATAAGTACGTGTCATTGTTAACCAGGGAAGTGAGAAAATCAAATGACCTTCTTGGGGCTAGCTAAAGCCTCGTATTCCCAAGATGTCCAGACTATATACTTATTACCATTCAAATACATGTAAAACTACATATGAATTAAAGAAGAGAAAGCATTGGTTCACATATCTAACCTATAATCACATGCAATCCTATATGTATTTATAACTACTATCACTCTAATCAATGTAATTGACTTATAGGCTTTGAAAAATAATTTTGAATTTTCTAGTGATAATAGCCACACATATCATAAATTAATCAAACACATGAAAGCTTGCAAAAAGGAAAATCATTCAATTTAATTAATTTTTAAAAAAGATGAATGCATGATTTCAAATGACATACAATATCTAACATGATTGGAAATGAATAAATAACATAAACACATGATTTCATTCAATCAAATTAATTCCTAAGGACAATCATATTAAATAAAGTCATTTAATGTAAACCAAAGCTTCTTTCTTAATTTTAGTTTTGGGTTTTAATTTGATTTAAGGATATGAAGAAAAGGTTTACTGATCCTAACCCATTCCCATGTTTATTAATTAATTTGGTTTAATGAAATGTAATTAGATTGATTTTATGAGTTAATTAGGTTATAATATGCATTAAATACATTAATTAACCCTTTCCTATGTTACCTTAATAAAATTATCCAAGTAATTATGAGCCAACATGATATGCACATGAGTTGAAATCTAAATTAGCAATGATCCTAAGAAATAAAAGGGGCCTAATTCAATTAGCTAAAAATTTATGGTTACTTAGCTTAAGGAACTTAATTAATTAATCTTTTGGTTTCCCCACACATGTGGGTAAACCATAATTTTTTTAACTTCCTTTAGGCTATTAAAGACCTAAAGATCTACCCATGATTTAATTAATTTAGTTTAATATGATTATAATTTTAGTTTAATTAATCAAGTGAATTAATTAATTTCATTTTTAAAAGAGTGAAATGAACTTAGGGGAATAGGTTAAGAAAGTGGTCCCAACCTTACTCCTTAGTGCATTTATTGTTGAGCAATGATTAATAAACTTAATTAACCAATTTATTACTATTCATGAGATTAATTAATCATTAATTAGCTCGAAAGAGTAATTAGGGTTTAATTAGTCAATTTTCCTAATTTAATGAGCAATAAATCCCAAGAAATTCATGGGAGGTAGAGGTCATCCTTTTAACTTAACCCACAAAATTTGGGATTAATTCCTCAAGTAATTAAGGAGTAATTAATCTAATTAATTTGGTAATTAAATCTTAATTAAGCCTCAATTACGATTCAAATTAGTTAAGATCATTTAAATTAATTCTACTCTAAAATACCTTTATAATAAGTATTTATTTATATATTTTAATTTTTCTATGATTTTTTAAATTTTTAGAAGTTTTAGCCATTAAAATTAATTAATTAAGCCTAATTAATGCCTAATCCATCGGTGCCACCTAGCGCACTAACGTGTCACGCTTTCCACGTGGCACCACAGGATTGGCTACTTAAAATTATCTGACTTAGCACTTATGTGGCGGTGACAGGATGCATTTTCTCGTTCTCTATCTGATCTAAGACCGGAGATCGGACGGCTACACACGATTAATCCTGCAATGCATTAGGATAAAATTAGATTAAACTAATGGATCTAATCATGACCATCCATTCCGATTACATGGAATGGATGGTGTGTGATCTACCATCTCACGAGCAATGAGAGACAGAGTCTGTTTGCCATTGCTCGCTTGATCTGAGCTTACCCAAGCTCAGATCAACTTCAAAAAGATCCCACACCTTCATGAAGTCGATTAGAGGGTATCCAATGATCAAGATTACACGAGATGCACATTTCTTTCAAAAATCTCCAACCCATTTCACCAAAAGCTTGGTTTTGAGAAATTACCTTGCCAGGCTCAAGATCGATGTTGCAATCGATTGAGGAAGCTTCATCTCGTAGACGCGAAGCCCTATTGATCAGCACCAACCATGATTCCTCATCGTTCGCTCATAAGATAAAGGACCATCAATTTGGAGCTTGAGCTTGATTGAAGTCCCACCTCCGGTGCTCGGGAAGCTTGGGAGATGATTTGTTATTGCTCGATGAGGCCTAGGGAAGGTGTGGGCAAGGTTAATTTGAGTATGGTGGAGAAATGAGTGATTTGGGTTAGAGAGGTGGATGCTCTATTTTGGGATGGATGAGAATGCAATTTTTTGATGAGGGAACGAGCTTGGGAGCTTAGGAAATGGCTCGTCTTGGGTAGCTAGGGCTTTGAGGAATGAATTCAACTCTATTTGAGTGAAAAGGAGGGGGTGTATACACAACTCTCTTGATCGGATGGTGGGATGTGTTTTGGTTGTTTGTGGCTATCTAGCTACTGGAGGTGGCTGTGAATCTTCTTAGGTGGCTCGGTTTGGTTGGCCAAAGCTTGGGAGGTGGTTGTCAAGAGGGATTAGTGGGTGTCCTATGCAAGCCAAGAGCTCTAATGGGGAAGGTGAGGTAAGTTCACCTCCCATGGGTCATGGATGACCCAACCACCCCTTGGGTTAGGTTGGGTAGTGTCCTTAGTGCCTAAGTGGACCATTAGGAGAGTGCCAAGTGGCCAAAGAATGGAAATGACCACTTACATGGGTGATTTATCTCATGTGATACCCTTGACCCAAGGATAGAATGGTCATTTGGCATTGGATTTGATTTAGCCAGATTTGAAATGAGTCAAAAGTGGGTCAACCCAAATTTCAAATGATTTGGAGTTGATTTGTTTAACTTTGGCTCAATTTGGCTCAAATGGGTTAAATTGGGTTAGGTTGGATCAAGTTCACCAATTGGTTAAATTGGGTCAAACCAAGGGCTGGGTCAAGTTCATATGATCATTTGGGATGTGTTGGTGTCATTGGTTTGGTTTAGTTTTGCTTAAATTTAATTTTGCCTCATTTGAGTTCATTTGGGTCAAATGGGTCAAGTTGACCTAATTGGCCAAATTGACTTGGGTTAGGTGTTGGTTTGGGTTTGGTTGACCAATTGAAGATAATTATAGGCTTTGATTTGAATTAATTTGGATTTGGTTAAGGCCTAGACCAAATTGACCCTTTAGGTCAATTTGGGTTTGATAGGTCAACTGGGTTCAATTGGTAAAATTAGGTTTAATTGGGGCTTTGATCAAGTTCAGTAATCAATTTGGAATGAACTTGAGCCATTAGTTGCAATAAATTTGGTTTATATTTTGATTTACCCAATTTGGTCTTTTAGGTCAATTTGGGTCAACTTGGGTTTGGTTTGGCACAATTGAAGGTCAAGTCATGTTCAAATATTGATTTTGAGCTGGTATGAATAATTAGTTTCAAGGGATTTGACATAGGTTGCAATTTGGCTAGTTTAGGTTCATATGGGTCAAGAGAGTTAACTTGGTCAAAGGACCAAGTTGACTTGGTTTAACCTAATTTATGATAATTGATCTACCTAGGGTGATCAACAATCATGATAGAAGGTGTTAGTGGGCTTGGTTCAATCTAATTTGGGTAGGATTGGAACTTGGCTTAAATAGGTCAAATTGGCCACTTTAGGTCAAGTGGACCAATTGGGTTTAGTTGGCTTGATTTTGGGTTGAGTTGAGCTTAGTTGAGTTTATATATGGATTTGAGATTGATAAATAAATTCAATTGCAATTGATTTGGGTTTGGATGAGTTTTGGTTCATATAGATATTTCAAGTTAAGATGGCTAAGTTGGGTTTGACTTGGGTTGATTTTGGTTTGGTTTAATGATTGTAGATTTCATTTATATTTATAAACATGATTGAAGGTATGATTGATTCATGAAAAAATCAATTGACTTTGGCTTGATTTGGATGAGATTTTGGCTAAGCTCATGAAATTGGCTCAAATGGTTTAGAAAGGATTTAATTTAGTTTGATTTAGTTTTGATGATTTAAATGTATATTTCATTTATATTTGTGAAGATAATTGAAGATATGATTGATTTATGAGGAAATCAATTGAGTTTGAAGTGATTTGAAGGCAAATTTGGCCACGCTCATGAAGGTAGGTCATAGGGCTTAGATTTGGATTTGGTTTGATTTAGTTTTGATCAAGGTTATTTGAATGTGAATTTGATTTATATTTGGGAAGATAATTGAGTAAATAATTGATCTATGAGAAAATCAATTAAGTTTAGATTGATTTAAAGGGGTTTTGACTAAGTCCATAGAATTAGATCACATGGCTTAAGAAGGATTTGGTTTGGATTTGACATTTAGTTTTGGTATCTGAATTTGATTGTAAATTTTGGTAAATTGATTAAAGGGTTAAATTGATCTTTGAAAAAAATTAATTGAATTTGAATGAATTTGAATTTGATTAAGGCTGAGTCCATAGAATAAAGTCATGAGGCTTAAGAAGGGTTGATTTGATTTGATTTGGTTTGAAATTAGTTATAGATTTCAATCACTTAACTTGGATTTGGATTTAGATTTAGATTTAGATTTAGTATTTGAATTGAATTTGAGGTTTGGTTATGGCTTAAGAAGGTGAACATGGATTGGGTTTAGGCTATAAGGTAAATGGATCTTTCTTCGTCCTAATGCATAGCCTAATCCTTTGATTAATCCTTCTACGTCTCTAGGCTTTGGTTAAGTGTTCACCTAACTGTTAGAAGTGTCTTACGATTAAGGAAGTCTTAGTGTCTGGAAGATTCCTAGGTTTAAGAAGAGGAGATTGAATCCTCACTCCAAAAGTGAGGTCAACAGATGTTTACAAATAAATATTTAATCATTTCTTTATAATTTGGAATATCTATGTATATCCTAGATGTTATCTTTTGCATTGCTATATTTATGACATTCACTCAAATTTCTTTCTAACCTCTTCATTCCAAATCATATTTGTATGTCAGTGGTTGAAATCATGTCACTTGATGGAGAAAATATACTAAATTTATAATGGAGGTCATGGATCCTTATTTAATTCTAAACAATCATCATTATGGTTCTTGTAGCACAGACATATCTATATATGAGCTTGGTCCATATACTGATGATGACTTATTGAGCCTAAGTGGCAATGAGAATTCAGTTTGGTGATTCCACGAGTTTGAAATAATTTCTTTGATAAAAGTTTATCACTGTGAATTTTTGTATGAAGTTCAAGGCTAATGATTGAAGAAGGATTATTGCAATTTATTCTTATGTCGGATGCCCATGGAGAGTATAAGCTTTAGTTTATGGTGATTGTAAGACATTTGAGGTGAGGAAATTAGAGACTTCACACTTATGACTAGGCGTTAACAGAGCTGGTAATAAGCATGCAACAACTAATTGGGTAGCTTATAAAATATAAGATTTGGTCCCAAAAAAAAACCTAGACATACCTTTGAAACATATTAATAATAATTTAAAAACTAAATACGGGTTGTCACTACCATATATGAAATTATGGTGGTCATGATAGGTAGCATGAGATAATATATTTGAATCAATTAAAGATAATTATAATTTGGTTTCTACATTAAGAGTAGTGCTCATAGAAATAAATCCTGGTACTCACATCATTTTTCAATATAATGACAGAGAAAACCTATTTGAGAGATTTTACATTAGTTTCAAGATATATATTGATGACAGACTAGTTCTCTTTTATTTTTTCCATTTATCAACTTTCAACAAATGCTTCAGATGGTAATAATAGATTATTTACAATAGCCTTTTGTAGTAGTTGAGTCTGAACTAAAGAGATAATGGTAATGACTTTAAAATAACTTGGCTATATCATTTTAGTGTGAGATCAATCCATTGGCATTAATTTCAGATATAGAAAAAGGACTGAGTGAGGTTTGTTTACATAAAAAAATAAAGTAAAAAAAAAACTAAATTTCTTGTCTATAGAGTTGCGACGCTACGTCCATAGCGCTGAGTTGCTGCTTAACTGGCTGGTCCAACTGTCAATTTAAAGTACAGTGCCATGATGCTATAATCTTGGCATTGAGGCGCTGCACTGACCATTAAGATAGAATAATTATCACTCCACTTTTACAAATATGACTGAGTAGTCCACTCAAAAGACTTTTTTTCACTCACTTTTCCCTCTATTCTTTCTGATCAGTGCTCACACTTCTCTCCGAGTTTCTCACTTCAGGTAAAGAATTTGTGCCTTTTTTCCTAATAGTTTGATAAATTCCACCGTTTATCTTTAATTTGGTGTGAAAAACTTAGAGATTTGAAGCCTCTATCGTTGAATTTATTCTAGTGAGAGATGAAAACCCCCTCCCCTCCATTGATCTTTGATCCGGAATAAGAAAGAAGTGTGCTTTGCACTATATAATTTTGAAACATACTACTCCTAACGCAAAATGCTGCCAATGTTTTTTTAAATTTGAAAAATCTGCACTTTAAATTCAAAATTTGACATATAGTGCCAAGGCACTAGATAACGACGCCACGCTCTCGGGTAGCTATATTGCATAAGTGGCATCGCAGCACCCAAGAATTAGCATCGTGGTGCACTAAGAAAAATTCAATGGTGCTACAATGCCAAAGCATCAGCGCCACAACACCAGATTCACATGTCACTTGAAATATGACTTAGAATATTTAGATCAAAACATGAGATAAAAATTCCATAGTGTCATGATGCTGAGGAGACAACGCCATAGTGTTGTGTTGCCTTGCTGTAGGCGAAAAAGGACTTAGAAAATTTTTGTTGAGGAGAAAATAATAGCCTACAATGCCGCGATGCTGCCGGACAGCACCGTGGCATCTGCCTCTTGGGTCCTAGGTTTATCTTTAGTGTTAAGGCGCTAGCATACCAGCGTTGCGACGTTATACTGTGATTTGATTTTTTTTTATATATAAGTGTAAATTTATTTTTTTTTATTTATCACGGGCATCAATAGATATAAATAAATAAATAAATAAATAAATATATATATATATATATATATATATATATATATATATATATATATATATATATATATATATATATATATATATATATATATATATATATATATATATATATATATATATATATATATATATATATATATATATATATATATATATATATATATACAAGCATACAATGCAAATATAATGAAAAGAGAAATTTTATTTCCTTAAATGAAAATTATAAATTACAAATTATAAATTATAAATAAAAAATGGAAAAATACAAATGGGGGGAATGCTAGTAGTCGTACTCATCGCCACCCCCTCTTCCATTTCATCCTTCTCCTCTATGCTTGATACTTGCAGGGTAATCATACAGGGTTGGTATTGAGGCTCCATAGGGAAAGAGACCTAGCTAGGATTTTCAAAATGGTAATTTTGAAATATGTTCACCAATGCAGTGTTGAACTTGGACATGTTGGAGAATTTCATCTGCTGTTGATCCATGTGATGATCAAATTTTCATTCCAACATCTCATGCCTATGACTACTCTTATCCACCCTCTTACGCAAGTCCGAGACTTAGTTGCCGATCTCTTGAACTTTCTTGGCTAAGGACTTGGGAGTTCAGGATTTAGATCGGGGAGGATGTGAACTCTCTCCCACTTTAAATCTATTATTGAATCCCCCGATCACCCTCTTCATTAGAGGAGCCTTTTGAAGGAGTACTTCCTTATCAGGTCCCCCTACCACACATGTCACTACACACAAATCATAAACAAGAGAAGGGTGGGCGTACCCAATAGTAGTGCTCCCCTTCAGCATATTACAAATTAAATTAAAAATAACCTTCACGATACTGATCGAGAACCCCTTTTGAATAGAAAAATTAAAAAAAGCCCTGTCCTTGGTAATCTCACTAATGTTATCAAAGGGCATAAGCATAGTAGAAATGAAATAGTGTCAAGCCTTAAAGGTGACTATCATACCAGTGGTAGAAAAATTCATAATTCTTTCCTCCTGTCATTTTCATTGTTCGCTTTCTTTTTCACCACAGAGAAATAGAAAAATCTCATCAAAATCAGGATGTCATTATAGTGGAGAGATATTGATCATATTCAACATTAAGAAGATCATAATATGCATTTGTAGCACTACTGTCATAGCTCACTAATTTTTTCTGGATGTATGCCGTGTTGTCATGGCGGTCCTGTGCATTTGCAAAGAATTCATACACCACTGGGGTGATGCATGAATTATTGTCATATGCTAGCTTGAGCCACCTCAGCTCTATGATTATCCACTCGATGCTTCAACTTAGATTATGGAATCCTCTCTCTGTAATCAGGTGTTTGTGGAGGAGAGCGTGTTGGTACTACTCCTCGGTGACGATGCTAATGAAGTGATTAGCATCGCTAGATGGCCTCTTCTTGCCCACAACTCTTCTAAGAGGCATGAATATTGAAAATTAGAAAACTAAAGAGCTAGAAAAGAAATGAAACTTATGAGGGAATGAATCATTGAATGAAAGATCTTAACAACTTGGGCCTCTATTTATAAACTAGGACCTAGTGTTGTGGTGCCCAGACCTAGCGCTAAGGTGCTACCCTCTCGGGTTACTGGGTACAGCTTAAGGGACATGACACCCATATGTAGCATTGAAGCACTGGTAAACTCATCCCGTCGGTTACTCTGTGTTCAAAAAGATAGAATTAATATTAATAAATTTTCGTAACTGACGCATGTGAAAAGAGCATAGTGTCATAGCATTTTAACCCAATGCGACGACACTCATTAAAATGAGACTATTGTTTCCCTTTAAAACCTGCTGTATGTTAGTTATGAATCTTGACCAGCATCATAGTGCTACAAGGCAGCACCGCTTTATAGCACTGTGGCACTGCAGTGATGTTCAAATGATCAATTGATCAAATGACTAATAATAGCAGCACCATGGTGCTACCTACACAGCACTAAGGCACTGAGGCACTGAGGCTCCAGCTCATCTATATCCGTGTTATGCCACATAAGTACTGGGCTCCACTATCACAACGTCAAGGTGCTAGATCATAGCGCTGAGGCATTGGGTCAAAAAAATGAGAAATTTATGTATTTTCTTTATAAAATTTAAATTTTTATTCATTTTCTATGCAATCACCACTATCCAAATTTTTGGCATTCCAGAAGGATATAAGCTCAACAACCTATTCATTCACCATGTG
This sequence comes from Cymbidium sinense, assembly GCA_021442155.1. Classification (NCBI taxonomy): domain Eukaryota; kingdom Viridiplantae; phylum Streptophyta; class Magnoliopsida; order Asparagales; family Orchidaceae; genus Cymbidium; species Cymbidium sinense. The sequence goes on from CM038230.1 coordinate 36,945,161, forward strand.
AACATCTATTTGTTTGCCAAGAGAACATCCCATAATCTATATGGTGTTTTAATTTGGAGTCATAGGGACATCATGCAAATCTTACAGGGTACTTATTGAAGTGATTGAGTATGACATTAAGGTATGATGTATTATCTTGAAGGATAGAAACATCACCCTATAATGGACTTAACCACCTAATAAGGACTCTTAAGGTAGACGGGTCTTCAAATATACTAGAAATTCGTCCCCAAATTTACATGGATAAAGTAAAGCAGGGTTTATTTTAAGCTGGGTCCTTTTGTTTCTAATGGAAGCAAGCACCTATAGTTAATTTCATTCTAGGAAATGAAAGTTTCTTAAGAATTTTCTCGATTAAAGTAGTTAATAAATATCTCCAAAGATTTCAAGACTAGACTATCAAAGAATTGGTTATTTTAAGAAGTTAAATAGGAAGAGTTCAAATGGAAAGACTTATTTACGGAATCCATAGGAGGGAGTATCTAAGATACTAAGAAGCCTAGTGAATACTCCAATTTAACCTATGATGAGGCTTTATATTTTTGAAGAGAAGAATTTCTTTTTATTTAAGTTGAAATTTTATTAGAATGTTAGGACTTATATTCCAACAACACAAGATTGTGAAAATAATTAAGAGCTGAGGACTTATACTCATAGCAAGAGAGAAATAATTCATCTCAGAACTTAGATCTAGAGTGCTCTAGCATAAGCTAAGAGCTCGACCTACTTCTACTCGAGGAAAATGGGATATAATGATCCACCTTCATAATAGAGAGTAAACACTTCCTAACTCATATGGATTAACAGCCGTCTGGAGTGGCCACCAGCTAACACCTCCTACTATTTTAAGATCATGTGGGCTAGTCATATGTAAATGCAAGATAGCTAGATTATTATCAATTTGGAAAGAAGTTAGAATTCTAGACTCACACTATAAGAGACTAGATAATATTTGGTATGCAAAACATGACTTAATCTAATGTTAAAAATTTATAAATTTTGAGATCATTTTGACACATTTATTTTGGACCAAGGCTTGGGATAATTATGCATACATGTATGATAAAATTGAGTTATGGGCTAAATCAACGAGAAAGAAGTGTTCTCCACTACAAGGTACTTCGCTCAAAGGTCAAGCATGTCCCGTATCATGCAAGAGTGGAGGTCCTCTCTATTCAAGAGTGAAAAAAATATAACATGCAAGTTGTTATAACATGCAACCATTAAACTAATGGGTTGCTAAATATTTTATTATCTTGGTTAAAAGCCTAGGCTTTAAGATGATGTTATGAATTGATTAGAATTTATTTGAAGTTATTAATAAAGATAAAAAATTTAATTTTTATCCTAAAGAGCCTACCGCACCTAGGCCACCAAGTTATCACACTTTAAGAAATCTATGAGGAGCATGTCATTTCTATTAACAATCTAAACATAACAACCAAACATTTAAATTTTGTAAAAGAATAAAATATCGATGCGGCCAGGTATCTCCATACACTCTAGAAAAGAGAAAAAGTTAGGTAGCCGAGCTTTATCCTTATATAACCAAGATTACAATTGAGTATTATTATTGAAATAAATGCCATGGGGGTATTAATTCTTGTTCTTTTTCATCTATGGATTAGTTTGCTCTAGCTTCATAGAGCCTCCCAGGTCTTTGCCTTCTAGCCACTACTCATCCTAAACCTTATAGCACTAATTCTAATCCTATTACAAAAATTACACTTTTATGAAAAATGAAATCTAACTACTCTTACAAAAATAGATGTTAGCTAAACAAACATACAAGCCAAGTAATTATATTTCATATATTTGGACTTAGCATCTTAAACTTAGATAACTAAGCCCACCTGTCATAATTGGATTATGCTTAGGGGCATAACTAGCACCTGGAAGCAAGAATATTTATATTCATTTATTATTATGGCAGCCCCTCAAGCACATCCCATGCATAAATTATCATTAGGATAATGATGACCTAACATCTAGTCTACGCACAAACAATCCAACCATACAAACTATCCTACCATCCAGGCTAAAATATTACACGACAAAATAAAATATATCACCACAACATACATTGGCCTAACCTAATACTAAGGTCGGTGACTTAGTATTCTATTGTGTGAGCTAAGGCTTAGTGTAGTATGTCTTGATTAAGCTTAAGAATTATGATTATCTAAAGTCTTAGGACTCATTAAGGATGGTTTCACTTTAAGTGTTTTACTAACTTGATTGGATTTTAACTTATATGTTTTTCTTTTTGTTCACTATTTACTTAAGTTCTAATTATTATAAAGACAAGAAAGAGGCTTAACTCTTTCATTCCTAGCCTAAGTTATTTTTTAAAGATAGATTATTATGGTTTTAAATCACTTAATGATTCACTTATGAATTTTATTTAGCTTAAGTTTAGATTAGCCTTAATAAATTTTATTCAATTATAAAAGGTATCTTAAGATTAATAAGTTTAAGTCACCATCATATGAGTAATACTCCATCACTTCCATTCATTATCAATAATGTCCACACTCTTTCATTTTTAATTTCTCTAATATTTGATTTAGTATGTACATATACATGTAATATACCCATATTTTTGCATACTTAATGAATGCTGATGCATGAATTTAATAGAAAAGGGAGATATCATCTCATAGCTAAGCAGACACAAGTATGTATTAGGAATTTAAGCAAGTATGTGTCATTGTTAAACTAGGGAAGTGAGATTATCTAAGACCTCCTTCTTAAATTCTTGTGTTTTTGGGATGTCCAGACTATATACTTGTTAAATAAACATCAATTAAGAGGTCTAATTTTAATGCTCAAGTTATTAAAACCTAAAGAGGAGAAATGGTGCTTAAGATTCACTCCATCCCATATTGGTTATTTAATATGTTGAAAGAAAGAAATTAAGTATGTTTTATGAATTGATTAGGTTTCATTCATTAATTTCATCAATTGTATTACCCTTTTCCAAGCTTTTTTTTTAACATAATTAACCACTTAATCATGGGCCTTTAATGATATGTTTTGAGAAAATAAAATCAGTAATGCACCTAAAGAGATCTAATGCAATTAAGCTCATGCTTAAGAGTTAATTCAATTAAAGAAGGAAAGTATTTAAGCCAAATACTCTTATGATTTTTCCACACCAATGGGGAAATCATAATTTCTTTAATGAATTTATGTTATTAAACACATAAATGGATTAATGGGTCGGCACTTGAATTATTTAAGTTGATTTTATTTAAATTTAATGATTAATTTTCTTAATTCATCTTTAATTACAAAACATGTTAATTAAATTCATTAAGGGAATACATTTAGAATTAATTAGGAGAAAGGGTCCTAATTAATTCACATAACTATTCTCATTGATTAATTATCCCTAATTACTCAGTTTTACTATTCATTTATTTTAATAATTATTCAATCACTTAAAAAAGTGGTAATTAGGGTAAAAATTAAGTGATTTCCTAAATTACATGGCATATAATTCCAAAAAAAATATGGGTGATAGAGGACATCCCTTAGAATCAACATGCCAAATTTGGAATTAATTAACCAAGTAATTTAGTCTTAATTAATAAATTAGCCTAAGCTTCAAGCCTTAATTAAGCACCATTCATTAGACAATAATTGAGAATTTTATTTTTATTAAATTCACCTCTATAGAAGTCTTTTCAAAATGGGTTTATTTGCATTTTTTGGATTTTTCTATAATTATAATTTTTGAAGTTATGGCTATTTAAATTGAATTTTAAGCATAATTATGCATTTTAAACCGCTAGCGCCACACGGAGGCTGACGCGGCAGCACTTTCCATATGGTGCCACAATATTGGCTATTTAAATCGTCCATCGTGGCTGCTAACTCAATGACCATGGACACAGTTTTGTCCTGACCATCCGATCTTAGATCAAGTGGTCAAGATTAATCTCATAATTATGAAAGGATTAAATCAATATTTATGGCACGATTAATCATGGTTGCCCATTCTAATCACACGGTATGGATGGCCAGTGATCCGTCATCCTGCGAGTGCTAGAAGATGGATGCCATCTACCTTTCGCCTCTCAATTCGAGCTTGTCAAAGCTTGTTGGACTCTAAAATAATTAAGATAAAGATCTAAAGAGATCCTATGATGGATATCGCATGGAAACACAATTCATTTCACAAAAGACCAACACTAGAGGCTGAATCTATGGTGGATAAATTTTTATCTCATCGAAGCTAAAGACTGATAGTTTGTCAATAGAAGAAGCTTCATCTTGAAAAGATGAAGCCCTGTTGAGAAGATCTCAAGCTGCCTACCCGTCGATTAGCCTGTGGACCAAACGCCATCACAGAAGTCACCGGAGTTGGTCCAAGAATGACTTCTAGTGGTCAAATTGATCAGGAATATATTTGTTTTGGATCTTCGGAGTATGGTGTAAGTGTGGGGAAAGTTAATTTGGCTTTGGTAAAAATTTGGTGAATTTGGATGGACGAAGCTCTCGGGCTTGAAGGGAACTTGGTCTTCCCAACGATGGGGTGCACAAGGAGCTCAAGGAATGCTCTATGACTGCTTGGGATGCTCTAAAGAAGGTATGTAATGAGTTGGATTGGATGGGGAATGGGTATACTCTCCTCCCCATACGAACCAAGGGCTGAGATTAGCTTAGCCTTTGGCAATCATGCGGCCGGAGTGGGTTACCAGAGGTGGTAAGGGACTATTGACGTGGATGTGTGTGAGAGGCTGAGGGAGTATAGTGGGTTTCCATGGAGTGTACACTCCTCCTTAGGTAGACCAATGGTTGCCCATGGGTTAGCTTACCCCCTCTTGGCCAAAAGTTAAACTCAACACATTATGTTAGGTTGGGTAAATGGTCCTCTGTCTAAGAAAGGCCAAAGGTGACTGTCAAGAGATGGGGAGTTGGAGAACCCATCCAAATGTTGATTTTGTCCCATTTAGAGGACTTGGTTCAATGGATTTGACCCAACCTTGGTTCACCATGGGTTGGGTCCACTTGGGTAGGCCCTTGGTGACCCAAAGATGAGTCATGCCAAGTTTGGTTGGGTTTGGCTCAATTTGACTCATGTAGGTCAAATGGGTCATGTTGGGCTAAGTTGACCATTTTGACCAAATTGGGTCAAAGTGAGAGTTTGGTTAAGTTTAATTGATCATTTGGAATGGATTAGTGCAATTATTTTGGTTCAATTTGGGTTAGAATTGGATTTGGTTCAAATGGTTCCATTTGGGTCAAATGGGTTATGTTGACCAATTTGACCAAATTGGCAAAATTGGCTTGAGCATGGGTTAGGACTATATTCAATTGGTCATTTATAATTGATTGGAAGGGTTGATTTGAATTGATTTTATATTACAGACTAATTTAGTTCAATTCGACCCTTTAGGTCAAATTGGGCTAAATAGGTTAATTGAGTTGGGTTGACCAAATTCAATCGAACTGAAGGTTGGATCATGTTCAACATTCAATTGGTGATTGGTTAGAAGTATTTTTTCAACTAATTTGGTTTAGGATTTTATTTGGCTTAATTTGGCTCTTTAGGTCAAATTGGGTCAACTTGGGTCAAGAGGCCAAATTGGCTTGGTTAGGTTCAATTGGTGGTTGAGTCATGTTCAATACTCAATTTGTGGTTGATGGGAGTCATTGATTGTAATTAATTTATCTTGGAACACGATTTGGTCCATTTTGGCCTTTTAGGTCACTTTGGGTCAACTTGGGTAAAGGTCCCAAATTGACTTCGTTAGGTCCAATTGATTGTAGTGTGGAGTGTCCAATAATGACCCACAATTATAAATGAAGAGATTGGATAACTTGATTTGATCCGAGGGGTTGATTGAATTTAGGTCTAATTGGACAATTGAGATCACTTTAGATTAAGCGGTTCAGTCAAATCAATTTAGACCACTGAGGTTATAGATGATTGGAGTATATTGAATGATGAATTTGAAGTTGATTGATGGCTTTGACTATAATTGATTTGAGTTCGACTGGGTTTTGACTCATTTAAACCTTTTAGGTCAAATGGGCTAACTTGAGTCACTTAATTCTAATTGATTTAGTTGGCTTGATTGCAATGTTGGAATAGTTTAAAATGATCCATTGGTTGATTAGGCAATTAAGATAATTAAATTGAGCTTGGCTTGCTTGGGTTATTTTGAATGGAGCTATAGGGTTGAAGTGGGTTAACTTGAGTTAAGAAGAAAAATTGGCTTGGAGCTTGGATTAAAAATTAAATTCAATCTAAATAAATTGATTGGCTTGAGGTTGAGGTTTCAATCATTTGGTTTAGGTTTAAAGTGATTGGTGGGTATGGGTGTCCATTTAGGCCTTAGGATAGGCAGAACCTACCAGTTCTAAGGTAAGCTCTAGACCTAAGGTTATGCCTTACAAGTCTCTAGGTTTGTTTTCCTTTAGTCACTAGATGTGTCCTTGCATTAAGGAAACCTAAGTGTCTAGAAGAATGCTAGACCTAGGATTGGAATGAACATTCCTCACTTCAAAAGTGAGGTCAACAATCTGTTCCCCATGTGAATAAATCCATATCCATATGCCATGCAAAAACTCTAATTTTTGATTCATCCACCATGTGGAAAACTCTAATTGTGGCATTCCAAAGGGATGTAAGCCTAGCCTTATATTCATTCACAATGTGTTCACCACGTGAACACTCTTGCACCACTTACTCTAAAAAATTTAAGTCTACTTGAGATACCTAAAATGAGGCAACCCATGGATGCTAATCAGATTCATTAGGCATTACAGCTATGTCCCTCTCATATTGGTAGGCCAAAATAATATAATCTTGGGATGACAGAACCATGGGATCTTGATCGAGATTATATTCCTATTTTCAACAATATAGTCATCTATGCCACACACACTCCTAAGATACCAATTACATATCATATATATATATATATATATATATATATATATATATATATATATGTCAATCTGCCTCATGAAAGAACATATTTCTACCCATCCCATAAAGATGGTGAAGCACATCCTCCATAGTGTTTTTCAGAGCGATCAAATTTATGACAACTCTGCTGGGGATTACTTCTCTCTCCATCTCTAGTTGGAAAGATAAATGGTGTCTTAGGAATATCTTGGGCCATATTCCTTAGATTCCTTAACTATTATAGTAAAACCTGACTTTAGATTTACTCTCAGGAATGACAAATTCAAATAATATGATGATTGTTCGATTAGAAGAGGGATCCATTATCAGATTACCTCAAGTTATAGTTAACACCAGTTTTGTTGGAGCCACTATCCAGTTTGGAAAAATCTCTGAGGTTGTTTAGTTTCTATTAGTTGGAGTAAATGAATTAATACCTAGCATGTACAACAAAAGAAACAGGTCAACCTTGAATGAATCCAGACCTAACATAACCTTAAAAAGAACATATGTCTTTAATAGGTTGTTAAAGGCAACCCCTCATGCTAAGGATAGAATGATTGTTAAGCCCAAATTCAAATCAATCCACTCTACATTGCACCTGAGGAACAAAACTCAGCTCAAACTACTATCTTAGCTCCGAGTAGCAAAAATGATCATGAAGCATCTTTTTTGGGAACTAAAATGTCTAGAAGAGCTCAAAGGAAATACAATGCCTCTCATAGAGCTGCCGGACTACCCATTCATACTAATCAGCAATCTGACCCACAAGTAGAGGCCAACATACATACAAATAATAGCTTCGACCTGTCGAAATGTGTCAAAAGAAATAATCATGAAGATGTTATAAAGAAATATTTCTAGAACAAACCTACAAATTCTTTATCTTAGAATCAGTCACAGCAAAGGAAAATTATTTCTTCTGGAATCTATAAGGTCCTAAAGACTATCAAGAATAAAGGCCTTCAAAAGAGGATCAAGAAATTGGTGAGCCAGGACACCAAACCAATGAATTTCTACCTCAAAAGGAGTGGGAATATTAAGAAATATCATCTTGACCATCTTGAGTAGAAATCAGGACCAAAAAATTTGATGATTGGTCAGCATTGACAAGCCATCTAATCAAAAATAAATAGATGGCCAACTATTGAAAGGTCCTAATAATAATATCAAAGAAATTTGAATCACCTAGACCTTTCTAACCCAATCGGTGAGCACCAGGGTGTGACATTTGAGACTCATTCTCAGAGATCCATTACTAAGAGGACCCAATTTACATGAAAACCCAAAGAATTGGAAGATGTCAGAGATGAAGGAGCTCATCATAAATCAGTTCCACCAGATAATGAAGAAGCGAACTCTCCTATCATCAATTGGAAGCATCGGTCTAAAAAGAACCGTCCAATGGATAATGACATGAATGATCAACTTTTTTGGGAAGATGAAGATCTTCCAACTAACAAATGACTGTAAAGTTTAGATCTCCAATATAATGAAGAAACTAATTGCATAGTTGTTGAGATCGTCGCATGGTTGATACTCACCTTAGAAATAAAGGTGTAGTGTTCAAACAACAAAATGAAGAAGATCAATGAAGAAACACAAGTCATCGAGAGCCTAGAAGTGAGGCTTAAGTAGAAGTGGAAGTGACTAAAAAAATCATAGATATTGCAGTAAGGTTACAACAAAAGATGTCCTAGCTCCAAAAGAGAGACCAAGAAATTAATCAACTCAACTATCCCCTTAATGAAATGAGCGGATTGATGAAGGACTTATTTGGTCAGCTTAACCTTATAGTAACAACATCACAACAGACTCCATGGAATCCACAAGAGATAAATAATCCAGTGACGGAGAATGAGGGTGTATAAAACTCTACACCCAATTTACTAACAGTTGCAACATAGAGATAAGAACCTCTAGGGGAAGCTATGTCGAATCTTTATCAGGAAGGCGATATTATCAACAAGTCCTAAGTAGAAGATCTCATAAGTCAAAAGGTCAAAGCAGTTATCACTTTATAGACTGCCAAATAGTTGGTAGAAAAAGGATGGCTATATCCAGGGGAGTATGATCAAGTATAGTATTCTAAAGGGTACGTGGTGTCGAAGTTCAATATCTTCTTAGGCATAAAAAATCCATGACAACACTTGGCTCAGTTTAAGGCATCATGTAAAAATACTAGAAGAAATGATGCTTTATTGCTATGTCAATTCATTAGCAGTCTTACCCATACGACATTCAAATGGTATGCTGAGTTACATAACGACTTAGGAAAAACATTCGCTGAGTTAGAGGCACTCTTCGTCACAAGATTTGCACACGCAACAAAGAAAGTAACAATTACAAATCTCACCTTTGAAAAAAGGAGAAAAGATGAGAGTATTACTAAATATATTACCAGATGGAGAAACTTAAGCATGAGATGTGATCAACAGCTCACAGAAAAATATGCAGTAGAACTTCTTATGGGGAATATTGACAATCAAATGGCCCCATATCTTGCCATGAATACAATTAATACCTTTCAAGAATTATTAGATTGAGTAGCAAAATTTGAAAGGTTTCCCAAACAAAAAGGACTTAATTTGGGCTATAGTAAAACAGCCCAAGCTTCAAGAATCCAAAAAAAATAATGATGTGAATATAACATTAACATTCATAGTAAACAAAAAATGAAATGGAGGAATGATAACCTCGTGATCAGCTGCAAAGCCGATAGAGGAAAAGAATAAAGTACCAATCCTCCAAGAGAAGATGGATAAACAGTAATCGTTTAAGAGAGAATGTACTACTAAGATCTTCAAATATGCCCTAAAGCTGGGGTTATAACTACTAGAGCCACGTTGACTAGATCAAGTAGATAAGGTTGATGATCCCAACTATTATCCCTTCCATAGGCTTATAAGTCACCCGATTGAAGACTGTTTTATTTTCAAAGCCTGGGTTGAGAAAAGCTATCGCAATGGGGAACTTACCTTGTCAAACAACATCTTAGTAAATCCTAAAAAATAAATGGTAAGTGTTGTTATGACATAGCAGAATGAGAAAGTTGAGTCCAGTAAGACTCATGACACAAATAAACACAAAGAAAAAACTCGACAACTACAAGCAGAAGAAGAAGGTGGTTGGAAAACTTTCATCTCAATTAAAACTAAAAGAATGATCAACATTCTCTTAGATATAAAGGGCATTTGATGGAGGAATGCCTTAGAACTTGAAATTGATTCCAAGATATTTCTCCTAATTAGAGGGAAATTTCTATATAAAATGAAGCAGTAGATGAAAAATAAAGAGCCTTCTACTTTAAATCCTCATAAGCCAAGATAAAATATGAAAGCTCAAAAATAAAAATCTAAGACACAAAAAATGATAGATTCTCTAGAGAAGTATGAACAACCTCCTCGAAGATCAGCTAGGTTAGAGGAATATATGCACCATTTATAGCTTGACACAGAAGAGCCTAAAGAAGAAGTTGTAAGAGAAACATGTTGAATGACAAGTATATTTACAACTTCAACTGATTATGAAGAAGAGCAATGCTTTCCTAAAGAAAAGCCTATCAAGTGGAAAAACAAACTAGGCTTTAAGAAGTTACAACCTGAATCAAACAACAATTCAATAAGTCATGAAGATTCTAGAAACCCCAAAGAGTTATAGAGGTTAAAAACTTCTTCTGGTGAGGAAAGCTAGGTAGAAGAAGTAATATAGGTGCAATTAATGAGTGGAAATAAGATTTCTCCACCTAGACAATAGAAAGCTAGTGAAAAAGGCAAGGAAATTCAAATTAATGAAGATGTCTTACCTCCACCATCAGCTAAATCCCAAAATTCTACCAAAATAGGAGTAGACTATAATGATCTAGCACACTTATGCAAGCTTCCAATTATGGGGAAACCATTATTATTATATATAATACTCCTTGAAGAGTCAATGGGAGCTCTATTAGCATAAAATAATGAATAAGTAAAGGAAAACATTCTATATTATATAAGTCAACGTCTAATAGAAGCTAAAATAAAGTATTCTTCAATGGAAAAGTATTGTTTAGCATTAATATTTTCTACTTATAAATTGCGACACTACATGTTATCCCATAAGATAACATTAATATCCAAAGTTGATCCAATCAAGTTTTTGATGATGAGGCCTACCTTAACAGGTTGCTTGGCTAAATGGACTATTCTAATATTATAATTTGATATAACATATATCCTACAAAAGGCTATAAAAGGGCAAGCTTTGACTAATTTCTTAGTCACCCATCCCTTACCAGCAAACTTTCCACTTAATGATGAGTTGCCTGATGAACAAATTTTTGAAGATTGAAGCTTTATTTTGATGGAGTTTCATCTTTAAAATTAGTTAAACCACTTAGTTTACCTACAGTACAAGTTGGAATCAGCCTGATATTCATAATACAACAAAGAGGTATACTATGATATTCCTTTAGTTTTATTGAACCTCGAACTAGCAATAAGGCCGAATATGAAACATTAATTGTCGGCCTAGAGTTAGCAATTAATATAAAAATTAAGAAACTTTATATTTATGGAGATTTCCAACTTATAATCTGATAAATAATTGGACCTTTTAAGATAAATAAGCCAAAATTAGTGCTTTACCATAAACATGTATTAGAACTCTTAAAACAAATTCCTAAAGTAACCATCACAAAGGTGTCACACCAAGATAATACCAAAGCTAACGCATTAGCTAAATTAGCTAACGAAATGATAGAACCTTAGGAAAATACCATTACAATAATAGTCCAAAATAGGGTAGCATTAGCACCAACTCTCCTCCAAGCCTTTAAAGTTAAAAAAAGTCAAGAAATCATGACCATGATAGAAGAAGATAATTATCAGGAACCATTCATCACCAATCTCAAAGGTGGTGGACTTCCAAATGATAAATCAAAGACTTATCAAATTTAGCAAAGAGTATTACAATACACTCTTATAAATGATACATTATTTTGGTGGACATTTGACCAAATGTGGCTACGATGCCTAGGACCAGATGAAGCCAAGGCAGTAATGGTTGAAGTTCATGAATGACTATGTGAAGCACACCAATCTGGCCTTAAAATATGAATAAAAATTAAATAAATGGGATATGACTGGCCTATCATAATTCAAGACTGCATTGAATATGCTAAAAGTTATCATTAGTGTCAAATATAAGCAGACACACTACATCGATCACCCAATACCCTACACCCAACAATAGCATCATGGCCATTTAAAAGCTAAGGAATGGATATAATAAGTCAAATAAATTTTCCATAATCTAATGGACATCGTATCATTTTGGCTGCTACTGATTATTTCTCAAAATATGCAGAAGAAATACCATTAAGAGAAGTTAAAGCAGATGATATAATAAAGTTCTTCCGAGACCATATTGTCTATAGATTTGGAATACCTCAACGAATTTTATTGGACAATGGTATTGCATTCGAGAATACCAAAATCTATCATTTTACTAAAAAGTATAAGATAGATTAGTGATATTTCTCAATATACATTCCAAGAGCCAATGGTTTGGGAGAGGCGTTTAACAAAATGTTAATCAAGTTGCTTAAGAAAATTATTTCAAAGAATAAAAGAGAATGACATGATAAATAAATAGAAGCATTATGGGCATACTGTACCATTTATAAAACTAGTTCACAAGCAACATTATATTCTTTAGTGTTTGGAGCAGAAGAAATACTTCCCCTTGAGGTAGAATTACATTCACTCCACATAGCAATTTAAAGTGAACTTTCAACAAAAGAAAATATTCAATTACAATATGAAGAGCTTGAAGCCTTAGATAAAATATGACTACAAGCCCAACAAAGTTTAGAAACATATAGAGTAAGAATAACCCAGGCTCATGATCATATGATTTGCTTAAGAAGCTTCAAAGCAACTGAATTAGTATTGGTACGAGAAGGCCTATTGTTCCACATCAACGAGTTAGTGGAAAATTCAATCTAAATTGGGAGGGACTATATATCATCAAAAAAGCATATGAAGGCAGAGCTTATCAGCTTATTAATATAAAAGGCATCAGGCTTATGTCTCCTATAACTGGACAATATCTCAAAAGATATTATGTGTAACTATGAATGAAATATGCTCATTTCAATGAGAAATGCCCCTATTAACATTAGGAAATTTTATATATCTTGCAGAGCAAGATGTCTTGCAAAGCAGGATTTCTTATCAAAAGGAAACAAAAATTAAACTAAGATCCACCATGCCCAAAGGGGTTAGATCCTAAAAAAACCTCATTTTAGATTCTATCATACCCAAAATAGTCTGATCTAAATTAAACTAAGATCTATCATGCTTAAAGGGGTTGGATCAAATCTATTATGTCCAAAGGGGCTGGATCAGATCCACCATGCCCAATGGGACCGGATCCAAAAAAACTTAATTTAGATCCAAAGTGGTTGGATCTAAATTAAACTAAGATCCATAATGCTTAAAGATGTCAGATCTAAATTAAACTAAGATCCACCATCCCTAAAAAAAATCTTAATTTAGATTCTATCATACCCGAAGAGTTTGGATCTAAATTAAACTAAGATCCATCATGTCCAAAGGTACCAAAAAGGGTCCCATATAGTTAGGAGGAGTGAGCTTAAATATAAGCTTGCTTGAAATACTATATTGAAAATGCTCACAAGCACAACTCATGTATAAATTTAGATATTACTGTAGATTTATAAAACTCTTAAAAATGCTATATGCTTCTATATTTCAGATATATTACAGGTTGACTATAATGTTTATTTGGAAAAGATTAGAGGATAAGCCTTCCACTGAGCCTACTGAAGAGCAAATATGTAATTTTATTGAAGCCCACGATCAACTTGATATAGTCAGGATACATGACAGGCTATCATGACACCAATATATGTTAAGAGGCTGAGATATTTTTAAAGAGTTGTTTATTTGATCATCATGTCTCATACTATCTAACTCACAGTCTCCAGTTGGCTATGACCCAATTGACTGGATAACCAGTTTTAAATTGAGACATAGTCATGATGCCCTTTTAAAAGGAGTCACGGATCACCTTAACTTTGGTGATCAAAATGTGCTCCGGCCAACCAAAGTCACTGCTCCTTCTATAGGTACAGTCAGGCTATTGGGTTATCATATATAACATCATAAAGCAGAAGATTAGGGCCCTATGTTAGTTTTTGGTACTCCATTATCAGCTATCAATGGGTATGCATATTTGGCTCGATATAACCTACAAATGCATAATGATATTCTCAGAAAAGTTGATATATATAGGCCAATCTAACCAGCACTTTTTTTATTATAGTCGCCTTCCTTTCACTTGGGTCAAAAGTATATTAGAACATTAGGATAGAGCTACGAATACTTTTGCAAGATATATCAGGATTACCAATTATAAAAACTTCTAATGAAGAATGCATTCCACCAGATCATGAGCTTTTTCAATGCCAACTAGATGATCATTGTAGAAAAGATAGTTACATATATTCTTTAGGACTATATAGTGCCATAGCTCATTATCAGAGATTACTCAAAGAACGGAGGACAGGTCACAGACGTTGAAATATGATCACTCTAGATGCACTTGTCACATTTTGCATAAATTAAAGATTCATTCAATAATGGAGCCCATACATCTACTAAGGCCAAATTTGAGTCAGCAGGAAAAGTCAACACTTACCGAATACTAGCACAAAACATAGGCAATGAGCCATCTTTAGTGGCTTTCATTGCCACTTGGTTGTGCTACTTTGTATTACATAGGCACAATAGATTATTCTATCTTTATACCTTACTGATAGCTAGCTTACTCACTCGTGGTGAAAGGATATCATTGGCGCCTATAGTGCTAGCCTACTTATATCGTGGATTAGGCAGAGTAAGTGTCATGACTGATTCACGACACTACGATGTGGATGATCCTTGGCATTATCTACATAGATGGATTCATGCCCATATTTCAGGTGCCTTCAGTTATCCTAAGATACTATCCTATTTTAGAGAGCATAATTTCCCTATGATTATGCAACTAAATAGAGCTACAATCTCTATAGACAAAAATCAAATAAGGACCTTCATGTTCACTCTAGTGCGCATGACATGTCATTTTTAGATTATTCATATATCATTCTTCTATAGTTTGTCTATTCAAAGTATGGGACAAAAGTTCAAAAACTCTCTTACTAATAGAGGCACTCCTCTACTTTCATCAAAGATAGGATATAGACACATCACAAAATATCTCATTAGACTAAGACCCACTTGGCCATAAATCTATAATCCTAGAAGGTTACAACCCTAATAGGGTGGCTAGGTAGTTCAAATTTACTCAAGTTACACTTATATATGGGCTACCACCAATAACGGATATAGTAGATACTCATTCATTGGGAATAGAGCACTCCCACTAGTAGTCCATTTGAGGCAACCTCTATAGCATGGACATTCAAACTTCGTCTAGGGACTCATTCTAGTTTCTATATAGCTCAATAGGAGACTTATATATGAGTCAATTATTTATGGTTAATATGGATATGCCATACCTTTTCTTCCTTCTTGGCACTAGCATTTCACATATACAACCATAAAATACGAATGACCAGACCAATCCAACCTATACCATATATGACTAATGCTTCTAAAAGAGCATTAGATGACCAAAAAGATTGTAGGAAATGATGACTTCAAAATTCAGATAATCAAGAGAAAGATAACAGGGGTCTCTACAACCCCCACCAGTTGATTCTTACATAAGAGTTGTAGATATATACAACTCTATTCATATTCCTGCCTTGCTAAAAGTAGTTGAACCACCAACAGAGCAAAAATAAAGTGATGTCACACTGGTATTATCCATAAATATTGCTGTAGTTTCTTCAGTGTACATCCAACCTACTAGTACTGATCATATATATAATAAAAAAATATGCATACATAAGAGTCTAGCACTGTGACTACTAGTTTTGAGCCACTTTTATCAGATTCAACTTGAGTGATGGTGAGTACGACCCAAGAAAACTTCTTAGATCTAGATTCTTGTGTACAAAGTCACCATATCTCTAGTCTGAAACATACATTTTAAAGGCAGTTATCTGACTTGGAAATTTCATATTTTATTTCTAGAATAATGCCAAGGGCTTCAACTCCCTTGCATGGTAGTCCTTCAAAAATCTTATATCATATAATAGCATCCCTGCATCAACTACTTCTAAGTGTCGACTTAGAAGTTTTGCCTAATCTGTCCAGCTTCTATGTAGAAGCAAATTCTTTACTAGATTGTGCTATTACTCTAAGTCTTGAAGCAGGAGAATTATAGTTATGAGAATCCCTCTATAGAAATGTTGAATTCATTCTATTCTCTTTATGCACTACCTACAAGAAGATCTTATTTGATACACATACTACCGCAGAAATATCAGCCAATGCCACTTCGCATCAAGTCTCCCTAATTTTCCAAGATCTAGAGCATAGTCTCAAATCCTTGAGATCCATCCAAAGGGTGCTTTTTAGAGCGCAGATGGAACTCTTCAATATCTATGCTGAATTGAGAAAACTACAACATAGGAGCTAATATTTGCTAGAAAGAAGGGCTATGATTAGACAAGCAGTCACAATCAAAGAAGAAGTTTGTTCACAAGTAGATGCTCAGGTGTCCAAGCTTGAGTAAACACTTTCTTCATTAAAGTGTGATCAAGAGGTTGCCTTACAATATCTCCATGAAGCACAAGAGAGGTAAGCTATTATGTCCTATAGAGCTCTTACATCTTCTGTTTGTATTAGAGAAATCCTGGCCAACTATTGTAACTAAAATTTTCTCATGTAATTATCTCTATTATCGTATAATACATAAGAAATTATTAGATTAACATATCAAAGGCTTCAACTCTTTTATTTAATCATCTCTATATATGTATATTACAACTAATAGAAGATCAAGACAATGAATGCATTATGTCCTAATGACATGATACATTTGTTGGGAAGCAATTTTATTTACATAAAAAAGAAATAAAATAAAAACTAAAATAAAAAAAATAAAATTCTTGGCTATAGCACCGTGGTGCTACATCCATAGTGATAATTCAATGCCCTAGTCTTCTAAAAGAAATGACTACCTGGAAATACACCCAAAGTACATTACAATGTTGTGGCACCGCGATCTTGGTGTCGAGGCACTGCTTAACTGCCTGGTCCAATTGCCATTTATAGTACAGCGCTGCGATCTTGCATCGAGGTGCTACACCGACCATTGAAAGGGAATAGTTATGAGCTCACTCCTATAAATAGAAGTGCTCAGTCCACTCAAAAGACTTTTTTCACTTACTTTCCCCTCTACTTTTTTTTTAATGGTGTTTACACTTCACTCCATATTTCTCACTTCAAGTAAAGAATTTGTGCCTTTTTTCTTAATAGTTTGATAAACCCCACCGTTGATCTTGATCCGGTGTGAAAAACTTGGAGATTTGAAGAACTCTACTGTTGAATTTTATTCTGGTGAGAGATGAAAACCTCCTCCCCTCTATTGATCTTTAATCTAGAATAAGGGAGAAGAGTACTTTGTATTATATAATTTTAAAATATAGCACTGCTAAGGCAAAATGCTGCTAAAATTTTTAAGAAAATTTTAAAAATCTACACTTTAAATTCAACATGTGGCCTATAGCACCGAGGCAGTGGATATCAATGCCACGGTGCCACGCTCTTGGGTAGCCATATTACATAAGTGGTGCCTCAGCGCCTAAGAATTAGTATCACATCACTCTAACAAAAATCTCATGATGCCACAATACTTGAGCATCAGCATCACAGTGCCAGATCCACACGTCACATGAAATATGACTAATAATATTGGGATCAAAATATGAGATAAAAATCTCACAGTGCCACAACACTGTCTCGCCTTGCTTCAAGCGAAAAAGGACTTAGAAAAAATTCTGCTGGGGAGAAAATAATATCCCATAGCGCCGCAACACTGTAGAACAGCATTGTCGCATCGCAAAATAGCATCGTGGCGCCTGGATTTTGGGTCTTTTGGTCTATCTGTGACATTAGTATGCTAGCATACCATCATGCCCTCATTTAATTATATATATATATATATATATATATATATATATATATATATATATATATATATATATATATATATATATATATATATATATATATATATATATATATACAACATACAACAAAGATTATGAAAAGAAAAATTTTATTTCTTTAAATAAAAATTAGTAATGACATATTACAAATTATAAATAAAAAAAGGAAAAAGATACAAACGGGGAAAAGCTAGTAGTTGTACTTGTTGCCACCCTCTTCTTCCTTTTCTTCCTCCTCCTCCTTTGTGTTCGATTCTGGCAAGCTAATCATATAGGGTTGGTATTGAGGCATTGTAGGGAAGGTGATTTGGCTAGGATCTACAAGATTGCAATTATGAAACATGTTCACCATTGTAGTGTGAAACTGGGCAATGTAGGAGAATTGTATCTACTGTTGATTCATATGATGTTCAAATTTATGTTTCAACATCTCCTACCTACGACTACTCTTATCCACCCTCTTACGCAAGTTCGAGACTTGGTTGTTGATCTCTTGAACTTGCTCAACCAAGGACCTGGGAGTTTGGGATCTAGATCATGGAGGATGTGAACTCTCTCCCACTTCAAATTTATTCCCGAACCCCCCAATCACTCTCTTCGTTAAAGGAGCCTTCTGAAGGAGTAGCTCCTCATCAGGTCCCCTTATCACACCTGCCACTACACACAAATCATAAATAAGAGAAGGTTGGGTGCACCCAATAGTAGTGCTCCCCTTCATCATATCACAAACTAAATTAAAAATAACCTTCCCGATATCAATCGAGAACCCTTTTGAATAGCAAAATTTAAAAAAACCCTGTCCTTGGTAACCTCACTAATGTTATTAGAGGACATAAGCCTAACATAATTGAAATAGTGTCAAGCCTTAGAGGCGGCTGTCATACCAGTGCTAGGAAAGTTGATAATCCTTTCCTCTCATCAATTTCATTGCACGCTGTGGGCTCTAAAAATTCACCACCAACCTCTTGACAAATATTGAATGAAAAGAGTTTGGTTTTAAAATGTCGGTGTAATTTTTAGAAGGCAAATAGAATAGTAGATAAGACACTACCCTGAGATTTCATCCTCATTTGGTGAGGACTTTAGATCTGGTTCCAAGTTTCTTATAGGCGCAAGCCCCTATAGTTAATTACCTCTCTCAATGCTGTGAGAGAACTTTCGATTAAGGCTAGTTTTTAGATCACTTGATGCGTAGCGTATAGTAGCAGCATGTGGAGTTTAAGATTTTAGAATTTATAAAAATTATCATCCTTAGCTTAAAGCGGATGGTTGGGGGAATGATGACATGCCCGATCTAGATCCCATGGTTTCGTCATCCCGAGCTGTCGTGACCCCTAATCTACTTAATCAGAGGTGGTAGTTGACCCAACTTGATCGAAGGATCCTTATCAGCAACACATGGGTTATGTCATTCAAGAAATCCTTACAGACCTGGGGTGATGTTTGTATAAGGAGACAATATTAAGTCTATCTTAGGTGATAGAAGGATTTTTGCCCTATCAAGTATACCTTATGATTCACAACTCAAAGGGCAGAGTCATTTGGGAGCATACGAGCTACGGTCGTGATCATAAAATAATGGAGCCTTATTGGCCAAACCATCTTATCAGAGGACTCTAGTCATAACTGCATCATCTGTGGAGCCTATCGGCCAAGCCACGCAGTCAAAGGACATGGGCCACGTCCTTACTAGTATGCGATTGATTGAAAGTGAATAGAGTAGAACACTTGATTTGACATTGGTTCTTATGTGAGCTAGAGTTTTCTTAATTTATCACCTTGAATAAACAATTGCAGAAGGTGGATAGATTGAGTTTTGCTTTAAGCTTTTAATGATTAAATTTCATTTAAATAATTTTTAGATTGATACTTGATTTAAGTTAATTTGATTTGAAATTACAATCACATTTTGATGGAAGTATCCCCTTCGGTTGAAATTACCATTCAACACAGCCATCATTGGGATAGTTAGTTGATTGAATCAAATATATTTGAGAACTTCATATCCTGTCAACTCTGTTTAGCTCTTAACAAAGAATCAAATCATCTGTCACATGATAGAATTAGCTTCTCATATATTTTACTAAGTTAAAATTCTTATAATAGATTTTTAAATTTTGTTAACCCGGACTCAATCCTAAGACTAAGTGCATCCTCGCATCCTTGAATGACATCTTGAACATAGTGTCGGTGCCCATGCGGGTTGATTAAGATTGCTTGCACACTTTTGAAGGCATTGAGTTTAAAAGTGGAATTGCCTTCAAGCACATGCAAATTTGATCTCTTTAAGACCTTTACATGCATTTTGATTCAACAAAATTCAACATGAAGTTATCTCATAATGCGTATAAATATCTCATTCGAAGCTTGTAAGTTTGCATGAGTTTTGAAACAACTAAAAAAAGATATGAGATTGCTTCCAAAATGCATGTAATGAATTTATTTTCATTTAAGTGCAGACATTTATTTGAAGTGGTTTGTTTAACAAATAGTTATTTCAAAATATATATAAGGCTTCAGTTCATGTAAATATTTGCATATATTTTGAGACAGTGTACTTGCAAAAATATATGCCTCGTAGTACAGACAATACTCACTTGAAGCCTAATATCTTCTATCCACTTATACGTATGTGCTTCAGATTTGACGATATTAGACATTCTAGATTTATATTGTAATTTAAAACAACAAATTATTATTTGCATTTGCTTCTTTAGTAATTGATCTCCAAAAAATTCAATAGGATTTCACAAGTCTCTTTTTTGTATGAAATGCTAGATTCATCATGAGATTTACTTAGATTCTTTTAGGCCACTTCCACTTCATTTGATACAATACAAACTATTATGTAAGTGTTCATTAATGTTCTTTTTCCCCCCTCTTTTTTCTTATTCGATTCTTTTAATTTGAATTTAGCTTTAGGTTTTTTTGTTTAGCACTCTTAAGCTAGTTCTTTTTATTCTCTCATTTTTTTCTAAGTCAAAAGATTAGATGAAATTTTGGCAGCATTTCGACTAAAGGAGCAACATCTAACAGATGTTGGCTTACTCGGTATGCCCTAATGAGCGTAGCGAGCAGTGTCTTGTGACACCGTAGCTAATTTTTTATCTCATCATGCCCTAATGAGCATGACGAGGCCTTAAAACCTGCAAAAAGATAAGCATTCACATATACAAGTTCACACATTTGTTTACGCATTCACTTTCAACCGTAATGATACAATTGCATTTCTACATTTGAATCATTTCTTTCTTTTAGCCTAGAATGAGGTGAAGAGGAAAAGAAAATAAATGGGGAATTGCTGGCGACCAAGAAGAACCCGCCTAATGATGGAGTTGCCTCTCAACTGCAATAAAAAGAAAGGTCGAAAAGAGACGGAGAGGGAGATGCCTGAAATCGAGAGAAGAACCCGCCTAATGAAGGTGTTCCTCTCCGGTTGCGAAAAAAAGGAAATGAAAATTTTCGGATTGGGAAAAATAGAAATTGGTTTGAAGATGGAGAAAGTGGAAGAAGTGATTGGAGGAAGGGGGTTTTGGGTTCTGTTGGAGAAGAAGGGGAAGAAGAAGGAAGAAAAGAAGGAGGTGGTTGAAGTTCTTAGTTGAAAAGAACAAATGAGAAGAATGAAACCTTCTCTTGAGAGGAAGAAAAAGAGAGGGGAAGATGGAGAAGGAAATGTTGAGGAAGGATCGACTGAATCTTTATCGATTTTGTTTGAACGAGAGCTTGAAGCGAGAAAGCTTTCGTTCGAGCTCAAGTGGAGCGGCGTTGAGCAGGATCGGAAGAGGAGGGAAAACTAGCTCGTCGATTCTACAAAAGGATCAGCCGGCGGATGAGACGGGTTAGGGGGATTTAGGTTAGGGTTAATTAATAAAACAGGCTTTTTAAATTGATTTATTAAGCTTTTAATTAACTTTAATGTGAATTTTATGATGGCATAATTAGATATATATATATATATATATATATATATATATATATATATATATATATATATATATATATATATATATATATCAATTCAAGGTTATTCCAATGTTCTGAACACAATGACGTGGTCCGTTTTGCAATCAGAGGTCGTTTGGTTCAAGTCAACGTCAAATTGGGTCAATTTCAGCTCGAAGCATAGACTTGTCCAAATTGAGTGCAAACAGTCTTACATGATAGATTTCGATGTTTTGAAACTAACGACATAATTAATTTTGTGAACGGAGGCTGTTTGGTTTACGTTGGTACCTCCTGACCTCGATATGCGTGTAGACGCATTGACGACTTGATCGCTTGATCGGTTGATCATCAAGTTGTGCAATATTTATATTCTAACCAATTTTGATATTCTAAACATAATGGCGAAGTCCGTTCATCGATTGAAGGTCATTTCAACTGACTTTGGCAATGTCCAGTGTATTTCAACCTCGATTTATGTGTTGTCACTTCTGATTATTCAACATTCGCACATACTCATCCGAATTGAGTGCAAATAATCTTACTTAATAGTTTTTGATATTTTGAAGCTAACGGTGTGATTAATTTCATGAGCGAAGATCGTTTGGATATCATCTCAGCTTCCCTTCTCAGATATGCATGTTGGCACATTGATAGCTTGATAGCTTGATTGGTTGATCTTTAGATTATGCAATATTTATATTATGACTAATTTCAATGTTCTGAACATGATGGTAAAGTCCGTTCATCGATCAAAGGTCATTTGGACTAATGTTGATGATGTACAGTGTACTTTGAGCCTCGATTTGCACTCTAAAGCATTTGAAGTTGATCAAATTCACCTTATAAGCTCAATTCGAATTGTGCAGCATATGTGAAGGTCAACACACGCTTTCATTTCCTCCACAAAAATGAATAATCTCTTCAAAATTGGGATGATCATTGTAGTAGGAGAGATGTTGATGATATTCAATATTAGGAAGATCGTAATATTCAATAATAACACTACTATCATAGCTTACTAGCTTCCCTAGACATTTGTCGTGTAATCGTGGCTGTCTCGTGCATTTGTGAAGAATTCACACACCACCGAGATGATGCATGAATTGTTGTTGTACGCCAGCTTAAGCCACCTATGTTCCATGATTATCCCCTCCATGCTGCCACCTGGATTCTGGAATCCCCTCTCTAGAATCAGGTGTTTGTGGAGGAGAGTGTGCTGGTACTACTCCTCGGCGCTGATGCTAATGAAGTGATTGACATCACTTGATGCCCTCTTCTTGCCCACATCTCTTCTAAGAGGCATGATTAATATTAAACATTAGAAAACTGAAAAGCTAGAAAAGAAAGGAAATTTCTAGAGGAAGGGATCACTAAATGAAAATTCTTAACAGCCTGGACCTCTATTTATAAACTCGAACCTAGCGTCGTGGCACCTAGACCCAGCACTTAGGCGTTATCCTGTTGGGTTACAGGGCATGGCTTTAGTGCTGCATCGCCCACATGTAGCACCAAGGTGCTGGTTAGCTTGTCTTGTCGATTTCTGTACGGTTAAAAAGATAAAATTAATTATAATATAAATTTTCATAACTAGCAAGTGAGAAAAGAGCACAGTGCCGCAGCGCTCTGACCCAGCATTATGACGCTCATTAAAATGAGGCTGTCGTTTCCCCTTAAAACTCGCTGCATGTCAGTCAATAATCTTGACTAGCACCATAACGCTATTCAAACAGCCAAATGACCAATAATAACAATGACACAATGCTATCTACTCAGCGCCAAGGTGTTGAGCCTCCAGCTCATCTGCATTCGTATTATGCCACATAAGCACTGGGCTGCACTATCGTAGCACCATGATGCTGGATCCCAGCCCCGAGATGCTAAGTCCAAAAATGAGATTTTTATGTATTTTTTTTTTATAAAATCCAAATTTTTATTCATTTGCTACGTAAACACCACTATTTATAACTAATATGTGGATAACCCTAATTTTTAGCATTCCAAAAAGATGTAAGTCCATCAACCTATTTGTTCATCATGTGAACATCTATTTGTTTGCCATGCGAACATCCCATAATTTGTTCTCCATAAGAACATCCCATAATTCGCTCACCACACAAACAAATCTATATTCATTTTCCATGCAAACACCCTAATGTTTGGTCCATCCACCATGTGGATAACTCTAATTTTGGCATTCCAAAGGGATGCAAGCCTAACTTTATATTTGTTCACAATATGAATATTTGTCTGTTCTTCATGCGAACACTTTATAACATGTTCACCACGTGAACACTCTTGCACTACTTGCACTAAAAAAATCTTAAGTCTACTCGAGATACCTGAAACGAGGCAATCCATGGCTGCTAATCAGATTCTCTGGACATTGCGGCTATCCCTCTGATGTTGGTAGGCTGGAATAATATAATCTTGGGATGATGGAACCATGAGATCTTAATCGGAATTACATTCCTATTTCCCACAATATAGTCATCTATGCCACACATACCCTTACACACCAATTAAATATCGAATATATATGTTTGTTTTCAACCTTAATCAAGAGTGCTCTCTTACTGTGATAAGAGGGGTGATTAAGGCTTGCGTCCATAGGAAGTAGAACCCATATCAAAATAAACTCTAACCCAACTCGGTGCAGAACTGATCTAAGGCCAGCATATGATCTCCTCCTATCTCTAATAGGAGCCTCATACTATACTGCAGGTGGAGGTGAAACTAAGATCCTCCTAATATCTTCCTCTCCGTCAAATCTAGAGAGAGGGTGAAACTTATTCTTTGTGATAAGAGGAGAAACTATCCTGGGTAACTCCACTACTACATCCTGAGAAACTGCCTCTATCTCCTTGGCTATGCGCACGTGATGCCCCTTGATCTTGCGACATCAGTTGTAGCACTGAGTTCTGCTAGGAGGGGCAGCATGGAAACTAGACCCTAACTCATAGGTGCGGGTGACTATCCCTGAAGATAGGGGAGCCTTCCCCTTGGAAGAGGCCAACGAGTGGGTGCTAGCCCGCACTGGGGCAGTAAGGGGAACCACTGAGCACACTGGTACTAAAACTGCAACTACTGTGAGAACTGCCACAGCCTTCCTCTTCAGTGAGGGAAACTCTGAGTTAGATGGCATCTCAATATGGTTGACCTACCGGTCACCACACTCCTATCGACGGAGAGGTGCCCCTCAAGTGATTCTAGCCCCTTCGAATCCTCTATTGAAATAAATCAGGTGAGCAAAGTTGTTCAATGGGAGGCTGGCCTGATCCAAGGCCAAATCTATCCCAAAAGGAAAAGTAAACACATGTTTATGGGCATCCATTTGAATTGAACTGAACTGAACTTAAGAAATTGACTGAAGCTGGGTTCAACTTCTGCAATTTTGGAAAACAAATTTGAATCAAATTTCTGCTTTAATTTGTTTTTAGAATTTGAACCCACACTCAATAATTTGAACATGTTAAATGGGGCTTTTTGAATTTGGATAGAGATTTTTAGTTTAGAATTGGAGAAGAGATTTCTGAATATAGAAATCTTTTTCAACAAATATGTGTCTGTTGAAAATGGGTTCAAATAATTTTGAAGATATTGATGCTTCCATTGGTTCATATTTGAATTTGATTTTTGTGTTTGAGGATCCTTCATTTAACAAATTTGAGTATATTAAAGTAAAGGGTTAATTGATTTAGTTTGGGATTGCTCAGTGGCAAATTTGGGTATGCTAAATGAGTTGTTTGAAAATAATTTTCTTCTTTTGTTTGCTTGTTTATGAATTATGTGTGAATTTTAGAATGGAATCTTCACTTAGCAAATTTGGGTATGCTAAATGAAGAATCTAGATGTATTCTTTTGTTTTGGATTTTGAAAAATGGGATATTTACTTAGAAAATTTGGGTATGCTAAATAAAGTCCAAATGTGTTTTGCATTTTGTTTTTGTTTTTGAAAGAGAAGATCTTTACCTAGCAAATTTGGGTATACTAAATGAAGAATCCAAATGTGTTCTGTGTTTGGTGATTTTGAAAAGGGGAGCTTTATTTAGCAAATTTAGGTATGCTAAATAAAGAATCCTAATGTGTTTTGTTTTGATTTTTTGAAAAAGAGGATTATTTACTTAGCAAATTTAGGTATGCTAAATAAAGATTCCTAATGCATTTTATTTTGATTTTTGAAAGGAGGATTCTTTACTTTAGCAAATTTAGTGTGCTAAATAAAAGAATCCTAATGTGTTTTGTTTTGATTTTTTGAAAAGAGGATTCTTTGCTTAGTAAATTTAGGTATGCTAAATAAAAGAATCCAAATGTGATTGATTTTTTATAATTTTGAAAAGGGGATCTTTACTTAGCAAATTTGGGTATGCTAAATGAAGAATCCAAATGTGTTTAATCTTTTGATATTGGAAAGAGGATCTTTACTTAACAAATTTGAGTATGCTAAATAAAGAATCCAAATGTGTTTTGTTTTTGTGATTTTGATTTTTGAAAAGAGGACTTCCAATTAACAAATTTGGGTATGTAAAAATGGAAGACAATTTTATTTTTTAAAGATGAAATCTTTATGTGTGATTATTGCTTTTCGAAAAGAGGGAAATTTTAACTTAACATATGTGGGATGTGTTGAGTGGAATTTCAATGTTGTGATTTTTCTTGGAAATGAAACCTTCATTCAACATATTTGGATGTATTGAATGGAAAGGCTCAACTTCAAATTTTGTTCTTTTTGAAAAGAAAGAAATTCTACCTTCAACATACGTGAGATAAGTTGAAATGGAATCTCAATATTATGACATTATTCTATTTAGAAATGAAATCTTCATTCAATAAATTTGGGCATATTGAATGAGGATGTACATCTTGAAATATGTGCTTTTTTGGAAATATGACTTTAGTTTGATTTGGAAATAAAATCTTCATTCAATAAATTTGGGTATATTGAATGAGGATTTACACAAGTGCTTTTTGAGAAGTTGATTGTTGATTTTGTTTAAAATGAAATCTTCATCAAATAGATTTGAGTATATTAAATTAGGATGTTCATATGTGCTTTTCTTTTTCTTTTTTTTTTTTTTTGAAAAGATGATTGTTGATTTTTGTTGGAAAATGAAATCCTCATTCAATAAATTTGGGTATATTGAATTAGGATGTTCATTTGTGCTTTTTTTTTTTTTTAAAATATGGTTTTGATTTTATTTTGGAAATGATTCTACATATAATAATCTTGAAGATTGTTAGATGAGGTTAAGTTATGTATATGTTTTATGAAACTTTTTTGTGTAAAACATTTTTATTGTGTGAATTTTGGAAAAGTGCTTTTTGAAAAGTGATAATTTTATAAAGGATTTATTTTTCTTTATTCTTTATTTTTTGGAATGAACCTTTCCTTACCATAGAAATGGTGAGGAGGAAGCCTTTAGTTATTTTCTTTTTATTAAATTTTATCTTCACATATTGGGGGACCCAACAGGAGTTTTAAGACCTACACGGAGTGAGGTCCTAAAACCTATAGAATGTTGGCTAGCTTAGTTTACGAATGAAATAAACTAAGTTCTAATAGAAAATATGGATAAGCTCAAACTTATATGAAATATAAATCCACTATCAATACTTGGAGACAATGATCATTTACCAAAGATGGAGAGAGGAACCGTCTCTAGTGGAGTTGCTAGAAAAATCTGTGGTGAATTTTTTTATCATCATCTAAACTGAATTAAATGAAGGTAAAAATAAACTTTTGTTGGACACCGTGTAGATCCACAGATGTTCTTTATTAGTGAAATTACCATCGTAGTCACCATCCTACAATGGACCTAATCACCTTAATAAGGACCATGGGTCTTTGAATGTACCAGAGATTCTTCTCCTACTTTACATGGAAAAGTAAAGTAGGGTTTATTTTAAATCAGGTTCGTTCGTTAAGTTCCCTATGGAGGCAAGCTCCCATAGTTAATTAACTCTTAAGGAATGAGATTCCTTAAGAATACTCTTGATTAATGTAAATGATCATTATCTCCAAAGCTTTCAAAGATCGGACTATCAATCAATTGGTCATTTTTAGAAGATCAAATGTGATTGATCAAAAGGAGGGAGTTATTATCTAAACCAAAGGGAGATAAGTAGGAGATGCACATGATGCTAAGAAATGTAGAGAGCATCCCAAACTATCATATGGTTGGGCTTTATATTTTTGAATTTGAAGAGAATTATTTGTTTGAGTTAAATTTTTATTAGAAATCTAGGACTTACAATTTCATAATACAAGATCTTGGAAATGCCTAAGAGGTGAGGATTTATTCTTGTAGCCCACAAAGGAAAAAAGCAACCTCGGATCCTGAATCTAGGGAGCTTTGGCGAGGGCCAATGCATGACCTAAATCTAAGATGAAAATGGGCATATGGTTTACCTCCACAAGAGAGGATAAACTATCTGACTGTTGGACTTACAACCGCCTGGGGGTGGTTGCCAACTAACTCCTCCTATGATTTTAAATACATGTAGGTAAGTTTTATGCTTTTGCAAGATAGCTAGGTTATTGTTTATTTAGAAAGAAGACTAAGTCCTAAAAATCACTCCCTAAGAGGCTAGATCATGTAGGGCATGACCTCATGACTTAATCTAATGCAAATTATGTTAACTTTATTTTCATTTTTGGATATTTAATTTGACACGGGCTATGAGATTCATATGCCTAATGCATGAGAAATTGGTTATGGGCCAAAATCAGCAAGAATGAGGTGTAATTTCACCATGGCTATCAAAAGTCAAGCTATGTTCTCTGGCAAAGGTGAAATCCCTCCATAAATAAGAGTAAAGCAAGATGATTTTATGTATGATGTGAAACATACAACATCTAGCTAAGGGGTTGCTAAATCATTTATTTCTTGATTTTTGTCTTAAGCTTTATGTGAGGTTATGAGTAATTTAATTTTAATTTTGAGTTGATTAATTAGATAAAAAATTTATTTTTTCCCAGGAGCTTAATCGCATCCAGGCCATTCATTAAATAATGAAGAAACTAGAAAAAATATGTCATCTTAATGCACAAGCTAAACAAGCATCAAACAATTTTATAAAGTTAGTGCAAAAAAATAAAAGGCCTTTATGGTCGGGCTCCACCGCACTAACCTGAAAAGAAATATGGGTAGCCGAGCTCTAACCTTATACAACCTGGATTATAAATGAATAATTATAATTTAGAAGAAATTTATGTTATGGGGGTCTTCATTCTTCATTTCTCCATTTCTTCTTTCTTCATGTTTGATTTGCTTCTTTCCTTTCTTCCTTTTGGCTTGATTGGAATGTAGTTGCTCCGAAGACTTCACATTATACATAATACATAGTCTTATGACCAATGTTCACCTGCACTTCCCCATAACATTCATTCCAAAACCTAATTGCAACAATTACATGAAAATGGGAAAAGCAAATCTAACTAAAACCTACAAAATAGAGATTAGCTAAACACACCACACATCCCAAGCATGTATATGAATAAATTGGACTTAGCACCCCACACATGGGTAACCAAGTCCACCTGGCCTATTTTTGGATTATGCTTAGGGGAATAAGCAACCTGCACACAAAAATAATTACTTTTTTAGTACGACGCCCCTTAAGCACAATCTCCTGCATAAGATAATGATTAGACTAAGATCATCCTATCATCCAGTCTATGCACATACATCCTCACATTCAGTCTTAAACATTATATCACAAAATAAAATCAGGCATCAAGCCATGCACCGCCCAAACATAAGATTAGAAATGGTGACTTAGCCTAATGTGTGTGTCATTTAAGGCATGTGTGACATGTCTTAGCCAGGCTTTAAGGTTGAAGATTTCTATGTGTGAGAGGTTTCCACTTAGAGGGTATTTTCATTTAAGTGTATTAGTTAATTTGGTCAATTTTATTTGATGATTTGATTTGGTTTGAATAAACCTATATTTAATTACTAAGTGCTGTAAAGAGAAAAAAAGAGAAGAAAACTTATCTTTCATCCTTGCCTAACATAATTTCTAAGGTAGATTCATTATTGATTTTACTTTAGTGAATATTTTATTATGTGTTTTAATTAATCCTGAGTTTAGATTTGCTCTAAATAAACCTATTCAATAAGAAAGGCATCTTAAGATTAATTAAGGTGAATTACTATCACATAACACACAACCCTTTATTTCTTTCCAACATGTATACCATACATATGAATAATCCTAAGCATAGCTATACATATAATGCAAAGACTTTAGCACACTTTGATGATGAATGCTAAGGAATGTTGTTTAAGAAAATTTTGGATATTTCATGAATGCATGGTCTTGTTTAAGTAGGAAAGAGGGACTCTTTTATACATTAATCAAATACACATTTACATGTATGAAATAGATAAGTGAGTACGGTACCATTATTTTCTACACCAGGGGTGTAAGGTACAAGACTTACTTGGGGCTACTTAAAGCATCGCAATCTCGAGATGTCCAGACTAATATACCATTTTTCTTAAATACATGTGCATGTATAAAAATAAATGAATGGAAGAAGAGTCATGCAAAAGACTTGGTTAAGATGTATAAAAAATGACCTAAGTATACTTGAATTAAATGAGATTTTGACACATAATAGGACACAATGGAGATGAAGGATTCATGTAGCCGACCCCACTTAATGGGATTAAGGCCTGCTATTGTTGTTGTTGTTGTTGTTATTGTTGTTGATTTGGTTATGCAATTTACATATGTAAATATGAAGATCCTTCTTAAGCTAAAACATGTAAATGCATAAGAATAGATTTAAGCAAGTGTTATATTCTTTTCAAATGAACTATACACTTTACAAATTTTATTCAAATCTATGTTAAGAGAATAGAAGGATATCACATAACACATTTTATGTTATAATCACATGAAAACTTATAAGTATTTATAATTAGCATACTTTCACTTATGATCTTTGATTTATAGATTTTGAAAATAATTTTTGATTTATTAGTGATAATAGCCATTCATATTCTTACTTTAGTCAAAACATGCAATTTGACATAAAGGAAACATTTCATTTAATTTGATTTTTCAAAATAGAATGAATGCATGACTTCACATGGTAAACAACATTTAACATGCTTAGAAAGAGATAAAGTGATGTAACCATATGATTTCATTCATATTAATTCCTAAGGACAATCTCATAAGATAAGATTATTCAAAGTGAATCAAAATTACTTAAGAGATTTTTGTTTTAGTTTTAGATTTGAATTTAATTTAGGATGAGTTTGCTGGAGCTAACCCATTTCCCCCATGTGTGAATTAATTTAGTTTAATTTTTAAATGATTAGAATGATTTTATGTTTTATTTAGGGTATTGTGTGAATTAAGTCCATTAATTACCCATTACCTATGCCACTTTAACATAATTAATCTAACAATTATGAGCCAACATATGATATGCAACCACATGGGATTTAAATTAGTAATGCACCTAAGAAAGAAAGGGGTCTAATGCAATTGACTCACAATTATTGATTAATTAAACTAAAGGGTTTTAGTTAAGTACTTCCATAACCTTCCCACACATGTGGGTTGGATATGATTTCCTTAAAAGCTACTTAGGTTATTGAACACCTAAGTATCTACCCAAGAATTAAGACTATTGAGTTCTAGAATGGTTTGATTTTAGATTTTGGTTAATTTAATTTATTAATGAAGTGATTAAGCCATTAATTACAACTTGATTAAATGTTTTCCAAATGGAGTGAACTTAGAGAGAAGAGATTGGAAAAGGAATCCTAATCTCATTCCCTAAGTCCATTCAATATTTCATAGTGATTAGCAAGCCCAATTAATGGATTCATCACTATTTAATAGGTTAGTTAATCACTTAATTAATTAATGGAGTGATTAGGAGTAAATCAAGCAATTACTCTAGTTAAACTAGTAAAAAAATCTAAGAAAATCATGGGACGTAAAGGTCATCCCATTAATTAACCCTAGGAAGTTCAAAATTAATTACTGAAGTAATTAAGGAGTAATTAACATAATTACACTCCTAATAAAACTCAAATTAAGTGAAGCATACTGTTCAAAATAAATCAAAATTAATTTTATATTATCCCCCTTTAAATTATCTTTAAAATGAAGTTGAGTTTGCATTTTTTTGGATTTTTCTACATTTAGTTATGAATTTATGAAGTTTCTATGATTAATGGGTAATTAAATAGCCTAATTATATAATTAATCCCTTTCACCCTTGGCTAACGTGCACGCGCTTTATGTGACACAATAGATTGATTATTTGTTATCAGTATCGATAGAGCACGCTTTTCGGTCGTCCGATCAAGATCAACATCGGATTAAAACCAATAGTTTCAAAGGGATTAATCAGTGGATCTAGTGTGTTTTAATTAGAACCGTCCATCCAAAACATGCGGGATGGACGATCCATGATTCATCCCTGCCCTTGCCACGCGGAATGGACAGTCCATGATTCATCCCTGCCCTTGCCTATGAAAGATGGAGACCGTCAATCCTCTATGGCTTGATCCGAGTTCACTTGTGCTCGGATTGGGTAGAGATTCAACCCATGCCATCAAGGAGCATAGAGAAGAAGATCCAACGGTGGAAATTCAATGGGATTACAATTCCCTTCACAAAAGACCAAAAACTTTTCAACCTAAGCTCAGTTTCGATTCTTAACTCATCGGAGGCTATCACTAGTGCTTCCAACAGTGGAGGTAGCTTCTTCTAGTAGAGACGAAGCCCTGTTGAAGGTTTCAAGCTTTAAGATGAAGTGGATCTTTCAATTGATCAAGGCTTGCTTCAATGGCTCACGACTTTGGTCTAGTTCCACCTTCCCGTAGCTTGGATGCTTGGAAAACACCTTGGGTGAGCTTGACTTACCTCCCTGATGTTGCTTGCAAAAGTAATTGAAGTTTGTTTGAGGATTGAGTGAAGTGAGAATTCCTCCTACCTCCCCTATTTTCGACTTAAGTAAAACCAAGAAGAGGGAATTGGAATGAGCTTAGGAATGCCTCAGGAAGCTTTTGGATGCTTGCCTTTGATCCTCTAAGCTCAATCAAATGCAAGGGAAGTGAATTGAGTTGGAATGAGGGGGAGTATATCTCCCCCTACTTTAATCGGACGGCCGAGAGCTTTCTTGCCATTTTGATCAAATTTCATGGATTGAATAGGTTGTTTTGGTTGTTATGAGCTCCATGTGATTTAGTTTTGGCAGAGGAGTGGGAGTGTGGAGGTGCACATGTGTTAAAATGAGTGTGGGAGGTGATCCATTATGGAGAATTTTGAGTGGAGGAATTATTTTTGGCTTTGGGTTGGGTTAGGCTGACCCAAACCCATTGGGTCATGTGCACCACCTCCCTTGGTGTCAAAATGGTGCACTAAAAGGATGCTAAGTGGTCTTAAGTTGAAATATGATCAAATTCCAAGTGAATTTGACCATAGGTTACCCTTTGACCTAGGGTTAAAATGGTCATTTGGCTTTGATTTTGATTTGGGCATATTTGGAATGATTGAAAAATGGGTTGTACCAATTTTTAAAGAATTTGGGTTGATGTGATATGATTTGGCTGTTATTTATCAAAATGGGTCAACTGTCAAGTTGACGATTGTCAAATTGGGTCAAACCAAGGGTTAGGTCAAGTTCAAATGATCATTTGGGTCTCATTAGTTTAGTTCAATTTGATTTGTATTTGGTTTTGCTCATTTTCACTTAGGTCAAATGGGTCAAGTTGACCATAAATTTGACCCAATTGACCCAATTGGGTTAGGTCATTGGTTTAGGTTGATTATTTAAAATGTATTGTAAGCTTTGGTTTCAATCAATTTTGGTTTGATTTGATTTCAAATTGATTTGACCTTTTAGGTCAAGTTGGGTTCATGGCCAATTGAGGCTTTGGTCAAGTTTAACAAGTGATTTAGTATGAATTTGACCCATTGGTTGCAATAAATTTGTCTTAGATCAAGATTTGACACATTTTAACTTTTTAGGTCAACTTGGGTCAAGTCCAAATTAGGCTAGGCTCAAATGATGACTTGGTCATGTTCATTCATTCATTTTGGATTGGTCTAGATCAATGGTTTCAATCAATTGAGCATATGATAGATTTTGGCTAGTTTATGTTTCATTTGTGTTAAGTGTTGACTTGGTAAAAATCTATGTTTGACTTGGTTTGACCCACTTTGGGTGATTGATCATCCTAGGATGATTGTTGCTCACTATGTGAGCCTTAGATGGGCTTAGTTCAATCCAATTTGGGTTGGATTAGAATTTAGCTCAAAAGGGTGCTTTTGGTCACTTTGGGTCAAGTGAGCCTAAGTGAGTCAATTGGCTTGATCGAGGCTTGATTCAAGTTTGGTTGAACTCACATATGGACTTATGATTGAAAAATAAATCCATTTGCAAGTGATTTGGAGTCAAATGGGTTTTAATTCATTTGACCATTTCAAGTTCAAAGGTTGAACAAGGGTTTGACTTGGGTCAATTTGATTTTGGTTTGATGATTGAAGTTTGTGTTTATATTTGGATTCATAATTCAAGGATTGATTGAATCATGAAGAATATCCAAGGTTTTGGATTGATTTGAGTTTGATTTGGCTAAGTTCAAGAATTTGACTTGAAAGGGTCTCGACTGGATTTTGGTTAAATTTGGATTTGAGTTTTGAATTTAGTTTTGGTCATTTGAATTTATAATTCATTTATATTTGTGAATATGAATGAGAATATAAGTGGGTTATGAGAAAATCTTTTGAGTTTGAAGTGATTTGGATTTGATTTGAGTTTAGTCCATATGATGAAATCAAAAAATGACTTAGGAAAGATTTTTTTTGGGTTTGGAATTGAGTTTTGGATTTGGTTTTGGTTATTTGAATTTATATTTCGTTTATATTTGTTAATATAAATGAGAATACAAATGGGTTGTGAAAAAAAATCTTTTGAGTTTGAAGTGATTTGGATTTGATTTGAGCTAAGTCCATAAGATGAAATCAAAGTGACTTAGGAAAGATTTTGGATTTGAAATTGATTTGAATTTGAAGTTTGTTTGGATTTGAAGTTGATTTGGATTTGAAGTTTGACTTGGATTTGAAGTTTGACTTGAAAGAGGATTTGGTTTGCTAGGTAGGCAAGTTTTCCTAATTCCCAAGGCATAACTTATTGCTATTGCTAACTCTTCTAAGTCTTAGGGTTGTTACCACCTAATCACTGAAGTGTCAAGACTAAGGAACTCTTAATGTCTAGAGGAGTTTTATGTCTAAGATGGAGAATTTCACTCCAAAGTGCATGTGACTCTAAACACTAAGAGTTCCTTAGTCTTAAGACACTTCTAGTGATTAGGTGAACACTTAACCAGAGACTTAGAAGAGTTTGCCATACGAATAGGTTATTCCATAGGAGATTAAGAAGACTTGCCTATCCTATAGCTTAAACCCAATCCTTGCTTCCCTCCTTCAAACTAATTCCAAATCAAATCTTAAATCAATTCCAACTCAATTGATTTTCTCAAATCCAAATCCAACTTCAATCTAACTTATGCTCTTTCAAGTCAAATCCTTGGACTTAGCTCAAGCCAAATTCAAATCAAAATTTTCTTTCATAACCTATTTATATTCTCATTTATATTCACAAATATAAATGAAATATAAATTTAAATAACCAAAACTAAATTCAAAAACTCAAATCCAAATCCAACTTAAATCCAACTTATACTCTTTCACGTCAAATCCTTGGATTTAGCTCAAGCCAAATCCAAATCACTCCAAATTCAAAAGATTTTCTCATAACCCATTTATATTCTCATTTATATTCACAAATATAAATGAAATATAAATTCAAATAACCAAAACTAAATTCAAAATGTGAGTCCAAATCCAACTTAAATCCAACTTATATCCTCAAGTCAAATCCTTGAACTTAGCCAAATCATTTTCAAATCAATCCAAACCTTTGGATTTTCTCTTCAAATAATCATTCCTTAAATCGCATGCCCAAATATAAACATAAACTACAATCACCAAACCAAAATCAAACTAACCTAAGTCAAACCAATGTTCACCCTTTTGATTTGAAATTGTCAAATAAATCAAAACCCATTTGACTCCAAATCACATACAATTGGATTTATACTTCAATCATAAGTCCATATGTGAGCTCAACTAAACTTGAATCAAGCCTTGATCAAGCCAATTGACCCACTTAGGCTCACTTGACCCAAAGTGACCTAAAGCACCTTTTTGAGCCAAATTCTAATCCAAACCAAATTGAATTGAACTAAGCCCATCTAAGCCTCACAATGTGATCAACAATCATCCTAGAATGATCAATCACTCGAATTGGGTCAAACCAATCAAACTTATCCTTTGACTAAGTCAACACTTAGCCCAAATGAAACCCAAACTAGCCAAAAATCCACCATAAGTCAAATTGATTGAAACCATTGATCTAAACTAATCCATAATCAATGATTGAACTTGACCAAGCCATCAATTGAGCCAAACCAAGCCCAATTGGCCACTTGACCTAAGTTGACCCAAGTTGACCTAAAAAGTCAAAATGGGTCAAATCTTGATATAAGCCAAATTGATTGTAACCAATGGGTCAAATTTATTCTAAATTGATTATTGAACTTGACCAAAGCATCAATTGGCCAACTAGACCCAACCTAGCCCAGTTGACCATGAACCCAACTTGACCTAAAAGGCCAAATTAACTTGAAATCAAACCAAACTAAAATTGATTAAAACCAAAGCTTGTAATACATTTCAAATGATCAACCAAGCCTAAACCAACCAATGACCTAACCCAATAGGGTCAAGTGGGTCAAATAGATCAACTTGACCCATTTGACCTAAATGAACCTAAATGAAACAACACCAAATATAAATCAAATTGAACTAAACCAATGATACCCTCAGGCTCCAAATGATCATTTGAACTTGACCTAACCCATGGTTTGACCCAATTTGACCAATTGGTCAACCTAACCCAAATTGACCCAACTTGACCTAAATAGGTCAAATTGAACCAATTCAAACCAAATGAACTCCAAATCACTTGAAATTTGGCCCAACCCATTTTTGAATCATTTCAATCTGCCCAAATCAAAATCAAGGCCAAATGACCATTTTACCCTTAGGTCAAAGGGTTTCCACTAGCCAAATTCACTTAGAATTTGTCCAATTCTTTCTCAAGGCCACTTGGCATCCTCCAAGTGGTCCACATGGACACTAAGGAGGGTGGTGAACATGACCCAATGGGACTTGATCCAACCCAAGGCCAAACCAACCCCTCCAATGAGAATTGAGCACTTGGATCACCCCATACACTAACCTAGCACATGGGCACTCACTCTCCTTCCCTCCACTACCAAACACGAATCACATGGGATGCCAAACAGCCCAAACCGATCAGCCAATCTCCTCCATTGATAAAAAATGGGAAAATTGCTCTTCTCCATCTAATCCAAGGAGGGGAAGATATACTCCCCCTCATTCCCACTCAAACCATAAGCATTGAATTCGACTGAGCTCTAGGAATTGAAACCAAGCATTCCTAAGCTTCCCAAGGCCATTTCCAAGCTTCCTTAATTTCTCCTTCTTGATTTTGCTCAAGGCCGAAATAGGGGAGGTGAAGTGAAGATCCAACCCATCCAATTCCCCACCAAACCCAAATTAATCTTGCAAGCACTATCAAGGGACCTCGTCGAGCTCAATCAAGTTAATTCCCAAGTTACCAAGCCACAGGAAGGAGGACTTTGATCAAAGCTGATTTCCATTGAAGGGGAGCTTGGTCAACTAAGCCATCCACTTCAAATCAGGACTTGATACCTTCAACAGGGCTTCATCTCTACTAGATGAAGCTACCTCCTCCATTGGAAGCACCGGTGATAGCCTCCAGCGAGGTATTTCTCAAAACTGATCTTAGGATAACAATTCCTTGGTCCTTTATGAAGAAAATTATAATCTCATTAGATCTTGATCGTTGGATACCTTGCTTATGCCTCCCCAAAGGTGTGGGGTGAGCTTGAGCTCCATCCGAGCTCGAGTGAGCTCAGATCGAGCGGCGATCGACAGACAGCATCAGTCTCTCGGGCTCGGGAGGAGATAGATCACACACCGTCCATTCCACATGATTGGAATGAAAAATTGTGATTAAATCACAGTGGATCTCCCTTTAATTTAAGCCTAAACCACAGGATTAATCATGACCGTTTGACCTTAGATCAGACGACCCATGGAGAAAGTGCATATGTCGCTTGCTGACTCACCAACAAATGTGATAACTAAAATAACCTATCCCATCGTGCCATGTGGAAAGCGCGTTGCGTTAGCCGCCACGGGGCCCGACAAGATTAGGGGTTAATTAGCTCTAATTAATTCATTTTTAATGCTAAAACTTCCAAAATTCATAACTAATTGTAGAAAAATCCAAAAAATACAAACTCAAGTTCATTTTTAATTGATTTTGAATAGTAACCTTCACTAAATTTGGGGTTTATTGGGATTGTAATTAGGCTAATTACTCCTTAATTACTTCAACAATTAATTTCAAACTTCCTAGGGTTCATTAGTGGGATGACTTCTGCCTCCCATGATTTTTTTGCAATTTATTGTTAGATTAATTAGGGGAATTGGTCATTTCATCCTTAATCCCTCTCTTAACTAAATAAATGATTAATTAAACTATCAAATAGTGATAAATTCATTAATTAAGTTTGTTAATCATCATGAAATAGTGAATGGACTTAGGGAATGAGATTAGGAATTTTTTCCAGTTATTTCCCCTAAGTTTATTTCATTTGGATAAAGACTTAATTAATTTGTAAATTGATTAATGATTTACTCACTTCATTAAACTACTTAATTAACTAAACTTAAAACCAAATTATTTCAGAACTTAATCACTTAATCTTGGATAGATTCTTAGGTGTTCAATAACCTAAGATGCTTCAAAGGAAATTATAATCAAATTACATGTGTGGGACGGTTATGAAAGTACTTAATGAAATACTTTAGCTTAATTAATCAACAATTGTGAGCCAATTGCATTAGGCACCTTTATTTCTTAGGTGCATTGCTGATTTAAATTCCATATGGTTGCATATCATATGTTAGTTCATAATTACTTCTTTAATTATGTTAAAGTGGTGTAGATAAGGGGTAATTAATGGACTTAATTCACACCTTAACCTAAATAAAATATAAAATAAACCTAATTATTCTAAAATTTAACTAAACTAATTCACACATGAGGGAAATGGGTTAGGACCAACAAGCTCTTTCCACATTTTCTAAGTCAAATTAAATTCAAAAAAAATAAAAATCTCCTTAAAGAAATTTGATTTGCTTTAAATGATCTTATTTCATAGGATTGTCTTTATGAATTAATTAGGGTGAATGAAGTCATATGATTACATCATTTTATTTCTTTTCAAGCATGCTAAATGTTGTTTTCCATATGAAGTCATGAATTCATATCTTTTAATCAATTAAATAAAATGTTTCTTTTTATGTTAAATTGCATGTGTTGGCTAAAGTTAAGAATATGAGTGGCTATTATCACTATTAAATCAAAAATTATTTTCAAAACCTATAAGTCAAAGATTATGAATGAAGTGCTGCTACTTATAAGTACTTATAATCTTGCATGTGATTATAGCATAAGAGGTGTTTTATGTTGTTTTCTTCACTTCTCTTAACTTGGATTTGAATAAGATTTGCAACGTGTATAGTTCATTTGAAAAGAACACAACACTTGCTTAAATCTATTCCTATACATTTCTATGTTATGACTTAAGAAGGATCCTCACATTTACACATGTAAATTATACAATCAAATCAAACATAAATCTTTTGCATGATTCTTCATCTATTTATTTCTTTTGTATATTTTCATGTATTTAAGAAAAGTGGTACATTAGTCTGGATATCCCGGGGCTGCGAGGCTTTAAGTAGCCCTAAGTAGGTCTTGTGTCTTACGCCCCTAGTGTAGAAAATAATGGTGTCATACTCACTTATGTCTTTCATACATGTGGATTGACATTATGTTAATGGATGAAGAATCCCTCTTTTCTACATAATAAAGACATGCATTCATGGAATATCCAAATTTTCAAATCATACCTCTTAGCATTCATCATCAAGGTGTGCTAAAATTTGCATTGCATGTTGTATGCTTAGAATTATTCATATGCATGGTATACATGGTGGAAAGAAATAAATGGTCGTGTGTTATGTGATGGTAATTCACCTTAACTAATCCTAAGATGTCTTTCTTATTGAATAGGCCTATTTAGAGTAAATCTAAACTTAGGGTTAATTAAAACACATAATAAAATATTCACTAAAGAAAATTTATTAATGAATCTACCTTAGAAATTACTTTAAGGTAGGGATAAAAGAGAGGTTCGCTTCTCTTTTCATCTCTTTACAATATTTAGTAACTATGTCTAGGTTCATTGAAACCAAATCAAATCATCAACTAAAATTAAAAAATCAACTAAATCTCTTAAAATGAAACCACTCGCTAAGTTCAATCCTTCACACTTAGAAAATTTCAACCTTAAAGCCTAGCTAAGACATGCCACACAAGCCTTAAATTTCACACACATTAGGCTAAGTCACCCTTTCTAGCTCTATGTTCGGATGGTGCATGGTTTGATGCCTGATTTTATTTTGTGATATAATATTTTTAGACTGGATGTTAGAGTGCATATGCATAAACTGGATGATAGGATGATCTTAGTCTAATCATGTCTTCTATAAGAGATTATGCTTAAGGGGGTGCTATAATAAAAATATAAATACTTTCATTATGCAGGTTTCTTATAACCCTAAGCATGATTCAAACCAGGACAGATGGAATTGGTTACTCATGTGTGAGGTGCTAAGTCCAAATTATTCCTATAACTGCTTAGGTTGTGTGGTATGTTTAGCTAATCTTTATTTTGCAGGTTTAGTTAAATTCATCTTTCCCATTTTGATGTAAATTTTGTTATTGAAATTTGGAATGAATGTTATAGGGGAATTAAGGTTAACATTAGTCATAAGACCATCTATTATGTACCATTTGAAGCCTTGGAGAAAAAAATATCTCAAGTCAAATCAAAAGGAAGAAAGAAGTGAAAAAAAGAAAGAAATGAAGAAATAAAGAATAAAAAATGAAGACCCCCTTAACATGAATTCCTTTTAATCGTAATCATTCATTTGTAATCCGGGTTGTATAAGGGTAGAGCTCGGCTACCCAGTTTCCTTTTCAGGTTTATGTGGTGGAGCCCAACCACATCAGCCTCTTATTCTTTTGTGCTAGTTTTATAAATTGATTGATGTTTGGTTTATGATTGCGTAATTAGGATGCCATGATCTTCCTAGTTTCCTCATTGTTTGATGAATGGCCTGGATGCGATTATGCACTTAGGGAAAAATAAATTTTCTATCCAATTAATCAACTCAAAATTAAATTAAATAACTCATAACCTCACCTAAAGCCTAGGACATAAATCAAGATAATAAAAGAATTAGCAACCTCTTAGATGAATGTTGTATGTCTCATATCATGCATAAACTCTTGCTAATGGAGGGCTTCCATCTTTGCCAGAAAAAATGGCTTAACCTTTGAGAGCCATGGTGGAAACATACCTCCTTCTTTTTGATTTTGGCCCATAATCAATCTTCTCATGCATTAGGCATATGAAATCCCATAACCTATGTCAAATCAAAATGTCTAAAAATTAAAACTTAACAACATTTTGATTAAATTAAGTTATTATTCATGCCCTTCATGATCTATTCTCTTAGGGAGTGTGTTAAGGATTTAGTCTCCTTTCTAAATAAATAGCAGCCTAGCTATCTTGCAAAGCATAAGACTTGCCTACATGTATTTAAAATCATAGGAGGAGTTAGTTGGTGGCCACCCTCAGGCGGTTGTAAGTCCAACAGTCGGGTGGTTTATCCTCTCTTGTGGAGGTAAACCATATACCCATTTTCACCTTAGATTTTGGTCATGCATTGGCCCTCGCCAAAGCTCCCTAGATTTAGAATCTGAGATCATTGTTTCCCTTAGTGAGCTACAAGCATAAATCCTCACCTCTTAGGCATTTCCACAATCTCATGTTGTGGACTGTAAGCCCTAGATTTCTAATAAAAATTTAACTCAAACATATAATTCTTCTCAAATTTCAAAATATAAAGCTCAACCATAGGATAGTTTGGGATGTTTACTAGGTTTCCTAGTATCATGAGCATCCTTTACTCATCTCCTTTTGGTTTTGATAATAACTCCCTCCTTTTGATCAATCCCACTTAATTTTTCAAAAATAACCAATTTGTTGATAATCCTATCTTTGAAATCTTTGGAGATAATGATCATTTATCTTAATCAAGAGTATTCTTAAGGAATCTCATTCCTTAAAATATAATTAACTATTGGGGCTTGCCTCCATAGGAAACTTAACAAACCCTATTTAAATAAACCCTACTTTACTTTTTCATGTAAAGTAGAGGAAAGATCTTTGGTACATTCAAAGACCCATTATCCTTAGGAGTCCTTATTAGTTGATTAGGTCCATTGTAGGATGGTGACTTCTGTCTCTCGAGATATTACATCATTCCTCAATGTCGCACCTAATCACCCTAATGAGTACATCTGAGGATCTACATGGTGTCCCAACTATATTTTTTAAATCCCAAAATTTGAAAATAAAAAAATAAACCATAGATTTTTCTGGAAACTCCACTAGGGATGGTTCCTCTCTCAATCTTTGGTAAATGATTGTTGTCTCCAAGTGTCAATAGTGGATTTGTGTTTTATATGAATCCAAGACTATCCTTATTTTCCATTGGCACTTAGTTTATTTCATTCTTAAGCTAAGCTAGCCAACATCCTTTAGATTTTAGGACATCACCCCATGTAGGTCTTAAAACCCCTATTGGGTCCCCAATAAGTGAAAATAAAAATTTAATAAAAAGAGATTACTAAATACCTCTCTTTATGGTAAAGAAAAAGATCATTGCACAAATAAGAAAAATAAATCCTTTATATAAACATCACTTTCCAAAAAGCACTTTTTCAAAAAAGTTCACATAATAAAATACTAGCACAAAATACATATACCTCAACACATCTAACAATCTTAATGTTTATTACATGTAGGCTCTTTTTAAAAATCAATGCTAATAATCATCTTTTGAAAAGCACATATGAACATCCTCATTCAATATACCCAAATTTATTGAAAGAAGATTTCATTTCCAAATAAACCAAAATCGTCTTTCAAAAAGCACAAATTTAAAATGAACATCCTCATTCAATATACCCAAATTTATTGAATGAAGATTTCCTTTTCAAATTAAATTAAAATCATCTTTCAAAAATACATATTTAAGAATGAACATCCTCATTCAATATACCCAAATTTATTAAATGAAGATTTCATTTCCAAATAAAATCATACCATAAAGTTAAAATTCCATTTCAATATATATTTCACATATGTTGAAGTTGGAATTTCTTTCTTTTCACAAAAGAACAAATTTGAAGATAAGCCTCTTCATTCAGTACATCCAAATGTGTTGGATGGAGGTTCCATTTTCAAACAAAATCACACCATTTGAAATTCCACTCAACACATTCCACATGTGTCAAGTTGGAATTCCCTTATTTTCAAAAAATAATAATCACACACAAAAATTTCATCTTTGAAAAATAAAACATGATTTACTTTCATTTTACATACCCAAATTTATTAAATGGAAATCTACTTTATAAAATTTATGAAAATCAAAATACATTGGAATTCCATTTGGCATACCCAACTTTGTCAAATGAGAGTTTCATTTTTCAAAAAAGATAATTAAAAAAATAAATTGGATTCCATTTAACACACCATGCTTGTTAAATTGAAATC
Organism: Cymbidium sinense; assembly: GCA_021442155.1. Classification (NCBI taxonomy): domain Eukaryota; kingdom Viridiplantae; phylum Streptophyta; class Magnoliopsida; order Asparagales; family Orchidaceae; genus Cymbidium; species Cymbidium sinense. Next base: position 36,989,067 of record CM038230.1, read on the forward strand.
CCTCCTTTAAAAAATAACACAAAATCAAAATAAAAATCAAAAATATTTGGACTTTATTTAGCATACCCAAATTTGTTATGTAAAGATCCTCTTTTCAAAATCACAAAAATCAAACACATATCGATTTTTATTTAGCAAACACAAATTCGCTAAATAAAGATCCTATTTTCAAAATCAAAATCAAAATTAAAATACACTTGGACTTTATTTAGCATACCCAAATTTATTAAGTAAAGATCCCATTTCCAAAATCAAAACACAAAAATCAAACAAATTTGGACTTTATTTTAGCATACCCAAATTTGTTAAGTAAAGATCCTCTTTTCAAAAATTAAAACAAAAAACATTTGGACTTTATTTAGCATACACAAATTTGCTAAGTAAAGATTCCATTTCTAAACTCACACATGATTCACATCTTGGGTAAACAAGCAAAAGAAGAAAATTAATTTCAAACAACTCATTTAGCATACCCAAATTTGCTAAGTGAGTAATCCCAAACAAAATTAATTGGCCCTCTATTTAACATACTCAAAATTGTTAAATAAAAGGTCCCCAAACATAAAAATCAAATTCAAATATGAACCAATGGAAGCATCAAAAATCTCTTCAAAATATTTGAACATATTTTCAACATACACAAAGTTGTTGTAAGTATATTCTAAACTCAAAATTTCTTCTCCAATTCATTCAAAATCTCTCTCCTAAATTCAATTAGCCCACTTAACATATTCAAATTGTTAAGTGTGGGTTCAAATTCTAAATCAAATTCAAAAAGTCAATAGAATATCAAGATAAAAAATTTTATTTGAGTTTGTTTCCAACAAGAGTTCCTTAGTCTCGCCTTCAAAGTTTAGTAAGCAAAATGGATGCTCAAAACTATGTGTTCACATTCCTCTTTGGGATGGATTTGGCCTCGGATCGGGCCAGCCTCCCACAAACTAATTTCGCTCATCTAATACACTTTGGCCTAGGATTTGACGGGGCCAGGATCACTTGGGAGGGGACAACCCTCACCACTGTCAGTAAGAATGTGGTGATTGGGAAGAAGCTAGTCATCCATGTCGAGATGTCTTCAGATTTTGAATTTCCCTCACTGAAGAGGAAAGCAGTGGAGGTTCCCACAATAGCCATAGCTCTAGTGCCTGTGCATTCAATTATTCTTATTACTGCCCCAACACGAGCTAGTACCCACTCACTAGCTTCCTCCAAGGGGATGGCTACCCTGGCTTCAGGGATAGTATCCCCTACCTTTGAGATAGGGTCTTCTCACCGCTCCACCCAAAGAAAACTCGTCACAATAAGAGCCACAAGATCAAGCAAAGAGTGTGTATATGAGAGATGGAGTCTCTTGTTACTGAGGAGTCACCTGTGGTAGTTTCTCTCAAAAAAGTTTCATCCTCTTTCCAGATCATATGGAGACGATGATGTTAGGAGGATTACAGTGTTACCTTCACCAGCAATTCAGTATGAGGCACCTACCAGAGATAGGAGGAGATTGTATGCCAGCCTCAAGATAAATCTATGCCAAGTTGGTGGGGCTTATGGACGGTCAGAGTCTTGTGCCCAATTTGATTTATGATCGATTATTCCTCGCAGTGTGGGAGAGCAAATTCGTTAGGAAAGGGCCAGAGATTCCTTTGTATTAGTGCATGCTACTAGCAGAGAGAGGTGAAGGTATGCCAAGCAGTAAGCAGCCTCTGTCATCATAGATTTCCCAAATCAACGTGCCACCCACGTCGGTCACACTGATACCATTCTATTGACTAGTACTACCCACCATTGGAGGAGAGCTCACAGAGAGAGTCGGTTGTTCCATCACACGCTCCACTCCACCGCCATCGCCAGGTAGGTTCCATCTTCCACGCTTCCATCTAATGCCATGAAAGATCATGGGAAAAGAAAGCCCCACCGGATCTAGAGATCCAATTTCATCTATCGCTAATGAGGCGAGGGCCGGTATTCTCCCGCCGACCTCCACTTCGCGCCATGAAGAGGAGTGGCGACCTCATAGCATCATAGTGGTCATCACCACCACCACTCAGATCATAAATGTAGCGTGAGGGAGAAGGAGATAGTTGATTCTGTGGCAATAGATCCTCCTAGAGCAAGACTCCACCCATGGCAAATGACCATGAGCATGTATCCTTCAAGAGTGAGCCTTACAAGATTACTATTCTTGAAATGGAGGTCAAATGATCCCACCATCAATCAACACCATCATTTGTGCGCACGCTTGAACTCCCTAGATGATATCATATGATCTCATGGAGAAGAAGGAAATTAGGGTATGATTGGTATATAGAAGAGAAGGTTATTTTGATCCCAATGAAGATGATTTATTGGAAGACTCTACAGAGGTGCATATGGTTAACACAAGGGGTTCCCTCTGGGATAAGGGTAGATGATACAGCTATTCGACTCAACACCTTTCAATAACTCAAGAAGGATGAACACAGACAAGTTGGGAAAGAGGTTTGAAGATTTTCTAGCAGTAAGCACTTTAATCAAGCTGTAGCACATCCTACTATTATGGAGACCTCTGAAGTGTGCATGTCTTGGACCCCAAGAGTTCATTCCCAGAAAGCAAAAGACTAGCTTGTATAAGAAGGTAGTGAATAGTACCTCCATACAAGAAAAAGACTTCAAACTCATGGTTGAGCAATAAGTGAGAGATACGCTGGCGCAAGCCTAAGGTGGTTCATCGATTCCAAAGGGTAGACCCTACCCAGAGGAATTCAATGTTATTCAATATCCTAAGGGTTTTCAAGAGTTTTGATGGCGCGAGAACCCGCACATAGCGCACTCGTGGCCTATTGTAACCGGTGGTAGTGATGCACATTGTTCCATCTTTAAATGCTAGCATGCATAGCCTTTGATTAGTATGTTTAACTCCCTAATAGTTTAGTGAAGAGTTTTGCTAAGTAAGAGCAACTCTTTATTAAGAGGTTTGTTGGAGCTCAGTAAAGGGTAACTGTGGGCGATTCGTTGTAGCACAACAACACTCGGTGAGTCACTCATTGATTATATTCTTAGATGGCACAATCTGAGCATGAAATATGAACCGCAGCTGTCTGAATAACATGTCATTGAAATTCTACTAAAGAATATTCATGGCTCGGGTGCCTTCATGCTCAAAGGTTTCACCATCAAGATATTTGAGAAGCTAATCAACAAGGCGACTTGTCAATAAAAGAGGCTAAATAGTTGCCTTTTTAATATCAATCATCAAAGACAAAGTCATAGAAAGCCTATGAAAAGAATCCAGGGGTAGTAGCAAGATTGGATAAGGGGAGGAAATCGGTCAGAGATCAATATGAGAGACCTCAAGCTCCACAGATGTCGCTTCCAACTCCTTTGCCGCTACCTCGATCATCATATTGGCCACCACAGTAGCCTCCATGGCCTTCACCACCTTCTCCTCAACCATACTCACAGCAACAGTACACATACTCACCCCAGGTAGCTATCATCCACCTACTCTTTTGGATAAATTAAATAAAACTTATTCATTTAAGAGGAAGTTTGTCAGGAAAATCTTGTAGTGTACATCTTGTATTGGTAGATGAGGGCATCAAATCCCTCACCCATATACTTTACTAGATTTCTACTATGTACCTCATTCTAAATCTAAGAAATTTAGGAATAAAGATAGTTTGAATTACATCTGTGTCAGTTCTGATGGGTTGCCTAACTCTACTCTTTTAGAAAACTCTTCAAGTCCAAATAATTATAATAACTCTAATCATCCTCTTTTTGATTCAGAGATGAACTTTCCTTCTCTGAATAATACGGGTTCATCTCTTGAGATAGACTTGGAATCATCTGATTCTAAGGGTCCTATAGGAGAAGTTGTAGGTGAGCCTGATGAGCAGAAAAAATCTTTCACGAAATCGCCACAAGAGATCACCGAAGTTAACCTCCATAGTAGCAAGGTTCTACCTCTTAGGGAAGCTCCTCAAGATAAGGAAAAATAAGCCATTGGTACTGGCGAGCAAGAAGCCCCTCCACATGATGTTCCGCCCATGGATATGCTTGTGGAGGATCAAACCAAAGTTGATTATAATATCCTCTCTCACCTAAGAAAGTTTTCAGCTAAGTTAAGCATATATGATGCCCTTGTCTTATCCAAAGAGATGAGGAAAATATTAATTAAGGCTCTTCTTGATCCAGAGATGTGCTTAGCTCAGCTGACCATTGTTGGAGAGGAGGCACATTATTCAAGAAAAGCCCAGGGAGTCACATTCACCGATGAAGACATTCTTCTATGGGACATGGAGAACAATCGTCTCCTCTACATCGTAGTGGATATGGGCAGATTCATACTTTCTAGGGTTTTAGTTAATCCAGGTGCATCAGTGAACATTATGAGCCTAAAAACCATTGCCTATTTGAAGATTGACATCTCTACACTCTGAGGAGATCGGATGATGTTGAGAGGATTCAATGAACAGGTTGAAAGGGCTTTAGGCTCTATAGTTACCTTTGGAAATAGGTGGAAAAGAAAGCCAAGTTCTATATAATTAATTTGAATACATCATTCACTACTTTGCTCAGTAGGCTTTGGATACACCAGAATAAGATGATTCCATCCTCCCTTCATCAGTGCATCAAGTTTCAGAGAGATGAAATTGAATACTGTGTCAAAGGAGATGAAAAGCCTTTTTTAGTTAGAGAGGTTGAGATATATGAAGATGCGACCTACTATCTTCCTCAAAATCAAAACACCTTTTCTCACAAACTTGGTCAAAATTCAAATACAAAATAAAAATAAAAAGAAAAAGAAAAGAAAAAGGAAAGTACAAGCGAGCAAGAAAGGGACACAGAGGAAGAGGTAGAGCCGCATGTTACATTCCACCCACAGTTTGTTCTGCCATATAGACATATGGGTAGGATGACTCAACCTGCACTACGCAAAGGAAGAGGCAGATACAGAGGTAATTCCAAAGGTGGAAGACCCCCTAGTTGGCCGCCAGCCAACATGGGTTATGTTTCAGTTCACAGGAGTACTCTTGCTATTCACATAGCCTTAGAATCCAGCTCAGAGGATGAGTCTCATGTGATTAGCATACCAGCCAACCCCTCTCAACAGGTTTTATTGGAGGTGACACTCGAGCCAGGCAATGACAAAGACCAACCTCTAAGCAAAGCATGAATATATTTGAATCAGGTTTATGTAAAATTATTAGGTAGTGGTTTGGAACTTTAGCTCTAACCTCACTTTCTTCTCAAAAAGTTGAAGGTTTAGTAGTTAAAGAAGCCCCTAGGTCTTCCATTAATGTCAAGCCAAAGAGATTCCTATTTATATCATCATCCTCAAGTCCAGAAGTTGATGTAGAACTTGAGGATAATTCATATGAAGATTTAATGGAATTACCTTTGATTGGTAGTCGCCTTGTGTTCATAATCTTGCAAAGAAAGGTTTGATTCTTTATACATGGTCTAGGCACAGGTCAGAGTATTTTGAGAAGCTATGGAACAACAAAGGTAGGAATACATAATCAAGACCAAGACTAGATTCATAGTGGGTCCATGATGAGATGACACGCTAGTTGTCCAATCATCTAGAGTCTAATAACTTCTTCTCAAATCACACTAACTCTTATGAGGAGGTGTGTTTAAAAACTTCAAATGATCCAGATGATCTTCAAATCAAAGATGCACCTCTAGAATTTGAAGAAGAAATTCATTCAACTCGACAAGCTCAAAGAAATCAACCTCGGATAGAAGAAGATCCACCCTACATACATCAATTCTCACTAAACAAATAAACCCAATGACTTAGTTAGATATTGAGTTTAAGGACGCTTTGCATGGAGCTATGAAGAGATGCTCAATTATCTCATGTAGTCCAAAACTAGAAAACCCTAACACTAACCCTATCAAGAAGCTCCTCGCGTTAGAAATCAAAACAATAGGTCATTTCGAAGTGAAGAAATACCGGTTGCTTTTACAAAAGAAGGGAAATTTAAATAAGGCATGTCCTAAGGATAAATTTTCACTTCCTATACTAGAGTTAATGGTGGATATTACCTTATCTCATGCAATATTCTCTTTCATTGATGGGTCATCTGGCTATAACCAAATTAAGATGGCCCTTGAGAATGAAAGAAACACTGCTTTTTGAACCCTGATAGAAATTTATTATTATAAGGTCATGCCTTTCGGCCTTAAAAATGTCAATGCTACATACCAGCGGGCCATGACTCGGATCCTCAATGAACTCATTAATCATTAAGTTGAATGTTATGTTGATAATTTAATAGTCAAAAGCAAAGAAAAGGAAGACCATCTCTTTGACTTGAGAGTAGTTTTGGAACAGTTAAGATAATTTAACATCAAAATGAATCCTTGAAGTGTGCATTCGGAATAGCTTCAGGAAAATTCCTTGGGTTTGTTGTCTAGCACCGAGGAATAGAGATAAACCTAAAAAAGATCAAAGCCATACTAGAAATTCCACCCCCTAAAAGTCTAACTCTACTCAGATCTTTCCAAGGGCAGTTGGCATATCTAAGATGCTTTATCTTGAATCTATCGGGAGATGCAAGCATTTTTTAGCACTTGTCAAAAAGGATGCTAAGTTCAAGTGGGATGACAAGTGTCAGCATGCCTTTGAAGACATCAAGCAGTATTTGGTGAAGCCACCGTTCTAGCAGCCTATCCCTGTAGCAGCCACTTATCCTCTACAGCTACATTGGATGACTCTTGGCACTTTGTTGGCCCCAACCAAAAGGAAGAATGCTCTCTACTACCTCGCCGCCCTAATCCCTTCTGAAATAAACTATCCACCTATTAAGAAATATTGCCTAGCTTTAATTTTTGCATCCCAAAAGCTACGACACTATATGATTTCTCATAAAGTAAACTTGATTTCAAGAATCAATCCACTACAGTATCTCATGATACGATCGACATTATCTAGAAGATTGGCACGTTGGTCCATGATTCCTTCATAGTTTGATATTACATTTGTACCCCTCCGTGCAGTGAAAGGATAGACACTAGCGAATTTCTTAGCAACACCCACTTCCCGATTCTCAGTGATGATCTCCTGATGAACAAATCATGAACTTGGGAGGTTGACAATCCATTGAGATGTATTTTGATGGTGCGGCTTCCCTTCAAAAGGAGAAGAACCACGATCTACTCTTCCGTGAAAGGGGTAGGAATCATTCTCTCTAACTCCATATCGCGATGTGATGAGGTTCTCATACTATCTCTCCAATCGGTGCACCAACGTAGCAGTATGAGGCTTTGATTGCCAGTCTGGAGTTAGCTATTATAGTGTGTGTCAAAAGCATCAACATCTATGGGGATTCTCAGTTGGTCATCAACCAGATTGTTGGGTCCTATAAGGTTCTAAAACCTAAGCTTCATCACTACAATGAGTACATCATGAAGCTATTGGTCCAAATCCCTGAGGTCACCATCTACAAGGTCCCTCATGGAGAGAACACAATAGCAGTTGCTTTGGCCAAACTCGCCAAGGAATTGGCATGTCCGGAAGATGAGTCCATTTCAATAAGGGTCCAAAATAAACAAGTCATATCCCTTATAGATGTTGAACTCATCGAAAGACTCTCTCTTGAAGGGGAGGTTTCCGTTGACAATAAAAATGAGGAGCTGGATTGGAGGCAACCATTCATAGATTACTTAAACATAGGCAAACTACCTCAAAAGAAATCACAAGCCCCTTAGATGAAGCAGAGAGCTCTCTCTTATGCCCTCATGGATAGCACACGTCAGCATCTTTGATCAAATGTGGTTACATGAAGCCCATAAGATGGTGTCGAGGTACGTGTCTATAGTGCATCAATCCGTTTGAAGATGAAAGCAAGATCAAGAGACTAGGATACTACGCCTTCGATCATGATCGTATGAATGGGAGATGCCATCAATGTCAAGTACATGGTCTGGTCTTACATCAACCACCCAACATTTTACATCTTACATTGGCCTCATGGCCATTCGAGTGTTGGGGTACTAACTTAGTGGGTCTGATTGATCCTCCTTCTTCTAAGGGTCAATTCATCTAGCCACTACTTTTCCAAGTGAGGCAATCCCACTGAGAGGTCACCACATGTGCTCAGTGAACCATATCATATAGGTTCCTGCAACTAATTATATACGATAATGGTACTATATTTAAAAGCACCAAGATCAACAGTTTCATTAGGAGACATAGTATAGATTGGAGATATTTTACCATCTACTATCCTATGGAAAATGGCCTAACAGAAGCAATCAACAAAACTCTCATCCAGATACTAAAGAAGACACTCAATGAAAAGAAGCGATAGTGGCATAAACATTTAGTTGAAGCCTTGTGGACATACCTCACCACATACAAAACTCCAACTCATTCTACCCCATTCTCCTTAGTATATGGGTCTGAAGCCGTTCTACCCTTAGAAGTTTAACTCCCATCACTAAGGATAGAAATGGAAAGTAAAATCACTACAGAGCAGAATACGAAGTTGCGGTTAGAAGAGCTCGAAGGTTTGGAGGAGAGACGCCTACGGGCGTTCCAGAACCTTGAGTTATACAAAGCTAAGATGATTCAAACTCACAACAAGCTTGTCCGCCATAGAGCTTTCCAAGTAGGAGATCTTGTTTTAGTTCTAAGGAGAGCAATTGTTGTCCATCGAAAGATGGGGGGTAAGTTTGAACCCACTTGGGAATTCCCTTTTTTCATAGAGAATGCCTACCAAGGAGGATCTTATCAACTTATTGATTGTAAAGGGGAACACCCGATGCTTCCCATTAATGGGCTCTATTTGAATAAATACTACCCATAAAATAATGTTTGAAAATAATTATCATAAAAAAAAATTTCATTCCAATTCATCAAAATATTCTCTTCATTCGAAGCATTATTTGCTTATTTGTGAATCTGCCATAACATGTTTAGGGTAGGTGTAAGAGAACCCAAGAGACATCCTATCCCTCTTTCATAACACAAACACATATTAAACATGATTCCCCAACGCTACTAAAATAGGTGTGAGAGAATCCAAGAGGCATCCTATTTCGACTAGCATAATGAGGATAGGTGCAAGAGAACCTAAGCGACATCATGTCCTCTTCAAACACAAACACAAACACATATCTTTTGTTTTAGGCTATTTTGACGTGGGACCAAGCCCCCTGTGACACTCACTCATTAGCTGCTCTAGGTCGGGCTAACATCCTACCTTGTTAGTGGGTCACCCCAATGGTCATTTGTCTGGTGGATGTGAGTCCTCGTGCTTTCTTCCTGACTTGACCATTGCAAACCAACAAGCATCTTGTTAGTTTGGTAGACCTCACTGCACAGCCAATAAGCTACCTCATGTCAACTTTGTTTAAGAATATGTAAGTCTACATGCTTTCTTCTTATACTAGCCATCATGATCTGATTAGCTCAAGTATATTTGAGGCTTAGGATAAGTCCCCTAGTGGCTTCTTTCCTCTTGACTATCTTGAGTTGATATAAGTCCCCAAGGCATTCAATTAGTCTCCTAGGTGATAACACCGAGCCAAAGACAGACTATCCCGCCTTGTAGGAGGATGAGTCCCATGCTTTTTCTAATGATTATTACAAATCCGCACTTTAGGTTGGTTTGATGTTCTATGTCGACAATGACTCACCCGGTGGATACACCACTCTGATGTGAGTCCTCGGTTTCTCCTCGAGTTGGCCATCAATTTATATGTATTATCATCTCTAAGGTTGATAAAAGCCCTTATATTCCTCTCGTTGGCACTCTACTGGATCACATTTTATGACCCCATTTAGAGCATCTGGTTACTCTTGGATTGATCAGTCCCCCTTTCCTAGTAGCTACCCTTGTGGTTGGAGAATTTGTTCAGTAGACACAGATTCTCCCTTGGATCAGTAAATCTGAGATAGGTCTAGGCTAATATAAGCTCATTCTCAAATCAATCCAAACCTTTGGATTTTCTCTTCAAATAATCATTCCTTCAATCACATGCCCAAATATAAACATAAACTACAATCACCAAACCAAAATCAAACTAACCCAAGTCAATCCAATGTTCACCCTTTTGACTTGAAATTGTCAAGTAAATCAAAACCCATTTGACTCAAAATCAATTACAATTGGATTTTATTTCAATCATAAGTCCATATGTGAGTTCAACCAAACTTGAATCAATCCTTGATCAAGCCAATTGATCCACTAAGGCTCACTTGGCCCAAAGTGACCTAAAGCACCTTTTTGAGCCAAATTCTAATCCAACCCAAATTGAATTGAACTAAGCCCATCTAAGCCTCACATTATGATCAACAATCATTCTAGGATGATCAATCACTCGAATTGGGTCAAACCCAGCCAAACTTAGCCTTTGACCAAGTCAACACTTAGCTTAAATGAAATGCAAACTAGCCAAAATCCACCATAAGTCAAATTGATTGAAACCATTGATCTAAACCAATCAATAATCAATGATTGAACTTGACCAAGCCATCAATTGAGCCAAACCAAGCCCAATTGGTGACTTGACCTAAGTTGATCCAAGTTGTCCTAAAAAGTCAACATGGGTCAAATCTTGATATAAGCCAAATTGATTGCAACCAATGGGTTAAATTCATTCTAAATTGATTGTTGAACTTGACCAAAACATCAATTGGCCAACTAGACTCAACCTAGTCCAATTGACCATGAACCTAACTTCACCTAAAAGGCCAAATCAAGTTGAAATCAATCCAAACTAAAATTGATTGAAACCAAAGCTTGCAATACATTTCAAATAATTAACCAAGGCTAAACTAACCCATGACCTAACCTAATTGGGTCAAATGGGTCAAATTGGTCAACTTGACTCATCTGACCTAAATGAACCTAAATGAACCAAAACCAAATAAAAATCAAATTGAACCAAACTAATGATACCCTTAGGTTCCAAATAATGATTTGAACTTGACCTAACCCATGGTTTGACCTAATTTGACTTGTTAGTCAACCTAACCCAAATTGACCCAACTTGACCTAAATAGGTCAAATTGAATCAATTCAAACCAAATGAACTCCAAATCACTTGAAATTTGGCCCAACCCATTTTTGAATCATTTCAAATTTTCCCAAATCAAAATCAAGGCCAAATGATCTTTTTTACCCTTAGTTCAAAGGGTATCCTTTGGCCAAATTCACTTGGAATTTGTCCAATTCTTTCTCAAGGCCACTTGGCATCCTCCACTTGGCATCCTAATCATAAAAAAAATCAAGGCCAAGGAGGGTGGTGAACATGACCCAATGGGCTTGGGTTAGCCTTGACCCAACCCAAGGCCAAACTAACCCCTCCAATGGGAATTAAGCACTTGAATCACCCCATACACTCACCTAGCACATGGGCACTCACTCTCCTTCCCTCCACTACCTAACACGAATCACATGGGATGCCAAAAAGCCCAAACTGATCAGCCAATCTCCTCCATTGATAAAAAAATGGAAAATTTTCTCTTCTCCATCCGATCTAAGGAGGGGGAGATATACTCCCCCTCATTCCCACTCAAACCACAATCATTCAATTTCACTAAGCTATAGGAATCAAAACTAAGCATTCCTAAGCTTCCTAAGACCATTTCCAAGCTTCCTTAATTTCTCCTTCTCAATTTTGCTCAACGCCAAAATAGGCGAGGTGGAGTGAAGATCCAACCCATCCAATTCCCCACCAAACCCAAATTAATCTTGCAAGAACTATCAAGGGACCTTTTCGAGCTTAATCAAGTTGTTTCCCAAGTCACCAAGCCACAGGAAGGAGGACTTTGATCAAAGTCGATTGCCAATGAAAGGGGAACTTGATTAACCAAGCCATCCACTTTAAATCAAGACTTGATACCTTCAACAGGGCTTCGTCTCTACTAGACGAAGCTACATCCTCTGTTGGAAGCATTGATGATAGCCTCCAGCGAGGTATTGCTCAAAACTAATCTTAGGATAACAATTGCTTGGTCCATTGTGAAGGAAATTATAATCTCATTAGATCTGGACCATTGGATACCTTGCTTGTGCCTCCCCGAAGGTGTGGGGTGAGTTTGAACTCCATTTGAGCTCAGGTGAGCAAGTATCAAGCAACGATTGACAGATGACATCTATCTCTCGTAGCTCAGGAGGAGAAACATCACACACTGTCTGTTCCACGTGATTGGAATGGATGGTTGTTATTAAATCACCATAAACCATAAGATTAATTGCGGTCATCCAATCTTAGATTGAACGGACTGTGGAGCAAGCGTGTTTTCCACCGATTGACTCAGCCACGGATGTGAAAACTTAAATAACCTATCCCGTTGCACTACATGGAAAGAGTGTCACGTTAGTTGCCATGTGGTTCGATCGGATTTGGGGGTTAATTAGCTCTAATTAATTCATTTTTAATGCTAGAACTTTCAAAATTCATAACTAACTATAGAAAAATCCAAAAAATATAAACTCAAGTTCATTTTAAAGAAAATTCAAAGGAGAATAATATAAAATTAAGTTTAATTGATTTTAAACAGTAACCTTCACTCAATTTGGGTTTTATTAGAAATGTAATTAGGTTAATTACTCCTTAATTAGTTCAACAATTAATTCTAAACTTCCTAGGTTAATTAGTGGGATGACCTCTGCCTCTCATGATTTTCTTGGAATTTATTATTGGATTAATTAAGGGAATTGCTTATTTCATTCTTAATACCTATCTTAACTAAATAAATGATTAATTAACATATTAAATAGTGATAAATTCATTAATTAATGATTTTCTAAGTTTTTTCATTTGATAAAGTTTAATTTGCAATTAATTGATTAATCACTACATTAAATGGATTAATTAACTAAACTCAAAACCAAATTATTCCAGAACTTAATCACTTAATCTTGGATAGATTTTTAGGTGTTCAATAACCTAAGAGACTTCAAAGGAAATTATAATCAAACTACGTGTTTAGGATGGCTATGAAAGTACTTAAGTAAATACTTTAGCTTAATTAATTAATAATTGTGAGCCAATTGCATTAGGCCCCTTTATTTCTTAGGTGAATTGCAGATTTAAATTCCATGTGATTGCATATCATATGTTTGCTCATAATTACTTGTTTAATTATGTTAAAGTAGTGTAGGTAAGGGATAATTAATGGATTTAATTCACACCTTAACCTAAATAAAACATAAAATCAACCTAATTATTCTAAAATTTAACTAAACTAAGTCACACATGGGGAAAATGGGTTAGGAACAACAAACTCATTTTAGATTTCCTAAGTCAAATCAAATTCAAAAAAAATAAAAATCTCCTTAAAGAATTTTGATTCATATTAAATGATCTTATATTATAGGATTATCTTTAGGAATTAATTAGGGTGAATGAAGTCATATGCTTACATCACTTTATTTCTTTCCAAGCATGTTAAATGTTGTTTGCCATATGAAGTCATGCATTCATATTTTTAATCAATTAAATAAAATGTTTCCTTTTATGTCAAATTGCATGTGTTGGCTAAAGTTAAGAATATGAGTGGCTATTATCACTATTAAATCAAAAATTATTTTCAAAACTTATAAATCAAAGACTATGAATGAAGTGATGCTACTTATAGGTACTTATAAGCTTGCATGTGATTATAGCATAAGAGGGGTTTATGTTGTTTTCTGCTCTTCTCTTAACTTGGATTTGAATAGGATTTGCAAAGTGTATAGTTCATTCGAAAGGAACACAACACTTGCTTAAATCTATTCCTATGCATTTCTATGTTATGACTTAAGAAGGATCCTTACATTTACACGTGTAAATTATACAACCAAATCAAACATAAATCTTTTGCATGATTCTTCATCCATTTGTTTCTTTTTGTACAGTTTCATGTATTTAAGAAAAGTGGTATATTAGTCTGGTCTTCCCGGGGCTGCAAGGCTTTAAGTAGCCCTAAGTAGGTCTTGTACCTTATGCCCCTGGTGTAAAAAATAATGGCACCATACTCACTTATGTCTTTTATACATGTGGATGTGTATTATGTTAATGGATGAAGAATCCCTCTTTTTTACATAATAAAGACATGCATTCATAGAATATCCAAATTTTTGAAGCATACCTCTTAGCATTCATCATCAAGGTGTGCTAAATTTTGCATTGCATGTATAGATATGCTTAGGATTATTCATATGTGTGGTATACATGGTGGAAAGAAATAAATGGACATGTGTTATGTGATGGTAATTCACCTTAACTAATCCTAAGATGCCTTTCTTATTGAATAGGTCTATTTAGAGCAAATCTAAACTTAGGGTTAACTAAAACACATAATAAAATATTCACTAAAGAAAAATCATTAATGAATCTACCTTAGAAATTATTTAAGGAAGGGATGAAAGAGAGGTTCGCTTCTCTGTTCTTCTCTTTACAACATTTAGTAACTAAGTGTTGGTTCATTCAAACCAAATAAAATCATCAAATAAAATTGACAAATCAACTAAATCACTTAAAATGAAACCACCCTCTACGTTGAATCCTTTACATTTAGAAAATTTCAACCTTAAAGCCTAGCTAAGACATGCCACACAAGCCTTAAATAGCACACACATTAGGCTAAGCCACCATTTCAAGCTCTATGTTAGGGTAGTGCATAGTTTGATGCTTGATTTTATTTTGTGATGTAATATTTTTAGATTACATGTTAGGACGATCTTAGTCTAATCATGTCTTCTATAGAGGATTATGCTTAAGGGGCATTGTAATAAAAATATAAATGCTTTTGATGTGCAGGTTGCTTATACCTCTAAATATGATCCAAACTAGGACAGGTGGACTTGGTTACCCATGTGTGGGGTACTAAGTCCAAATTATTCTTATAACTGCTTGGGTTGTATTGTATATTTAGCTAATCTTTATTTTGTAGGTTTAGCTAGATTTATCTTTCCCATTTTGATGTAAATTTTGTAATTGAAATTTGGAATGAATGTTATGGGGGAATTAAGGTGAACATTAGTTATAAGACCATGTCTTATGTACCATGTGAAGCCTTGGAGCAAACCACATCTCAAGTAAAATCAAAAGGAAGAAAGATATAAAGAAAAGAAAGAAATGAAGAAATGAAGAATGTAGACCCCCATAACATGAATTTCTTTTAATTATAATCATTCATTTGTAATCTGAGTTGTATAAGGGTAGAGCTCGGCTTCCCATTTTCCTTTTCGGGTTTGTGCAGTGGAGCCCGACCACATCGACCTCTTATTCTTTTGCGCTAGTTTTCTAAATTGCTTGATATTTTATTTATGATTGCACAATTAGGATGGCATGATCTTCTTAGTTTCCTCATTATTTGATGAATGGCCTAGATGCAATTAAGCTCTTAGGGAAAAATAAATTGTTTATCCAATTAATCAACTCAAAATTAAATTAAACAACTCATAACCTCACCTAAAGCCTAAGATATAAATCAAGATAATAAAAGATTTGGTGACCCCTTAGCTGAATGTTGTATGTCTCACATCATGCATAAAATATATTGCTTTGCTCTTGCTAATGGAGGGCTTCCACCTTTGCCAGAGAAAATGGCTTGACCTTTGAGAGCCATGGTGGAAACACACCTCCTTCTTTCTAATTTTGGCCTATAATCAATCTTCTCATGCATTACACATATCAAATCCCATAGCCTGTGTCAAATCAAAATGTCTAAAAATTAAAACTTGATAAAATTTGCATTAGATTAAGTCATTATTCATGCCCTTCATGATCTAGTCTCTTTGGAAGTTTGTTTAAAGATTTAGTATCCTTTCTAAATAAACAACATCATAGCTATCTTGAAAAGCATAAGACTTGACTACATGTATTTAAATCGTAGGAGGAGTTAGTTGGAGGCCACCCCTAGGCGGTTGTAAGTCCAACAGTCGGGTGGTTTATCCTCTCTTGTGGAGCTAAACTATATACCCATTTTTGCCTTAGATTTAGGTCATGCATTGGCCCTCACCAAAGCTCCTTAGATTTAGGATCCGAGGTCGTTGTTTCCCTTTCTGAGCTATAAGCATAAATCCTCACCTCTTAAGCATTTCCACGATCTCATGTTAAGGAATTGTAAGCCCTATATTTCTAATAAAAATTCAACTCAAACATATAATTCTTCTCAAATTTCAAAAATATGAAGCCCAACCATAGGATAGTTTGGGATGCTTATTGGGTTTCCTAGTATCATGAGCATCCCCTACTCATCTTTTTTTGGTTTCGATAATAACTCCCTCCTTTTGATCAATCTCACAATTTTCTAAAAATAACCAATTTGTTGATAGTCTTATCTTTGAAATCTTTGGAGACAATGATCATTTATCTTAATCGAGAGTATTCTTAAGGAATATCATTCCTTAAGATATAATTAACTATGGGGGCTTGCCTCCATAGGGAACTTAATGAACCCGGCTTAAATAAACCCTACTTTACTTTTCCATACAAAGTAGGGGAAAGATCTCCGGTACATTAGAAGACACATTATCCTTAGGAGTCCTTATTAGGTGATTAGGTTCATTGTAAGATGCTCACTTCTATCTCTCAAGATAGTACATTATTCCTCAATGTTGCACCCGATCATCCTATGAGTACTTCTGTGGATCTACGTCGTGTCCCAAAATTTGAAAATATAAAAAAATACACCACACCATCCTAAGAAAAGAAACTAATAGCCACCCAGCAATAGAAATCAGAACTAAACCAGATAGATAAAACCAGTAGCTAATTCTAGAGCACTAGCATTCAAAGCCCCAAATCAAAGAATGCAACAACCACCAACCAACAAACCATCCCAGGAAAAGAAGCCAACACCCACCAAATAGCAAAAATCAAAAACTAACCTAGATAGATAAAACCAAAAGCTAATTCTAGAGCACTAGCATTCAAATCCCCAAGGAAGAGAATGCAATAACCACCAAAAAATAGCTAGCAAACCATCCCAAAAAAAGAAATAATAACCACCCAGCAGCAAAAATCAAAACTAAACTAGATAGATAAAACTAACAGGTAATTCTATAGCACTAGCATTCAAAGCCCCAAGGCAAAGAATGCAACAACCACCAAGCAGCAGCCATCAAACCATCCCAAGAAAAGAAACCAATAGCCACCCAACAGCAAAAATCAAAAACTAACCCACATAGATAAAATCAAAAGCTAATTCTAGAGCACCAGCATTCAAAGCCCCAAGGCAGAGAATGCAACAACCACCAAACAACAGCTAGCAAACCATCCCAGGAAAAGAAACCAACAGCCACCCAGCAGCAGAAATCAAAACTAAAGTAGATAGATAAACCAACAGCTAATTCTGGAGCACCAGCATTCAAAGCCCCAAGGCAAAGAATGTAACAACCACCAAGTAGCAACTAGCAAACCATCTCAGGAAAAGAAACCAACAGCCATCCAACAGTAAAAATAAAAAAACTAATCCAGATAATAAAATCAAAAGCTAATTCTGGAGCACTAGCAGTAAAAGCTCCAAGGCAGAGAAGACAACAACCACTAAGCAGCAGCCAACAAACCATCCTAGGAAAAGAAACCAACAGCCACCTAGTAGCAAAAATCAAAATCTAACCCAGATAGATCAAACCAAAAGCTAATTTTGGAGCTCCAACATTCAAAGCCCCAATGCAGAGATTGCAAAAACCACCAAGCAGTAGTCAGCAAACCATTGCAAAAAAAGAAACTAACAACCACCCAGCAGTAGAAATCAAAATTAAACCAGATAGATAAAATCAACAGCTAATTCTTGAGCACCAACATTCAATGCCCTAATGCATAGAATGCAACAACCACCAAGCAGCAGCCATCAAACCATCCCAAAAAAAGAAACCAATAGCCACCCAGCAACAAGAATAAAAAACTAACCCAGATAGATAAAACCAAATGCTACTTCTAGAGCATAAGCAGTCAAAGCCCCAAGGCAGAGAAGGCAACAACCACCAAGCAGCAACTAGCAAACCATCCTAGGAAAAGAAACCAACAGCCACCCAGCAGTAAAAATCAAAAACTAACCTAAATAGATAAAACCAAAAGCTAATTCTGGAGCACCAGCATTCAAAGCCCCAAGGTATAGAATTCAATAACCACCAAACAACAACCACGAAACCAAATTGAATGCCATAACTAGAACTGAGCCTAAGAAAAATAGTGTTATCCAAAATGCATTGTCTATAACAAAACTTAAAGGATGACTACAAATAATCTAATTCATCAAAAAATGAAATGTTTAGTGTCCTCCCAAAAAAAGTCAGTCGTTCTAAATCTAGAATATGTTTGAAGTATCTGTGTGCCAAATTGAGAGCTTAGGTCGAACGCCTATGGTAGTACCCGAAGTATTGCTAGGTTCAATCGATTGATGAACTTCTTTTGTTTCCACAAGCAATAAGTTCGTACAAGTGCTTCTATGGTGTCTCCATAAACAACAATGACCACATTTATGACCAATCTTTATTTTCTTTGTGCCCTCTAGAAAATTCTTGATTCTCCTTTTCTTTGTTCTACCTTATCGCTGCAATGAATTGGGAACACAAACCTGCACTCCATCAGTAACTATTGTCGACTGCTCCTTCCCTAGAAGTGTTGAAATTACCCCTTTGTAGGCTATTTTATATCTATCCAAAAATAGATAATAAATCATACAATAAAATTAACAGCATAATAATATTAAAATCATAATATTACTTATGTACGTAATAATGTTCATAAACATATGTGTGTTATAAGTTGTGTTTCTTGTTCCAATGAAAGCAACACTATGTATGCAAGGGAATCCAGTTAATTGCCAAAAGCCACAACTACATTCCTTTTCCTCTATGTCCACTTCATGATGTTCATGTGTATCTTCAACCTTGGCCTTGGTTATTATAGAATGTCTAATAATAAAATATTATTCTCTTATTGTAATATCTCTAATATATTCCTTAATATGAGGTACTAGTGGCCCTTTCTAGGTAGTGGAGTTTAACTTCCTCTGAGCACGTTACTCCATAATCATCCCTCTAATCATATCTACTAAGTCAACCACATGTTTACTTCTAGCTTCTTCTATCCAAGAATTGAAAGGTTCAGACATATTATTTGTGTTGTAATGATTTTTAATCTCACTAGAGAAAGTGGCCTTAGACCACTTGAATGGCAATGAGCTCAAATATGAATACACCTCTGGACTAATATTGAAGATCTATTTAAGTTTAACATTAAATTCATGCTTGCTATAAGCATTGGCAATTGTCCAAACCAAACTCTAGAGCTTGTGGCTATTACCACAACGAAAGTGCTTTTTCATATTCTTCCATAAGTTTCTCATGCATACCCTGTGCTCGACATTAGGAAAGGCAATTTTTATGGCCTCACCTACCCCTTCTCCATATCCAATATGAAAGCCAAATGCTCTATTTCACAACCAAAACTTTGCGACAAATTTCTCATAAACCACTCCCAACTTCTTTTGGATTCTGATTCAGCTATCGCAAATGCAATAGTGAATAGCCCATTATTTCCATCCAAATAATTTGTAGATTATTGCACCTAGATACTTAGATTTTAGGTGACAAGCATCAACTCCAATTAAATATCTACACCCAACAAGAAAGCCATCACTACATACCTTGAAACTAACAAAGAAACACTTGAAGGAACTGTCATGAATGTCACACGTGTATGTTATGTGTGAACATGGATTTCTATTTCTTAACTCTGACTTTATAGTAGGAACTCACCTATAGTTATTATCTATTAATCCAAATGGGATGGCTCTTGCTTGTTCTCTTGAACACCATATTTTCATGTATGGTAAAGATAATCCAAAACTGGTCTCCAAGCTATTATCGATGTGCTTTGGAGTGATGTCTAGGTTCTTCTTGACAACATCTTTTATTTGATGACCTACCCAACTTATAGTGGCTTGCTTGTTTCTGGCTCTTTTGATGCCTGGGCACAAATGTGTGGCATTTAATTTTCTAACTTCAAATGAGTGGCCATCTGGACATACTAATGCACATATTCTCCATGGACAAGCGTGTTATGCACAAGTATCTATTACTCCAGATTTATCACTAGCCTTGATCTTAACAGCAAAATTTTGTAAAATTGCATTAGTTTGAAGTACTTGTTTGAAACTTGTGGCATCCTAAAAATGAGAACCAACATTTAAAGAGTTTGCCTCATCACTTCGACAACTTAAGAAAACATCACACATACCATCAAGCTTAATGTTATTGTTTTCGCCACTCTCAAAACTTGAATGATATAATTATAATAATTGATTATCATTTGCAATCTCAATATTCTATGATTGAATCACATCTTCTTCATGAACTTTCGCTACAACCACCACCTCTATTCTACTTTTTTCATCAGAAATGTTAAGCATGTCAAGTATATTAGCATCACCTGTAATAGGCATGTATACTTTTGGCGAAGTTCCACTAATATAATAGTGCAAGTCAAAGGCATGACCTCTAAGCTAAGGACAAAGTAAGTCAGATTGTTCTTTTAATAATAAGAAAGTGATTTTATTTCACTCAAACTACACAGTTTCTGATTTCCACCTTCATACCTCATTCTGCTCTAGCCCTTGACCATAATCTAATATTCATCAAATTTGAAGATAATAGAGCAGAACTTAGTCATATCTATAACTACATGAGCAAATAATACAATATATTAAAAAATTTGCTTTCGTAAAATAAAATTTCTAAATAAATGTACAGAGCTAGAGTCATTTCTTTGCAATGAAATAGTGAAATACATGAGAATATATTATTAAAACTTAAACTAATACCGTTGAATATCTCTATCTACCAACTGACCTAAACTAAATTTATTTAAGTACTCTCTTCTTTCGCCCGTATGTATCTATATTGTATAGCTCTATCCACCCCAACTATTTTAAAAGCAAGAAAACTCAAAAGGAAAGCAATGCTTTGCAAATGAAACAACAACTAAAGAATGCCAAATATGGCATAGAAAAAAACAAAAAAAATAAAAACATACTTGCTCTCAGTTATGAAGGCCAGTTTGATATGCAAAATGCGGCATAGAAAAACATGGAAAAGAAGAACAGCATTACCCACGGGCAGCAGTAATCTCATAGAGAAGAACTAGAGTTATTAAGAAGAGGATCAATGAAGAAGATGGGTGGGAAGAATATCATTACCCATGAGAATCAATCTTTTTTTGCAAATGAAACAACTACTTACCTCATTGGAATAATTATGAATGATAATCGACCTGCAATGCGGGAATCTATGACGAGGATCGTGAGGGGATTAGGCAGCCTTCATCAGACAAGAGGATACCTTCATCGAACAAGATTCCACTCGAGAAAAACTGTTGCGGGGAAAAACTATGTAAACTAGGGCACGGGGTTGACAAGAGGTAACAGAGTGGTATTTTAGATAGATAGAGGGAGAATTCAGTGGTAGACAAGTAAATAAGATAGTTTAGGTGTTAGAGGTGTAATTAGTGTAGTTTGAGGTGGTATGTATGTAAATTCCCCTTAAAAAAATTACTCACCTATGATTGGTTTCGCCCATGTATATAACATTTTTAATATTACATAAAATAATAAAAGTTATATTATATTTTCAGAAATAAAATACACTTTTTCATATATATATATATATATATATATATATATATATATATATATATATATATATATATATATATATATATATATATATATATATATATATATATATATATTGATGTGACTATAAAATTTAAATAGTATATAAATAAATATCAAAGTTTAGATGCTAAATATGCAATTACATAAGAATTTTATGATATAAATAAAAATCCCTCTTAAGTTTTAATGGATCTAACTCACTTATGATCAACCTGACTTAGACCAAAATGCCTAACGTAGTCATTAGTGCACCACCATAGCTACAAAAGCTAGCAAGAGAACATCAGTAGTCATAATTGTCACAACAAGCATTCTTTTTTCAATGCAAATTCTTAAATTTTAAAATATTTAATAAAATTATTATTGCCCATATACTCTAATTTATCACATCATTTATTTTAAAATGCTCATCTCAAGATGGGAAAGAGTTAAGTAATTGTCTTCTAAAGTGATGAGTGTATGGCATAATACTAAAATGGGGGCAAATTCAAGCTAGCATCCTACAGAAGGGTGACAGTAAAATAAACCAAAATAGATGAAGAGCTAAACATAATTAAACATGATGACTTAGGTCTCATTTGGGACTGTTGTGCGGGCGTGGCGCAACACCGACCGTGCCACAAATGCTTTTGGTTGTGCACAAATTTGGGGAGCTTTGAGAATCTAGGCCGCATCTGTCGTGAAGTTGAGACTTGATATACCCATCCGTGGTCCACGATCGAAGATAGGTTTTATCCTATATTGCCCATTTCTTAGCACTGAGCATTCTCCTCATGCCCTCGATCCATCTATCCTTTGCCCTATCTCACAACTAGAACTCTCCTCTCTGCCGATGCTCGCCACAAGATAGGAAACTGAGGGATTTGGCCTTAACTCTCATCTCTGCTCTACAAGATTTCAACTTCCTAAACCTCCCCTACTCTACCGCTTCGTGCCCTCTTCTTCATTGTTTACGAAGGTAACCCTCGGCTTTCCTATCTCGTCCCTTCGCAAGTGTTAATTTTGGTAGATCCATAATGCATTATTTATTTCTCCTATACTGTCCCTTCTCTTGAGCTTCAGTTTGTATAGATCCTGTGATTCATTGTTCCATTTCGGCTTGTTTATGCATTATGTTTTGGAAGACAGATTGAAACTTCTCTATTGCGAGGGAAAAATGTGAAACATTATGGATGGTTTTTAGCTCCTCTTTTGCCCACATCAGTTATAGTAGTGTGAAACATTGTGGATGTTTTCTATATGAATGTTATTCTTTAGAGATATTGCAGCTTATCTCAGTTTATGTAGAGGATTTTGATCATTTGTGTACAGATGTCCATGCTTTGCTCTATTATGTTTAGGGTTAACTGCTGCTAATTTAGGTTTTGATGTTTTACGATGCTTTGAGTAATCATTATATTTGTGTTTTTATGAAAAGAACATTCT
Organism: Cymbidium sinense; assembly: GCA_021442155.1. Lineage (NCBI taxonomy): Eukaryota > Viridiplantae > Streptophyta > Magnoliopsida > Asparagales > Orchidaceae > Cymbidium > Cymbidium sinense. The sequence goes on from CM038230.1 coordinate 37,012,105, forward strand.
TGGAAAACATTCAATCAAAATTATGTTGAATGCATTGGTTGGGTTGATTTTTAAATTTATGATGAATTTATAGTAATGTGATCTGTTACTCTTTCGATACATAATTTTAATAATTTGGTTTGTCTAATAATTTATATATTGGTGTGGCTTAAACATATTGTGTCAAAATTATTTGTTAAACTTGTTTTAGATAAATTTTGCACACTTTAGCATCTTCTTATGATGCATATATCTAACAGTAACAAGTGCTTGCATAAATCAATATTAATGGGAAATCTAAGAGATGGTGGAGTAGATGCTACATGGGAGAAAGAAGTTATATTAGTTTTTTGTGAGCTTTGTTTAAAAGAAAGAGAGTTAGGTATTAACCCGATAACCTATTTCAATAAAGAGGGTTGGGAGAATTTGACCAAAAATTTTAAGGAGTGTGTAGGAAGGGATTATAATAAGACAACTTAAAAATAAATGGGATCAACTAAAAAAGGATTGGAAATTATGGAAAGAGTTAAATCAAGGATCAACTGGACTAGGATGAGATCCAAGAAAGAGAATTATTGACACATCAAAAGATTAGTGGCATTGAAAGTGGCAGGTGAAGTTCTTATATGCACTTGCATCAGTCCACTTACTTTACAAAGAATTCTTGTAGATATAATATGTGACTCTTATTGCTAAACTACATGTGATACAAAATGTGAAAAAATTTAGGCACTGTGGCATATAACCTGAGCTTGAAGAGAAGTAAGATCTTATGTTTGGGGGTGTGGTTGCTACAGGAGTCCATTCATGGACTCTAAACCAAGAAGTTGGTGACAATGTTCATAAACAAAACAACTCTGAGCAGCCAGTTGATTCAAGTGACTCAAATCATGAATCATTACATGCCACTGATTCCTTCTAAATCAAGTCATTCTAGATGCCCATCATCTCTAAGACCTAGGGTCTAAAAAAAAGGAGGTGCTAGTTTTCTTTGAAACCAGATATCACAGCTAGTTATTGCTTGCACTAATAGTGTGTCATCTAGAATGAATAAGACAATAGCACCACCTTCATTATTGAGGCTATAATTAAGTTAGAGCAAATCACAAAAAAATTTTAGGATATTCCACTTTATCTACACTCAACGAATTTGCTTGAAGATGTCAACAAGTGAGAGATCTTCATGGCAATGGCACCAAAACGAAGAGTTCATTTTCTTTGCTACTATTATGAAAAATGTGACGTTTAGCATTTCCTATAAAATGTATTAATATTTGTTGACTATTTGTAGTGATGTGTTCTTATTCATTAGAAAGTAATGGCAAATGGATTGCTTTTGTTTTGTGCTATTGTTTACATTCATATATGATGCTTTGGTTGGGAGGTTTTCTGTGATATATTGTTGGGTGATTTTTTATTAAAGATTAATGTGAAGAATTGCTTATTTATTTAGGTTGCAATTATTGAAAGTGATGATCACAATCTACCTATGATAGCTATCATAACTGTTGTATGCTTAATAAATGAGTACTATGAGTCTTATGTTTGCAAGACGCCATGTATGACTTTGTTGACCTCATTTTTAGGATGAGCTCTCAACCCCTCCATCTTAGACATAGGACTTCTCTTAGATTTTAAGAGATCCTTAGTCTTAAGACACATCTAATAATTAGGTGGACACTCAACCTAACCCTAGAGACTTAGAAGAGTTAGCCATAGGAATAGGTCATGCCTTAGAGGTGTTAGAAAAATTTTCCTACCTTATAGCTTGAACCACATTCCTCACTTCCTTCCTCCAAGTCAAACTCCAAATCAAATCAACATCAAACCTAAATCAATTCTAGCTTAACTGATTTTCTCAAAACTCAAATCAATGCCACTTGATTGAAACCCATGATTGAAGCCCATGATTGAAATCTATGATTGAAGTTTATGATTGAAATTTTAGAATATTTCCTAAGTCTTTAATTCCCTCTTAAGGACTTAGCCTAAATCATCTTCAAATCAATTCAAATTCATGAAATTTTATTATAACTCATTTATATTTTCATTTATATTCACATATATAAATGAAATATAAATTCAAATCAATCAAAGCAAATTCTATGTTGAAATTCCAAATTCCAAATCTTGCCTAAGTCCTTTGATTTCCCTTCTTGGACTTAGCCTAAATCAAATCTAAATCAATTCAAATTCATAAAATTTTCTCATAACTCATTTATATTCTCATTTATATTCACACATATAAATGAAATATAAATTTAAATCAATCAAACTAAATCCAAAAGTCAAATCCAAATTCACAAATCTTTCCTAAGTCATTTTGATTTTCTCTTAAGGACTTAGCCTAGATCATGTTCAAATCACTTCAAACTCATGAAATTTTCTCATAACCCATTTATATTCTCATTTATATTTACATATATAAATAAAATATGAATTCAAATCAGTCAAACCAACTCCTAAAATCAAACTCAAATTCAATCAAAATCCAACCTAAGCCTTTCAAGTCAAATTCTTGAACTTAACCAAATCAACTTCAAATCAAGCCAAACTCTTGATTTTTCTTCATGATTCAATCAACCCTTCAATCATGAATCCAAATATAAATACAAACTTCAATCACTTAATCAAAACTCAATTCAAAAATCAAACCCCAAATCCATTCATGTTCTTCCTTTGAATATGAAATTGTCAAATGAATCAAAACTCATTTGACTTCAAACCACTTCCAAATGGATTTATATTTCAATCATGAGTCCATATACAAGTTCAATCAAACTCAAATCAAACTTTGACCAAGCCATTTGACCCACTTAGACTCACTTGACCCAAAATGACCTAAAGTACCCTTATGAACCAAATTCTAATCTTAACCAAATTGGATTGAACTAAGCCCACCTAAGCATCTCATTATGATTAACAATCATCATGAGATGATCAATCACTCAAATTGGGTCAAACCAAGTCAAACTTAAGGGTTGACCAAATCAACACTTAGCCAAAATGAAACCCAACATAGCCAAAATCCATCATAGGACAAATTGATTGAAACTAATTATCTAAGTTCATTCATGATCAATGTTTGAACTTGACCAAGTCAACATTTGAGCCTAACCTATCCCAATTGGCCACTTGACCCAAGTTGACCCAACTTGACCTAAAAAGTTAAAATATGTCAGAACTTGATCTAAGCCAAATTGATTGAAACCAATGGGTCAAGTTCATCCCAAAATGATTGTTGAAATTGACCAAAGCCTCAATTAGCCAACTAGACCTAACCTAGCCCAATTGACCATGAACCCAACTTGACTTAAAGGGTCAAATTGAGTCAAATTCAAACTTAACCAAAATTGATTAGAAACAAAGATATCAATCCCTTTTATATGACCAACCAAACCTAAATCTACCCATGACCTAGCACAAATAGGTCAAATGGGTCAAATTGGTCAACTTGACCCATTTGACCTAAATGAAATCAAATGAACCAAATTCAAACCTAAACAAAATTGAATCAAACCAAGGCCACCAAAATATTTCAAATGGTCATATGAATGTGACCCAACCCTTGGTTTGACCCAATTTGACCATTTGGTCAACTTGACCCAAGTTGACTCATTTTGACCTAAATGGGTCAACATTAGCCAAATCATATCAAACCAACTCCAAATTCAATGATACTTGGTAAAACCTATTTTCTCATCATATCAAACATACCCAAACTAAAATCAAGGTCAAATGACCATTTTACCCCTAGGCCATAGGGTAAATTTTGGCCAAATCCATTTAAAATTTGGTCAAATCCTCTCCATAATGACTTGGCACCCTCTTAGTAGATCAATTGAACACTAGGGAGTGTGATGCACTCAACCCAATGGGTTTGGGTTAGCCCAACATAGCCCAATGGCCAAGTCAACCACATGCCTTGAAATGGAGCACATGGAATCCTCCTTCCAGTCAATTCAAGCACATGGCCACCTCACCCACTCCTTCTTTGGCCAAAACCGAACCACATGCAATTTAATATATCCTAACCAACTCATTACATGAGGTGTATTGGATCAAAACAGCAAGGAGGCTTATGGTCGTCTGATCCTTCAAGGGGCGATATACTCCCCCTAATTCAATTCAATCTTCACTCTACCTCAGTCGATTGAAGCATATGAACTCAGAGCAAGCCCTAGCTAATCATCCTAAGCTTCCTAGAGAGAGTTTGAAACATGATTTTCTAGTTTTCATCACTTGAAAATAGGGGAGCTCCACTAAAAATTGAATTTACTCCACACTCAACATCAACCCAATTCCTTCTTCAAGCTCCATCAGAGGACCAAGTTGAACTTGCCCAAGCTCTTTCCCAAGCTCCAAAGGCAAGGGAGGTTCCAATTCAATCAAGGTCAAGCTCAAGGTAAGGAGCTGATCCATAGAAGCATCTACTAACTCTCAAGAGCTCAAACTTTCATCAAAGCTTTGGCTCAACTAGACGAAGCTTCTCCAAGGGATTCAAGCATCAGTGATCACCTCTGGTGAGGTATGCCATTAAACTTAGCTTAAGTTCAATGTATGTTGGTCCTTTGTGAAGTGGATTTCAATCTATTGACCTCATTTTTAGAATGAGCTCTCAACCCCTTCATCTTAGACATAGGAATCCTCTTATACTTTAAGAGATCCTTAGTCTTAAGACACATCTAGTGATTAGGTGGACACTCAACCTAGCCCTAGAGACTTAGAAGAGTTAGCCATAGGAATAGGTCATGCCTTAGGGGTGTTAGGAAAATTTGCCTACCCTCAGCTTGAATCACTCCTCACATTCCTTCCTTCAAGTCAAACTCCAAATCAATCTTATTTGATTTTCTCCAAACTCAAATCAATGCCACATGATTGAAATCCATGATTGAAACCCTTGATTGAAATTCCTAATTCCAATTTTTCCTAAGTCCTTTAAATCCTCTCTTAAGGACTTAGCCAAAATCATCCTCAAGTCAAATGAAATCCCTGAAAGTTTCTGACAACTCATTTATATTCTCATTTATATTCACATATATAAATAAAATATAAATTCAAATCAATCAAACTAAATCCAAAATTCAAATTCCAAAATTTAAAATCCTTCTTAAGTCCTAAAATACCTCTTAAGGACTTAGCCTAAATCTTGATCAAATCACTTCAAATCTTTGAAATTTTCTCATAACTCATTTATATTCTAATTTATATTCACATAAATAAATGAAATATAAATTCAAATCAATCAAACTAATTCAAAAATTCAAATTCCAAATTTATAATCCTTCTCATGTCCTAAATTCCCTACAAAGGACTAAGCCTAAATCATGATCAAATCAAATCTCCAAAATTTTCTCATAAATCATTTATATTCTCTTTTATATTCACATATATAAATGAAATATAAATTCAAATCAATCAAATCAAATTCAAACTCTAAAATTTCCTAAGTCCTTTAAATTTCCTCTTAAAGACTTAGCTTAAATCATGATCAAATCATTTCAAATCCTTAAAATTTTCTTATAACCCATTTATATTCTCATTTATATTTACATATATAAATGAAATATAAATTCAAACAATCAAAACCAATTCCAAAAATCAAACTCAAACTCATCCAAAATCCAACCTAAGCCTTTCAAGTCAAAATCTTGAACTTAACCAAATCAACTTCAAATCAAGCTAAACTCTTGATTTTCCTTCATGATTCAATCAACCCTTCAATCAGAGAGTGGCAGGGATGAATCTCTGGCCATCCATATGCGCATTTTGGATGGACGTCCGAGATTAGAACACGTAGCCTCCCACAATTACCCTCTAATCATTTAATCTCGATTATGATCCTTGATCGATGGTGAAGAAAGCTGCGTGCGTATGGCTACGATGTGATGGGTTAAGTATCCAATCCCGTTATGCCACATGGAAAGCGCACACCGTGTCAGTGGCCCACGTGGCACCGATGGGATTAAAAACTTAATTAGGGTATTTAAATATTCTAATTAATTATGGAAACTTCTAAAATTTATATCTAATGCTAGAAAAATAAGAAAAATATGAAATTAATTGCATTGGATAGATAATTGAATATATAATATTTTAAAATTAATTTCAATGGATTTTTAATAGTGTTTTTCTCTAAATTTAGGTTTTATTGGGAATTTTATTTTGCTAATTACCCTTTAATTACTCCATTGATGAATCCTAAACTTTTTGTGCTTAGTTAGTGGGATGACCCCTGCCTCCCCTAATTTTCTTGGGATTTATTGGTGGCTTAATTAGTGGAATTTCTAGTTCATTCCTTAATCACTCTCTTAATATAATTAAGCTTAATTAAGGCATAATTAGTGATTTACTTTCTGATTGAGTCAATTAAGTTTTGATTGAGTGAGTATGAGGTTTAGAGAATAATTTTGAGATACTTTCCTAGAGATATTCCCTAACCATTTTTTCTTCCTTAATCCATCCTTAATTAAGGGTTAATTTACTAATTATTTTCTTAATTAATTTCATAAAATTATAAAACTTTCCAGGACTCAATTAATCTATCTTGGGTAGATGCTTAGGTGTTCAAGAGTCTAAGTACATTAAGGAAATTAGAGCTCAACTCGCATGTGTGAGGGGGGTTATGAAATTACTTAAGTTAAAACCCTTTAGTTTAATTAATCATTAATCATGAGCCAAATGCATTAGGCCCTTTTCTTTCTAGGTGCATTACTAATTTAAATTTCTTATGTGGTTTAATGTCATCTCATTGGCTCATAATTATTTGATTAACAATGCTAAGGTGGTATAGGTAAGGAATAATTAACATGCTTAATTCATACCTTAACCTAAGTAACATATACAAATCATCTAATCACCTAAAAACTAAAATAAAACAACCAACATATGTGGAAATGGGTTAGGAACAACAAACTCACCTTACATTTCTCAAATTAAATCAAACTCAAAATAAAATCAAACTTTCTTTAAAAAATAATTTGATTTACTTTAAGTTTCTTATTTCATAAGATTATCTTTAGGAATTAATTAGGGTGAATGTGTTTACATTCTTTCATCACTTTAGCTCTTTCCTAACATTCTAAATGTGTATGTCATATAAATTTCATGCATTCATTCTTTTCAAAAATCAAAATAAAAGTGAGATATTTTCTTTATATAAAATTGCATGTTTTTGGCTAAAGTAAAAAATATGAATGACTATTATCACTATAAAATTCTAAATTATTTTTAAAATATATGAATTAATTACCAAAACTGAAAGTGTGTTACTTATATTTTATTTATAAGTTTGCATGTAAATATAAAAATGTGTTTCATGTTTGCTTCCTTTCTTTCCTCTTAACATGGATTTGAATAAGATTTGCAAAGTGTATAGTTCTTTTAAACACTTGCTCAAATCTACTCTTATCCCCTTCCATGTTATAACCTAAGAAGGACCTTCATATTCACATGTATAAACAAATCAAGAAATCAAGTATATTAGCCTAGACAACTTCAAAGTTGCGAGGCTTTAAGTAGCCCTAAGTAGGTCTTGTACCTTACACCCCTGGTTAACAATGGTGTTGTACTCACTTATGCCTTTCATACATTCATGTGTGCATGTGAAAAATGGGTAAGAAAACCTCTTTTCTACCGAATAAAAAAATCATGCATCATAAAGCATTTAAATTTTCTTAAGTGACTTACTTAGCATTCATCATAAAGTGTGCTAAACATTCTCATTTATATGTATAGATATGCTTAGGATTCATTCATATGCATGTTATATATGTTGGGAAAGAAATGAAGTGATGTGTATTTTATGAATTTAATTTACTTTACTTAATCTTAAAATGTCTTTCTTTTGAATAAGTTTGTTTAGAGTTCATCTAAACTTAAGATTAATTAACATATATAATAAAATATTCACTAAACAAAACTAAACATGAATCCACTTTAGAAATTACTTACGATAGAGAAGGAAAGAGAAGTTCTCTTCTCTTTTCCCTCTCTTTAAAACCAAGTAATTAATTGTAGGATTCACTTAAACTAAATCAAACTATAACATAAAATCAACCCAAATCAGCTAAACACTTAAATGAAACCCTCCTCTAAGTTGAACACTCTTCACACTTAGAAAATTCTAACTTAAAGCCATAGCTAAGCATACCACACAAACTTCTTAAAGCACACACATTAGACTAAGTCACCACTTCTAGCTTTAGGTTAGGGGTGATTGCATGATGTTTTGCTTTTATTTTTATTTTTTAGTTGATGTTAGGGTGAATGTGCATAGAATGAATGGTAGGATGATCTAGTCTAATCATTATCTTCTGCAAGAGATTGTGCTTAAGGGGCGCTATAATAAAAATATAAATGCTTTTACTGTGCAGGTCCCTATACCCCTAAGCATAATCCAATATGCCAGGTGGACTTGTTTACCCATGTGTGGGGTGCTGAGTCCAATATACATGCTTAGGATTTGTATGGTTTATTTAGTTAATCTTTATTTTGTAGGTGTTAGTTAGATTTCATTTTCCTTTTCATGTATTTTTGCAATTAGGATTTTGGAATGATTATTTTCAGAGATTAGGATGAGCATTGGTCATAAGATTATATCTTATGTACCATGTGAAGCCTTGGGAGCAACCACCTTTCAACCATCCAAAAGAAGGAACCAAGAGAAGAAAGAAGAAAAAAGAAAGAAGAAAGAAGAAAGAGGACAGAAGAAATAAAGACCCCCGTAACATGAATTTTCTTACTTGATTGTAAATTGATTCATTTGTAATCTGGGTTGTATAAGTGTAGAGCTCAGCTATCCAATTTATTTTTCGGGATTGTGCAGTGGTGCCTGACCACAAATGGCCTTTTATTCTTTTGTGTTAGCTTTATAAATTGATTGATGATTTGTTTAGCTTGTGCATTAAGATGGAATGTCTTCCTAGTTTCTTCCTTGCTTGATGTATGACCTAGATGTGGATTAGGCTCTTAAGAAAAAAAATAAATCTTCTACCAAATTTAATAATTCAAAATTAAAATAAAAAAACTCATAACCTCACCTAAAGCTTAAGCTAAAATCTAGATAAAAGAATTAGCAACCCCTTAGCTGGATGAGTATTTCTTTTATAACATCATACACAAATGGATATTATTTTTACTCTTGATTGGAGGGCTTCCACCTTTGCCAAAGAAACTTGGCTTGACCTTTGAGAACTATGGTGGAAGCACACCTCCTCCTTTCTCACTGATTTTGTCCAATAATCTTACTTCTCATGCATTAGGCATATGAATTTTATAAGCCTGAGTCAAATGATTGTCCAAAAAGGAAAATAGCATGCAATATGATTCGCATTAGATTTAGGTCATTTGAAGCATGCCCTTACATGATCTAGTCTCTTTAGGGAGTGAGTTTAAGGACTTAGTCTCTTTATAAATAAATAACAACCTAGATATCTTGTATAAAGCATATGACTTGCCTGCATGAATTAAAAATCGTAGGAGGAGTTAGTTGGCAACCACCCCCAGGCGATTGTAAGTCTGAGCAATAAGGTGGTTTGTTCTTTCTTGTGGAGGCAAATCAAATACCTATTTTTGCCTTAGATTTAGGTCATGCTTTGGCCCTCGCTGAAGCTCCCTAGATTTAAGTTCTGAGGTTGCTTCTCCCTTCTATGGGCCATAAGTATAAGTCCTTACCTTTTAGGCATTTCCATAACCTTGTGTTATAGAATCATAAGCCCTATACTTCTAATAAAAAGCCAACACAAATGAAGAATTCAATTTCAAAAATGTAAAGCCCAATAATAGTATAGTTTGAAATGCTCGCTAGGTTTCCTAGCACTGTGAGCATCTCCTACTTATCTTCCTTTGGCTTCAATAATAACTCCCTCTCCTTTATCAATCCCATTTGATCTTCTAAAACAAATTAATCGATTGATAGTCCTAAATATTAAAATTTTTGGAGATAACGATCATTTACCTTAATAGAGAATATTCCTAAGGGATCTCATCCCCTAGGATGTAATTAACTATAGGGGCTTGCCCCTGTAAGGAACCTAATAAATCCAATTTAAAATACCCTACTTTACTTTTCCATGTAAAGTAGGGAAAGAATCTTTGGTACACATGCAAACCCATTGTCCTTAGGAGTCCTTATTGAGGTGATTAGGTCCATTGTAGGGTGGTGACTTCTATCTTTCAAAATAGTACACCTCTCCTCAATATCACACCTGATCACCCTCAATAAGAACATCTGCGTATCTACGTGGTGTCAAAAATGCATAAAAATAAGAGATGTATATTTCTATCTTCATTTTTTATCCCACATAGAGTGAAGATGGAAGTATATACCTTACTTCTTTAGAAATTTATCATCATGAAAATTTCACCACATATTTGTCTGGCAACACCGCTGGGGATGATTCCTCTCTCCATATTTGGTAAATGATCATTGTCTCCAACTATCGATAGTGGGTTCATACTTTGGTATGAATCCAAGACTGTCTTTCGTTCCTTTGGAACTTAGCTTATTTCATCCTTAAGTTAAACTAGCCAACATCTTTAAGTTTTAGGACCTCACCCCGTGTTGGTCTTAAAACCCCCGTCAGGTTCTCCAATGGGTAAAAAAAAGATCTAATAAAAAAAATATTTAAAGACTTCCCTTTATCATTTCTATGGTAAAGAAAGGTTCATTCTAAAATAATAAAGACAAAAGGAATCCTTTATAAAAAAAACTTGCTTTTCAAAAAGCACTTTTTCAAAAATGCACATAATAAAAATATTTTGCATAGAAATTTTCCTAAATCATTCCCATCTAACAATCTTTATGATTGTTATATGTAAGATCATCTTTACAAAAGTAAGATTCCAACAATCACATTTTTTAAAAGAACAAATGAGTTTCTCCACCCAATTCATTTTTGGTGAAGGCCTCATTTTCAAAAATATAATTTCAACAATCATATTTTTAAAAAGCATAAAATTTGAAGATGGGCCTTTCCATTCAATACATCCAAATTTGTTGAATGGATATTACCTCTTCAAGTAAAATCATAACTTTGAACTTCCACTTAACACATTTCACATGTGTTAGGTTGGGATTTTTATATTTTCAAAATGCACATATGAAACTTCTCCATTCAATATACCCACACTTATTGGGAAGAGGTCTCATTTTCAAAAAAAATCAAAAAATAAATTTTCAACAAGCACATATGAATCTTTCTATTCAATAGACCCATACTTATTGAATGGAAGTTTCATTTTCAAACAAAACTAATTTTTTAAAAGCAAATATGAATATCTTCATTCAATATACCCAAATTTATTGAATGGAAATTTTATTTTTAGATAAAGTAACATTATTTTGAAATGCCACTTAATATATTTCTTATATGATTAGGTTGGGATTTCCTCTTTCAAAATGCAATGATCACACATAAAATATGCACCTCTAAAAAATGAAACATAATTGATTTCCATCTTACATACCCAAATTTATTAAATGGAAATCTCCCTTTTCAAAAAAAAAATAACAAAAACAAAAATTATTCAAAATACATTTGGAACTTCATTCTAGCATGCCCTATTTGCTAAAGTGAAGTCTCCCTTTTCCAAAAACAAAATTTGAAACATACTTTTGGAATTTCATTTAGCATACTCAAATTTACTAAGTGAAATATCCATTACACAAAAATTTTCAAAACATATTTGGAACTTCATTCAAGCATGTCCCATTTGCTAGAGTGAAGTCTCCATTTTTAACTAAAAATCAAATCAAAATCAAAGGAGAAACACATTAGGATTCCCTTAGCATACTTAAATTTGATAAGGATCCTACTTTTCAAAATCAAATTAAAATCAAATGAAATACTTTAGGATTTTCTTAGCATACTCAAATTTGCTAAGAATCTTATTTTCAAAAATCTTCCAAAACTAAAGCACACTTGGGTTCTTAACTTAGCATACCCAAATTTGCTAAGTGGGAATTCCAATTTTCAAAATCACCAATAATTCTTAAGATAAGACAACCAAAGAAAAAGAAATAATTATTTTCAAACATCTCACTTGGCATGCCCAAATTTTCTAAGTGAGTGAATTCCAAAATACCAAATCAAAAATAAAACCAATTGACCCTTACTTTAACATACTCAAATTTGATAAAGGAAAGGGTCCTCAAATAAAAATCTAATTTCAATCATGAACCTATGGAAGCATCTTTCTAAAAATATTTGAACCCATTTTCAACATACCCAAATTTGTTGAAATTGGATTCATGTTCAAAAATTCCCCTTTCCAATCAAATCTCTAAATCTTCTCTAAATCCATTTGAACCCCAATTAACACTTCCAAGATGTTGGATGTGGGTTCAAATTTTTAATTCAAATTCATAAGTCAACAAAATAGAAATTTGATCCAAGTTTGTTTCCAACATTGCATTCGGCACTCGATTTGTAGCTACAATTCAATTTTTAATTTTTAGTTGACTATAATGGCAGCTTCATAGAAATATGTGTTTACTTTCCCCTACGGCATAGACTTGGCCATTGATTAGGCCAATCTCCCCTGAGCTAATTACACCCATCTTATCCATTTTGGTAGAGGTTTCAAGGGGGTGAGGATTACCTGTGAGGGCACTCCCCTCATAACTGTTAGCAGGACCGCAGTGGTTGGGTAGAAGCCGGCCATTCAAATTGATTTGCCACCTAACTCTAAAATCTTCTCACTGAAGAAGAAAGCAGTGATAGTACCAGCATTAGCACTAGTCTCAGTGCATCCTGTGGTTTACCATGCTGCCCGAGTAAGGGCTAGCACCCTCTAAGGGTAAGGCTCCTTTGATCCTGGAGATCGCCTCCCCAACTTTTGAGGTTGGGGCTAGTTCTTACTCCACTCACCCTACCAAGACTTAGAGGAGGAAAAAACTGCATGATTAAGCGGTACCATACACGTATCACCAAGGAGATGGAGGCTACTACACAGTTGGTTGTGGAGGAGGTGCCCACTCTAATTTTTCTACTGGTTACAATGAACCCATTTCATCCTCTCTCTAGGTCTAACAGAGAGGATGCTAGGAGGATCTATACTTCCCCTCCACCAGTGGTTCAATATCAACCCCTAATTGGCCAAAGGAGGAGGTTGTATGCCGGCCTCCATTCAGTTCTACGCTAGGTTGGCGGAGCTTACGGATGTTCTGAGTTCGGAGCTCAATTCAACTTGAGATCTATTATTCCCTGTAGCATAGGGAAACATCTATGGCAAGAGAGGGCCAGAGAGCCCCGCACTTCAGTTCAGATCACTAGCCGAGAGAGGCAGAGGTTTGGTAGCAGTCAATGGCCTTCGCACTCATTAATTTTCCTTATCGACGTGCTACCTATGTCTATCTCATAGATACTATTCTGCTTACTAGGATAACCCATCATAAGAAGAGGGTCCTTATTTTGAGAGTCGGTGGTGTCTCCACCACACCGCTCTACCCCCTATCCACCGTCACCCGTTCACATTGCAGCATCTCCAGTTCCACCGAAGGCTGTGAAGGCCACATCTGGGGAGAAGAGGACCCCATTGATGATCCAGCTTCGGCCAAAGGATTCCATTCCATCTACATGATCTACTGTGGTGAGGCCAACCTCTCCTACTCGACCTTCTGCCCCAGTTGTGGTGCAGAAGGAATGACAACCTCGAAGCATAATGGTCGTCCCTTCACCAACACCACTAGTTCAGTGGGACATAGAGATGGTTGCAGTAGTTGTAGAGAGAAGAGAAGATAGCCCAATTGTATCGATGATAGTAGAGCCTCCTAGGAGTGTCACCCATTTCAAAGTTAGTGACAGCCAGGAGTGTATTTCTTCTAGCGATTACAGTCCTCACAGGATTGATTCTCCAGCAGCAGGGGAGTCCTGGTGCCTCACAGTTCACGATGTGGATCCCATCACAGATCAGCCAAAAGCATTTATGCCAGTCTAGATAGATCGATCTTTAGATGACATAGTAGCTCACTATTTCATGAAAAAGAAGGAGATCTTAGGATACGACTAGTCTGATGAGGAGAAGATCAACTTTGATCCCAATGAAGATGATTTATTGGGTGACTCAGCTGGGGTTTGCATGGTAGATACCAAGGGATCCCTCCTTAGAGAGTAGCAGGCTATGGAAGGTGATGAGGTTGAGTAGGAAGACACAACCCAATTATCCCAACACCTCTGATATCAGTTAAAGTAGAAAGACAAATAAATAGATAGGATGGCGAGGTAGCTTGAGGACTTGGTACCAGTAGTCTCAGTACTTCAGAAATAAGCCCCACTAGTTCATCCTACTATAGCCGAGACTTGTCAGCCAGAGTTAGTGCATGTCTTGGACCCATCGAAGACCTTACCTCTCATCGAGCAAGGTAGCACTAGCATGTAAAGGAAGGTAGTGGAAAGTACCTCCACACAGAAGGAAGATATCAAGTCTATGGTTGAGCAACAGATGAAGGAAGCATTGGCTCAAGCTCAGGGAGGATCATCAGTTCCAAAGGGTAGACCCTACCTAGAGGAATTTGATGCAATCCAATATCACAAGGGTTTCGTACCACCTTCCTTCAAGATTTTTGATGGCAATGGAAACCCGAGGCAGCATATTGCACACTTCAGGTTCAGTTGTTACAATGCCAGTGACAGTGACACTTTGCTATTCCACCTCTTCATTAGTAGCCTAGCAGGGATACCTTTTGATTGGTATGCTGAACTTTCCAATGGTTCAGTAAAGATATTTGCTAAGTTGGAGAAACTCTTTATCAAGAGGTTTGCTAGAGCTCAGCAAAGGGTTACTGTTGGCGATCTTGTTGTAGCACAACAACACCTAGGTGAGTCTCTTGTTGACTATATTCTCAGATGGCATAACCTGAGTATGAAATGTGAATCACAGCTGTCTAAGCAACTTGCCATTGATATTCTTCTAAAGAATATACATGGCCCGGTCACCTTCATGCTTAAGGGCTTCACCATCAAAACCTTTGAGAAGTTAATCAACAAGGTAGCTAGTCTACATGGAGAGGCCAAATAGTTTCCTTTTCAAGACCAGTTTCTCAAAAAAAAGTCATAGAACATCTATGAGAAGAAGCTGGGAATAGTGATAGTAGTAGATAAAGAGAAGCAACCCACTAGAGATTAGTCCGAGAGACCATAACCTCAGCAGCCTTCTCTTTCACCTCCTCTACCACCACCGAGGTAGCACTACCGGCCTCCACAATAGCCTCCATGGCCAGCACCACCGCCTCCTCAGCCATATCATCAGTAGTAGTGGCACACATATCCGTCTCCAAGTAGCTATGGTCTACCTACTCTTTTGGACAAACTTAATAAACCTTATTCATTTAAGAGGGAAGTAATCAGGAAGACCTTTAAAAAATTCTTAAAGAAGCTTTATTTTTAGCTACTCGAGCCTAGGAGACCAGAGGAAGTGGGCAAAAGTCATGATCCTAACTTTTTCCCCTACCCCCATATGCTAGGTCATGTTTTGGAGGATTGCTTCATATTTAAGGACTGGCTTGTACATAGCTTCAAGACCGGTGTTGTAGTTATCTTGAAGGAATACCTCGTGGAACAACCATCCAGTTCCATTAGGGTAATCCTTGGGATACTTATGATCCTTCCGAAACCAAAGAAGGTTGGGGTATCTCCTTATCTAAAACCTCTAAAAATATTGTTCAGAAGATCAAGAAACTTTCCTTGTAGGTGCCTGAGTTAGCTCAAACCTCCAACATCAAGGAAGGTTTGCAAGTTGCCAATGCCAACTCGGGGAAAGGAGGATCTTAACAGCAGAAGTAGCATGTTCCAACCCAAGGTAGCCCAGTACGCAATCACAGACCGAATCCAGCCTCTAGTTTACTATTCTAGCTACCACATCAGTGACTTCCTCTACTTCAGCTAGTTCTTCTTATTCTACAAGTAGAACTCTTGTATCGATCGATAAAGGCATCAAATACCTTACCCCACTTACTTTACTTGATTTCTACTTTATACCTCCTATCAAATCCAAGAAATTGAAGAATAAAGCTAGCTTGAATTACATCTATGTCACTTCTGATAGGTTGTCTACTTTTATTCTTAAGGATAACTCTTCAAGTTAAAATAACCATAACAATTTTGATCTTCCACTTTTTGGTTTAGAGTTGGACTTTCCTACTCTGAATGCTACAGGTTCACCTCTTGAGATTGACTTGGAATCATCTGATTCTGAGGGTCCCATAGGAGAAGCTATAGGTGAGCCCATGTGCGTGTGTAACCTTCCATTACCCCGCCACAAGAGATCACCAAGTCAACCTCCTCAGAGTGGCAAGGTTCTACCTCCTAGGCCACTCAAGATAGAGGGAAACAAGTCATTGGTATAGAGGATCAAGAAGCCCCTCCACAGGATGATCCATCCTTGGATATGCTTGTAGAAGATCAGCCCAAGGTGGACTATAATGTCCTCTCTCATCTAAGAAAGTTACCATCTAAGCTAAGCATATATGATGCATTTATCTTATCCAAGGAGATGAGGGAATCATTAATCAAGGCTCTCCTTGATCCTAAGATATGCTTAGCCGCTAGGTGAGGAGGCATATTACATAAAGAAGCCTGGGATCACTTTCAGATGAAGACCTTCTTCGGGGACTTGGAGCACAACCGCCCTCTACATCATACAGACAATTCGTATCCAGTTTTCATGATCCAAGTGCATCTGAACATTATGCCCCTTACTATTTGAGGATCACATCTCCACACTCTGAGGAGATTGGATGATGTTGAGAGGATTCAATGAATAAGGTGAGCGGGTTTTAGGTTCCATAGTGTTACCTTTAGAGATAGGTGATTAGAAGACTGAAGCCAAGTTTTACATCATTGATTCGAATACTTCATTCACTGCTTTGCTTGGTAGGCCTCGGATACATTAGAATAAGATAATTCCATCCTCCCTCCATTAATGAATCAAGTTTAGAAAGGATGGGATTGAATACCGTGTCAATGGAGATAAAAAGCCATTTTCAATTAGAGAGGCTGAGATTTATGAGGTTACGACCTACTATCTTCCTCAAAACACCCTTTCTCGTGAACTTGGACAAAATTCAAAAGAAAAAAAAAGAAAAAGAAGAAAAAGAAAAGGCAGAAGAAAAAGAAAAAAAATTAAAATCTAAGTGAACAAGAAAGGAGAATTGAAGAAGAAATAGATTCGTATATCACATTTCACCCACAGTTCGTTCCATCATATGGACATGTGGGTAGAATGACTCAACATCTACCAAGTGAGGGAGAGTAAATAGAGGCGTAAAGGTGGAAGACCCTGGTTGGCCATCACCAATAGGGTTATGTTCTAGTTCATAGTACCCTCTATTCACATACTTGAAATCCATCCCAAAGGATGAGTCTAATGTGATTAGTATACCAACCAACCCCTCTCAGCGGGTTCCATTGGAGGTGACTTTCGATCTGCAGAGATGAAGACGCCTCCGCAAAAAAGAAAAGTATTCAAATCAAGTTTATGTGAAACTATTAGGCAAGTGGGAACCTTAGCTCTAACTCACTTTCATCTCAAAAAAGTTGAAGGTTTAGTAGTTAAGGAAGGCTCCTAAGTCTTCCAAGTGATGAATAAAGAGATTCTTTTTGGAATCATCATCCTCAAGTCTTGAAGTTGATGTAGAACTTGAGGAGGATTCATTTAAAGAATCAATGGAATTACCATTTGACTTTTACTCACCTTGTGTTCATAATCTTATACAGAAAGGTTTGGTTCCTCACACATTGTCCAAGCACAGGTCAGAGTACTTTGAAAAGCTATGGAACAATGCAGACAAGGAAGCATAATCAAGAGTAGGACTAAGATTCAGTATAGTGGGTCTAGTCAATGATGATGATTACTGCTTAGTTATTACCAATCATTTGTAGTCTGATAGGTTCTTTTCACACAACACCAACTCTTATGAGAATGTGTGTTTAGAAACCTCAAATGATCCAGATGATCTCCAAATCAAAGATGCACTGCCATAATTAGAAAAGGAGATATATTCAACAATCGACAAGCTTAAAGAAATCAACCTCGGGATAAAAGAAAATCCATGCCCGATGTACATCAGTTTGTTGTTGAATGAAGAAGAAATTGATGACTTAGTTAGGCTATTGACTGAGTTTAAAGACTACTTTGCATGAAGTTATGAAGAGATGCCCAGATTATCTCCTGATATATTAGTCCACAAGCTAGCAATAGATCCTAGCACTAACCCTATCAAGCAAGCTCCTAGATGCATGCGATTAGAAATCGAACAGTAGGTCATTTTTGAAGTCAAGAAACTAATCAATGTTGGTTTCATCAAGGAAGAAAAATATCCTACCGTTAGCTGTCATACTAAGAGAAGAAGAATGGTCCAAATTTGTATTTGATTTTCATGGACTTAAATAAGGCATGTCCTAAGGATGAGTTTTCTCTTCCTATACTAGAATTAATGGTGGACATCGCCTCATCTCATGTAGTTTTTTTTTCATGGATGGGTCATCTAGCTACAACCAAATCAAGATATCTCCTGAAGATGAAAGAAACACTACTTTCCGAACCCCAATCAGAATCTTCGTTATAGGTCATGCCTTTCAACCTTAAAATCGGTGCTACATACCAATGGGCCAAGACGATCTTCAATGAACTCATCCATCATCGTTGAGTGCTATTTGATGATCTAGTCAAGAGAGAAAGAAGACTCCTCTTTGACTTGAGAGTAGTTTTTAAATGATTAAGATAATATAATCTAAAAATGAATCCCCTGAAGTGTGCATTCGGAGTAGCTTTGTAAAAATTTCTTGGGTTTATTGTCCGACACCGAGGAATAGAAATAGATCCAGAAAAGATTAAAGTTATCTTAAAAATGTCACCTCCTAAGAGTTTAACTCAGCACAGATCCTTCCAAGGATGACTGGCGTATCTATGACACTTTATTTCTAACCTATCAGGGAGATGCAAACATCTCGACTTGTCAAAAGGATGCCAAGTTCAAGTGGGATGATAAGCAAGATGCCTTTGAAGACATAAGCATTTGGTGAAGCCGCCAATTCTAGCTCTATCCCGAAGGCCACTCATCCTCTATACATTGTATTGATGACTCTCTCGGCTCTATTGGCCCAAGCCAATGATGAAAGAAAGGAGAGCTTCTACTACCTCATCATCTCGATTCCTTGAAGCAAATTATCCACCTATTGAGAAACATTGCCTAGCTTTGATCTTTGCATCTCAAAAGCTACAGCATTATATGCTTTCTCATAAGTGGAACTTGATCTCTATAACTAATTCACTACAGTACCTCATGACATGGCCAATGTTATCTGGATGTTTGGCATCCTGGTCCATGATTCTCTCGCAGTTTGATATTGCATTCGTACCCCTCCATGCAGTAAAAGGACAAACACTATTGGATTTCTTAGCAACACACCCACTTCCTTTTGATTCTCCGCTTAGTGACAATCTCCCTGATGAACAAATCATGAACTTGGGGTTGAACCGCCAATGGGAGATGTATTTTGATAGCTTCTTTCATAAAGGGAAGCACCACCATCTACTCTTCCGGAAAGGCAGTAGAATAGTTCTCTAACTCCAAACGATGTGATGAGATTCTCATACTATCTTTCCAACCCAACAAATGTATGAGGCTTTGATGGTCCGAGTTAGCCATCTATCGCGTCAAGAGCATCAACATCTTTGGGATTTGTAGTTGGTCATCAATCGATTATCGTCCTACAAGGTTCTCAAACCCAAGTTTCATCATTACGAGTATACCATGAAGTTGGCCCAAATTCTAAGTCACCATCACCATACAAGGTTCCTAGTAGAGAATAGTAGATGCTTTGGCCAAACTTGCCAAAAGAATTGACATGTCAAAGATGAGTCCATTTCAATAAGGGTCCAAAATAGACAAGTCTATCCTTATTGATGTTGAACTCATCGAGACTTTCTCTTGGAGAGGTTGCTTGCAAAATGGACAAGGAGTTTGGAGGCAATTGTTCATAAACTATTTGAACATCTAAAACTACCTCAAGAAAAGTCACAAATCATCGTGAAATAGAGAGCTCTCCTATGCTCTCATTGATGGCACCTGCATCACGATCCTTTGATCAGATGTGGTTACGTTGTTTAGATAAATACAAAGCCTATGACATTATAACCAAGGAACATTCAGGTCTATGTGGAGTGCATCAATCTGATCTGAAGATGAAGATGAAGATCAAGAGACTAGGATACTACTTGCCTTCAATGATTATGCACTGCATGAATGTAGCTAGGAGATGCCATCAGTGTCAGGTATACGGTGTGGTCCTCCACCAACCACCCAACATTCTACACCCTACATTAGGCCTTTGGCCCGATCATTAGGTCCGATCAATCCTCCTTCTTCCAAGGGTCATCGGTTCATCTTAGCTACCACCGACTACTTTTCCAAGTGGGCGGAGGCAATCTCACTCAAAGAGGTCACAGCTCAACATCTGCTTTAGTTTTTAAGGAACCATATCGTATATAGGTTTAGGGTGTCTCGATGAATTATATCTAATAATGGTACTACATTCAAAAGAACCAAGATCAACAGCTTTGCCATAAGACACGGTATAGATTAGAGATACTCCACCATCTAATACCCTAGAAAATAGCTTAGCCGAAGCATTCAACAAAACTCTCATCCAAATACTAAAGAAGACTCTTGATGACAATAAGTGATAGTGGAATGACCAGTTGGTTGAAGCCTTGTGGGCCTATCGCACCACATACTGAACTCCAACTCAATCTACCCCATTTTCCTTAGTGTATGGGTCTGTAGTTGTCCTACCTTTAGAAGTTCAACTCCCGTCACTAAGAATAGCATTGGGTAGCAAGATCACTACAGAGCAAAATGCAAAGTTGTGGTTAGAAGAGCTTAAAGGTTTGGAGAAAAGTCACCTACAGGCATGCCAGAACCTTGAGTTATATAAGGCCAAAATGATTCAAGCTCACAACAAGCAAGTCTGCCCTAGGTCTTTCCAAGTAGGAGAACTTGTGTTAGTCCTAAGGAGACCAATGTTGCCCATCGAAAGATGGGAGGTAAGCCCAGGGCCCATATGTCATAGAGAAGTCCTACCAAGGAGGATCTTATCAGCTTATTGATTGTAAAGGGGAACAGCCGATGCTTCTAATTAATGGGCTCTATTTAAAAAAATATTACCCATAAAAATCATGTTTTAAAAATAATTCTATTAATCAACAAAAATCTTCTCTTCTTTTGAAGAGGTGTTTGCTTATCTTGTGAATTCATCGTGACATGTTTAGGGTGGGTGTAAGAGTCCCCTAGCAGCATCCTATCTCTCTTTCATGACACAAACACAAAATTCCCAAGCGTGTTTAAGGTAGGTATAAGTCCCCCAGAGGTATCCCTTTTCCCTTTTAACACATGTGCAAAAATAAACACAAATCTTTTATCTCAAGCTATTTTGATGTGGGAGCAAGCCACCTGTGGTACTCATTCATTAGCTGCTCTAGGTTAGGTCTACATGCTACCTCACTAGTATGTCACCCCAGTGATCACTTATTTGGAGGATGAGAGTCCTTGTGCTTTCTTCCTAACTTGATCATTGAAAATCAATGAGCGCCTTATTAGTATGGTAGATTTCACTGCCCAGCCAGTAAGCTACCTCGTGTTGATTTTGTTTAAGAAGATGTGAGTCCCCGCACTTTCTTCTTGAACTAATATTCATGATCTAACTAGGCCGAGTATATTTGAGGTTTAGGATAAGTCCCCCAGAGGCTCCTTTCCTCTTAACTACATTTGATTCGATGTAAGTCCCCAGTGACATTCTCTTAGTATTCCCCTAGGTCGGATAACACCTATCGAGCCAAAGACAGACTATCCTAGTAATTAGTTCCGCTATAGGAGGATGTGAGTCCCCGAGCTTTCTTCAAAGGCTGATTGTAGCAAATTGATGGGCACCTTAGGTTGGTTGATGTTTGCTATGCTAACAGCGACTCACCCGGTGGATACACCACTCTTGGCAGATGTGAGTCCATGCTCTTTCTCCTTGAGTTGGCCATCGAATACCTATTTTATATATGACTATCCATGTCATCTTCTTCAGGGTTTTTTTGGATTAAGCCCTTAGCAGCCCCATCCCTTACGGGCACTCTATTTTGGATCACTTCCTTTGTGACCCCATTTAGATACTACTCTGGTTACTCTTGAATTTGACACCCCATTTTGGAGAATTTGTTCCAGATGTGATTCTCCTTAGTTCAAGAATCAGAGGCTAAATATAAGCTCCCCTTCTCAGTTTAATCTCTCATAAACTAATAGGGTCCATGATAAATAAATTAAACAAACCTAACAAATTTAATTCACTTGTGGATTAGGAATTCAAGCCCCAAAAGGGCCCCTTTTCCCAAGCACACATATTATCTTTAGGTCGCCAGAACTCCTAGGAATTACCACGAGTTGAGATAAATCCCGTGTTAGTACTCACTCTATAGTCTTAGGTCAATCTATTTTGTCACAAGTTACCCCGCCATTCCACTTTGGAAGATGTAAGACTATGAGGCATTTTTTCTAGCATGATTGTCACAAACTGACAGGCAGCCTTAGGTCGGGTTTGATTTGTTGTCCAAAGCAACTAATCACCTCAGTGGTATTTTGTAGTGGAAGGTGTGAGTCCCTGAGCTTTCTTCTCTTCAATTGATCATTGCAAACTGAAAGGCACTCCTTTGGTCAAATAGTTCTCCCATCGGCCTGGAAGCTACTCCCTTTTCAAATCAGATAGGTCTGATATAGCTCTCGCAGTGATCCATTGCTAACCAATAGGATCCATCAAAAGAAATCTAAAAATGAAATTAATATTGACTATCTTTGAGTTGATCTAGTAAAACACAGATTGATTATTTTTTGATAAGAAAAATAGATCGTTTAGATTGTAAAGATTGTAAGGTCATTCCAAGTAAAATTTTAAGTACCCAACATCGACTATTAGTTTTAGATTTTAAGATGAAAGGTTGTAAGAGAAAAATAAACTTAATTATTGTCCTAGGATTAGATGGGGACACTTAAAGAACACAAATAAAAATATTTTAAGAGCAAGCTACAAGAAATTAAAGTTTGGGATGTTCATAAGGAAGCTAACGCTATGTGGGAAAAAGTATCAAGTGCTATTAAACAAGTTGCTAAAGATGTGCTGAATCAAAAGGAAAAACTTCTTTTAATAAGAATAGTTGGTGGTGGAGTCGAGTGCAAGAAAAGATAAGAAATAAGAAGCATTGTTATAAAACTTGGTTTAGATGTAAAACCTGAGAATTGGGAAAGATATAAAATGGCCCAGAGATTCTAAGAAAGCAATATATGATGCAAAAATTTTAGTGATTTATACAATAGATTAGATACCAAAGAAGGTGAAATATGTATGTATAAGTTAGCCAACCAAAGAGATAGGAGAAGTAAAGACATAGTTCAAGTGAGGAGTATTAAGGATGAAAATAATAAAGTTTTTTCTTAGAAAAGATATTGAAAATAGGTGGATAAGGTATTTTAATAAACTTTTCAATGAAGGATAAAAGTACATTGATTTTAACAACCTTAATACCCTAAACAAAAATAGAGAATTTCATTTTTATCGTCGTATTAGTAAATCAAGTTAGAAGCTTTAAAGAAAATGAAATGTGGAAAAGAGACCTGATAATATTCCAATAGAAGTGTGGAAATGTTTAGAGATCAAGGAATTTCTTGGCTTACAAATCTTTTAATGTTATTTTAAAGACTAAAAAGATGCCGATGAGTGGAGAAAGAGTTTGTTGGTTCCTATATTTAAGAATAAAGGTGATGCACAAGATTGTGCAAATTATAGAGGAATTAAGTTAATGTGCCATACATTAAAATTATGGGAGAGGGTAATTGAGCATAGTTACGATGTGATGAAGTTTCTCACAATTTGGTTTCATGCCGTAGATCTACTATGGATGCTATACATTTGTTAAGAGGTTTGATGGAGAAGCATAGAAAATAAAAAGGATCTACATATGATATTTATTGAGAGAAGCTTATGATAAAGTCTCAAGAGATGTTCTTTGGAGAGTTCTAGAACAAAGAAGTTAATATTGGTTATATTCAAGTCATTAAGGATATGTATACTAGAGTCACTTGTGTCCAAACACAAGGAGGATTGACAAACTATTTTCCTATTTCAGCTTGGATTACATCAAGGATCAACATTAAGCCCTTATCTTTTACTTTTAGTTATGGATGATTTACTTTACAAGAAGATGTACCGGTGTATGCTTTTGATGACATTCTTCTTGTTGATAAGACTAGAGGGAGTCCAATGTAAACTTGAATTATGGAGGTCAACTTTAGAGTCTAAAGGTTTTCGCAGATCTAAAACCTATATATGGAGTGTAATTTTAGTTGTAGAAGTTTTAGTGGTTGTGACTTTAGGTGATCAAGTTATTAATAAGAGTGATTATCTTATATTTAGGCTCTATTGTTCAAAATGATGGTGAAATAGATGGAGATATTATTAGTAGAATTCAAGTTGGATGTGAAGTATCCGGCCTATTATGTGATAGAAAAGTTCCACTTAAACTTAAGGAAAATTTTATAAGATGGTGGTAAGACAGCAATGACTTATGGTGGAATGTTGGCCAATAAAAGAGAAACATAAGACTAAGTTAAGTGTTACAGATAAGGATGCTCGTGGATGAGTGGCTTTACCCTTAGAGATAGAATGCAAAATGAGTATGTTCGGGAAAAAGTTGGAGTAGCTCCTGTGGTAGATAAGATTAGGGAGAGTCACCTTAGATGGTTTGGCCACATAAAGCGTCGCCCCGATGACCGATTAGAGAGTCGATGCATTAGATTTTTCTTATGTTAAGAAAGGTAGAGGTAGACCTAAAAAGACTTGGTTAAGATGTAAAAAAAATGATCTTAGTATACTAATTAAATGAGAATTTGACACATAATAGGACACAATGGAGAAGGATTCATGTAGCACCCACCTAGTGGGATTAAGGCTTGTTGTTGTTGTTGTTGTTGTTGTTGTATCTTTGAGTTGATCTAAGTCCCCAAATGTATTCACCCTAGGTTGGGTTCAATCTGTTGCCTTACCAATTGATTACCCTAGCAGCTAGTCCCTACTTTAGAGGATGTAAGTCTACCATGTTTTCTTCCTAGTATAGTTGCTACATACTGAATGGCATCCCTTTGGTTGGCTAGTTCTACTATGTGTTTAGTAGACTACCCCTTTGGATCGGTAAATCTGAATTAGGTCTAGGCCTCCATGACTCTTACTCAGTGCAGTCCATTGCAAACCAACATGGTCCATCTCAAAAAAAAAATCTAAATCTAAAAATTTAAACAAATTCAACCCTCTTCCCTAGTTGGATTTAATTAAACAAATCAAATTTCTCCCCAGCGAGACTCAAATCAAACCTCTCATCCCCTTGTGGATGACTTGAACCTGCTTCCTTAGTGGAAGGTTCACAAACTCTTTCCCTAGTGGATCCCTCCTTCCCTCTCATATGTCCTTAAAATAAGTAGAGCCACATTGCACTAAGCTCTGGATTCCTTCTATACCTTGGGTTAGGAGTAGATTGTCTCAGTTAATGCTTATGATCGTTCGATGCTATTTATCATTTCGGTCAACACCAATACGTGTGGTGTTCCTTGTCAGTCACACCACACCAATTGTGCTCCCATTGTTGATCGCATTTTTAGGATGAGCTCTCAAACCCTCCATCTTAGACATAGGACTTCTCTTAGATTTTAAGAAAACCTTAGTCTTAATACACATCTAGTGATTAGGTGGACACTCAACCTAACCCTAGAGACTTAGAAGAGTTAGCCATAGGAATAGGTCATGTCTTAGAGGTGTTAGGAAAATTTACCTATCCTATAGCTTGAACCACAATTCTCACTTCCTTCCTTCAAGTCAAACTCTGAATCAAATCAACATCAAACCTAAATCAATTCCAGCTTAACTGATTTTTTCCAAACTCAAATCAATGCCACATGATTGAAACCTATGATAGAAACCCATGATTGAAGTTAATGATTGAAATTCTAAGTTCAAATTATTTCCTAAGTCCTTAATTCCCTCTTAAGGACTTAGCCTAAATCATCTTCAAATCAATTCAAATTCATGAAATTTTATCATAACTCATTTATATTTTCATTTATATTCACATATATAAATAAAATATAAATTCAAAACAATCAAATCAAATTCCAAGTTGAAATTCTAAATTCCAAATCTTGCTTAAGTCCTTTGATTTCCCTTCATGGACTTAGCCTAAATCAAATCTAAATCAATTCAAATTCATGAAATTTTCTCATAACTCAATTATATTCTCATTTATATTCACATATATAAATGAAATATAAATTAAAATCAATCAAACTAAACCCAAAAGTCAAATCCAAATTCACAAATCTTTCCCAAGTCACTTTGATTTTCTCTTAAGGACTTAGCCTAGATCATGTTCAAATCACTTCAAACTCATGAAATTTTCTCATAACCCATTTATATTCTCATTTATATTTACAAATATAAATGAAATATGAATTAAAATCAATCAAACTCAAATTCAATTAGAATCCAACTTAAGCCTTTCAAGTCAAATTCTTGAACTTAGCCAAACCAACTTCAAATCAAGCCAAACTCTTGATTTTTCTTCATGATTCAATCAATCCTTCAATCATGAATCCAAATATAAACATAAACTTCAATCACCAAATCAAAACTCAATTCAAAAATCAAGCCAAAATCTATTTCATGTTCACCCTTTGAACTTGAAATTGTCAAATGAATCAAAACTCATTTGACTTCAAACCACTTGCAAATGGATTTATATTTCAATCAAAAGTCCATATGTTAGTTCAATCAAACTCAAATCAAACTTTAACCAAGCCATTTGACCCACTTAGACTCACTTGACCTAAAGTGACCTAAAGTACCCTTATGAGCCAAATTCTAATCTTAACCAAATTGGATAAAACTAAGCCTATCTAAGCCTCTCATCATGATCAACAATCATCATGAGAGGATCAATCACTTAAATTGGGTCAAACCAAGTCAAACCTAAGGGTTGACCAAGTCAACACTTAGCTAAAATGAAACCCAACATAGCCAAAATCCACCATAGGAAAAATTGATTGAAACCAATGATCTAAGTTCATTCATGATCAATATTTGAACTTGACCAAGTCAACATTTGAGCCTAGCCTAACCCAATTGGCCACTTGACCCAAGTTGACCCAATGGGTCAAGTTCATCCCAAAATGATTGTTGAACTTGACCAAAGCCTCAATTGTCTAACTAGACCTAACCTAGCCCAATTGACTATGAACCCAACTTGACCTAAAGGGTCAAATTGAGCCAAATTCAAACTTAACCAAAATTGGTTGGAAACAAAGATACCAATCTCTTTCATATGACCAACCAAACCTAAACTTACCCATGACCTAGCTCAAATAGTTCAAATGGGTCAAATTGGTCAACTTGACCCATTCGACCTAAATGAAATCAAATGAACCAAATTCAAACCTATACCAAATTGAATCAAACCAAAGCCACCAAAACATTTCAAATGGTCATATGAACTTGACCCAACCCTTGGTTTGACCTAATTTGACCATTTGGTTAACTTGACCCAAGTTGACCCATTTTGACCTAAATGGGTCAACATGAACTAAATAATATCAAACTAACTCCAAATTCAATGAAACTTAGCCAAACCTATTTTCTCATCATATCAAACATACCCAAACTAAAATCAAGGTTAAATGACCATTTTACCCTTAGTCCATAGCATAAATTTTGGCCAAATCCATTTAGAATTTGATCAAATCCTCTCCATAACCACTTGGCACCCTCTTAGTGGATTAAGTGAACACTAGGGAGTGTGGTGCACCCAGGCCAATAGGTTTGGGTCAAGACAACATAGCCCAATGGCCAAACCGACCACATGCCTTGAAGTATAGCACATGGAATCCTCCTTCCACTCAATTCAAGCACATGGCCACCTCACCCACTCCTTCTTTAGCCAAAAGCAAACCACATGCAACTCAAAATAGCCTAACTAACTCATTGAATGAGGTGAATTGGATCAAAATGGCAAGGAGGCTTGTGGTCATCCGATCCTTCAAGGGGGAGATATACTCACCCTAATTCAACTCAATCTTCACTCTTCCTTAGTCGATTGAAACATAGGAACTCACAGCAAGCCCTAGCTAGTCTTCCCAAGCTTCCTAGAGAGAGTTTGAAACTTGATTTTCTCAATTTTTATCACTTAAAAATAGGGGAGCTCCACTAAAAATTGAATTTCCTCCACACTCAACATCAACCCAATTCCTTCTACAAGCTCCATCAGAGGACCAAGTCAAATGCCCAAGCTCTTTCCCAAGCTCCAATGATAAGGGAGGATCCAATTTGATCAAGGTTGAGCTCAAGGCAAGGAGGAGTTGACCCATAGAAGCAACTACTCGATCTCAAGAGCTCAAACTTTCAACAAAGCTTTGTCTCAACTAGATGAAGCTTCTCCAAGAGATTTGAGCATCGACGATCACCTCTAGTGAGGTATGCCATTAAACTGAGCTTAAGTTCAATGTATGTTGGTCCTTTGTGAAGTGGATTTCAATCTTATGTTGATCTAGCTATTAGATGTGCTTCTACTCATGCTTATATGGTGTGGGTTAATTTTCATTCCAATCTGAGCTCAATCGAGCTCAGATCATGGCCTCAAAGATGGAAGGCTCCATTTTACATAAAGAGTCACAGGGATGAATCTCTGGCCATCCATCCGCATGTTTTGGATGGACGGTCAAGATTAGAACATATAGCCTCCCATGATTTACCCTCGATCCACGCCTTTAATCTTGACTTAATGAATCGAGAAAGCACGTGAAGATCACGTACGATGATGTTGGGTTATCCAATCGTAGCACTACGCCAAAAGCGACGCCGTCACGCCCACGTACCGAATGGAAAAAACTTAAGTAGGGTATTTAAATATTCTAATTAATTATGGAAACTTCAAAAATTCATATCTAAGCCTAGAAAAATTAAAAAAATATGAAATAAATTGCATTGGATAGATAATTGAATATAGAATATGTTAAAATTGATTTCAATGGATTTTGAATAGTTTTTTTTGAATTTGGGTTTTATTGGGGATGTTATTTTGCTAATTATCCTCTAATTACTCCATTGATTAATCTTAAACTTTTTGTGCTTAATTAGTAGGATGACCCCTACCTCCCCTAATTTTCATGGGATTTATTGGTGGCTTAATTAGGGGAATTTCTAGTTCATTCTTTAATCACTCTTTTAATGTAATTAAGCTTAATTAAGGGCATAATTAGTTATTTAACGCTCTGATTGAGTCAATTAAGTTTTGATTGAGTGAGTATGAGGTTTAGGGAATAATTTTGGGATACTTTCCTAGAGACATTTCCTAAACTCATTTTTCTTCCTTAATTCATCCTTAATTAAGGGTTAATTTACTAATTACCCTTTAATTAATTTCATAAAATTTTAAAACTTTCTAGAACTCAATTAATCTATTTTGGGTAGATGCTTAGGTGTTCAAGAGCCTAAGTACATTAAGGAAATCAAAACTCAACTCACATGTGTGAGGGGGTTATGAAATTACTTAAGTTAAAACCCCTTAGTTTAATTAATCATTAATCATGAGCCAAATGCATTAGACCCTTTTCTTACTAGGTGCACTGCTGATTTAAATTCCTTGTGTGATATTATGTCACCTCATTAGCACATAATTATTTTATTAACTATGCTAAGGTGGTATAGGTAAGGGGTAATTAACATGCTTAATTCAAACCTTAACCTAAGTAACATATAAAAATCATCTAATCCCCTAAAATTAAACTAAAATAACCAACATATGTGGGAATGGGTTAGGAAAAATAAACTCATCTCACATTTCTCAAATTAAATCAAACTCAAAATAAAATCAAACTTTCTTTAAAAAATAATTTGATTTACTTTAAGCTTTCTTATTTAATAAGATTATCTTTAGGAATTAATTAGGGTCAATGTGTTTACATGCTTTCATCACTTTAGCTCTTTCCTAACATGTTAAATGTGTATGTCATATAAATTTCACGCATTCATTCTTTTCAAAAATCAAAATGAAAGTGAAATATTTTCTTTTATATCAAATTGCATGTTTTGGCTAAAGTAAAAATACGAATAGCTATTAACACTATTAAATTTCAAATTATTTACAAAATATATGAATAAATTACCAAAATTGAAAGTGTGTTACTTATATTTTATTTACAAGTTTGCATGTGAATATAAAAATGTGTTTCATGTTTGCTTCCTTTCTTTCCTCTTAACATGGATTTTAATAAGATTTACAAAGTGTATAGTTCTTTTAAAAGAACATAAAACTTGCTCAAATCTACTCTTATCCCCTTCCATGTTATAACCTAAGAAGGACCTTCATATTCACATATACAAATTGTATAAACAAATCAAGAAATCAAGTATAACTTTTTGCATCCTTTCTTTTCCACTCATTTCTTCTATATATATGCTTGTATTTAAGGAAAGTGGTATATTAGTCTGGACAACCCCGGGGTTGCGAGGCTTTAAGTAGCCCTAAGTAGGTCTAGTACCTTACACCCCTGGTTAACAATGTCGTCATACTCACTTATGTCTTTCATACATTCATGTGTGCATGTAAAAAATGGGTAAGATAACCTCTTTTCTATTGAATAAAAAAACCATGCATCATAAAGCATTCAAATTTTCTTAAGTGACTTACTTAGCATTCATCATAAAGTGTACTAAAAATTCTCATTTATATGTATAGATATGCTTAGGATTCATTCATATGCATGTTATACATGTTGGAAAAGATATGAAGTGATGTGTGTTTTGTGAATTTAATTCACTTTACTTAATCTTAAAATGCCTTTCTTTTGAATAGGTTTGTTTAGAGATCATCTAAACTTAGGATTAATTAATAGACATAATAAAGTATTCACTAAATAAAACTAAACATGAATCCACTTTAGAAATTACTTAAGATAGGGAAGGAAAGAGAAGTTCTCCTGTCTTTTTCCTCTCTTTAAAACTTAGTAATCAATTGTAGGATTCACTTAAACCAAATAAAAATACAAAATAAAATCAACCCAAATCAACTAAATACTTAAATGAAACCCTCCTCTAAGTTGAACACTCTTCACACTTAGAAAATTCTAACTTAAAGCCATAGCTAAGCATACCACACAAACCTCTTAAAGCACAGACATTATACTAAGTCACCACTTCTAGCTTTATGTTAGGACAGTGCATGGCTTGATGTTTTACTTTTGTTTTGTGATATTTTGTTTTAGTCTAAATTTTAGGGTGAATATACGAAGAATAAATGGTAGGACGATCTAGTCTAATCATTATCTTCTGTTGGGGATTGTGCTTAAGGGGCGCTGTAATAAAAATATAAATACTTTTGTTGTGCATGTCCTTATACCTCTAAGCATAATCCAATAGGTCATGTGGACTTGTTTACCCATGTGTGGGGTGCAAAGTCCAATATACATGCTTGGGATTTGTATGATTTGTTTAGCTAATCTCTATTTTGTAGGTGTTAGTTAGATTTACTTTTCCTTTTCATGTATTTTTGCAATTAGGATTTTGAAATGATTGTTATGGGGGATTAGGATGAGCATTGGTCATAAGATTATATTTTATGTACCATGTGAAGCCTGGGAGAAACTACCTTCCAACCATCCAAAAGAAGGAACCAAAAGAAGAAAGAAGAAAAAAGAAAAAAGAAAGAAGAAAGAGGAAAGAAGAAATGAAAACCCCAATAAGATGAATTTCCTTACTTGATTATAAATTAATTCATTTTTAATCCAGGTTGTATAAGGGTAGAGCTCAGCTACCTAATTTATTTTTTGAGTTTGTGCAGTGGTGCCTAACCACAAATAGCCTTTTATTCTTTTGCGTTAGCTTTATAACTTGATTGATGATTTGTTTAGCTTGTGCATTAAGATGGCATGTCTTCCTAATTTTTTTCTTGTTTGATGTATGGCCTGGATGTGGATTAGGCTCTTAAGGAAAAATAAATCTTCTACCAAATTTAACAATTCAAAATTAAAATAAAGAACTCATAACCTCACCTAAAGCTTAAGCTAAAATCAAGATAAAAGAATTAACAACCCCTTAGCTGGATGAGTATTTCTTTTATGACATCATGCACAAATGTATATTATTTTCACTCTTGATTGGAGGGCTTCCACCTTTGCCAAAGAAACTTGGCTTGACCTTTGAGAACAATGGTGGAAACACACCTCCTCCCTTCTCGCTAATTTTGGCCAATAATCTTACTTCTCATGCATTAGGCATATGAATCCTATAAGCCTGAGTCAAATGATTGTCCAAAAATTAAAATAACATGTAATATGATTCACATTAGATTTAGGTCATTTGAAGCATGCCCTTACATGATCTTGTCTCTTTAGGGAGTGAGTTTAAGGACTTAGTCTCTTTCTAAATAAATAATAGCCTAGTTATCTTTCATAAAGCATATGACTTGCCTACATGAATTTAAAATTATAGGAGGAGTTAGTTGGCGGCCACCCCCAGGTAGTTGTAAGTCCAAGTAGTCAGGTGATTTGTTCTCTCTTGTGGAGGCAAACTAAATACCCATTTTTGTCTTAGATTTAGGTCATGCTTTTGGCCCTTGCCAAAGCTCTCTAGATTTAGATTCTGAGGTTGCTTCTCCCTTCTATGGCTATAAGCATAAATCCTCATCTCTTAAGCGTTTCCATAACCTTGTATTGTGGAATCATAAGCCCTAAACTTCTAATAAAAAGTCAACTCAAATGAATAATTCAATTTTAAAAATGTAAAGCCCAACTATAGGATAGTTTGAGATGCTCGCTAGGTTTCCTTGCATCATGAGCATCTCCTACTTTTCTTTCTTTGGCTTTGATAATAACTCTCTCTCTTTGATCAATCCTATTTGATCTTCCAAAATAAATTAATCGATTGATAGTCCTACCTATTGAAATCTTTGGATACAATGATCATTTATCTTAATCAAGAGTATTCCTAAGTGATCTTATCCCCTAGGATGTAATTAACTATGGGGACTTGCCCCTATAGGGAACTTGATGAACCTAGTTTAAAACAAACCCTACTATACTTTTCCATGTAAAGTAGGGGAAGAATCTTTGGTACACATGCAAACCCATTGTCCTTAGGAGTCTTTGTTGAGGTGATTAGGTCCATTGTAGGGTGGTGACTTCTATATTTTGAGATAGTACACCTCTCCTTAATGTCGTACCCGATCACCCTCAATAAGAACATCTGCGGATCTATGTGGTGTCAAAAATGCATAAAAAAAAGAAGAGATGTAAATTTTTATCTTCATTTGTTTATCCCACATAGAGTGAAGATGGAAGTATATACCTTACTTCTTTAGAAATTCATCATCATGAAAATTTCACCACATACTTCTAAATTTATTGGAGAGAAATGGATTGCTGAGATTCTTAGAGGGCACCTAGAGAAATTTCATAAAATGTTTAGAATGTCACAAATAATTTTTCTTGATCTATTACAAGAGTTAGAAACTTTTCATAGGCTCTGTGAATCTTCTAGAACTATAACTAGAGAATAGTTGGCCCTAACATTATATATATTATCACATAATGAATCTATCAGGGTGACTAGTGAGCGATTTCAATACTCATCTGAAACCATAAGCAAATACTTCTCTATTGGCCTTGATGCTTTTGTGAGTTTATCAACTAAAGTTATAAAGTCAATAGACTCAACTTTTCAGAATATACCAACTAAGATTTTACAAGATTCTCGATACATGCAATATTTCAAGGTGAAATTCACTTTTAACTTTATGTCTCGATAATCATTTCTGATTACCCCCCAATCATGTATGAAACTCTGATGTAGGATTGCATTAGAATAATTGACGATACACAGTGTGCCTGCAACTGATAAAGTTGCTTATATTGGTCGATGTGGGTCGCCTACCCAAAATGTAATGGTAGTATGTGATTTCAATATGTGCATCACCTTTTTAATGGATGAATGAGAAGGAAGTGCATATGGTAGTCGTATATTCAAGAATGTAGTGCGTCGTATAGAAAATAACTTCTCATTGCCCCCTCCAGGTATTTTTGTATTGAATCTTTTATTCATTACAAATAACTCACAATTGGTACCTATAATTACAAATTCAAACATAAAAATATTACCTTATGGATGCTGGCATCCAATGCAATGAGGGTTCTTGAAGCTTTTTGCAGATACAAAATATCATATCCCTGATTTTGAAAGGAGCAGCCAAATTATTTGGGGTAAGAAAGAATTATTTAATAAACAACACTCCTCATTGCATGGTGTAATTGAGTGATCTTTTGAAGTATGGAAGAAGAAATGGGTGATTCTATGATATGCCAGCATACTCTTTCAAGAAACAAGTTAAAATAGTTGCCACAATAATGGCTCTACAGAATTACATACGTCGTCACACAATGATATTGAGTTCAACCTTGTTGACAATAATCAATCATTTGTTCCCCCTGAAGCATTTGAATATCGGTTGGGCCACTCAATAGTGGAAACAAGAAAACACACAATAGAAGTTGAGACTCAGAAGGAGAAGGAGTCGAAGAGATGAAAGAGTTACGATAGCAGATTGCAGATGCATTAGATTGTGATTAGTTTCGGGATCAAAGTTTGTTGAGAGTATTGATGATGAATATGGTGTGTAGTATTTAGGACAATAATAAGTACATTCTTTTATTCTATTTAATTTCATTATTAAGACATTGCATTGTGCTTTGGTTATGAATTCAAATGATTCCCTAAACCATTTTAAATTCTTGGCCTTGGTATATAGAAGGCTTGATTCTTGTTTGTGTTGCTGGTTTGGGTGGGTTGGCCGGCTTGTTGGCTTATTTCCTTATGATGTTATCTATGGTGGCTGAAGTTTCTTTATGTTGGGTTGTTTTTTTTTTGTTATGGTTGGGTTGTTCTTGTTGGTTTTGGCTTCTTGGCCTGGTTCCTTATGCTGTTATCTATAGTGGTTGGATGGTTGTCACATTACAGGTTTTGGAATAATTGGTCTGCTCTTCCTTGCTGCTATCAGGGTTGTTCTTGTTAGTTTGGGTGGGTTGGTTGGCTTGTTGGCCTGTCTCCTTGTGCTTTTAGCCATGGTGGCTTTGCTTCATGCTACTGGGTTGTTTTTTTAACAATGTGGTTGGCTTTTTTTCTGCTTTGGGTGGGTTGGTTGGCTTGTTGGCCTATCTCCTTTTGCTATTAGCCATGGTGGCTCTAGTTCCTGCTATTGGGTTATTTTTTTAGATTTATGGCTAGGTTTTTCTTGCTGGTTTGGGTGGGTTTGTTGGCTTATTGGCTTGTCTCCATGTGTTATTAGCCATGGTGGCTCTGCTTCCTACTACTGGGTTACTTTTCTTTTCACCTCATGGTTGGGTTGTTCTTACTGGTTTTGGGTGGTTGGCCTGGTTCCTTGTGCAGTTATTTGTGGTGGCTGGATGGTTGTCACATTGCAAGTTTTGGAATAATTGGCTATTCCTTGCTAATATCTGGGTTATTCTTGCTCGTTTAGGTGGTTTGGTTGGCTTATTGGCCTGTCTTCGTATGTTGTTATCCGTGGTGGATGAATTTTCTTGTGTTGGGTTATTTTTTTAACCTTGAGGCTGGGTTGTTTGTGTTGCTGGTTTGGATGGTTTGGTTGGCTTGTTGGCCTGTCTCCTTCTATTGTTATCCATGGTGGCTCTAGTTCCTTGTGCTAGGTTATTTTTTTAACCTTTGGCTAGGTTGTTTGTGCTGCTGGTTTGGGTGGTTTGGTTGGCTTGATGGGCTATTTCCTTGTGTTGTTATCCATTATGGCTCTGTTTCCTTATGTTGGGTTTTTTTTTTTACCTGTGGCTAGGTTGTTCTTGCTGGTTCTAGCTTGTTGGTCTGTTGCCTTGTGCAGTTATATGTAGTGGCTGGGAAGTTCTGACAATGCAAGTTTTGGAATAAGTGGCCTGTTCTTCCTTGCTGCTATCTATATTTATGGTGGTTGTTGGTTGTTACATTGCAGGTTGGCCTTCCTTATAATCTATTGATGGAAAGCTTGTTTCTTATTTGTGATGTTGGTTTGGGTGGGTTGGTTGGTGTTGAGATCACTTTTGGAGTGAGCTCTTAACCTCCTCTCCTTAGACTTAGGACTCTTATAGACACTAAGAACTCTTTAGTCATAAGACACTGCTAGTGATTAGGTGAACACTTAACCTAAGCCTAGAGACTTAGAAGGATTAATCATAGGATTAGGCCATGCCTTAAGACTTAAGGAAATCACCTATCATATAGCCTAAACCCAATCTGGATATACTTTCTCAAGTCAAACCCAAATTCAAATCTCAAACCAAATCTCAAGTTCAAATTGAAATCCCAAATCTAATTTCAAATTTGCCTTCAAATGATTGAAACCCAAAATCAAATTCAAATCCTAAGACCTTTCCTAAGCCATTTGAACCACATTTATAAGCGTAGACAAAACTTCCTTTAGATCAAATCAAACTCATTGATTTCTTTATAAATCAATTATTCTTTCATTTATATTCACAAATATAAATGAAATCCAAATTCAAATGACCAAAACTATTCAAAATCAAATCCTCACCTAAGCCCTTTAATTCTTTGGACTTAACCAAATTCTATCCAAATCAAGTCAAAATCAATGGATTTTCTCTCTAATCAATCATTCATTCGATCATTTATCCAAATATAAATAAAACCTACAATCATCAAACCAAATTCAAGTCAACCCAAGTCAAGCTTAACTTAGCCCTTTTTGACTTAAAAATTTCAATTGAGCCAAAACCTATTGGACTCCAAATTGATTACCATTGAATTTATATTTCGATCGAAGGCTCATATGTATATTCAACTAAACTAAAATCAAACAAAAACCAAACCAATTGACCCACTTAGGTCCACTTGACCAAAGGTGACCTAAAGGACCCATTTGAGCCAACTTCTAATCCAACCCATATTGGATTGAACCAAGCTCACCAAAAACCTTACATCATGATTGTAGATCACCCTAGGATGATCAATTACAATCAATTGGGTCAAACCAAGTCAACTTAGTCATTTGACCAAGCCAACCCTTAGCCCAAATGAACCAAAACTAGCTAAAACTCATCCTACACCAAATTGATTAAAACCAATGATTTGAATCAACCTAAAGTCAATATTTAAATGACTTGACCACCAATTGAGCCAAACCAAGTCCAATTGGCCATTTGATCCAAGTAGATCCAAATTAGCCTAAATGACCAAATTGGGTCAAATCATGATCTAACCCAAATTGATTGCAAATAATGTCTCAGTTTCATTCCAAATTGATTATTGAACTTGACCGAAGTCATAATTGAGCCTAATTTGACCAATTGGTCAACTTGACCTAGCCTAAATTGGCTTAAAAGGTCAATTTGGCCTAAATCTAAATAAAATCCAAATTAATTCAAACCAAAGACCACATTCATCTTCAATTAGTCAATTGAGCATGAATCAACCTATAACCTAAGCCAATTTGGCCAATTTTGGTCAAATTATTCAACTTGACCCAATATGACCCATATGACCCAAATTGAGCTAAATCCCTTGAAACCAAGCCATGACCCATTAGGGGCTGATCAAACCTGACCTAAACACATTTAGGATCAGCCCAAGATCAACCTAACCCAATTAAATCCCTCATGGATCCTCCCCCCATATAAGATTCCACCCAACCTCATTTAATTATCCCCTATCACATGCACTTAACTCCTCCCTAACATTTGAATTACGTAGAGCTATCATATGGCAGCAAGAGAGGACTTTGGAGTAAAAATCTAAAGTCCTCAATCAATCCATTATTCATCTCAACACTCCAAGCAAGATAATAATACCTTGGAGACAAAAAATTCAAAAAAGGGTAGATTTTCAGCCATTATAAAAGGAGGGGGAAATGAGGCTTGAACCCTCCTCCACCTACCTCTATTTAGCCCCCAAGAGCTCCCTAAAGTAACTAACCACCACTTCCTCATCTCTCTTGAGCCAAAAACATCAAAATCGGGTGGATTCTAGCGAGAAAATGGCAAGCACTGAAAAATACTTCGTTTCGACATGAAGGCAAGGATCTAAGCTCAGTCCAAGGCTTCTTCCCTCACTCGACAGTGTGCTCAAGTCATCACCGCCGCCAGAAATCCTCCCTGGTGAGGTAACCTTCAAAAATCATAGTCGGCCTTAGGATCCCTCATTTTGTGATGGTTTTTTTATGCGATTTTTAGGAATCTACCCTAGATAATCCTGCATTTTTATTTTAAATGATCTCAATTAAAAACTAGAATTTTTTTGGTGCGAATCGATGCGAAAATGAGTCCATTTGGACAAATTTTTACTTAGAAACTCTCATTTTAAAAAAATAGTTGTTTTTACTGTCACCGGTAGAGCCGCCGTCCGATCCGTGGTTCGGGATCGGACGCTCATCGCGGGATGGATTGCGATCCGGACGAATCACTGATGTGATCGATCGCGATGCGCAGCTTCACACGATCGGATGGCTCAGATCATAGGCCGATCATGTGATCTTTGCCTCTAGATCGCGTGATCTGATATGGACTACCCGACCGCGCGTTCAACCGCTGGCCGCCGCATTTGCTCGCCAACACCGAC
This sequence comes from Cymbidium sinense, assembly GCA_021442155.1. NCBI lineage: Eukaryota > Viridiplantae > Streptophyta > Magnoliopsida > Asparagales > Orchidaceae > Cymbidium > Cymbidium sinense. The sequence continues at coordinate 37,050,789 of CM038230.1, forward strand.
AACCGCTGCGAGTCACATGTCATCTCGTGGTGCGCACATGCCATGTGGCACCACATGCCCAATCGTGCGATGCCACATGGCACCGTGTTGCCACGTCAACACCCCACGGATTTTCTGATTTAAAAAATTAATTTAAATCACCTGAAACTTCCAAAATTCATTAAAAAATAAAATACTTAATCAAAAATTACAAACAAGGGCTCACTGGATTCATCTTTTTAAGGGAAATTCAAAAAATCTAAAATCCCTAAATTTTACTGAGTATTTTGAGCTTAATTTGAGTTTTAGTAAAAATAAAATTTTATTAATTAAACCAAAAATGTATGTCACATTAAGTTGAAATTTTCAAAGATTGAAACTGAAATTATTACACACCTACCAAAAAAATATCATGTGAAAAGAACTTTTGGATTGGGAGAAATTAAATTTTAAAGTTTAGATTGTCCATTTTAATAAAATAAATCAAATAAAAATTCAAAAATTTACAAAAATCTTCAAAATGGCTTAAATCACTTCAATTGACATCTAGGACTCTTAGGAAAATAATATGATTTTTTCAATCCTAATGAACCCCAAACAAACACTTAAGATTAAAGTTTAATCAATTAAGGACTTAATTAAAATATAATTTAAAAATAATTTAAATATCAAAATCAAAATCAGAAATAAAATAACACTTAATCAATCATTAATCAAACCTCAAATCAAAAAAATATCATCCTCCTAAGAAATTAAATTAAATATGGTTAAACCTATTTAAATCAATAAAACTCAATTAAATGATTAAATCTTAAATCAAACTTAAAATTCAATAAATCTAGGAAACTTTAACATGAGTCAAACTAGTATAACTAAACCTACACTAAGCATGGAGTCTTAATCATGTGAAACTCCTTAATGAATATAAATAAACTGAAACTAATTAATCATTAAATAAACTAAAAATCAAATTGATTAACAAACCAATTCAACATAATCATTTGATATTAATCAAATTAAACCAAATAAAGTTAAAGTAAACTTAATTAACATATGATTAAATCACATCCATTTGGAATAAGATAATTAATTAGCCATTAATACATAAACCTAACAACTAAATCAAACATGAATGAAATCTAATGAACATAATAAATGAAGAAAATCAAACCTAACTATGATTATGAATAATCAAGTTTAATTCAAATAAAAATAAATAATTAAATCACTTAATCTAATCAAATGATAAAAATGATAATCCTTTAATCAAATCAAACTTAAGTAAAACACTTAACTAAATCAAATCACTCACATGTGGGAAATTAAGTCATTAATTAAATAAATCTTTGATTAATCCAATAATTTAAAAAAAGTTTAATCACCCTAAATCAAACTTAATTAATTAAATATTTAATTAATGCAAACTTAATGAATTAATCTATCATCTTAATGAATCAAATTAATTTAAATAAATTACATTAAAGCTAACACTTAAATTAAGCTTAAATCAAACCCCTAATTAAATTTAATAATTAATCACACCCCTCAAGTAAACTAATTAAGTTAATCAAATTAATCATATTAAACCTAAGCTTAATCAAAAATAAATGCAATTAAATACTAATCAAAACCTAAACTAAAACTAAATCATTAAGTCATTAATTACATTATTAAGAATTAAATAAATCTTTATTTAATTTAATAATTAACTTAAACACACTTCTTAATTAAACTAATTACCCTTAAGCTAATCCAATTGAATAAACACCTAATTAATGCAAACTTAATGAATAAATTCATCATCATAATAAACCAAATTAACTTTATAAATCATATTAAAATTAATTCAAATCAAACACTTAATTAATCTACCAATTAATTTGATCATACATCTCAAGTAAACTAATTAAGTCAATCAAATTAATCATATTAAACTTAAACTTAATCAAACATAAATGCAATTAAATACCAATAAATTCCTAATTTAAACTTAAATCATTAAGTCATTAATTACATCATTAACCTAAATAAACATGAAATTAAATTAAAAAATTAAACAAATATTCATTTAATTTAATAATTGATAACACCTCTTAAACAAGCTAATTAATTTAATCAAATTAATCATATTAAATTTAAGCATAATTAAACAGAAATTTGAACATAATCAAAATGTGATTAATTGCTAATCAAATCCTAAATAAGTCATTAATTACATCATCAACCTAAACAAATATGAAACCAAATCAAAAATTAAACAAATCCTTATTTAATTTAATAATAAACTTAAACACACTTCTTAATTAAACTAATAATCACATTGAACCTAAGCAAACCCATAGACTAATAAAAATAATCAAATAAAATTAAATTTAATTAAGAAAGACTCTCATCAATTTAATATGTAAACAAATCAAATCTCATTCAACCTATTTAAATAAAATAAACTAATTAACTATCCAATGTAAGAAATCAAAATACAAACTAAACTTTAATAAACATGACAAATGGATGAGGTTAAAAATAAAATCTTAATTACAAAGAATCAAACTCAATTAAAATTAAAATAAAATCTCAATTAATCTAATATAATCTAACTACAAATAAACGAACCATATTCAAATCAAATAAACATAAAGTTAAGTCAAATGGTCAGGATCAAAGAAAAGAATTAGATATTAATTTAAAAGGATATTGAATTATCAAGATTTAATTAAACCAAAACAACTAATCTAAAATTAATCAATCAAAAATACATGAATTTAAGCAAACTTAAACTTCGTTAGAGATCAAACTACAAATAAATGAACCATATTCAAATCAAATAAACATAAAGTTAAGTCACATGATCAGGATCAAAGAAAAGAATTAGATATTAATTTAAAAGGATATTGAATTATCAAGATTTAATTAAACCAAAATATCTAATCTAAAATTAATCAATCAAAAACACATGAATTTATGCAAACTTAAACTTCATTAGAGATTAAGGACATTGAATTATCAAGATTTAATTAAACTAAAACATCTAATCTAAAATTAATTAATAAAAATTGCATGGATTTAAACAAACTTAAACTTCATTAGATATTAAGGATACTAAATTATCAATATGTAATTAAACCAAAACATTTAATCCAAAATCAATCAATCAAATACTTAAATAAACTCAAATTCTAAATTCTAAATCAAATCACACAAATTCAAATAGGCTAATTAAAATACTTAAGGAACTTAGTTAGACTTTTTGGGATGAACCTTCATTTTAGGATGAAGATTTCATTTTACTAGGAGTTAGGATGTAGAATAGGGTGAGTTACATCTACAAATTGGAATTCATTCTACTTTTCATCTCGAAAACCTAAACATCACTTTAACCAAATCAAAATGAAATAAAAAATGAAAAAAATAAATCATTAAATCATTTATATTGAAATCACCCAAAGGTGAAATTTAAACAAATTCAAACTTCAAATTGAAACTTAAACTAAAGAAGCCTAGTAAAGTCTTGCTACATAAGCCTTTTTTTCACACTAGAATATCAGGTCACTAACCCTAAAATTAGGCTAGGTTGATGTATTGATTGTATGTATGATGTATTTTTTTGTGATGTAATATTTTAGATTGGATGTTAAGGTGTATGCCTCGTAGACTAGAAGGTAGGCCGTGATTACCCTAATCATATTTTCTACAGGGGGTTGTGCTTAAGGGGTCGCTGTAATAAAAATATAAATATGTTTGTTGTGCAGGTTGCTTAGTCCCTAAGCATAACTCATGTTAGGAAAGGTGAGCTTGATTACACATGTGTGGGGTGCTAAGTCCAAATTATTCATATAACTGCTTGGGTTGTATGGTGTGTTTAGCTAACATTTATTTTACAGGTGTAGGTAGATTTACTTTTTCTATTTTTGATGTAATTTTGCATTAGGAATTATGATTAGTGTTATGGGGGATTAGGATGAGCAGTGGGCAAAAGGCTTAGTCCCTGAGGTGCCGTGTGATGCTTTTGGAGCAAATCAAATCAAAATAAAGAGAAGGAATAAATTAAGAAAAGAAGACCTCCATAGTATGTATTATTTTTTGTAATCTAGGTTGTATAAGGGTAGAGCTTGGCTACCCATATTTTTTTCACTTTTTGGGGTGTACGGCGGAACTCGACCACACTAGCCTTTTATTCTTTTATGGTAGTCTATAAAATTTTTTGATGTTGTGTTTAGATTACGCATTAGAACAGCCTGCTTTTCATAGTTTCTTTATGATTGATGCATGAATGTGTGGCCTTGATGCGGTAGGCTCTTAGGATGAAATTAATTTTTCTACTTCAATTAATAACTCATAACTAAAATATTAAAACAACTCATAACCTCACACAAAAGCCTAGAAATTAAATCAAGATAATAATTTTTTTAGCAACCCCTTAGCTGGATGAATGAATGTATAATATCATGCATGTCATATTCTTCCACTCTTGTTAAGAAGGGGCTTCCATCTGTGCCAGAGAATGAAGGCTTAACCTGTGAGATCTATTAATGGAAGAACACCCCTTTCTCTCTTGATTTGACCCATAATCAAGTTCTCATGCATTTAGGCATACAAAATCTCATAGCTTGCGTCAAAATAAAGACTTCAAAAGAATCAAATAAATTTGATAAAATTTGCATTATATTATCATAAATTCACATCATTCATGCTTTAGTCTCTTAGGAACTGAGTTTAAGGACTTAGTCGTCTTTCTAAATAAATAACAGTCTAGCTATCTTGCAAAGCATAAGACTTGCCTACATGGATTTAAAGCATAGGAGGAGTTAGTTGGCTGCGACTCCAAGCGATAATAAGTCCAGTAGTCGGGTGGTTTATTCTCTTTTATGGAGGTAAACTATATACCTATTTTGGCCTTAGATTTAGGTCGTGCTTTGACCCTCGCCAAAGCTCCTAGCTTAAAATTCGAGGTATCTATTTCCTTCGGGCCACAAACATAAATCCTCACCTTTTAGGCATTTCCTTAATCTTATATTGTGAAACTATAAGCCCTAGCAATCTAATAAAATGTTAACTCAAATAATTAACTCACTTTAATTTCAAAAATATAAAGCCCAATTATAGGGTAGATTGGAATGCTCACTAGGCTTCCTAGTATCATAAGCATTTCCTACTTTCTCCCTTTGGATTCCAAAAATAAGTATTCTCCTTGATCTATCCCATTTGATTTTCTAAAATAGCCAATCCTTTGATAGTTTTAACCTTGAAATCTTTGGAGACCCTAATTATCTACTTTAATCGAGAGTATTATTAAGGAATTCACATTCCTTAAGATGTAATTAACTATGAAGAATTGCCTCCATAGGAAACTTAACGAACCCAGCTTAAAAAAAAACCCTACTTTACTTTTCCATGTAAAGTAGAGAAAAGATCTCTAGTATAGTCAAAGATCCATCATGCCTTAGGAGTCCTTATTAGGTGATTAGGTCCATTATAGGGTGATAATTTGTACCTTTCGATATAGTACATCATTTCTTAATGTTGTACCTGATCACTTCAATAAGTACCGCCTAAGATCTGCGTGGTGTCCCTCATCTCAAAAACAAACTCCACAGTTGGCTTGTTGGCATGTTTCCTTATGTTATTATCTATGGTGGCTCCGGTTCATTGTGTTGGGTTGTTTATTTTTTTTTACCTTTGGCTGGGTTGTTCTTGCTAGTTTGGTTGGCTTTTTGGCCTAGTTCCTTGTGATATTATCTATGGTGGCTGGGTGGTTGTTACATTCCAGGTTTTGGTCTCATTGGCCTGCTCTTCCTTGCTGCTATCTGTGGTGGCTGGTGGCTATTTGATTACAGGTTTGCTTGGTAGGGAATGAAATGGTTGTAACGACATTGATATTTTTCTTTCTATTAGTAAGGGTGGTAGCATTTTATGTGATTGTAACCTTTCTTTTAGAAGTTTGGATGCTCACATATATTACTGCTCCTTCGGATGGATTCTGACTGAGCTTGAGCCGTCTTTATTTTTCTTTAACGCATCTTTCTACGCTTGCTTATGTATTTTCTGAGCTTTTTGTAGCTATGTGTACATGGTGGAACCTTGTAGTAGTTATGTGCTTTTCTCAAGAAGTGACTACTACCTTTCTGTTGATTATTTGCTTTACTTTTTCCTGTAATCTATTCTTGTATTAATTAGGGGGATATCTTCAATAGGTTTATTATAGCTCTTGGGAGCATTAGCTTTGAGATTTTTTTTCCTACAAAGGCTGTGTATCTTCTATTTATGTTAATAAAATTTCTATCATTTTATTGGGAAATAGTTTTCTTGTGTTGTTTAATTTTCATTTTTAAATCTTCTGCAGTGTCACCCGTCCTCATATTAATAATTCTATTGTTTACACACATTTTTTTATCAAGGAATATGAGTTTAAGAATCTCTACTGTGTCCAGAGCTGTGTACTGCAACTGTGGTTTGCAATGTTATGTATTCACTTCACGTAGGGAAGAAAATTATGGGAGGATATTTTTTAGTGTCCAAGAAATATAACATGAGATGATTGCAACTACATTAGATAGGTTGACGAATGCGAATGTGACACAGCAAACAGTGAGCATGCTAGGAGGATAACAAAGGAAAATTTTATTTTAAAAAGATTTGATCAACAGGATAATAAACTTAATATTTTGATCATACTAGTTATTGTACTTATAATTTTAATATTACTGTTATTTATTAAGTGATGTATAGTCTGAAAATATAATTTAGTTGACTTATGATTATATATAAATATCACTTATCTTATTTTTTTTTCCATTATATTTACAATTACTCAACTCATATACTCACCGGGGCATTTTAATCATTTTTGCATAAATAACTACAGTATAGCACATAATAGTCTAAGTTATTTCCTACGTTCTTGACTATTTTTTGTTGAACAAGAATAACTGTGTTACAAATAGTGCATAGGTCAGGGGAAGATTTAGGAAGACCTAAGATGGGCAATTGCCGACGCCCACCCTAAAATTTATTATTTTCTTTAGCTAGTTATAAATAAATAAGTAATTATTAATAAATAAATAATTTTGCTTCTCATTAATAAATCATTTTCTCCAATACTTAAAAAAATAAAATATTTAGAAAAAAGTATTCGATATAACATATTTGTTCATCCTAAAAAAGAGATTAGTTTCGGCTTTGATGAAGGTTCCTCAACTTTACTATTGACTAATGAACAGGAACTCCTCTCACAACCTAACATAGCTTTAAGGTCCTTTGCTTGGGCCCTGACTCCTTGTTTCTCGTCTGTGAGTGGGATACAACTTCAAACTAACAGCGATTCTACCACGACACTATGTGAGAAACGAGACAAGCTTCCAACACACAACAACAACAACAACAATACCGTTATAATTTAAAATATATATATATACGATAACATATTATAATTTAACAGAAAACACATTATATATAATTCAGAAAATTCATAGAAAGTCAAGGATTTAACTTGAAGAAAAGCATTTAGGAAATCATACTATGAACAAGTTCAAAAGATTTTTAGTTAAGAGAGATTGGGTACTATTAACATTAGTACAAAAAAAGGAAAAAAAATAAAAAATCTTAAAGAAAAAGTAAGCTGCTACCAAGGAGTCAACCACTTACTCGTGAATCAGCTAAGCACTATGCGCTAAGGTGGCTTCAAGATCAAAACATTCTCATCAATAAAAAGTCTTGGATTCTATAGGAAGGAATTGACGGATACAATCTTCCATCTGAATGACAAAGAGATTGTTTCTTTATCATGTACCAAATTAATTTCAGATTCAACTGGACAGAACCATAACTGTAAAACACGTTCATTAAAGTTTCAAGAAAAGGCAGACTGGTGATTATCTTAACCTATTAGAAGTATAATGCAAATAATCAACTTTATGTATGTGAATCAGTATGAAATTTTCTTACGAGAACAAGAATAACATATACGAAACAGGACAGGCTCAAGATTTGAGATTTGTTTCGCAGGTGTTGGACAAATAAACAGATATGGGAACTCCCAGCCTCGATGAATTAAATCCTAGCCAAACAGAATGACATGAAGGGTAAGTGGTGCAATCACCATGATAATTGGAGAAAGCTTGTATCTGAGGAAAGGGGTCAAGTAGTCAAAACCACATTTAGCCACCATGGCTGTAAGTTTGCCATTATAACTGATTCCAAGTCACGTTAGTTCTACAGTTTGCTCCAAGTAAGATGCATTTCAATGATAATAGGTTTTCTTCAATTCAAAATTTGAGCTTCCAAAGCTTCTTCTGCACATTCCCTGAAATCTCTAGCTTCTGAACCTTTGTAACAGGAATTTGACAGTCTTTTCTGTAACTGAGATGCAAGCACGGTTTTTTTACAGATGCAGTGTAGTTAGCTGCTTTAGCATTTACAGGGAAGGCAACAAATACTCAAATCTCCAACAAGAACAGCCCTGGGAAAACTGATGGTGCAGCCATCTTGATGCTTTCATGGCATAACCAGACAGCCAATCAGATCGCTCCAAGATCTCAAGTGTGTAGTTTCCTTGGCTTCATCATCAAGGCCTATAAATGAACCAATCAATGGGCTTGACTAAGGGCACATTGATACAATGTTATTTATGTGATTTCACACTTCAGATAATGATTGCCACTGATTCTCTCAGAAATCCTCTCTGAAATATCTGAAGCAAGAGAATATCTATTGTTCTCATAGCACCCATTCAGAAATGCAGTATATGTTATGTGATCCAAACTGTAATCAACATCTAACAGCTTGTTTAGAAATAAGACAGCTGCATCAATATTCCCAACAGAACTCAGCTTTCTAACCAGGATATTTGCTGCTTGCACCCAATGCTTCTTCTCCAGTCTTTCTAACAACATCATAGCAATCTCATTTTTTTCTCTCTTACAAAATTCAAACGCTACAGTTATCCTGGTAACTTCACATGGAATTAAACCTTTGTCTAGCATTGATTCATAAAATGCTCTTGCCTCCTCTAATCTAGACTCTTTGCAGAGCCCACTTATTAGAGAACCATAGGTAACCGAATCAGGCACACATGCTTCCTGAATCATTTTTTCAAAAATCCTCAATGCAGATTGTGTCTTCTCATCCCTACAATACCCAGAAATCATAGATGTGTAAGTTTGCTTGGTCGGTTTAAGTTGCAAATTGAGGCAATCACGTAACAGCTTCTCACTTTCTTCCATTCGTTTTTGTCTGCAACAACCGCCAATCAAAATGGTGTAAGTTTTGATATCGGCCTGGTAACCATTTCCAACCATCCAATCAAACAACTCTACAGCCTGAGCTATCCTTCCTCTTCTACAGTGCTCATTGATGAGAATTGTGTATGTAACGTTATCGAGCTTCAGCCCTTGTTGTACACCTTCTTGAAGTAGCTTATGTGCCTCGTTGGCCCTCCCCTTCTTAAAAAGGCCATCAACCATTGAATTATATGTATGGATAGTGGGAGTGCAATTCATCTTCTTCATTTCATCCAATAATTCAAAAGCTCGATCGATGTTTCCTTGTTTGCAATTCCCATCAATCAAAGTAGTAAATGTGTTAGTGTTTGGAAGCAAATCCTGCTCTCTCATCTTTGATAATAACATTGCCGCTCGATTAAGCTTCCCTTCCCTACAATACCCACTGATCATAGCAGTGTAAGTATAGACATTAGGTTTGTATGAATTGCTCCTAATAAGCTTCATAAACAGCCTGAAAGCCCTCTCAGTCCATCCGATCTTGCACAACCCATCAATCAGTATTGTGTGTGTATAAACATTTGGCTTCATCCCCTTGCCAACTATTTCCTCCAAAATCTGAAAGGCTTGCTTCACACTACCCCTTTTGCAAAGCCAATTAATCAATGCAGTATAGTTGATCACATTGGGAGGAGCACCCATTTCACACATCCTCTCAAAGATCCCAAAGACCTTTTTGAATAAACCTTGCTTGCAAAACGCATCAACAATCAACGTACATGTCACATTGTCCACCCGAAATCCTCTTGCCTCCATTGCTTTTAACAATTTCTCGACATCTCCAACAAGTCCTTCCCTGCAACAAGCAATGACCATTGTCTTAAAACTATGCGTATCAGGAGAAAGCTGGCTCACAGACATTTCACCAAATACTTGTTGTGCAAGTCCTATTAAACCCGAATCAGCTGCAATTCTCAGAATCCGATTAATGGAGTGGATGCTCAGGGCCAAGCCACCATTTTGCATCTCAAAGACCATGTCTGATGCCTCCTTCAACCTCCCAACTTCGGCGAAGCATTCGATCATGCATCTCATGACCTCCTGAGCATTTTCAAAGTTCCCTCTCGCGACCAAAGATTCTGCCGTTGCTACATAAAACCTCATCGAGTGCCTGAACTGCTTGCGGATAATCACCCAGTGGAAGAAACCAAGAGCAGCAACGGAGCCCTCTCGGTCGGTTAGAAGTGCGACGACGGCGACCGCCTGCTCAATGCTGAGATCGACGTGAAGGGAACGAAGGCTTTGATCTCCCTCATCGTACGACTGACAGACCAAATTGAAGATTCTGCCCACGATCCCAGATGGACAATCCGTGGTAGCGTTGTTTGACTCGTCGAGGAGAATTGGAGTTGGTGCTTGAAGGAGAGAGTAGAAACGAGACATTGCAATTGAAAATATTCGAACTTGAAAGAAATGGCGGAGAAACAAGGACAGAGGTTTGAGCTTGGGGAAGAACGGGAGAGAGATGTGGCTGGTTGAGGTTTTGTAGAGGAGCATTGCTTGGCGGCGGGAAGTTTGCATTAGTGATGGTTCGCAACATTTGATCAAGCACTTGTTATGCATTCTGGAGTCTGGAACGTTTCTTTTGCTAGTAGCTCTTTATCACCTCGGAAATCTTTTATATAGAAATTGTGATTGTACAATTAACTTTTAAAAAATATTTTTGGATAAATGTGCCATAAATATCATACGAAATCGCATTACCAAAGACAATATACTATGTGCGCATTATACAAGAAGATAATCATGTGATGTATAAGAAGAAAATATTTTATTTTAATAAATTATATATTATTTGATATATAATTCTTATATATTTATATATTTATCATCTAAATTTTAATATTTAAATATATAATACTCATATTTTTAAAATTACATCAAAATTATTACTATTATAATCTTTCTAAAATTGAATACACTTTTTCATGCATAAGTGTTAGAAATATAAATAAAAAATTTTAGATATCACATATATAAATTCATAAAAATTGTGTGGTATGTTTATAAATCATTCTATATAATTCTACAATTCTATTAGTTACACTTTGGTTCATTATCTCATAAGTGTTAATAGAGTTCAAAAAATCATTATCAATTAAATTAAGGATATGATTGGGACAACTGTAGCTGTATAAAAAATAGTTGTGAAGTTGCTACAAAAGAAGTTGTGTTGGGCATATTCTTTTTTTTTTTTAATTTTATAAAAGTCAAATCATTATTTTCTGGTCGTCACCATAAGTAGCTAGATCAGGCCCACCGCAGATTCCTCAAAATACAGTCAAAACATAGTTCTCAAACAATGCAACGGTACTTTTTTGCACCCCATCATTGTCACACCGCTCCCCAAATATAGCCTTATGGTTTATTTGGAGTAGCTTTCTCATTGTATTACTTTTTAGGTCACTATCACATGTCTGTTTGGCTACTACTTTCTTGCTTATGTTTGGAACACTTATATCTTTCTATAAATGTGGTTATAAAATTGTTGCAGAAAAAAAAATTTTTTTTGGCAAACGATTGTTGGTATTATAAATTTTAAAAAAGTTAAGTAATAGTTTTCTTATAATTATCACACTTTAACATAGCTGGATTTCAAAAGTAATTTTCTATCATAGAAATTTCTAAAAAGTAAGAAAGCAGTATCCAAACGGACGTGTAGCAATGGTCTGAAAAATAAAATAGTGAAAAAGTTGCATCAAACATATATTAAGTTATCTAAAAAAGTTATTCAACAACTAGTATCTAAACTCGAAGAAGGAACTTGACATTTATTATCAATTATTGTATAGAAAAGGTTTATTCATTAAGGAGTGAAGTTGACGGAGACTTCATCAAGGAGTCATCCATAAAGATTAGCTTGGAAATCACCAAGAGTCACTTATGTAATTAGGTACCTATAAGCTTGAAAAACTTATTCATTTTACAATAAGCATTTTAAAGCCATGCTATATAATTTTTTTCTATATAATCAGTCTTGTAATATTGAATCTCAACCTAAAGTTATAAATACTAAACTAATGGCTGAGCCTATGGCACTAGGTCAGATTCTTGCATTTGTATATACTTTCTTATAACAATATAGTTAAATTTTAGAGCTTCTCATTTAATGCTCTATTTATATTCTCTTTCTTTCTTGGGTTTAGTATGTACTTGTTAGTAAGGTGTTAGCATCCTACATGATTAGATTTGAATTCTACATTCTCTAAAGTGAAGATAGCATGGACTAATGCATTTGACCATAAGGCATGTCGAGGATCATCTTGAGAAAAAGAAAATATCTCACTTAGTGGAGCAATAAAAGTTTGTGATCATCTAACTGCTTAGTCAGATGGAACAATGTGATAAGAATGATCTAAATAATTCTTGAACAGGTTTTAAGAGCAGCTCTTAATATTAAAGTTTCTTTTAAAGAAAAATATGTTTCACTTATTTATAGACTATAACAAAAAATTTTGGATGTATGAGAGACATCACGCAGATCGTAGGGGGTGCTTATTGAAGCAATCGAGTACAATATTAAGATATGATGTACTATCTTGAAAGATAGAGGCATAACCGTACAACGGATCTAATCATCTAATAAGGACTCCTAAGGCATGATGTGTATTCGAATATACTAGAGATTTTTTCCCTACTTTATATGGATGAATAAAGCAGGGAGTATACTAAACTGGGTTCTTAAGTTTCCTATGGAGGCAAGCTTCCATAGTTAATTACATCTTAGGAAATGAAATTCCCTAAGAATACTCTCGATTAAAGTAAACAATTATCATCTCCAAAGATTTCAAGGTTAGACTATCAAAAGATTGGTTATATTTAGAAAATTAATTAAGAAAGTTTAAGGAGAAGACTTATTTTTGGAAGTCAAAGGGAATAAGTAGGAAATGCTCTTGATACTAGGAGGCCTGTTTGAGCATTTCAATCTATCCTATGATTGAGCTTTATAATATTGAAGTTGAAGAGATTTATATAATTTGAGTTAAAATTTTATTAGATTGCTAGGGCTTATAATCCAACAATACAAGATTGTGGAAATGCCTAAAAGTTGAGGATTTATGTTTGCTGCCCAAAGAAAATAGTAACCTCGGATCCTAAATCTAGGGAGCTTTAGTACAAGCTAAACCACAACCTAAATCTAAGTGACAAGTGGACGTAAGAGTTTACCTCCATAAGAGAGAATAAACTGTCTGACTTCTAGACTTATAACCGCCTAGAGTGGCTCATAACTAACTCCTCTTATATTTTTAAAACCATGTAGTTCGATCTTATGAATTGCAAGATAGCTATGATAGTTATTTAATTTGAAAGAGACTAAAGTCCTAAACCCACTCCCTAAGAGACTAGAGCATGAGTGGTATGAATAATGGCTTAGTCTAATGCAAAATCTTTTCAAATTTTATTTAATTTTGACACATCATTTTGACAAAGGCTTTGGGATTTTTATATGCCTAAATGTATGATGATGCAGATTATTGGCCAAATCAAAAGAGAAAGAGGGTAAAGCTTCGTCAGTAGGGGTTGTTCTCATGAGTCAAGCGATCTCTATGCAAGTAAGAACGGAGACCCCCATTTTACAAGAGTGATTCAAGATGCATGCATGATGTGAGACATACAATATTCAGCTAAGGAATTATTAAATCTTTTAATTATCTTATTTAATACCTAGGCTTTATGATAATGTTATGAATTATTTAAAATTTAGTTATGAGTGATTAATTGGAGTAGAAAAATTAATTTTTTTCATAAGAGCCTAATGCATCCAGGCCACATATTAAAGCATCAATCATACGAAATTATGGAAAAATGTGTCATTTCTAATGCGCAATCTAAATAAATCATCAATCAATTTTATGACTATCGTGAAAGAATAAGAGGGTGGTGAGGTCGGGTACCGCCATACAACCCGTAAAGAAAAGATGGGTAGTCGAGCTCTACCCTTATATAACCTGAAATATGAAAGAATAATTATTATTTTCTCAAATGCTATGGGGGTCTTCTTTCCTGCATTTTTTCATTTCTTCTTTCTTCCTTCTCTTGATTTGAATATGTTTGCTTCAAAGGCATCATAGGGCACCCTAGGACAAAGCCTTCTAGCCACTGCTCATCCTAATTTCTCATAGCACTAATCCTAATTCCTATTATAAAATTACATTAAGAATAGGAAAAATAAATCTAACTATACCTGCAAAATAAGTGTTAGCTAAACACACTTGCAATCTCAAACAGTTATATATATATAATTTAGACTTAGCACCCTACACATGAGTAACCAATCCCACCTGCGTGCTTAAGGGTTTAAGCAACCTACAAAGAGAGCATTCACAATTATTTTAAAGCATCCCTTAAGCATAATCCCCAACAGAAAAATATGATTAGGCTAATATCGGCTTATCATCTAGTCTACGAAGCATACACCTTAACATCTAGTCTAAAATAATACATTATAAAATAAAATATATATCACATCATGCACTCTCCTAACTTAAGACTAGAAGTGGCGACTTAGTTCTAATATGTGTGTTAAGTCTTGGTGTGGTATGTCTTACTAGGCATTAGAGTTATGATTTTTCTAAGCTCGGAAGGATTTAATTTAGCATAAAAGTTTGGTTTCACTTCAAGTTATTTAATTGATTTGAGAATTTTAATTTATATTTTGTTTTGTTTCACATGATTTACACTTAGCATCTAAGTGTTATAAAGAGAAGAAAGAGGATTGCCCCCTTTCATCCTTACCTTAAGCCACTTTCTAAAGCATATTAATTTGATTTATTTCTCTTTAATGAATGGCTTATTACACATTTTAATTAATCCTAAGTTTAGGTTCGCTTTAAATGACCTCATTCAATATGAGAAGCTTCTTAAGATTAATCTAATTGAATTTCTATTACATTTCATATATTGAATCATTCCTTTCCATCACTATCATGCATATGATTTAATACTTAGCATATCTATACATACACCGTGTTTTCACACACTTGAATGATGGATGTACGTATATGTTTAGAATTTATATATTTGTTTTGGTTGAATTATGTAAACATATAAATTATAGCTCTATTCAAATTATAATACCAAAAATATATAAGGATGGAATCACAAAAGTATGTGTCATTGTTAACCACGAAAGTGAGGTAATCAAATGACCTCTTTGTGGCTAGCTAAAGCCTCGTATTCTTGGGATGTCCAAACTATATACATATTAATATTCCAAGCCTATGTAAATCTATACAAGGATAAGGAAAAGAGAGCACTAGTTTATATATCACACATGCAAATGACTTAGGTGAATATGAATGCATATATATTTTGGTAACAAAAGGGGATCTTCATCTTCTAATCAAGCATACCTACACATATGTAAAAGATGTAAGAAAGTATGTGTCATTGTTAAACCAGGGAAGTGAGGTCATCAAATAGCCTCCTTGGGGCTAGCTAAAGCCTTGTATTCCCGAGATTGTATTTTCTTTAATTAAATCATTTAGGCTTATGGATTAAAGCTCTATTTATATTTTAATATCAAAATACATAAGAATGAAACCAAATGAATATGTGCTGTTGTTAAACTAGGGAAGTGAGATAATCAAATGACCTCCTTAGGGCTAGCTAAAGCCTCGTATTCTCGAGATGTCTAGACTATATGCCCATTGTTGTTCAAACTCATGTGAATCTATATATGAATTATAAGAAAGAGATCTCTATTTAATATGCTTAAGCTATAAACACATGCAAACCCTATGTGTATTCATAACTATCAACACTCTAAGTATTATAATTGATTCATAAGCTTTAGAAAATAGTTTTGAATTTATTAGTAATAATAGCCACACTTATATTTAATTAAGCCAACACATGCAAGCTTACATAAAGGAAATTTATTTGATTTATTTAAATTTAAAAGCATGAATGCTTGAAATCAAATGCATACAATATCTAACATGATAGGAAAAAAATAAATAAACATAAATACATGATTTCATTCAATCAAATTAATTTTTAAGGACAATCATATTAAATAAAGTCATTTAATGTAAACCAAAGCTCCTTTATTAATTTCAGTTGTGGGTTTTGATTTGATTTAAGGATATGAGGGAAAGGTTTGTTGATCTTAACCCATTCTCATGTTTGTTAATTAATTTGGTTCAATGAAATATAATTAGAATACTTTTATGAGTTAATTAGGTTATAATATGTATTAAATACATTAATTATCCCTTTCCTATGTTCCCTTAATATAATTATCCAAATAATTATGAGCCAATATGATATGCACATGAGTTGAAAATTAAATTAGTAATGATCCTAAGAAATAAAAAGGGCTTAATGCAATTGTCTCACAATTAATGATTAATTAGGTTAAGGAACTTAATTAATTAATCTTAGGGTTTCCCCACACATGTGGGCAAACCATAATTTCATTAACTTATTTTAAGTTATTAAACACCTAAAGATCTACCCAAGAATCAATTAATTAAGGTTTAATGTAATTATGATTTCAATTTAATTAATTAAGTGATTTAATTAATTAGTTAAATCTCAATTAATTTCCTTTTGATATAGTGAAATGAACTTAGGGGAATAGGTTAAGAAAGAGGTCCCAACCCTATTCCTTAGTGCATTTACTATTGAGCAATGATTAATAAACTTAATTAACCAATTTGTTACTATTCATCTAATTAATTAATCATTAATTAACTTTAAAGAGTAATTAGGGTTCAATTAGTCAATTTTCCTAATTAAGAGAGCAATAAATCTTAAGAAAATCATGGGAGGTAAAGGTCATCCCATTAAATTGACCCACAAAATTTAAGATTAATTGCTCAAGTAATTAAGGAGTAATTAAGTTAATTAATTTTATAATTAAATCATAATTAAGCATGAATTATTATTCAAAATGAATTAAGATCATTTTTAATTAATTCTCTTCTGAAAGACCATTAAAATGAGTATTTATTTATATTTTTTATATTTTTTTATGATTATTATGAATTATGGAAGTTTTAGCCATTAAAATCAATTAATTAGCCCTAATTAAAGCCTAATCCTATCAGCGCCATATGGCACGCTAATGCGGTGTGCTTTCCATGTGGCGCCGTGGGATTAGCTATTTAAAACTTATCTGACTTAGCGCTTATGTGGCGGCAGTGGACGCGCTTTCTCATCCACCGTCCGATCTAAGATCGGACAGCTATAATTAATCTCATGGTGCATTAGGATAAAATAGGATCAAACTAATGGATCTAATCATGACCGTCCGTTCTGATCACATGAAATGGACGGTGTATGATCTACCCTCTTGCGAGCGACGAGAGACAGAGTCCGTCTGCCATTGCTCGCTTGATCTGAGCTTACTCGAGCTCGGATCAACTCCAAAAGGATTACACACCTTCACGTTGTCGATCGGAGGAGATCCAACGGTCAAGATAGCACGGCATGCAATTTTTCTTCAAAAATCTCCAACCAAATTTTCACCAAAGCTCAATTTTAATGGCATTCCTCACCGGAGCTCAAGACCGACATGACAAATGATAAAAGAAGCTTCATCTAGTGGAGATAAAACCCTACTAATCGATACGAGCTTTGATTCCTTATCATTTGCTCGGAAGGCCAAGACCTGATGCTTGGGAGGTGGGCGTTGATCGCAGTTTCACCTCTGGTGCTCGGGAAGCTTGGGAGATGATTCATTCTTGCTCAACGAAGCCTAGGGAAGGTGTGTGCAAGTTAAATTTGAGTTTGGTAGAAAAATGAGTATTTGGGTCGGAGAGTTGAATTCCCTATTTTGGCTTGAAGAAATCCATCAATGGGGACTTAGGTTTGCTTCGGGGAGGGCTCTAGGGTTTTCAAAATGGTCTCTAGGAAGTTTTTGAGAGTGAGGGTGTTTCATTTAGGTCGAATTGGGGGGGGGGGAGGGGGAACCCTCCCTCCTCTGGCAGTCCGTCGAGTTTGGCTTGTAGTGGCAGCGCCACCTTAGGGTTGGTGTGGAGTGGTGAGTTGGCTCGATTTGAGTGGATGAAGGTGTGGACGTGGCTGCCAAGGGGGATAGTGGTTGTCCTATGCAAGCTAAGAGCTCCAATGGGGAAGGTGAGATGAGTTCACCTCCCATGGGGTCATGGCCGACCCAACCACCCTTTGGGTTAGGTTGGGAAGTGTCCTTAGTGCCTAGGTGGACCATTGAGAGAGTGCTAAGTGGCCAAGGAATAGAAATGATCACTTACATGGGTGATTTGTCTCATATGATACCTTTGATTAAAGGGTAGAATGGTCATTTGGCATTGTACTTGATTTGGATAGATTTGAAATGAGCCAAAAGTGAGTTAGCCCAAATGTCAAGTGATTCGGAGTTGATTTGATTAGGTTTGGCTCAATTTGGCTCAAATGGGTCAAATTGGATTATGTTGAGTCAAGTTGACCAATTGGTCAAATTGGGTCAAACCAAGGGTTGGGTCAAATTCATATGATTATTTGGGATGTGTTGGTGTCATTGGTTTGAATTAGTTTGGCTTAGATTTGATTTTGGCCATTTGAGTTCATTTGGGTCAAATGGGTCAAGTTGACCAATTTTGACTAAATTGGCCAAATTAACTTGGGTTAGCTGTTGTTTTGGGTTTGGTTGACCAATTGAAGGTGATTGTAGGCTTTGGTTTTAATTAATTTGGATTTAGTTTTGATTTAGGCCAACTTGATCCTTTAGGTTAATTTGGGTTAAGTTGGTCAATTGAGTCCAATCATGGCTTTGGTCAAGTTCAACAATCAATTTGGGATGAACTTGAGCCATTGGTTGCAATCAATTTAGTTTATATTTTGATTTGACCTAATTTGGTCTTTTAGGTCAATTTGGGCCAATTTGGGTCAACTTGGGTAAAGAGGGTCAATTGGGTTTGGTTTGGCTCAATTGAAGGTCAAGTCATGTTCAAATATTGATTTTGAGTTGGTATGAATCATTGGTTTCAAGAGATTTGTCTTAGGTTGCAATTTGGCTAGTTTAGGTTTATATGAGTTAAGAAGGTTGACTTGGTCAAAGGACCAAGTTGACTTTGTTTGATCCAATTTGTGATAATTGATCAACCTAGGGTGATCAACAATCATGATAAGAGGCTTAAGTATGCTTGGTTCAGTCCAATTTGGATAGAATTGAAACTTGGCTCAAATAGGTCAAATTGGCCACTTTGGGTCAAGTGGACCAATTGGGTTTAGTTGTCTTGATTTTGGGTTGAGTTTGATTTAGTTGAGTTATATATGGATTTTGGATTGATATATAAATTCAATTGTAATTGATTTGGGTTTGGATGAGTTTTGGTTCATTTGAATATTTCAAGTCAAATGGGTTAGGTTAGGTTTAACTTGGATTGATTTAGTTTGGCTTGATGATTTTATATTTCATTTATATTTGGGATGATAATTGAAGGAATAATTGATTCATGAGAAAATCAATTGAATTTGGGTTTTGGAATGAAGGAATTTGACTAAGTCCATGGAGTTAGGTCATGTGGCTTAAGTTTGGATTTTGATTTAGTTTGATTTAATTTTGAAGATTTAAATGTATATTTCATTTATATTTGTGAAGATGATTGAAGATATGATTGATTCATGGGAAAATCAATTGAGTTTGAAGTGATTGAAGGAAAACTTGGTTAAGCTCATGAAGGTAGGTCATAGGGCTTAGATTTGGATTTAGTTTTGGTCACGTGATTGTAAATCTGATTTATATTTGTGGAGATGATTGAAGATGTGATTGATCCATGAGAAAATAAATTGAATTTGGCTTGACTTGGATTGGATTTTGGCTAAGTTCATGAAATTGATTTAAAGGACTTAGGAAGGATTTCAAGTTTGGATTTGATCATGGGTTTCAATCATTTGGTTTTGGAATTTGGATTTAGATTTGGATTTGGATTTGAATTTGATGTTTGAATTGAACTTGAGGTTTGGTCTGAGAAGGTGAACATGGATTGGATTTGGGTTGTAGGGTAAGTGGATTATCCTAATCCCTAAAGCATAACCTAATCCTATGGTTAGCCCTTCTAAGTCTCTAGGCTTAGGTTAAGTATTTACCTAATTATTAGAAGTGTCTTATGACTAGGAAAGTCTTAGTGTCTAGAAGACTCCTAAGTCTAAGATGAGAAGATTGAATCCTCACTCCAAAAGTGAGGTCAACAGTGTCTCAGCTCAAATATTTGATGTAATGTTCTTCCTTGAGAGTAGTATTACTAAAATAGTTTTACCTTTTTTTTTCTTTTTTTTTTTTTTTGCTAAAATAGTTTTACCTTCTTGTGTTGAGAAGTGTTGACCTTAACCATTTAGTATATTATAATTTTAACATGTATATGCCTACACCTCCACTAAAGTTCAAAATTCAACTTTTGAAGCTTACTTGGGAAACACAAAACCCAACCGACCATGTCACCCATTTGAAGCCAACAATTTATTTTATTGCAATTACTTATGTTATAAAATGTTAACTATTATTTGCAACATTTAAGAAATACAACTAACTTTATTTTCAAGACATAAACCCTTAAGCATCACCATCTTTTTAAATTTGAAGTAGATTTTTGTCACATTATTTTCTAATAAGCAAAAAAACATTAAAATGTTTGCAAGCTCTTTAAA
Organism: Cymbidium sinense; assembly: GCA_021442155.1. Taxonomy (NCBI): domain Eukaryota; kingdom Viridiplantae; phylum Streptophyta; class Magnoliopsida; order Asparagales; family Orchidaceae; genus Cymbidium; species Cymbidium sinense. The sequence goes on from CM038230.1 coordinate 37,071,656, forward strand.
ATATGAAAAATCTCTTTGATGCCATATTAATCATTTCGAGTAAAAGATGTTGAATGTAAAAGATCTTGAGCACTAGATGGTAAAGAAGTGAGCAAATGACTAACCATGTGTGCTTAATCCAAGAAGAATATAATTGATTAAGGAGATCTAATACAAAGAGCGTCATAAAGACTCTTGATTAAAAATTTCATTTCTATATATTATTGTAGAAATATTATGTCTTAAATTATGTATTTGTGATGTTTGTGTGAACATTGTAGAAAATTGAAATTTTAGAGTTTATATATTTCAATTATAATAGGAATTATTTTAAATTAATAACAATTAATTATTTGATATAAAATTTATTCAAATAAATAATTTTCATCTATACTGGCTAATATCCACTCATTAGAGTGGTGGTTATGGGTGGTTACAAATGAGTAATTGCTCCATCTTTCTCATACACACTTTTAGTTCCTCTTCCTCTCCCTTTTTCCTCTTAAAAAAAATGAAATCTTGTAAAATAAACTAATTTATGTACATTGTTATGTTGGAATGAAATTAAAGTGTTGCTATGAAAAAAATTTTCATTCAAAGATTTAGAGGATTTGTTGGCTTATTAAATAAGAAAAAAATTTGGCGATCCCTTATGCTTAATTATTTTAAAGAGTCGTTAGCTTATCATTTTTCTATAAAATTTTAATATTTCTTAATAAAGTTTGCTTCTACACTCTTCAATCTACATATTTTTTTCTATATTTTTAGTCCACTTAAACCCACTGTGGTGTTTATATTTGTGTTGTGTGTGTTTGTGTGATGGGACACCATGTAAATTCACAGATATACTCATTAGGGTGATCAGATATGACAATAAAGAATAGTGTACTATCTCGAGAGATAGAAGTCACTACCCTATAATAGACCTAATCACTTAATGAAGACTCCTAAGGCATGATGAGTGTTCGGATATACCAGAAGTTTTTCCCCTACTTTACATAGAAAAGTAAAGCAAGGTTTATTTAAATTGGGTTCGTTAAGTTCTCTAAGGAGGCAAGCCTCCATAGTTAATTACATCCTAAGGGAAATGAATCCATTAAGAATACTCTCGATTAAAGTAGGAAATTATTGTCTCTAAAGAATTCAAAAATAGAACTATCAAACGATTAGTTATATTTTTGAAAATCAAGTGGGGGAGATCAAAAGGAGAAGAGTACTTATCAGGAGATTAGTAGGGAGTGCTCATGATACTAGGAAGCCTAGTGAGCATGCCAGTCTATCCTATGGTTGGGATTTATACATTTGAATTTGAGAAGGTTTATTTGTTTGAGTTGAATTTTTATTATAAATCTAGGACTTATAATTCCATCATACAAGATTGTGAAAATACCTAAGAGGTGAGGATTTATGCTTGTAGCCCACAAAGGAAAATAGCGGCCTCAAATCCTAAATCTAGGGGTGTTTGGTGAGGACCAAAGCACGACCTAAATCTAAGGCAAAAATGGGTATATGGTTTACCTCCACAAGAGTGGATAAACCACCAGACTGTTGGGCTTATTATCACCTGGAGTGACAGCCAGCTAACTCCTCCTACACTTTAAATTCATGTAGGCAAGTCATATGCTTTGTAAGATTATTAGGCTATTATTTACTTAGAAAAAAAACCTAATTCCTTAAACACACTCTATAAGAGACTAGATCATGAAGGGCATGAGTCATGACTTAAATCTAATGCAAATTTTGTCAAGTTTTATTTAATTTTTGGTCATTTTATTTTGACAAAGGCTATAGGATTTTGTATGCCTAAATTCATAAGAAATTGATTATGGGCTAAATCAGGAGAGAAATAGGTGTCTTTCCATCAAAGGCTTTTACAAGTTAAGCATTATTCTCTGGCATATATGGAAGGTCTCTCTTAGTAAGAGTGGAAGAGTATGATATGCATGATATTATACATTCAATCATCCAGCTAACTAAAAATTTTATTATTTTGATTTAATTCTTAGGCTTTTATGTGAGGTTATGAATTATTTTAAAATTTTAATTATGAGTTGTTAATGGGATAGAAAATTTATTTTTATCCTAGGAGCCTAATCGCATCTAGGCCACAAACCAATCACCAATCATAAAGAAACTATAAAAAGGCATGTTATTTCTAATGCACAAGCTAAACAAAATATTAAATAATTTTATAAAGCTATCGCAACAGAATAAAAGGCCGGTGCAGTCTGGTACTATCATACAACCCAAAAAGAAATGTGGGTAGCCGAGCTCTACCCTTATACATCTCGGTATAATGAAAGAATAATTGCAATTATGAAATGATAAGTATTATGGGGGTCTTCATTCTTCATCCTCCATTCTTCACTCTTTACCTTTCACTTCTTCATTTTCAATTTACTTCATTTCTTTCTTTCTTTTGGCTTGAGTAGGATGTAGTTTACTCCAAAGGCATCACATGGTATATAAGACATGGTCTTATAACCAATGCTCATATTTAATCCCCATAACACTTATCCTAATCTTAATGCAAAAATTACATTAAAAGGAAGGAAAGTAAATCTAGCTATACCTGCAAAATAAATGTTGGCTAAACACACCATGCATTCCAAGCAATTATAGGAATAATTTAGACTAAACACCCCATATATGGGTAACTAAGTCCACCTGTCCTAACTTTGGCTATGCTTAGGGGCTAAGCAATCTGCACAACAAAAATATTTATATTTTTATTATAGTGGATCCTTTAGCACAACCCCACGCATAAAACATGATTAGGCTAATATCAGCCTAACATTCAGGCTATGCACATACACCCTAACATCCAGTCTAAAATAATACATCACAAAACTAAGCATTCATCAAACCATGCACCACCCTAACATTAAGCTAGAAATAGTGACGTAGCCTAATGTGCATGTGTTAGGGTTTGTGTGGTATGTCCTAACTAGGCTTTAGAGTTATGGTTTTCTATGTGTGAGGGATTTAATTAATAAAAGGTTGATTTCTCTTTAAGTGGTTTAGCGATTTGGGGATTTTTTTTAATATTTTCTTTTATTTCATGTAGCCTACACTTAGCAACTAAGTGTTATAAAGAGAAGAAAGAGAGAGAGAGTCTCTCTGTTATTCATACCTTAAGTAATTTCTAAGGTAAATTGATTAATGAATTTTCTTTAATGAATGATTTATTATGTGTTTTAATTAACCCTAAGTTTAGATTCATTCTAAATAGCCCCATCAAATAAGAAATGCATCTTAAGATTAATTAGGATGGATTACTACCACATAACATACACTCATCCATTTCTTTCCATCATGTATATCATGCATATGAATAATCTTAAGCATACCTATACATGCAATGCAAATCTTATCATACTTTGATGATGAATGCAAAGAAATATATTTTGAAAATTTAAATATTCCATTTGTTAATTGAATCATGGTTGCATGTTTTTGTATATATAAAAGAGAGATTTTTCATCCATTAGCTAAATACACATTCACATGTATAGAAGATATAAGTGAGTATGGTGCCATTATTTTCTACACCATGAGCATAAGGTACAAGACCCACTTAGGGCTACTTAAAGCATCGCAGCCCCGGGATGTCTAGACTAATATACTATTGATCTCATTTTTAGAATGAGCTCTCAACCACTCCATCTTAGACATGGGACTTCTCTTAGAATTTAAGAGTTCCTTAGTCTTAAGACTCATCTAGTGATTAGGTGGACACTCAACTTAGCCCTAGAGACTTAGAAAAGTTAGCCATAGGAATAGGTAATTCTTTAGGGGTGTTAAAAAAATTTTCCTGCCCTATAGCCTAACCCAAATTCCTCACTTCCTCCCTTCAAGTCAAACTCAAATCAATTCCAACTTGATTGATTTTCTCCAAACTCATATCAACTCCAACTCTAGCTCAAACCTTGAACCAATTCAATGGATTTTCTCAAATCATGAATCAATTCCAAACAATTGAAACTTATGATTGAAGCCCATGATTGAAATTCCAAGTTCAAAAATATTTCCTAAGTCCTTTGATTCCCTCTTATGGAGTTAGCCTAAATCAAATCTAAATCAATTCAAATTCAAAGAATTTTCTCACAACCCATTTATATTCTCATTTATATTCACATATATAAATGAAATATAAATTCAAATCAATCAAACCAAATTCAAAATTCAAATCTAAATAAAAAAATCTTTCCTAAGTCACTTTGATTTTATCTTATGGACTTAGCCTAAATCATATCTAAATAAATCCAAATTCAATGAATTTTCTTATAACCCATTTATATTTACAAATATAAATGAAATATAAATTCAAATATCCAAAAAATTAATTCAAAATCCAGCCTAAGCCTTAGAGTCAAAATTTTGAACTTAGCCAAATCAATTTCAAATCAAGCAAAACCCTTGATTTTTATTCATGATTTAATCAATCCTACAATCATGAATCCAAATATAAACATAAACTTCAATCATCAAACCAAAACTAAATCCGAAAATCAAACCCAAGTCAAACTCATGTTCACCCCTTTGAACTTGAAAATGTCAAATTCCTCAAAACCCATTTGATTTCAAATCACTTGCAAATGGATTTATATTTTAATCATAAGTCCATATGTGAGTTCAATCAAACTCAAATCAAGCTTTGACTAAGCCATTTGACCCACTTAAGCTCACTTGACCCAAAGTGGCCAAAAGTACCCCTTATGAGCTAAATTCAAATCCTACACAAATTGGATTGAACTAAGCCCACCTAAGCCTCACATTGTGAACAACAATCATCATAAGATGATCAATCACTCAAATTGGGTCAAACCAAGTCAAACCTAAGGGTTGACCAAGTCAACACTTAGCCAAAATGAAACCTAAACTAGCCAAAATCCACCATAGGCCAAATTGATTGAAATCCTTGATCAAAACTCATTAATGATCAATGTTTGAACTTGACAAAGTCATCATTTGAGCCTAACCTAGCCCAAATAGCCACTTGACCCAAGTTGACCCAAGTTGACCTAAAAAATTAAAATGTGTCAAAACATGATCTATGCCAAATTGATTGAAACTAATGGGTCAAATTTATTCTAAATCTTTTGTTGAACTTAATCAAAGCCCCAATTGGCCAACTAGACCCAACCTAACCCAACTTGACCTAAAAGGTCAAATTGAGCCAAATCCAAATATAAACCAAATTGATTGGAAACAAAGATACCAATGCACTTCAAATGATCAACCAAATATAAACCAACCCATGACCTAACCCAAATAGGTCAAATGGGTCAAATTGGTCAACTTGACCCATTTGACCTAAATGAAATCAAATGAACTAAATTAAAATATAAATCAAATTGAACCAAACCAATGATGCCAAAATATTTCAAATGGTCATATGAACTTGACCCAACCCTTGGTTTGACCCAATTTGACCAATTGGTCAACTTGGCCCATTTTGACCTAAATGGGTCAACATGAGCCAAATCATATCAAACAAACTCCAAATTCAATGAAACTTGGCCTAACCCATTTTTCAATCATACCAAATATATTCAAATAGAAATCAAGGTCAAATGACCATTTTACCCATAGGCCATAGGGTAACCTAAAACCAAAACTACTTGGAATTTGGTCAATTCCTCTTCATGGACACTTGGCATCCTTTTAGTGAACCAAATGTTCACTAATGGACATGGTGCACATGACCCAATGGGTTTGGGTCAACCCAAGGCCAAGACTGACCACTTGCTTGAACATGAGCACATGGGTATCATTCCTCCACTCAATTAAGCACATGGGAGCTTCACCACTACACTCCTCTAGCCAAACTGAATTCCATGACACCCCAAACAGCCTAACAACCCCTTTAAATAGGTTATATTGGATCAAAATGGCAAGGAAGTTTACAACCATTCGATTCACCTAGGGGGAGATATACGCTCCCTAATTCCACTTGAATTCATCAGTGACACATTTGATTGAGCTTAGGAAACTCAGAGCAAGTCATTACAAGTCTGCCCAAGCTTCCTAGAGTGAGTTAGAATTCTCCACTTTCTCGATTTCCCTAAATCAAAAATAGGGGAGCTCAAGCCAATTTCTATCTCACTCAATACTCCAAACCAATCCAATTCCTCCTTCGTGCACTCATCCCAAGCTTCTTCCAAGCTCATCCCAAGAGAGGTGGGACTTTGATCAAGGTCATTTGAAGGTGAACTTGGTCCATAGGAATATCCATTCAATCTCAACACCTCAAACATCCAATAAGGCTCACTCCACTGCAAGTTACTTCAAGGGATCTGAGCTAGGTAAGCCATTAAACCGAGCATAATTTCATTTTTTTTTCTTGGTACTTTATGAAGGAAAGGTTCACCCCAAGTAAAGTTAACCATTGGATGTGTTCCCCTTTGCTCTTCGATGGTGTGGGTTGAATTTGGCTTCAATCCGAGCCCAATCAAGCTCGGATCTTCCCCTAGAAGATGGATGGTGGCCATCTCTCGTAGGGAAGATCAGGGATGGATCATGGGCCGTCTATCCACGTGTTTTGGAAGGACGACCATGATCAAGATGCATAGGATATTTGATTTAAACCTTTAATACCGTGAGCTTAATCTCAGTCGTTTGATCTTTGATCGAATGGATGGGGACAAAGTGCATAGCGTCGTCACTGATACGACACTATGACGGACAACTTAAGTGGCCTATCTCATTGCACCACATGGAAAGTGTGCACCGAGTCAGCCTCCATGTGGCACCGACGGGATTAACCACTTAATTAGGCTATTTAATTAATGAAAAATCATGGAAACTTTAAATATTCATAACTAAAAGAGAAAAAATCATAAAAATATGAGGTAAAATGCATATGAAAGATATTCCAATGTAGAATAATATAAAATTATTTTCAATGGATTTTGAATAGGATATTTCTTGAATTTGGATTTTATTGGAAATGTAATTATGTTAATTATTTTCTAATTAACCCACTAATTAATCCTAAACTTCTCATGTGCATTTAGTGGAATGACTTCTGCCTCCCTTAATTTTCTTGGGATTTATTAATAGATTAATTAGAGGAATTACTTAGTTCATTCTTAATTACCCTCTTAATGTAATTAAGCCTAATTAAATGTATGAATAGTGATTTAATCCCTTGATTAAGTTAATTAAGCTTTGTTTGAGTGATCAAAAGGTTTAGGAAATAATTTTGGAATATTTTTCCTAAGCTATTCCTTAAACCCCCTTTCTCTTCCATAAGCTAAATTCAATTAGGGGTTTATCCACTAATTACTTACTTAATTAACTTGATAAAATTTTCAAAATATTCCAGAGCTTACTCAATCCATCTTGGATAGATTCTTAGGTGTTTAATAACCTAAGTGACTTAAGGAAATCAAAACCTAATCCACATGTGTGGGAAGGGTTATGAAAGTACTTAACTTAAACCCTTTAGCTTAATTACTCATTAATTGTGAGCCAAATGCATTAGGCCATTTTCTTCCTAAGGGCATTACTGATTTAAATTCCTTGTGTGGTTTTATGTCATATCATTAGCTCATAATTATTTAGTTAAATATGCTAAAGTGATATAGGTAAGGGGTAATTAATATACTTAATGTACACCTTAACCTAACTAAAACATAAAATTGACCTAATCTCCTAAAAATTAAACAAAAATAATAAACACACATGAGAATGGGTTAGGACCAAAAAACTCATCTCACATTTCTCAAATTGAAATCAAACTCAAAATCAAATAAAATTTATTTAAAATTAAATTTGATTTGCTTTAAATAATTCTCTTCCATAGGATTGTCTTTAAAAATTAATTAGGGTGAATGAATTTATATTACTTTCATCACTTTATTTTTTCCTAAGTAAAGCGTGGGGACTCAGTTAGGAAGAAAGTGCAGGAACTCACATCTTCTGAAATGAGGAACCACTGGGTGTTCAGTTGGCAAGGCAAAAAATCGAACCCGACCTAGGGTTAACTATTGAGTGAATGCTGCTGGGAGACTTAAATCAGCTCAAAGATAGTCAAGATTAATTTCATTTTTTTTATTTGTTTTGATGGATTCTACTAGTTTGTGATGGATCACACTGAGAAGGAGCTTATATTAGCCTAGATCTATGTCAGATTTACTGAACCAAAAGGAATAGCTTCCCGGTCGATGGGAGAACTATCCAACCAAAGGAGTTCGGTTTGTAATGATCAATTCAAGGGAAGAAAGCTTGAGGACTCACATATTCCACTACAAAATACCACTGCAGTGATTGGTTGCTTTGGGCAACAAATTGAACCTGACCTAGGGATGTCTATCAGTTTGCGACAATCACGCTAGAAAGAATGCATCATAGTCTTACATCATTCAAAGCAGAATGACTGCTGGAGTAACCTGTTTGTGGAAAAATAGATTGAACCTAACCTAAGGGCGACTATGGAGTGAGTACTAACCCGAGGATTTATCTCTGTAGTCACCAATTCCTATGGGAGTTCTTCGAACCTTTAAAGATGGATGCCCTCTTGGAGGTTTAATTCCATAAGCAAATATTTTATTTATTTATTTAGTTTGCTTTAACATGGATCATTTTGGTTTGTGAGGGATCACACTAAGAAGTAGCTTATATCAGCCTAGACCTATCTCAGATTTACTGAACCAAGTGAGAATTTGTGCATCTGTTGAATAAATTCTTCAATCACAGGGGTGGCTACTATGAAAGGGGGACTATCTATTCCAAAAGTAACCTAGGTAGTGTCTAAATGGGGTCATAAAGAACGTGATCCTTATAGAATGCCCACAGGGAGAGGGGTTGCTAAAGGCTTGATCCAAAATCCAAGAGAAGATGACATGGCTAGTCATATATCAAATAGGTATTCGATGACCAACTTAAGGAGAAAGCTCGAGGACTCACAACCTAAGGTGAAGTCTCCCTTTTTCAAAACACAAAAATTTGAAACATATTTTTTGAATTTCATTTAGCATACTCAAATTTGATAAGTGATATCCCCATTTCATAAAAATTCAAAACACATTGGAACTTCATTCTAGAATACCCCATTTGCTAAAGTGAAGTCTCCCTTTTTCCAAACACAAAAATTTGAAACACATTTTGGAATTTTATTTAGTATACTCAAATTTGCTAAGAGAAATCTCCATAACACAAAATTTTCAAAACACATTGGAACTTCATTCTAGCATACCACTTTTGCTAAAGTGAGGTCTCCATTTTCAAAATTAAATTCTCCAAAAATAAGAGAAACACATTAGAATTTTCTTAGCATACCCAAATTTGCTAAGATTCCTATTTTCAAATTTTTTTAAAAGCAAAACACACTTGGATTCTCATTTTAGCTCACCCAAATTTGCTAAATGAAGATTATAATTTTTAAAATCACAAATGATTCACAAAATAAACCAAACAAGAAAAAAGAAGAAATTATTTTCAAACACCTCACCTAGCATACTTAAATTTTCTAAGTGAGTAGATTCCAAAAATCTCAAATCAAAATCAAATTGACCCTTTACTTTAACATATCCAAATTTGTTAAAATAAAGGGTCCTCAAAATAAATAAAAATAAAAATTCAAATATGAACCTATGGAAGCATCTCTCCAAAAAAATATTTAAGCCCATTTTCAACATACTCAAATTCATCGAAAATGGATTCTAAATTCAAAAATTCATCTTCCCAATCAAATCTCAAAATCTCTTCTAAATCTATTTGAGCCCAACTTAACACTTTCAAGATGTTGAGTATGTGTTCAAATTCTAAATTCAAATTCAAATTCAATAAAGCAAGAAAATCTGATTCAAGTTTATTTTCAACATTGCACTTATAGTCAGCTTCAGTAAGTTTTTTAGTCTCAGTTCAGTACAGCTCAATTAAATGTCAATGCCCACTATGTGTTCACCTTTCCCTATGTGACAGATCTAGCCCTAGACCAAGCCAGCCTTCCCTTCTCTGACTACGCCCACCTCATTCACTTTGGATGAGGTTTTGAGGGGGCCCAGATTACCTGTGAGGGGACCCCCCTCACGACTGTTAGGAGGAGCATAGTGGCTGGTCAGGAGCCGATCATTCGGGTTGACAAGCCATCAGATTCTAAGATTCTCTTAATGAAGAGGAAGGCTGTGGTGGTTCCCCACAATAAGGTCGAGAGTGCATGTGCTCCCCTGTTTGCCTGCATTACTAGTTAGGGCTAGCACCAAGCACCCTCAGAAAGGCCCCGATCCTGGGATTGTCTTTCTTACTTTTGAGGTTAGATCTAGCTCTTACTCTGCTCGCCATACCAGGACCCAAAAGAGAAATATGAACTGCATAATAATGTGGTACCACACCCGCATTTTCTAGGGAGATGGAGGCAGCAATGCAGCCTGTTGTTGAGGAGTTGCCCACTTTGGTTTCCTTACTGGTTACAGCAAAATAGTTCCATCCTCTCTCTAGGTCTGATAGAGAGGATGTCAGGAATATTTATGCTTCACCTCCACCAGCGGTTCAGTTCCAGCCACCAGTCAGTGAGAGGAGGAGTTTATATGTCGACCTCCGATCTATTCTATGCTGAGTAGGTAGAACCTAAGGATGATCTGAGTCCAGGGCTCAATTTGATCTAAGATCCATTATCCTCCGTAGCATGGGGAAGCATATTAGACAGGAGAGGGCCAGGGAGGCCCATACCTCAGTTCACATCACCAACTGGGAGAGGTGGAGGTTTAGTCAAGCAGTTAGCGGCCTCTACACTCGTTGATTTTTTTGATCGATGCGCTACCCGCATCGATCATATCGATAGTATTCTGCTCATGGGGACTACCCATCATAAGAGGAGAGCTCCTGTTCAGAGGGAGTCAGTGGTGTCTCCACCACACCACTCTACCCCTCGTCTACCATCTCCGATCCATGTTCCAACATCTTCAGTTCCACCAAAGGCCATGAAGGTCGCACCGGGGGAGAAGAGGACCCCATTGGTGATTCAGCTACGGTCGAGAGATCCCGTCTTATCTAAACCTCCTACTGTGGTGAGGTTGCGCTCTCCTTCTCTACCTTCTGCCCCAATAGTGGTGAAAAAGGAGTGGCAACCTCAAAGCATAGTAGTTGTCCCTTCACCACCACCACCGCAGTAGGACATAAAGATGGTTGTAGCAGTTATCGAGGGAGAAGAAGGAGATCCTAGGATATGACTACTCTGATTAGGAGAAGATCAGCTTTGATCCCAATGAAGATGATTTATTAGGAGATTCAGCAGGGGTTTGCATGGTAGATACCAAGGGATCCCTCCTTAGAGAGCAAGAGCAGGTGTTGAGCAGTAAGACACATTACTGATCCAACACCTCATTCAGTAGATAAAGTAAAAAAGATGAAAAAATAGATAGGATAAAGAAGAGGCTTGAAGATCTGCTAGCAGCTATCTTAGCACTTCAAAACCAAGCACCGATAGTCCATCCTGGTATAGCTGAGACCAGTCAGCCAAAGTTGATGCATGTCTTGCATCCAGCCAGGACTTTACCTCCAGTAGAGCAAGGTAGCACCAGCATGTATATGAAGGTAGTGGATAGTACCTATAAGAAAAAGATATCAAGAGCATGGTTGAGCAGCAAGTGAAAGAAGCATTGGCTCAAGCCCGAGGAGGATCATGAGTTCTAAAGGGTAGACCCTACCTGGAAGAATTTGATGCAATCTAATATCCTAAGGGTTTCATGTCTCCTTCTTTCAAGAGATTCGATGGCAGTGGGAACATGAGGCAACACATTGCATATTTCAGAGCTAGTTGTTGCAACAGTGGTGACAGTGAAGCTTTACTCTTCCATCTCTTCATCAGTAGCTTAGAAGGTATACCATTTGACTGGTACGTTGAACTTCCCAATAGTTCAGTGAAGATTTTTGTTGAGTTGGAGCAACTCTTTATCAAGAGGTTTGCTGGAGCTCAGCAAAGGGTCACTGTTGGTGATCTCGTTGTGGCTCAACAAAATTCTGCCGAGTCACACATTGATTACATTCTTAGATGGCTTAATTTGAGTATGAAATATGAATATCACCTTTCTGAATAGCATGCCATCAAGATTCTACTTTAGAATATCCATGGCTCGGTCGCCTTCATGCTCAAAGATTTCACCATTAAAACTTTTGAGAAATTAATCAACAAGGTGGCTAGCTTGCAAGGAGAAGCCAAACAGTTCCCTTTTCCAGATCTACCAACAAAGCCAAAGCCGTAGAAGGTATATGAGAAGAAACCAAGGACAGTGATAGCAAAGGATTAGGGAAAACAGTCGGCCAGAGAGAAGTTTGGGAGACCTCTACTCCACAACCATCAATTCCACCTCCTCTACCACCACTAAGGCAGCCCTACTGGCCACCACAGCAGCCTCCATGGCCTACACCGCTTCCTCTCTAGCCACATCATAAGCAACAGCAGTACACATACCCACCGTCAGGTAGCTATGGTCCACCTACTCTTTTGGATAAACTTAACAAGCCTTATTCATTTAAGAGGGAGGTAATCAGAAAGATCTTTAATAATCTCTTAGAGAAGCCTGATTTTCAACTACCTGAACTTAGGAGACCGGAGGAAGTGGACAAAAGCCATGATTCTAACTTTTGTCCCTACCACCGAATGCTAGGTCATATTTTAGAGATTGCTCACATTCAAGGACTGGCTTGAACATAGCTTCTAGACTGGTCCTATAGTTATCCCAAAGGAATTCCTTGTGGAACAACCAACCAATTTCATTAGGGTAATCCTTGGAGATACTTGCGAACCTTCCAAAACTAAAGAAAGTTGGGATATCTTCTTATACAAAACCTCTAAGAAAATTGTATCCAAGATCCAAAAACTTTCTTTGCAGGTACCTGAGTCAGCTCAAACCTCTAACATCATGGAAGGTTTGCAAGTTACTAGAGCCAACTCAGGGAAAGGGGGAGCTCAGTAGCAGCAGCCTGTGCCAGCCCGGGATAACCCAGTAACGCAACCATTAACCAAGCCCAGCCTCCAGTCCACCATTACAGCTACTACATCAGTGACTACTTCTACTATAGCTAGCTCTTCTTCTTTAGACATCTTGTATCAGTGAATGAGGGCATCAAATCCCTCACCCCTCTTACTTTACTTGATCTCTACTATGTACCTCCTATCAAATCTAAGAAATTGAAGAATAAAGCTAGTTTAAATTATATGTGTGTCACTTCTAATGAGTTATCTGAATCTATTGCTAATGATAACTCTTCAAGTCTAAACAATAACTTTAACAATTCTGATCTTCCTCTTTCTGATTCAGAGTTGAATTTTTCCACTCTGAATACTATGGGTTTGCCTCTTAAGATAGACTTGGAATCATCTGATTCTAAGGGTCCCAAAGGAGAAGCTGTAGGTGAGCTTGACGTGCAGGTAAAATCTTTCACCACCCTGCCATAGGAGATTACCAAAGTCAACCTCTTTAGTGGTAAGGTTCTACCTCCTAGGGTAATACCTCAAGATAGAGAGAAATAAGTCATTGGTTTAGAGGATCGAGAAGCCCCTCCACAGGATGCTCTACCCCTGGATATGCTTGTGGTGGATCAGCCCAAAGTGGACTACAATGTCCTCTCTCACCTTAGAAAGTTTTCATCTAAGTTAAGCATATACGATGCCATTATCTTATCCAAAGAGATGAGGGAATCACTAATCAAGGCTATCCTTAATCCTGAGATACGCTTAGCTCAGTTGATCGCTATTGGAGAGGAGGCACATTATTCTAGAGAAGCTCAGGGGATCAACTTCATAGATAAAGACCTTCTTCTGGGGGACATGGAGCACAACCGTCCCCTCTACATTACACTGGACATGGGCAGATTCAAACTTGCCAGAGTTATCATCGATCCAGGTGCATAGGTGAACATCATGAGTTTAAAGACCCTTGCCTATTTGAGGATTGACATCTCCACACTCTGAGGAGATTGGATGATGTTGAGAGGATTCAATGAATAAGGAGAGCGGGCCTTAGGTTCCACAGTTTTACCTTTGGAGATAGGTGACTAGAAGACTAAAGCCAAGTTTTATATCATTGATTCAAAAACTTCATTCATCACTTTTCTCGATAGGCCTTGGATACATCAAAATAAGATGATTCCATCCTCCCTCCATCAGTGCATCAAGTTTAGGAAGGATGGGTTTGAGTATTATGTCAAAGGAGATGAAAAGTCATTTTTAGTTATAGAGGTTGAGATATATGAGGATGTGACATATTATCTTCCTCAAAACACCCTTTCTCATGAACTTGGAAAAAATTCAAATTCAAAGGAAAAACAAAATGAAGAAAAAGAAAAGAAAAATGAAAATCCAAGTGAACAAGAAAGGAAAATTGAAGAAGAAATAGAGCTGCATATCATATTCCACCCAGAGTTCATTCCATCATATGGACATAGGATGACTCTACCAGCGTGAGGCAAAAATAGAGGCAGTTCCAGAGGTGGAAGACCCCCTAGTTGGCCATCAGCCAATAGGAGTTATGCTCCAATTTATAAGAGTACCCCTACTATTCACCTAGACTTGGAATCCAGCTCAAAGGATGAGTCTAATGTGAATAGTATACTAGCCAACCCCTCTCAGCAGGTTTCATTGGAGGTGACACTCGAGCTGGATAGTGATGAAGATTGAGCCTCCAGATAAAGCAAAGCATTTGAATTAAATGCCTGTAAAACAATCAGGCAGCAACTAGGAACCTTAGTTCTATCCTCATTTTCATCTTAGAAAGTTGAAGGTTTAGTGGTTAAGGAAGCCCCTAAGTCTTTCAGTGATATAAAGTCGAGGAGATTCTGTTTAGGATCATCCTCCTCAAGTCCCGTTGATGTAGAACTTGAGGAGAATTCATACAAAGAATAAATGGAATTACTTTTTCATTGGTACTCACCTTGTGTTATTAATCTTGCAAAGAAGGGTTTGATTCCTTATTCATGGTCTAAGCAATTGAGTACTCAAAAGCTATAGAACAACAGTGTGGATACACGATCAAGATCAGGACTAGGATTTGGTATAGTGGGTCCAATCAATGATGAAGATTACTGTTTAGCTGTCACCAATCATCTGAAGTCTGATAGGTTCTTTTCACACCAAACCAACTCTTATGAGGATGTATATTTTGAAACCTCAAATGATCCAGATGATCTCTAAATCAAAGATGCACCGCCAGACTTTGAAGAGGAGATTCATTCAATAATTGACAAGCTTAAAAAAAAAATCAATCTCGGAATAAAAGAAAATCCACACCTGGCATACATTAGTTTGTTTCTGAATGAAAAAGAAATCAATGACTTAGTTAGGCTATTGACTGAGTTTAAGAACTGCTTTGCATGGAGTTATAAAGAGATGCAAGGATTATCTCCTGACATAGCAGTCCACAAACTAGTAATAGATCCTAGCGCTAACCCTATCAAGCAAGATCCTAGACACATGCGATTAGAAATTGAACATTTGGTCATTTCTGAAGTTAAGAAATTGATCATGCTGGTTTGATAAAGAAAGAAAAATATCCTACTTGGTTAGCCAGTGCCATCCCAGTTAAGAAGAAGAATGACCAAATTCACATATGCATCGATTTCAGGAACTTAAATAAGGCATGTCCTAAGGATGAGTTTCTGCTTTCTATACCAAAATTAATGGTGGACATCGCCTCATCTCATTGAGTAGTCTCCTTCATAGATGGATCATCTGGCTATAACCAAATCAAGATAGCCCCTAAGGATGAAAGAAACACTATTTTTCAAACCCCGATCGAAATCTATTGTTATAAGGTCATGCCTTTCAGCCTTAAAAGTACTGGTGCTACATACCAATAGGCCATCACTCAGATCTTCAATGAACTCATCCATCATCAATTTGAGTGCTATGTTGATGATCTAGTAGTTAAGAGCAGAGAAAAGAAAGACAATCTCTTTGACCTGAGTAATTTTTGAATGGTTAAGATAATATAACCTCAAAATGAATCCCCTGAAGTGTGCATTTGGAGTAGCTTCAGAGAAATTCCATAGGTTTGTTGTCTGACACAGGGAATAAAAATAGATCCAGAAAAGATTAGAGCTATCTTAGAAATGCCACCTCCTAAGATTTTAACTTAACATTCTCAGCACTTGTCAAAAAGGACACCAAGTTTAAGTGGGATTCCAAGTGTCAGCATGCCATTGAATATATCAAGTAGTATTTGGTGAAGCCACCAATTCAAACAGCACCTATCTCGGGCAGGCCACTCATCCTCTACACTACTGCATCGGACGACTCTCTCGGTGCTTTGTTGGCCCAAGCCAATGACGAAAGGAAGGAGAGTGCTCTCTACTACCTCAGTCTTCATCTAATTCCTGCTTAAGCAAACTATCCACCTATTGAAAAACATTGCCTAGCTTTGATCTTTGCCTCCCAAAAGCTGCGACACTATATGCTTTCTCATAAAGTGAACTTGATTTCTAGAACTAACACACTACAGTATGTCATGACACAGCCAACGCTATCTAGACATTTGGCAGGATGGTCCATGATTCTCTCACAGTTTGATATCACATTCATACCCCTCCGTGCGGTAAAAGGACAAGCACTAGTGGATTTCTTAACAGCACACCCACTTCCAGCTGAATTTTTGCTTATTGATGATCTCCCAGATGAACAAATCATGAACTTAGAGGAGGTTGACAACCACCGATAAGAGATGTACTTTGATGGTGCAGCTTCTTTTCAAAAAATGGAAGCACCACGATCTACTCTTCCAGGAAAGGCAGGGGTAGGAATAGTTCGCTTAACTCCAGATTATGATGTGATGAGATTCTCATACTATCTTTTCAATCCTTGCACCAAGAATGAAGCTGAGTATGAGGCTTTGGTTACTAGTCTGGAGTTAGCTATCATAATGTGTGTCAAGAGCACTAACATCTTTGGGGATTCTCAGTTGGTCATCAATCAGATTGTCGGGTCCTATAAGGTTCTCAAACCCAAGCTTCGTCATTACTATGAGTATACCATGAAGTTGTTGGCCCAAATCCTTGAAGTCACCATCTACAAGATTCCCTAAGCAGAGAACACAGTAGCAGATGCTTTGGCCAAACTTGCCAAAGAATTGGCATGTCTAGAAGATGAGTCCATTTCAATAAGGGTCCAAAATAGACAAGTCCTATCCCTTATTGATGCTGAACTTATTAAGAGATTTTCTCTTGAATGGGTGGTTGTCATTGCCTATAAGGATAAGGAGTTGGATTGGAGGCAACTGTTCATAGACTATTTGAACACCAGAAAACTACCTTAAGAAAAGTCAAGAGCTCATCAAGTAAAACTAAGATCTCTCTCCTATGCTCTCGTTTATGGCACCCTGCATCAACGGTCTTTCGATCAAATATGGTTATGTTGTGTAGATAAACATGAAGCCCGTGGCATTATAACTGAGATACATTTAGTTCTATGTAGAGTGCATCAATCTGGTCTAAAGATGAAGACAAAGATCAAGAAACTAGGATACTACTAGCCTTCGATGATTACATACTGCATGGATGAAGCTAGGAGATGCCAACAGTGTCAGGTACATTGTGTGGTCCTACATCAACCACCCAATATTCTGCACCCTACATTGGCCTCATGGCCATTTGAGTGTTGGGGTACCAACATTATGGGTTCGATCAATCCTTCTTCTTCCAAGGGTTATCGATTCATCTTAGCTGCCACTGACTACTTTTCTAAGTGGGCAGAGGCAATCTCACTCAGAGAACTCACAGCTTAGCATGTGCTTGAATTTTTTAAAAATAATATCGTATATAAATTCGGGGTGCCTTCACCAATTATATCTGATAATGGTACTACATTCAAAAGCACCAAAATCAACAGCTTCGCCAGAAGACACAGTATAGATTAGAGATACTCCATCATCTACTATCCTAGATCAAATGGCTTAGCAGAAGCATTCAATAAAACTCTCATCCAAATACTAAAGAAGACCCTTGATGATAACAAGCGGCAGTGGGATGAGCAGTTGGTTGAAGTCTTGTGGGCCTACCGCACTATATACTGAACTCCAACTTAATCTACCCCATTTTCATTAGTGTATGGGTCCGAAGCCATTCTACCTCTAGAAGTTTAACTCTCATCACTAAAGATAGCATTGGGTAGCAAGATCACTATAGAGCAGAATGCAAAGTTGCGGTTAGAAGAGCTCGAAGGTTTGGAGGAGAGTCGCCTATGGGCATGCCAGAACCTCAAGTTGTACATAGCCAAAATGATTCAAGCTCACAAAAAGCTAGTCCGCCCAAGGTCTTTCCGAGTGGGAGAACTTGTGTTAGTCCTAAGGAGACCAGTTGTTTCCTGTCAAAAGATGGGAGGCAAGTTTCAACCCACCTAGGAAGGCCCCTATGTCATAGAGAAGGCCTACCAAAGAGGATCATATCAAGTTATTGATTGTAAAGTGGAACACCCGATGCTTCCAATTAAGGGGCTCTATTTGAAGAAATATTACCAATAAAATATGTTTGAAAATAATTATCAACAAAAGAACAAAAATCTGATTCAATTTCATCAAAATATTTTCTTCTTTCATAAGTGTTTTTTCTTTATCTTGTGAACCCGCCCTAACGTGTTTAGGATAAGTGTAAGAGTCCCCTAGAGGCATCCTATCCCTCTTTCACAACACGAACATAATTAAACACAATCTCCTAGCACTATTAGAATAGGTGTGAGAGAACCATAGAGGTATCCTATTTCAATTAGCACAAATGAGTTAGGTGTAAGAGAACCCAAGCTGCATCCTTTCTTAGTGGGAATTCCTGGTTGCCATCTGTGGCACCATTTCATCAAAATCCCCAGCATGTTTAAGGTAGGCGTAAGAGAACCCAAGAGGCGTCCTATTCCCTTTGATACAAGAACAAAAACAAACACATATCTTTTGTCTCAGGCTATTTTGATGTGGGAGCAAGCCCCTGTGGCACTCATTCATTAGCTACTCTAGGTCAGGCCTACATGCTACTTTGCTAGTATGTCACCCTAGTGGTCACTTTTTGGGAAGATGTGAGTTCTCATACTTTCTTCCTACTTGACCATTACAATCCAACAAGTGCCTTGTTAGTATGGTAGGCTTCACTACCTAGCCAGTAAGCTACCACATGTTTATTTTGTTTAAGAATATGTGAGTCCTGGAGCTTTCTTCTTGAACTAATCATCATAATCTAATTAGGTCGACTATGTTTGAGGTTTAGGATAAGTCCCTTAGAGGCTCCTTTCCTCTTGACTACATTTAAGTCGATATAATTCCTCTAACAGCATTCGCTCAGTAGTCACCCTAGGTAGGATGGCACCTGTAGAGCTGAAGATAGACTATCTGAGCAATCAGTTCTGTTATAGGAGGATGTGAATCCCTGAGCTTTCTCCCTAGGCTGATTATTGTAAACTGATAGGCACCTTAGGTTGGTTGATATTCGCTATGCTGATAGTGACTCACCTAATGAATACACCACTTTTGGTAGATGTGAGTCCTCGCACTTTCTCTATGTGTTGGCCACTGAATACCTATTTGATATATGAATAGATAGGTCATCTTCTCCAGGGTTTTGGAAGCCTTTAGTGGCCCCTCTCCCTGTGAGCATTCTATTTGGATCACATCCTTTGTGACCCTATTTAGACACTAATCAGGTTACTCTTAGATTGGACAGTCCCCCTTTCCTAGTTGCCACCCCTGTGGTTGGAGAATTTGTTCGGCGGATGCACAAATTCTCCCTTGGTTCAGTAAATCAAAGATAGGTCTAGGCTGATATAAGCTCCTTCTTAATGTGATCCCTCGCAAACTAACAGGGTCCATGTTAAAGCAAACTAAATAAACAAACAAACAAAATATTTTCTTATGGATTAGGAATTCAGGCCTCCGAAGGGCCCTTTTTCCTAAGTAGGCATCCAATCTTTAGGATAGTGTCAACAGAACTCTCTATAAGAATTATCTGACTACCTGAGTTGAGATAAATCTCTGGGTTGGTACTCACTCCATAGTCGCCCTTAGGTTGGGTTCAATCTATTTTGCCATAAGTAGGTTACCTTTGTATTCATTCCACTTTGGAAGATGTAAGACTATGATGCATTCTTTCTAGCACGACTGTCACAAACTGACGGGCAGCCCTAGGTCAGGTTTGATTTATTGTCCAAAGAAACTAATCACCCTAGTGGTCTTTTGTGGTGAAAGATGTGAGTCCTCAAGCTTTCTTCCCTTGAATTGATCATTGCAAACTAAGAGGCACTCCTTTGGTCAAATAGTTCTCCCATCGGTCGGGAAGCAATTCCCTTTGGTTTAGTAAATCTGAGATAGGTCTAGGCTAATATAAGTTCTCTCTCAGTGTGATCCATTGCAAACCAATGAAATCCATCAAAATAAACTATAAAATTAAATTTATCTTGACTATCTTCGAGCTGATTTAAATCCCCCTGGGCATTCACTCAATAGTCAGCCCTAAGTTGGGTTCGATCTGTTGCCTTGCCAACCAATCACCCAGTGGTTCCTTATTTCAGAAGATGTGAGTTCCTGTGCTTTCTTCTTAACTTGACCATTGCAAATTGAAAGACACCCCATTTGGTTGGATAGTCCTACTATGTGGTTGGTAGACTACCCCCTTTGGATTGGTAAGTCTAAGTTAGGTCTAGGCCTCCATGGCCCCAACTCAGTGTAGTCCATCACAAATCGATGGGATCTATAATAATCAAAATAAATTAAAAAAGTAAAATTAATCTTGACTATCTTCAAACTGATTTAAGTCTCCCAACGGCATTCACTCAATAGTCAGCCCTAGGTCAGATTCGATCTGTTGCCTTGCCAACCGATCACCCCAGCGGTTCCTTGTTTCAGAAGATGTGAGTCCCCGCACTTTCTTCTTAACTTGACCATTGCAAACTAAAAGGAACCCCTTTTGGTTGGATAGTTCTACTATGTGGTTGGTAGACTACTCCCTTTGGATTGTTAAGTCTGAGTTAGGTATAGGCCTCCATGGCCCCTATTCAGTGCAGTCCATCGTAAACTAATGGGATTCATCATAATCAAAATAAATTAAAAAATAAAACTAATCTTGACTATCTTCGAGCTGATTTAAGTCCCCCAGCGGTTTCACTCAATAGTCAACCCTAGGTCAAGTTCAATTTGTTGCCTTGCCAACCGATCACCCCAGTGGTTCCTTATTTTCAGAGATGTGAGTCCCTGAGCTTTCTTCCTAACTTGACCATTGCACACTGAAAGGCATCCCTTTGATTAGCTAGTCCTACTATGTGTTTGGTAGACTACACCTTTAGATTAGTAAATCTAAGTTAGGTCTAAGCCTTCATGGCTGCTACTCAGTGCGATCCATCGCAAACCAATAGGGCCCATCTCAAAATCCAAAATCTAAAAAAAATTGAAACAAATTCAACTCTCCTCCCTCAATGGAGTCAATCAAACCAAATTTCTCCCCAGCGAGACTCAAATCAAATCAAACCACTCATCCCCTTGTGGATGATTTGAACATATTTTTTTAGTGGAAGGTTCACAAACTCTATCCCTAGTGGATTCTCCTTCCCTCCCTTATGTCTTTCACATGAGTAGACTCACATTGCACTAAGCTCTGGATTCCTTCTACACCTTGCGTTAGGAGTAGATCGTGTATGTTAGTGCTTGTGATCGTTCGGTATTGTTGACCATTTGTCAACACATTATGTGCGTGAGGTCACACCACACCTATTGAGCACCCTTTGTTGACCTCATTTTTAGAATGAGCTCTCAACCCCTCCATCTTAAACATATAACCTAGCCCTAATGACTTAGAAGAGTTAGCCATAGGAATAAGTTATGCCTTAGGGGTGTTAAAAAAATTTTCCTACCCTATAGCTTAACCCAAATTCCTCACTTCCTCCCTTCCAGTCAAACTCAAATCAATTCCAATTTGATTAATTTTCACCAAACTCATAACAACTCCAACTCTAACTCAAACCTTGAACCAATTCAATGGATTTTCTCAAATCATGAATTAATTCCAAACAATTAAAACTTATGATTGAAGCCCACGATTGAAATTCAAAGTTCAAAAATATTTCCTCAGTCCATTGATTCCCTCGCATGGACTTAGCCTAAATTAACTATAAATCAATTCCAATTCAAAGAATTTTCTCACAACCCATATATATTTTCATTTATATTCACATATATAAATGAAATATAAATTCAAATCAATCAAACCAAATTCAAAATTCAAACCTAAATAAAAAATCTTTTCTAAGTCACTTTGATTCTATCTTATGGACTTAGCCTAAATCAAATCTAGATTAATCCAAATTCAAGGAATATTTTCATAACCCATTTATATTCTCATTTATATTCATAAATATAAATGAAATATAAATTCAAATATCCAAAAAATCAATTCCAAATTCAAACTCAAAATCCAACCTAAGCCTTGAAGTCAAAATATTGAACTTAAACAAATCAATTTTAAATCAAGCCAAACCCTTGATTTTTCTTCATGATTCGATCAATCCTACAATCATGAATCCAAATATAAATATAAACTCCAATCATCAAACCAAAACTAAATTCAAAAATCAAACCCAAGTCAAACTCATGTTCACCCCTTTGAACTTGAAATTGTCAAATTCCTCAAAACCCATTTGACTTCAAATCACATGAAAATGGATTTATATTTCAATCATAAGTCCACATGTGAGTTCAATCAAACTCAAATCAAGCTTTGACCAAGCCATTTGACCAACTTAAGCTCACTTGACCCAAAGTGCCCTAAAGTACCCCTTATGAGCCAAATTCTAATCCTAGCCAAATTGGATTGAACTAAGCCCACCTAAGCCTCACATTGTGAACAACAATCATCATAAGATGATCAATCACTCAAATTGGGTCAAACCAAGTCGAACCTAATGGTTGACCAAGTCAACAATTAACCAAAATGAAATATAAACTAGCCAAAATCCACCATAGGCCAAATTGATTGAAACTATTGATCAAAACTCATTCATTTTCAATGTTTGAACTTGTCCAAGTCATCATTTGAGCCTAACCTAGCCCAATTAGCCACTTGACCCAAGTTGACCCAACTTGTTCTAAAAAGTCAAAATGTGTCAAAACTTCATCTAAGCCAAATTGACAAAAACTAATGGGTCAAGTTCAATCTAAATCACTTGTTGAACTTGACCAAAGCCCCCAATTGGCTAACTAGATCCAACCCAGCCCAATTGGCCTTGAACCCAACTTGACCTAAAAGGTCAAATTGAGCCAAATCCAAATATAAACCAAACTGATTAGAAATAAAGATATCAATCCACTTCAAATGATCAATCAAATATAAACCAACCCATGACCTAACCCAAATAGGTCAAATGGGTCAGATTGGTCAACTTGACCATTTGACCTAAATGAAATCAAATGAACCAAATTTAAATATAAATCAAATTGAATCAAACCAATGATGCCAAAATATTTTAAATGGTCATATGAACTTGACCCAACCCTTGTTTTGACCCAATTTGACCAATTAGTCAACTTGACCCAAGTTGACCCATCCAAAATATACCAAACCAACTCTAAATTCAATGAAACTTGGCCTAACCCATTTTTCAATCATACCAAATATATTCAAATAGAAATCAAGGTCAAATGACCATTTTACCCCTAGGCCATTGGGTAACCTAAAACCAAAACCACTTGGAATTTGGTCAATTCCTTTTCATGGACACTTGGCATCCTCTTAGTGGACCAAATGGTCACTAATGGACATGGTGCACATGACCCAATGGGTTTGGGTCAGCCCAACCCAACCCAAGGCCAAAATAGACTACTTGCTTGAATATAAGCACATGGGGATCATTCATCCACTCAATTAAGCACATGGGAGCTTCACCACTCCACTCCTCTAACCAAACTAAATGTCATGACACCCCTAATAGCCTAACAAACCCTTTGAATAGGGTGTATTAAATCAAAATGATAATGAAGCTTGTGACCGTCCGATTCACCTAGGGGGAGATCAACTCTCCCTAATTCCACTTGAATTCATCAGTGACACATTCAATTGAGCTTAGGGAACTCAGAGAAAGTCATTGCAAGTCTCCCCAAGCTTCCTAGAGTGAGTTAGAATTCTCCATTTTCTCAGTTTCTCTAAACAAAAAATAGGGGAGCTCAAGCCAATTTCCATCTCACTCAATACTCCAAACCAATCCAATTCCTCCTTCAAGCACCCTCATAGGGCCTAGTCGAACTCATCCCAAGCTTCTTCCAAGCTCCAAAGGTAAGGGAGGTGGGACTTTGATCAAGGCCGTGAGCATTTGAAGGTAAACTTGGTCCATAGGAAGATTCATTCAATCTCAACACCTCAAACCTCCAACAAGGCTTCGTCTCCACTAGATGAAGCTACTTCAAAAGATTCGAGTGCCGGTGATAGCCTCCTGTGAGGTATGCCATTAAACCTGGCATAGTTTCATTTTTTCTTGATCCTTTGTGAAGGAAAGTTCCACCCCAAATAAAGTTAGTCATTGGATGTGTTCCCCTTGACTCTTAGATGGTGTGGGTTGAATTTGGTTTCAATCCGAGCTTGGATCTTCCCCTAGAAGATGGACGATGGCCATCTCCTGCAAGGAAGATCAGGGATGGATCATGGGCCATCCATCTGCACTTTTTGGATGGACGGCCATGATCAAGACGTGCAGGTATTTGATTTAATCCTTTAATACCATAGGCTTAATCTCAGTCGTCCGATCTTTGATTGGATGGATAGGGAGAAAGCGCGTAGCGCCACCACTGACACGGCACTATGATGTGACAACTTAAGTCACCTATCCCATCATGCCATGTCAAAAGTGAATGCCGCATCAGCCTCCACATGGCACCGACGGGATTAACCACTTAATTTGGTTATTTAATTAATAAAAAATCATGAAAACTTCAAATATTCATAACTAAATGAGAAAACATCATAAAAATATGAAGTAAAATGCATATCAAAGATATTTCAATGTAGAATAATATAAAATTATTTTCAATGGATTTTGAACAATGATATTTCCTAAATTTGGGTTTATTGGGAATGTGATTATGCTAATTCTTCTCTAATTAGCCCATTGATTAATCCCAAACTTCTCATGTGCATTTAGTGGGATAACTTCTGCCTCCCTTAATTTTCTTGGGATTAATGAATGGTTTAATTAGGGGAATTACTTAGTTCATTCTTAATTACCCTCTTAATGTAAATAAGCCTAATTAAATGTTTAAATAGTGGTTTAATCCCTTGATTGAGTTAATTAAGCTTTGTTTGAGTGATCAAGAGGTTTAGGAAATAATTTTGGGATATTTTCCCTTAGCTATTCCTTAAACCTCCTTTTCTCTTCCCTAATCTAAATTCAATTAAGGGTTAATCCACTAATTACTTACTTAATTAACTTAATAAAATTTTCAAAATATTTTAGAACTTAATCAATCCATCTTGGGTAGATGCTTAGGTGTTTAGTAACCTAAGTGATTTAAGGAATTCAAAACCTAATCCACATGGGTGGGAAGGGTTATGAAAGTACTGAACTTAAACCCTTTAACTTAATTAATCATTAATTATGAGCCAAATGCATTAGGCCCTTCTCTTTATAGGTGCATTGCTGATTTAAATTCCTTGTGTGGTTTTATGTCATATCATTGGATCATAATTATTTGGTTAAATATGCTAAAGTGGTATAGGTAAGGGGTAATTAATACACCTAATGTACACCTTAACCTAACTAAAACATAAAATTGACCTAATCACCTAAAAAATTAAACAAAAATAATATATACATGTGGGAATGGGTTAGGACCAACAAACTCATTGCACATTTCTAAAATTGAAGTCAAACTTAAAATCAAACAAAATTTCTTTAAAACTAAATTTGGTTTGCTTTAAATAATTCCATTCCATAGGATTGTCTTTAGGAATTAACTAGGGTGAATGAATTTACATTGCTTTCATAAATTTATTTCTTTCCCAGCACGCTAAATATGTATGCCATATGAAAATCATGCATTCATTCCTTTTAAAAATCAAAATTAAAATGAAATATTTTTCTTTATGTCAAGTTGCATATTTTGACAAAAGTAAGAATATGAATGGCTATTATCACTATTAAATCTAAATTTATTTTCAAAACCTATAAATTAAACATCAAAATTGAAAGGTATGCTACTTATAATTATTTATAAGCTTGCATATGAGAAATATAAAGATGTGTATTATGTGGCTTTGATCTTCCCTCTCTTTCTTAACATAAAATTGTTTAGGTTTAGCAAAGTGTATAGTCCATTTGAGAAGGACATAACACTTGCTCAAATCCATTCATATACACTCCTATGTCATGACTTAAGAAAGAATTTCACATCACACATATAAATTAAACAACCAAACCCAAAAATCAAATAAATATAAACTTTTGCATCTTTCTTTTTCTATTTACTTCTTTTATACATGCATATGTATTTAAGGAAAGTGGTATATTAGTTTGGACAATCCAAGTAGCCCTAAGTAGGTCTTGTACCTTACACCCCTGGTGCTAATAATGGCATCATACTCACTTATGCCTTTCATACATACACATGTGCATATGAATAAAGGATTAAAGAATAACCCTTTTCTACTTAATGGAAATCATGCATCATAAAGCATCTAAGTTTTCTTAAGTAACACTACTTAGCATCCATTATAAAGGTGTGCTAAACATTCCCATTTACATGTATATAAATGCTTAGGATTCATTCATATGCATGTCATAAATGTTGGGAAAGTGTGGTGAAATTTATATATGAGAAAATTTTTAAAAGAAAGAAAACATACTTCCATCTTCACTCTATGCAGAATAAAATCAAGATCGAAATATACTTCTTTTTTAAGCATTTTGACACCATGTAGATCCGCAGATATTCTCATTGAGGGTGATTGGGTACAACATTGAGGAGAGGTGTATTATCTTGAGAGACAGAAGTCGCCACCCTACAAAGGACCTAACCACCTCAATAAGGACTCCTAAGAACACTGGATCTGCATATGTACCAAAGATTCTTCCCCTACTTTATATAGAAAAGTAAAGTAGGGTTTATTTTAAACTAGGTTCATTAAGTTTCCTACAGGGGCAAGCCCCTATAGTTAATTATATCCTAAGAAAGGGGATTCCTTAGGAATATTCTTGATTAAGATAAATGATCGTTGTCTCCAAAGTTTTTAATAGGTAGGACTAGCAATCGATTAATTTATTTTGGAAGATCAAATGGGAGTGATCAAAAAGAGAGTTATTATCAAAGCCAAAGGAAGATAAGTAGAAGATGCTCACGATGCTAGGAAACCTAGCGGGCATCTCAAACTATCCTATAGTTGGGCTTTACATTTTTGAAATTAATAATTTATTTGAGTTGAATTTTATTAGAAGTTTAGGGCTTATAATTTCACAATACAAGGTTATGGAAATTCCTAAGAGGTGAGTATTTATGCTTATGGCCATAGAAGGGAGAAGCAACCTCAGAACCTAAATCTAGGGAGCTTTGACAAACGCCAAAAAGCATGACATAAATCTAAGGTGAAAATGGGTATTTGGTTTTGCCTCCACAAGAGAGGACAAACCACCTGACTACTTAGACTTACAACCGCTTAGGGGTGGCCGCTAACTAACTCCTATGATTTTAAATTCATGTAGGCAAGTCATATGCTTTATGCAAGATAGCAAGGTTGTTATTTATTTAGAAAGAGACTAAGTCCTTAAACTCACTCCCTAAGAGACTAGATCATGTAAGGGCATGAAAAATGACCTAGATCTAATGCAAAACATATTGCATGTTATTTTTATTGTTGGATAATCATTTAACTCAAGCTTATAGGATTCATATGGCTAATGCATGAGAAGTAAGATTATGGGCCAAAATTAGCAAGAAAGGGGAGGTGTATTTTCACCATGGCTCTCAAAGATCAAGCCAAGTTTCTCTAACAAATGTGGAAGCCCTCTAATCAAAAGTGTAACAATATATTTGTATGCATGATGTTATAAAAGAAATACTCATGCAGCTAAAAGGTTGTTAATTCTTTTATCTTGATTTTAACTTAAGCTTTAAATGAGGTTATGAGTTATTTATTTTTAATTTTGAGTTGATTGATTTGGTAGAAGATTTATTTTTCCCTAAGAGACTAATCATCATCTAGGCCATACATCAAAGCAAGAAAGAAAATAGGAAAATATGCCATCTTAATACACAAGCTAAATAAAACATCAAACACTATATAAAGTTAGCGCAAAAGAATAAAAGGCCATTTGTAGTCGGGTACCATCGCACAAACCCAAAAATAAATTAGGTAGATGAGCTCTATCCTTATACAACCCGGATCACAAATGAATTAATTTACAATCAAGTAAGGAAATTCATATTATGGGGGTCTTCATTTCTTCTTTTCTTCTTTCTTCTTTCTTCTTTCTTCTTTCTTCTTTTGGTTCCTTCTTTTGGATGGTTGGAATGTTGTTGCTCCAAAGGCTTCACATGATACATAAGATGTAATCTTAAGACTAATGCTCATCCTAATCCCCCATAATATTCATTCCAAAATCCTAATTACCAAAATTACATGAAAAGAGAAAGTAAATCTAATTAACACCTGCAAAATAAAGATTAGCTAAACAAACCATACAAATTCCAAGCATGCATATTGGACTTAGCATCCCACACATGGGTGACCAACTCCACCTGGCCTATTAGATTAGGCTTAGGGGTATAAGCACCTACACAACAAAAGCATTTATATTTTTATTATAGTGCCCCTTAAGCACAATCCCCTACAAAAAGCAATGATTAGACTAGTTCGTCCTACCAATCATTCTACGTACATTCACCCTAGTATCTAGACTAGAAACAATACATCACAAAAAAATTAAACATCAAGCCGTGCACTATTCTAACCTAAAGCTAGAAGGGGTAACGTAACCTAATGTGTGTGCTTTAAAAGGTTCATGTGGTATGTTTAGCTAGGGCTTTAAGATTTAAATTTCCTAAGTATGAAGATGTTCAACTTAGATGGTGGTTTTGTTTAAGTTTTTTAGTTGATTTAGATTGATTTTATTTTGTATATTATTTTAGTTTAAGTGAATCTTACAATTAATTACTAAGTTTTAAAGAGAGGGAAATGAGAAGAGAACTTCTCTTTCCTTCCCTACCTTAAGTAATTTCTAAAGTGGATTCATATTTGATTTTATTTAGTGAATATTTTATTATGTGTTTTAATTAATCCTAAGTTTAGATTTTTCTTGAACAAACTCATTCAAAAAGAAAGGCATTTTAAGATTAAATAAAGTGAATTAAGATCACAAAACACACATCACTTCATTTTCTTTCCCAACATGTATAACATGCATATGAATGAATCCTTAGCATATCTATACATACAAATGAAAATGTTTAGCATACTTTATGATGAATACTAAGTGAGTTACTTAAGATAATTTGAATGCTTTATGATGCATGATTTTCATTAAGTAGAAAAGAGGTTTTCTTATCCATTTTCACATGCACACATGTATGTATGAAAATCATAAGTGAGTACGACGCCATTGTTAGCACCAAGGGTGTAAGGTTCAAGACCTACTTAGGGCTAGTTAAAGCCTTGCAACCCTGGGGTTGTCCAGACAAATATACCACTTTCCTTAAATATAAGCATATGTACAAAAGAAATGAATGAAAAAGAAAGATGCAAAAAGTTTATGTTGGTTGATTTGTTTTGTTTATGTAATTTATATGTACAAGTGTAGCTATCCTTCTTAGGTAATAGCATAGAAATGGATAGGAATGGGGTTAGGTACGTGTTATGTTATTTTCAAATGAACTATACACTTTGCCAAATCCTATTCAAAACTAAGCTAAAAGAAATGAGAAAGAGAGCTACACCATGCACATCTTCATATTTATATCCACATGCAAGCTCATAAATGATTAAAAGTAGCACACTTTCAATTTTAAGTATTTGATTTATATATTTTAAAAAATAGTTTTGGATTTGTGATAATAGTCATTCATATTTTTACTTTAGCCAAAACATGTAATTTGACATAAAGAAATATTTCATTTTGAATTTGATTTTTGAAAAGCATGAATGCATGAAATTCATATGACATCCACATTTAGCATGTGAGGAAAGAACTAAAGTGATGAAAGCATGTAAACACATTCACCCTAATTAATTCTTAAATACAATCGTATGAAATAAGAAAGTTTAAAATAAAATAAGTTATTTTTAAAGAAGGTTTGATTTTGTTTTTAGTTTGATTTAATTTGAGAAATGTGAGGTGAGTTTGCTATTCCTAACCCATTCCCACTTACGTTTTTAGTTTAATTTTTAGGTGATCAGATCAATTTTATGCTTTAGTTAGGTTAAGGTATAAATTAAGTGTGTTAATTACCCCTTTACCTACACCACCTTAGCATACTTGACATAAAACCACACAAGGAATTTAAATCAACAATGCATCTTGAAAAGAAAAGGGGACTAATGCAATTGGCTCATGATTAATGATTATTTAAACTAAGGGGTTAACTTAAATACTTTCATAACCCCTCTCACACAGGTGACTTGGGTTTGATTTCCTTAATATACTTAGGTTATTGAACACCCAAGCATCTACCCAAGATAGATTAAAATGAAATTAATTAAGGGGATAATTAGTGAATTAACCCTTAATTAAGATTGTATTAAGAAAGAAAAGGGGGTTTAAGGAATATCTTAAGTAAAGCATCCCAAAATTATTCTCTAAACCTCATATTTACTTAATCAAAACTTAATTGATGAAATAAGAGGGTTAAACCACTAATTATGCCCTTAATTAGGCTTAATTATATTAAGAGAGTTATAAAGGAATGAACTAGCAATTCCCCTAATTAAGCTACCAATAAATCCCAAGAAAATTAGGGGAGGCAGGAGTCATCCCACTAATTAAGCACTAGAAGTTTGGGTTAATCAGTGGAGTAATTAGAGGGTAATTAGTAAAATAATATTCTCAATAAAATCCAAATTTAGAGAAAAGCACTATTCAAAATCCATTTAAATCATTTTTAGAATATTCTATGTTCAATTATCTATACAATGTAATTTATTTCATATTTTTTTAATTTTTCTAAGCATAGATATGAATTTAGGAAGTTTCCATGGTTAATTAATAATTAAATAAGCTAAATTAAATATTTAATCATGTCAGTGCCACATGGGTTGCTGACGTGACATGCGCTTTCCACGTGACGTGATGGGATTCGATAATAAAGTTATCACATCGTGTCACGCCACACAAGCATTTTTCACCCATCCGATCAAGGATCGGACGGTTGAGGTTAAAGTCATGAATCAAATGGGCTAAAATGGGGATCCTACATGTCTTAATCATTTTCGTCCATCCAAAATGCACGGATGGATGACCCATGATCTATCTCTGTAATTCTCTATGAAGGATGGTCACCGTCCATCTTCAAGGGGATGATCCCAGCTTGATTGGGCTTGAATTGATCCCAAAATTTACCCACACCATCGAAGCATAAAGGCAAACACATCTAACGGCTATATTTGCATGAGATTAAACTTTACTTCATAAAGCTCCAAACAATATTGAACTTAAGCTCAGTTTAATGGCTAACCTCATTGGAGGTGATCACTGGCACTTGATTCCCTTGAAGAAGCTTCGTCTAGTGGAGATGAAGCTGTGCTGAAAGTTTGAGGCTCTAAGATTGGGTAGATCCTCCTATGGGCCAACTCCTTCTTGACTTCAGCTCGATCTTGATCAAGGCGACTCCTCCCTTGCCTTAGGAACTTGTGTGAAGGCTTGGGTGAGTTCGATCAAGTTCCCTGAGAATGCTTGCTAAGGGAATTGGGTTAATTTGGAGTTTGGAGTAAGTTTGATTTTGAATGGAGCTCCTTTATATTCAAGCTCTGAAAATCAAGAATGGAGAAGTTGATTTCACTCTAAGAAGCTTGAGATCACTTGGCAAAGGTTCCTCTGGCTTCCCTTAGCTTAATCGAGTATGAGACTGTGAAGATTGAATTGAATTAGGGGGAGTATATCTCCACCTTAAGCAATCGGACGGCTGAGCAAGGAGATGCCATTTTGATCCAATTAAGCTTATGCAATTGGTTTACTAGGCTGTTAGAGGTGTCCTTGAATTCAATTTTGGCCAGACAAGGAGTGGGTGAGGTGGCCATGTGCTTTAATTGAGTGGAGGAGGGATTCCATATGCTCAATTTCAAAGGATGTGGTTGATTTTGGGTTTGGGTTGGGTTTGTGTGACCCAAACCCATTGGATCATGTGCACTAGGTCCATTAGTGACCATTTGGTCCACTAAGAGGATGCCAAGTGTCCATGAAGAAATTGACCAAATTCTAAGTGGTTTTGATTTTGGATTACCCTATGGACTAGGGGTAAAATGGTCATTTGACCTTGGTTTTAGTTTGGGCATGTTTGGTATATTTAAAAAATTTGGTCAAGCCAAGTTTCATTAAATTTGGGGTTGGTTTGATGTTATTTGGCTCATGTTGACCCATTTAGGTCAAAATAGGTCAAGTTGACCATTTGGTCAAATTGGGTCAAACCAAGGGTTGGGTCAAGTTCATATGACCATTTGAAATGTTTTGGTGGCTTTGGTTTGATTCAATGTAGTTTATTTTTAGTTTTGGTTCAATTGAGTTCATTTAGGTCAAATGGGTCAAGTTGACCAATTTGACCCATTTGACCTATTTGGGTTAGGTCATGGGTTGGTTCATGTTTGGTTTCTCATATGAAATGGATTGGTATTATTGTTTCCAATCAATTTTGGTTAAGTTTGAATTTGACTCAATTTGACCCCAGTCAAGTTGAAGGTCAATTAGTTGGGTCTAGTTGGCCAATTGAGGCTCTGGTCAAGTTCAACAATCATTTTGGAATGAACTTGACCCATTGGTTTCAATCAATTTGGCTTAGATCAAGTTTTCACACATTTTGACTTTTTAGGTCAAATTGGCTCAACTTGGGTCAAGTGGCCAATTGGGTTAGGTTAGGATCAAATGTTGACTTGGTCAAGTTCAAACATTTATCATGAATGAACTTTGATCATTGGTTTCAATCAATTTGGCCTATGATAGATTTTGGCTATATTGGATTTCATTTTGACAAAGTGTTGACTTGGTCAACCCTTAAGTTTAACTTGGTTTGACCCAATTTAAGTGATTGATCATCTCATAATGATTGTTGATCATGATGAGAGACTTAGGTGGGCTTATTTCAATCCAATTTGGTTAGGATTAGAATTTGGCTCATAAGGGTACTTTAGGTCACTTTGGGTCAAGTGAGCCTAAGTCGGTCAAAGCTTGATTTGAGTTTGATTGAACTCACATATGGACTTATGATTGAAATATAAATCCATTTGCAAGTGGTTTGAAGTCAAATGAGTTTTGATTCATTTGACAATTTTAAGTTCAAAGGGGTGAACATGGGTTTGACTTAGGTTTGATTTTTAATTGAGTTTTGATTTGGTGATTGAAGTTTGTGTTTATATTTGGATTCATGATTGAAGAATTGATTGAATGAAAAAAATGGGCATGATTTAAAATTGATTTGGCTAAGTTCAAGATTTTGACTTGAAAGGCTTAGGTTGAATTTTGATTGAATTTGAGTTTGATTTTTGGAGTTAGTTTGGTTGTTTAAATTTATATTTCATTTATATATGTAAATATAAATGAGAATACAAATAGATTATGAGAAAATTTCAAAGATTTGAAGTGATTTGATCATGATCTAGGCTAAGTCCTTAAGAGAAAATCAAAGTGACTTAGGGAAGATTTTGAATTTGGATTTGAATTTTGGGTTTAGTTTGATTGATTTGAATTTATAATTCATTTATATATGAGAATATAAATGAGAATATAAATGGATTGTGAGCATGAATTTAAGGTGGTTTGAATTTGATTTAGGCTAGGTCCTTAAGAGGGAATTAAGGACTTCGGAAATTTTCTGAACTTGGAATTGAATTTTGGATTTAGTTTGATTGATTTGAATTTATATTTCATTTATATAAATGTGAATATAAATGAGAATATAAATGAGCTATGAGAAAATTTCATGAGTTTGAATTGATTTGAATATGATTTAAGCTAAGTCCTTAAGAGGGGATTAAAGGACTTAGGCAAGATTTGGAATTTCAATTATGGGCTTCAATCATAAGTTTCAATCATGGGCTTCAATCATAAGTTTCAATCATGGGTTTCAATCATGAGTTTCAATCGTGTGGCATTGATTTGAGTTTGGGAAAAATTAATTAAGCTAGAATTGATTCAAGTTTGATGTTAATTTGATTTGGAGTTTGACTTGAAGGAAGGAAGTAAAGAATGTGGTTCAAGCAATAGGGTAGGCAAATTTTTCTAACACCCCTAAGGCATGACCTATTCCTATGGCTAACTCTTCTAAGTCTCTATGGATAGGTTAAGTATCCACCTAATCATTAGATGTGTCTAAAGACTAAAGATCTCTTAAAGTCTAAGAGAGGTCATATGTTTAAGATGGAAGGGGTTGAGAACTCATTCTAAAAATGAGGTCAACATAAAGAAATGAAATAATGTGTGTTTTGTCATATTATTTAACTTTACTTAATCTTAAAATGACTTTCTTTTTTAATAAGTTTTCTTAGGGAAACTCTAAACTTAGAATTAAATAAAACACATAATAAAACATTCGCTAAACAAAAATCAAAATATGAATCTACCTTAGAAATTACTTAAGGTAGGGAAAAAAGAGAAGTTCCCTTCTCTTTTTTCTCTCTTTATAACTTAGTAATTAATTGGAGGTTCATTCAAACCTAAACAAATCATCAAATAAAAATCAACTAAATCAATTAAGCAACTTAAATGAAATAACCCTCTAAGTTGAACTTTTCATACTTAGGAAATTTAAACCCAAAGCCTAAGCATACCACACAAACCTTTACAATTAGACTAAGTCACCATTTCTAGCTTTAGGTTAGGGCAGTGCATGGTTTGATGCTTTGCTTTTATTTTGTGATATAATGTTTTAGTCTGGATGTTAGGGTGAATGTACGTAGAATGAATGGTAGAACGATCTAGTCTAATCATTATTTTTTGCACCAGATTGTGCTTAAGGGGGGCTGTAATAATAAAAATATGAATGCTTTTGTTGTGCAGGTGCTTATACCCCTAAGCATAATCTAATAGGACAGGAGGGCTTGGTCACTCATGTGTGGGGTGCTAAGTCCAATATACATGCTTGGGATTTATATGGTTCGTTTAGCTAATCTCTGTTTTGCAGGTGTTAGTTCGATTTACTTTTTCTTTTCATGTACTTTTGCAATTAGGATTTTGGAATGTTTGTTATGGGGAATTAAGATGAGCATTGGTTATAAGACTATGTCTTATGTACCATGTGAAGCCTTTAGAGCAACCACATTCCAACCATCCAAAAGAAGGAACCAAAGAAGAAAAGAAAAAAGAAAGAAGAAAGAATAAAGAATAAAGAAGAAATGAAGAATGAAGACCCCCCATAACATGAATTCCTTGCTTTATTGTAATTTATTCATTTATAATCCAGGTTGTATAAGGATAGAGCTTGGCTACCCAATTTGTTTTCGGGTTTGTGCGATGGAGCCCGACCACAAATGATATTTTATTCTTTTGCATTAGCTTTATAAAATGTTTGATGTTTTGTTTAGCTTGTGCACTAGAAATGGCATGTTCTCCTCGTTTCTTTCTTGCTTGATGTATGACCTAGATAAAGATTAGGCTCTTAGGGAAAAATAAATCTTCTATCCAATTAATCAATTCAAAACTAAAAATAAATAACTCATTACCTCATTTATAGCCTAAATTAAAATCAAGATAAAAGAATTAGCAACCCCTCAGCTGGATGTGTACTTTCTTTTCTAACATCATGCATAAAAAGTATATTATTTCACTCTTGATTGGAGGGCTTCCATCTTTACCAGAGAACTTGGCTTGACCTGTCAGAGCCATGGTGGAAATACACCTCATCTTGCTGATTTTGGCCCATAATCTAATTTCTCATGCATTAAGCATATGAATCCTAAATCCCGTGTCAAATTAATTGTCCAAACTAAAAATAAAATATATGAAAATTTTGCATTAGATTTAAGTCATTAAAGCATGCCCTCACATGATCTAGTCTCTTAGCGAGTGTGTTTAAGGACTTACTCTCTTTCTAAATAAATAACAACCTTGCTATCTTGCATAAGCATATGACTTGCCTACATATTTTAAAACTGTAGGAGGAGTTAGTTGGCGGCCACCCCCAGGCGATTGTAAGTCCAACAGATTGGTGGTTTATCCTCTCTTATGGAGGTAAACCAAATACCCATTTTCGCTTTAGATTTAGATCATGCTTTTGGCCCTCGCCAAAGCTCTCTAGATTTAGGTTCTGGGGTTGCTTCTCCTCTTTGCAAGCCATAAGCATAAATTCTCACCTCTTAGGCATTTTCATAACCTTATACTATGGAATTGTAAGCCCTACATTTCTAATAAAAATTTAACCCAAATAAACTAATTCAATTTCAAAGATGTAAAGCCCAATCATAAGGTAATTTAAGATGCTTACTAGGCTTCCTAGTATCTTAAGCGTCCCCTACTTGTTTGCATTTGGCTTCAATAAGAACTCCCACCTCTCGATCGATCCCACTTGACTTTCTAAAAATAAATCAATCGATTAATAGTCCTACCCTTTGAAATCCTTGGAGACAATGATCATTTACCTTAATCGAGAGTATTCCTAAGGAATCATGTTTCTTAGTACATAATTAACTATGGGAGCTTGCCCCTGTAGGGAACTCAATGAACTCGGATTAAAATAAACCATACTTTATTTTTTCATGTAAAGTAGGGGAAGAATCTCTGGTATATTCTGAAGACCCATAATCCTTAGGAGTCCTTATTAAGGTGATTAGGTCCATTGTATGGTGGAGACTTCTATCTCTCGAGATAGTACACATTTCTTCAATATCATACCCAACCACCCTAATAAGAATATCTATGGATCTACATGGCTTCCCAACAAGGCGTATTTTTATATATAATTCTATTTTCATTTGTCTTTCTTTCCTGAAAGGGAAGGGGATAGATGAAGGCAGATATATCTATAAAATTTTCACCACATATGCCACTTTTCTTAGATACTTGTAAATATATGAATAACTATAAGCATATGAAAATCCATGCAAAAGTTATGCTACATTTATTTGAGTTTTGATTCTTTATTCATTGGCCATATCACACATGCATATCTATATGAGTTTTAAGTGAGTACGATGCCATTATTTTCTACACCAGGGGCGTAAGTTACAAGACCTACTTAGGGCTACTTAAGCCTCATAGCCCCGGGATGTCCAAACTAATATACCACTTTTTTTAAATACATATAAATGTACAAAAAGGACCAATGAATAAGGAATCATGCAAGAAATTATGTTTGATTTGGTTGTATGATTTACATGTGTAATATGAAAGCCCTTTCTAAGTCTTAACATAGAGATGCATAAGAACAGATTTAGGCAAGGGTTGTGTTCTTTTTAAATGAACTATACACTTACAAATCTAATGTGAATCCATGTTAGGAGAAGGAAAGAGAGCTTCATAGCACACATCTTATACTATCATCACATACAAGCTTATAAGTATTTGTAATAAGCATTACTTCATTTGTAATAATTGATTTATAGGTTTTGAAAATAGTTTTTGGTTTAATAGTGATAATAGTCACTCATAATCTTATTTTTTTTAGTCAACACATGCAATTTGACATAAAATGAAATTTTTTATTTAATTAAATTTTAAAAGAAATTAATGCATGGTTTCATATAACAAATAATATTTAGTATGATTAAAAAAAATAAAGGAATGTAAACACATGATTTCATTCACCCCAATTAATTTCTAAGGATAATCATATTAAATAAGTATATTTAAAATGGATCAAAATTATTTAAGGAGATTTTTATCTTTGAATTTGATTTGATTTAGGAAATATGAGAGAGATTTGCAAATCCTAACCCATTTCCCCATGTGTGAATTAGTTTGGTTTAATTAAGAAAAATTAAGTTGATTTTATATTTTGATTAGGTTAAGGTATGAATTAAATGAATTAATTATCCCTTACCTATATCACCTCAAGTTAATTTAATAATAAGCCAACATGATATGCAACCACATGAAAAGTAAATTTACAATGCTCCTAAGAAATGAAAGGGGCCTAATATAATTGGCTTATGATTAATAGTTAATTAGGTGTAAGGGATCTCACTTAATTATGCTTATGATTTTCTCACACATGTGAGCCAATCATAATTTCATTATCTCTTACCTTGGATTATTTAACACCCAAGGAGCTACCCAAGTTCAATTAAATATTTCTTAGGTTAGGATGATTTGATTTTAATTCTAATTTCAATAAGCTTTTAATGAATTTATTAAATGTTTTAGTTATCCTTTAATTTGAATAATGAAATTAACTTAGGGGAAAGGATCAAGGTCAAGGCCTCAATACTAATCCCTAAATCATTCAATCATTCCATTAGGTTTTGATTTTATCATTTTAAAGATCTAATCACTTAATTAATCAACTAATAATTCCATTAACCCATTAATTAATTTAATTTTCAAAGATAAAGAATACTTAAGAAATAAATTAGGAAAAATGTCTCCAATCACATTTCCTAAGTGATCTTACTATTTAACAAGGATAATTATGATCAAATGATTAATCAAGTTACTGTTCATCCCTTCATTACAACTAATTGGAATAAGAGAGTGATTAGGGCTTACTCAAATGATTTCCCTAATTAAGCAATCAATAAAATCCCAAAAAATAGAGGAGGTAGAGGTCATCCCCCTAAACATCCATAAAAAAATTGAGATTAATTGAGTGCTTAATTAAGGTATAATTAAGCTAATTAGATTTTTGATAAAACCCTAATTAAGCCAAAGTCACTACTTAAAATTAATTAATTATATTTTTTCTAGATTCTCCTCTAAAATAAGTTCAAAATGATTCTAAGTATGTATTTTTTTAATTTTTCTATAAGTAGTTATGGTTTTAGGAAGTTTCAGGATTAAGAAAAATTAAATAACCCTAATTAAACCCTTAATCCCATTGGGCCACGTGGCTGTTGACACGGCACATTGATGCGTTGCGCTTTCCACATGGCACGATGGAATTGGTTATATAAGTTGTCACATCCACATGCAGACTCAGCGGTGGTGGACGCGCTTTCTTCAAGGGCCGTCTGATCTAAGATCGGATGGCCACAGCTTAATCTGCAAGTTGAAGAAAAATTAATGGATCTACTGTAGTATTTGATCAGAGCCTGTAGTGAAAAATAATATGTATGTATTCTTGCCTTCATCTATCCCTTCGTGATGAATATATATATATATATATATATATATATATATATATATATATATATATATATATATATAACACCTTGTTGGTACACCACATAGATCCACATATATTCTTATTAGGGTGATCGGGTACGGCATTAAGGAGAGGTGTACTATCTCGAAAGATAGAAGACACCATCCTACAATGGACCTAATCACCTGAATAA
Organism: Cymbidium sinense; assembly: GCA_021442155.1. Classification (NCBI taxonomy): domain Eukaryota; kingdom Viridiplantae; phylum Streptophyta; class Magnoliopsida; order Asparagales; family Orchidaceae; genus Cymbidium; species Cymbidium sinense. The sequence continues at coordinate 37,111,208 of CM038230.1, forward strand.
GGACTCCTAAGGACTATGGGTCTTCAGAATGTACCAGAGATTCTTCCCCTATTTTACATAGAAAAGTAAAGTAGGGTTTATTTTAAACAGGGTTCGTTAAGCTCCTTATAGGGGCAAGCCCCCATAGTTAATTACATCCAAAGGAATGGGATTCCTTAAGAATACTCTCAATTAAAGTAAATGATCTTTGTCTCCAAAGATTTTGAAGGTAGGACAATCAATCGATTGGTTTATTTTTAGAAGATCAAGTGGGATCGATCAAGAGGATAGAGTTATTATCGAAGCCAAATGAAGATAAGTATGGGATGCTTAGGATACTAGGAAGCCTAGAAGCATCCCAAACTATCCTATGATTGGGCTTTATATTTTTGAAATTGAGGTGATTTATTTATTTGAGTTGAATTTTTATTAGAAATCTAAGAATTATAATTCCATGACACGAGATCATGAATATGGCTAAGAGATGAGGATTTATGCTTGTAGCCCGCAAAGGGGAGAAGCAACCTCAGAACTTAAATCTAGGGAGCTTTGGTGAGGGCTAAAGCATGACCTAAATTTAAGGAGAAAATGGGTATTTGGTTTACCTCCAAAAGAGAGGATGAATCACCCGACTATTGGACTTACAATCGCTAGGGGGTGGCCGCCAACTAACTCCTCCTACGATTTTAAATACATGTAGGCAAGTCATATGCTTTTGCAAGATAGCTAAGCTATTATTTATTTAGAAAGAAACTAAGTCCTTAAACACACTCCCTAAGAGACTAAATCATGTAGGGCATGATTAATGACTTATATCTAATGCAAATTCTTATTATATTTTATTTTCATTTTGGACAATCAATTTGACACAAGATTTAGGATTCATATGCCTAATGCATGAGAAATTAGATTATGGGCCAAAATCAGCAATAAAGGAGGTGTATTTCCATGATGGCTCTCAAAGGTCAAGCCAAGTTCTCTGGCAAAGGCGGAAGCCCTCCAAATCAATAGTGAAACAATATGCTTTTATGCATGATATGAGAAAGAAAATACAACATCCAGCTAAGGGGTTGCTAAGTCTTTTATCTTGCTTTATAGCCTAAGCTTTAGGTGAGGTTATGAGTTATTTAACTTTTAGTTTTGAGTTGATTAATTGGATATAAAATTTATTTTTCTAAGAGCCTAATTGTCATCCAGGTCATACATCAAAGAGAGGAAGAACAAGGAAAAGATGTCATCTTAATGCACAAGCTAAACAAACATCAAATAATTTATAAAGCTAGTGCAAAAGAATATGAGGCCATTTATGGTTAGGCTCAAATGCACAAACCTGAAAACAAATTGGGTAGCCAAGCTCTACCCTTACACAACCCGGATTACAAATGAATAAATTATAATCAAGAAGGAATTCATTGTTATCAGGGGGTCTTCATTCTTCATTCTTCATTTCTTCTTTCTTCTTTCTTCTTTTATTCTTTCTTCTTTCTCCTTTCTTCTTTCTTCTTTTTGGTTGGTTGGAATGTGGTTACTCCAAAGGCTTCATATGGTACATAAGACATAGTCTTATAACCAATATTCACCATAATCTCCCATAATAATCATTCCAAATCCTTATTATTAAATTACATGAAAATGGGAAGAAAGGAAATCTAACTAAAACCTGCAAAATAGAGATTAGCTAAACAAACCACACAATCCCAAACATGTATATAAATAAATTGGACTTAGCACCCCACACATGGGTAACCAAGTCCTCCTAGCCTATTTTGGATTATGCTTCGGGGTAAAAGCAACCTACACAGCAAAAGCATTTTTATACTTTTATTACAACGCCCCTTAAGCACAATCCCCTACAGAAGATAATAGTTAGACTAAGATTTTCCTACCATTCAATCTATGCACATACACCCTAACATCTAGACTAAGACATTACATCACAAAATAAAAGCAAATATCAAACCATGCACCGCCCTAACCTAAAGCTAGAAGTTGTGACTTAGCCTAATGTGTGTGTTATTTAAGATTTGTGTTGTATGTTTAACTAGGCTTTAAGGTTAAAGTTTTCTAAATATGAAAATATTCAACTTAGAGGGTGATTTCATTTAAGTGATTTAATTGAATTGGTTAATTTTATTTTATGATTTGATTAGGTTTGAATTAACCAATAATTAATTACTAAGTGTTGTAAAGAGAGGAAAAGAGAAGAGAACTTCTCTTTCCTCCCTACCTTAAGTAAATTCTAAGGTAGATTCATTAAAGATTTTTATTTAGTGAATATTTTATTATGTGTTTTAATTAACCCTAAGTTTAGATTTTTCCTGAACAAACCTATTCAAAAAGAAAGGCATTTTAAGATTTACTAAAGTTAATTACTATCACAAAATACACAACACTTTATTTCTTTCCCAATATGTGTAGCATGCATATGGATGGACCCTAAGCATATCTATACATGCAAATGGAAATGTTTAGCACACCTTGATGATGAATGCTAAGGGATATTACTTAAGAAAATTTGGATGCTTCATGATGCATGATTTGGTTAAGTAGAAAAAGAGAGATTCTCTTATCCATTTTCATATGTACATTTACAAGTATGAAAGACATAAGTGAGTATGAAGCCATTATTTACACTAGAGGTGTAAGGTACAAGACCTACTTGGGGCTACTTAAAGCCTCGCAACCCCTGGGTGTCCTGACTAATATACCACTTTTCTTAAATACATGTGCATGTACAAAAAGAAATGCATGGAAAGAGAATCATGCAAAAAGTTTATGTTTTTTTGATTTTGGTTGATTGATTTTATGTTTACATGTGATGTGCTTCCTTCTTAAGTCATGACATAGGAGTGCATAGAAAGGATTTAAGCAAGTGTTATGTCATTTTCAAATAGACTATACACTTGGCAAATCCTATACAAATCTATGTTAAGAAAGAGAAGGAAATCACATAACACATTTCATATTATTCACATGCAAGTCTATAAGTACTTATAAATAGAATACCTTTCATTTATAATGTTTGACTTGTAAATTTTGAAAATAATTCTAGATTTATTAGTGATAATAGCCATTCATATTCTTACTTTAGCCAAAACATGCAATTTGACACAAAAGAAATATTTCATTTTTAATTTGATTTTTAAAAGACATGAATGCATGATTTTCATATGACATACACATTTGACATGCTAGGAAAGAAATAAAGTGATGAAAGCATGTAAATTCATTCACCCTAATTAATTTCTAAAGACAATCCTATGGAATAAGATTATTTAAAGTGAATCAAAGTTGGTTTAAGGAAATTTTCATTTGGTTTTGAATTTGATTTGAATTTTAGGAAATGTGAGAAGGTTTGCTGGTTCTAACCCATCCCCCACATATGTATGTTATTTTAATTTAATTTTTAGAACCCTTAACTAGATTTTATGTTTTACTTAGGTCAGGGTGTTCATTAAGTTCATTAATTACCCCTTACGTACACCACTTTAACATATTTAACCAAATAATTATGAGCCAATGTATGACATAAAACCACAAGAAATTTAAATCAGCAATGCACCTAAGAAAGAAAGGGGTCTAATGCATTTGGCTTACAATTAATGATTAATTAAGCTATAGGGTTTAATTTAAGTACTTTCATAACCCTTCCCACACATATGGGTTAGATATGATTTCCTTAAGCTACTTAGGTTATTGAAAACCTAAGCATCTACCCAAGAAGGAAATGATTGAGTTCTGGAATGTTTTGAAAGTTTTATCAAGTTAATTAAGTAGGTCATTAGTGGATTATGTCTTAATTAAATTTAGATTAAGGAAGGATAGGGGTTTAGGGAATGACCTAGGGAAAATACCCCAAACCCATTACATAAACCTCCTCTTCACTTAAACAAAGTTTTATTAACTTAATCAAATGATTAAACTACTATTCACATGCTTAATTAATTTTAATTATATTCAGACAGTGATTAAGGATTCATTAATTAATTTTTCTAATTAACTCATCAATAAATTCTAACAAAATTAGGGGAGGCAGAGGTCATCCCACTAAATACATCTGAGAAACTTGGAATCAATTAATGAAGTAATTAGGGAGTAAAAAGAGTTATTAAGTTTTCAATAAAACCTTAATTAAGGAAAATTCATTGTTCAAAATCAATTGGAAACAATTTTAATGAATTCCCATTTGAATTATCTTCAAAATGCATTTTATTTTGTATTTTTTTGATTTTTTTTACATTTAGTTATGTAATTTTGAAGTTTCTTTCATTAAGGATTAATTAAAATGCTAATTAACTAATGTGGCGTGGAATGTCACGCGCGCACTTTTCACGTATGTGATTGGTTATTATTTAAGTTATCACATCCAATGTCGCATCAATCACTTACGATCTCGACCGTCCATCAAAGATCGATGAAAGCTTTCTTAAGGGATAAATCGAAGGATCCTATGCAGATTAATCAGAACTACCCATCCAAAAAATGTAGATGGACGGTCCATGATCCATCTCTGAGCTTGCTTGTGGGAGAGGGCAACCATCCACACTTTAGGGCTTGATCCGAGCTCGATTGAGCTCGGATTGAGCTCAAATTTAACCCACACCATCATCATGCAAGGAGCAAGACATCCAACGGTCAAAATGCAATGGGGTGAAAGTTTCTTTCACAAAGGACCAAGAACTCCTACACTTAAGCTCGATTTTGATCCATACCTCGCCAGAGGCTATCACTGGCTCTCCCAACTGTCGAGGTAGCTTCATCTAGTGGAGACGAAGCTCTGTTAAAGATTTGAGGTCTTGAGATTGAGTGGATCTTCCTATGGACCAAGGTGGGCTTCAATTACTTGCGGGCATGATCAAACTCTCCCTTCTCGTGGCTTGAGAGCTTGTATGAAGACTTGGGTGAGCTCGATTGGGTTCCCTCAAGGTACTTGAAGGAGGAATTCAGTTGAAATTGGGTATTGAGTAAGTTTGAAAATCTTGCTACCTCCCTTATTTTCAATTTTGATAAACCAAGAAATGGAGAAATGCGAAGAGCTAGAGGATGCTTGGAGAAGCTTGGGAATGCTTGCTCTTGCTTCCAATCACTCAATTGAATGCAAGAGAATGAAAATGAAATGAAATTAGGGGGAGAATATATACCCCTAAAAAGATCGAACGACCGAGCATGGCTTTGCCATTTTGATCAAATTGATCCTAGGGTTGAGTTGGTTAGGCCATTTTGGATACCATGTGGTTCGGTTTGGCTAGAGGGAGGTAATGGAGAAGTTTTCATATGCTAAATGAGGTGGATGAGTGATTCCCATGTGCTCCTTTTGAGTGGTGTGGTCAATTTTGGCCTTGGGTTAGGTTTGGCTGACCTAAACCCATTGGGTCATGTGCACCATGATCATTAAGGTCCATTTGGTCCACTAAGAGGATGCCAAGTGCCCATGAAAAGCAATTGACCAAATTTCAAGTGGAATTGGCCATAGGTTACCCCTTGACCTAGGAGTAAAATGGTCATCTGGCTTTGATTTCACTTTAGGTAGATTTAGAATAGTTTAAAATTAGGCTGGTCCAAATTTCAAAGAATTTAGAGTTGATTTGATGTCATTTGGCTCACGTTGACCCATTTAAGTCAAAATAGATCAACTTGGGTCAAGTTGACCAAGTGGTCAAATTGGGTCAAACCAAGGGTGGGTCAAGTTCATGTAACCATTTGAAATGTGTTGGCATCATTGTTTTGGTTAAATTTAATTCGTATTTGGTTTTGGTTCATTTAATTTCAATTGGGTCAAATGGGTCAAGTTGACCAATTTGACCCATTTGACCTATTTGGGTTAGGTCATGGGTTGGTTTAGGTTTGGTTGGTCATTTGAAATATGTTGCAAGCTTTGGTTTCAATCAATTTTAATTTGATTTGATTTTGGCTCAATTTGACCTTTTAGGTCAAGTTGGGTTCATGGTCAATTGGGCTAGGTTGAGTCTAGTTGGCCAATTGAGGCTTTGGTCAAGTTCAACAAGTGGTTTCGAATGAATTTGACCCATTGGTTTCGATCAATTTGGCTTAGATGAAGTTATGACACATTTTGACTTTTTAGGTCAGGTTGGGTCAACTTGGGTGAAGTGGCCAATTGTACTAGGTTAGACTCAAATGATGACTTGGTCAAGTTCAAAAATTGACCATGAATTAGTTTTGATTAATGGTTTCAATCAATTTATCCTATGGTGGATTTCGGTTTAGTTTCTAAGTGTTGACTTGATCAACCCCAGTTTGACTTGGTTTGACCCAATTTGAGTGATTGATCATCTCGTGATGATTGTTGCTCATAATGTGAGGCTTAGGTGGGCTTAGTTCAATCCAATTTTGGTAGGATTAGAATTTGGCTCAAAAGGGGTACTTTAAGTCACTTTGGGTCAAGTGAGCCTAAGTTGGTCAATTGACTTGATCAATTCTTGAATCAAGTTTGATTGAACTTACATATGGACTTATGATTGAAGTATAAATCCATTTGCAAGTAATTTGCAGTCAAATGGGTTTTGATTCATTTGATAATTTCTAGATCAAAGGGTGAACATGAGTTTAACTTGGGTTTGATTTTTGAATTTAGGTTTAGTTTGATGATTGAGGTTTATATTTATATTTGGTTTCATGATTGAAGGATTAATTGAATCATGAAAAAAATTAAGGGTTTGGCTTGATTTGAGTTTGATTTGGCTAAATTCAAGAATTTGACTTGAAAAGCTTAAGTTGAATTTTGGTTGAATTTAGATTTGAATTTTGAATTTAGTTTTGGTTTGATGATTGAAGTTTATGTTTATATTTCGATTCATGATTGAAGGATTGATTGAACCATGAAGAAAAATCAATGGTTTGGCTTGATTTGAGTTCGATTTGGCTAAGTTCAAGAATTTGACTTGAAGAAGCATAGGTTGGATTTTGATTAGATTTGGATTTGAGTTTTAATTTTGTTTTGGATATTTGAATTTATATTTCATTTATATTTGTGAATATAAATGAGAATATAAATGGGTTATGAGAAAAATCTCTTGAATTTGAATTGATTTGGATTTGATTTGACCTAAGTCCATAAGATGGAATCAAAGTGAGATAGGAAAGATATTAGATTTAGAATTCAATCATGGGCTTCAATTATTTGGAATTGATTCATGATTTGAGAAAATTCATTGGAATTGATTTAAGGTTTGATTAAATCAATTAAGTTGGAATTGATTTGAGATTGAAGTTTGTTTGATTTGGAGTTTGACATGAAAGAAGGATGTGAGGATTTGGTTCAAGTTATAGGGTAGACAAATTTTCCTAACACCCCTAAGGCATAAAATAATCCTATGGCTAACTCTTCTAAGTCTCTAGGGTTTGGTTAAGTGTTCACCTAATCACTAGAAATGCCTTAAGACTAAGGAAACTCTTAATGTTTAAGAGAAGTCCTATGTCTAAGATAGAGGGGCTGAGAGCTCATTCTAAAAATGAGGTCAACAAAGTCGTTCATCTCGATCACATGAGGTGGATGGCTCATGATCTATCCCATTCGTGAGAGGTGAGAGACGAGCAATGTTCATCTTTCTTCATTCAATCTGAGCTCACTCAAGCTTGGATTTGGATCAAACAAACCCCATACCATCTAAGGGAGCATACAATCACATCCAACGGCTATGATCCTTCAACATGGAGAATCCATTCACAAAAGACCAACACACCGAGGCCTAAGGCTACAGTTTTGAGAAATTACCTCACCGGAGCTGATGTCCAACGGTGCAACACCGGAGGTAGCTTTGTCTAGTTAAGGCAAGGCCCTGTTGAAGGAATCCGAGCTCAATTTGGTGTGGGAAGCTTGGTTGACCAATCCATGCACGCACACACCTTGGCTTCGATCGAACTCCAATGTCTGGTGCTCAGGAAGCTCTAGAGGTGATTTGATTGGCTTCGATTGAGCACGAGGATGGTGTATGCACAAGTAATTGAAGTTTATTTGCATGGGGAGGGAGTTAGAACCGAACTATAGGTGTCCTATTTCGGTTCTATGCATAGAGGGGAAGGTTGAGGAAGAGGGAGCTCGAAAGGAGTTGAAGAAGCTTTGGGGAGTTTTGAAAAACTTCTCTTGAGCTGACTCGGATTGAATTAATGTCAAAATTGATTGAAATGAGGGAGTATATCCCTCAATTAAGCCAGGTGGATGAACAGGATCATTCCCACAAATTCCGTCAATTCTCCATCATCAAGTCTTTAGAGGGGTCGCCGTCATTCCAAGGTGGTAGGCCATGAGTGGCCGAAGCCATGTGAGGGGTCTCAAGGCTTGATATGGGCAAGTGGGAGGGAATTTGGTTCTCCTTGCACCTATCGCATTTGGCCATGGATGGGGGAGAGTGAGCTTGGTTTGGTGAGTTCCCTTTGGTCCAAGGTAAGTTCTAGGGTACTTAGAGTGGGCTAGTGAACTCTAGGTAATGTAGAACATCATGAGGATCAACAAATTAGAGCTCAAGGCCCATTTATAAGATCTCAAGCTAAAGCCCAAGAAAATTCAAGAAAGAAGAAGACTTAGCCCATTAGCCTGCTAAGGCCTATTTTATGATTTCATCTTTTTTATTTATGTAATTTTTAATTTTCTTCTAGAAACTCCATGTTTGAAATTTTGCTTAAATATATGAGCATTTTTATTTTATTGCATTAAAAAAATATATATAAAAAAAATATGCATGCATAATAATATAAGTGTGTTAAACTTGGTGATTTTGGAAGCTAAATAGAACTTTGTCAAAAAGACCTAAATTATCTAAGGAGAGCTTGGGATTTAAGTGATCTTGTACCCCCCTCCTCACTTGGAAGTTCTCTTAGCTTAAAATTTCGCTTTGATTGCACAATTATATTATACTTATTTATTATTTTTTCCATTTTTTTCATTGGTCCCTTTTCATATATCTTTTTTTTCTTCCTTAAAAAAAATCTCATGGCACCAAAATCTATCTCTCTAGATCAAGTTGAAAATTTAACTAGATTAGTTGATGCCTTAGATCGTAGGATCCAAGATAATGAATTAAAAACTCAACAAATATTAGAAGAAAGTAAGAATCAAATGCAAGAACTTAAAAAATAAATGCAAACTCTTTTAGTGCATCTACAAAATAATAGAGTACCAACTCCTCCAATACCTACTCAAACTGGCCAATAGATGAATGAAGAAAATTCATATCCAAACCATAGAGAAAATCAAGCACTTAGAAGACCATCAATTGCTAAATATAGTGGGAGGGGAAAAAATTATTTTAAGACTATAAAAGACTCTAATGATCCATCTCGAAGAGTTAAAGTAGATGCCTCAACTTATACATCCAAATAAATTTCTCGATTGGTTAGTTCAAATGGATGACTTCTTTGATTGGTATAAAATGGATGATTACCAAAGGGTTACTTTTGCTAAAAGGAAATTGAGGGCATGCTAAAATTTATTGGACAAATACTTTAGCTAAAGAACAAAGATTAGGAAGGACAAACCTCACTTGGATATAAATGAAAGAAATGTTAAGAGCAAAATACTGTCTAGGGATCATGATAAGAAGCTACATAGTCAATTATTAACTTTAAGACAAGGTAATTATCTTGTAACTGAATACTTAAATACTTTTGAAGATCTAGTTTCTAGAATTGATTGTGCTGATAATGATTGGCAATTAGCCAATAAATTTGTTATTGGATTTAGGACTGAAATTAAAAATGAAGTTGAATTATTTGACCCACAATCTTTAGAGGAAGCATTTCATTATGCATTATTGGTTGAACAACAAAAGAAATCCGCCTCCCTCTCTAAAATTAAAAGTCAAGTACCTTTCATTTCATCCCATAGATCTACTGTTAGACTAGCCCATCCAAATGGCCCATCCCCTTTGCGTAAAACTTCAATTGAAGGGAGCTCTAAGAACATTAGGGAAGTAATAAGTTTTAAATGTCATAAAAAAGGTCATATGAAAAATCAATGTAAAGCTCAAATCTTATTTTTAGAAGAAGTTGAAAATCCAATAGATGATAATCTAGAAGAAGTTTATGATGACACCCCATTATATGATGAAGAATTGGAATTAACTGATGACCCTCAGGTTAATGTGATGAGATGTCTCTGTAATAAAAAAATGAGGTAAAGATTGGAAGAGAAAAAACATTTTTAGCATGCATATTTTGTGTAATGAAAAGAGATGTAGGTTAGTTATAGATGGAGGGAGTGCTATGAATGTCATTTCAACACATACCTTAACTCGAGCCAACCTAAAATCTGAACCCCACCCTGAACCATTTCATGTTAGTTGGGTAAATCATACATCTCTTCCCATCACCAATGGTGTTTAGTTCCTATTAAAAATAGGAAGATATGAGGATCAAATTTGGTGTGATGTTCTCCTATGGACATTGCTCATATTCTCTTAGGATGACCTTATGATATGAATGTTATTCACTATGGTAGGGAAAATACTTATATTTTAAACATAATAATAAGACTATTAAACTCGCCAATAAAGCCGAGAAAAACACCCTCCATAACACCACACAAAATAACCGACTTGCAACATAAGCCTCTATTGAAGAAAAATGTCAAACTTCAATTAATTATCATAGAAAATCCGTATGCCTAACACTATCATTTGATCCTTACTTTAAAACACCTACTCTTTCTCCTTTGACCCCAAAGAAATAATAGGTTTTGGAGCTTTACTGAAAAGAATTTTTGATACATTTCTTCTTCACATATTACATGTAAAAGAAGTCATACAGACTCTAATGAGACTCACATACCCGTGGTCTCTTCTCTTCTTCTCGATTTTAACGATATTGCACTGATGAGCTACCTCCTCTAAGAGACATTCAACATGCTATTGAGTTCTTACCCGATTCTCAACTTCCTAATCTTCCACATTATAGGATGAACCCTACCGAGCATGTTGAGATTAAAAGACAAGTTGAGGAATTATTAAGAAAGGGTTTTATTCAAGAGAGTCTTAGCTCCCCAAAGATTATTAACTACAAAGAAAGATGGAACATGGAGAATGTGTTGATAGCAATAAATAAAATTACTATCAAATATAGTTTTATTCCCCGACAGATGATATGTTGAGATTTAATCTCAGGAGCAAATTTTTTTCAAAGATTGATCTAAAAAGTGGATATCATCAAATTTGAATTAGATCAGGAGATGAGTGGAAGACGGCTTTTAAGACCCCTGATGGACTTTATGAATGGCTTGTCATGCCCTTTGGACTTTCAAATGCTCCTAGCACATTTATGAGATTAATGAATACTGTTCTTAAACCATATATAGGTAAATTTTTGGTGGTGTATTTTGATGATATTCTGATTTTTAGTCCAAGTGAAAATGAACATCTACAACACCTACAAAAAATCTTTGAACTACTTAAACAAGAGAAATTATACATTAACTTAAAAAAGTATTTCTTTTTGCAAGCTGAGATAATCTTTTTAGGCTTTATTATATCCTCTTTACTTAAACCGATCCTTCTAAAGTGAAAGCAATCTTAGATTGGCCACCTAAAAGTTTTCCTGAAGTTAGAAGTTTCCATGGTTTAGCCACTTTTTATCAGAGATTTATTAAGAATTTTAGTACCATTGTTGCTCCAATAACTAATATACTAAAATTAGATAATTTTTGTTGGACTTCTAATGCACAAAAGACCTTAGACCAAATAAAAGTTCTTATCATACACCAATCCTTAGGCTTCCGATTTTTCTAAAGCCTTTGAAGTGACATGTGATGCTTGAATTGGGATAGGTGGAATTTTAAGTCAAGAGAATCATCCTATAACATTCTTTAGTGAAAAGTTAAATGAAGCTAAACAACGATATTCCACTTATGATAGAGTTTTATCTGTAATTCAATCCTTAAGGCATTGGCACTATCACTTACATAGAGAATTTATACTTAATTTTGATCACCATGCCTTAAAATTCATTAATACTCAATGAAAATTAAGTCATAGGCATGCAAAATGGGTTGAATTTTTACATGACTACTCTTTTGTTCTAAAGAATAAGCCTGGAATTGAGAATAAGCCTGTTGATGCTTTATCCAGGGTAAACCTAATGATTTCCTCTTTAGAATTGAGAATCCCAAGATTTGATAGAATTAAAGATGATTATATTGTGTGCCCTGACTTTCACCTAATTTATCTTGAACACCTAGATAAACCAATAACTTTATAAGGGACATTCTTAATAACAAATGGATATTTATATAAAGGAAAATAATTATGCATTCCTCAATCTTCTTAGAGAATTCCTTATCGAGCTACATGTCGGGGTGTAGCTGGTCATTTTGGAAAGGATAAGATCATATGTTTATTAGAAAATAAATTTTACTAGCCTTCATTAAAATGAGATGTTCAAAATTAGTGGCTCAATGTTTAATTTGTAAACAGGCTAAAACTATCAAACAAAGGCTTGGACAAAACACTGCTTTACCTATTTCTTATAGGCCTTGGGAAGACTTATCAATGAATTTTATTCTAGGATTACCTAGACTGAGGACATGATAGTATTTTTGTTGTAGTGGATAGGTTCTTAAAATGGCTCATTTCTTATCTTGTTCAAAACAAATGATGCTTCTTATATAGCCAAATTATTTTTAAGGAAATAAGCGACTCTCCTCCTTTAACCATTATTTATAAATGTTAAGTTTGTCTCATATTTTAGAAAACATTATGAAAATTATTAGGTACCAATTAAAATTCTCTTACCTTTCACCCACAAATCAAAGTAGTTAATCGTACTTAGGAAATTTGCTTAGATGTTTGGTAGGTAAAAGTTTAGGAAATTGGGATTTACATTTACCAACCTCTGAATTTTCCTATAATAGTACTATATCTAGAACTACAAAAAAATCACCATTTGAGATAGTCTATGGTCAAAACCAACGACAACCAATAGATGTAGCAAACCTACCATCTCATGTATTTTCTGATGCAGCATTCTCATTTGCTAAAGATTTTCAAAGCCTCCATGAAGATATAAGAAAGCAAATTACTATAAGGAATGATAATTATGCTTCTAAGGCAAATCAAGTCATTCAACCAAAGAATATAAAGAAGGTGATTATGTATTGATTCGCATTCATCTTGAGCATTATCAAACTACTAAATATAAGAAATTACTACAGCTTGTGGTCCATTTAAAATTCTCAAGAAAATTAGAACTAATGCTTATCACCTTGATTTTCGCCGATATGTTCATTCATCCAGTTATTAATATTGAAGATATTCTATCATATGAAGGAATTAGAAAACCTCCACTTATTCGCCTAACTCTTTAGCAGATAGAGATAGACCGCATCTGCGTAAGCCCTCTTCCTTTGAAGTTGACTATATTATCACCGAGGAAGCACCCATTAATCCAGCCGAACATCATTTTCTAGTTTGTTGGAAGAATAACCACCAAGACACATGGTTGACAGAGTGATTTGGAGACTTTAGCCCCACAATTAGTAGACTTCTTAGATTTCAACTCTGAAGAGTTCAATTGAGCCTGTGGAGTTGATGTAGAACATCATGAGGATCAACAAATTAGAGCTCAAGGCCCATTTACAAGATCTCAAGATAAAGCCTAAGAAAATTCAAGAAAGAAGACTTAGCCCATTAGCCTGCTAAGGCCCATTTTATGATTTCATCTTATTTATTTATGTAATTTTTAATTTTCTTCTAGAAACTCCATGTTTGAAATTTTGCATTTAAAAATTCAAAGTATGACATGTGCAGTGGTTGAATCCACATAAAATAATAGCATGTGAAATGGGTGGATGGCATAAAATAATGAGGTAATTTAATGCTTCACATTAATGTGGCCACACACCTTTCCCTCCATGTTTTGAATTCTTTTCTTTTGAAAGATGCTTGTAATGGCTATAAATAGTCCCTCTTATTAGAATGAAGGAGATTTTTAGCAATTACAAATTTTTGAGTTATTCTTGTGGTTTGAGAGCTTGGTGGCCAAACCTTGGAAATCCTTGGTGGGAGCACTAGTTATCCAACATATCTTCTTCCTTCACCTCCAATACCCACGTTCTCTCAATCCAATCAACACCCACCTCCATCACTAGGAATACCTCATTTTGTAAAAAGAGGGCTGCCATGGGGAGTGCAAAATGGATTTTGCTACTTAGAGTAGGAATCCAATGTGGAGGTTTTATCCATTGGGTAGTCAACTTAAGGTGAGCTTGCTTGGCTTTTGGGCTAGCTTGGGAGTGGCCTAAGGCTGGTTTGGGGTGTGCTTGGTTGGCCAATAGGGTTCCATGGCTTAGTTTTGGGTGACATGAGCCTGTTTGGTCAAATGGGTTCATTTGGATTTGGTTGGTTTAGGTTGACCAATTGGTCAAATTGGGTCAAATCAAGGCTTTGCTTAGGTTCATATGATGATTTGAGATGTCTTGGTTCAATTAATTTGGATTGGTTTGGCTTAGGTTTGAATTTGACTTATTTGGATTCAAAAAGGTCAAATTGATCAAGTTGACCAATTTGACCAATTTGACCAAATTGGGTTGGGTTAGGTGTTGAGTCAAGAGCAATTGGTTGATTAAAAATGATTATAGGAGTTGATTTGGTTTAATTTGAAATTAATTTAAATTTTGGTCAATGTGACCTTTTAGGTCAATTTGGGCTAGGTTGAGTCAAGTTGACCAATTGGTCACCTTGTGCTCAATCATGGATTTAGACAAGTTCAACAAGTGATTTGGAATAAACTTGAGTCATTGGTTGCAATCAATTTGGATTAAATCATGATTTGACCCATTTTAGCTTTTTAGACCAATTTGGGTCAACGTAGGTCAAGTGGAAAAATTGCTTTCATTGGTTTATCTCCTGATATTGTCATGTTCAAATTAGCAATACGTACCGAACGTTTGTATCAATGGTTTCAATCAATTTGGCATATGGTAGATTTTGGCTAGTTTGGGTTTCATTTGGGCTAAGTATTGACTTGGTCAAAGGTTAGGTTTAAATTGGTTTGACCCAATTCAATGTGGTTGATCACCCCATAATGATTGTTGGTCATGATTGAGGTTTAGATGGGCTTAGTTCAAATCAATTTGGGTTGGATTAGAACTTGACTCGAAAAGGTCATTTAGGTCACTTTGGATCAAGTGAGCCTAAATGGGTCAATTGGCTTGATCAAGGCTCGATTCAAGTTTGGTTGAACTCATACAAGGACTTAAGATTGGAATATAAATGCAATTGCAATTGGTTTGGAGCCAAATGGGTTTTGGTTCATATAATAATTTCATGTCAAAATGGTCAACTTGGTTGGGTTGACTTGAATTTGATTTAATAATGGTGGTTTATGTTTATATTTGGATCAATGATTGAAGGAATAATTGAATCATGAAGAAATCTATGAGTTTTGAGTTGATTTGAGTTTCATTTAGCCAAGTTCAAAAATTTGGCTAAAAAGGCTAAAAATGGGAATTTGGTTTAATTTGAGTCGGGTTTTGGTCATTTGAATTTATATTTCATTTATATTTGAGAATATAAATGAAGATATAAATGGGTCATGAGAAAATCACTTAAGTTTGAAGTGATTTGGAAGCAAATTTGATTAAGCTCAAGAATGTAGGTTGAAAGGGCTAATTTGGGTTTTGATTTGGTTCGATTTATTTTTGGTCATTGGAGGGTGAGTTTCATTTATATTTATGAATATAAATGAAGGAATGATTGATTTATAAAGAAATCAACCAAGTTTGAGTTGATTTGAAGGAATTCTGGCTAAGCACATGAGGGTGGCTCATATGGCTGAGGAAGAGATCTTTGGAATTTGGAATTTAGAGTTGATCATGGATTTCAATCATTTTTCAATCTTTTTGAATTTGGATTTGATTTTGGGGTTTGGAATTCGATTTAAAATTAGATTTGATAATTGAGAAAATCAATTGGGTTGGGGTTGATCTAGACTTTGTTAAAGCTAAGTATATAAGATAAAATTGAAAGGGCCTAGGAAGGGATTTGGTGTTTGAATTTGGTGATGGATTTCAATCATTGGATAGTTGAATTTAATTTTGGAATTTGAATTTTAATTTGAGGTTTGACTTGAAAGAAGGAAGCAAGGATTGGGTTTGGGATATAGGGTAGGCAAGTCTTCCTAAATCTTTAAGGCATAACCTATTTCTATGGCTAATTCTTTTAAGTCTCTAGGGTTAGGTTAAGTGTTCACCTAATCATTATAAGTGTCTTAAGACTAAGGAACTCTTAGTGTCTATAAGAATCCTAGACCTATGATGAGGAAGTTGAAAGCTCACTCCAAAAGTGAGGTCAACACCCACTCAAAACTAAGTAGGGCAATAAGACCTTATAACACTTAATTGGTGGACTTAAACACTTAAACCCATTCCCCCCTACAAAAACTTTAAAATCTTGATGCTCTTTGGCATTAACACCGGGTTGACCAGTGCTACATTCTCAATCAATAGCAAAATTTTAGAATTAAAATTGATTAAATAATATTTTAATTTTAAAAATTAAGACTTTATTTAAAGTTTTTAAATAATAATTTAAACTAATAATAATTATTAAATTCTAATAAGTTAAGAATTATTATAACACACACTACACATAGAAGATTATTTATGAAATTGGTTGTTATGTTATTAATTGAAGTCATTATTATTTTATAACATAATTATGACTAAAGGTAATTGATGCATAGCATATTTAGTGAAAATTAATAATTCATTTGAATTGACATTAAACATATAGGAAAAATGAAAAATATGAACATCAATAACATTAAAGATACTTGACTAATAAGCTTATCTTTTTGAAAAAAAATATATATAAATGGAAAGAAAAGAAGAAAAAAAATAAAAAAAATAAGTAAAAAATGTGAGAAAAAAAATACTTGAGGTCATGCATCATACAATAATACTACTTGAAACTTTCCTATAATCCAAGCAAATCAATAGATTTATTGACTTAAACTAAATGTGTTCAATTTAAGAAAAAAATCAAGTCATGGTTATTCACAGAATAATTAATAACTTTTAGTTGCAATAAATTATTTAAAATTCATAGGAATCAACTATGTTATTATTGAGTACAAAAAGACTTAACTCAAAAATAAATATTAGTTTAAGTAAGAATTTAGGCTATTATAGTTTAGTTAATTTTCATGTTTAATAATGAAATATGTAAAATTATTATTTAATTAAAATTTTAATTTAATAAGTTTAATTTCTTAAAATTTTTCTACTAAATAAGTTTAATGATTTTTAAAAATACATAAGATTACTTGAGAACTAGTAATAATTTGAGTTTGGGAGTGTTTGATAAGCGAAATGTTTTAATGAAATTAACTATTATATTTAAGTCAAAATAATATTATTTTATTATTTTTTATAATTTTAATTGTTTATAACAAGAAATCTCATATTGTAGAAAGAAAAGAAAAAATTACAAAAATTCATTGTAGCCCTTACGCACTACATTTACAATGCCAAGGTGTTAATATTACAAGAAAAATTATGCAAAATAAAAAAGACAATGCGAGACTCAGTGTTGCAGCGCTATATTAGTAATACTTAGGTGTTTAAACCAAAAATTTGAATCTAAAAAGTCAAAGAAAGGAGCACCTAGGTGTTATAAACTACCATCGAGGTGCTATGACCTAATAGATTCAATTTTGAAGTAGTTTTAGAGACATTTTGGAGACTTTTAAGTGTAGTTTGAGGAGTTATTTTGAAAAGACATAGGGGATAGTTTAAAAATGTGTGAAAAAGCCTGAAAAAGAATATAATAAATACTTTAGGAGAAAGGAAGAACAAACTAAAGAAGAGAATTTTCTAGTGATTTCTTTTCTTGTTTATGTTACTAATGTATACAATATTATTATTATTATTATTATTGTATTGTTATTTCATTTTTTTTGTGCTCTAGATTTATGGAACTTTATAGTATTTATTATGTATATTGTATTATGAAGTTTAAAATAATTATATTATTCTTATATTTCTGGTACTATTTTGCTTTCTCTTCATGCTCATTTTAGTTATAATATGGTCAATACAATCTTAAAATTAAATGTAATCTAGAGGTATCAAAAGAGTCCTAAAGCAATTATTAGGGAGAAAATAATCAAATAATTTAAATATACATAGATATATGATATTTAAATACTTGCAGTTATATAAAGAGATGAAATTAATGCAAGAATTATTTTATTAAGTAGAATTGTGATCTAACTATTAAATTAAAGTGATTATATCTTGTAAATTTTCATGAAGATAAGAAGATAAAATTGATCCTAATTGACAACTACATAAAAAATTATCCTCACATATAAAGTGTGTAGAGATAATAAAGGAACCATAAAATTCAGAATATGTTTTCTAAAAATTAAGTAAAAATTTTTTTCTCAAAATTAACTTTTATAAATTTTAATTAATTTAATTTAAATATATTTTTCTTCTATTGGATAAAAACATAGGTTAATTTTATATAGTACTTAATAAGATGTTTTATTAGATCTTTGCGGGATTCATGCTCAATTCATTATTATATTACTTGAACGATACATACGCTAATGTATATTATTTAGCCCAGTCAAGTTTTTTTTCTTCGTTGGCTTCTTTCTAACAAATTTTTAAGGTCATATGTATTTCTAACAACACAAAATAATTTTTTAATTCTTTTAGACTCTCACACTATATGTATTAATAACTTACAACTATAAATCATACAATTACACAACTAATCAAACTAACATTGAGTTGCCTCTTTAGTAACACTTAGTTTATAGTCTTTTGCCCACCTATGATAGGTTTTCTTAATTTCAAATAAACCAAATTGATAGATACATTATGACTATAATCATCCATTCAAAAGCTTTTCTAATGATCCCCAAGCTTTTCATCTATTTTTCTTCTTAAATGTCATTCAAATTTTCAAAAGTTGTGAATGATAAAATTGATGATTCACCTAAAAAACATACTTAAAATGGTTATTCAATGTGTTTAACTTGAAAGAAGGTGCTTCGTTAACCAACTGTCTTGATAATTGTTATACATGATTGTTCAGACAATCTATCTTGCATACTTCCATCTATCAAATTAACCCTTAAATAATCACCTCTAAAATGAGGAGAGAATTATATTAATCTAAAATATTTTAAAAGTGATTTTTTTATCCTCAACTCTTATAGTTAATACCACTTTTTTACATAAATTACATCCTTCTTATTGCTAAGAAATGTCTTCTTAAGATAATAAGAATCTCTTTATCTTCTTTTATGCTTAATATAATGAAGATCATAAGGAATATGAACTTACCTATTTTAATCAAAGCATCCTCTATAATCCCCTTAGAATAAGTCAAAGATCTATCAGCTAACTAAAATGTCACACCAGTGGGTTGGACTTCTCCTAATCTTAATTTCTTTAATATTGATAATTGCACTAAAGTTATGCTAGCTCCAAGGTCACATAATGCTTTCCCAAAAAATTATTTTTATGGTACATGGTATAGTAAAGCTACCAAGATCTTTAAGTTTTTGAAGTAATTTTCTAGAATTATTTGTCTATATTCTTTAGTTAATGCCATAATTTCATTTCATCTAGATTTTCTTTAATTTCAAAGTATAATTTTCATGATTTTTGTAAAAGTCAACATTTGTTCTAAAGTTTTCGTAAATAAAATATTTATCAATAATTTCTTAAATACGTCTAAGATTTTTAAAAATTGCTTATCAAGATTTTACTTTTGGAATCTTTTAGGAAATTGAATTAGTGGTTTCTCTCTCAACTTTCTCTTTCTCACTCTTTTTAATCTTCTCTTCTTTCTTTTCTCAACTAAATCATCTAAATCCTTAATTTTATATTCAAATTTATCCTCATTATTTTTCATCTCTCCTAGCTCCTTTTCACTTATCGATTTTATAGCTTTGCATTATTTTTTTACTCTTTCTTAGAGGATTTACTTCAGTGTTACTAGGTAAACTATCTTGAGGTCTATTGGTTAAATTGTTAGTAATATAATCTAATTAAATTTCTAAATTTCTATTATAAATAGTTTGACTTTGTAATTGGATCCTCATCTATAACACTACATCTTCAAGTGAATGTTTCATTTTCTTAGGTTGGTTTTAAGGAGGATATCTTGGTGGAGTTATAGATCTATAATTTTGATTATTAAATTTTTTTATTATTCTAAGTTTTCATATTCTCATTTTGAATAAGATTTGAATTATTGTTCCATAAGAAATTAATGTTCTTCCTCCAACTAGAGTTATAAGTATTTGAGAAAAGATCATATGGTCTATTAGCTACATAATTAAACATTTCAAAAAATTTATTTCTAGACAGTTATAACATGAATGCTTCACCATTCTCCCACATGATTACTTGGACTTAAACCTTGACTAATCCCAAATTATCAATCTTCTTAGACAATGCTACTACTCATGAAGTTAACATGAAAATTATATGAAAGTTATATACACTAGCAAGTTTCTTAGGGTAGTCTATTATATGGTCATTGAAAGCTATTAGTAGCCATTTCTTTAGTAAAACATATGCCTCCATAAGAGATTTAGCCATAATACTAAAGAGATTTAGACATAAGACTACCCTTTGTTGCTACATCTGCAATAGTTCTAAGTAATCCTATTAAGTTATTATAGAATAATTGAAAAAATAATCAATCAGGCAAAAAATGATATATACATTTTCTTAATTAATCTTTGTATCTCTTATAAGACTCATAAATTGATTCATTATTCACTTGAATGAAGAAAATGATGGCATTCCTAAGCTTAGTGGCCTTAAAAGGTGAAAAATATTTAGCTAAAATTTTTTTGAGCTAAATCATTCCAAATAGTTATAGATCAGTGAGGCAATGAATTTAATTGCACCATTACTTTATCTCTAAATAAGAACTATAATAATTTAAGTCTAATGGAATTATCACTAACCTCATTATACTTAAAAGTTACATAAATTTCTAAGAAGTTAGTTATGTGCATGTTAGGATCTTTTTTTTGGTGAACCCCTAAAAAAAATAATTTGAATCATTTGAATTATTGATAGTTTTATATCAAAATTATTAGCTTGAATTAAAAATCTATTAATACTTTGATGCAATCCATATACTAAAGATATAGCATAATCTTTAAATGACTTAGGATGATCATCTTCTCTATTGATTAGCCATTTCAAATTTTTTGAGTTAGTTACTTCTTTGTTTCTAAGCTTTCTATAAGTTCTTTCTATATTAAAGTTTAATGATACAAGTTCTATATTGTTATCATTGTGCAGATAAAATAGTAAAATACACTAAAATTATAAAACACAACATGAAATCACAAACAAGTTTATGAAACTGACAAATTCACTATAACAAGTTTAAACAATTAAAACTTACTACAATCAAACAAAAGTAATAAAATTAATAAGTTGACTTAATATTGGTTAGCTAGATCAATATTAACTTAATTAAATTTTTTCCAAATTCTCCAACAATAGTGCCAAAAAACTTGATTAGTTTAAATAGTGTATGCAAGTGCATGTGTAATTTAAACAATTCAAAAAATGAGTAGAATATCATTCCAATGAGGATCTTGAAGAAAATTTTATTAGGTTGAGTACTAATCTAAAATTAACCTAAGTTCTTATCCAACCAACTAAAATTACCTACATTAAATTAACTAAAATTTATAAAGCTTTTTTTTAAAATAAGAATTTTTTACTTAATTTTTTAGAAAATATACTTTGAATTTTATGGTTCCTGGATTGTCTATACAAACTTTTTCCATGAAGATTATTTTTATGTAATTGTTAATCAAAAGTAATTTTATCTTCTTATCTCCATTGAGATCAAGAAGATCAAATAACATTAATTCAATTAGTGATATTACAATGATAATTAAATAAAATGATTGTATTACCTTTACTTCCCTATATGATTACAAGCCTTCACATATCATATGTCTATGTATATTTAAATAATTTAATTATTTTATTATTAATTATTTCTTTAGAACTCTTTTGATATCTCTAGATCACACCTAAATTTAAGAATATAATTAGCTAGATTACAACTAAGGGGTTGTTTGGTTGCCTGAAAAAGAAAAACAATGTAAATGGAGTGTAGTGTTAAGTAAATGTAGTGAATGTTGAATACTTTATAATTTTTTGATTGTTTATAAAGTAAACACATAAAAAAAAATTTTGTTTGGTTGGGTTTATGTAAAGTAAACACAGTGTAGTCTAAATACCTTAAAGTTATTTGCTTGTATGTAAAAAAATTAAAAAAAATATTCTTTTGTACTAATAGTATTACTAAATTAAAAATAATCAAATAAATATTAAGATTCAGTGCTTGGTTAAAAAATATTTACTATACTTTTATATTAAAAGAAAATAATCTTTTTATGATAAATCTATATATTAAAGGCATAGTCTAAATAGAGCTAAAATTATGAAAATATATAATAGTTAATAAAATTAATTAATATTATATTTATTTTTTATTCGCTAATAAGGATTGAATAGACTATAAATTTTATGGATATTCTATAAAATGAATAGTAAATGTTGTAAATTTGACCTCATGACGATGTTCTTAGCATAAGTCACTCATTTTTTTAACCAAATTAGATGAATTTGGTATTGTTGAAAAGTTGATAAAAAATTTTTAACAACTTTTATATTGATCACTTTAGCTCATTGTGACTATATATGGAGCAATTTTAGTAATCTATAAATTGAAAAAAAAATCTACAAAACTAAAACTCATATCTTGCGCTAGTATTTCACACATAACTCATCATTCTTCGGTCGATTTAGATGAAACTACCCTCATTGGAAAGTTAACAAATTACTCTAGAACTTTCATGTATATCACCTTTGGTAATTACAATCGGATGCGCTATATTTTTCATAAACATCAAATCAAAAAATCTAAAATATTAAAACTATACCTTGTATTAATTTTTTGCACATAACTCACTCATTCTTCAATCTAATTGAATGAAATTGGTGTTGACCTCACTTTTGGAGTGAGAATTAGTCTTTCTCATCTTAAACTTAGGAACCTTCTAAGCACTTAGATCTCTTTAGTGATAAGACACTTAAATCAACTCTAAACCTATCATTGAACCTCTCTCAATACTTAATTGACACTAACTCAACCCAATTTAACCCAAATGGTTCACTTGACCTAATGTGACATAATGACCCATTTGATTCAAACTTCAATCCAATCCAAATTGGATTGAATCAACTCATCCAATCCCTTTCATAATGATTGCTAATCATCTTTGATTACCTAATTATAATCAATTGAGTCAAATCAAGCTAATTAGACTCTTTGACCTAAGTTGACCTAATTTGGCCAAAAGAGTCAAAATAAATCAAATCAAATTCTAAACCAAATTGATTGAAACCAATGCTTCCAACCAACCTCTAATCCAATATTAAACATGATCCAACCTTCAATTAAACCTAATTTGGTCAACCTAACTCAATTAGCCCACTTAACCCAATTTGACCTAAAGGTTCAAATTGACCAAATCATTCCATAATCCAAATCAATTCAAACCAACACCTACAATCATTCCCAAATAATCAATTGAACATAAAGTTGACCCATGCTCAAGCCAATTTGGCTAATTTGGTCAATTTGGTCAACATGACCCATTTAACCCAAATTGAATCATATGAACCAAATCCAAATTCAACTCAAATTGAATCAAATCAATTGTACCAATGCATTCCAAATGACTAATTGAACTTACCTAAACTATTGGTTTGACCCAATTTGACCAATTGGTCCCAATTGAACCCAAATTGACCCATATGGGTCAAATTGAGCCAAACCCAAGCAAACCAAGTTAAAACCGAACCAAACTTAGCATGACTCATCCTTGGGTCACCATGGGCCTATCAAAGTTGACCCAACCCATAGTAAAATCAGTTTGGGTCAAACCCATTGAACCAAGACACCCAAATGAGACAAAATATTCATTTGGGTTGGTTCTCCAACTCCCCACCCCATGGCAACCACCTTTGGTTCTTCTTGGACAAGAGGACCACCGACATAACCTAACCTAAGGTTGTTGGGCTCAGCCTTTGCCTGTAAGAGTGTGAGTTCACCCATGGCAATACATTGGTTTACCTAAGGAAGGCTGTCCACCTCATGTCAGCCCATTCCACTCCCTCAGCCTCTCACCCTCAGCCACCTCAGCAATCCTCAACCACCTCCGGCCATCTACCGCAATCGGATGACTGCCAAAGGCTGAACCAATCTCAATCCTTGTTCAACTAGTGAGGAGAGTATACTCCTTCTCAATGATTCAAAATTCACACATACCTTCCTCTGAGCATTCAGCATAATCCGAGATCGTCCCTCGAGCTCCTCATGCATTCCACCACCGTCAAGACCAACTTTCGAACAAACTCGAGAGCCCCATCCATCCAAGCTTCCAAAATCTCCACCAAACTTAAATTAACTCTTCCTGCACTTTCACCTCACTCTGGTGAGCTGAAATGAATCATTTCCCAAACAATTCGATCACCGGAAGGCATCCCTAAACCAACTCAAGCGAGCTTTGCAATGATGTTTGGTCCACAGAGCAATCAGAAGGGGAGGCAGCTCGTGATCTTTTTAATAGGGCTTCATCTATTCAAAATGAAGCTACCTCTATCGATGGACTGCCAATCTCTAGCTCCGGCAAGGTAAAAATCTGGCAACCATAGTTTTTCTCCTAAGTGTTGGTCTTTTTTGAAGTAAAGTTTGCTTTCATATGATTTCCACCATAGGATCCCTTTAGATTCTCTCCCTGATTATTTTGGAGTCAATTTCACTATCGAACGAGCTCTGGCAATCTCAGATCGACCGGCGGATGGTGTCTATCTTCTAGCGCTTGTGGGATAATAAATCATCGACCACCCATTTGGTGTGACTAGAACGAACAGTCGTGATTAATTATGCTAGAATTTTTTATTTAATCTTTTTGAAATCACAGGATTAATCTCAATCGTTTAATTCAAGAATGGATGGTAGGGACGAAATTGCGTCCGCTACCGTTGAGTTAGTTGTCGCGTCGGACAATTTAAATTATCAATATCGCGGTGCCTTTTATGTGTTGTCGCATCAACATACATGTGGTGCCAATGGTTTAAATGATTAATTAGGCATTAAAAATATAATTAAATGTTCTTAACTTTAAAAAATTATAACTAATCGTAGAAAAATTCAAAAAAAATATAAATAAATCCATTTTGGAAGGGTTGGATAGAGGAGAATCTAAGAAAAATTAAATCCCTAATTTTTGTCCAGTGAATAGTGCTTAATTAAGGTTGGAATTTTTGGCTAATTACCTAAATTATTTGGCTAATTGATCCCAAATTTGGTTAGATGATTTCATGGGATGTCCTCAGCCTCTTATAATTTTCTTAGAATTATTGGTCACGTAATTTAAATAATTTGAAATTTCAATCTTAATTACCCTCATTTATCAATTTAATATTTTTTAAAATTTCTAAACATTGAAAATTAAATATGTTTTGATGATTAATCACTATAAACAGCAAGAATAATGAAGAGAAATAATTAGGACCTCTTTCCTAATTATTTTTCTAAATGTAATTCCTTAGGAGGGTTAAATATAATTCCTAATTCTTCTCTATCATTATAAATTTGCATGTCATTTATGTCATATATTCATGTTTTCAAAAAGAATCAAAAGAATATGGTTACATCTATGTAGCATGTGTTGGATAGATATTACTATATTGTATGGCTATTATCACTAGTAAATCTCAAATTATTTTCAAAGCTATAAGCTAATGATGAAAATCTAAGTTAATGTTGGCTATAAATATTCAATAAAATTTACATTTAATTATAATTTAAACATGGTATAGGATTATTCTATTTTCATGATTCATGTGTATGTTTACATATGTTTGGAGTTAGCAAGTATATTGTCTGGATATCCTAGGAACACGAGGCTTTAAGTATCCCTAAGGCGGTCTCAGATAATCTCACTTCTCTGGTTTAATAATGTCACGTACTTATTTAATTACATTCATGTGTATGCATGTGCTAGAATTTGGGATATTACTTTACATTAATAAAGGATTTGTTGTTATATAATTTTTGCATGATTTTCATACTCATGTTTCTGTATATGTTTACATATATTTAAGTAAGCAAGTATATAGTCTAGATATCCTAGGAACTCGAGGCTTTGAGTAGCCCCAAGGAGGTCTTAGATAATCTCACTTCTCTAGTTTAAAAATAGTACAAACTTGCTTAAATCTCTAATACATGTATATATATATGGTTAACTAATGGATGAAATCTTCTTTTTCTAGTAAAATACATGCACTAATGATCATTCAAAGTGCATATGTGTGTGTGTGTGTGTGTGTGTGTGTGTGTGTGTGTGTGTGTGTGTGTGTGTGTGTGTTGAATCAAATACCATGAATAATAAAAATGAAGAAATGTGCATACTATTAATGATGAAGTGGTGGAATGTCATCCATATGATAGTGATTCAATTTTATTAATCCTAAGATTCCTTTCATATTTAGATAAGATTCTATAAGATTAACTTAAACTTAGGTTTAATAAAATATTTAATAAATGATTCACCAAAGAAATCAAAGTCATAATAACATAAATTAAAGTAAATAACTTAGGATAAGGATGAAGGGGGTCAAACCTCTCTCTTCTCTTTATAATAACTAGATGTTAAGTAGGCATCAAATGAAATAAAAAAATGTAAATTAAAATTTACTAATTTTTTTAATGATTTGAAGTGAAACCTCCCCTAATGTTTAACTTAAACATCTTACACTTTAGATAATTATACCTTTAAAAGCCTAACTAAGACATACCGCACTAAACTTTAGCACACATATTAGAATAATAAGCCACCAATTCTAGCCTTTAGGTTAGGCTGGTATATGTTGTGGTGTTATATTTTATTTTATGATGTAATATTTTAAACTAGATGTTAGGTTGTTAATATTCTAATGATATTTTCTGTGGGAGATTATGCTAATGGGGCACTATAATTATAAGTAAATAGAAATATTCTTGCTTGTAGGCTTCTTATCCCCCTAAGCATAATCCAGTTAGGATAGGTGGGCTTGGTTACCCATGCGTAGGATGCTAAATCTAAATATGTGAAATATAATTATTTGGCTTGTATGCTTGTTTAGCTAACATCTATTTTGCATATGTAGTTAAGTTTTATTTTTCATAAACATGTAATTTTTGTAATAAGAATTAAGTTTAGTGCTATGGGGTTTAGGATGAACAGTGACTAGAACGCAAAGACCTAGGAAGCCCTATGAAACTAAGAGCAAACCAGTCCAAAAGAGAAAAGAAATGGCAAAATATTGAAGCCCCTCATAGCATTCATTGTAATTGTAAAAAATCTCTTGTAATTTGGATTGTATAAGGGTGGAGCTCAACTACCCAATTTCTATCTTTTTCATGGTGTACGGCAATACTCAATTGCAGCGGCCTTTTATTCTTTTACGAAATTCATATATTTGATTATTGTGTTTAGTTTGTGCATTAGAAAATGCATACTTTTCATAGGTTTCTTAAAGTGTGATGATTTGATGTGTGGCCTGGATGAAGTAAGCTCTTTAGGATAAAATTAGTTTTTTAATCTCACTAAATAACTCGTAACTAAATTTTAATACACCTTACGATCTCATCTTAAAGCTAAGGTTCATAATCAAGATAAATAAAAGATTTAGTAACTCCTTAGTTGGATGTTGTATGATATCACACCATGCATGTCATATTATACTTATCTTGAATAAGGAGGGTCTCCATACTTGCACGATAGGGGATACGCTTGACCTTTGAGGGCGATCCCTTATAGTGGAGAACACCTCCCGCTGATTTAGCTCACAATTATATTTCATCATGCATATATGCATAATTGTCTCAAGCCATAGTCCAAAATGAATATGTCAAAATGGTGTAAAAAGATTGTAAATTTTTGTATTAGTCTAAGTCATGTGTTCATATCAATCATAATATAGTCTCTTAGGGAGTGAGTGTGGGACTCTAGCTCCCTTCCTAATTAAATAGCAGTCTATCTATCTTGTATCTACATAAGACCAGTCGACATGATTTTAAAGCATAGGAGGTGTTAGCTGGCTGCCACTCCAGGAGGTTGTAAGCCTAGAAGAGTTGGGATGTGTCTATCCTCTTTTGTGGAGGTAAACTATTATGTCACATTTTTATGATTAGACTTAGGTCATGCTTCTAGCTTATAATAAAGCATCTTAGATTTAGGTTCTGAGATTACTTATTTTCTCGGGCTACGAGTATAAGTCCTCACCTCTAAGGAATTTCTATAATCTTGTGTTGATGGACTATAAGCCCTAGCATTTTAATGAGATTCCAACTTAAATAAAAAGTAAGTTCTCTCTTTCAAATATGTAAAGCCTCACTATAGGGTAAATTTTAGCACTCACTAAGCTTCCTAGTATCATGAGTGCCCCCTACTTATCCTCTTTTGAAATCCATAAATAAGTCTTCCTATTTGAACTCCCCCATTTGATTTTCATAAATATCTAATCAATTGATAGTCTAACTTTGAAATATTTGAAAATACTTATTGACTGCTTTAATCGAGAGTGTTCTTAGAAAATACTTATTTCCTAAGATATAATTAACTATGAAAGCTTGCTTCCATAGGGAACTAAAGAACCTAGCATAAAATAAATCTTGCTTTACTTATCCATATAAAATAGGGGAAAGATCTCTAGTATATACGTAGACCATCTACCTTAGGAGTTCTTATTAAGTGATTAGGTCCATTGTAGGGTGATATTTTCATCTTTTGAGATGGTACATCGTATCTTAATGTCATACCCGATCACTTTAATAAGTACCTCCTAAGATCTGTGTGGTGTCCCTACGAATCCAAATTAAAACACCACAATTGGCCTTGTTGAAAAGTTAATAATTTTTTTACAACTTTCATGTAGACTAATTTTGATAAATACTACCGGATGTGCTACAGTTTTTATAAATATCAAATTGAAAAAAAATCTAAAATGTTGATACTCATATCTTATTCTGATTTTTCACGCATAACTCACTCGACTTCACTAGAATTGAGTGAGATTGTCTTGTTGAAAAAAATATGAATTTCTTTATAATTTATATGCTAATGACTTTTGGTAATTACCACTAGATGTAATTTTCATAAACATCAAAATGAAAAATATGAAATGTTGAAAATCATGTGTCTTAGTTTTTAACACATAACTTGTTCTTTGGTCGAATGTAATGAAATTGGTGCTATTAAAAGCAAACTAATTTCTATGGAACATTCATATTTACCACTTTTGGTAATTACCACTTAATGCACTATAGCTTTCGTACACGTTAAATCTAAAAAACCTGAAAATAATGAAAATCATAACTTATGTTGATTTATCACATATAACTCACTCGTTCTTTGGCCGAATTGAATGAATTGGTCTTGTTGAAAAGCTAATAAAGTTTTCTACAACTTTCATGTTAACCATTTTGGATAATTATCACCGGATAAGCTAAAACTTTTATAAACATCAAATCAAAAAATTTTGAAATGCTAAAAATCATATATTATGTCAATATTTTTTGCACATAATTCACTTATTCATTAGCTGAATTAGATGAAATTGATGTTGTTGGAAAGCTAACAAATTTCTCTATAACTTTCATATTGACTGCTTTTGATAATTACTACATGATGTGCTACAGTTTTGTAAACTTAAATTACACTTATTTAATTTGAGGGATAGTTGTCAAGATAGAAGAAGATATAATCTTGAAAATTTACTTAGTCTATAATATTTATCAATAATGCATTTTTGCTTCTACAATTATAACAATAGAATAAAAATAATTTGACACACAAAATAATATCTTGTATATAAGAAAAAAAATCAAAGATGTAGTCAACATATTTAGACATCAAATATACAATTCAAAATCAATTTTAGAATCACATCCATGGGTGCAAGGTGAATTTTATTATTCCTGACAAAGCTTATTAGGCTCTCTTTGGTAGGTTGTGTCATTTTTGCCTTCTAACGATCAACAAGTTGCCATTTTCACTGGTCTCTTTTAATGGATGGTGGCACGACCTCTTTACCCTTATATGGTGTGACTTCTCTTATTTTATTCTCATGGCCCACTTTAACTAAAGTTGCTTTTGACATAGTTTTGGCAACAGTAGTACAAAGTATTAATTCTCTTATCATTTCCATCATGTTAGTAATCTAAATAGCTCCAATATATGTTTGATTCAAATTGCAATTAAAATCTATCCATTCTAATAACAACTCGACCTTGATCTATTCACTTTAACCATCCAAAATAAAGTTGAGACAAATCAAAAAAAAATTATAGTGAAAGAGAGGATTTTTCATTCTCCTATATAAGATTAGCAATAAACAAAAAAAATGAAAAGTGCATAATTTAATAGTGTGCAAAA
Source organism: Cymbidium sinense (assembly GCA_021442155.1). Classification (NCBI taxonomy): domain Eukaryota; kingdom Viridiplantae; phylum Streptophyta; class Magnoliopsida; order Asparagales; family Orchidaceae; genus Cymbidium; species Cymbidium sinense. The sequence continues at coordinate 37,141,682 of CM038230.1, forward strand.
AATGATATTATAGATGTAGACAATATATCTATAAAATAAAATAAAAAATGTACTGTTGGTTTACAATAACAAGACTCAAGTCTCAATGAAGAATGATGGTGGAGTATTAATCAACAAATCAAATAAAAGTAATTTAACACAATATTAAACATATCACAATAAACTTGTTTAGAATTCAAGTATGACACAACAGAAAAGAAATATATATCAAAAGTTTGATACATTCAATAACATAGCATTATATCGTAATATGATTAACCATCACTTAGGTCCACATTCAATAAAAAAATTTAATTTTACAATAAAGAACTGTTGTGTGAGATATTGATTAACAAAAAGATTGAAACTGTTATCACAAATTCTCAAAATAAAAATTATTTTTCTAACTCTTTATGCATCCATCTAGCCTCGATTCTATAGATCTTGAAAGAAAGATTCAAATCATTGTAGGATTCTTTGATAACTTCTCGTATATTATGTTACTCTCTTCCTCATAAATGTCTTCAAATATTAGAAAGCTTTTTCATGAGTTTAGTGAACATTTTTCTTTCCTTAGAATCTCATGTTGAACTTTGAATTGTATTTTCAACTTGACATATACTATCAACCATCATAATAACATAATAACAAAGAGATTGATCACTATCATTCCTTCTGGTCTTCTTATGTTTAACAAATCCCTTAGAAGATGAAAGAATTGATTTTTTTTTTTTTTTTTTTTGTTCTTACAGAGTTCTATATAAGATCCACATCAGGGCAACCAGTTGGTTGGGATGCATTTAGACTCACCTCAATAAAATCTGAAGGATCATTATCACACAAATTAATCTACTAAGTACTAAAAAAAGTTTTTGAATTTTCTGACTTCACCCATTCTCTTGTATCATCGCCTTCACCACAAACCTTCTCCAATTCAATATAATTTATAATTACAATATTTAAAAAACTAACATCTTTATGGAAAGGTTGTAATGAAATAAATAAATAAAAACTTATCCTATATTTCATAATAATATTATGAGAGAATATATATATAACAAAAAATACATGAATGTGTGATGCATATTCTTCTTGCTCCATTAATATCATTTTCTTATCTTCATCCGAAGAAATACTTAATTTTATCCTTAGTTCCTGAATGTGATTTTATATTTCTCTTAAATATCTGATCTGATTCTTAAATTATCTTAGCGTGAATTCAATTCAAAATATCCCATCTAAATTATAATAAATAATATATCTGAAGTCTTGAGCGCTTCGCTTATTTATATCAACATGTACTTACTCATAATTTACAGAAGTCTTAAAATCCATTCTAGTTTTGTACTCCTAGCAAAATGCTTTCATTTACTTTTGGTGGCAAGTTAGAAGGAAGAGGCTCCATTTAACCTAATTAAACAACCATTATATCAACGCAAATATTAGTAGTTAACACGATTAATATATATTTTATAAAAAAATATTTAAAATAAGACATTCATAAATATAAAGCTGCCTTAATCTTGCAAAAAGAAAATATTTATATCATCCATAAAATATATGAATTGAAAAAACATATATCTATTACCAAAAAATATATACAAATTGCAAAAAAATTTATTTATGAAAGAAATATATTTTACAAAAATAAAATAAATCTATCATAATAAAATATGGACAACTTGCCAAAAATAATATTTTCTTGTCGTCCAAATTTCAAGCTAATTACAAACCTCGTTCATGCGGCTCCACATTATATTAGTTATTTGGTCCCTTTTGTACAACTACTCCCTAAAACCATCCATAATCCTCATGTCATATCTATTAATATGTACTCTCTTAACTCACTCATCCTATGGAAGAATGAAATCATCACCCATCCTCTGAAATGATCCAATGATGTAATATTTAAGATGCAAGAATAATATAAATTTGTGCTCATAATGAAAATAATGGGTCACACTTTATAATTTTAAATAAATTCTTTAATGAACCAAAAGTATGCTCCAATATAATACAAAGTGCTGAATGCCGAAGATTAAATAAGTCATTGTGATTTATTAGTCTAATGTTAGTGAACTCTTTAAGATGATGTCTTATGACAAGATACAGAGATACGAAATCACTCCTAGTGGAGTATCCACTTTCCACTAGGTAGTACTTACATATAAAATAAGTGTGAAGTATTATTCCTTAAAATAAAATAAGTAATTAAAGTGATATTTATATTATAAATCTTTTGTATCTTCTAGAATAATAAGACCATCAAGCTGTTCTAGTGCATTGTGAAGTATTGTGACATCATGAATTGAATCTTCCCACTTAGTTAAGATATTTGTAAACCTAAAATCAAAGTCTGCTGCTACAAGCATATTTTGGGTGGGATAGAGTTTTCTCACTTTAAAAGATAATTCATACTCCTTATGAACCTTAGCCTTAATGTGGGCTTCATCAAAAGCTCCAATGAAATCTTAAAACTAATAAACTATATTAGTAAGAGCAGTATTATACTTATATATAAGACATCATCATTATACCTTGAAGAAAGACATAAATCTATCATTTGATTATATTTTAGGTAGAGATCTTAATGATGGAGGCTTTATCATTTCATGTTGTAACTCGCTTATAGCATATAATGCGACATTAAGGTACTTACTGACAGTTCCACTAGACTGTTGAAAGTTGAATTGAATGACCCAATTTCGCACACTATACCTAAGAGTATGTAATAACATGGAAACATGTTCTTCAAATTGCACAGTAAATGTGTTTAGGAGTAAACCTCTTATGCATAATAAATTATAAAATTTTAAAAAAGGCACTCCCTTCATTCGAACCATATTTACACTATCTCAATCATATCTGTGATACAACCTAGAGAGGTATTTTTCATGTTTCCCTCAGTATTAATTCTTGTTGATCTCTCCATAATGTATCTAATAAGACAAATATAATAGTGATAGAGCTAGCAATGCTGGCATAAATGGTTGAAGCAAGTTGATTCCCATTGATCTCCATGTCATTCAAAAACTCATCATAATCAAATGATCATTCTTCACTATCTTTTTATATCTCAGTCACTGACTTTTACAATAGGTGTGTGTGTGTGCGTGCGCACGCACATGTGCGTGTGTGCATGTGTGTGTGTTGTGTACAAATCCATATGCTCATTCACCTGACATCTTAGCAAAATTCTCCTACGCAAAAGCTCAATTGTATACATTTCCAAAGTTAAACTTGAATGAATGGAATACTGCCGTTTTTGAGATTCTTCAATAACTACTATAAAATGGGCTCCATTTTGATTTCTCGTGATGATCTATGAACTATTTGAACAAGACAAACACAACAAAATAGAAGTAGAAATTCAAAGAATAGAAGCGATTAAATAACAGGGACAAGAAAAATATTAGAGGAAAAAACATTAGACATGCCACCACCTTGTCGGGGCCAAGTAAGGATGGCTTAACCCTAATATGACTACTGCTAAGGTTATGTGTGCAACGATTCATGGAAGTTGAAGCATGCTATTTTATGGAAAATGATGGCTTTGGCATGAGAGATAATAAAAGAGAATGGGAGAGTTAAGAAAACAAAAGAATAATAAGCAAGAGAGAGAGAGAGAGAGAGAGAGAGAGAGAGATAGAGAGAAAGAGAGAGAGAGAGAAGGGGGAAGAGATGAGCAAAGTAGAGAAACATCATTTTTGTAACCTTAGAGTGTCATCTTGGCAACTAAAAGTATCATTGAATTAATATTTTTGAGCTACATTTATAGGTATATATGATGGCATGGACAATTCCTAGTATTTATTAAGCCTCTTTGAAAATTATCTCTTTTAGGTTTTTCTTTCTTATTTGACTTGAAAGATTTGGGGCTTCTCTTTCACTGAATTTGGCTGAACTAGTCTTTGGGGAAAAATATTTTCTTGCAACCTTTATTTTACATCATGTAACTTCTCTACAAATTAGGTGTCTTCCCAAATAATTTGCATATTGTATATTAAATAATAGTATATAGCTAAAAAAATTAGGTGAAAAAAAGATGGATCACAATCTATCATAGAAATTAGCACAACAATCTTCATGGAAAATAATACTTAACTAAGCAAATAAAAGTTGATTGATTGCAACATTATCAAGATAATCCTGTAATATAATTATGAATCTATTTAAAGCTAAAATTTTAATACCAATGAACCAAACAGCCAGCAAGAATACGACCACCTCCCCAGGGCCAGGCGAGGACGGCTTAAGCTTGATACGACAATAGCTAAGCATCAAATGACTAAAAAGTGAAGTAGCAATTTTTCACTAATCCTAAAATTCTCCATTTATCTCACAAATCAACACTACATTAAACCAACGAACATGTAATTTACAAGAAATGAACGATTAAAAGTGAATCAACACTCCAAAATTCACCCAGATACAAATCAAAAATCAAGAAGCAATCAAAGAAGAAAATGAAAGAAAATCCAAATGGAAGACGAAAAGGAAAAAAATTAGAAAACTGAGTGAAAGTCGTATGAAAAACCTTTAATGACTTTTGGGAGATAAACTAGTTCAAGCTTCAGAGCACGATGGGTAGACAAAGGAAGAAGAGTGAAATGCCAACACGGGAAGGAGATGTGATGTTGCAAAGCTAGATATCGATGTCCTGAGACGAAGAGGTCGATGTCATGCAAGGAATTGCAGACGAAGAGGTCGACGTCATGGAAGGACTTGGGAATGAAGAGGTCGACGTCGTGGAAGACTCGTGGTGACAGCTCCAGCAGGCGCAAGCTCGCGGTCACAGCTTCAGTGGGAGTAGCTCTGGCGGTCCCAGCTCTCGCCGGCGCAACTCTCACGGTCACGGTCCCAGCTCTCACTATGGCAGTTATTCATGGGATTGAAATGTTCTACACCAACACACTCTACTTTCAAGTAAATATAACTTAATATACTCTTTCATACTTGCTGAGTATACCAATTTATATTCGCTAAGGCAACGCAAACTCTGGAAAATAGGAGTTCTTCTAAACTCAAAACTTTACCTTACAAGTCTTTGTGCTAATATGAATCACTGTTTTTCTTTACATCCCTACTAGGGAAGGTAGAGGAAGCTGCTAAAATACAAGATCCTATGAGCGATGCTTCTAGCTAACCTCTTGGAGAAAATGAACACTGCTGATCTTAATTTTCAAACATCAACAATTCAAGATGTTTTCACCATCACATCTTGTTGCAAGCCAAACTGCAAATTTATGGATTGGCATGACCAGAATCTCGCTACTTCGTAAGTCTTTATAGTGCATTTCCTCAAAATTTATCTTTCATGATTTGACAATATATTGACATCATTTATAAGGTTCTTTCACTTATCATAATGAAGCACTGCCCATGTTTATATCATAATTACGATCAAATTAAGCATGCAAATGTTGTTTGATTTGAATTGGGTTTAAAATTCATGAGTTATGAGACTAAATGTCATTTGTAACTTAATAAAATTGTGGTGCTTTAGTTATTTTTATATATGGAAAAGGGCTATTTTAATTATAACAAAATTTAAAAAAAAAAAAACAGACCTAATTAGGAAAGAAAGCCAATTATCAAAATAAAAAGAAGTCATGTTCTGATTTCCAATTTCATGTTTTTTGCTTAGGTTTATAGCTTTAGTAGTTACAAGATTATGTAGAGATGGATGCTTGTTAAACAAATGGATTGCTTTCTTGATCATTATTTATTTTTACATGTTTAAATGTTATTAGGGATCAACATGTAAATGAATTTGTTCGAACATATAAGTTTGTTCACTTGTATTATTGAATGTTATACTATTTAACTACTTCATCTAGGAGCCATTTTGTTATAAGTACTTAGAATTTTAATGCAATCTATATATAGTATAAAATAAATTTATAATTTTTGAAATATATCATAAAATTTAATTTGTCGTAGAATAAATATAACATATTATTTATTTTTTGTTTGGATTGTTGCAAAATAAATCTCTTCTTTAAATTTGTTAAATCAAATTTTTGACCAACGATAATTGAAGACAGTAGTAGTCAACAGTTAATGGTGACGATGATGAATTACTGGCCGCTAACCATTATGCTACGACGAATGACAACTAATGGCATATGAAAAAACGATATTGTGTATTAAAATTTTTTTCGAATTGAACAATTTTGAAATACATTAAATAATAAATTAAAACTTAAAATGTGAATTAGAAATATATTAATAAATTATTTTGAATTTATTTTTCATCCAATCAAACAACTAAAATTTAAAAATATATGTATTCCTTTTATTCTAGTCTAGAAATACTTCAAGCCAAATCATCCTTTATGCTTAGTGTTCTACTATAGGGTGTTTTGCAAACAATTTTATAATTCATTTGTAATTTAATTGTTTCTCATAAAACTTATTGCCATACCATCACATTTATCCAGTTGATTTATCTTTATTTCGTTTCATTTACTTTTAATTATTATGAAAACTAGTTGAACAAAATCAAGGTTTTATAAAAAGAAAATAAATTACCGCATCAAAGTAATAGCGTGTACATCGAATCCAACGTGGGTACAAATCACATTCATTGATTAAAAATTAAACAAGGTTTAAACAAGTATTTTATAGTCGGTTTTCGGTGTGAGATATGTCTTTGTTTTTCTTAAGCAACACCACTTTGAAAGATAAAACACTACGTGCAAGACAGCTTAGCCTATTGATCGAGAGATTTAACTTTCAACCAAGATGTCTTGAATTCAAACCCTTACACATGCGTTGTGTGCATAAATTTGCTACTAAACTTGCTTAAATATTTAAAAAAAAGATTATATATATATATATATATATATATATATATATATATATATATGTATATATATGTCAAATTTTAAATTATGCTTAATTATAAATTTACTTAGCAAATTAGGCACTGAAAAAAAATACAAAATAGGCTTAGTCTTTCGTTGAACAGACGACTGACTTGTCCTTAATTTTTTTTTTTTTAAACTGAGGGCAGCTGCGGTATTTTGCTCATATCTATCTCATCCGGTGTCAGAATTGAGTGAGCTTGGTATCGTTAGAATTATAACAAAATTTTTCACAACTTTCATGTTGATCAAAAATTAAGATTGTGGCTCGATACGCAGCAGTTTTTACGAATACGCTAAAAAATTGTAGCACCGATCTGAAATTTTTGAGCAGACGCCTTTATTTGTTTATATCGGACTCATCCGGTGTCGGAATCAAGCGAGTTTGGTATCGTTGGAATCGTAACAAAATTCGCCACAGTTTTTATGTTGAACAAAAAATATGATTGTGGTCCGAAAATTTAATAATTTAAGGTGTGTTTATAGCATGTGGTCTTAGCTTATTGTTATTTTGGTGGATTACATGCCGTAATAATTTGGTTGGATGAAAAAAAAAAGTAATTAAAATAAAATATTAAAATTAAATAAAATCTGAATTATTTTATTATTGTTGTTCTAATGAATCTATTATTTTTTAGAGAATGAGAATATTCTAAAAATAAATTTTATTATTATTATTATTTTTTTTAATTTCATTGATTTTTTTGATCAAGTTATCTGAAAGTTTAGTTTTGATGACTTTGATTATTTTGATCTGTAGCTTATCTTATTTTATGTGACTAAATATTTATTAAATTCTAATTTTATCTTTTTATTAAATTTATTATTGTTTGCACTATTTTTAAATAATATTATTTTGTTTAAGACTGTTTTAGTATTATAATTAATTGTATTATTTCAAATTTCTTAAGGAATAAAAAATACTCATTAAAGGTTTGAGAGCATATGATATATTTATGTATATGTATGTATGTATGTATGTATGTTTTATGTTTTAGTATTATAACAATTGTAGCTACGTATCGGATCACAATCGTAACTTTTGATCAACATGAAAGTTGTGAAAAATTTTGTTACGATTCCAACGATATTAAGCTCGCTTGATTCCGACATCGGATGAATCCGATATAGATAAATAAAGGCGGTTGTTCAAAAATTTCATGTCGGTGCCCTAATTTTTTCGTGCATTCGCAAAAACTGCTGCTTATCAGGCCATAATCTTAATTTTTGACTAACATGAAAGTTATGAAAAATTTTGTTATGATTCCAACGATACTAAGTTCACTTGATTCCGACACCGAATGAGGTAGATATGAGCAAAATACTGGAGCTATCCCTAATTTTTAAAAAAAATATATTAAGGACGAGCTAGTCACGTTTGCGCCAGTTGTCTGTTCAACGGATGACTAGGCCTATTTTGTTAAATTTTTTTTCGGTGCCTAATTTGCTAATTAAACTTATAATTAAGCCTACTTTAAAATTTTAACATATATATATATATATATATATATAAGCATATAGGGTAAGTTACCTTTCATCATTCAAAGTAGTATAATTTTCCTTCTCAAAAAATATTTAAAAGTCATATATATACTTTCATTAAAAGGAATTATTTTCATCTCTTGAGGTTAAGCATTTTGTTCCTCTCATAATAAATTTTTTGAAGTCCACGAAGCCCTATCAAACCATTTAGCTTCTTCTCCTATAAAAAATGACTTAATTTTCTCATATTGTGTAACTTATAACATTTTGTGTTGGTTATTACTTGATGCCTACCATTAATCAATGTTGTTGCCATACAGTGAACAAACATATTAATTCTCTACCGCACAACAATTTGAATGCCCAATACTCTTTCTATAACCACCACATCATACCTTTCATAATTTAAGTCTAAAATAATATTATTTTATCAAATTCACAATATTTATTCTAATACCAAATAACTTCATATCAGTACCACAAAAAATAATGAATATTTTTTTTTTAAACTTTGGCAGTATTTTAGCTGATAATTTAAGTATAATTTTATTAAATAATAGTTAATTTTACTAACTCTCATAAGAGCTGTTTGGTTGGCTGAAAATAAAATGTAGTTTAAAAAAAATGCAGTATAAAAGGATTATTTTACAATTATTTAGTTGATGTTTTATAAATTCATGAGTTTATTTTTGTCTGTTTGGTTAAAAAAATGTAATGTAAAGTATTTTGAAAGTTTTGATGTCCGGTGATTTTGCTAGCTGTGTGTGACGGCCGAAGGTGGTGTTCGTATAATTTTGATAAGCGTGACTATGGGTCAAATACTTTATATTGGCAGTGTATTTTCAGAAATTTAGAATTTAAATACACCAAAATATAACTAAGTAGTGAATTTTAAATATATTTACTTTATTTTGTATTCCAACTAAATATCAAAATTTTTAAAACTTTTATATTTATTTTATTTTACTATATTTTGTATTCTAATCAAATAGCCTCATAGTAGCATAAATATAACACCATGAAGCAGCACGAAATCTAATCTTATTTCTCACTCATCTTCTTTATGAAGAATCTAATTATCGGTAAAAGGGTTACCACAATGGCGCCAACGCGGTAGACTCCATGGCCCAAGGATAAGGCGCTGGTCTACGGAACCAGTGATTCTGGGTTCGATACCAATTGGAGTCGTTTTAGGTAATTTTATAATTTATTTATATTTTTTATTTTTTTTCTTAATAGATAAGTTTTCTCATCATTGGCTGAAATAATGCCCACCCCACACGTGCCGCACAACTGCTATCCGATGCCCCACACACGTGACTCGCTGCATCATTTCGCTACGACGTTCTTACTGATTAGGAGCAGGAGATGCCCCACAAACGTGGCTTCTCACAAAAGCAGTCCAGATACATTCGCTCCTTCTCCCCATGTATAGTTTATTTCATCTCTCCCTGCGCCATGCCTAAAAAATTAATGCAAGTTGGTAAATAAAAACAAAATTGAGTTTAGGCGGAAAAATATATATATAACAATAATATGAGAATAAATAAATGAGAGAAAAATAAATGAAAATTAACATTAAAGAATAAGAATATATTTATTTTCTCTCTCTCTCTCTTTAATCACACATCAAACTAAGAGAAATATTAATACATTTAAATTTAAGTCATTTTAATTCTAAATTAAATGAATTATAAAATGCAATATAACATGAAATTATATTATTTATTAAATGTGAAAAAAGTTATAATAGTAAAGATAATTTAATATTTTAATATTTTAAGATTATTTTAAGATCTCATACATATAAATAAATTTATGTAACACATATGAGAAATTATTTTATTTTAAAATAAAAAATAAAAATTGTCAAGCCTCATCCCAACAAAATTATTTCATTGATATGAGTAAAAGATTAAAAAAATATCATTATCTATAACTATAAAAATATTCAATAAAATATAAAAATTTTAAGAAAGATATAACTCATGATAGTCATGAGAAATGTTTCGAAATATTTGAATTATCATTGGGAGATGTGCAAATAATAATTGACATTAAATATTAGAAAATAAGTTATTGAGGTGCTCAATTTAATAGTTCTTTTTATGTAAGAGGAGATTAAATGATTATGAGGATTGCCATAAAATATCAAGTTATTAAACATCTATATTGATCAATAGCTAGTGTTAAGTGATCGTCAACAAGAAATGTTTATGTCAATTATAAATGAGATAAGGAATTTTATTAGATGATAATGTTAATCAATAGATGACATATCTTTAAGAATAGTGACAGACGATGATGATTATTAATCTCGGTTGATAGAAAGTTATGAAATTCATTATTTTCTTAAAAAGAGATTAGATTAAACACATTAGAAGATAATTGAATATTAATTGTTTATCATTATCACATGTTTGATGATAATTGATGAAAAACTTCAAAAATTTAGTAAGAGTTGGTGGTTAGTGTCTATAAGAATTTACTAATGAAGGTAGAAACTTGATTGATGCCCCATACTCTGGTGGTGGAAGGGTTATATGGCTAGTGAAATAAAGTATCAAAAGTTTGAATGCATCTGAGGATAATTTTTTGTTAGCTTCATAGAAGAGTACTTTTCTCTTGAAGGAAAATGATAAAAAAAAAACTCTACATCAAAAGTTTGGGATATTAGGAAACTAAGGGTAATGGTTTTAGATTAATGATCAAAGAGTTGTGAATTTTTAAATCTGATTGTTAATATTAGAACATTATCTCTTTGTATTGATTTTTGGGTTAGAATATTTTTGAAATTAATGAGTAGTTGAAGTTTTATGAAGCCTTAGAGATAACAGGAGAATGTGTAGAATAGTTATAAAAGTATTAAAGATGTCTTGGACTTGAGAGATGTAAGGAATTAGGGATGCTTAATGTCATGATCTGAAATAACACAACCTTTATATTATAGTTGGTCACATCATGTTTGATACATAATATATATTATCCAAGATTTATTTGAAAGAATTTTTTTAATAAAATAACAGCACTAATATCATCAAAATATAGTAAAATAAAACACTTTCATATCATAACTATACAATCATAAAGGTCCATATTCAACACTTATTGTACACATCTATTTATTCATTGCAAAATAATATTACCATGATTACAACAAAAAATACTTATAATAGAGTAAATGCATATGCTAATTTACTATAACATCATAAAAATAAAGTTTATCATAATTAAATGTAGTTTTATAATTATGTAGTGATATTAAATAAATTGACTTAACATGTCAAACATTTTGTTATATCAAAATTAGTGCGTTAGTAAACAAAAAAAAAAATCTAATGCTAAAAATATTATAGAATTCACATTTGATTTATCATTTGTATCACAATAAAATAACTAAAATAAATTTTATTTTTGAACACATCTTATCAATTTTTCTTTCATGCCCCTCATACCTCATTTACACCACACACACACACACACACACACACATATATATATATATATATGTATATATATATATATATATATATATATATATATATATATACATATATATATATATATATATATATATATTACACTCTGTAATTACTTATCTTAGTCAAGATCTTATATCTCTTAATATGCTTGTACACATGGAATTCACAATTAATTTGTCAATCAAGTTACAATGATTTACACATATAATTTATAACAAATTATTACAAATAAAGTAATATTTCAATGAATATGAATAATTCATATCATATTGCAATCATGTATAAGAATTTATAAATATGACCAAAAAGGTAAAATTTATAAAAGTATGCTTAATTTAATATGTACTAATCATAAAATAGGACTATAAATAATCTTTATAGCACTAATATGATAATCATAATATATTTATAACTAATATTAACAATTTTCATAAGCATATAAAAATATTCAAAATATCACATAATTTAAAATATTCAATAATAAAATAATATAATTATACAAATGTGTAAAATAATTAGACTAGCAATATGCTAAATTTTAAATGGTGAAAATTACCTAAATTGAGATATCTTGATTTCTATTAAGCTTGTTCAGTCTTATTAAAATTAAATATTAGAAGTTTCATAAAAAATAGATTAGTAAAAATATAAGTTGGGTAATCATAACTTTTCTCAAGCTAATCATTTTTTAATTAGCTTGGTGGACAAAATTGTCTCTAAGACTTCCAAATCTTACTCTCTTTCCTCTCCCTCTCTTTTCCTCTCTTTCACTCACTAGTACTCATAAGAAAAAGAAAAAAAGAGATTGGGAAAAATTTCATTTAGTGGGCTAAAATATTTCTATATAAAAATAATTTTATAAATATATGAAAAATATATAATGATAATTATTAAAATTTGTATATAAACTTACTTAAATCTTGAAATTCATATTTCTAAAATTTATAAAAAAATATATTCATTTTTAGACTTAACATTCTCCCCCACATAAGGTCCTCATGTCTTCATTGGCCTTACTTTTGTGTAATATTAAATTGTATCTTTTGGTTAGCATTTAGTATCCTTAAACATCTAGCTATTCTCAATAATAGATAAAACCCATTATATAAGTAGACTAATGACTTGCAATTTTGCATATTATATTAGTACATCTGCAGCTACACTTTTCTCTCAAGGTGGTAGATCTTCAGGAAACTTCATAAGTGTGACTTTCTCGATGTCTCCAGGAATTACCATTTCCCATTTGGTATGTCGCCTTCAATTTTTAGCTTCTCATCAACCATACTAAGAAGAGCCAAGTGATTATTCTCATCTTTTTAGATGTCTTACTCTAGTTGCAATTCTTTGTCTCTCATAATGCCTTTCTCAAGTCTTTGTGTAGACCCCATGAGTGCACCCCCTCACCATTCTTAATCTCTAACTTTTTTCGTGATTTGTGAAGAATATGTTTAGAGATAGTTTTCAAAAGAATTCTCTTATCTAAAAAGGGCCATTGTAGATGAAAAAATTAATTAAAATGAGGCTCATCCAAAACCTTGTCTTTCTTTAGCTCGCCTTTCTCCTTCCTCCTTATCAAGATGAAGTCTTGGTGAGGCTCGTCCTTGAGTTAACCCATATCTTATGAGTATTACTCTAGTCTCTTTTAGAAGTTATCAATTTCTCAGATGTTTTATATTTTCCAACCTTGCTAATGTTATAAGTAGATGTTAATGCATACATCTCTACCCATGACTCGATGTGTGCAAGCACCTCACACATTCGACTGTGTGCTTGGTGCATTATATTGAGTTCTCTAAAAAAACTCCTCATTCATCTTCATCGTGTTATTTATTAAGAAGTCCTCCAAAATCCACCTTTCCTAGACCATTCATTCTCTTGTTTATCATAAGTCATCAAGCCCCATGTCTCCCATGTCAACCTCACACATTCTGTGTGTGCATTATATTGAGTTCTCTAAAAAAAAACTCCTCATTCATCTTCATCATTTTATTTATTAAGAAGTCCTCCAAAATCCACCTTTCCTAGACCATTCATTCTCTTGTTTAAGTCATTCGTCATCCATCTAAGCCCCCATGTTATTCATGATTTCCCTCAGAGTTAAGTGTGAGTCAAAATCATATATCATATCTTTGAGCTTTTCTATTAACTTAGACGTTGCAAGATCACGTTGCTCCTCTCAACTTTAATCGGATTGCAATGACTCCACATTTGTTATGCTAAATCCAAGTTTTTAATAACACTTATCACAGACTAATTTTTTTTTCGAAGCTATATATGTGAGGCAAAATTTTTAAACTAAGTATGATTAAAACTTTAATTAGCGGAATAAGCACGTTTTTAAAAAAATTTTAAAATAGGCACAGTCGCCCGTTTAACGGGCGACTGGTGCTGACTGTGTTTGCATATCTATACTAAAAGGGCGACTGGCCACCTGCTAAAATCAATTTTTTTTAAAAGAGGGAAATTTACATACAGATCACACAACTCTTATATATTTACATATCTATCCTAAAATGGCACGTCTTTTCTCTCTCTCTCTCTCTCTCTCTCTCTCTCTCTCTCTCTCTCTCTCGTCGTTATTTTGTTAATATATAATTTCAAATTATTTAAAATATATAAATAAATAATTTATAATAAATAAATAAATTATATAAATAAAGTATATATATATATATATATATATAAATTTATTTAGTTATTTATATATTTAAATTATATAAATATTTTTTAAGTTATATAAATAAGTTAAAATATTTAAAATAAATAAATAAATAAATAGTTATTTATATATATATTTAATTAGTTATTTATTTATTTAAAATATATAATTAGTTAAATAAATAAATAAATAATTTTAAATTATATAAATATTTAGTTATTTATATATTTAGAAAATATTTAATTATTTATATATATATATATTTATTTATTTATTATATATTTATTCCTTTCTTTATTTATTTATTAAAAATTATTTATTTATTTATTTTTTTATATTTTTATATTTTATATATTTTTTGTTATTATTATTATTATAGACTTATATAAATAAATATATATATATATATATATGTAAAATTAAAATATTTTATATAAATTATTTTTAAATTATATTTTTAAATATTTTTAAATTATTTATATAACTTAAAAATATTTATATAATTTAAATATATAAATAACTAAATAAATTTATATATATTTATATAATTTATATTTAAATAATTTTTAGTAAATAAATAAATTATATAAATATTTTATAAATTATATAAATAAAGTATATATATATATATATATATATATATATATATATATATATATATATATATATATATATTTATTATTTATTTAATTAGCTATTTATGTATTTAAAAATATTTATTTATTTAAAATATATAATTAGTTAAATAAATAATATATATATAATAAATTATATAAATATTTTGTTTTTATATATTTATAAAATATTTAGTTATTTATATATTTTTATATATAAATATTTTAAAGTTATATAAATAATTTAAAATATTTAAAAATATAATTTAAAAATAATTTATATAAAATATTTTAATTATATATATATATATATATATATATATATATATATATATATATTTATTTATTTATATAAGTCTATAATAATAATAATAACAAAATATAAAAAATATAAAAATATAAAAATATAAATAAATAAATAATTTTTTTAAATAAATAAAGAAAGGAATAAATATATAATAAATAAATATATATATATATGTAAAATAACTAAATATTTTCTAAATATATAAATAACTAAATATTTATATAATTTAAAATTTTTTATTTATTTATTTAACTAATTATATATTTTAAATATATAAACTAATTAAATATATATATATAAATATTTATTTATTTATATATTTTAAATATTTTAACTTATTTATATAACTTAAAAATATTTATATAATTTAAATATATAAATAACTAAATAAATTTATATATATATATATACTTTTATATATAATTTATTTACTAAAAATTATTTATTTATATATTTTAAATAATTTTAAATTATATATTAATAAAATTGAGGAGAAAATAACAAGGAGAGAGAGAGAAAGAGAAATTTTGAATAGATATGTAAATATATAAGAATTGTGTGATCTGTATAAATCTCTCTTTTAAAAAAAAAATTTTTTTTGCCAGTCAGCCCGACTGTCATTTTGAAATTTTTTTAAAAACGTGCTTATTCTATTAATTAAAGTTTTAATCATGCTTAGTTTAAAAATTTTACCTATATGTGATCATAATACCCTCACTTGATGCTAAGTCAATCATATTCTCACAAATATTGCATTATAGCATAATAGCGAATGAGATGAAAAGTTCACTAAACCAAGATAATGTTGTTACAAAGCTCAAATTATTTAGATTTGATACATCGCCGAGAAAATTAATCGATCGGCGAATCTGAGGCATTTTGAAATCTTCGATCTAATCGATTTCAGCAAACTTACATCAGGCCCGGCGATGAGGAGCATAGCAACATCAGCATGTCGATCAGGCTCGGTCGACTCGGATCAAGCTATCGAGCATGAAAATGGATCGATCCGCCAAATGGTCACCAAAAGCGACATATTTATAGTCGGTCGGCGGCTCGTCAAGGCGAATCTAACGAATCTAAGATCACCCAATTCGACATCATTAAGGCACCCAGTTATCAAAATACACCGTCGATCGGGGATCACCTGTCAGATGGGAGGTTGAAGTTTTCCATGAATTCTGAGGGCCCTCCCAAAATCTATAAATGAGCTTCGATTTGAAGACAGAGGCCACCTGAGGGTTCGATATTGAGGCCATCATGGTCCCGAAGATCGAGCTCACGCCAGGAGATCTAGGAGGACTAGAAAGGCCGTTCAGCTCCTTTCTCCACGAAGATCAAGAGGTTGCTCAGAAGATCGGTTCTGCCGCTTTTGGGAAACTTCTCCCTTGGGTTGAGTTGGAGATATTATATTTTTCGGAATATTGTTTCCGCCCCTGTAAACACCTTCTTCTTCGAAGCGCGAGCGGACACGTATCTTTTGAACACATAGTGAAAGTTCTGAGGGGCAAGGCCGTGGTTTTCCCTTACGGGTTTTCCACGTATAACCCTGTGTTCATATCCCACGTGTGTTGGATAATTTTTGGGCTATGGCGAAGATCTGCGGAATAAAATTCTCTATGCATAGCGCCGTCTGTGGGAATAAACAGTTCCCCCATTGCTATATCTCAATATGGTTGGTAGCGGGGTTTCGCTCAAGCTCCTCATTCTGGGATCAAGGATGCCAAGTCTCCAACACTTCTCTACATAGCAGGACTTACGTCCCGGGTGAGGGTCGGGCCCTCTTTGGAAGATGTTCAAGGATGGAGGATTCCCGGAAATTCTTGACTCTGCGAGGGCCGGCAAAAGCGTTCCGCACGGAAGAGCCACGAGTTCATACGGCATAATCAGTTTTCTTCGAGAATGATTGCAGGAATGCGGATCAGCAGTAGAGAACCCGCACATCATCGGATCTTTGAACTTACGGATCTGCGATTCTACTCACCCCACCGAATGGCTCGCACCATGGCTACTGCGTATCGGTGAAACTCCACGTCACCTTATCTGCGATGAACTATGGCAGTGCGGAAGAGTTCCGGCAATGCGAATGATCCATTCTCCGTAGCCTCTTCAAAACTTCGTCCCAGCTTCGGCGAGATCATCTTCATGATACGATTCGGCGAGATTCAAGCTTCCGGCATGGACCACTACGATGGCACAAGTCCGTCACGAGCATATCGATCACTTTTGAGCGATCATGCACACACATTCGGCATCAAATGACTGTCTTGTGTGGGTATTCCGGCTGACTCTCAAAGACGAGGGCTCGTACTTGGTTCTATTCACTGTTAAGGGGTCGTCCAGATCATTGAGCTCGCCGATTTTTTTGTAAGCTCGGCGAACAAGAGAATCATCGTGATTCATCACATCTCCCGACCGCCGTAACGATGGAGAGTCCCTCAAAGAATACTTCCGTGAGGTTCTCCTCAAGCCGACAGATACGAGTGTAGATCCGAACTTTTGAGGGCGTGCTTCTGAGGACTCCGCCAGATACTTCTATTCATCATTAATGTGGGAGACCATTCCTATGCGACTGGTCCAGAATAGAGGCACAAATCCGACGGTTTATCGCTGCTCATTCTCATCAGCTTGAACCACCAAGCGGAAGAAGGTTCCCAAAGGTGATGTTCAAACATCTCAGAAAAAGAAGAGTGCCACCAACTGAAGGAGGAGATTGAAAGACTAATGCCGGATATTCAGGCCGCTTTTATACAAAACCAACCCGCCATCCAAAGAAATACCTGGGGCAACCACTGAGGAACCGCCAGTCGGAGAGATAGAATAATTGCAAGAGGGCGTTATCTAAAATATTCATTGCCGCCTTCAAGAGCGAGTCAAGAAGTCTCGGGTTGACCATTCTATCACCTTTGATGATTTAGATCTAGAGGCTTCGATCCCACATCAAGATCCCTGTCAAGGTCTGGTGATCCATGCTTCAATATTAAAAGGATATTGATCGACAATGGGAGTTCGGTTGATGTTCTTTTACCCACTTTCCTTAGCATGGGTATAAAAAAAGAGAAGCTTCAACCCGCGGCCCAATCGTATGGATTTGATAATCGACGGTATTAGTGGAAGGAACAATCCTTCCGTAACTCTTGAGAATTTCCGACACGCAACCCACTTGATACAATTTATCAGTAGTCCGAACCGTCCGATAATGCAATATTTGGGAGACCTCTCCGATATATTCGGCGCAATACATCTGGCCTCACCTCAAGATGAAATTCCACACCACCGGCATCGTGGTAAGTGGAATCAACAGATAGACAAGCTGCTATATCAAGCAAGCCCGACCATTTACGCCAAGAACCCTCAACAACGAACTGACTTACGAGATGAGGATGCCTCTGAAAGGGCTTCTCCAGTTGAAGATGTAATTTGTCTTCCTATCTCAGAAGTTGATCCATCGTGAAAGGTGAAGGTGGGATCGTGTCGCCTACGATCGAAATCATACGTAGATTTTCGATAAAATCAAGATATCTTTGCCCGAGCGCATATGATCGGCATTGACCCAAGTCATTACGCACTCCCTCAAAGTTGACTCAACCTACAAGCGGATAGTAAGAAAAGAACCTTCGCTTCAACGACATTGTCATAGAACAAGAAATCACCAAACTTCTAGAAGTCAAGTTCATTCGAGAAGTCTACTACCCCACCTGGTTGGCTAACGTAGTGTTAGTCAAGAAGGCCAACGGTTCCTGGAGAATGTGCATCGACTATGCTGACCTTAATCGTGCATGCCCAAAAGATAGCTTCCCCCTTCCTCGTATCGAGCAACTAGTTGATGCGACATCAGGACATCAGATGCTGAGCTTCATGGATGCCTATTCTGGCTACAATCAAATCAGGATGAACAAAACAGATGAGGAAGCAACATCCTTCCAAACAGATAAGGGACTATACTGCTATCATGTCATGCCATTCGGACTAAAAATGTCGAGCAACATATCAACGCTTTATGAATAAGATCTTCAAGGATCTTATAGGCACAATATGGAGGTGTATGTTGATGATATCGGGTGAAGAGCTTGGAAATATCACAAAGATATGACCGCAATGTGCTTTGACATTCTTCGACACTACAAGATGCGGCTCAACCCAAGCAAGTGCGTTTTTGGAGTTTCCTCTGGGAAATTCCTAGGCTTCATGATCACTCAGCGCGGGATAGAGGCCAACCCCGAGAAGATAAAAGCACTCAAAGATATGTCACCTCCAAGAACGATCAAGGAAGTCCAACGCTTGACCGAAGGATTGCATTTTATCAGATTCTTGGCCCGCCGGAGATAAGTATCTACCATTCTTCAAAATCTTAAGGGTGCACGAGGAAATGGATTCCGAATGATGAATGTCAAACTATTTTTGAGCAACTAGTCTATTTAGCTTCCCCTCTATTATCAAAGCATATCCAAGGAGAGAAGTCGTACATCTATCTTTTGCTTTCTCATGCCATAAGCTCCGTCGACACGCGAGGAGAATTCATCAGAACGACCCATTTACTATGTCAAGAAAATCCTTTCGATCAAGGATGCTATCCACTAGCAGATAAAAGATATTCCCTAGTGCTCGCATGAAAATTACGACCCACACCATCAACGCCTACACTCATCTTCCATTAAGAACTATTCGAAAAAAGCGATGTATCTGGAAGGTTGATGAAGTGGTCCGAGCTTGGAGAGTTTGACATCCATTTTCTTCCACGCCCCGATATAAAGTCACAAGTGCTCACGACTTCATTGTAGAATGTACCATCCCATACCACCGAGATCATTCATCACTCCATGACAAATCAATGGACATTATATGTTGATGGAGCTTCGTACTTTCATGGGAGCGTGAATTTTGCTTATCTCCCCAAGTAAAATAACTTTAGAGTAAAGCCGACTAAAGTTCCGACCACCAATAATGTCGCCGAAAGTACGAGGCCCTCGAAGGTGACTAAGGCTCGCCATTGACTGTGAGGTCCAGAACTTAGCCATCTACACAGACTCACAGCTTGTGGCCTCACAGGTTGAAGGAGACTTCGATACCCGTCATCCGCAGCTTGCTCAGTACCGTCTTTTGGCAAAGTCACTTCTTGCCAGAATCGAGACCCATCAGATAACTCATATTCTAAGGGAGCAGAACACGCGAGCAGATGCCCTCTCCAAGTTAGCCACAACAACGACAGGAGATCTTTTCAAGAGAAAATACATGAGGACATCCACTTTCCAGATTGGCCCTTGGGTGATAATCTCTGGAGGACCCAAAAGAATCTTCATGGATTGACCATCATGTCCTTTCTTCAAAGCGGGCCTTGCTGACCCACCGATGCTATCCGCCTCCACAAGAGCAATCGAACTTCACCATAATCGGATGAACTCTGCAAGCTGGCCCCTTCTTGGGCCCTACTTAAAGTGTCTACCACCTTTGGAGGCTAACTATGCAATGCGAGAGGTTCATTCAGGAATTTGTGGTGAACATTTGGGAGGAAAAGCCCTCACCCTCAAAATCATGAGGCAAGGTTTTTACTGGCCTATAATGAAGAAGGACGCATTGGAGTTTGTAAAGAAGTGTAACAAGTGTCAGTTACATTCCAATCTCACTCATACATCATCTCAGAACTCACCACAATCCAGAGCGCCTTTGCTCAATGGGGGATCGATATAATGGGACCCTTTCCCATTGCCACTGGGCAACGAAAATTCATAATCTTGGCCGTTGATTACTTCAATGGCGGGTGGAAGCGAACTCAAAATCACCAAACAAATGCCAAGCAATTTGTCCGGAAAATATTATTTGTCGCTTTCGCATTCCAAAGAAAAAAATCATCACCGATAATGGGACGCATCACGTGAAAGACATTCACATCTTTACGAGTCGATATCCAGTTAATCCACATAGCTGTATCCCATCCATAGGCAAATGGGCAGACCGAAGTCACCAATAGGACAATACTAAAAGGGCTAAAGACACGACTGAACCACGCCGGGGGGCAATGGGCCGAAGAACTATCCAATGTTCTTTGGGCTTACCGCACTATATCAAGGACCCCTACTGAGAAACGCATAACTGTGTTTTAACCGAGGTTATTCCCGACATCGGGTCCCAGCCCTAGAACCCATAACTTTGATGCCGACAAAGAACGACGATAAGCTTCGATTCCATCCGGATCTCCCGCAGAGAGACCCGCGACATGTCGACTAATGGCTTCCTATCAAAGGATGGCTCGAGGTTTCAACCGAAGGGTAAAGCCACGACCAATATCTGTTGGGGACCTCGTCCTCAGAAGTCTCGACTCAGTAGGAAAAGGCCCACAATAGAATAAACTCTCACCAATTTGGAAAGGCCCGTATGTGGTGGTGTCTAAAATCAAGCCTGGCACGTTCAAGCTTAAGGATAGTATGGGAAGACTCCCACGCACTGAATGCTACAAACCTCCGTAAATACTACTGATGTATCGCCTTTTTTATTCTAGTGAATGCGAAAACATTATCATCGTATGTTTGTATTGCAATTATTATCGAATTAAACATTTATCGATACTCTATTTGTATCTTATTGTCCAACCTTGGCATCAAGGTGTTTGGATTTATGTTTCTATCTATGTTAAAGTTCTCATACTTATTGTGACTTTTTCTTGCTTATGCTTGCATTTTAAAACACACTCAAGATACAAACTATGTTGTATCTCATTCGTGGGTAAGATCGATCCCGAATTCGACCGATCTTCCTATCGTTAACATCGCCGAGTAACGCCTCGATAAACAACCTTGGATAAGTCAATCCTCTATGACCGCTATAACTTTCTCCATAACGTTAACATCATCGAGTAAACGCCCGATACACAACCTAGATAGATCGAGAGGTTCGAGAGAACCTCTATAAATATATTCGCAAGTTTGTCATCAAGTAACGCTCTGGTAATGATCTTAGAATAGATCGAATTATCCTAAAGGGATTCTCGATGATCTCTTCTACGCGAATCTTTATCATCGAGTACACTTTGACACACAACTCCGGAAATATTCACAAACAATTTTTATGGATTGTTAATATTTCTCGCAGAACATACAAGTACAATCAACCAGAAATAATATACAACATCAATGAGCAACATAAAGGAACTACAACTACACGTCTTGATGGTCTCATCAAGATGATGAAGAACTATCTCGAGTCATCCTCGTCATCGCTAGAGGGGAAGCTAGGAGAAAGGACCTCAACACTAGCTCCTAGCTTGCGATACGCCAAGCGTGTCCCCTTTAAGAAACCTCGGATGAAGCCTTCATCAACACACTACCGCTCCAAAGCCTTCACCTCTACATCATATACGTGGTCTCTGGCCTCCTGAACGTGATCCTGTATGATACTCTTGAAGGCTGTCGAGTTCTTGAAGTCCTCCACGGCCTGCGATCCGGCTCCCGCTTCTACCCGAGATAAGGCGGCCTCTTTCTCTGAAAGACGAGCGTGTAACTCTCGGTTCTTTGCCTCAAGACCTGAAACCTTCTCAGAAAAGATCTTCGATCCTTATGAACCAACCTCTGCTCTAGCCTCCACTAATTCATCCCGAGTCCGCTCAACTTCGACAAAAGAAAGAGAAGTCGCTGAGTCGCCAACTCGTCCTGCACTCATCAAGTTGATTCTCCAACACGGACATCTCTTTTACTTTCTCCACATACCGCTTCTTATATTCACCATGGAGAAACTTGACCTTCACGAACTCTGAATTCCAGTCATTCAGCACAATGTTCATTTTGAAGTCAAGTTCTTGCTTCTTCAGTATCTGAAATAAGAAAAATTACGTTAAGCACAAGGAAATGGGAAAATAAAAGATGATGAACGAAGAAGGATTGTTACCGCTTCTTGATGTCGACACCTACGCAGAATGATTCAACACGCCCTCGTGAATGAAGATCCTTGGGGACTACTCACAAGGGCCCGACTCTTTCGTATCTCGATATCACCATCACCTCTTCGCTTTTTCCTCTTCTATTGGAGACGGGTCCTTCTGCTGGGAAGAAGCCAGAGGATGCTTGGGAGATCGGCTGGAAACCTCTTTGTTGGGCTTTCTCAACTCAACTGCATAAGACCGACTACTCGAAGGGCCCCGCCTCGAACAAAGATTCCTCCCGCACAAATCTGTTGATATATCGAATCTCAAATCGAAGATCTTCAATATTCTGAATTTCGCCCCTAGATATCTTCATCACCAACTCAGGGAATGGGTAAATCTCTCGCTTTCCCCATTTCGAAGACCCCGTCATTCTTCACAAAAAAGAATCCGCTTCCAACTCTTGGGAGGATCCTTCGTCCGGAGGTCAAGTAGGACTCGCAGTGATACACCATGCATCGCAGTAAACTTGCACATCCGCGAGGTAATCGAGTCAAGGTCGCGCCTCAAAAAGACTATAAGTCCCATCACGATCGTCATTGCCCTGCTCGAAACTGGAAATGCAAACCTCGCATGCTGACAAAATGACGATCATCTCGGGGGAGGTGGGGAAAACCGCAATCCCGCCCAAACTCATCTCGTAAGTGGTGAAATACCCGGCGAAATTTTCTATCGACTTCTTCTGACACTTAAGAACCAAATCATTCGAAAATAATATTTTTCCGGCACGATCAATGTGTCTCCGTGATCGACGACTCCCAATAATCTTCGCCCCATTTTAGAAGGTTCCTGTCACGCCTCCTAAGGTGGTCTGACGTGTCTCTTTCAAAAGATTCTCACCCATCTACAAACACCGAACTGCACGATCGAGATGAAAATTATTCCAAGGAGAGAGTGCCCAAACTCCCACCAGGGGGAGGGCTATGCACTCTGGCTTGGTGGAGATGAGGAGGTAGAGGTTGATCTAAGAAGAGTGCCCAAACTCCCACCAGGGGGAGGGCTATGCACTCTAAGAGAGAGGAGGAGATGAGAAAAGTGTGCCTTTCCTCTTACCCAGGGGTTTTATAGACCCCTCTAGGGGCAAAAGCGTAAAACCACCCAAACCGCCAAAACCGCTGTATGCTGCCCGGGGCTCGGCCCGCTCACAAGACGCTCTCAAGGCCACGGCTCTCGACAAGCTCGGCGCTCGAGCCGAACTGGCGACGGCCAAATGACGCTGCTGGGTCGTGAATCACGGTCCAGGTCGAATCGCTACCACGGCTCGACCTCCTCTGACGGTCAGAATCCTCCGGCCATGGCGCTGAACCGGCACGTCGTGAAACGGCCGTCGAACTATTGGTTTAATCCCATAACCCGACTCACCTGACCCCCTCCCTAGCTCGACTGTCAAGCGGCCTCGCTTCACAGCAGCCCATGGACTGACCGAGCTATCAGCGACTCGACGTTCGCGCAACTCGCCGACTGACCAGATCCCAGCGCTTCCGCGGCCGGACCACGAAGCGCTCGGCCGTGGCAGCGTATGTGCCGAAGACGCCATGAAGCTACCTGCGCGCCGTGAGCCAAGAACTCGCGACTTGATTGATCCATAACCTCAAAATATCGCACCCACATACTTATGCGATTTGCTCGTGACGCCTTCCATAAATATTATCAGTCATGAAGACGTTTCTCTCAAAATGCGCATTGATGGACTCTCAAATTTTGAAGAATTTGCTATTTTCAAGTATTTGACATATATTTTGGATGACGAGATAATGTCACCCAAAAATAGCAACGATACATCCTCGAAAATTAATCATCAAGCACGAATCTCAAGGCATTTTCAAATGCTTCGATCTAATCACCGATTTCAAGAAACTTACAAAATGACCGCTGGCGAGACGAACATAAGAATATCAAGCATAGTCCGATCCGAGCTCGAATCGACTCGGATCTTATCTGAGCATGAAAATGGATCGATCCGCCAAATGGTCACCAAACCGACATATTTATACGATCGAGCTGCCAAGACAATCCAACGAATCCAAGATCACTTAATTCGGACATCATTAAGGCACGCATCATCAAAATACACCGCTTGATCGGTGGGGATCGTGACGGGCCGTCCGATGGGAGTGGTTGAGTTTTCCACGAATTTACAAGGCCCGCCACTCCCAAAATCTATAAAGCTTCATTCTCACCTGAGGACCGAATCGATTTGAAGAGAGCTCGAGAACCACCCGACCTCGACGCCGACGATCTATCACCACCGTGCTACCACCAAGTCAAGATCGAGCTTCAGAGATCGCCTCGAGGACTAGAAAGACCTGCCCTTTCTCCTCAAGATCAAGAGGTTGCTCGTAAGATCGCCTCGCTTTTGGGAAACTTCTCCTCGGAGTTGACCGACATTGATTTTTTCTACACTGAATATTGTCGCCTCAGAACACCTTCTTCTCCAACTAACGAGAAGGACTCAGATCTTTGAACACATAGTGAAAGTTCTACAGACGGCAAGGCCTTTTTCCTTAACGAAGTTTTCCACGATAACCGCGTGTTCATATCCCGCCAGGTGTTGGATAATTTTTGGGCTACGACGAAGATCTCGCATCTACCGGAATAAAATTCTCTAGCACGCAATAAGATTCTTAGACTCAATCTTGAATGGTTTATAAATGAATTGGTGCCATTTTTTATGCCTCTATATCTTTTAAGAACATTTTATATTTAAGTTAAAATAATTTTTAGAATATTTTATATTATTTTTATATATTTATTACATTATGAAGGATTTTATAGAGTCCTCAATTATTCTTGAAATATTAAAAAAATTAAAATTTTTAAAATTTATAAAATATTCTTTTAACATTCAAATTTTTTCAAATTTCTTTAAAATATTCTAAATAAATTACACTTATATAGAATTCTCAAAAAAATCTTGTAGCATCTTATAACTTTATTTAAGTAATATATTTTTTTGCACATATTTATTAGATAATCCTTATAAAATTTTTATTTATCTTTTTTATCATTTTTTAAATAATATTATGCTATCCACTCCCTGAATTAATCCATCAAGATGTGTTATATATTTATCATTAAAATTAAAAAAAAAAATTATCTTAAATAATAAATTTCAGGATCACCTTTGCGATTTTTATTTTCATGCATCGCATCATCTATGACAGCCAGCTCAGTACATCTTCCTAATTTTTTAATGGTCACATTGAATGCATGCTGGTTATATACTTCCTTAATTAGCTGCTGGTGTCCCCATTCTCTCCTTTATATTTGCTCTCCCTAGGCCTAGGCCATTCTTCTTTGCTTGATCCCTTCCGCTCTCATAATCTCTGATCATTTGCTCCATTTGCCGGCGGCGATCACCGACATGTCGACGCTTTCAATCCCTGAATATGTTCCCCCCGCTTCCGAGGACGCTGAGCAACTGCGCAAAGCCTTCGCCGGTAAGTTCGCCTTCCTTAGATCGCATCCTTTAAGCTTAGAATCAGGCTAGGGTTTGATAGAAGCATCCGATCTCTTCTGAGAATATCTCACTCGGTCTGATCGGTGATCGTCTACAGGATGGGGTACGAACGAGAAGCTGATCATCTCCATCCTCGCTCACCGCTCTTCTGCTCTTCGCCGTCAGATACGGCAAGCTTACGCCGATCTCTTCGGTGAGGATCTTCTCAAATCCCTCAACAAGGAGCTCACGCACGATTTTGAGGTGTGATATAACCTTACTTTTTCCCGTTCTCTTCCAAAGATCTGCTGCTATTCGTTTTAGATTTATCTGCTTCTAGGTATTGATGGTCTAGGGATCGGGTCTGATTGTTGCAGAAAGTAGTGCTTCTTTGGGTGCTCGATTCTGCTGAAAGGGATGCTGTGCTAGTCTACGATTCGGCAAGGAAATGGGGGCCTGGTGACCGCGCCCTGATCGAGATTGCTTGTACCAGGAGCTCAGATGAGCTCTTTGCAGTGAGGAGGGCTTATCATGCTCGCTATAAGAGGTCTATTGAGGAGGATGTTGCTGCCAATGCCAAGGGAGATTTTAGGAAGGTAGTTACTGGTTAGAGTATTTTTATTTTTATGTTTTAAAATCTAGTCGAACTTCCTGAATACGAGTAGATAAATTTCCATCAATCCTTGATTTTTTTTTTGGTTTTCAATATGTTTCATTTCTATACAATTGTTTGGTTGCTGGGTAAGGGTTTTGAAGATTAGATGATCATTATTGAATTTTGGATTTCATAGATTAATTAATTTGTTAAATGTTTAACCAAGCTAATTAATGAATTGATTTACTTGTGGTTAATCAATTAGTTTGACTGATTAGGTTCATTTGGTAGCATTATAAGGATTATTATAATTTGCATTTAATTTCAATAATTAGGGTAATTTGTATTTGATTGGATTGATTAGGAATTAATTATACTCTAATTTGAGAGTCACAAACTATTTTGAGTGATTAGGGTGTAATCGGACTTGAAATATGAATTGATCAGTTCCGAAATCAGGGCCAAGTATTGATAATCTGGTTAGGTTAATTAGTGTTTTAAGTGTAACTGGATCATAAGTATATTGTTATACCAATTTAAAAATAATTAATCTTAATGGATATTAATCTCTTGTTGTTTAAGTAATCACAGATAATTATATTTAATTATATTTAATTCAGTATCTCTTTTACATTTATTCTTTCACAGTTCTCACGAATTTCTGTGGATTTTTCAATTAAGATAATTAAACTATAGATTATGAGTATTATCTTATTAAAATTATCGCATTTGCTAATTAGTTATAGGTGTTTGTACTATTTATCATCATTATATATTCTTCTCTATTATACTATTCTTTATTATTGTTTTTTCTTATTTATGTATTGGCATTAGGGCTATAAACAGGTCAAGTTTGTTATGTTCATTCTTTATTGTTCTAACCCCCAAAGATCTTTTTTAGCTTGAATTATAAGCAAAATTTTAAGCACGAGATTAACTTATTTACAATATCAAGTAATACAACAGATATAAATTTAAAGTAAATTATATATACATGTGTGTGTGATAAAAAAGCTTTTTTGATAGCTCTAATAGATAGATGTCCTTGTTGTACTATGAAGATAGAAGCGTAAACCCTAAACTAAAACTTAAACCCTAAACCCTAAACCCTAAAAACCATAAACCCTAAATCCTAAACCCTAAACCATAAACCCTAAACCCTAAATCCTAAATCTTAAACAATAAAATCTTTAACTCTAAACCCTAAATCCCAAAACCCAAAACCCTAAACTTTAAAACCTGCAATCCTAAACCCTAAAACCTAAACCCTTTTTAGGGTTTAGGGTTTAAGGTTTAGGGTTTAGGGTCCTTCACAATCTACTTCTATTCTCCAGTGGTGATTGTGCCAATGTCTTATTATTACCATGTCGACCTCTCTGTTAACACATTCTTTAACTTTATTTTATCGATGCTTCCTGTCAATATCTCTGTAAACGCTCTCTATTTGTTGCTATGGATATCTCTGTTCAAGAAGTTTAGTTGTGCCTTCTCTGACACCAGTCTCTTTGTGAAGTTTTGGGCACTGCTCTCTTTTTTCACAAATAGGTTTGTGCTCTTGAAGCAGTAACAATTGCAGCAACAACCTCTGGAAGTTGATAATTTCCGTGCGCCATTTATAACATCAAGGCTAAAATGACTATTTAATCTATAAAATCATTAAAACGCATCGCTACGGAAGATCTTTGCTTTGCTTTTCTCTGTAACAAAAACTCTAGTTTCATAAATCCGTCGCAGTTTTCTTCTTTGTCTTGCTGCATAGCCTTCATCTATTCCCAGCTTGAATCCCCTCGAAATGTTTGGATCTACACCCAATTATCTCTGTAAAGATCTGATCTAATGAGATTTATGACTATGCCGTCAACTCCAATTCATGGAGGTTTTAGGTTTATGAATCTTGCTGTGTATAAACCATGTGCAGGAGATGGTTGATGATATCAACCACCGTAGTGCTTTAATCTCGCATGCATTTACGAGACCACCCTCGTCGCTATGAATATGAAGAGGATTTTTCACTCCTTCATTTTGTATTTTCGCAATATTTTACTCTGAGTGGCTTTACTCTGAGAGATAGAATGCAAAATGAGTATGTTCGGGAAAAAGTTGGAGTAGCTCCAGTGGTAGATAAGATTAGGGAGAGTCTTAGATGGTTTAGTACATAAAGCGTCCGTCCGATGACGTTAGGAGAGTAGATGCGTTAGATTTCTATGTTAAGAAAGGTAGAGTAAAATACTTGGTTAAGATGTATAAAAAAATGATCTTGGTATCTTGAATTAGATGAGAATTTGACACATAATAGGACACAATGGAGACGAAGGATTCATGTAGCCGACCCCACATAGTGGGATTAAGGCTTGTTGTTGTTGTTGTTGTTGTTGTTGTTGCAATATTTTACTATTAATTGTATAGTATTTCTGGCCACTGTACCCATCCCAGTCCAAAATCTGAGGCTAAGCTCCTCCATGAAAAAATTGGAGATAAATCTTATGCAGATGAGGAGGTTATCAGGATTGTTACTACCAGGAGCAAAGCACAACTGGTTGCAACTTTCAACGCCTACCACAATGAGTTCGGAAATCCAATCAACAAGGTATAATTTTCTTATCGAAATCCTCTTTGCTTAATATTATTTAAACCTTTTAAAGTTTATAGCCTCTCCAATATATCTCATTTAAATCTCTTCCAGTACCAAATCCTTCCATTAATGGTTTCAGACGTGTCAGCTCTTGATATTTTATCTAATTTTAAGACTAACTCAAGATTGCTCTTTATTATATATTAGTCATTTCCTAGAGCATATTTTTGTAATCAGAGGTGAATTCCACACATTTTTTATTTTTTTTTCTAGGACTTGAAATCGGATCCGAAGGATCAGTTCCTGTCGGCATTAAGGGCCATAACAAAAAGCATCACTGCGCCGGAGAAATATTTTGAGAAGGCAATCAGGCTTGCCATCAGCAAGATCGGAACAGACGAGGAAGCCCTTACTCGTGTCATTGCCACCCGTGCTGAGGTTGATTTGAAACTGATCAAGGATCTCTACCACAAGAGAAACAGCGTGTCGCTGGTCCGTGCCATCAAGAAGGATACTAGAGGAGACTATGAAGATTTCCTTGTTGCCGTGATCGGCGAGGAGAGTGCTTGAGCTTTCTGTGGTGTTGTTATGTAGTCGTTGGCTTGCGGATCCTTGAGACTATGGAAACGAGTGCCCTTGTGGAAATCTGTGTTTGTTTTGTCGGTTTGTGCTTAATAAAGTTGCTATATGGCTTGCTGTTCGCTATTTTTCTTGCTTTGTTTTTGCTAGATTTCGTGTTTTGTCAAGCTCATAGGAGATGATTGAACAGTGAGAATTTATTATGTGTGGATTTCAGATTGTCCGAATTATTGTGTACATGTTACACGCTGTGTATCGGTACAATGATGCACATCAACTGTGTATATTTTATGTACCTGTACTGGTACACAGTTAATACTTCGGACATAATAATTTTTCTTGAGTAATGGCTTACAGTAAACTGAAGGTACGGATTGCAAACAGTTAAGTCTCTAGCTTAGGCATAAGTACTACTATTATCTATTCTTCATAGCTTCTTCTGTGAGGCCCCCTATAGCGGAGGTGAAATAGTCGTGCTAAGGTCTTTGGTTTATAATCAAGGAAGAGAGGGAGGTACGACCTATTACGAAACCAATATCAGGTTTATGCTTAAACATGTGAACACGATAGCATAGAGAGGGCTGCCTTTGAGAGCAGTAATCTTCTAACCAATAGAAAAATTCTTCCATTTAAACCTAACCTGCTCCCACTCTTTGTCGATGGAGACTTGGGAGATTTTATTTAGATGGAACACTTGCGAACACTCAATCGAACTAAATAATACTTATGCCTATTTGGTATGATTTTTGGTTAATTGTCTAATATATGCATTTTAAAGGAATGCAAGAGTATCAACAACAAAGAAAAAAATGTATTATGTATTAAATATATACATAATTGATTGGATGCACCCTCCTATAAGCATTCTATTTTATGGTGCACACAACTGTATGAATAATCTCATAACAAAATGATAGGATCATTATAAGTAATAAAAAAAAGCAAGTAAAAGTACCATCTTCATAGATGGTGTGATAGCCTCCTTGCTTCAAAAACACCTTCCAAGCATTTCTCCAAGAAACTTACAAGCCCAAAAATGATAGGATCATTATAAAATTAGTATAACATAAAAATAATAGAATAGGGCTTAATTTAATTATAAGAAAAATAATAATTTTGGAAAATCTTCAACTCTAAAGAAAGAATGCAATAACACAAAAATAAGTCACCAATTGTATATACATTGATTATTTCATCATTGATATTTGCTGTCATTGCTCCTAAGAAGAGTTAGAATGTAAGCAATGGATCACATGAATAATAATTAATAATTGATAAATTAAATTATAGGAGAGGCCAAATAGTAAATTACCAATAATTTGATCCTAAAATAAAGATTTTTTTCAAGCACTAAAACTATATTTTAGATATCCCAACAAAAAACTGAAAATGTGTTTTTATTTCAATTACTTAAAATTTTCTTCATATAAAAGCAAATTTTAAATTTAGAAATTATATTCAATGTGCACTTAAAAAATAGTTCTTCAAAGACAGATTTTTCTTGCAATAAACTAAAAGCAATCCATTAATCAAGATAAACATAGAAGCAATTATGACTCTATAGAATATCAAAAGACATAACCAATTGCGAGATAGTTGGTCAATTTATCACTAGGAACATCAACATTGAACCCTAGCTACATTAAAACTAAACCTCAGATGCATCTATAAAGGATAAAATTGCGAGATATGATAATTTTTATCTATATAGTTTCAATATACAGACACACAACAGAAAAAGAATCAGTTCCCTTAAGTCTTACCTTATTCATCCTCCTTCCTCCTTTGCAATTCTGCCCTCGTATGACACCTCTGTCTACTCGACAAGTGAGAGGCTATGATAGAGCGCTAAGAAAAAAAAAATGATAAAAGTGAGTATGAGAAGAGATGAAAATGAGCTCTTAGAGGGTTGGAGACACAAAACTCGTCATCATGTGAGCGACTAGGGCAAAAATGCAGAAGCGAGAAGGGGGACGAATGCAAAAAACATAGACTATTAAGTATTAATATAATGAAATTTTATAGGCCACAAACCTATGTCATGAGCCAAGCAATGAGCCATTATTCTCTTTAGCTGTTTTTAAAAATTAAAATCAAATAAAAAAAGATTGAAAACTAAATAAGCTAGTAATTATAACCAATAATCGAATTGTGATTTTACACGCCACCGGACCGTTTAAAATTTATGCAAGACCCAAAAAAGACAGATCGCATACGGGTCAGCCCGATAATCATAACCCAATAATGAATGGTATCTTAATTCTTCAAACAACATTCTCTATATACTAACAATTAGATGTACCGTTGTTTACATTTGTTGTGTATAATTGAGACTATCGTGTCTATTTAGTGTCATGCTGATACTGATTTTAACATGACACGAATATTTCGTTGTCAGGTCAAATCATATTTGGGTTTCATTAACTTAAATTTTGTGTTAAGTTTCATTTATATTTAACAAATGAATTGTGTTTGAATTCTTTTCATTTAGATCTGCCAAGTTAAACACGTGTTCACTATATATTAGCACTCTATTTCTGCGGTCAATTATCGGGCCCCACCACTAGGCTATGTCTCCCAACCACTAAGCCTTGCTAATAATTCGTGGCCAGTTCAAAGGACCAGAATGTACAAGAACGCATATGTGGGGTTCTTTTTTGCTGTCATATAAATTATTTATTAAAAAGTGATTTTATTTCACTAATTTTGAATATAAAATTGAAAATATCAAGTTTAAGATATTTAAGGTTTATTTGAAATCAATTTTGTTTTATATTTTTTATT
This sequence comes from Cymbidium sinense, assembly GCA_021442155.1. Classification (NCBI taxonomy): domain Eukaryota; kingdom Viridiplantae; phylum Streptophyta; class Magnoliopsida; order Asparagales; family Orchidaceae; genus Cymbidium; species Cymbidium sinense. The sequence goes on from CM038230.1 coordinate 37,174,955, forward strand.
CTTTATTTTAATATTATTTTTAAAATATCTTTATTTAATATATATTTTAAATGTTATTATTTTTATTTTTAAAAATACTTAAAATAATTTTTGAGTATTTTTAAAAATAATGATTATTATCAAAGATTATTTAATTTAATTAAAATATAAATAAAATAAAATAAAAATTTAGGTTTTTTCAATTATTTATTTCACTCATTTTTTAGATTTTTGAAGTTGACATTCAAATTTAATATTGATACTAAATTACGTAAAATTAAATGATGACTGGTGAGGCTATTCTAGTCATTATTTTTTTTTTCTTAATAGATTTTTAATTTAAAGTGATAAAAAGGGTACATCAAAATGTAAGCGACCATTGGCAAGCATCATCATTTTCTCTGTACACAAAATTCAATTATAGGTGACGATTCTTTATAATTGACGGGCCAGTTTTAATCGTGCGGGGCATTTTGGATGACCCTAATTGATTATAACAAAATCAGTGATTAGTTCTTAAAATTAATGGAATTAATCATCATCCCTCAAAGTGCGCCATGCGGTTTAGGGTCCATATGAGAAGAATCAACACACGAGCTGAGCTGAGTCGAGCATGTGTTCAAATTCAAATTTGTTTATCATTATTAAATTCAAGCTCCATTTGAGCGTTTTAGAATGGTGTTGAAACTTGAGCTTGTTTATCATTATCGAATTCAAGCTCGATCTAAGTTTGTTCAAGAACTTGGTTTAAATTAAATTATCTAGCCTATTAATGAGCTTTAATCAGGCCTTAATCGAGCTTGTTAGCGAGCAGCTTGTTGAGATACATATACAAATTGCATCAATTAAAGATTATTAAACTAAATAAAAATAAAAATTTAAACAATATTGTTCGCAAACAAGATATAATCGAGTCGTAATCAGACTATAATCGAGCTACTTAATAAGCTTGTTTATGAGCTTTAAATGATATTATTCATGAACGTAACAAGTTATTCAAGTTTATTCAATTAGCAATCAACGTAACAAGTTATTCAAGTTTATTCAATTAGCAATCGAGTATTTACAAAAGTGTTCAGGCTCATTTGATTAGTTAATCAAATGACTATGAATGAGCTCAAATTTGATATCGCTACAGTGATTTCCCTTCATCCCGATCAGACAGCAAACGGAATTATCGCTACGCTACAGTGCTTCTCCTCCAACACGATCAGACAGGAAACGGAATTTATCGCTACGCTACAGTGCTTCTTCCTCAACACGATCAGACAACAAACAGAATCTTTTCACGTCCTTCCTCTCCACCGATCGGGGAAACCGGCCATCGCGTGCGCGTTGGCGATTCTTTTCCACGACGCGTCGCGGTAGATCCTCCCCTCTGCGACCTTCGTCTCTTCCTCACTTTGTCACGGAATAATTCTCTCACAAGCTCGTAATTTCCACATGCAACTCTATAAGGATGTATTATATCAGTCAGTTAGCCAAAAGCAATATATAATATCACCGAGGTACTCTACTCTCTCTCTCTCTCTCTCTCTCTCTCTCTCTCTTTCTCTCACTTTCTCTCTCTCGCTCTCTCTCACCTTCTCTCTCTAGCTTTCACAAGCTTACAGAGAAGGATTTTCTATGGTATCGAGCAAGGTTCGATAAGAGATGTCGACTTCCTCCTCCAACTCGGACAGAACAATGGATACACAACAAGGAATTTTCAGCTCACTAACCATACCACCATCCAGAAATTTCTCATAGGGAATATGAAGTCAGTAGCAAACACCACACTTACATGGACAACTACATCATATGGAGCTCTCAAATCCAAAAGCTATTCAAGGCAAATGGCTTCATCACTTCCTCAAGGCACCACACCGTGCCCCACTCAATACTCCCTAGACAACAATCAACTCCAACCTAATCCAAACCACAACTTATGGCAACTTATTGATCAAAACCTCTCCATGACACTCTTCGACTATTTCACCCTCTATCCTCCCCTATGTTCTCAATCTAGAAACACCTGGACATTTGGTCTACCTTTAGCCAAGAGACGCAATCAGAATCGCTCCAAGGTCATTCAACTCAAAATGAACTTCACCACATATCCTTAGAGACAAACCGATGATCAAGTACCTCACAAAAATCGATAGATCAAATCTCATTGGATCCAACTTGGATCCAAGACATCATTTTATATACACTCAGCGGTACCAACTTATCATGCATTCAAAGCGGTATCACATACGAGAACCAATGTCGACCTACTCTCTTCTGCGGCGAAGAACTCAACATCTCTACCGACGACAAAGAACTTACCATCACCGCTCTCCAAAGCCGCAGGGGTCGTGGCCTCATTACAAACCCCGCGGTAACTCAAAATCAACATTCCTCTCAAACAGATGTGGGACGGACAAAAAGTTGGATAAACTATAATAACACCGAATCTCCTCGCTGTCAGATATGCAACAAGGTAGGACACTCGGCTCGAACATGCTGGCACCGAGCAGACACCACAAACTACCCCTCCAAACCTCCCTCAGCGCTTCAAGCCAACCTGACATCTCCTCCCTCAGAATGGATATTGGACTCTGGAGCATCCTCCCATCTCACCAACAACGGACACATCCAAGCACTATTCGTAATCAATCTCACGAGCGGCCAATCAACACCCATCCTACATCCGGCCACGACATCCTCCCCACACCTACTGAAGCTCCTTCTCAAACATATTTTCCGCACCCATTTATCTCACAACCTTTCTATTATCACATCTTGCAAAGATAATAATTTCTCATCTTTAGCATGTGATGTTCATATCAGGATCGGACAACACATCAGACCCTACTAATGGGCCGCTGTATTAATGGACTCTACTCCCTCCCCAACACCACAGCAATCCAAGCACTCCATTCCGACCGAACATCCTCCACCCTATGGCATCAACGGCTCGGTCACCCACACAAGGACACGCTCAGGCTGTCTGCTACAAAATAAGCATCTTAGCATACAACCAACCTCATCTCTCTGTCATGTTTGTATTGGTCAAAGAGTCATAAACTTGTTTTCCTAAATCCAATAGTAAAGCTAAACATCCATTCGAGCTTATTCACTCTGATGTATGGGGACCATCCCCAACTATTTCAATCCAAGGCTACAAATATTTATGTTATTTTCATTGATGATTACTCTCGATTTACATGGATGTTTCCTCACAAATCTGGTAGCCTCCAAATTCCAACAACTACATAAAATGGTAGACACACTTCTCCAAATCAATTAAAACACTCCCCGATTTCTATCCAATACATTTCATACTTATCTCCAAACCATGGCATTATTCATCAGCGTGGTTGCCCTATACAGAACAAAAGTGGCGAGGAAACATCGACACATCATTGGTGGCCAGCGAACCCTACTCCCACCGGCTAACCTTCCACCATAGTGCAGAGCCCTCACCCATACACCTCATCACCGTCTACAAACACTCAACCTTGCTCACCTCATCAAGCACTCAAGAAAGTCCCACTCTCACCTCAAAGTGTTGGGATCACCGCTTCCCACTCCATCACAACAACTCCAACAAAATCTCCCTAAAGCACCTCTGCATCTTCCTCTACTCCCAAACTACTAGGCTACAAATCAGCCCATAATCACGATATCGCGGCGTCACGTTCCCGAGAACACACTTCATATACTCATCCAAAATGTACCACAACCCAAACCACCATCCACACACCACCACTCTCTAACCCATCCTTCTCCTTGTCCCCAAGCAACATTCAACACCAACCAACCAAACCATCCACCACTACTCAAACAAGCGAGCCTCTCCAAACCACAACCAACCGAATGGGCATCACACTTCCGACTCCATCCATACACCCAATGAAACTAGACTTGAGACGGTCATTGGAAACCAAAAGTCATCCTCTCTCTACATCAGCACCACCGAACCCCTGCTATAGCCGTAAAAGCATGGAGGAAAGCCATGTCAGAAGAATTTCTAGCACTCCAACAACAAACAACTTGGACATTAGTTCCACCACCAATCATACAATCATAGGTTGCAAATGGACATACAAAATCAAACACCACTCACGGCTCCATAGCTCGCTACAAAGCCCGTCTAGTGGCACAAGGGTTCAAGCAAGAATATGGGATTCACTACTTTGAAACTTTCAGTCCAGTCGCCAAAATGCTCACCATTCGTCTCCTACTTACAATCGCACTCCATCATCTGTGGTCCCGGTGAGCGTTTCCAACGCCTTTCTTCATGGCTCCCTCAGGACACAATATACATGACTCAACCAGGTTTTTTGACAACCAACTTCTAAATCATGTGTGCTTACCCATCTATGGACTCAAGCAATCCCAGCAATGGTACTCCACCTTGAACACCTCAAGCTAGGCTTCACCACACGACCCGCCCTCTTCCTCCTTACATCCAACAACAACCGCACCTACCTCCTCCTGTATGTGGATGACATACTCATCACAGGTTCCGATCCTCAAACTATTTCCTCTATCCTCCAACACCTCAAATCTGCCGTCAACCTAAAAGATCTGGGCCTCGTCTCCACCTTTCTCGGAATTCACATACACCAAACTAACAGCAAACTCCTTCTCACCCAAACTGACTATATCACTCGCATCCTGAACAGCCACGGCATGACAAGCTGCAAAACCGCCCCGACCCCTATCTCCAACCGAGTCACCGACTCACACAATCTGGCGGCGGCCCGATCCCTCCGTCTGGGGCATGTGGGATCCCTCCAATACCTCACCATAGCAGGACCGGGATATTGCTCAGCGTCAATCACCTATGCCAACATATGCACAACCCACTCACAACACACTCTCAATCACTCAAGCGGGTCCTCGCTACGCAGGCACATCCGATTATTCTACCCATAACACAAGATCTCAACCTTGGGGCATACTCCGATTCGGTGGGGAACCCAACAGGGCACGCTCCACCACCGGATTTTGCGTCTTCCTTGGCTCAACTCTATATCACGGAAAGTGCAGCAGACCACCGTAGCGTTCCTCCGGCGAGTCGAGCCAGCTGCCCGCGAAATAATTTGGCTCGTCCTCGAACTTCGAATTCCAGCGCTCGCCACACCATTATCTTTGCGACAACACCTGCAATGGCAATCGCAGCAAATCCCATCCTTCAGAACAAAACACATAGAGATAGACTATCACTTCATACGGGATCATGTGCCAAAGAAATCTGATCCATCACATATCAACCAAGATCAAATCGTTATTCTCACCAAGCGGCCAACGCGCTTCATCCACCAACAACCTCACGGTCCAAACATTGGATCGTTAGACGAGATACTGATTGAGATTTCCCTTCATCCGTCGGGCGGCAAGCGGAATTATCGCTGCTCTGATTCTTCAACCCGCGATCAGACGAGGAATTTATCGCTATGCTACTGTGCTTCTCCCGCGATTAGGCGACAAGCGGAATCTTGCTACGGTCCTTCCTCTCCACCACGATCGAGAAACCGGCCATCGTGCAACCGTTGGCGATTCTTCTCCCTAAACCCGCGTGCGTTGCAGATCCTCCCCTCTAACGACCTTCTCTCTTCTTCCTCTTTGTCACGACGAATAATTTCACAAGCTCGGCTGTAATTTCCCTATACACCGCAACTCTATATAAGGATGTATTATATACTGTAATCGGTTAGCCAAAAAGCAATATATAATATCACCGAGGTACTCTACTCTCTCTCTCTCTCTCTCTCTCTCTCTTTCTCTCACTTTCTCTCTCTCGCTCTCTCTCACCTTCTCTCTCTAGCTTTCGCAAGCTTACAGAGAAGGATTTTCTACAAAATTGAGCCGAGCCATGAGTATCTTGTTGAACGCTCGGTTCATTTGCAGCCCTAGAGAAGATGATATTTATCTATAAAAATTATTGAAAAACTATTGTAAGAGAATAATTTTTTTTAAAATTAGTGTGAGTATTATATATTTAAAATAAATTATATGCATAGCATTCAAAATTTATATCTAATAAATTTTTCTTAAAAAGAGATATAATCATTTTCTAATGGATATTATATCTAATAAATTTAGACCCTAAGATGAAACAATTGCAAGAGACCCAATAAAGTGAACTCTTGAAATGTAAGGGTATAGGTCTGATACATTATAGTTATATATAATTAAGAGTACATTTTGAACACTTTTCTCATTTTTACTTATAGAATTATTATTATAGTCTTATTTGATATATATATATATATATATATATATATATATATATATATATATATATATATATATATATATATATATATATATATATATATATATATATATATATATATATTAATAATTTCTTAGTTAGAAATAACTTTTTTAAAACAAAATTTACCTGAGTGTGATAATCTCAAAAAACTTGACTTTTTAATATATAAAAAATCTAATACCAACTGCACATTTTAAAAATTTTATTTTATTTTTACATAATAGTTCTATAACAACTTTTACAAAAGTGTTAAAGTCTCCCTAAATGCATCCCAAAATGACTCTTATCCTAAGAGTCCATTTGGGATACCTCTTTAATAGCCTTCTTTTTCAAACTATCACAATTTTATTTAACTAAAACTCTTTTATTGCATTTTTATAATTTTTATGATGTTACATATCATTTAACAATTAAATAGTGTGGTATATATATAAAAAAAATTGATGTTCTGATTTTTTACTAAAAATAAAGTATCATATTTACAATAATTAAAAAAAAATTATATAGAACATTATAGCTTTTCCATTAGATCAAAATCCTATTTTAGCATCATCATGCATAAAGACTTGCACTAGAGACACCAAGTGCACAACATCTTGATCTTTTCAAAATCTAATTTGTGAAGAAACACCTTCACCTTCTTCTAATGGCCTGCATTTATGAACTTATTTGAGGCTAACAAACATAAATTCCAATTAATATTGTTATTCTCATATCGATTATTTTTGTAGAGAGCTTTTTATGAACAAAATGAACATAGAGTTTAAGCTAACCCTCTTAATGTCTAGAAATAAACTCCAAATTATTTCATTTGGGAGAAGATCTCTGAAATTCTGTTTCTTTGGCATCATATAAAAATGTAAGTATTTATGTTGACATCACACAAAGACATTTTGTTCATTGTAGTGTCCACTGTCATACCAAAAAATGATCAATATAACATGATTATTAGTTCTCTTGATGTTACTATCATCATTAATCTTGCGTTATAATTTATAATGATAATACTATATTAAGTGTTACATCTCAATAGGTAATAATTTCAGGCCTACAATCAGAAGCAAATATAAAGAAGAGGGGGCAATCATGAAGAGAAGGACTTAAGCCTTCAACCATAGTAGGGAGAAGCAAGCTGTTATAGTAGAGAACAAAAAGAAGAAGAAGAAGCTCTCATATGATTAAAGAAAAGAAGATAATAATAATAATAATAATAATAATAATAATAATAATATCTTTTACTCTATATTTAGCCATCATTTTTTTGTAGTAACTAGCTACATTTTTTTTCTTAATCATTAATGTAATGGAAGTCATATCTTTATCTTTATCTTCTTATATATGAAAAGAATAAAAATAACTTTCATATATCTCTATTTTAAAGTTTATTAAAATATTTAAGCTCTATGCGATGATGGACATATGTGAATATCATTAAATCACATAAAATTATGTGCATGGTGATTATGATCTTTGATGTGTTCATTCTTTATTTAAGTTTGATTTTGTTAAACAATTATCACTATCCTTATAACTAGTATCAAAATAAGGTTATGGAATGTATGAAAATATGATGGCTATAGAGTTTATGTTTCTCAAGTTTAATGGCTTAAAGGGTTTTGCCCTTTAAAGAATCAAGATGAGTGGTGTAGTTAACCAATGAGGACTAATAAGAAAACTCATAATATATGAAAAGATGCCTAAAATGATGATTGAAAAAGCTAAGGAAGAGATGGGTGAGAAGAGTCTTTTAGTGATTTAATTATATATGACGGAGAAGGTTTTAATAAACATTTAAAAGCAATAATTGCAAAGGTTTATCGGTGTCAATTTAACTTAGTGGGTCAAATTTTAGTCTAACTTGAAATTAACCTGACCCAAATATACTTGATAGGAATAAGATCTATTTATTATAAAGATCAAAATATGTCTTAAATTCAACATAACACAAATTTGGCCTATCAATTTTTTTTGGATAAATGTGATTTAATTAAACAAAATTGACTAAAATTTGCCTGACGTGAAGCTAAAAGTAATCTAGTCATTTTCATATAAATTTTGGGTTATTCAAGTTAATTTGAATTGACTTGAATAATAGATGGATCAACCCTTTCGACCAAAACTCGACCCAAATAGTAAAATGAGTCAACTTAAACCAAGATTTTTAAAATCATGTTCAAATTGAGTTGTTGGGTTGAATAATTTATTTACACTCTTAAAAGGATTTATGGCTTAAGCTAAAGTCTTTCTATATAACTAAATATAAAAAAAAAAAATATAGGCTCCATTTGCTTTGAATGAAAGAAGATATGACAATTAAATCACATTTCATTGTGTTTAATTTTTAATATGATTATTAATAATGTAAATTAAGCTTTATTACTATTATGTTCTTTACTTTTTTTTCATAAGCATTTTTTAAATGTCCTATTATATGATTATATACAATAAGTTTATAAAAACTTAAATATTTACTTTTTTAAATAACGTAATTTTTAGATTGGATGGAGGCTATAAACTAGTTGAAGGTTTCTTCTAAATTCAAGTGAGATTATATGAGTAAGTATTCTCTTAAAATTATGACAAGAGTAAATTGTAAAATACAATTAAAGATGATACATATTTATATTGCAAAGAGAAATAAAACATGAAAATAATTATTTTACTTTGAATAAAAGAAAACAATAAGTAGATGAAGTCTTTAGAAAGATAAGGCAATACATATATTATCACATTTCTTTTAGTTATGAAATTGGCAATGCTCTTTTGATAGCAAAATTTAATATGTTCAAAAAGCAATCTATATAGACTCAATTTATTCTAATACATATATTCTAATTTAAATATATTTTTCAATGATAATTCAAAGTTTGATGGTTGCATATAAAAGTGAAATGAAGCTATGTATAATATTGGATGTTTTAGCATTGCAAAGTTGAAGGCACATTTTGGAGTAATTTTATAATTTATTGGAGTTAGGTATGCATTAAACTTGATGAATAACAAAAATTTAGTTTGATTCGAAAATATGTTTAATTGAAATCAAATTCATATGTAGTGAACTTCAATAAATAGTTCCGGCATACGAGAGGGGAAATTTTGGTTTCAATCAATCATTCGAACATATTTTCTCAAAAATTCAACAATTAATATATTTTGCTAATTTTTATTATTATGACATATATAACATTAAATTTCTTAAAGTAAATTGGTTGGTTAACTACAACATAGCATGTGGTAGTACTTAGGATCTGTTTAGGGTAGCTATAATTTTTTAAAAAATTGATTGTAAAATTATTGTGGAGAAAATAGCTTTTCGAAAAAAACTACTGTATGTTATAAATATTTTTTTTAAAAAAAATTTAAAAATAGTTTTCTGACAGTCACCACACTCTAACAGCTCTAGTTCTTTAAAAATCAAGTTTGATTCAAAAATATATTTAATTGAAATCAAATTCATATGTAGTGAACTTCAATAAATAGTTCCGGCATACGAAATTTTGGTCTGAATCAATCATTCGAACATATTTTCTCAAAAATTCAACAATTAATATATTTTGTTAATTTTTATTATTTTGACATATATAACATTAAATTTTCTAAAGTAAATTGGTTGGTTAACTACAACAGCATATGGTAGTACTTAGGATCTGTTTAGGGCAACTGTAGTTTTTTTGAAAAACTGATTGTAAAATTATTATGAAGAAAATAGTTTTTTAAAAAAACTACTATCGCTTCTGAATATTTTTTTTTTAAAAAATTCAAAAACGATCACACTCTAAGAGTTAGTTCTTAAAATAATTTTTTAGTAAAACTTTTAAAAGCAAAAAAGTTGGTATATAGCTACTTTCTTTATCAAAAAACAAAATAGCTAAAAAGCTATCTCAAATGCCCTTAAACTTTCAAAATTATTGATTTGTTTTTTTTCCCATTTAAAAGAATGGCTCGATCATCAATTTTAAATTTTAAATTGAGAGTTATCTAAACAAAACCATACAAGAATCGATCAATAGAATAGTTTCAAGATTTAAGAAAATAATGATTAAAACTAATCAGGATTAGTTTTAATTTTTTTATATAAAATTTAAAATAAAAAATAATACATGCAAAATTAATTATTTTAATATTACATCTATCTTAAGGTAAATTTTAAAATCTTAAATTTATGATGATCAAATTAAATCAGATTTTCCAAAAACTATTCATCTTTTCGTAGCTTTCCTAAACTGGAATGGATAATTTCAATTTCTTTTAAAAAATCAATGTTTGTTTTTCAAGTATGGCTTTTCGTTAATATTCTTTTAAAAATTCTTAAAATAGGCTAGATTTGAGATTATTTTTGTTTCTTATTTTTAATTTTTTAAATAGGATAAAGAGATTATGTGTAAATTTTTATTTTATTTTTAAAATTAAGTTCAGTTCTTGTGAAAAATTGGAGAAGTATATCTTAAAAAAATATCTTGTCACTGAGAGTCGTTTCAGATCACTTTTATTATTTTTAATATTTTTATTTTTATTTTATTTTAAAGTAAAATATATATTTTGGTAATGATTTTTTTAATACTATTTAAATTATCTAAAAATTATTTTGAGGGTTTTAAAAATAATATTACTTATTTTTGAAAATAAAAATACTAAAAAATATATATTTTTAAAAATAATATTATAAAAATATAAAAAAATGAAATAAGATTGATCTCAAATAGCTTGCTAAAAAAATTAAAAACAATTTTTAAAATATTAATGCCATCTCTAAAAATAGAAACGAGTAAAAGGCTTTTTTTTTTTTTTTTCTTAAGAGGATGGACAGATCCAGATTCTTTTGAAGCTAACACAGCAGGGCTGGACTGAGCACTGAGAACTGATATGGAAAGAAGCAGCAAAGAATAGCGCCATCATGCTCCGTTCTCTGACCTCGTTTGCCTTCGTCTTCACACGGTAAATTTCTCATCTCCAGCTTCCCTTTTCTTTTCCTTCTATATACCTCCTTAAAAAACGTTTACCCGTCTTGCTACAACTCTTTAATGCCAGGAGCTTGAGCATCTTTTACCCTCGAATCAGGCGGCTCCGCTGCACCTTCGTCGTGAATCTTCCTCTGGAGGTATCTCTGTAAAATTCCATGGCTTTCGCACTTTTCGCATTTTTCATCCCCTCTCCTCAAACAAAATCCCATCTTTCCGACGATTTTGATTGCCTGGGTCTATTGGCTTTGTTTCTTTGGAAAAGTTGGCGTTTTTTCTCCCATTTTTTTTTTTTTTTGAAGCTTTGATAACTATTTGAGTATTTTTGGATCATTCTGGTTGAATAATTTGCATGTCTTAGGAGTATTAATCAGCTTGGTTCCATTTTATTACATAACTTTCTGTATTTCACATATTTGAATCTTCTCAAGTAATCTCATTTTATGAAATGTGTTCCACTAACTTATGCTTTAGGGTTTGCGGGACTCGACTAAACTTTTTGAAAGTTTTACATCTGGAAAAAGGAAGGGGAAAAAAAGATGATTTTTTTTTTTATATAGTTTTTGATGCATTTGCCTAGTTTACTGCATTGAATTCATGTATATTTAGAAGGAATATACAAATGAATTTGCTGCTCATGCATTTTGATGTTGATGTGCAGGCTTGAAGTTCATTGGGCGGAATTGATTGTTGGACGAGAATTGATCCATAGATCATGGAAATAATCCCATCTGACTGCCCCTTTCCAGGCTGTTTATTCTGTGTTATGAAAGAAGATAATCCGAGCAAAAGAAGAGCTGGCATTATCAAATTCTTCAATGATCTTCCCCTGCAAGATGAAGATGGGCAGGTTCTACCCATCAGCGGGCTTTGGAACACTGCCATGGCACATCCAAATGATCCCGAGTTCATTGAGCTGGGAATATTTGAATGCATGGCAGCATTGATTTGGAAGGGTTTGAAGAACCGGCGCTGGCTTTCTCGTGACCAGAACATATACATACCTTACTATGCTGCTCATATCATTGGATCTTACACAATGAACTTGGAAGAGTTTGCTGTTAGTGCTGTGAATTCTTTGGTTATTCCTCCCTTAGTCGAACTCTTGAGAGGAAGGCTAACATGGGTGGAACAAAGAGTAGCGGTTAGAGCTCTGGGACACTTGGCTACATATCCCAGTACTTTCCCAGCTGTTTCAAGCCACGAGGAGGTTCTTGAGCTTGCCATACAGCTCGCATCTAGTTCCTTGGAGATCGTCTACTCTCATTTTTACAAGTCAGTGGACCGAAGGCCACGGTATCACTGTGATCTTCTAACCCGTGGCATGGGGGGTACTGAGATGGAATCAAGGAAGGCCGAGGAATGGGCGAGTCAGTTGCAGTGCTGGTCACTTCAACTAATTAACTGCTTTGCATTTAAGCCCGAGTTTCTCCCAAACATTTGTAAGCCGGAATTTGTTGTGAAACTACCAGGAATGTGGGGTGGACTTGTGAATGAGAGTTCACCTGCAGGTATTGGGTTGATGAGAACTATCTGTCATCATAAGCTTGGTAGAGGGGCAGTTGTGAGCTGTCCAGGTGTTTTGGAGGCACTATGCAATATCGCTTGCTCGTCAGATGACTGGCAATATATGGCAATTGAATGTCTCATTTGGTTACTAAAGGATCCATCAACTTGTCATAAGGTAGCATACATTTACTTTCAGTAATATCCTAAATACATATAGCGACTGCTTTTTTAAATATAATCTTTAGGTTGGGCTTTTCAAGATGGAAAATTATTGGAGTCTGCTAGTTAACAGATACAAGATTAGAATTTTAAAACTGAACAAATCTTATCATAAATCTATAGAGAAGTAGATATTAGTTTAAAACTGTGTTTTTTTCCTGCATTCTTATTGCTTTTGTATCCTTCTATGTGAGTATTACTACTGTTTTCAGTCAGCTGAGGTGGGAAAGCCTACAATTCTGTGGACTGCTAATCATTCAGGATGAAACTTGAAGTCTTATTCATGATATTAAAATTAATGGTACCATTATTTGAGCGATGAAATTGCAGACTTGTAACAATTTTTTTCTCCTCAATCTAAATATGATATGCCATGCGTATGCATCCACTTCTTAAACTAACATATAGTGAAATTTTAACTTAATCATGGCATATTCAACTTCTGTTCTAAGAGTATATTCATTACAACAGACAGGAGAGGATAGAAAATTTTGAAGGTTTGCTTTTTTACTGCTTGGATTATATAAGAAGGTTTCCCTTGTTCGTGACATTTTATATGCATTATTGTGCTATTTGGAGAGCAATTATTTGGTTTTTTGACATATTTTAATATATATATATATACATATATAACTCATCTTTTCTGTTCCAAAAGAAATATTTACTTGTTAATATCATCTCTAAGTGCACAAAGATGTGGCATCGGTTGTCTACATAGGTGGTAGATATAGCAGCACCAGCTCTTATGGATCTTGCTGAAATTGCCAAGCTAGGCGATCACCTAAGGCTTGGTGACTCCATTGTTGAACTCCTTCAAGAAACCATACAAACCTGTCATTCCATAAGCAACCATGTAAAAGCACAAATCGAAGAACTTTTGATCTCAAGGCAGAGACTAAAATGGGAGAAGAACATGTCTAAGGAGGACCTTCACATAAAACAGGCAGCTGCACTTGTTGTGAAGTTGGAAGGGAATTCTCTATTTTCTTCAGGAAAGATTGCAGAGGCTGCCACTAAATACTCAGAAGCATTAGCCTTGTGCCCAATGAGATCCAAAAAGGAGAGAGTTGTACTCTATAGCAACCGCGCCCAATGCCATCTTCTCTTACAGCAGCCCATAGCAGCCATAAGTGATACTACACGAGCATTATGCCTTCACAAGCCTTTCAATGGCCACGCCAAAAGCTTGTGGAGAAGAGCTCAGGCATATGATATGCTTGGTCTAGCCAAAGAGAGCTTGTTGGATGCTATTCTCTTCATCAATGAGTGTTCCCAGTCCAAAGATACCGAGCTATCACTGAAACAGAACAGAGTTCCAGATTATGCCACCAAGTTATTGAAGAAACAAATGCGAGCTACATGGCTGTTTAGAGAAGCAGCCATGAAACATGGTGGTGTATATTCTGAGCACTATGATGGTGATGCACGAGACGATGAGGCCGATTCGGATTGGGAGACAGCTAGTGAAAGTGATTTGGGAAATGACCGAAGGGAAAGTGAATTCTGAGAGCAACAGAAATGCAGGAGGATGACGACTATTGAATAGTATGTTGATATGTACTCATTTGTTATTCATGCTTGTGATAGAATGAGATGAGATGTCTTCGCATTTCTTGTGTGCTGAACCGTTTGGCAGTTTGTATTCATCTTATTTAAATGTTCAAATATTTATATATTTAATGAATTTGGCATATAAACTATTTTGTTTGTCTTGGATTCATGGAACTGTGTAGATCATGGTATGTGGCATGCAACATCATGCATTTTAAGTTTTGCCTTATTTGAGCTGGCAACTTATCTGCTTGCCAAGCTGCAAATATACCATTTTTCTGTAGTGTTGACTGGCTCCAGCAGTGTGCTGGGTTACTGCAAAGGCTAGAGCTGTGGCTCATTTTAATTGAAATAAAAGAGTCAATGACAAAGGAATACTTTGAGCTATAAAATACATTTATATTTTGAGAACATAGCTCAATAAAGAATAAACGAAAGGACTCCCAAATCAAAGATCAAAGTAAGATAGTCCGCAAACAAAAATACATTTCTCCATGGTACACAAAGCAAAAGTGAACTCCCAAATGAAGCAACACAATATAGCCAGACACAATAATAACAACAACAACAAGTCTTAAACCCACTAAGTGGGATCAGTTACATGAATCTTTCGTCTCTATTGTGTCCTATTATATGTCAAATTGTCATTTAATTCAAATATAATAAGATCATTTTTTATACATCTTAACTAAGTCTTTTTAAGTCTACTTCTACTTTTATTAATATAAGGCAAATCTAATGCATCTACTCTCCTAATTGGATCTTCGGACGGTCGACGCTTTATGTGGCTAAACCATCTGAGGCGATTCTCTCTAATCTTATATGTCATTGGAGCTACTCCAACTTTTTCTTGAACATACTCAATTCGTATTTTATCTCTAAGAGTAAAGCTACTCATCCACCTGAGCATCCTCATCTCTGCAACATAACTTAGTCTTTATCTTCTCTTTTACATTCTCTATAAATCATTGCAGGTCTTACCACCATCTTATAAAATTTTCTCTTAAGTTTAAGCGGTATTTTTCTATCACACAACAGGCCAGATGCATTCCTCCACTTCAACCATCCAATTTGAATTCTACTAATTACATCTCCATCTATTTCACCATCATTTTGAACAATAGAGCCTAGATATTTAAATCGCTCACTCTTTTTAATGACTTGTTCACGCAATGTCATAACATTATAACTAGAGCTTCTATAAATAAAATTACACTCCATATATTCAATTTTGGATCTACTTAAATGAAAACCTTTAGACTTTAAGGTTGACCTCTATAATTCAAGTTTCTCTTGGACTCCCTCTCTAGTTTTATCACCAAGAAGAATGTCATCAGCAAAAAGCATACACCAAGGTACATCTTCCTGTAAATGCCTAATAAGAACATCCATAACTAAGGCAAAAAGACAAGGGCTTAAAGCTGATCTTTGATATAATCCAATTGAAATAGGAAAATATTTTGTCAATCCTCCTTGTGTTTGGATGCAAGTAACAGCTCTAGTATACATATCCTTAATGACTTGAATATACCTAATATTAACTCTTTTCTTTTCTAGAACTCTCCAAAGAATATATCTTGAAATTTTATCATAAGCTTTCTCTAAATGAATAAATATTATACGTAAATCCTCCTTACTTTCTTTATACTTCTCCATTAAACCTCTTAACAAATTGTTGACCTCCATGCGTGATACATCAGTCAAGTAGAGCTGAAAATTCAAATTCGATGGACTTTTGATGTATGACTTCATCGGGGAGTTAAGCTCAAAATCATCGAACGACTCCGTCGATGAACAGACTTCATCATCGTATTTAGAACATTAAAATTGATCAGAATATAAATGTTACACAATCTAACTATCAACCGATCAAACGATTGAGATACCAGTATGTCAACGTGTATATCAGAGTCGGGAGACTGCGGCGATAAAAATCCGTCGATGAATAGACTTCTCCATCGAGTTGACATCGGTGGTCAATATAAATATTGCATGTGGCGTTGGGGCGTGTCGAGAGGTTGTGATAATCTTTCAAACGACCTCCGTTTATGAAATTAATTATGTTGTTAGCTTTGAAACATCAGAATCTATTAAATGAGACTATTTGCGATAGATTCAGACGAATCTACGCGAACATCGAGCAGTTGAAAGTGATAATGTACATTTTGATCGATCGATCTTAAAAACGAATTTGAGAATTCTGACATTTGCGTCCGGAACATCGGAATAACTTAAGATTTTCATATATATTAACTATATATTTTTGTCGTCATAAAATTTAGATTAGGATTTTATTATTATATTAATTAGCATAATTAGTATATTAATTAGCTTAAATTTTAAAATAAAACCTAAAAACCCACTCAATTAGCCTCCCACTCTCTTGGCTCCGTCTCCCTCGATCGCAAAGAGGGAACCACATGTGAGCAATCGAAAAGAAAACCATCTTGCTCGCGATCCTCTAGACAGAAAAAACCGCAAGCCTCACTCTCGTTCCCTTGGGTATTCCTCCAACTGCACGGGAACCGCTCTTCTCCCACCCTTCTCATGGCAAGAAAGACAGCAAGCCCCCTCTCTTTCCGTTAGTATCTGGTGAAGGAGCACTTCGAACGGACTCCCTTCTAGTTTTTTTTTTTTTTTGGGAAAAACTCCCTTCTAGTTGCTCTTCTTCTTCGCTGCTGTCAGCAACGATATTTTCTAAATCTTAGGCATATCGTTGTCTTCGTTTCATATGTATCGAGTGTCCATGTAATGGCTTCCATTGCCGATCCCTTTGAGTCCTTCTTGAACGATCGCTTCCATGCCGTCGGAGTTGCGTTATCACCAAATTAATCTGGTGTCCTGCGCGCCGTCATGGATTTGGAATCCTAATTTTTGGATTCTCGGAATGCGCTGAAGAGGGTTGAATTCAATAAGAATTCGTCGGGCATTGTTGCGTCGCCGGTGAGCTCGGATGGTGATTGGGAAAACACACAGGGCTCATCCTTCGTTCTTCTCGTCGTCATCGAGGGCGAGGAGTAGCTCCCCTTTCAGCCAACAGAGATTCCTCACAAGCTCGTATTCTTCTTCGTCTTCGTCGGCTTCATCTTTTATGAACGGGCGGCTCCTCTCCGCTCATCCCCTTCTTCTTCCTGGTTCAAATGGACAAGTTAGATCATTTTCTTCAAGGCAAGTGGGACATAAGAAGAGAACAATTCTATTGACCTCCATGCATGATACATCAATTGAGTCGAGCTCAAAATTCAAATTCGACAGATTTTTGATATAACAGCTCACAAATCAGAGCTAAAATACACCAAATATCTCCAAAGTTAGTTAAAACGACATCCGATCGATGAACGGACTTCACCATTGTGTTCAGAATGTCGAAATTGATTGAAATATAAATATTAAACAATCAAACGAGCGGCCGTCGACGTGATATGCGGCAGCGCTCGAGTTAAAATATGGATGCAAATGACCTCCATCGGTGAGCGAACTCAATCGCGTTGAACGCGTCAGTGATCGAATATTAATATTGTATAACTAATGATCAACCGTCAGCGATTGAATCAATATCTACACATATCTAGATCGGGCGGCGATGCGCTTCGTTCATAAAATTGTTAGTTTCAAATGAAATCTATCAAGTGGTATTTATTACTTCGGATAAGTGCACGAATATCGAGCGGTCGAAAGCGGCGACGTGTAATTTTGAATTGAAATTGGCTGGATTCGACGCCGACTTGAACCAAATGGCCTCCGATTGTGAAATGGATTGCGCTGTTGCATTCGGAACATCGGAATAACCTTGAATCAACATATATATTAATCCTATATTGAGGTCGGCGTAAAAATCATATTAAGGTGGATTACATACTTAGAAAATTGATTTAAAAAGAAAAAAAAAGCCTATTTACATCTAATAGCCCTAACTGACCTCTTCCCTAGCCCGATTCACACTCCTCTCATACTTGCTCGTCCTCTCCTTTTGCACGGTCCGAGCCACTCTCGGTTTCCCATCTTCATACGAGCTCAATCAGGAAGGAAGTTTCAGTTTTCTCACTTCCCTCTCTTGATCGCTCTCGTTCAACGCTCCCAACCAACCGCTCTCGCTCGACTCTCCTGCCTCAACTGCATGAACCACTCCCGCCTCCTCCTTTCTTCTCCTTTAAAATCGATCAGTCCCCTAATCGAAGGGGTCTCGCTCATTTTTCTCCTCATCCTTGATTGAAGCAAAACCGAAATCCTCCCCATCCGTCTCCCCCTTGAAGAAAGCAGTTCAGACCTCATCATGCTCAGGCATGATGAGATGGCTCATGTGATGTCGCACCGCTCGTTACTCTCGTGAGGCATGGCGAAGACCTCTAAAGCTGTTAGATCACGACGCTATCTTGAATGCTATCAAAATTTGACTAAAATTTTGGAGTTAAGCAAATTAAAATGGAAATAATCTAAACTTAAAATTAAATAAGAAATGCATAGTAAATATAATGATAAGCCTTAAATAAATAAATACAAAAACAGGTGGGAAATACTTAAAGAAAGTTTGAAAGAAATAAGACACTTACTTGAAATGGAGTTAGATTTTCTTCCCTCTCAGACTCCAAGGCAACACAACTTCTCAAACAAGTGGAATGAAATGAAAGACCCCCTGTTAGCCTTATTTATAGAGATTGGAGGGAGTAATGATGAACCCATTCTTATAAAAAAGTAAGTAACTCCATAATAATGTGAGTCTGTGTTCTCGTAAATTCCTTAAACAAAAAAAAGAGGGAGAACTAAACAAGTTTTAACTAAGATGGGGGGGGGGGAGTTAAATATTAAATTCATAAAGGAATTATAACAAAACTTGAAGTCCAGTCATTCACTAAATAGGAAGCCTCATGTGGAGTTAAGGATAAATTTATATTAGAGTTGATGTCTTTGTATGTGAATAGAGTTTCTCTTTGAATATTCAAAGTATTAAATTCACAAATGAGTAATCAATATGGACATCAAATCAAAGCATAAGAGAGCCTCTTGGAATGAAGACACATTCATATCCAAATAATTTGAAGAAAATTAAAGAATTTATCAGATATTTTTCATGAGATTGAATGATTATAATAATCATAAGCAATGATTCCTTGAAAAATGTTTGAAGTATTTTTTCGCTTTAAAATACTCGAATTGGATCAAGGAGAAATTGAGTATAGTCGATGATGAATTTGAGAATTGTCATAAGCGAGAGTTTATTGAATATTCAAAGACTAATCAACTTGGAATCAATTAAATATTAATCCAAAAGATTTAATAAGATATTAGATTAATTTACAACAACTTCTACGCCACCGGATTCAGAACACATCGTACAAGCGAATATAAGGCTTTAATTAAGGCTTCAATTAAACTCTTGCACATATTATGAAGTAGGATTAAACTCAAATTCAATGTCTTAAAATTATGCAATTATTCTTAAAAATATCCGCATGGGCCCCGACACAATACTGAATGCTTAAATTTAGTGTCTGAGGATGCTGCACGGGTTGCTTCCCGGTTTGGTCTTAGGACCGGGTCCGGGTTAACAAAACCTAAAAATCTTATTATTATAAAAATTTCAATTTATTAAAATTTCTGAGAAGCTAATTCTGTCATATGACAGTAGATCTGATCCTCTATTAGGAGCTAAACAGGATGGACAAGATCTAAAGTTCTTAAGTATGTTTAATTCAATCAATTAACTATCTCGATGATGGCTGTGTTGAATGGAGATTTCAACCAGAGGGGATACTTACCATCAAAATGTGCTTGCAAACTCAAATTGAGTTAATCAAAATCACGTATCAATGCAAATATAAAATTGGATAAATCACTAAGCTATTAATGGTTAAATGAAATTCAATCCTTAAGTACTTAAAACAAACTCTATTCAATTCACATTCCTCAACACTTTGTCGGAGATGACAAATTAAGAAAACTCTAGTTCACAAAGGAGCTAAAGTCAAATCAAATATTCTACTATGTTCTCTCTCAATCAAGTAAGGATGGCGTGCGTGTCCTCACATTGGCTTGGCTTCTCATATATGATAGTTATGACCAAAGTCTTATGATCAGGTGGTTACCACCAAATGGATCCGTTATATTACGATCACGACCGTAGCCTGTATGCTCCCCAAAGGCTCTGCCCTTTGAGTTGTGAATCATAGGGTACACCTAATAGGGCAAAAAACTCTCTATCAACTAAGATATACTTAAGCTTGTCTCTTCAGACAAACACCACCCCAACTCTATAAGGGTTTCTTGGACGACGTAACCCATGTGTTGCTAATAAGGATCCATCGGTCAGGTTGGGTCGGCTACCTCCTTTGACTAAGTAGACTAGGGACCACGACAACCTAGGATGACGGAACCATGAGATCTAGATCGGGCACATCATCATTCCCCTAACCATCCACTTTAAGTAAAAAATTATGAATTTCAAAAATTCATAATTTTAAACTCTACATGCTGTTACTATATGCAACACATTTAGTGATCTAACGACCAGCCTTAATCAAAAGTTACGTCTGGTGTGGGAGGGTAATTATTATATAGGTGATTGCACATGGAAACACGGAACCAGATCTAAAGTCCTCACAAAATGAGGACAAAATCTCTGGGTAGTGTCTTATCTACTATTCCATTTGCCTTCTGAAAATTTCACCGACACATTTAAATCACACTCTCTTCATTTTGTCGAGAGGTCAGTGATGAATTTTCAGAGCCCACAAATTTCTGGAGACTCCGCTAGGGGCAGGATTCTCTTTCCATCTTTGGCTTGTCATACACATGCTATAGTAGTAACAAAATATTTGAAAATTCAAAATAAAAAATAGTAATTTAAATATGTAATAAATTCAAATTACTTATGTACGAGACTCTATGTCGAACGAATTATTATATAGAGTATATCTTTATTACCCTCTTATTTTGTTTTTTAGTACCTCTGCATTTTGAAAGTATGGGGTGAAATAATAATTACGAATTACTAATCCCCATATTTCACTTTTGCAGAATGGATCTACAGAGCACTCCTTTCACTGTTCAGCTAGGGCATGGTGCAAACATCTGCTTAGTTAATGTCGTCATCAACACAGGAGATGTTGGAGCTACTATTCAATTTGGTAGCTTGAATTTCCTAGCTATTATAACTGCAACTCCTGAAGTACCCACCCGTGGTACACTTGTTTGAGGTTATGCTGGGAGGCCTCAGTTTACTGAAGCTCCTACTAGTCATGCTTGCCAACTAGTTCAGCAACCAACCATTATTAAAGAGTTCTCCCGACAGAGAACTTTAGTTTTTAAAAGACTAGGTCAATCTGAAGAACTGTTAATGGGAAAACTATGTCTTTATTGCCTCATGGTATAATTGCTTCACCAATTAAACCTTTCATACCTGAAAAGCATGATCATGAAGCTTCCTCATTAGGAAGAAAATTAACTAAAAGGAAAAAAGAAGAAAAAATGTTGAGTTGAGGGCTCAGTAGATCCTACCTTAACGACCTAGTGAATAAATAATACTGCTACCAGAAGCGAGTATTCCTACCTATAACAACTTTGATACTCTGAAATGGGTAAAAAGGAATACCACTAATGGTGAAGTAAAGTTGTCTTTCTGGACTTAACAACGTCAAGCTCCACCACTTCGAAGAAGAAAACCTGAAATATTATCTGCCTGAATATACAACATTCTTAAAGTAGCCAAGGACAGAGGCTTAATGAAAAGAAAATTTTAGAGGCCTGTAGTGATTGAAAATACTGAAGCTCCACCAAGTAAGTTGTCATCTCTTATGGTAACCAGTCATCGAGCTAAGTATGCTTCGTATAGTGAGCATCAGAGCATGACACTTGGATCACATGTCCAAGAATTCGTTGTCAAAAGGTCCCAGCGAAAGGATAAGCAGGTATGGAGGCCAAGGCCCCATAATAAAATTCTAAGGAAAGAAAGAGGTGTGACATCTGATGCACATATTCAGAAATCCACCTCAAAATTAACTTATCAGAAGTGGATACCCAAAAGAAGGGATATCTCTAATAAAAGACATGATGGTTGACACCTTGGAGAATCCTCTAGGGGATCCCATCGTCAATCATATTCACCCCCACAAGAGAAGGTTGGCTTTGATCGCAGTCCTCTAATGGAAGAAGTGTTTGTTCTGTACACTAAACTAGAGATCCACTGGAAATGTCAATCAGAAATTCATGTGCAAAAAGAAGGTGATGAAGAGGACACTATGGAAGTGGAAGTCGTCTATATGGTCAGAGATTTAGATGAACTTTTCGCTCAGTACCATCAGCAACAACATGGATCTAGGGAACTTGAACCTGAATTCGATGTTTATGAAGAAGAGTCTTCATAGAAGCAAATAGAAGATGGATCTTCAATCTCTACTGAAGAGGAAGAAGAAAAAGATTAAAATAAGAAAGAAATCATGGGTGTTGAAGCTGTTTATATGGTTGAACCAGGAAATGATCAGCCTGATACACACTTTTATAATCAGCATCATCGTTCAGCCCTAGCAACAGCTACCCCTGCAAATGCATAAGGAGAAGGATAGTCAAGTTCTTCCCTTGAAGATGAGCAAGGAGTAGAATAATAACAAGAAATAGAGGAAGAAGAAGTGCCTATACTTGTTGACGTCGTGGCGCTAGTTAGAGAGCAAAGATAAATGCAGCGTCAAATGAAAGTCAAAGATAAGGAAATTGCACAGCTTGGTACCAAGATGAATGACATGATAGTATAGATGAATATCATGGTGGATATATTGTAGAAGAATATCACATCAAATGTAACACTTATTTTGTCTACTAATTAATAGGTAGCTAATAATACAACTTCTATACCACCAATCGCTCTAATATCTCAAGCTCCTAAAGTACATGCTACACATGAAGCGAGGAATGAAGTTAACTAACTATCTCTTCAACTGATAATTCAAAATATGGCTAGCACACCTGAGATGATAACAACTACTCAACTAGAAACAATAAATAATGAAAAGATAAAGGCAGTAAAAGCTTCAGAGCAAGCTGAAAAATTGGTGCGTAAGGGTCACCCTTACCTAGCTGAATATAATCAAGTGCCATACCTAAAAGGTTACTCAGTGCCAAAATTTAATACTTTCAGTGGGTTCGGTAACCCAAAGCAACATCTAGCTCAATTTAAGGCTACTTGTGGTAACACAGGAGGGAATGATATGCTGCTTTTCCATTAGTTCGTCAGCAACCTAACCTCAGCTACTTTCGGGTGGCATGCAAAATTACCGAATGATTCGGTTAAAACCTTTGCTGAGTTAGAGGCAATATTCGTGAAGAGGTTCGCTAGTGCAATCGAGAAAATAATAATCGCTAACCTTGCCTTGTTGAAAAGGGAAAAAATGAGTTAGTGATAAAATTTATAAGTCGTTGGCGTAACCTAAGTATGAAATGTGAGCAACAATTGGAAGAAGAATATGCGATCCAATTGCTAATGGGCAATATGGATGATAAAATGACACCATTTTTATGTATGTCATCAATTACAAAATTCCAAGACTTTCTTCATAGGGTGGCCAAACTTGAAAAGCTGAATCGCCCTACGTTTGAAATCTATACAGATAAATCAAAGAGAAACAAACCTTCAGGCTCAAGAAAAAATGAAACTTATGCCGAAAAATGAGTAATCTATAATAATCAAAGTGATTCAAGTTCAGTTGAGAATTGGTAAAGTATTACCACCATCATTAAAGAAGGAGAATTCAAATAAATACAAAGATAAACAAATTAAAGTCAACAATGATATCATTCCCAAAAATCCTAAACTAAAGCCTAAATTAAGCGAAAAGATAGATTATAATATCCTATCACATCTGAGAAATATTCCTGTACAACGAAGTGTGTATGAGATTCTCTTGATATCAAAATACCTCCGAGAAACTTTAATACATGTTCTCAAAGATCCGGAGAGTTATGAAGCTTACTTTGCCAAAAAATGTATGACTGAATCATTGCAAACTCAAGATCTCCCAGTAATCACATTTTCTGAAGAAGACCTTATGTTGGGAATAGCAGATCACAACCATCCTCTATATATTATCGCAAAGAGCGATGATATCTTAATCAACTGATACTAATTGATCTAAGTTCTTCTTTTATGAGTCTAAAATCATTAAGAGGATTATCACTTGATATCCAACATCTTGAGAGAGATAAGTTGAAGGTTCATGATTTTAATGAGAAAGGACAGAAAACCCTGGGTTCCTTTATTCTCCCACTCAGTTTCAGGATTTATATACAGAAGCCAAGTTTCATGTAATCAATGCTGATACATCATTTAGAGCTCTCTTGGGCCGGCTATGGCTGCATGAGTTTGGTATAGTCCCATCAACTATTCATCAATGTATGAAGTACGTAAGACAGGGAGAAGAGCTCAAAATTTCTAACAATCTACAACCATTCTCCATCCATGAAGAAAAAATCTATAAAGATGTAAAATATTTTATTCCTAAAGAGCCTAAGCTAACAGAGCCTCTTGAAGCGTTAACATCCACTTCAGGAACTAAAAAGCAACTTCATAAGGTGAAAGAGCAGAAGCAGAAAGGAAGAAATGAGGCAATGCCGACTCTCCCTAAAGCACTTGATTCTACATCTAAATCAAGAAGATTAGTTCCTCACCTGAGAAGTGATACACAAGAAAAAGAAAATATTTCTGTCAAACCTAAGAGAACTTATAAACTTTTAAGAAAACAAAGTATGAAATATGATTTTGAATTTACTTATAGAAATAAAGTTCAAAATGTTGTATCAAGAAGGATGCTCACTTGGCAGAGTCAGATGACTCACTAAAAATTATACCCATCCCTCAACAGTACTTCAAAGAAATCACTCCATTGGAGGTTCATAACATTGAAGAATTGATAACATTCTATATCTTGGTTGAGTGTGAGGAGTGACATAAACCTATTTTAGAAATGAAGAGTCTTGGCCTCTCATAATTTTGATGGACTACTATAGATGAAATTCTAATGAGATAGTGCCAAGTATACCAATATACTATCCACAGAATTATGAAGAATGATGCATGGCTTGGAATTCATTGGGTAGACTAAATATAGACTCAAATCTTTAACAGGATGTAGAATCAAAGAAGTCTTCAAATATCACAAAGAAGTGATAAGCTTGTCACTAAAGGTCTTGGGTTCATCCACAAATCTCATCAAAATAAAGTTTGTTACAGTGTAATAGAAGCTGAGATTGAAACTAATAGTGGCGAAGAAGATGATCTCCATAAAATTCTTCTTACAAATGATGAAGAAGTAGAAGCCAACCCTACGCTCGAAGAACTCAAAGATGGTGGACCAATTGCTACTATGGATAAACTCAAAAAAATTAATATAGGAGCTGAGGATGATCCCTGTCCAACTTTCGTCAGTGCCCTTCTAGCTGATGAGAAAGTTGAAGAGCTAAAAATACTACACTGGGAATTCAGGGATTGCTTTTTTTGGACAAATTATGATATGTCAAGATTATCCCCCGATGTAGTTGTTCATAAACTTGCCATTAAACCGGTTGCAATACCTGTTAAAAACCTTTTACAAATCTGAAGAGTCTCAGCCAAATAATTTTGATCTGCCTGCTCAACATGAAAATTCTAATGAGATAGTGCCAACAAGAATACCAATATACTATCTACAAAAATTATGAATAATGATGCATAAGCTTGGAATTCATATTGGAACTACTAAACATAGAACTCAAATATTTAACAGGATGTGGAATCAAAGAAGTCTTCAAATATCATGAAGAAGTGATAAGTTTGTCACTAAAGGTCTTGGGTTCATCCATAAATCTCATCAAAATAAAGTTTATTATAGTGTAATAGAAGCTGAGATCAAAACTAATAGTGACAAAGAAGACGATCTCCATGAAATTCTTCTTATAAATGATAAAGAAGTAGAAGCCAAGCCTATGCCTAAAGAACTCAAAGATGGTGGACAAATAACTACAATGGATGAACTCAAAGAAATCAACCTAGGAGCTGAGGATGATCCTCGTCTAACTTTCGTCAACGCCCTTCTACCTGATGAGAAAGTTGAAGAACTAAAAATGCTACTTTGCAAATTCAGGGATGGCTTTGCTGGGACATATTCTGAGATGCCAGGCTTATTCTCTGATGTAGAAGTTTATAAAATTTTCATTAAACCAAATGTGGCGCAGTGGAAAGCTCCTAGGGAGAATGGGATTGAGATTGGAGATTAAAGAGAATTCTACGATCGGCGAAATCATCCAAGTATCAGATTGGATAGCCAACACTATCCCAGTTAGGAAGAAGAACAACCAAATTCGTGTTTGCATTGACTTCTATGACCTAAATAAGGCCTGCCCAAAAGATGACTTTTCACTTCCTATATCAGAACTACTAGTGGATAATCCTTCCAACTATGACATATTCTCATTCATGGATGGATCATCAGGATATAATCAAATCAAGAGGGCTCCTGAAGATGAGAAGCACACATCATTTAGGATGCCAATTGGTATATACTGCTACACAGTCATGCCCTTCAGATTGAAGAATATTGGAGCTACATACCAGAGAGACATGATGCGTATTTTTGATGAGTTGATTCACTAGAAGGAGGAATGTTATGTTGATGATTTGGGGGTGAAGAGCTTAAATCATGAAAATTACTTTGAAGACTTAAGAATTATATTAGAGAGAATTAAAAAAGTATGATCTCAAGATGAATCCTCTAAAATGTGCATTCGGGATGTCCTCCAAAAAATTTCTTGGATATATTGTACGTCACAGAAGAATTGAAATTGATCTAGCTAAAATCAAGACAATTGTGGAGACGCCTCCACCGAAAAGTTTTCTTCAGCTCCGTTCTTTACAAGGGCAGCTTGCATTCATCCGTCAATTTATATCAAACCTATCAGGACGCTGTCAACCATTTGAAAAGTTGATGAAGAAGGATGCTCCATTGAAGTGGGACAAGGAGTGCCAAGAAGCCTTCCATAGCATTAAAAGCTACCTGTTAAATCTAGCAATCCTTGCAGCGCATACTCCTGAGAAGCCCCTTATTCTATACACAACTATATTATAAGAGTCTCTTGGAGCATTATTGACAGAACACAATATAGAAAGTAAAGAGAATGCTCTTTATTATATTAATCGAAGATTAATAAGAGCAGAAATGAGATACTCTCTGATAGAGAAGCACTGTTTGGCATGATCTTTGCAGTCCAAAAGCTCTTTCATTATATTCTATCTCACAAAATTACCCTCATCTGAAGGATCGATCCGCTGAAGTATTTGATGACAAGACTAGAGTTGATAGGTTGCTTGACAAGATGGACAATATTACTTTTACAATTTCATATCACATACGTTTCGCAAAAAGCAGTGAAGGGACAAGTCTTAACAGATTTTCTTGCTGCACATCCCATCCCCGTGGGCTCTTCTCTTAACGACAATTTTCCTGATGAGCAAATTATGCTCATTCATGAAAGAGAAAAATTACAAATTTGGGAAATATACTTTGATGGAGCCTCATCGATCAAACAAGTCCAACCTCTAATTTCCCAAGGGAAAGAGGAATTAACATCGTATTCATAACACTAGAAGGAGGAATAATGAGACGATCATATGGGTTGACCGAACCAAGAACTAATAATGAATCTGAGTATGAGGTATTGGTAGTAGGTCTTGAAGAAGCTATTTTCATATGTATTCAAAACTTGCATATTTCTGGTGATTCCCAGCTTATTATATATCAAGTACTAGGCATCTATAAAATCAATAAGCTTGAGTTAGCTTTCTATCACAAGCGAGTTCTCGAGCTTATGAACCAAATACTAAATGTCACATTAACTCGAGTCTCTCGATTCAAGAATAGAAAAATAGATTGCTTAGCAAAATTAGCTAAGGAGATGGCAAGCGTTAATCATGATTATGTCATGATCGAATTTGAGCATTCGTAGGTTGAATTTTAAACAACAAACCAACCAAAAAAATTTAAAATAATCAACCATCCAATAACATATAAAATCAACTAACCAAACCAATTATAAGTTTATTTGGTTGATTTTGATTAAGGAATAGCATATAAAAAATAAAATAAAAATATTTTTAATGAACTAATTAATTAAAACAATCTAATAAATTTTATATATTAAAAATTTCTTAGTCAAGTAGAAATCTATAAATCTATACAAATAATTAAGCATTTACAATCAAAATTACATATTTATATTTGACTTTTTAACTAATTTTGATTTATTCGGTTTATTGGGTTTATCTAATCTTTTAAAAAAACTGAACAAAAATCGAAAATTGAATAACTAGGTATTTATAACCAAAAATTGAACTGTGAGATTTAAAACCGAACCAAACTAACCAAATAGCATCGGTTCGGTTCAATTTTTCAGTTTGAATCGACTAATGCACACCCTTAATTGGGATATTTACTCGATGAATTCTAGAGCAAGCAAAGTACCAATCCCCACAGGTGGAGGGGTTTTCAAAGTCGGCCCAACAGGATGCGACTCAGGTTTCTCCTCATCCTCTCCAAAATCAACAGGAAGATATTCCTAGAAAAAGTAAGAATGACATTGCTTCAGAAAAGTAGTGTGAAGCCTTTATTGTAGAAGAGCCAGATGATTGGAGGAAATCCTTCATTGACTACTTTAAAGAAGGAAAATTACCAAATAATAAATCACTTGTAGCTCAAATCGAGAAGAGAATGTTGCACTATACTTTCATCAATAACACTTTATATCGTAGATCTTTTGAGCAAATGTGACTACGATGCATAGGTATAGATGAAGCTAGCAAAGTGATGTTTGAAGTTTATGAAGGACTTTGTGGTGCATATCAGTCAGGTCCCAAGTTAACAATAAAGATTAAGAGGATGGGATATTATTGGCCATCTATGACGAGAGACTGTATCAATCATGCTAAGAAGTGTCATGAATGTCAAGTACATGGGAATATAATCCATCAACCTCCAAATCCACTATACCCAATAATAGTATCCTGGCCATTTGAATGTTGGGGCACAGATGTAATTAGATCGATTGATCCACCATTATCAGCTGGAAATCACTTCATCATAGCAACGACTGATTATTTCCCTAAGTGGGTTGAAGCTACCCCATTTAAAGAAGCTATTGCTGATCGAGTGATCAACTTCTACTTGCGTAATGTAGTTTATAGATTTGGAGTGCCACGTTGAATAATTTTTGATAATGACACACCTTTCAAAAAATACAAAGATTTATAGATTCATTCATCGACATAAAATTGATTGGTGATATTCTTCAATATATAATCTAAGAGAAAATGGTTGACAGAAGCTTTCAACAAAATATTGGTCAAACTGTTCAAGTAGATCCTGACTAAAAATAAGAGAGAATGACATACTAAACTGATAGAGGCATTATGGGTGTATCAAACCACCAACAAGACATTGACTAAAGCCACTCCTTATTCATTAGTATTTGGAACCGAAGTGGTTCTTCCTCTTGAAGTTGAGTTACGTTCACTTTGAGTAGCCATCTAATACAATCTAACTGAAAATCAAAATGCTCATTTGAACTCGAATGAAGTTAGATTGTAAGTTTATCAAAATTTAGAAGTTTATCAAGCAAAGATGTCTTTTTGACCATAGATGATCACAAACATTCCAAAAAGGGAATTGGTCTGAAGAAAGACCAATTATTCTAATCAAAAATTTGGTGAAAAAGCCTAATTGGGAAGACCCTTTTGTCATTGAAAAGTGTATCAAGGAGGCATACCAACTCATCAAACAATGGAAAGACTATCGATTAATGGTTGATACCTGAAAAAGTATTATACATGATAAATACATTCTTGAGGTATAATATAAATCCCCTTATAAGATAGGGGCCATTTTTTTAGTATATTTATTTTGGTTGACTTCATGCTTCAAGCCGAGATACCTAAATAAATATACCTACTCAAGATGAAAACAAATTTTTCATGAAAATTCCCCCGTTACATACGGGGCATTTTTTTTAGTTTTTATAATCAAAGCTGTTCAATCCTTTCTTGTGAAACATGAGACCTTCTTGTGTATACATTCAGGTTGACATTGAGCTTTATGCCAAGATCCTTGAATATATCTATAATTATTATTGTTACAGTTGCAAACTCTTGTAAGGAACATAATCTATTTCTATGCATGAAAAAGTAGTCCTGAATATCAAAAGTTTATCACCTAGATTCGTCAAATATTAGAGATTAAGTCAGAAGAGCTTTCAATTTTGAAAGCTTCAATCAATTAAGTTGGAAAAATATTAACATCTACATCCTGAAGTCTAAAACACAGATGGGTTCTAAAGGTTGAACTCAATAAGCCCACAAATGGCAGAGTTGCTGACGCTCTCCTCACTTAACAAGCCGCAAGAAAAGGCCATAGTGAAAGAGCCCCCATTCGTTAGTCCGATGACCAAATCACTAACCCATCATAGCTTAAGTCAAAGACTGAAGTAGGTTCTAAAGGTCTAACTCAATAAGCCCAAATGTGGCCAAGTTGTTGATGCTCTTCTCACTCAACAAGCCATAAGAAAAGGCTGCAGTGAAAGTGCCTTTCGTTGTAATGATGATAATGCTCAATCTCACGGATACTACAAGTAATCATAATCCAAGAGATCTTTCTACTTGATCAATGGATCAAGATAAGCTAAGGAAACTCTAAATTCAAAGTTATCTTAAGTAAATCTCTAAATTGCCTGCAGGGTGATATTTCAATTTATTCTCAAATGATCTGATCAAGCACAAAGCACAGATCAAAGCCAATCTCCTCTTTAAGTCTGTCAAAGTAGAAACCACAGGACCGATGAAGTAATTCCATACTTCATACACAGTCGATGGCTGAACTAAAAGAATTTTGTGATTATTCAGTCTATTAAATCACACATTGCTAGATTGATAACTCAACATTGACCCTATATAAGTCGGGAGGCTAGGTCATTAGTATATATCCTTCAACGTGTTCGTCAAGGCAGCAAGCACAGGACTTAGGGTGTACATACACTTTCTGATAAGTCAATGAGGACAAATCAGGTTGATCCTTCATCAAGTCTGCTAATCTTAAAGTTAGGACAAAAGGAATTTCAAATCTCAAAATAGGCAAACCAATTCCTCCATCAAACCCAACTAAGCACGAAGCTGGGGTCGGAGGAAACCCAAACCCACAACAACATAGATGAAAGCGATATTCGATAAACCCATTGAAGTAGAGAGTATATGGTAGAAGAACTTTTATCGATCCGACAAGTCAAGCCTGACAAATTGGTCAATCATGTCATTTAACTCATCCAAAATAGGGCATCATATTAATGACAAATCCCACCAAAGCCCCATAAGCAATTACAATTAAAGCTGAAGTGCTCCAAGTTCTGTGGCCAGCTCAAAGGGTCAACCAGTTTTCAACAAATGTGACTCACTCTATGCACGAATCATATTTGTTGAGGGGCATTTGTTGACCTCCATGCGTGATACATCAGTCGAGTTGAGCTTAAAATCCAAATTTATTGGATTTTTGATGTAACAGCTCGTAAATCGGAGCTGAGATGCGCCAAACATCACTGAAATCAATCGAAATGACTTCCGATCAATGAACAGACTTCACCATTTTGTTCAGAACATTGAAATTGATTGGAATATAAACATGGCACAATCTAATGAGCAACCGATCAAGCGAACGAGCTGTCAATGTGTCAACACGTATATCAAAGTCAAAAGGCTGTGACGATGCCCAAATTACCTTCGATCGGTGAACGGATTTTGCCTTTGCATTTAGAACATTGAAATTGATCATAATATAAATATTGCACAACCTAATGATCAACTAGTCAAGCGATCGAACCGTCAACATGCCTACATGTATATCGAGGTCAGGAGGCTGCGTCGAAGCCCAAATCACCTTCGTTCGTGAAATTGACTGCACTGTTAGTTTCAAAATATTAAAATCTATCAAGTTAGATTATTCACACTCAATTCAAATAAGTCTACACTAATATCGAGTGGTTGAAAGTGGTGATGTGCTATTTTGAATCGAAATTGGCTCAATTAAATGACCCGAATCATGACTCCGATTTTGAAATGGTTCTAGTTATGTTTGGAATATCAAAATAACCTTGAATCAACATGCACACACACACATCGCCATACACACACACACACACACACACACCCAATATATATATATATATATATATATATATATATATATATATATATATATATATATATATATATATATATATATATATATATATATATATATATATATATATATATATATATATATATCTCTTCTCACTCACACCCTATATTGAGATCAACATAAAATTCATATTAAGGTGGATTACATATTTAGAAAATTCATTTAAAAAAAAACCTATTTACATCTAATAGCCCTAACCGATCTCTTCCCTAGCCTGATTCATGCTCCTCTCATACTCACTCGGCCTCCCCTTTTGCACGACCTGAGCCACGCTCAGTTTTCTGTCTTCACGTGAGCTTAACCAAGAAGGAAGGTTCAATTTTCTCTCTTCCTTCTCTCGATCTCTCTTGTTCGTCGCTCCCAACCAACCACTCCCGCTCGGCTCTCCTCCCTTAACCACACGAACTGCTCACACCTCCTACTTTCTTTTCCTTCAAAATTGACCAGTCCCCTAACCGAAGGGGTCTCGCTCATTTTTCTCCTAATCCCCGATTAAAGCAAAACTGAAAGCCTCCCCCGTCTGTCTCCCCTTCGAACCACAAGGAAATAGTTTAAAGTTCTCGTCATGCTCATCATGGTGTGATGAGATGACTCCATGGTGTCATGATACATCTACCTCATCAGGTATATGAGAGGCCTCCAGCTGTTAGATGTGACCCTATCTTAATTCTATCAAAATTTTGACTGAAATTTTGGACTTAAGCAAATTAAAATGGAAATTATCTAAACTTAAAATTAAATAAAAAATGCATATTAAATACAATGATAAACCTTTAATAAAAAAATAGACAGGGAATACTTAAAGAAAGTTTGAAAGAAATAAAACACTTACTCGAAATGGAATTAGATTTTCTCCCCTCTCAGACTTGAAGGCAACAAAACTTCTCAAACAAGTGGAATGAAATGAAAGACCACCTCTTAGCCTTATTTATAGAGATTGGAAGGAGTAATAAGGGACCCATTCTTATTAAAAAAATTAAGCAACTCTTTAATAAAGTGAGTCTGTGTTTTTGGAAATTACTTAAACAAAAAAAGAGGGAGAACTAAAAAGTTTTAACCTAGATGGGGGAGTTAAATATTAAATTCATAAAGGAATTATAACAAAACTTGAAGTCCAGTCATTCACTAATTAGGAAGCCTGATGTGGAGTTAAGGATAAATCTATATTAGAGTTGATGTTTCTATATGTGAATAGAGTTTCTCTTTGAATGTTCAAAGTATTGAATTCACAAATGAGTAATACATATGGACATTAAATCAAAACATAAGAGAGCCTCTTGGAATGAAGAAACACTCTTCAAATATACCCAAATAAATTGAAGAAAATTAAAGAATTTATCAAAGATTTTTCATTAGATTGAATGATTGCTAATAAGCATAAGCAATGAATCCTTGGAAAATATTTGAAGTATATTCATCGCCTTATTAAATACTCGAATTGGATGAAGGAGAATTGAGTATAGTCGATGATGAATTTGAGAATTATCATAAGCGAGAGTCTATTGAATATTCAAAGACTAATCAACTTGGAATCAATTAAATATTTATCCAAAAGATCTAATAATATATTATATCAATTTACAATACTTTCTATGCCATCGGATTCACAACACATCGTACAAGCACACAGAAGATCTTAATTAAGGCTTCAATTAAACTCTCACAAATATTATGAAGTAGGATTAAAACTCAAATTCAATGCCTTAAAATTATGCAAGTATACTTAAAAATACCCGGATGGACCTTGACATAATATTGAATGCTTAAATTTAATGTCTGAGGATGCTGTGCGGGTTGCTTCCTAGTTTGGTCTTAGGACTGGGTCAGGGTTAACAAAATCAAAAATCTAATTATTATAAAAATTTTAACTTATTAAAATAACTTAGAAGCTAATTCTATCATATGACAGTAGATCTGATTCTCTTTTAGGAGCTAAACAGGGTGGACATGATCTAAAGTTCTTAAGTATGTTCAATTCAATCAATTAACTACCCTCATGATGCCTGAGCTGAATAGAGATTTCAACCGGAGGGGATACTTACCATCAAAATGTGCTTCCAAGCTCAAATTGAGTTAATCAAAATCACATATCAATACAAATATATAATCAGATAAATCACAAAGTTATTAATGGTTAAATTAAATTCAATCCTTAAATACTTAAAGCAAACTCTATTCAATCCACCTTATGTAACAGTTTATCGAAGGTGAAAAATTAAGAAAACTCTAGATCATAAAGGAACCAAAGTCAAATCAAGTATTCTACTATGTTCAGTCTCAATTAATCTCAGACTAATAAGGGCGTGTATCCCATTTGTGTTTTTTCTGATGCTCCACATATGATTCATTTACGACCAGAGTCCTCTGATCGAGTGATTGTTGGAAAATAAAATCATTATATTACGTTCATGACCCTAGCCTGTATGCTCTCCAATGGCTCTGTCCTTTGAGTTGTGAATCATAGGGTACACTTGATAGGGCAAAAAACTCTCTGTCAACTAAGGTAGACTTAAGCTTGTCTACTTAGATAAACACCACCCCAGGTCTACAAGGATTTCTTGGATGATGTAACCCATGTGTTGCTGATAAGGATCCTTCGGTCAGGTTGGGTCCACTATCTCCTTTGATTAAGTAGATTAGGACCATGATGACCCGAGATGACAGAACCATGGGATCTAGATCGGGCACATCACCATTCCCCTAACCACCTGCTTTAAGTAAAGAAATGATGAATTTCATAAATTCATTATTTTAAACTCTACATACTGCTACTATATGCTATACATTTAGCGATCTAATGACTAGCCTTAATCAAAAGTTCTTTCTTAGTATTGGGAGGGGTAATTAACTATAGGTGCTTGCGCTTATAGGAAACTTGGAACCAGATCTAAAGTCCTCACAAAATGAGGGCGAAATCTCTTGGTAGTGTATTATCTACTATTCCATATGCCTTCTAAAAATTTAACCGACACATTTAAATCACACACTTTTCATTTTGTAGAGAGGTCGGTGGTGAATTTTCAGAGCCCACAAGTTCAAAGTGTGCACAATATTGTTTTGAAGTCTAAGAACTTGTTAGTGTTGCCTATTGCAAGAGTATCTAAGACTTCGAAAGAAAGTGTTTATGTAAATTAATGATGAGGCCATCATCATTTATGATGATAATGATCAAGTTGTGAAAATAAAAGGTTTATCATCAATCATTGAAGATCATTATGTGGAAGGCAATTTTCTACCGAGCAATGTTGATGATTGTCAAAAATTATTACAATTGCTGAAAATTCAGTTCAGGATCAATATGTTATTCCTGAGGGCATTGGTATACCAAGGTTAATGTTATCCCTAGCTTGGATATGAAATGGAGACCATTTGATGTAGTTGATTCAAAAGTGAAATACCATTTGGGTTATCTTGCTATTTTGTTGGGTAATGGTTCCTTGGAAGTGTGGGAAGTTCTTGTGCATAACGTGGTCAAGATCTTATATGCTGATTGTCATATTGAGGACACTGATCCTCAATTTTTGAAGCTGCAGCTTGTATTCAGATACTCAAGGATGAAGTTTGGAGAAAAACAAAGCATCTCTCTTACATCAGAGTGGTCTCCTTCAGCCTCTCGTGATTTAATTTTAGTTGGCTGCCATGATGGAACGATTGCCCTGTGGAAGTTTTGTTCATGATTTTCCTCTAAAGATACGAAGCCCTTGCTATGCTTTACTGCTAACACGGTTCCTATATGATCTCTTGCTTGGGCTCCAGATGATAATGACGCTAAATGCTCAAACTTGATTGTGATTGGTGGACATGAAGGCTTAAAATTTTGGGACCTACGGTGCCTTATCATTGCATATGAGGATGATATCATGAGGACACTAAGTTTGACAAAGCTAGCAAATGATATGCCCGTTAATGAAACATCACTAAAATAAGCCCATGGTCGCACTCTCGCTATGCTAAATTTTTTTTTGCTATTTGGAGTGTCCAAGTATCACGTAACATAGGTTTGAAGGCCTCGCCATGCTCATTAGGGCATAACAAGATGAAAATTAGCCAAGGTATTTCAGAATACTGACCGTCATGCTCATCTGGGCATGACGGGAATGTCCTAAACTTGTTAGATGCGACACCCCTATGTCAAAATGTTGCCAAAATTTTGACTAAATTTAGAACTTAGAAAAAAAGGGGAGAAGGTTTAAACGTGTAGAAATTACATTTATATTTGCTTTTATGCAGGTGACTGAATACCTCGTTATGCTCATCAGAGCGTAATGGGATTGAAATTTGACCAAGGTGCTTCAAAACATCAACCATCACAGTCATCAGGGCATGATGGATAGGCCAAAATAGTTTCGATGTAGCCCCCTACGTAGGGATGATGTCAAAATACTATCAAAATATTGCTGAAATTTCACCAAATTTTTAGGACAAAAAATGATTTAAGATTAAGTTAAATATGAAATATAAAGTCCCAAAGAAATGAATTTGAAATTAAATTTAAATGAACTTAATAAACATTAATATCATATGAGAATATGCTAAGTAAAAAATGAGTTCATTCACTTAATTTATCATCGAATGAATGCTTGAGTCCATTGTTTTATATATTGAAACAAATGAAAGTGCTCAAGTAGAATATAAGTGAGGCTTGAAACTAACTCCAAACTAATAAAAGACTTACAATAAGTTTGAAGTTTGAATTTTAAAATAACATAAAACTTGATGTGGAATCTAAAATAAAGTCAAATTGGGTTTGATTGCTCTTACATGAAGAAGTTGAAAAAGTATGAGTTGTGTAGTTACCAATGAGTTTTGGTTATGCGCGATCTTGTCAATAAACATTGTGATTATTATAGTTTATTTTAAGTAAATTAAAAATGATTTAAATTGAACACAATCAAGCTTAGAGAATGATTATGAAGCTTGATAACTCACCTATAAGCAAATATAGATTTCGATATTTCATCAACTAACATGAATAAGATTTATCATTGATTTTTCCAAATATCAAACTCTTGAATAATAACAAGCATACAAAGCTGCTCGATTAACAAATGAATTATGGTTTAATTCACACTAAGCAAGTTGAGAAGTGTCAAGAAATTTTAAGTAAGACACACAAAGAATTTGATACATAGTCGATAATTATGATTATAATTCTTACAATGTGTCACTTTAAATGACTTAAAAGAAAATGTAATTGGATTTGTAAACAAATAACAAGAGACTTATAATAAGCTGGAAAGCTAACATTCAAATATAAATGCATTTCTAACTGGGCTTATAGGAAATGTGCAGAAAACTAAATGGATTTTCAAGAAGCATGAATATAAAATTCCAATAAATAATTGGGGAGCATCGCATTACATATCAAAAGAAAAGGTAAGTGTTTGAATTCACGCTAGCTTACTTGAAAGAGATATGCTAGCTCACATAAGAAAGAACATGAGCTAGTGATGATTAATAAAGATTTAAAAGTTTATCAATGCGCATAAGCTAAGCAATCATTTTTTCTTATTCAACTCGCTATCGAATTAAATATAAGCGAAGTTGTAATATTTTGAGTTGAAAATATCTAATTGAAACCTACGCCACCATATCTATAATTTTTTGTATAAGCAGACAAAAGGCGACACTAAATTAAATTCTGCAAGAATGAAGAAGCTTTCTTTAATCCAAAAATTAAGGAATTTCATTCTAATTATGATTTTCAAAGTCAATGAATTCATTAATTAGATGAAATTATCTAAGCTATAAATACCTGCATGTGCTCGAA
Organism: Cymbidium sinense; assembly: GCA_021442155.1. Taxonomy (NCBI): domain Eukaryota; kingdom Viridiplantae; phylum Streptophyta; class Magnoliopsida; order Asparagales; family Orchidaceae; genus Cymbidium; species Cymbidium sinense. The sequence continues at coordinate 37,213,427 of CM038230.1, forward strand.
CATGGAGATTTAAAGTGAAAATTTTAATGTCTAAAAATGTTGCATAGGCTAAGTTGGAATTAAATAAAAATACAAAATTAATCTCATAATTTAAACATAAAATTACCTAAATTACTAAACACCGCATGGACCTCGACACTATGCTGAATGCTTAAATTTAGTGTATTAGGATGTCTTTGCGGGTTAGTTTAGTCTTGGGGCGATTCAGTTAACAAAACCTAAAAATCTAATTATTTAAAGATGTTAACTTATTAAAATATATGAGAAGCTAATTCTGTCATATGATAGTAGATTTAATCCTCTATTATTAAACTAATAAAGTCGACAAGAACTAAAATAGTAATTTAAATGATCAAAATATACATCCACCCCGATGATGGCTGTGTTGAATGAATATTTCAACCGAAGGGGACACCTTTACTAAAATATGGTTGAAATTTCAAATCAAATTAATGAAAATTAAATATCAATCCAAATGTAAAATCTAATATATCATTAAGTGTTAAATACTTAAATGAAATCCAATCTTTAAAGAACTTAAGGCTAAAACTCAATCCACCTTCTGTAATTATTTGCTGAAGGCGGAAAATTAAGAAAACTCTAGCTCATGAAGGATCTAAAGTCAAATCAAGTGTATTTCTATATTCACTCTCAATCAACCTCATACTAGTAAGAATGTGATCTATGTCCTCTATCTGCGTGGTTTAGCCAGTATGCTTCACATATGACACAGTTATGATCAGAGTCCTCTGATCGGGTGGTTTCTGCCAAATGACACCATTATATTATGATCATGACTGTAGCCTGTATACTCCCCAATGGCTCTGTACCTTGAGATGTGAATCATAGGGTACACCTGATAGGGAAAAAAATCTTCTGTCAGCTAAGGTAGACTTAAGCCTATCTCCTTAGACCAAAACCATCTCAAGTCTACAAGGATTCCTTGGACGACACAACCCATTACTGCTGATAAAGATCCTTCGGTCAGGTTGGGTCGATTACCTTCTCTGACTAAGTAGACTAGGGACCACGACAACCCGGGATGATGGAATAATGGGATATAGATCAGGCACATCATCATTCACCCAACCATTCGCTTTAAGCTAATACTCATAAATTTCATAAATTCTAAACCTCAAATTTTAAACTCCACATGCTGCTACTATACGCTACACATTTTGCGATCTAATGACTAGCCTTAATCGAAAGTTCTCTCTCAATATTGAGAGGGGTAATTAACTATAGGTGCTTGCGCCTATAGGAAACCTATAATTAGATCTAACATCCTCACCAAATGAGGGTGAAATCTCTGGGAAGTGTCTTATCTACTATTTCATTTGCCTTCTGAAAATTTCATTGACATAAATCAAACTCTTTTCATGTGAGAGGTCGGTGGAAAATTTTTGGAGCCCACACAAATGTATAGCACCCTGTTGACCTCACTTTTGGAGTGAGGATTTAATCTTTTGATCATAGGTCTAGGAGTCTTCTAGACACTAAGAGCTCCTTAGTCATAAGACACTTCTAGTGGCTAAGTGAACACTTAACCTAAGCTTAAAGACTCAGAAGGATTAGCCATAGGGTAGGCTATGCCTTAGGACTTGAGGAAACCTACCTAGCCTATAGCCAAACCAAAACCTATGCCCATCCCCTTAGCCAAATTTCAACATCAAATCAATTACAATAAAATCCAATTGAATCCCAATTGTATCCAAACTTCAAACCAAAATCAAATCCACCATGAGCCAAACCTGAGCCCATGATTTAAATCCTATGAACTTAGCCAAATTTTCCTTCAATCCAAATCAAATCTAATTGATTTTCTCATAAATCAATTCAATCCTTCAATTATCATTTTAAACCAAATCAAATCTACAATCAAATCAATCAAGCCAAAATCAGTTCAATCAAACAGAAGTTAACCCACTTGACTTGAAATACCCAAATAAGCCAAAATCCATTTGAACTTAAATCAATTGCAGCCAAAGCTATAAACTAATCCTAAATCAATATCTAAACTAAATTCAACTCAATTCAAACCAAGATCAAGAAAATTAACCTATTTAGGCTCACTTGACTAAAAGTGACATAAATGATCCATTTGAATCAAATCTCAATTCAACCCAAATTAGATTGAACCAAACTAATCAAAACCTCTTGTGATGATTGTTGATCATACTTGATTGATCAATTACAACCAATTGGGTCAAACCAAGTCAACCCACTTAACCTATATGACCTAAATGAACCAAATCTCATCTTAAGACAAATCAATTGAAACCATTGATTCACACCAACCTATAATCAATCCTTGAATATGACTTGGTCATCAATTGAGCCTAACCAAATCCAATTGGCCCTTTGACCCAAGTTGACCCAATTTGACCTAAAAGAAAAAATAGGGTCAAATCAAAATCTAATCCAAATTGATACTAATGGCTCAAGCTCATTCCAAATTAATTAGTGAACATGATTAAAGCTTTGATTGAACTTAATTTGACCAATTGAACCCAATTGATCCATTTAGCCTACATTGAACTAAATGATCAATTTGGCCTAAATAATTCCTAAATTCAAATTGATTGAAATCAAAGCCTACAATCATCTCTAATTGATCAATTGAATATAAACCAATGCCTAACCTAAGCCAATTTAGACAATTTGGCCAAATTGGTCAACTTGACCTATTTGACTCATATGAAGTGAAATTAGTCAAAATCAAATCCAAGTCAAATTGAATCAAACTAATTGCATCAAAACATTCCAAATACTCATTTGAACTTGTGCCAAGCCTTGGTTTGACCTAATTTGACTAATTGGTCCACTTAATCCAACCTAGCCCAATTTGATGTACATTGGCCAAATTGAGCCAAAACTATTCAAACCAATCACAAACCCATTGAAACTTGGCATTTCCCATCCTTGGCTCACCTTTTGTTAACTCAAATCCAACCCAACCCATGCTTGACCTGAATTGACCCAAAACCAAATGGGTCAAGCTTTGAGTGATTCGAGCTTTCTCCTTGTCGGGAAATTCCAACCTGAAAGAAGATAACCTCCATATCCAGCCAACTCCACCAAAACTCAATCCCATTCAAATTAACTCTTCCACACGTTCACTGAACTTTGACGAGTCAAACCAAACTCTCCCTTGAGCGATTTGAGCACTGGAAACTCTCCCAAGCATAACTTTGGAGAGGATTCCGGTGACGTTTGATCCACAGAGCTGCCGGTGAGGAATCAAGGTGTCATCTTCTCAACAAGGCTTCGCTTCCTCAACGCAAAGCTACCTCGGTCAGTTCACCACCGGTTCAAAGCTCTAGTGAGGTATTTTTTGGCAAACTGAGTATTTTTCAACTTTTTTAGGGGTTTTCGAAGGAAATGTGAATGTCGTGTGAGTCCAATCGTAGGATCCTTGTAGTTCACTTCTCTAAATGTGTGGGATCAATCCTGATCCTCCTTGATCTTCAATGAGCTTGATTTAGGCAGAATAAGGAAGATGGTGTTCATCTTCTATCACTCAGGGGATGATAGATCATCTACCATATGTTCCACATGATTAGAATGGATGGCCGTGATCTCCCGATTAGATTAATCTTGATTTATCCTAAAGGAACTGTAGGATTAATCTTCACCGTCTGATCTTAGATCGAATGGCGGGGATGAAAACACATTTGTCGCCACCATGTCGGCGCTGAGTCAGACAATTTTAAATAACCAATCTCACACACCACGTGGAAGCACGTCACATCAGTGATCCATGTGGCACCGACGGGATTAGGCTTAATTATTATTTTTAATCATAAAAACTTTAAAAAATCATAACTAATTGTAAAAAAATCCAAATAATATCAATAAATACTCATTTTAAAGGAAAAATAGAGGAGATTTAATTAAAAATTATCTCATTTAATTTGGAATAATAATTAAAGCTTTATTAGGATTTGAATGCATACTTAATTAGCTTAATTAAACCCTAATTACTTTGATAATTGATTCCAAATGTGGGAAATTGATTTAATGGGATGATATCTGCCACTCATGATTTTCTTGAAATTTATTACCAAGGTAATTAGGGAAATTGAAGTTCAACCCTAATTACCTTCTTTAATTAATTTAATGATTAATTAAGATTCAAATAGCAAAATTTAATTAATTAAAGCTTACTAATCCCTGATTAGCAATAAATGGATGAGGGAGAATTGTTAGGACCTCCTTCCTAATTTCTTTTCCAAGTTCATTTCATTATTAAGAGGATTAATTAATTGTTTAATTAATTAATTAATCAAATGGATAAATTAAATTAAATTGAAGTGCAAATCACATAAGATAATCAATAATGAAATTAATGGTTCCTCTTTATGTGTTTAATATCGTAAAGGCCCTTAAGGAAATTATGATGAACCCATAAGTGTGGATAATTATAAAAGTACTTAATTAATCTTTAATTATGAGCCAATTGCATTAGGTCCTTTAGGAGCATTACAACTTTACTTTTCTCACATGTTCATATCATTTGTGGGTTGTGGTGTTTATTTTGGATGTGTGTGTGGGCTGGGGGGGGACACCATGCAGATCATAGGGGGTACTTATTGAAGTGATTGGGTAGGACATTGAGGTATGATGTAATATCTCAAAAGATAGAGACATCACCCTATAATAGACCTAATCACCTAATAAGGACTCTTAAGGCATGATGGGTCTTCAAATATTCTAGAGATATTTTTCTTACTTTACATTGATGAATAAAGAAGGGTTTATATTAAACCGGGTTCTAAAATTCCTTATGGAGGCAAGCCTCCATAGTTAATTACATCCTAGGGAATGAAATTATTTAAGAATACTCTTGATTAAAGTAGATAATTAGGATCTCCAAATATTTCAAGGTTAGGCCATCAAAGGATTGGTTATATTTGGAAAATCAATTAGGAAAGTTTAAGGAGAAGAATTATTTTGGAAGCTAAAGGGGAATAGGTAAGGAATGCTCCTCATATTAGGAAGCCTAGTGAGCATTCCAATATATCCTATGATCGAGCATTATACATTTGAAAGTGAAGAGATTCATTTATTTGAGTTGAAATTTTGTTAGATTGCTAGGGCTTATATCCATCAACACAAGATTATGGAAATGCATAAGAGGTGAGAATTTATGCTAGTAGCTCGAAGGAAATAGAAACCTCAAATCCTAAATCTAGGGAGCTTTAGTATGAGCTAAATCAGGACATAAATCTAAGAGAAAATGGGACATGAGAGTTTATCTCCACAAGAGAGAGTAAACCCGTCTGACTTCTGGACTTACAACCGTCAGGAGTGGCCAGCAGTTAACACCTCATACGATTCAAAACTATGTAGTATGTTCTTATGAATTTTCAAGATGGTTTGGTTTGTTAATTAAAATGAAAAGAAACTAAAGTCCTAAACCTACTCCCTAAAAGACTAGACATGAGCGGTATGAACATATGACTTAGTCTACAAGTGCAAAGTTTTATAATTTTTATTATTTTTGACACATTCATTTGGACAAAGGCTTTAGGATTTCTTATGCCTAAATGCATGATAAAAATTGATTGTTGGCCAAATCAAAAGAGAAAGAGGGTGAAGCTCCATCATTAGGAGTTGCTCTCATGGGCCAAGCGGTCCCTATTGTGTAAGGATGGAGGCCCTCATTTTTACAAGAGTGATAGAAGATATTATGCATGATGTGGGACATACAACATTTAGCTAATGGATTGTTAAATCTTTTAATTATGTTGTTTAAAGCATAATCTTTATGGTGAGGTTATGAGTTATTTTAAAGCTTAGTTATGCATGATTAGTTGGGTAGAAAATTATTTTATTTTAAGAGCCTACTACATCTAGGCCACACATTAAAGTATTAATCATTAAGAAACCAAGAAAAGCATACCATTTATAATACTCAATCAAAACAAATCATCAAATATTTTTTTAATAATCTAATGCAAAGCCGGTGCGGTCGGGTTTTGCCGTACATCCTGAAAAAAGAAAAGATGTGGAGCCGAGTTCTACCCTGATACAGCCTGAAACATAAAAAGAATATTTACAATTACAATTATAATCAAAATTAGATGCTATGAGGGTCTTCTTTTCTTTATTTTTCTATATTCTTCCTTCCATGATTTGACTTGCTCTAAAGGCTTGACAAGTTATCCCAGGAGAAAGCCTTCTAGTCACTGCTCATCCTAATCCCACATAGCACTAATCCTATTTCCTATTGCAAAAATTACATTCATATTGAAAAATTAAATCTAACTACACTTACAAAATAGAGGTTAACTAAATATACCATCCTCAAGCAGCTATCTTTGTAATTTGGACTTAGCACCCTGCACATGGGTAATGAAGCCCACTTGTCCAAACTTGGATTATGCTTAGGGGTTCAAGCAACCTATAAAGAGAACATTTATATTCATTTTAAGCAACTCCTTAAGCATAATCCCCTGTAGAAAATATGATTAGGCTAAAAGCGACCTAACATCTAATCTATGAAACATACACCCTAACATCCAGTTTAAAATATTACATCACAAAATAAAACACAATATCACTCATGCACCGTCCTAACTTAGGACCAGAAGTGGTGGCATAATTCTAATGTGCGTACTGAGGCTTTGTGCGGTATGTCTTACTAAGCATTTGGGTTATAATTTTCTAAGTTTGGAATGTTTAATTTAATCATGGAGGTTGATTTCATTTTAAGTTGTTTAAGTGGTTTGCAAATTTTAGTTTATATTTTTCTTGGTTTTATTTGATTTACACTTAACATCTAAGTGTTATAAAGAAAAGAAAGAGAATTACCCTATTTCGTCCCTACCTTAAGCCACTTTCTAAAGCACATTTTTATGACTTGTTTCTCTTTAGTGAATGACTTATTGCACATTTTTATTAATCCTAAGTTTATGTTAACTTTAAATAATCATATTTAATGTGAAAAACATCTTAGGATTAATATAATTAAATTATTATTATATGACATATATCAAATCATTTCATTTCATCATATGTAACATACATATAACTGTTACACTTCGTATATCTATGCATACAATGTATTTTGGCACACTTAATTGATGATGAATGCATATGTTTAAAATTTATATTTTATTTAATTGAATTATTTATACATATAGGTTAAAGCTCTATCCAAATTCTAATACCAAAATACACATGAATGAAATCAAATAAATACTTATCGTTGTTAACTGGGAAAGTGAGATAATCAAATGACCTCCTTGGGGCTACTTAAAGCTCGTATTCCTAGAATATCCAGACTATATACTTCTTAGTATTCAAACTTATGTGAATCTATATATGAATCATAAGAAAGAGAAAACTAACTTACATATAATGTATGCCAATGACTTAGATGATTATGGATGCATGTATATTTTAATTACAAAAGGGGATTCTCATATTTTAATTAAGCACACATATACATGTATTAAAGATATGAGCAAGTACGTGCCATTATTAACCAGAAAAGTGGATAATCAAATGACCTACTTGGGGCTATTTAAAGCCTCATATTCTTGGGATGTTTAGACTAAACACTTGCTATCTTAAATACATATAAATGTATACACAATTATAAGGATGAAAATCATGCAAAGATTGTATTTTCTCTAGTTGAATTGTTTATGTATATGAATTAAAGCTCTATCCAAATTCTAATATAAACATCCATAAGAATGAAATCAAATATGTATGTGTCATTATTAACCAGGGAAGTGAGGTAATCAAATGACCTCCTTAGGGTTACTTAAAGTCTCATATTCTTGAGGATGTCTAGACTATATACTTATTAACATTCAAACTTATATAAATCTATATATGAATTTAAGAAAGAAAGCTTCACATTCATATACTCAAGCTACCAGCACATGCAAATCTTATATATATATATATATATATATATATATATATATATATATATATATATATATATATATATATATATATATATATATATATATATATATATATATATATATATATATATATATATATATATATATATATATATATATATATATTCATATTATCATATACATATCCAACAATTTATGAAGTTTGAAAAATAGATTTGAATTTATTAGTGATAATAGCCACACATATAATTAAGTTAAGTCAACACATGCAAGCTTACATAAATAACTTTCATTTGATTCACTTAAATTTAAAAGAGTAAATGCATGAAATCATATGACATACAATATTTAAAATGATTGGAAAGGAATAACTAAATATAAACACATGGTTCATTCCAATATATTAATTCCTAAGGACAATCACATTAAATAAAATCATTTAAAAAAACCATAGCTTATTATTAAGTTGACTTTGAGATTTGGATTCAACTTAAAGAGGAGAGATTACTTGCTGTTTTAATCTCATTCCCATGTTGGCAATTTCATTCGATTTAAGAAAGGGTAATTAAGTTGTTATGAATTAATTAAGTTGAACCATTAATTAAAGCTATTAATTACCCTTACCTATGCTTCTTTAATTTGGTTAATCATTTAATTATGAGCCACAAATAATCTGAACAAGTGAGAAAATAAAATTGCAATGCTTCTAAGGATCTAATATAATTGGCTCATGATTAAGGATTAATTAAGTTAAAGAATCCAACTAAGTACTCTTATGATTTTCTAATCCTTATGAGTTAATCATAATTTCCTTATGGGTCTTTATGTTATTAAACACATAAAGAGGGATCACATTTTAAACATTCATTTCTAAAGTGATTACAATTTTAATTTGATTAATTTGATTAATTTACTTGATTAATTAATCCTTTTAATTAATCCTAAATCGATTTCCTCCTTGATGAGATGAACTTAGGAAAGTAATTAGAAAATAGGTCCAACCACTCTCCCTCATCCATTCACTATTAATTTGTAACTAATGAGCTTACGTTAAGTATTTTTTACTATTTGGGAGGTTAACTAATCAATTAAATTAATTAAGAAAGTAATTAAAGATTGAATGGTCAATTTCCTTAATTACATAAGCAATAAATTCCTAAAAAATTATGGGAGATAGAGGTCATCCCATGAAATTGATTCCCCAAGTTTTGGATTAATTTCCCAAGTAATTAGGGCTTAATTAAGAAAATTAAATTTACACTTAACCCCAATTAAGCTTGAATTACTATTTAAAACTAATTGAAATTATTTTTAATTAATTCTCCTCTAAATTACCTTTAAAATGAATATTTGTTTGTATTTTTTAGATTTTTTTTATAATTAGTTATGATTTTTCAAAATTATAGTGATTAAAATATAGTAATTAAGCCTCTAAATTATAGTAATTAAGCCTAATCCTATCGGCTCCATGCAGATCACTGATGTGGCATGCTTTTCACGTGGTGCCATGGGATTGACTACTTAAACCCAACCTGGCGTGGTGACGACGGTTGGTTCATCCGCCTTGTTCTTTGATGGATGGCGATTAAACCTGTAATTTCTATAGGATAAAATCAGATTAATCTAATGGACTAATCATGGACGTCCATTTTGATCACGCAGAAGGGGTGACACATGATCTATCATTTCTCGCATGATGAAAGACAAACACCGTCTGCCTTCCCAGCTCAATCCATGCTCGTTAGAGCTCGTGAGGTGCTAGAATTGATCCCACACCTTCAGGAGTGATCTTAAGGGATCTAATAGTGGATTTCACATGACATTAATATTTTCTTCAAAAAGGCCCAAAAATTTAGAAAATCTTAGTTTGCCAAAATTTTCTCTTGGAGCTTGGATCAAGCGCTAATGTAGCTTAACTTTGGGTGAAGCCCGGTGGTGTGATGCCTCCCCACCGATTGCTTTGTGGACCAAGCACCGCTGCAATCCTTGTTGGAGTTAGCCTAAGAGGTACTTTCAGTGGTCACGAAGCTCTGGAGATGATTTGTTTCACCTCATCAGAGCTTGGTGAATGTGTGGGAAGAGTTAATTGAAGTGGGGTTGAGTTTTGGGAAGGTTGGACGGAGGGAGTGCTCTATTTGGCTTGGGTTTGTGTTTTTCAGTGACAGGAACACTTAGGGAGCTCGAGAATTACTCTAGGGAATTCGTGTTTGTCTCCTAGGGCTCATTAAGGGTTCGAGTGTCATGTTTGAATCAAATTAAGGGGGGGGGGGGGTATATGCCTCTTCCCTTGGATCAGACAGTGGAGATTAGCTCCATAATTTTCGATTGTTCGGCCGCTGTAGGTGGCTGGGGACATGACTAGGCTAAGGTGGCTCAGTTTGGTTGGCCAAGGGCTCTAGTTGGTAGCTCGAGGTGGTCTCTTTCATCTTGGGTCTGGTCAATGAGGCGAGCTGGGTTAAGCCACCTGCCCTTGGTCCATGACCGACTTAGCCACCATGGGCTAGTTTAGCCTCATAGGTAGGGTTCTGATTTAGGTCTTGGGTCGCTGCTAAATGCAAGAGGTGGGGAGTTGACCACCTAAAAGTGAGTTTTTCCCCCTATGTAGAGATTTATCCAATGGGTAATATATCAAATCAGGTCTCAATTGAGTTGGGTTGGTTTTGGGTTGACCAAAGGTGAGCCAAGGATGAGTCAAGCCAAATTTCATTGGGTTCAAGCTTGGTTTGAGTGGGTTTGGACCAATTTGACCTATGTAGGTCAAACTAGGCTAAGTTGGGTCAAGTTGACAAATTGATCAAATTGGGCCAAACCAATTTTCAGTCAAGTTCAAATGAGTATTTAGAGTGTTTTGGTGCAATTGGTTTGATTCAATTTAACTTAGATTTGGATTTGAGCCATTTGAGTTGAAATGGGTCAAATGGGTCAAGTTGACCAATTTGACGAAAATGGTCAAATGTGTTTGGGTTAGGCATTGGTTCATGTTCAACTGATCAATTGAAGATGATTGTAGGTTTGATTTCAATTAATTTGGATTTGGTTTTGATTTAGGCCAAATTGATATTTTTAGGTCAATTTGGGCTAAATAGGTCAATTGGGTTCAACTGGTCAAATTTGGTTCAATCAAGGTTTCAATCATGTTTAATGATCAATTTGGAATGAAATTGAGCCATTGGTTGCAATCAATTTGGGTTAGATCTTGATTTGCCCTAAATTAATCTTTTAGGTTAAATTAGGTCAACTTGGGTCAAAGTGCTAATTAGGTTAGGTTTGGCTCAATCGATGGTCGTCATGTTTAAAGATTGATCTTAGGTTGATGTGAATCATTGCTTTTAATTTATTTGGCTTAGGGTGAAATTTGGCTAGTTTGATATATGTAGGTTAAGTGGGTTGACTTGGTCAATGATCAAGTTGACTTTGTTTAAGATAATTAATGGCAATTGATCAGTCAAGGATGATCAAAAATCATCATAAGAGATTTTTGAGGGTTTGGTTTAATCTAATTTGGGTTGGATTGAAGTTTGACTTAAATAGGCCCTTTAGGTCACTTTGGGTCAAGTGGGCCTAAATGAGTTAATTAACTTGATTTTGGGTTGAATTGAATTGAGTTGAGTTGAGTTCAATATATGGTTTGTTTGGGTTTAAATTGATTTTGGGTATTTTGGGTTATATATGGGTTAACTGGTTGGATCAATTGGTTGGTATGAATACTTTGATCAGATTTTGATTTAGCATGGTGATTGAAAGATTGAATTGATTCATGAGAAAATCAATTAAGCTTAGAATTTATATTGAAGAGGATTTGATTAAGTCCATCTGATTAATACATGGGCTTAAGTTTGGATTTATTCAGAGTTTGGATTTGACTTGAGGATTTGGATTTGGATTTGATTGGAGGATTGAATTGATTTATGAGAAAATCAATTGAATTTGATTTGGATTAAAAGATCGTTAGCTAAGTCTATGGAGTTAAGTCATGGGCTTAAGTTTGGATTGATCGAATTAATTTGATTTTGCTTGGCACAGATTGATTGATTGGACAAATTGAATTGGTGAGGTTTGTTTGAAGCTACAGGGGATAGGCATAAAGGTTATAGGGTAGGAGTTTCCCTAAGTCTATAAGGCATAGCTTAATCTTGGTGATTAACCCTTCTAAGTTCTGTAAGTTAAGTGTCAAGTGTCATTAGAAGTGTCGGCCCAAGCTCTTAAGGTTTGCAGAGGACCCTAGATTTATGGTGGAAGATTGAATCAAAAAAGAGTGAGGTAAATAAAAGGACCCTCAATAGGTGTGGCATAACTAAAGGGCACACCGCACATATTGACACTGATCGAGGCGATCAATTATGTCAGAAATATTGCAAGTGCTAACGAAATTGATCTATACATAAACCCAGGAGGTAGATAGAATCTCGATATAACTGCAATGCGACTCATCTCATGGCATAAGAGAGTCAAGAAGATTTGATGAGCATTTCATGTCAAGGACATGATGGATGATTCACTGAGGAATCACACATGAATTAGATATGAGATAAAATTATGCCAGGGCATTTGGAAAAAATATGTTAGAGATTGAGATTTTATTGGATTCATTCTAATTAATTTGATTTGATTTATGGAATGGAGATCCGCTGTGGATACATGCTTGAATCCATTGAGGATCAATGTCAGATTTGTTTTGATTTAGTTTGGGGCATATCCTCAAGATATGGGTCAATTCCACCGGGTCAAGACTCGCATTTATTTTAATTCATTAAAATGTGGGTAATCCATATATAAGTTCAACTACGGTGGATCAAGACTGTGTTTGTTTTGACGAATTTGTCATGACTATGCTAGAGGTTGGCTTGGATTTTGATTTGTTTGTTGATTTGGGCTCCATGGTGGAGACGAGTTGATTTTATTTGTACATCCATTGGGATATGGAGCTCAGCTGAATTTTGATTAATTTAATTTGATTGATTTATGGACTCTATCATGATGTGTGATGGAACTGAACTAAGAAGGGAGCCATAAAATCTACCTATCTTAGATTCACTAATCCAAAGGGTGGGTAGTTTACAAATGCTGGGTAGAGCTATCCAACCTGAGTAGGTGGCCTCTCAAACAATGACAAGAAGAAAAGGAGACTTACATCTTCCAAAGTAGAAATAGCCACTAGGGTGACTTTTTGGTTGCACAATAAATCGAGCTTGACCTAGGGAGACTATTGAGTGAGTGCCACTGGGGATCTTACCTCGACTCAAGAGTTGTCAAAATTAATTTTATTTTATTTGATGGACCCTATTAGTGTGATGGATCAAGATCAGGTAGGGCCTCTTTGCCCTCATATATTTATTATTCATCCAAAGTGGTAGGCCTCACCAAGGGTGAGACTATCCAACCCATACGGTCGCTTTTCGGGCAGTAATGACCGTATAGGAGTAAAGTATGAGACTTACATCTTTCAAAGCAAAATAGCCGCTAGTGACTGTTGATGTGCAACAAATGAACCCAACCTAAGACCAACAGAATGACGGACTTACGGCCAACTTGAGACTGGTGGGAGTTCTCATGACCGCCTAAAGATAGATGGCCTGCTGGGAAGAGGTGTCACTGGGAGAGTTCTCCTAATCCAAAAGTGAATATATATATATTATTTATTTATATGTTTGTATTGACCCTGTTGGTGTGTGATGGACTATGCGTCAAAGTGTCTATGTTTTTTGGCCATCTGCATTTACCAATCCAAAGGGGAGAGTCTCAGACACATCCGGAGTGTAAAACATTTCAACTACAGGGTGGCTATTAGAAAAGTGGGGACCGTCCAATCCAAAGAGTAACCTGGCAAGGGGTTCTAGATGGGATCGCAAGTGACATGGTCCAGGAGTGCCCAGAGGTGCCACTAGGTGCTATCCCATCACCAAAAAAGAAAGCTATAAGTGTACCTGGGCCAACTCAAGAGATAGTGACTTACATCGTTGTTCCATGAGTGGGACCACTGGATCGGTGGTAAGATAGGAACACACCAGTAACCATTAAGGTGCCCATCGGTAAAGGGGATCAATCTAAGAAGAAGGTGTAGGATTACATCTTCATACAAAATGTTCACCAGATACCTGTCGTCAACTCAGGTGAACCATTTGACCCAGTGACTACTAAGTGGGAGTTCCCTGAAAAAGATCCAGCCAAACTTCAAGTTAGGGAGGAAAGGAGCCACCACTATGGTTTTTCCCTAAACCTCAATTATACTCCATTCATCCGCATGATGCCTGTTCAAGAAGAAACTGGGAGACTTTTCATCCTTCAAATGAAGCCATCACAGGGAACCACCCAGCCAAGTATACCTTCCACTACCATACCAAAGGCACTTGTCGACATACAATAGTTAAGGTGAATAAAGAGTGGGGAGACTTCCCCTAAGAAAGAAGACCACCTGTGACACGCTAGTTAGGGTAGTGAAGAATTCGACGACTGAGCAAATCACTATTGAGTGAGGTCGCCGGGGCCACATTATCTCAAACCTCAAAGTTGCTAGACAAAAAGATACGTTTATTTTGTGTTTTGTGTAATTTATTTTTGCATCTGGAAGAAAAGATAAGATGGTCGCTGTTCTCTTGCACCCATCCCAAACACATCATGGCGATCAGTGATAGAAATGCTTTCAATTTTAAAAATAGAATTTTCATTGATGGTAATTGTCAAACATAATTTATGGATAATATTTCAGAGACCAAGATTGGAAGCATAGACCTTTTTTATGGTTGATAAGTTGATATGATCCTCCTGGTAGGTTTCTCTCATGTGGAGCCTTTCCAAGTGAGTTCAAACTTGCCTCCCATCTTATGATGAGCAATAATTGGTCTTCTTAGAACTAAAATAAGCTCTCTTGAAAAGCTCTAGGGTAGACCAACTTGTTGTGAACTTGAATCATTTTGGCTTTATATAACTCAAGATTTTGGCATGCCCATAGGCATCTCTCCTCCAAACCTTTGAGCTATTCTAACCATAACTTGATGTTATGCTCTGTTATGATCTTGTTATCGACAACTATCATTAGTTATGGGAGTTGGACTTCTAATGGTAGAACAACTTCGGACCCATACACTAAGGAGAAATGAGTAAACTGAGTTGTAGTTCTATAAGTAGTGCGGTATGCCCACATAGCTTCAACTAACTGTTCATGCCACCATATCGCTATTATTATATATCCAGTGTATTTGAGTATTTGAATGAGAGTTTTATTGATGGCTTTCATTTATTCTTCTCTATAATAGATGGTAGAGTATCTCCACCCAGACATGTCTCAGAAAAATTGTTAATTTTGGTGCCTTGAATGCATCATTGTCGACATAATTAAGGCACCTGAATCTATATAATATATGGTTTCTAAAAAGTTGAGCACTGCATTGAGCTGGTCTCTTGAGCAATTCCTCCTATTAGACAAGTAACTCCAGGATAAACTCCATGGCCATTGAAGAGAGGGAGGACTCAGCCCATCAATGCACGAATGGCCATGAGGCTAATGTCGAATGTAGAATGTTGGGTGGTTGATGTAGGACCACCCCATGTACTTGACATTGATGGCATCACTTAGCTACATCTATGAAATCTGTGATCATCAATGACCAAGCATCTTGATTTTAGCTTTCATCTTAGGATAAGATTGGTGAGCTGATATCCAATGCAAATCTGATCTCATGGGCTTCGTGGTTCAACGAATCACATGAGATCAAGATCGTGATAAGACAACCAGGTGTGTGTGAAAGTTCTCTTATTTCAGCGATGCCACCTCAGGTGTGCAGTTTACCTTTGGTTTAGGTAATCAAATGAAATGGTTGCTCTAATCTAGCTCCTCATCCTTTTAAAACTGAACCCCCAAGAGAGTATTTTCAATATTCAATGTCATGTAAGTGACTTGTCTATTTGGACCTCTATCGATATGAACCACCTTCAGACACATGACCCTTTAGCAAGTTTCATAAAGCATCCATAAGACATTTTCTCACCCAGATCTTTATAGATGGTCACTTTGGAATTTAGGCCAATAAACCTACTGTATACTTTATGGATAGTTTCCAGCTAGAACTTCAGAATCCACCATTTGGCTGACCAATTGAAAATCCCCAAAATATTGATGTTCTGGATGCTTAGCTAGATTGGATAACATTAAATCAAAACCCTCATAACAGTCTATTCATTAAGTGAAAGATCATGATATGAGAATCTTATCATATCGCAGTCTAAAGTTAGGAGAACTATTCCTACCCTTTCCTTTTATGAAAGTGTAGATTGTGGTTCTTCTCCTCTTTGAGAGGATGCTACACCATACAATTATATCTCCCAATGGTGAAGTACTATAGTATCCCTTCAAGTTGATTTGTTCATTGGGGAGTCATCATAAGCAGAATCCAACATGAAGTGGTGTCGCTAAGAGATCAAACGCAGCTTGTTCTTTCAATCGCACGTAGGGTATGAAATGATGTCAAACCGTAATAGATCATGAACCAAATACATGCCATGATAACATTGGTCGGTCGTCATGAGATATTGAAAAGGATTGATTCTAGAAATCAAGTTGATTTTAATGAAAGCATGCCCAGCTTTTTGGGATGCAAAGATTAAAGCTAGGTAATGATTCTCAATAGGTGGATAGTTTGCTTCAGCAGGGATTAGATAATGGCTGAGATAGTAGAGCACATTCTCATTCCCTTTGTTATTGGCTTGGGCCACTAAAGAGCTATGGGAGTCATCTATTGTAGCAGTGTAGATGCTTACCCGGGATAAGGGCTACTAGAACTGGTAGCATCATCAGGTATTGCTTGACATCTTCAAAGGCACACTGGCACTTGTCATCCCACTTGAACTTGGTGTCCTTCTTGACAAGTGGTGAGAATGGCTGACATCTTCTTGATAAGTTGGATATAAAGCATCTTAGATACATCAACCGCCCTTGAAATGATCTAAGTTGAGTTAAACTTTTAGGGGGTGGCATTTTTAATATCTCTTTGATCTTCTCTGGATCAGTTTTGATTCCATGGTGTTGGATAACAAACAAAAGAAATTTTCCTAAAGTTACTCTGAATGCACACTTCAGGAGATGCATTTTGAGGTTAAATTATCTAAATTATTTGAAAACTACTCTCAAGTCAAAGAGATGAAATTCTTTTTCTTTGCTCTTGACCATGAGATCATCGACGTAGCATTCAACTTGGTGATGAATGAGTTCGTCAAAGATTTGAGTCATGGCCCACTGGTATGTGACACCAACATTTTTAAGGTCGAAAGGCATGACCTTATAATTCTCGAATTTGCCCCAAGGTTGCTTTCATCTTCTGGGGCCATCTTTATTTGGTTATATCTAAATGAACCATCAATGAAAGAGAAGATTGCATGAGATGAGGAAATGTCCACCATCAATTATGGTATTGGTAATGAAAATTTGTCTTTTGGACATGCCTTATTTAGATCTCTAAAATCAATACATATGCAAATTTGATCATTCTTCTTCTTAAGTGGGACGACACTGGCCAACTAGGTGGGGGTATTTTTCCTCCCGAAGGAAATCCACATCAATCAGTTTCTTGAATTCATAAATGACTTATTGTTTAATGTCTAATCGCATACATCTAGGAGCTTTCTTGATAGGGTTAGCATCAGGTTGTATTGCTAGTTTATTTAGTGCTACGTCAGGAGCCAATCCGAGCATTTCTTCATAAGTCCATGCAAAGAAGTCCTTAAACTCAATGAGTAGCCTAACTAAATTATTGGTTTTAGTTTCATTCAACAAAGAACTGATGTATATCGGATGTGGATTTTTTTAGTCCACAGGTTGATTTCTTTGAGCTTGTTGATAATTGACTTGATTTCTTCTTCAAAGTTTAATGATGCATCTTTTGACGTGGAAATCATCTAGGCCATCTGAAGTTCCTAAGCACACCTCCTCATATGAGTTAATGTGATTTGAAAAGAACCTATCAAATTCCAAATGATTGGTGATGACAAGAATCATCATCGACCTGACCCACTAATCCTAGTCATGGTAATTAAGAGTTTTGCATTTGTTGTTCCATATCCTTTCAAGTAATCAATGCGGCTTAGACCATGTATGTAGAATTAATCTTTTCTTTGCTAAGTTATGAACACAAGGTGAGTACCAATCATAAGGTAATTCTATTAAATCTTTATATGAATCATCCTTAAGTTCTAAATCAATTTCTTGACTTGTGGATGATGCTCCAGGAAAGAACATCTGCATCTTCATAGCTGTGGATGATTTAGGGGCTTCCTTAACTACTAAACCCTAAACTTTTATAAAAGTGGGGCTGAGCAGGTGTCTAACCGATGCCTCAGCTTCTATAGAGAATTTGGATACTTACTATGCTTTTTGGGAATAGCCTTTCATCTCGAAAGTGTCACTTCCAACTGATCCGTCGAGAAGAGCTTGTGCAACCATATGTGACTCATACTTTAAAATAGATGTTGACCTCACTTTTGGAGTGAGGGTTCAATCTCCTCTTCCTAGATTTAGGAGTATTCTAGATACTAAGACTTCTTTAGTCATAAGACACTTCTAGCAATTAGATGAACACTTGAATTTAAAGACTTGGACAGCGAGCAGGATCAGTACCTTAGGACGTAGGGAGAAAAACCTACCTTATAGCCCAAACCCAACCGATGTTCACCTTCTTAAGCCATGATCAATTCATCCAAATCCAAATCCAAATCAAGCAATTGAAATCTATAATAAATTTTAAACCAAAACCCAAACCAAATCAACCCTACATAAGCCCTATTTTATTCTATGGACTTAGCCTTAATCAAATATAGATCAATCCAAACTCAATTGATTTTCTAAAAGATCAATTCAACCCCTCAATCAATTCACCAAAATCTACAATCATACATGTTAACCTCATTTTTAAAATAATCTCTCAACCCCTCTATCTTAGACATAGGATTTCTCTTAGACTTTAAGAATTCCTTAGTTTTAAGACACATCTAGTGATTAGGTGGACACTCAACCTAGTACTAGAGACTTAGAAGAGTTATCCATAGGAATATGTCATGACTTAGGGGTGTTAGGAAAATTTACCTACCTTTAGCTTGAACCATTCGCCACCTTCCTTCCTTCAAGCCAAATTCTAAATCAATCTTATTTGATTGTCTCCAAACTCAAATCAATGCCCTATGATTAAAATCCTTGATTGAAATTCATGATTGAAATCCATGATTGAAATTCATGATTGAAATCCATGATTAAAATTCATAATTGACATCTATGATTAAAACCCAAGAATGAAATTCCTAAGTCCTTAATCTTCTTTTAAGGACTTAGACAAAATCATGATCAAACAAATTCAAATCTTAGAGATTTTCTCATAACTCATTTATATTCTCATTTATATTCACATATATAAATGAAATATAAATATAAATCAATCAAATCAAATCTAAAAATTAAATTTCAAATTTAAAATCCTTCTTAAGTCTTAAATTTCCCTCTTAAGGACTTAGCCAAAATCATGATCAAATCAATTCAAACTCATGGGATTTTCTCATAACTGATTTATATTCTCATTTAAATCCACATATATAAATAAAAAATAAATATAAATCAATCAAATCAAATCCAAAAATTAAATTCCAAATCCAAAATTTCCTAATCCTTTAAATTCCTTTTAATGGACTTAGCATAAATCATATTCAAACCAATTCAAACTCATGGGATTTTTTCATAATTTATTTATTTTCTCATTTATATTCACATATATAAATGAAATATAAATATAAATCAATCAAATCTAAATCCAAAATTCAAAATTCAAACTCCAAAAATTTCCTAAGTCCTTTAAAAATTTCTTTTAATGAACTTAGCCTAATTCATTATCAAATCACTTCAAATTCTTGAAATTTTCTCATGATCAATTTATATTCTCATTTATATTGACATATATAAATGAAATATAAAATCAAACAATCAAAAACAATTCCAAAAATCAAACTCAAAGCCACTCAAAATCCAACCTAAGCATTTCAAGTCAAAATCTTGAATATAGCCAAATCAACTTCAAATCAAGCCAAATTCTTGATTTTCCTTCATGACTCAATCAACCCTACAATCGTGAATCCAAATATAAATATAAATGTCATTCACTAAATCAAAACTCAATTCAACAGTCAAGATAAAATCCATTCATATTCTTCCTCTGAATACAAAATTATCAAATGGATTAAAACCTATTTGACTTCAAACCACTTGCAAATGGATTTATATTTCAATCATAAGTCCATATACAAGTTCAATCAAACTCAAATTAACAAGCATTTGACCCATTTAGGCTCACTTGACCTAAAGTGACCTAAAGTACCCTTATGAGCTCTAATTTTAATCCTAAATTTGATTGAATCAAACCTCACCTATGCCCTCATCATGACCAACAATCATCATGGATGATCAATCAATCAAATTAAGTTAAACCAAGTCAAGTCAAATTCAAGTCCAACTTAGCCAAAAAAATGAAACCCAACATAGCCCAAAATCCACCATAGCCAAATTGATTCGAAACTAATGATCTAAGTTCATTCATGAACTATGTTTGAACTTGACCAAGTCAACATTTGAGCCTAACCTAGCCCAATTGGCCACTTGACCCAAGTTGACCCAACTTGTCCTTAAAAGTCAAAATGTGTCAAAACTTGATCTAAGTCAAATTGATTCAAACTAATGGATCAAGTTCATTCCAAATCACTTGTTGAACTTGACCAAAGTCTCAAATGGCTAACTAGACCTAACCTAACCTAATTGACCTTGAACCTAACTTGACCTAAAGGGTCATGTTGAGCCAAATTCAAACTTAACCAAAAGTGATTAGAAACAAATATATCAATCTACTTCATATGACTAACCAAACCTAAACCTACCCATGAACTAGCTCAAATAGGTCAAATGGATCAAATTGGTCAACTTGACCCATTTGACCTAAATGAAGTCATATTAGCCAAACTCAAAACTAAACCAAATTGAATCAAACCAAAGCCACCAAAGCATTTCAAATGGTCATTTTAACTTGACCCAACCTTTGTTGACCCAACCTTTGTTTTGACCAATCATTTTGACCCATTTAAATGGACCCAACATGAGCTAAACTGAAACCATATCAAATGAACTCCAAGAATGAAACTGGCAAAACCGATTTTCTCAACATACCCAACATATTCAAATTCAAAAATCAGCCAAATAACTATTCAACCCCTAGGCCATAGAACAAAATTTGGTCAAATTCATAGGAAATTTGGTCAAGACCTCTTCATATCAACTTGATACCTTCCTAGTAGGTCAAGTGAACCCTATGGAGGGTGGTTCACCCAACCCAATGGGTTTGGGTCAGCTCAAATGGACCCAAGGCCAAAACTGACCTCATAGCTCAAATTGGCCAATTTGAAAACCTCCCTCCACTTAATTTGAAGCACATGGGAGGTTACTAATCCACTCCTTGGATCAAACCGGCCATGTGCCAACTTCAAATAGCCCAAACAACCCTTTCCATTTGACAAACCATGTTTCGACCATCCGATTGCCATAGGAGGAGATATACTCCCCCTAATTTAATTCAATTTGCACATCCTCATTGTCGATTGAGTGCTAGAGAGTGTTAGGTGCCATCAGAGAGTGGTCCTAAGCTTTCTAAGTGGGAAATGAAATCAGCATTCTCGATTTTCATCCTTTGAAAAATAGGGGAGCTCCATAAAATTTCTAATTTCCTCTATATTCCAAATCACTTCAATTCTCTTTGCACACTCCCTCAGGGACCAAAAAGAGCTTGCTTAAGCTCTCCCTCAAGTTCCCAAGGTAAGGAGAAGTTTAATTCGATCAAAGCTGCAAAGGAAATCTACATAACCTCATGAGCTAATTCTTTCACCACAGCTTCGCCTCAACCAGACGAAGCTCCTCCAAGGGAATCGAGCGTCGGTGATCACCTCTAGTGAGGTATGCCATTTTCTGACCACTAGACTTAAGGGGTGTTGTTCTTTTATGGAAGAAAGTGTCATGGCATGAAAATTCAATCATTGGATAGGATTGCCATTATTGTATGATGGTGTGTGCAAAATTTTATCCTAATCTGAGCTCAATCGAGCTCGGATCAAAGCTTGGATCATGGATGGTCTCCATTAATCCTCAGGGCAGAACAGGGATAATCCCGATCGTCCATCTATTCATTTTGGATGGACGACCGAGATTAAACACATGCTTAGATCCGATTTAATCCTTTTCAAATGGCGTTTAATCTTAGCTTCCTTGATCGATCGCCAAGGCTAAACCATCAGAACCAGCATGGGATGCGACGCTAGGCTTCTCCCCACACAACCTGTGTAAAGCGCACTAACCGTCGTCGATGCATGTCATGCTCTGGATAAAGGGGATTTAATTAGGTTTTAATTAATTATAATTAATCCTCTAAGCTTCAAAAATTCATATCTCCTTAAATAAAAATTAGGAAAATATGAGTTAAATTTCTACTGAAAGATAATTCATTCTAGCATAATCTAAAATTGGTTTTAATAGATTTTAAATTATATATTTCTTTGATTTCATGTTTTAATGGAAATATTTTTTTGCTAATTACTCCTTAATTAATCCTATGATTAATCTCAAATTCCTTGGGTATATTTTGAGGGATGACTTCAACCTCTCCTAATTTTCTTAGGATTTATTGAAGGCTTAATTGGGAGAATTGCAAATGCATTTCCTAATTACTCTCTTAATGTAATTAAGGATAATTATGGGTTTGATTAGTGTTTTAATTCCTTATTGAGGTTGATTAAGGTTTGGTCCAGTGAATAGGAGGTTTAGGGAATAATTTTGGGGTATTTCCCTTAAGCTATTTCATAAACCCCCTTTTCTTTCCTTAATCCTCCCTTAATTAAGGGCTAATTCATTAATTACCATCTTAATTAATTTCTAAAATTTCTAAAACTTTCCAGAACTTAATTAATCTACTTTGGGTAGATGCTTAGGTGTTCAAGAGCCTAAGTTCAATTAAGAAAATCAAACTCCAACTCATATGTTTGAGGGGTGTTTTGAAATTACTTAACTTAAATCCCTTAGCTTAATTAACCATTAATCATGAGCCAAATTGTATTAGACCCTTTTCATTCTAGGTGCATTAAAAATTTAAATTCCTTGTGAGGTTTTATATCATCTCATTGGCTCATAATTACTTGATTTACTATGCTAAGGTGGTGTAGGTAAGAATTAATTAACTTGTTTAATTTATACCTTAACCTAATCAAAATCTAAAATGAATATGATCATCTAAAAATCAAGTAAAAATATCAAACACATGTGGGAGTGGGTTAGGAACAACAAACTCGACTCACATTTTCAAAATTAAATAAAACTCAAGATCAAATAAAAATCATAATAAATGAACTTTGGTTTATTTTAAAATTTCTTATTTCATAAGATTATCTTTAGGATTTAATCAAAGTGAACGTGTTTATATGCTTTCATTGCTTTAGTTCTTTCCCCAACAAGTTAAATATGTATGTATGTGGTTTCATGCATCCATACTTTTTAAAATTCAAATTTAAAATGAAAATATTTACTTTATGTTAAAATTGCATGTGTTGGCTAAAGTAAGAATGAGTGGCTATTATCGCTATTAAATTTAAATTATTTTCAAAAAAATATGAATCAATTAGCAAAATTGAAAGTGTGTTACTTATATTTTAATTATAAGTTTGCATGTAAGTAAGATATAAGGATCTGCTTAGTGTAGGTTTTCCTTCTTTTCTCTTTTAGTATAGTTTTGAATAGGATTTGGTAAGATGTGTGGTTCATTTGAAAAGAACCTAACACTTCCCTAATTCCATATCCTATTCATTCCTATACTATTACTTAAGAAGGATACTTATGCTTACACACATAAATTGCATAAACAAAATGAATAAACTAATACAAATCTTTGCATTCTTTTTTTTTTCCATTCATTTCTTTTGTACACATGTTTGTATTTAAGGAAAGTGGTATATTAGTCTAAACAACCTCGAAGTTGCGAGGCTTTAAGTAACCATAAGTAGGTCTTTTACCTTACACTTCTGGTTAACAATGGTGCTGTACTCACTTATGCCTTTCTTACTTTCATGTGTGCATGTGAAAATTGGATAAGAAATCCATTTTCTACTTAATGAAAATCATGCATCATAAACTTTCAAATTTCTTAAATGAATAATTTAGCATGTATCATAAAGTGTGCTAAATATTCTCATTTATGTGTATAGATATGTTTAGGACTCATTCATATGCATGTTATACATGTTGGGAAAGAAATGAAGTGATGTATGTTTTGTAAATTTGGTTCATTTTATTTAATCTTAAAATGCCTTTCTTATTGAATGGGTTTGTTTAGAGTTCATATAAACTTAGGATTAACTAAAACACTTAATTAAAACATTTACTAAATAAAACTAAAATATGAATCCACTTTAGAAATTACTTAGGTTAGGGAAGGAAAGAGAAGTTCTATTCTCTTTTCCTCTCTTTATAACTTAGTAATTAATTGTAGGATTCATTTGAACCTAGTCAAAACATGAAATAAAATTAATCCAAAATAATCAAATCACTAAAATGAAACCCTTCTATAAGTTGAATATGCTTTACACTTAGAAAATTTTAACTTAAAGCCTTAGCTAAGCATACCACACAAATATTCAAAGTACACACATTAGGCTAAGTCACCACTTCTAGCTTTAGGCTAGGGCGGTGCATGGTTTGATACTTACTTTTATTTTTAGATATATGTTTTATACTGGATGTTAAGATGAATGTGCATAGAATGAATGGTAGGACGATCTCAGTCTAACCATTATTTTCTGCAGGAGATTGTGTTTAAGGGGCGCTGTAATAAATAAAAATAGAAATGCCTTTTTGTTGTGCATGTGTTTATACCCCTAAGCATAATCCAATAGGCCAGGTGGATATAGTCACCCATGTGTGGGGTGATAAGTCCAATATACATGCTTGGGATTTGGTGGTTTGTTTAACTAACTTTTGTTTTACAGGTGTTAGCTAGATTTACTTTTCCTTTTCATATAAAATTTGCAATTAGGATTTTGGAATGATTGTCATGGGGATTAGGATGAGCATTTGTCATAATATCATATCTTATGCACCATGTGAAGCCTTTGGAGCATCCACCTTCCAACCATCCAGAAGAAGGAACCAAAGAAGAAAGAAGAAAAGTAGAAGAAAGAAGAAAAGAAGAAATGAAGAAATGAAGCTTGAAGACCCCCATAACAATGAATTCCTTGCTTAATTGTATGTAATCCATTTGGAATTTGGGTGGTATAAGGGTAGAGCTTGACTACTCAATTTTTTTTTCAGGTTTGTGCGATGGTACCCGACCACAACAACTTCTTATTCTTTTTGTGATTAGCTTTATAATTTGATTGATGATTTGTTTAGCTTGTGCATTATGTGGCATCATTTTTCTAATTTCTTCCTTGATTTATGTATGACCTCGATGTGGATTAGGCTCTTAGGGAAAAATAAATCTTATACCAAACTTAACAACTTAAAATTAAAAAAATAAAGAACTCATAACCTCACCTAAAGCCTAGGTTAAATTTTAAGATAAAAGAATTAGCAACCCCTTAGCTGGATGAGTATTTATTTTATAACATAATGCATAAATGCATCTTGTTTCACTCTTGATTGGGGAGCTTCCACCTTTGCCAGATAAACTTAGCTTGACCTTTGAGAGCCATGATGGAAACACACCTCCTCCCATCTCACTGATTTTGGCCAATAACTTCATTTTTTATGCATTTGGCATATGAATCCTATTAGCGTGAGTCAAAATAATTATCCAAAAATAAAAATAAAAATAAAATTTGAATTGCATTAGATTTATTTCATTTGAAGCATACTCTAACATGATCTAGTCTCTTTAGGGAGTGAGTTTAAGGACTTAGGCTCTTTCTAAATAAATAATAACCTAGCTATCTTGCATAAAGCATATGACTTGCCTACATGAATTTAAAATCAGGGAGGAGTTAGTACCACCCCAAGTGGTTGTTGTAAGCAAGGGTGGTTTGTCCTCTCTTGTGGAGGCAAACCAAATACCCCATTTTTGCCTTCGATTTAGGATGTGCTTTCGGCCCTTGCTAAAGCTCCCTAGATGTAGGTTCTGAGGTTGCTTCTCCCCTTTGTGGGCCATAAGCATAATTCCTCACCTCTTAGGGATTTTCATAATCTTGTGTTGTAGAATCATAAGTCCTAAATTTCTAATGAAAAATTCAACTCAAACAAACTAAATCAATTTCAAAAATGTAAAGCCCAATCATAGGATTATTTTAAGATGCTCTCTAGGTTTCCTAGCATAGTGGGCCTCTCCTACTTATCTTCCTTTTGGCATCAATAATAACTCCCTCTCTTTAATCAATCCCAATTAATCTTCAAAAATGAACTAATCGATTGATAGTCCTTTTCTATTGAAATCTTTGAAGACAATGATCATTTATCTTAATCAAGAGTATTCCTAAGGGATCCCATCCTTAGATGTAATTAACTATGGGGCTTGCCTCTAGGAGAAACTGAACTTAAAAATAAACCCCTTTACTTTTCCATGTAAAGTAGGGGAAGAATTCGGTACATATGAAGACCCATTGTCTTAGGGAGTCCTTATTGAGGTGATTAGTCCATTGTGGTAACTTCTTCTGAGATAGTACAATCTCCTCAGCAATGTCATACCCCATCACCCTAATACATTTCTGGTCTACGTGACATCCAAAAAAAGATGAATTTTTATATTCTTGCCTTTCACCCACAGATTGAAGGTGACCATACAGAAATTGTTTTTCACCGCAATATCAAATGCAGATATCAAACCTAGCTTAAGCCATATAAACCAATTCCATGGACTTAGCCAAATTCCATACAAATTCAAACCAAAGTCAATTGATTTTCTCATGAGTCGATTACTCCTTTAATTATCATCCCAATTATAAACCAAATCTACAATCATCAAGCCAAACCAAAATCAGTCCAAATCAAACCAACCTAACCCATTTGACTCAAAATATGCAAATAAACCAAAATGCATTTGATCCCAAATAAATTATAATCAAAGTTATATACCAATCCTAAATCCATATATAAACTCAAGTAAATCCAAATCAACCCAAAATCAACCCAACTAAACCCAATAGGCTCACTTGACCCAAAGTAACCTAAAGGACCAATTTGAGCCAAATTTCAAACCAACCCAAATTGGATTTAACCAAACATACCAAAATCTCCTTTGATGATTGTTAATCACCCTAGGTTGATCAATTATGATCTATTGGGTCAAACCAAGTCAACTTGGTCATTTGACCAAGTCAGCACCCTTAACCTGCATGAACCAAACTAGCCAAATTTTAACCCAAGCTAAATTGATTGAAACCATTGATTCACACCAACTTATGATCAATGATTGAACATGACTTAACCATCAATTGAGCCAAACCTAACCCAATTGGCACTTTGACCCAAGTTGACCCAATTTGATTTGAAAGACTAAATTGGGTCAAATCATGATCCAACCCAAATTAATTGTAACCAATGGCTCAAGTTCATTCCAAATTGATTGTTTAACTTGACCAAAGCCATAATGGAACCCAATTTGGCCAATTGAACTCAATTGACCCCTCAAATTGACCTAAAGGGTCAAATTGGTCTAAATCCAAAGAAAATCTAAATTAATCCAAACAAAAGCCTACAATCATCTTCAATTAACTAATTGAACATGAATCAACCTGTAACCCAAGACAATCTTGCCAATTTGGCCAAATTGGCAACTTGACCCATTTGACCTGCATGAATCCAAATGAAGCAAAATCAAACCTAAGCCAAATTGGTTCAAACCAATTGAACCAAAGTACTTGAAATCATCATTTGAACTTGACCCATGCCTTGGTTTGACCCAATTTGACCAATTGGTTAACCTAACACAACCTAGTCCAATTTGACCTATAAGGGTTAAATTGAGCCAACCTCACTTGAACCAAGACAAAACCCATTGTAACCTAACCTAACCCATCTTAAACCCACCTAGGGTTAGCCCAAAACTAGCCCAATATAAATTGGGTTCAACCTAAGGCAAATCATCCTTAGATTCTCCTCCCCACATGGGATTTTTCCCAAAATAGTAAGTCAACTCCCATCCTCCCTCCTTAACAGCCTCTTCACACCTAATTAGGAACCTGACCTACTCACCTAGCCCAAACCATGTGGGCTAGGTCAGCCATGGACCAAAGAGAGTTGAGTTAGCTCACCTCCCCACCATGGAATAAACCAATGGATCGAAAGAAGAAGGCAGCCACCTTGACCCACCAACCAAGTCGAGCCATGTGGACGTGACATCGACCACTCCGGCGCCCTGGTGTTGGTTGATCGGCCAAAATTTGGAAGACAATCTGTCACAGATCCGTTGTTGATATATTCTCCTCATTTCGATCTGAATCAAGCACTCTCACTCTCGGTAAGCTTCCTAGGACCATTTTGAATGCCCTAGAGCCCTCACTGAAGCTTCCAGAGCTCCCCCATTATTAATTTTTCCAAGACTGAAGTAGGGCATCCGTCCGTTCGATCCAACTCCACACATACTCAACCAAATTCAAATTCCTTACACCAACACCTTCCCTAGCCTTCATCGAGCAAAAATGAATCACCTCCTGAGCTCTTCGATCACTGGAAGTCCAAGTTCGATCAATGTCAACCTCCAAACTTACAGTTCATGACTCCCCGAGTGAACAAGAAGAAATATTTGGGCGTGCTGATTAGTAGGGCCTCATCTCCACTAGACGAAGCTTCCTCAACTGATTCCACTACCGGTCTTGAGCTCCGATGAGGTAATTCCCCAAAATAGAGCTTTTGTCAAAATTATTTGTAGCTTTATGAAGGAAACTTGCATGTCATGCATTTTCCACCATTGGGTCCCCTTGGATCATCGTTGTGAAGGTGTGGGATCCATTTTGAGTCGATCCGAGCTTAGGTGAGCTTGGATCAAGCTATGGAAGGTGGGCAATCTCCGTCTTTTATCGCTCGGGAGATGATAGATCATGCACCTTCCATTCTGCATGATTGTAACAGACGATCATGATTAATTTGTTAGAAAATTTTGATTTTAGCCCTTAAGGAGCCATGGGTTTTATCACGGCTCAATCTAGACGATGGATAAGCGCATCCACCAGCCCGCGTAAGCCGGTGGATGTGCTTAAGTGGCCAATCTCATGGCGCCATGTGGAAAGTATGCCACATCAGCAGTCCACATGGCACCGACGAGATTAAGCCTAATTAAGGTTTAATTAATATATTTAATCATTAAAACTTCAAAAATTCATTACAAATTGTAAAAAACATCAAAAAAATATTAAAAAATACTTATTTTGATGGTATTTTAGGGGAGATTTATTTAAAATTAATCCCAATTTATTTTAAACAATGATTAAGTCTTAATTAAGGTTTAATTGCAAACTTAATTAGCTTAATTACCCCTTAATTACTTGAGTAATTAATCCTAAATTTTATGGGTTAATTTAATGGGATGACTTCTACCTCCTATAGTTTTCTTGAGATTTATTACTTAGTTAATTAGGGTAATTGATTATTTAATCTCTAATCACTCTATTAATTAGTTTAATTAATTAGCCTCCCTCCTAAATAATAAAAAAATAATTGATTGAGGATACTAATCAGTGTTGAATAGTAAATGGGCAAGGGAAATGGGATCAGGACCTCTCTTCTAATTTTTTTGTCCATCCTCCTTTAAAATAAAAATAATTAAGAAATGAGACTAATTACAAAATTAAATAATTAAAAGGGCTTAATTAATCAAATTCAAATCCTAATCACATTAGATCCTAATTAAATAAATCAAGGGTAGATCTTTAGGTGTTTAATAACCTAAAGACACTTAAGGAAATTATGGATAATCCACATATGTGGGGAAGTCATAAGAGTACTTAATTAAGTTTCTTGATTTAATTAACTATTAATTATGAGCCAATTGCATTAGGAGTCTTCTATTTTCAAGGATCATTGCAAATTTACTTTTCATCCATGTGCATATCATGTTGGCTCATAATTATTTAGTTAATGACTTTAAGGTGACATAGGTAAGGATAACTAATTGATTTAATTAAGAATTCAACCTAATTAATTCATAAAATTCACCTAATTACCTTCTTTTAAATCAAATTAAATTACCAATGCGAGAATGGGATTAGATAACAAATGAGTACTCCTCCTCTTTAAATCAAATAAAAGATTCAAAACTAAATTGATAATTGAACTTTGGTTTTCTTTAAAAGGGTTTATTTAATGAGATTGCCCTTAGGAATTAGTTTAATTGAATGAATCATGTGTTGATATTTAATTATTCCTTTCCAAACACATTAAATGTTGTATGCCATTTGATTTTATGCATTCATGCTTTCAAATTTAAATAAATCAAATGGATTTCCTTTATGTAAGCTTGCATGTGTTGTCTTAATTAAATATATGTGTAGCTATTATCACTAATAAATTTAAAACTATTTTTCAAAACTTAAGAATCAATTATAATACTTAGAGTATTGATAGTTATAAATATACATAAGATTTGCATGTGTTTATAGCCTAATCATATTAAATAAAACTCTTTTTCTTATAATTCATATATAGATTTATATGAGTTTGAACAATAATGGGTGCATAGTCTGGACATCTAGAGAATACGAGGCTTTAGTATCCCGAAGAAGGTCATTTGTTTACCTCACTTCCATGGCTTAACAACGAAATGTACTCATTTGGTTTCTTTCTTATGTATTTTTTTACTAGAATTTAGATTGAGCTTTAACTCATATGCCTGAATGATTTAATTAAAGAAAATACAATCTTTGCATGATTCTCATCTTTCTAGTTATGTATAAATTCATATATATTTAAGATAACATGTGTTTAGTCTAGACATCCCAGGAATACGAGGATTTAGATAGCCCCAAGGAGGCTATTTGATTACCTCACTTTCCTTGTTAACAATGGCATGCACTTGCTCACATCTTTTATACATGTGTATGTATGCTTAATTAAAAGATGAAGATCCCCTTTTGTTACTAAAAAAAATACATGCATTCATATTCACCTAAGTCATTAACATGTGTGATATATAAATTAATGCCCTCTTTTCTTTATTCATGTATAGATTTACATAAGCTTGGAATGTTAATAAGCATATAGTCTGGACATCCTGAGAATACGAGGTTTTAGCTAGCTCCAAGGAGGAAATTTGATTCCTCACTTCCCTGGTTAACAATGACACGTACTTATGTGATTTCATCCTTATTTATTTTGGTATTAAAATTTGGATAGAGCTTTAATTTATATGTTCATATAATCCAATCAAAATAAAAAATATATAAACTTCAAACATACACTTACATTCATAATTCAAATATGCTAAAACATGTTGCATGTATAAATACACTTAGGGTCGGATCATATGCATGATACACATGATGGAAATGAATGATTTAATATATATCATGTGGTAGTAATTCAATTAGATTAATCTTAAGAAGCCTTTCATATTAAATAAGGTCATTTAAAGTTAACATAAACTTAGGATTAACTAAAAATCATTTAAGAAGTCATTCATTAAAGAGAACTAAATCAAATTAATGTGCTTTAGAAAGTAGCTTAACATAGGGATGAAAGAGGGTAATCCTCTTTCCTCTATTTATAACACTTAGATGCTAACTGTAAATCACATGAAACAAAATAAAATATGAACTAAGATTCACAAATCTACTAAATAACTTAAAGTGAAACCAACCTTCATGTTAACTTGAATGTTCTTCCAAACTTAGAAAATTATAACCCAAATGCTTAGTAATACATACCACACCAATCCTTAACACACACATTAGAATTAAGTCACTACTTCTAGCTTTATACTAGGATAGTGTATGATGTGATGTAATGTTTTAGGCTAGATGTTAGGGTGTATGTTTCATAGACTAGATGTTAGGCTGTTCTTAGCATAACCATATTTTCTGCAGGAGATTATGCTTAAAGAGATGCTCAAAAATAAATATAAATGTTTTCTTTGTAGATTGCTTAATAAACAAAATCCAAGTTAAGACAGGTGGGCTTGGTTACCCATGAGCAGGGTGCTAAGTCTAAGTTATACATATTATTACTTATGATTGTATGTATGCTTAGCTAACCTCTATTTTAGAGGTGTAGTTAAATTTACTTTTTCTTATATGAATGTAATTTTATAATAAAAATTAGGATTAGTGCAATGTGGGATTAGGATGAACAGTGGCTAGAAGGTTTAATCTTGGAGTACCCTGTGATTCCTTTGAAGTAAGCACCATCCAAAGCAAAAAAGGAATCAAATCATAAATGAAGATATGAAGAATGAAGACTCCTATAGCTTGTATTCATTTTAATTGTAACTATTCTTTCATATATCGGGTTGTATAAGGGTAGAGCTCAGCTACCCATCTTTTCTTTTTTAGGTTGTACGGTGGAACTCGACTGCACCAGCCTCTTATTCTTTTACGTTAGTTCATAAAATTGATTGATGTTATGTTTAAATTACACATTAGAAATGACATGCTTATGATAGTTTCTTCATGTTCGATGTCTTAATGTGTGGCTTGGATATGGTAAGCTCTTAGGATAAAATAAATTTTCTACCCATCTAATCACTCATAACTAAATCTTAAACAACTCATAACCTCATCATAAAAGCCTAGGCTATAATAAAGATAATTAAAACATTTAACAACCCCTTAGCTTTATGTTGTATGTATCACATCATGCATATCATCTTGAGTCACTCTTGTAAAATGAGGGCCTCCGCCCTCACACGTATAGAGACCGCTTGACCCATGAGAGCAACCCCTATTGACGAAACTTCACCCACTTTTTCTTTTGATTTGGTCAATAACCTACTTCATCATGTATTTAAGCATATAAAAATTCTAAATCCCTTGTATAAAATGATGTATCAAATATGAAATAAAAGTTGAGAAGATTTTGTATTTGTAGATTAAGTCATATGCTCATACCACTCATGCTCTAGTCGCTTAGAGAGTGGGTTTAGGACTTTAGTCTCTTTCTAATTAAATAACTACCCTAGCTATCTTGCAATTTATAAGATTAGACTACATGGTTTTAAAATCATAGGAGGAGTTAGCTAGTGGACACTCCAAGATATTATAAGTCCAAAAGTCAAACAATTTTTTCTCTCTTGTGGAGGTAAACCCTTATGTCCACCCATTGCTTAGATTTAGGTCATGCTTTAGTTCATACTAAAGTTCTCAAGATTTAGGATATGAGGTAGCTATTTACTTTGGGTTACAAGCATAAATTCTCACCTCTAAGACATTTCCACAACTTTGTGTTGGTGGATCATTAGCCCCAGCAATCTAATCAAATTCAACTCAAATAAATAAATCTCTTCACTTTCTAATATATAAAGCTCAATTATAGGACATATTGGAATGCCCACTAAGCTTCCTAGTATCATGAGTATTTCCCACTTTCTTCATTTGGATTCTAAAAACAAGTCTTCTCCTTGAACTTTCCTAATTGATTTTCCAAACAAAACCAATCTTTTGATAGTCTAACCTTAAAATATTTGGAGCTGCTAATTGTCTATATTAATCGAGAGAATTCTTAGGGAATTTCATTCCCTAAGATGCAATTAATTATGGAGGCTTTCCTCTATAGATAACTTAAGTACCTGATTTAATATAAATCTTGCTTTATTCATCAATGTAAAGCAGAGGAGAAATCTCTAGTATATCCCCCCCTCCACATCTAAAAAATAAACACCACACTAGATTCTAAGTCTATATGGATAACAGGTGTACTCCTGGTAGCTAGGAAAAATCTTCTGGTGGGTGGTAGGTATGGAGGTCTTCCACCCTTAGGATTACTTTTGGACTTGCCTCTTCCTTGTCTTGGTGGAGGTTAGGTCATCCTCTCCACTTGTTCGAATGGAGTAACGAACTATGGGTGGAATCTAACCTCACACTCTACTTTATCCCCTGAGTCTATTTCTTGCTCACTTTTCTTTTAAATTGCATTTTATTCTATTTTTTATTTTTCTCCCATGTGGGGATTTTTACTAAGTTTGCAAGGATAGACTTTTTAGTTTTGGGGAGGTAGTAGGCCGCATCCTCATATATCTCAACCTCATGAACTGAAAAGGGCTTATGATCTCCTTTGGTGTAATACTTGATTCCACCTCTCATGAACTTGATGCATTGATGTAAAGAAGATGGAACCATGTTGTTCTCATGTATCCATGATCTCCTAAGAAAAATATTGAAAGATGTATCTGAGTCTATTATGTGAAATTTGGCTTCAGTTTTCTAATCATCTATCTCTAGTGGTAACACTATAGAGCCTAAAGCCCTCTTGCCCTATTCATTGATTCCTTTCAACATCATACTCTCATTTTAGAGTTTAGATATGTCAATCCTCAAGTAAGCAAGGGTCCTTAGACTCATAATGTTGACTGATGCACTCGGGTCAATCAAAACTCTAGATAGTCTAAATCTGCCAACATCCACTGTAATGTAAAGAAGATGATTATGCTCGATCATCCCTAGAAGCAAGTTTTCATCATTGAATGTAACTACTAAGATTTCCTTTGAGTAGTGTGCTTCCTCTCTAGTAGCGATCAATTGAGCTAAATATATCACTGGATCAAGTAGGCTTTGAATAGAGATTCCCTCATCTCCTTGTATAAGATAAGGGTGTTGTATATACTTAGCTTAGCTGACAACTATCTAAAATGAGCTAGGACATTGTAATCAACTTTGGGTTGGTCCTCCACAAGCATATCCGTAGGTGGATGTGGAGAAAAATTCCTATGATGAGTCACCTTTCAAATCTATGGGGAGAAATGAAAGACAAGACTTATATAAATTCATCTTTTTAAGATGCAACGTAGATCCGTAGATGTACTTATTTAAGTGATCAGGTACATCATCAGGGAAATAGTATACTATCTTGAAAGATAGAAGCCATTACCCTTTAATGGACCTAATCACCTCAATAAGGACTCCTAAGGATGATGGGTCTGCATATCTACTAGAGATTCTTCCCCTACTTTACTTGGAAAAGTAAAGTAGGATTTATTTTAAATCGGGTTCATTAATTCTTCTATAGAGGCAAGCCCCCAAAGTTAATTACATCCTAAGGAGTAGAGATTCCTTAAGAAAACTCTTGACTAAGATAAATGATCGTTGTCTTTGAATATTTCAATAGGAAAGGACTATCAATCGATTGGTTTTATTTTGAAGATCAAATGGGATTGATCAAAGAAAGATTTATTATCGAAGTCAGAATGAAAGAGTTATATTTTTAGTTGATTTAGTTTGTTTGAGTTACATTTATTATTAGAAATTTAGGACTTATGATTCCTTAATACAAGATTAATAAAATTTCTAAGAGGCAAGGAATTAAGCTTAGGGCCCATAAAAGGGAGAAGCAATCTCAGAACCTAAATCTAGGGAGCTTTGGCAAGGGCCAAAAGCATAACCTAAATCTAAGGCAAAAAATGGGTAATTGGTTTTCCTCTACAAGAGAGGACAAACCACCTGATAACTTGGACTTACAACTGCCTAGGGGTGGTTGCCAACTAACTCCTCCTACAATTTTAAATATATGTAGGCAAGTCATTATGCTTATGTAAGATAGATAGGCTATTATTTATTTAGAAAGAGACTAAGTCCTTAAACTCACTCCCTAAAGAGACTAGATCATGTAGAGGGACATGCTTCAAATGACCTAAATCTAATGCAATTTCAAATTTCATTTTAGTTTCATTTTGGACAATTATTTTGACTCAGGATAATAGGATTCATATGACTAATGCATGAGAAATAAAGTTATTAGCCAAAATTAGTGAGAAAGGAGGAGGTGAATTTCCATAATGGCTCTCAAAGGTCAAGCCAAGTTTCTCTGGTAAAGGTGGAAGCCCTCTAATCAAGAGTGAAATAAGATGTTGTTGTGCATGATATTACAAAAGAAATACTCATCTAGCTAAGGGGTTGCTAATTCTTTTATCTTGATTTTAAACCTAAGCTTTAGGTGAGGTTATGAATTCCTTATTTTTAATTTAAATTGTTAAGTTGGGTAAAAGATTTATTTTTCCCTAAAGAGCCTAATCTACATCCAGGCCATATATAAAGAAAGGAAGAAACTAGGAAAATCAAACCACTTAATGCAAAAGCTAAATAAATCATCAATCAATTTATAAAACTATTCATAAAAATAATGAAAGGCTGTTGTGGTGGGGCACCACCACACAAACCTGAAAATATCTAAGCCAAGTTCCAACTTTACATAATTAATTACAATTAAATTATAATTAAGCAAGGAATTCATTGTTATGGGGTCTTGAAGCTTTATTTCTTTTTCTTTTCTTCTTTCTTTCTTCTTTCTTCTTGTTTCCTTCTTTTGGAAGGTAGATGTTCCAAGGCTTCACATGGTGCATAACATAGGATCTTATGACCAATGCTCATTCTAATCCCCATAATAATCATTCCAAAATCTTAATTGTACAAATTTACATGAAAAGGAAAAGTGGTAATCTAATTAACACCTGCAAAATAAAGGTTTGCTAAAATAAACCACACAAATCTCAAGCATGTATATTAGACTTATCACCCCCCACATGAGTGACTAAGTCCACCCGACCTATTGGATTATGCTTAGGGGTATAAAGCACCTGCAAGCAAAAGCATTTCTATTTTTTATTTATGATAGCACCCCTTAAGTACAATCCCCTGCAGAAAAGAATAGTTATACTATGAACATCCTACCATTCATTCTATGAAGATACACCCTAACATCTAGTCTAAAAAATATATCACAAAATAAAATAAAATATCAAACCATGCACTGACCTAACCTAAGGCTAGAAGTGGGTTAATGTGTGTGCTTTGAAGGCTTGTGTGGTATGCTTAGCTATGACTTTAGGTTCAAATTTTCTAAGTGTGAAGAACATGTTCAACTTAGAAGAGGGTTTCATTTATGTTATTTAATTATTTTGGGTTGATTTTATTTTATATTTTTATTTGGTTTAAGTGGTTCTTACAATTAATTACTAAGTTATGAAGAGGCGGAAAGAGAAGAGAACTTCTCTTTCCTTTCCTAACCTAAGTAATTTCTAAAGTAGGTTCACATTTTAGTTTTATTTAGGTGAATGTTTTGATTAAATATTTTAATTAATCCTAAGTTTAGATGAACTCTAAACAAACCTATTCAAAAAGAAAGTCATTTTAAGATTAAATAAAATGAATCAAACTTCATATAACACACATTACTTCATTTCTTTCCCAACATATATATAACATAAATATGGATGGATCCTAGACATATCTATACATAAAAATGAGAGTATTTAACACACTTTATAATGCATGCTAAGTAATCCATTTAAGGAAATTTAGAAGTTGAATATGCATAATTTTCCTTAAGTAGAAAGGGGTTTCTTTATCCGAATTTTCACAATCACACATGAAAGTAAAAATGGCATAAGAGAGTATAGTGCCATTGTTAACTAGAGGTGTAAGGTACCAGATTTGCTTAGAGCTACTTAAAGCCTCGCAATGTCTAGGTTGTCTAGACTAATATACCACTTTCCTTAAATATAAACATGTGTATAAAAGAAATGAAATGGAAAAGAAGAATGCAAAAGTCATAGCGTTAATTTTGTTTATGCAATTTGTGTATGAAAGTATAGGTAGCCCCTCTTAGGTGATAGCATAAAGATGAATAGGATATAGAATTAGGTGAGTATTAGGTTCTTTTCAAATGAACCATACACCTCACCAAATTCCTATTCAAAATTATACCGACATAAGAGAGAAAGGAAATCTATGCTAAGCATACCTTTATAATCTTTCACATGCAACCTTATAATTAGAATATAAATAGCATACTTTTAGATTTGATATTTTATTTATATGTTTTGAAAATAATTTGGATTTAGTAGTGATAATAGCCACTCATATTTCTACTTTAGCCAACTCAACACATGCAATATTTTACATAAAGTAAATAATTTCATTTTAAATTTGAATTTGAAAAATATGAATGCATGAAACCATATGACATACAAATTTAACATGTTGAGAATGACTCAAAGCAATAAAAGCATGTAAATGAACTCACTTTAATTAAATCCTAAAGACATTCTTATAGAATAATAAAATTTAAAATAAATCAAAGTGGATTCAAAGTGATTCTTGTTTAGTTTGAAGTTTGATTTAATCTTAGAAGGGTGAGTTAAGTTTGCTGTTCCTAACCCATTCCCATATGTGTTTGATATTTTTTGTTTAATTTTTAGATGATTAGATCCATTTTTATGTATTAATTACGTTAAGGTTTGAATTAAGTAACTTAATTAACCCTTACCTACACCACCTTAGAATAATTAACTAAATAATTATGAGCCAATGAGATGACATAAATACTCATAAGGAATTTAAATTTATAATGCACCTAATAAGAAAAAGGTTTGTAATTATGTTTAATTACATAAGGAGGGTAATTAAGAAATCCATATACAATTCTTCTAATTAAGCCTTCAATAAATCCCAAGAAAATTAGGGAAGGCAAAAGTCATCCCCTAAAACATACCCAAGAAGTTTGGGAAAAATCAAAGGCTTAATTAAAAAGTAATTAGCAAAATGAGATTTCTAATAAAACCTAAAATCATAGAAATTATAATTCAAAACTCATTGAAATTAATTTTAAAATATTCTAGGTAAAATTATCTTTGATAGAATTTTATTTCATATATTTTTTTTAA
Organism: Cymbidium sinense; assembly: GCA_021442155.1. Lineage (NCBI taxonomy): Eukaryota > Viridiplantae > Streptophyta > Magnoliopsida > Asparagales > Orchidaceae > Cymbidium > Cymbidium sinense. The sequence goes on from CM038230.1 coordinate 37,252,158, forward strand.
TTTTATAAAGAGAGTTATGAATTTTAGAAGATCCATAGATTAATTAGAATTAATTAAAGCATTTTTAACTAATCCTATAGCTTACTATGCAATGCGTGGCAGTGGCGGTCAGTGCGGTTTACATGCGTCATGCAGTGAGCCTCTCACTTAAGTTATCAAATCGAAAAGGTGGCTGATGGCAGACGTGCTTTGATCTCGGTCGTCCGATCAAAGATCGGACGACCAGAGATCTTCCTATGATTTTAAAAAGGATATAAATAAATCTAAACATGGGAATTATCTCAGCATCCATCCAAAATATGCGGATGGACGACTAAGATCTCCCAAGTTCTTCCCCCCTTGATCAACAAAGATCATCCATGATCTAGGGGAAGATCCGAGCTCGATTGAGCTCAGATTCAAGCCAAACTTAACCCACACCATCTAAAGAAAAAGAGCGGCATATCTAATGGTGGGATTCACTTGAATTGAAAATTTTCTTCATAAAGGACCAACATCTTTTATGCTAGGTGGTCGAAAAAGTTCATACCTCATCAAAGGTGATCACCGATGCTCGATTCCCTTGGAGAAGGTTCGTCTGGTTGACATGAAGCTGTATTGTAAGAATGATATCTTGAGGTTATGTGAATATGGACCAACTCCCCATGCTCCTCTTTATGACTTCGATCCAATTCAACTCCTCCTTGATGTGGGAACTCCAATGGAAGCTTGGGTGCACTCGACTTAGCTCCCTGATGAAGTATGCAAAGGAAACTGAAATGCATTTAAGTGAAGAGGAGGTTTGAATTTGAGAGGAGCTCCCCTATTTTCTAAGGAAGAAAATTGAGAAAGATTGATTTCATTTCCCTCATAGGCAGCTTAGGAATTCTCTCTGATGACTCCTAACACTCTCTAGGGCTTAGTCGAATTGAGGAATTATGGATTTTAATTCAATCTAGGGGAGTATATCTCTTGCTTGAAGGATCAGATGATCACAAGACATTGTGCCATTTTGATCCAATTAATCACAATGGGAAGGTTGTTTGAGTTGTTAGGAGTGTGCACATGGTCGATTTGAGGCCTTGAGTCAATTGCCAACCTACCATGTGCATGACTTTGAGTGGGAGAGGGAGTTTGAAGTTAGAGTTTTGAACCATGGGGTCAGGTTTAGTCTAGGGGCCAATTGGTCTGACCCAAACCCATTGGGTTGGGTGCACCACTCTACATTAGGTCCCCTTGAGCTATTAGGAAAGCCTCAAGTGGATATGAAGAGGGTATGACCAAATTACCCATAGATTAGTCCAAAACTTGTTCTATGGCCTAGGAGTAGGATGGTCATTTTATTGATCTTCGACTTTTGATATGTTGGGTATGTGGAGAAACTAGGTTTCACTGAGTTTCATGAGATTAAGAATTCTTTTGATGAGGTTTGGCTCATGTAGGTCAAAATGGATCAACTTGGGTTAATTTGACCAATTGGTCAAATTGGGTCAAACTAAGGGTTGGGTCAAGTTCATATGACCATTTGAAATGTTTTGGTGGCTTTGGTTTGATTTAATTTGGTATGATTTTGAATTCATGATTTAGGTCAAATGGGTCAAGTTGACCTATTTGACCCATTTGACCTATTTGAGGTTGGTCAGGTTAGTCATGGAGTGGATTGGTATCTTTGTTTCCAATCAATTTTGGCTATGTTCAAATTTGGCTCAACATGACCCCTTTAGGTCAAGTTGGGTGGTCTAAGGTCAATTGGGCTAGGTTAGGTCTAGTTGGCTAATTGAGACTTTGGTCAAGTTTCACAAGTGATTTCGAATGAACTTGACCCATTAGTTTGAATCAATTTGGCTTAGATCAAGTTTTGACACATTTTGACTTTTTAAGTCAAGTTGGGCCAACTTGGGTCAAGTGGCCAATTGGGCTAGGTTAGGCTTAAATGTTGGCTTGGTCAAGTTCATATATAGGTCATGAATGAACTTAGATTAATGGTTTCAATCAATTTGGCCTATGGTGGAATTTGACTATGTTAGGTTTCATTTTGGGCTAAGTGTTGACTTGGCCAACCCTTAGGTTTGACTTGGTTAGACCCAATTTGATTGATCGATCATCCCATGATGATTGTTGTTCATGATGAGAGAGATACATGAGTTTGGTTCAATCCAATTTAGTTTGGATTAGAATTTGGCTCATAAGAGTACTTTAGGTCACTTTGGGTCAAGTGAAGATAAGTGAGTCAAATGGCTTGGTCAAAGCTTGATTTGAGTTTGATTGATCTTGTATATGGACTTATAATTGAAACATAAATTCATTTACAAGTGGTTTGAAGTCAAATGGGTTTTGATCCATTTGATAATTTCATATTCAAAGGAAGAATATAAAAGGGTTTTGGCTTTGATTTTTGATTTGGGTTTTGATTGTTTGATTGAAGTTTTGAATTTATATATGGGCTCATGATTGTATGTTTGATTGAATCATGAGAGAAAATCAAGAGTTTGGCTTGATTTGAAAATGATTTGGCTAAGTTCAATATTTTGACTTGAAAGGCTTAGAATGGATTTTGAGTGGATTTGAGTTTGAATTTTGGAATTAGTTTTGATTATTTGAATTTATATTTCATTTATATATGTGAATATAAATGGATCATGAGAAAATTTCTAGGATTTGAAGTGGTTCAATCATGATTTGGGCTAAGTCCATTAAGAATGATTTAAGGGACTTAGAAAAATTTTGGAGTTTGGAGTTTGAATTTTTGAATTTGGTTTGGTTGATTTATATTTATATTTTATTTATATATGTGAATATAAATGAGAATATAAATGAGTTATGAGAAAATTCTGTGAATTTGAGATGGTTTGATCAAGATTTAGGTTAAGTCCATTAATGAAAAATTAAGGACTTAGAAAAAATTTTAAATTGAGAATTTAATTTGAGGATTTGATTGGATTAATTTATATTTATATTTCATTTATATATGTGAATATAAATGAGAATATAAATCAGTTTTGAGAAAATCCCTTTAATTTGAAATGGTTTGTTCAAGATTTTGGCTAAGTCTATTAATGGAAAATTAAGGGACTTAGGAAAATTTTATGAATTGAGTTGGAATTTTGAATTTAGTTTGATTGATTTGAATTTTATTTCATTTATATATATGAATATAATTGAAAATATAAATGAATCATGAGAAAATCTCAAAGATTTGAATTAGTTTTGATCAGAATTTTGGTTAAGTCCTTAAGGGAAGGTAAAGTCTATTTTTGATGGATTTTGATCATGGATTTTAATCACAGATTTCAATCATGGATTTCAATCATATAGAATTTGCTTGAGTTTGGAGAAAATCAAATAGAATTGATTTGGAGTTTGACTTGAATGAAAGAAAGTTAGGAATGGTTCAAGCTAAGGGTAGGAAACTTTCTTGACACCCCTCAAGCATGACCTATTCCTATGGCTAACTCTTCTAAGTTTTTTAGGGCTAGGTTGAGTGTCCACCTAATCACTAGATGTGTCTTAAGACTAAGAAACTATTAAAGTTTAAGAGAAGTCCTATGTCTAAGATGAAAGGGTTGAGAGCTCATTTTAAAAATGAGGTCAACAGTGGAGGGGCTATCTACTCACTGGAATCAATGACCTGTTTATTATCCTGAGGTACTACCCTAAGAGGTAGAACTTTTCCACTACGTAGGTTAACTTCAGTGACTTCTTGGAATGATGAGTTTGTAAAAAGTTCTACGTGCTCATCGAGTATACCTACAGCTTTCTTAAAGTCAGATGACCCAAGAGTTAATCCATCGATCTGAGAAGGAAATTTTGGTTCTAAATCAGAGAGGAAAGGATTGGAATTATTTGTGCTATTATTGTTATTTTAACTCAGAGAGCTTTCAATAAGAATAAAACTAGGAGCATCAAATGTAGAAATAATGTAAGTAGAATCATTTTCTTCATTGATTTCTTTAATTTGGGTGGAGGTATGTGATAGAAATCAAGTAAAGTAAGCAGAGTGATTGGTTTGGTGCCCTCATCTATGGATACAATGCTCCTACAAAAAGAAGAAGAACTAGTAGAGGAAGTAGTAGCTACAATGTTAGAAGGAGTGCTGGACTCGGATGATGGTTGTACTACATATCTATCTTGGGCAAGTGTGGTAGGCTGCTGCTGCTGTTGGGCTTCCACCCTCCCAAAGTTATCCTTCAGAACTAGCAAACCACCCTTGGTATTAGAGGTTTGAGGAACTTCAGACACTTACAGAGAAAGTTTTTTGACCTTATAAATGATTTTCTTAGAGGTACGGGATACGAAATATCCTAACCTTCTTTGTTCTTAAGAGGATTGGAAGTATCCCCAAGGATTACTTCAACATATTTGAATGGTTATTCTAATAAGTATTACTTATGGATGACTATGGCTATTGACTTGTAGCTACGCTCAAGCCAGTGCTTAAAAGTTATTCAATCCTCTTAGACATGGCCTAACATGCGGTGGTAGAGGAAATAGTTAGGATCATTGCTCTTGCCCACTTCCTCCGACCTCTTAGGCTCGGGTAGCTAAAAATCAGGTTTCTTCAAGAGATTCTTAAAGATTTTCCTAACTACCTCTCTCTTGAATGAGTATGGCTTGATTAATCTTTCAACAAGAGTAGGTGGAAAATAGCTACCTGGTGGTGGATATGGATATCGCTACTGAGTAAGCTGTTGTGGCGATGGTGGTGGTCATTGTGGAAGCTGTGGTGGTTGGTATAGCAACTGAGGTGGTGGAAGAGAAGGTGGCAGTAGAGTCTGCTAAAATCTGGGCCTCCTAAACTATACTCTAGGTGGCTGCTTTCCCTTATCCACTAACACAACTATCGTAGGCTTCTTCTCAAATGCTTTCTTCTGCTTGGGCTTAGATGATTGGTCTAAGAATGGTAATTTTTTGACTTCCTCTTATAGGCTAGTCACCTTGTTGATTAACTTCTCAAATATTTTTATGGTGAAGCCCTTAAGTATGAAGGCAATTGGGCCATGGATATTCTTAAGTAGAATCTTAATGGCATGCTATTCAAATAGCTGTGGTTCACATTTCATACTCAGGTTGAGCCATCTAAGAATGCAATCAATAAGAGAATCATTAGGATTTTGTTTCTCTACAATGAATTCACCTACATTTACCCTTTTTTGAGCTCCTGCAAATCTCTTAATGAAGAGATGCTCTAACTCAGTGAAGGCCTTTACCAAACTGTTGGGCAGCTTGATGTACCAATCAAATGCAACACCTGATAGGCTACTGACAAAGAGACATAAGAGATGTGCATCACTGCCACAAGCATTGCGACAACTGGTTCTGAAATGCGCTATATGCTACCGTGGGTTCTCACTGTCATAAAAAATCTTGATGGATGGTGGCACAAAATCCTTGGGGTATTGAACTACATTGAATTCCTCTGGGTTGTGTTTACTCTTTGGAATGGATGAGCTCTAGAAGCTTTATTTAACACTTCCTTCATATTCTTTAACATGATATATCATTTTCATGCATGGAAGTTATTCATGACCTTCCATGCTACTAACATCATCCCATGGAGTGCCCTGGGACAGGCGTATGCAAGGTATGCAACTCGCCACGTCGGGGAAGGCCGCGGGACTAGGTTTGCAAGGCTAGAACTACTACCATCAACTCCTCTCTTTCTATCCTATCTATTTGGTCATCCGGTTTACAAGAAGGAGGTGTTGAAGCTGAGTGGTGACCTCCTCAACACCCCTAGCTGCGATGTTTTAAGGCGTCATCCAACATATATCCTCATGGGTCGGAACCCTACCTTCTTCCCTGATAGAATGGTCACTCGACCATTCTTTGACCGCAAGATAGTTCTGGGGCCTAAGATGTCTCTAAAGAATCGTCATCTACCCGCGAATCATATACCAATGATCAATGTCGGATTGAGCTCTATAGACTGTATGCACTAAATACTCTGAGATGGTGGGGTGCACTCCCTAGCTAGCTCAAATGACATGGGGACTACGTTGGTATTCTCTCCCCTCTCTTCCTCCAACTGTTGTAAAGGTGGAGCAACCATGATGCTTTTGGGACACCACTCCCACTTTACCATAGGAAGGAAGGTCGTAGGGAGCCTCACCCCACCTCAACAAGTGGAGTAGATGGAGGGATCCTCACCTCAACAAGTGGAGTAGATGGAGTGGGATCCTTGGGTCGTAGTAGGATCACCAAATGGAGAGGGTCTCTCTCCAAATGAGGGCGACAGGGATTGTGGATGCTAGAACTTGCATTGATGAAGGTGGATGATGAGTGGAGCGATGTGATAGTGGAGACACTGGCTGCCTATCCGTTGGATATCTCCTCCAATGATTGACGGCTCCAGTGAGAACTATGCAATCAAAATGATTGGCTTTAATAGCTCACCAATCAGGAAAGTCCATCAAAGCAGAGGTCACTGACTACCTAGCGCACCTTCTACTCTCTCACTTGCCCACTTGGGCAGTGACTCTAGCCTCAATGGCTCTCTTTGTGTATATGCCCCCTAACACTCCTAGGAATCAGACTCCTTAAATCATGTAACATGCCAGACTCTGAGCATCTATGGACTCTATCGACTCTATGAAGAACATTCTGTAGACTGGCATAGGGCTTCCTTCTGTCCCTAACCGGTGTCTCAAACTCTACAGGTGGTGGGAGTGATGCAATAATCCTGTAGTAATTCTCTTCTCCCTCTAGGGCTGAGAGGGGGTGAAACCCACAGCCACTCAAGAATGGAGAGGTCTCACATGGGGAACCCTCCTCAACAACATGAGAGGCACCGTCCATCTTCCTTGCCTTGCACTCGTACTGTCACTTGACCTTGCGGTTCTTATTGCAGCACTAAGTCTTAGTAAGGGAGGCAGAACAAGAGTTAGCATCAACCTCAAAGGTGGAAGAGACTATCTCAGAAGCTTAGATAACCTTCCCCTTCATAGCAGAGGGAACAACAGAGGTGGTACTAGCCCTCACTGGAACTACAGTAGGGGAAACAAATTGTACTAGTACTGACGCTGACACTAGCATTGATGCTGATGCTCACACTAACACTGATAGGGGTTTAGGAACCATAACAACTTTTCCTCTTTAGAGATGAAAACTCAAAATTGATTGCATGTTGAAGCAAAGAAGTGGCTTCTTGCCTGCCACCTCCTTGCTAATAGTGGTGAGGGTTTGTCCCTCACATGTGACTTTGAGGTTCTCAAAGCCAAGTCCAAAATGGATCATAGGGGAAGCAATGAGTATGACTTGATACAAGGCAAAATCCACACTAAAGGAAAAATAAAAGATCGACTTTCTTGAAGACATGGTGGAAGTTGACTGAACGAAGTAAGGGAGGAACTTGGCTGATATCTCTGCATTATTGAGAAAGAACTAAATTAGACCCTTGCTCGACTTGAATTATTTTTATTGATTTAATTTTTGAACTTAAACCCACACTTAACAAATTTAGGTATGTTAAATAGGGTTCATTATATTGGAGATATTTAAGAATTTGGAGGAGAGACTTTGCCATAATTTGTTGAATCTGAATTTGATTTTGATTTTGAGGCCCAGATCCAATAAATTTGGGTATGTTGAATGGGGTTCATTTATTTTGGAGAGACTTTTGGAGATGTATTTATTGTATTATTTTGTTGGAATTTGATTTTGGAATCCTCACTTAGAAAATTTAGGTATGCTAAATGTGATTCAATTATATGTTTTAAATTTTTTGAAAGCTTTCTATCTTTAATGTTTTGATTGTTGTTTGTTTGATATTTTGATTTGACTTGAAAAGAAGAACTCTCATTTAACAAATTTAAATATGTTAAATAGGGTTCAATTGTGTGTTTGATATTTATTATTTTATTTGATTTTTGAAAAGGAGAACTCTTGTTTGACAAATTTATATATGTCAAATAGAGTTCAAATATATGTTTGATGTTTATTGTTGGAGTTTGATTTTGTTTTGAAGATGATACTCTCATTTAACAAATTTAGGTATGTTAAATGGAGCTCACTTATGTGTTTGATTATTTTTCTGTTGTTGTGTGGTTTTGTTTTGATATTGAGGATTGAACTTTCACTTAATAAATTTAGGTATGTTAAATAGAGCTCAAATGTGTGTTGGATATTTTGATTTTAATTTTATTTTGAAAATGGAACTCTCATTTAACAAATATGGGTATGTTAAATGGAGTTCAATTATAGTTATTTATCTTGATTTTTTTTTTATTTTGAAAAAGGAAACCCTCACTTAAATTTAGGTATGCTAAGTGGAGTCCAAATGCGTGTTAGATGTTTTGATTAGTTTTGAAAATGAAACTCTCATTTAACAAATATGAGTATGTTAAATGGAGTTCAATTATATGTTATTTATCTTGATTTTATTTTGATTTTGAAAAATAAAATCCTCAATTAACAAATTTTGGTATGCTAAGTGGAGTCCAATTTGTATGTTGGTTGTTGGGTTTTGTTTATACTTTGAAAAATGAGATTCTCATTCAGCAAGTTTGGGTATGTTAAATGGAGTTGGTTTTGTTTAAAAATATTTTGGGTATGTTTGATTTTAATTTTGAAAAGAGGAACAAATTTAAGTATGTTAAATGGAGTTAGTTAATTTTTGAAAGAGGGTTTGAATATGTTTATTTTTGATAGAGAGGTTTGTTATTTGATTTAATTTTGATTTTGAAAAAGGGGAACACTCACTTATCAATTTTAGGTATGCTAAATGAGGTTAAATTAATTTTATTTGAATAAAGGATTTGAAAGATTTTGATCTTGTTTTACTTGACTTTAATTTTAAAAGAGAACCTTCATTTGGCCAATTTTATTATGTCGAGTGAAGTTCACATGATTTTGCTTTGAAATTATTTTGAAAATTTTACAAGAGATTTTATTTATTTTACTTTAGATTCCATTGAAGTTTTGTCAAATATGAAATGAACCTTGCTTCACCAAGCTAGTAGTAAGAGGTTCTAAGTTCTATTTCATTTATATTTGGTCATCTCCTTTCTTTAATTAACTAATTATTACCTATTGGGGGACCTAATAGGAGTCGTAAGACCTACATGGGAGTGAGGTCCTAAAACCTAAAGGATACTGGTTACTTTTGCTTTAGAATGAAATGAGCAAAGGACCAAGTAAAGAAAGATAGTCTTGGTCTTATATAAAAATATAAGTCCACTATCGATGCTTAAAGATGATAATTGTCTACTATAGATGGAGAGATAAACATATCCCAGGCAGAGTTGTCGAAAAAATCTGTGGTGTTTATTTTTGGATTGGCTGGGGAGGGGGGGGGCACCACGCAGATCATAAGGGGTACTTATTCAAGTGATTGAGCACGACATTAAGATATGATGTACGACCTCAAATGATAGAGACATAACTCTATAATGGACCTAATCACCTAATAATGACTCCTAAGTCATAATGGATCTTTGAATATACTAGAGATTTTTCTCCTACTTTACATGGATAAATAAAGCAGAGTTTATATTAAGCTGGGTTCTTAAGCTCCCTATGGAGGCAAACCTCCATAGTTAATTACAACATAAAAAATTAGATTTCCTAAGAATACTCTCGATTAAAGTAGGAAACTATTATCTCTAAAGATTTCACAGCTAGATTATCAATTGATTAGTTATGTTTAGAAAGTCAAGTGGGAGAGACCAAGTGGAAGACTTATTTTGGAATCCAAAGGAAGGAAGTAGGAAATGTTCATGATACTAGGAAGCCTAGTAAACATTCCAATCTATCCTATGATCGAGCTTTATACATTTGAAAGTGAAGAGATTCATTTGTTTGAGTTGAAATTTTATTAGATTATTAGTGCTTATAATCCATCAACACAAGATTATGAAAATGCCTAAGAGGTGATGATTTATGCATGTAGCCCGAAGGAAACAACTACCTCAGATCCTAAATCTAGAGAGCTTTAGTATAAGCTAAAGCACTACCTAAATCTAAGCGAAAAGGAGAGTAAACACATCTGACTTCTAGACTTACAACTACCTGGAGCGGCCGCCAGCTAACACCTCCTACGATTCAAAACCATGTAGTTCGATCTTATGAATTTACAAGATCGTTAGGTTTGTTATTTAAATTGGAAAGAAACTAAAGTCCTAAACCTACTCTTTAAGAGAATAGAGCATGAGTGGTATGAACATATTACTTAGTCTATGAATGTAAAGTTTTACAATTATTATTATTTTTGACACATTCATTTGGACAAAGGCTTTAGGATTTCTTTTGCTTGAATGCATGATGAAAATTGATTGTTGGATAAATCAAAAAGGAAAGAGGGTGAAGCTTAGTCATTAAGAGTTGCTCTCATGGGTCAAACGATCCCTATTGTGTAAGGACAGAGGCCCTCATTTTTATAAGAGTGATAAAAGATCTTTTGCATGACGTGTGACATACACTGTTTAGCTAAGGGGTACTAAATATTTTAATTATCTTGTTAAAATCTTAAGCTTTATGGCAAGGTTATGAGTTATTTTAAAGTTTAGTTATGAGTGATTAGTTGGGTAGAAAAATTATTTTATCCTAAGAGCCTACCGCAATCCAGGCCATACATTAAAGCATCAATCATTAAGAAACCAAGAAAAATATGCCATTTCTAATGCTCAATCTAAACAAATCATCAAATTTTTTTTAAAAAAACTAACACAAAAGAATAAGAGGCTGGTACGGTCGGGTTTTGCTATACATCAGGAAAAGAGGAAAGATGTGTAGCCGAGCTTTACCCTTATACAACCCAAAACATAAAAGAATAATTACAATTATAATTACAATCAAAATCAGATGCTATGGGAGTCTTCTTTTCTTCATGTTTTTATCTTCTTCCTTCCTTGATTTAACTTGCTCCAAAGACAACAAGGCATCCCAAGACAAAGCCTTCTAGCCACTGCTCATCCTAATCCCCTATAGAACTAATCCTAATTCTTATTACAAAAATTACATTCATATTTGAAAGTAAATCTAGCTACACCTACAAAATAGAGGTTAGCTAAACATACAATCCTCAAGCAGCTATCTTTATAATTTAGACTTAGCACCCTGCACATGGGTAATGAAAACCACTTGTCCTAACTTGGATTATGCCTAGGGGTTTAAGGAAGCTATAAAGAGAACATTTATATTCATTTTTAAGCAACCCTTTAAGCATAATCCCCAGTAGAAAATATGATTAGGCTAAGAGTGTCCTAACATCCAATCTATGAAACATATACCCTAACATCTAGCCTAAACATATATCATAAAATAAAACACAACATCATACATACATCGTACTAACTTAGGATGAGAAGTGGTGGCTTAACTCTAATGTACATGCTGAGGCTTTGTGTGGTATGTCTTACTAAGCATTTGGGTTATGATTTTCTGAGTTTGGAATGTTTAATTTAATCATGAAGGTTGTTCAAGTTGTTTAAGTGGTTTGCAAATTTTAGTTTATATTTTTCTTGGTTTTATTTGATTTACACTTAGAATCTAAGTGTTAGAAAGAGAAGAAAGAGAATTACCCTCCTTCCTCGCTACCTTAAGCTACTTTCTAAAGCACATTTTTATGACTTAAATTTCTTTAGTGACTGGCTTATTGCACATTTTTATTAATCCTAAGTTTAGGTTAACTATAAATAATCTTATTCAATGTGAAAGGCATCGTATGATTAATATAATTAAATTACCATCACATGATATATATCAAATCATTCATTTCCATCATATGTAACATGAATATAACTTTGACACTACATATATCTATCTATACCACACTTAATTGATGATAAATGCATATGTTTGAAACTTATATTTTAGTTAATTGAATTATTTATATATATAGATTAAAGCTCTATCCAAATTCTAATACCAAAATACATATGAATGAAATGAAATAAGTACGTGCCATTGTTAACTAGGGAAGTGAGATAATCAAATGATCTCCTTGGGGCTACTTAAAGCCACGTATTCTCGAGATGTCCAGACTATATGCTTATTAGTATTCAAACTTATGTAAATATATAAATGAATTATAAGAAAGGGAGCATTAATTTACATATAATGTATGCCAATGAATTAGATGATTATGGATGCATGTATTTTTAATGACAAAAGGGGATTTTCATCTTTTAATTAAGCACACATATATATGTATAAAAGATATTAGCAAGTATGTGACATTATTAGCCAGGGAAGTGAGGTGATCAAATGACCTACTTGGGGCTACTTAAAGCCTCGTATTCCTGGGATATCCAAACTAAACACTTGCTGTCTTAAATACATATAAATGTATACACAATTATAAGGATGAAAATAATGCAAAGATTGTATTTTCTTTATTTGAATTATTAATGTATATGAATTAAAGCTCTGTCCAAATTCTAATATAAACATACATAAGAATGAAATCAAATAAGTATGTGTCATTGTTAACCAGGGAAGTGAGGTAATCAAATGGCCTCCATGGGGATACTTAAAGCCTCATATTTCTGGGATGTCCAGACTATATATTTATTAACATTCAAACTTATATAAATCTATATATGTATTAAAGAAAGAAAGCTTCTTGTTCATATACTCAAGCTATCAACACATGCAAATCCTATGTATATTCATAACTATCATCACTCAACATATTATCAATAATTTATGAAGTTTGGAAAATAGATTTGAATTTATTAGTGAGAATAGCCAGACATATAATTAAGTTAAGTAAACACATGCAAGCTCACATAAATAACTTTTATTTGATTCACTTAAACTTGAAAGAGTAAATGCATAAAATCATATGACATACAACATTTAAAATGATTGGAAAAGAATAACTAAATATAAACACATGTCCATTCCAAAACATTAATTCCTAAGGACAATCACATTAAATAAAATCATTTAAAGAAAACCAAAGCTTATTATTAAGTTGACTTTAAGATTTGGATTCAACTTAAAGAGGAGAGATTACTTGCCATTTTAATCTAATTCCCATGTTGGTGATTTCATTCGGTTTAAGAAAGGGTAATTAAGTTGATTTTATGAATTAATAAAGTTGGACCATTAATTAAATCAATTAATCACCCTTACCTATGCTTCTTTATTTTGATTAATCATTTAATTATGAGCCTCAAATGACATGAACATGTGAGAAAATAAAATTTCAATGCTTCTAAGGACCTAATGCAATTGGCTAATGCTTAAGGATTAATTAAGTTAAAGAATTCAACTAAGTACTCTTATGATTTTTCCATACTTATGGGTTAATCATAATTTCTTTAGGGGTCTTTATGTTATTAAACACATAAAGAGAGATCCACATTTTAAACATTCATTATCTGAGGTGATTACTATTTTAATTTGATTAATTTTGTTAATTTATTTTATTAATTAATATTTTTAATTAAATCCTAAATTGATTTCTTCCTTTATACGATGAACTTAGGAAAGTAATTAGAAAATAGATCCAACTACTCTCCATCATCCATTCACTATTAATTAGTAATGAGATTAACTAATCAATTAAATTAATTAATAAAGTAATTAAAGATTGAATGGTCAATTTTTCTAATTACCAAAGCAATAAATTCTAAGAAAATCATGCGAGGTAGAGGTCATTTCATGAATTTGATTCCAAAAGTATGGGATTAATTGCCCAGGTAATTATGGCTTAATTAAGCTAATTAAGTTTACACTTAAACTCTAATTAATCCTTGATTACTATACAAAATTAATTAGAATTACTTTTAATTAACTCTCCTCTAAATTATCATTAAAATGAGTATTTGCTTATATTTGTTTGGATTTTTTTTATAATTAGTTATGATTTTTAAAGTTTTAGTGATTAAAATGCATTAATTAATCCTAATTAAGCCTAATCCCATCGGCACCATGTAGATTGCTGATGTGGCACACTTTCATGTGGCGCCACGGGATCGGCTACTTAAACCTGTCCGATGCGGCGCTTATGTGGCGGCGGCCGATGCGATTTCATCCCCGTCATTTGATCTAAGATCAGATTATGGGGATTAAATGCGTAGTTTCTATAGGATAAAATCAAATTAATCTAATGTATTAATCATGATCATCCATTCTGATCACGTGGAATAGATGATGCATGATTTATCGTCTCCCATGAGATGGAAGATCGACACCGTCCATCTTCCCCCGCTCGATTCGAGCCCATCAGAGCTTGTGAGATGCTGGAATTGATCCCACACCTTCAGGAGAGTGATCCTTGGGGATATAATGGTGGATTTTGCATGATATTAACATTTTTTTCAGAAAGGCCTAAATTTTTTAGAAAATGTCAGTTTGCTGGAAAATTAACTCGTTGGAGCTTCAGACAGGCAGCTAGCTAACTGAGGAAGCTTCGCTTAGACGAGACAAAACCCCACTGAGAAGATGGCGCGATGCCTCCCCACCGATTTCTTTGTTCACTGAGCACCACCATAATCCTCACTAGAGTTAGCCTAGGAGGTACTTTCAGTGGTCAGAGAGCTTTGGGGATGATTCATTTCACCTCGTCGGAGCTTGGTGAATGTGTTGGAAGAGTTCATTGAAGTGGGGTTGAGTTTTGGGAAGGTTGGATGGAGGGAGTGCTATGTTCGACTCGGGTTGGTGTTTTTTGTTGATGAGAACACTTAGGGAGCTCAACAATTGCTCTGGAGAATTCATGTCAAGTGCCTAGGGTTCACTAAGAGTTCAAGTGTCTGTTTGAATTCAATTGAGGAGTGGTATATACCTCATCGACTGGGTTGGTGTTTTTTGTCAACCGAGAACACTTAGGGAGCTCAGGAATTGCTCTAGAGAATTCATGTCTAGTGCCTAGGGTTCACTAGAGTTCAAGTGTCTTGTTTGAATTCAATTGAGGAGTGGGAGGGGGGGGGTTTCATCAATGAGAACACTTAGGAGCTCGTGAATTGCTCTAGAGAATTCATGTCTAGTGCCTTCTTGAGAGTTCAAGTGTCTTGTTTGAATTCAATTAAGGAGTGTGGGGGATATACCTCATCGTAGATGGTGGAGATCAGCTCTGTCATTTTCGGTCATTTGGCTACTGTAGGTGGCCAAAATAAATAGGACTAGGCTGAGGTGGCTCAGTTTGGTTGGCCAAGAGCTCTAGTTGGTGGCTCAAGGTGGCCTCCTTGATCTTGGGTTCGGTCAATGAGGGTAGGTAAGTTAAGCCACCTCCCCTTGGTCCATGGCTGACCTAAGCACCATGGGCTAAGTTAGCCACATAGGTAGGGGTCCAATTTAGGTCATGGGTGGCTGCCAAATGTTAAAGGTGGGGAGTTGACCACCCAAAAGTAGGTTTAGTTCCATGGGGAGGTATATACCTCATCGCAGATGGTGGAGATCAGCTCCGCCATTTTCGGTCATTTGGCTACCGTAGGTGGCCAAAAGAAATAGGACTAGGCTGAGGTGGCTCAATTTGGTTGGCCAAGGGCTCTAATTGGTGGCTCAAGGTGGTCTCCTTGATCTTAGGCCCGATCAATGAGGGGAGGTAAGTTAAGCCACCTCCCCTTGGTCCATGGCTGACCTAAGCACCATGGGCTAGGTTAGCCACATAGGTAGGGATCCAATTTAGGTCTTGGGTGGCTGCCAAATGTAAAAGGTGGGGAGTTGAACACCCAAAATTAGGTTTAGTTCCCTGTGGAGAGGTTTATCCAATGGATAATATATCAAATTGGGTCCCAATTGGGTTAAGTTGATTTTGGGCTAACCCAAGGTGAGCCAAGGATGGGTCAAGCTAAATTTCATTAGGTTTGGGCTAGGTTGGGCCAAGTTGACCAATTGATCAAATTGGGTCAAACCAAGGGTTGAGTCAAGTTCAAATGAGTATTTGGAGTGTTTTGGTATAATTAGTTTGGTTCAATTTGGCTTAGATTTGGATTTGACCCATTTGAGTTCAAATGGGTCAAGTTAACCAATTTGACCAAATTAGCCAAATGTGCTTGGGTTAGGCATTGGTTCATGTTCAATTGATCAATTGAATATGATTGTAGATTTTGATTTCAATTAATTTGGATTTGATTTTGTTTTAGGACAAATTGATCTTTTAGGTCAATTTGGGCTAAATAGGTTAATTGGGTTCAACTAGTCAAATTGGATTCAATTAAGGGTTCAATCATGTTCAATAATTAATTTAGAATAAACTTGAGCCATTAGTTGCAATCAATTTGCGTTAGATCTTGAATAGACCAAATTTAATCTTTTAGGTCAAATTAGGTCAACTTTGGTCAAAGGGCCAATTGGGTTAGGTTTAGCTCAATTGATGGTCAAGCCATTTTTAAGGATTGATCTTAGGTTGATGTGAATCATTGGTTTTAATTAATTTGGCTTAGGGTAAAATTTAGATAATTTGATTTATGTAAGTTAAGTGGGTTGACTTGGTAAAATGACCAAGTTGATTTAGTT
Organism: Cymbidium sinense; assembly: GCA_021442155.1. Classification (NCBI taxonomy): domain Eukaryota; kingdom Viridiplantae; phylum Streptophyta; class Magnoliopsida; order Asparagales; family Orchidaceae; genus Cymbidium; species Cymbidium sinense. The sequence goes on from CM038230.1 coordinate 37,268,538, forward strand.
TGACCCAATTTATGACAATGGATCAATCAAGGACGATCAACAATAATCATAGGAGGTTTTGGAGGGTTTGATTCAATCCAATTTTGGTTGGATTAAAGTTTTGCTCAAATAGGCCCTTTAGGTCACTTTGGGTCAAGTGTTAATTGGCTTGATTTTGGGTTGAATTGAGTTGGGTTGAGTTCAATATATGATTTGTAATTGATTTGATATTTTGATTGTAATTGATTTCGATTCAAATGGAATTTAGCTCATTTGGGTATTTTGGGTTATATGGTTTAACTTGGTTGGATTGAATTAGTTTTAGTTTAGCATGGCTTAATTGTAGATTGTAGATTTTGATTTGGAATGTTGATTGAAATATTGAATTGATTCATGAGAAAATCAATTAAGCTTAGAATTCAAATTGAAGAGGATTTGATTAAGTCCATAGGATTAATTCATGGGCTTAGGTTTGAATTTGATTCAGAGTTCAGATTTGACTTGAGGATTTGGATTTGGTTATGGATTTGGATTTGATTAGAGGATTGAATTGATTTATGAGAAAATCAATCGAATTTGATTTAGATTGAAGGGTAGTTAACTAAGTTCATGGAGTTAAGACATGGCTAAAGTTTGGTTTGATCGAATTGATTTGGTTTTGATTTGAGTATGAGTTGAGATTGGATTTAGTTTGGACAAATTGAATTTGAGGTTTGGTTTAGGCTAAGGGGATAGACATAGATTGTTTAGTTTATAGGATAGGTGAGTTTTCTTAAGTCCTAAGGCATAGCCTAATCTTATGATTAACCTTTCTAAGTCTCTAGGCTTAGGTTAAGTGTTCACTTAGTCACTAGAAGTTTCTTAAGCCTAAGGTGCTCTTAATGTCTACAATAGTCCTAGACCTATGGTGGGAAGATTGAATCCTCACTCCAAAATTTAGGTCAACATGGCTCATGATTAAGTGATTAATCAAATATAAGAAGCATATGAAAAGGTAATTACATGATTTAATTAATGATTCAACTTAACTAATTCATAAAATTCATTTAATTATATTTCCTTAAACTAATTATGATTACTAATATGGGAATGAGATTAAAATAATAAACAGTAATCTCTCCTCTCTAACTTTAATCAAATTCAAAATCAAATTAATAATGAACTTTAGTTTCTTTAAATAATTTTATTTAATGTGATTGTCCTTAAGAATTAATATATTTGAATGAACCATGTGTTTATGTTTGGTCATTCCTTCTCAATTACTTTTAAATATTGTATGTCATATGAATCCATGCATTCATGTTTTCAAAACTAAATGAATCAAACATATTTTATTTATGTAAGCTTGCATGTATTGGCTTAACTTAATGTTATATATGGATACTATTACTAATAAATTCAAATATATTTTCTAAAGCATATAAATTGATAATAATATGTGGAATGATGATAGTTATAAAATCATATAGGACTTGTATGTGTTTATAGTTTAAGTATATGAATGTGAAGTTCTCTTTCTTGAGTTCATATATAGATTTACATAAGTTCGAATGTTAATGGGAATATAATCTGGACATCCCAGGAATACGAGACTTTAAGTAGCACCAAGGAGGATATTTGATTATCTCACTTCCCTGGTAAACAAAGGCACATACCCATTTGATTTCATTTTTATGTATTTTGGTATTAGAATTTGGATAAAGCTTCAATTCATGTGCATAAATAATTCAACTAATGAAAAATATAATCTTTGCATGGTATTTATCCTTCTAATTCATGTGTACATTAATATGTATCTAAGATAGCAAATATATAGTCTGGACATCCTAGGAATACGAGGCTTTTAAGTAGCCCCAAGGAGATCATTTGATTATCTCACTTCCCTGGTTGACAACAACATGCATGTGCTTACATCTTTTATACATGTGTATGTGTATGTGATTTAAAAATGAAAATCCTTTCTTTTTTTATTAAAAATACATACATTCATAATTACCTAACTCATTAAAACATGTAGGATGTGGATGTAAGGCTTCATTCCCTTATTCATGTATATGAATCTACATATGATTGAATGCTAATAAGTATATAGTTTGGACATCTTGAGAATATGAGGCTTTAAGTAATCCCAAGGAGGTCATTGGATTACCTCACTTCCCTAGTTAATAAAGGGACATACTTATTTAATTTTATTCTTATGTATTTTTGTATTAGAATTTAGATAGAGCTTTAATCCATATATATACAAATAGTTCGAACAAACACAAATGTAAATTTCAAATGTATGCATCTATTCATCTTTTAAGTGTGCCAAAATATATTGTATGTATAGATATGCTAAGAGTTAAAGCATATGCATGTTACATGTGATGGGAGGGAATGACTTGATATATGTCATGTGATAGTAATTCAATTATATTAATCTTAAGATTCTTTTAATATTGAATAGGATTATTTAAAGTTAGCCCAAACTTAGAATTAATCAGAAAATACTTAATATGCTATTCACTACAGAGAACTAAGCTATAAAAATATGCTTTAGAAATGGCTTAAAGTGGGGATGAAAGGAGGTGAGCCCCTTTCCTCTCTTTATAACACTTAGATGCTAAGTATTGATTGAATGAAACTAAGAAAAATATAAACTAGAATTCACAAATTAGCTAAACAAATTGAAGTGGAACCAACCTTCATGTAAAATTAAATTCTTTCACACTTAGAAAATCATAACTCTAATGCTTAGTTAAGAAATACTACACAAATCCTTAGTACACACATTAGAATTAAGCCACTACTTCTAGTCCTAAGTTAGGATGGTGTTTGTGTGATGTATGTTTTATTTTGTAATGTAATGTTTTAGACTAGATATAATGGTGTATATTTTGTAAACTAGATGTTAGGTCGCTCTTAGCCTAATGATGTTTTCTGTAGGGGGTTGTGCTTAAGGGGTTACATAAAAATAAGTATAAATACTTTTCTTGTTGGTTGTTTAAACCCCTAAGCATAATTCGAGTTAGGACAGGTGGGCTTAGTTACCCATGTGTAGGGTGCTAAGTCTGAATTATAAATAATAACTACTTTAGTTTGTATGTATGTGTCGTATTTATTTTTGGAGGTGGGGGACACCACACAGATCTTAGGGGGTACTTATTGAAGTGATCAGGTACAATATTAAGGTATGAAGTACTATCTTGAAAGATAGAGGCATCACCTTTTAATGGACCTAATCACCTAATAATGACTCCTAAGGTATGATGGGTCTTCAAATATACTAAGGATTTTTTCTCTGCTTTACATGGATGAATAAAGCTAGGTTTATATTAAATTGGGTTCATAAGTTCCCTATGGAGGCAAGCCTCCATAGTTAATTACATCTCAGGGAATGAAATTCCTTAAGAATACTCTCGATTAAAGTAGACAATTATCATCTCTAAAGATTTCAAGGTTAGATTATCAAAGGAATGGTTATATTTAGAAAATCAATTGGGAAAGTTCAAGGGGAAGACTTATTTTTGGAATCCAAAGGGAGGAAGTAGGAAATGCTCATGATACTAGGAAGCATAGTGAGCATTTAAATCTATCATATAATTGGGCTTTATATATTTGAAAGTGAAGAGATTTATTTATTTGAGTTGAATTTTATTAGATTGCTAGGGCTTATAGTCCACCAACACAAGATTGTGGAAGTGCCCAAGAGATGGGGATTTATGCTTGTAGCACAAAGGAAATAACTACCTTAGATCCTGAATTTAGGGAGCTTAAGTACAAGCTAAAGCTTGACCTAAATCTAAGCGACAGGTGGACATAAGGGTTTGCCTCCACAAGAGAGGATAAACTGTCCGACTTCTGGACTTATAACTGCTTGGAGTGGCCCCCAGCTAACTCATGCTATTTTAAAACCATGTAGTACGGTCTTTTGAATTGCAAAATAGCTAGGCTAATTGTTTAATTGGAAATATACTAAAGTCCTACACCCACTCCCTAAGAGACTAGAGCATGAGCGGTATGAGCATATGAATTAATTTATAAATACAAAATCTTTTCAAATTTTATTTCATTTTTGACACATCATTTTGACAAAGGATTTGGGATTTTTATATGTATAAATGCATGATGAAGTAGATTATTGGCCAAATTAAAAGAGAGAGGGTGAAGCTTCGTCAGTAGGGGTTGCTCTCACAGGTCAAGTAGTCCTTATGCATGTAAGGATGGAGGCCCTTATTTTACAAGAGTGACTTAAGATGATATGTATGATGTGAGACATACAACCATTCAGCTAAGGGGTTGCTAAATCTTTTAATTATCTTGATTTATGTCCTAGCCTTTATGAAGAGATTATGAGTTATTTAAAATTTAGTTATGAATGATTAGTTGGATATAAAATAATTTTATCGTAAGAACTTATCCAGTCAACACATTAAAGCATCCATCATAAGAAACTATGAAAATCATGTCATTCTAATGCAAAATTTAAACATAACATCAATCAATTTTATAAACTAACATAAAAGAATAAAAGTCTGGTTCGATCGGGCTCCTCCGTACAACCCAAAAAAGAAAAGATTGACAACCGAGCTCTACCCTTATACAACCTGGTATATGAAAGAATAATTATAATTTGAATGAATACATGTTATGGGGGTGATCATTCTTCACTCTCCATTTTTGATTTGGTACCTTCTTTAATTTGGATGGTTCTTGCTTCAAAGGCATCACAAGGCACCCCAGGATAAAGCCTTCTGGCCACTGCTCATCCTAATCCCCCATAGCACTAATCCTAATTCCTATTACAAAATTACATTCATATAAACAAAGTTAATCTAACTACACATACAAAATAGAGGTTAGCTAAATACACATACAATCTCAAACAGTTATATTTATAATTTGGACTTAGCATCCCCTACAAGAGTGACCAATCCCACATGTCCTAACTTGAATTATGCTTAAAGGCTTAAGAAACCTGCAAGAAAAGTATTTATATTTATTTTTAAGCAACCCCAAGTATAATCCCCAGCAGAAAATATGAATAGGCTAAAAGAGGCCTAACATCCAGTCTACGAAATATACACCATAACATCCAGTCTTAAATATTACATCATAAAATAAAACATACATCACATCATACACCATCCTAACATAGAGCTAGATGTTGTGATTTAATTCCAATGTGTGTGTTAAAGATTTATGTGGTATGTCTTAATTAAGCATTAGAGTTGTATTTCTCTAAGTTTGGAAAAATTCAAGTTAACATGAATGTTGGTTTCACTTTATGTTATTTAGTGGATTTGTGTATTTTAATTTATAATTTATAATTTATAATTTATTTAGTTTTATTTTATTCACACTTAGCAACTAAGTCTTATGAAGAAAAGGAAGAGGGTTACTCTCTTTCATCCCTACCTAAAGTGACTTTCTAAATCATATTAATTTGATTTAGTTCTCTTTAATGAATGGCTTATTAAAAATTTTATTAATCCTAAGTTTAGGTTAACTCTAAATAATATTATCCAATATGAAAGGCATCTTAATATTAATATAGTTGGATTACTCCCACATAGCACATGTTAAATCATTCCTTCTCATCACTTATTACATGCATATAATTTAATCCTTAACATACCTATATATACAACATATGTTTTGGCACACTTAAATGATGGATGAATGTACATAGTTGGAATTTATATTCTATTTGATTGAATTATTTATACTTATAAATTAACGCTCCATCCAAATTCTATTACCAAAGTACATAGGAATGAAATCAAATAAGTACGTGCCTTTGTTAAATAGGAAAGTGAGTTAATCAAATGACCTCTTTGGAGCTACTTAAAGCCTCATATTCTTGAGATTTTTGGATTATATACTTATTAACATTCAAACTTATGTAAATTCATATACATGAATAAAGGAAGGAAGCTTTACATCCACATACTACATATGTAGTGACTTAGGTAATTATGAATGCATGTATTTTTGAAAGAAAGAGAGAGGGTTTTCAATCTTTGATCACATGCACATACATATGTATAAAAGATGTAAGTAAATATGTGTCGTTGTTTAAACTAGGGAAGGAAGATAATCAAATGAACACCTTGGGGCAACATAAAGCCTAGTATTCTCAGAATGTCTAGACTATATACTTGCTATCTTAAAGGCACATTAATGTATATACAAATTAGAATAAGGAAAACTGTATAAAAATTATGTTTCTTTCATTGGTTGAATTATTCAGGTATATGAATTAAAGCTCTATCCAAATTCTGATACTAAAATACATAAGAATGAAATTAATTGGGTATGTGCCTTTGTTAACCAGGGAAGTGAGATAATCAGATGACCTCTTTGGGGTTACTTAAAGCCTCGTATTCTCAGGATGTCTAGACTATATACCCATTACCATTCAAACTCATGTAAATCTATATATGAACTATAGAAATATAGCTTTATTTATATGCTTAAGCTATAGACACATGCAAATCCTATGTATATTCATAACTATCAACACCCTAAGTATTATAATCAATTCATAAACTTTAGAAAATAGTTTCATTCATTAAATATTCATTTAAAGGAAATTCATTTGATTCATTTAAATTTGAAAGCATGAATGCATGAAATCAAATGACATACAACATTTAATGTGCTTGGAAATGAATAATTAAATATAAACACATGTTTCATTCAATTAAACTAATTTCTAAGAACAATCACATTAAATAAATCCATTTAAAGAAAACCAAAATTCTTTTATCAATTTAATTTTGAATCTTTGATTTGATTTAAAGAGGAGGAGTACTCATTTGTTATCTAATCCCATTCCCACATGGGTAATTTAATTTGATTTAAGTGAAGAGGATTAGGTGAATTTTATGAATTAATTAGGTTGCATTCTTAATTAAGTCAATTAATTATCCTTACGTATGTTACCTTAATGTCATTAACTAAATAATTATGAGCTAACATGAAATGCATATGGATGAAAAGTAAATTCGTAATGATTTTATAAAATAGAAGAAACTTAATGCAATTGGCTCATAATTAATAGTTAATTAAATTAAGGAACTTAATTAAGTACTCTTATGACTTCCCTACATATATGGATTGGCCATAATTTTCTTAACAGTCTTTAGGTTATTGAACACCTAAAGATCTACCCCTGATTTAATTAATTAAGATCTGATGTGTTTAGGATTTGAATTTGATTAATTGAGCTATTTAATTAATTAATTCTTTAATTGGTCTCATTTCTTAATTAATTTTCCTTTAAATGAGGATGGGCATAAGAAAGAGATTAACATAGGGTCCTAAACCCATTTCCCTTGCCCATTCACTATTCAATAGTGATTAGTATGTTTAATCAATCAATTTTTGCTATCTAGGAGGTTAATTAATTAATTCAACTAATTAAGAGAGTAATTAGGGATTAAATAGTCAATTATCTTAATTAACCAAGCAATAAATTACAAGAAAATTATGGAAGGCAAAAGTCATGCCTTTAAATTAACTTAGAAAATTTAGGATTAATTACTTAAGTAATTAAAAAGTAATTAAGCTAATTTAATTTATAATTAAGCATTAATTAATCCCTAATCACTATTCAAAATCAATTGGAATTAGTTTTAAATAAATCTCCTCTAAAATACCTTCAAAATAAGTATTTATTTATATTTTTTGATTTTTTTTAAATTTGTTATAAATTTTGGAAGTTTCACTGATTAAATACATTAATTAGGCCTTAATTATGATTGATCCTATCGGCGCCACACGGACGGTTGATGTGGAGCACTTTCCATAATGCACTGTGGGATTGGACAATTAAGCGCGTCCGACTCAGCGCTAACATGGCCGGCGGACACACTTTCATCTTTGTCGTCAGATCGAAGATCGGGCGACACAGATCAAACCTGTGATTTGTTAAGGGACAATTAAATTAAATCTAGAGAATAATCACAACCATCCAATCTGATCATGCAGAACGGATGGTGCATGATCCATCATCTCACAAATGACAGAAGGCAGACACCGTCCACCTTCTATTGCTCATTTTGAGCTCACTCGAGCTAAAATTGACTCAAAATGGATCCCACACCTTCACAACGATGATCTGAGGAGATCCAATAGTAGAAAATGCATTATATGCTACTTTCCTTCAAAATCCTCTAAATAAATTTTACTAGGAGATCGATTTTATGGAATTACCTCACTGGATCTCAAGACTAGCGATGGAATCGATTGAGAAAGCTTTGTCTAGTGGAGAAGAAGCCCTACTGATCAATACGTGCATTGATTTTTTCTCGTTCTCTCGAAAGGCCATGAACCAATGATTTGGAGGTCAGGATTGATTGAACTCATACCTCCGGTGGTCTGGGAGCTTGAGAGATGATTCATTCTTGCTTGATGGAGTGTGGGGGAAGGTGTGTGTGGAGTTAATTTAGATTTGGTTGAGTATAGGTGGAGTTGGGTCAAACGAACAGATGCCTTATTTCAACTTTAAAAAATTCAGCAAGGGGGGGGGGTTGCTTGTGGAGGGCTGGGAGCTTTGAAATGGCCTTAGGAGCTTGAAGGGTGAGAGTATTCATTATGGATCTAAATGAGGGAGGGGCATATCCCCTCGATCACCTGGATGCTCTATTTCACTTTGGGAAATCCAAAGAATGGGGAGCTCTTGTTTGGGAGGGCTGTGAGCTTTTGAAATGGCTTTAAGGAGCTTGTCAAGGGTGAGAGTGTTCATTTTGGTTCAAAATGAGGGTTGTATATCCCCCCTCCCTTGGATTGGATAGACGAGATTGCAGATCGATTTTCGACCGGTCAACCACCGTTAGGGTGCCGGAGTGGTCACCTCTACATGGCTCGACTTAGTTGGTGGGATGCTTGGTTGGTGGCTCAAGGTAGCTTCCTTCTTCTTTGGGTTCATTAGTTTGAGTGAGGAGAGAGGTGAGTTATCTCATGCCAACAGCCCATTTTGTGGGTTTGAGATAAGGGGAGTGTTTGAGCCAATTTTCAAAATTTCATTTTCAAGGGTTTAACCAAAATAGAATGGTTTGAATGTCAAGTATTTTGTTCAAATGGCTCAATTTGACTTATAGGTCAAATCACTAGGTTTGGGTTGACCAATTTACTAATGATTTGAAATAAAAGTAATTAAAGTTTTTGTTCAAGGCTTAATTATTTCAAGTTTTACTCACTTGGCTCATGGGTTGAAATTATCTTGAGATTATTTAATTAAAGATTATTGTTGGCTTTTTTGATTTATATTTATTTACCAATTTGACCCTTTAGGTCAAAAGCTAAATGGGTCAATTTCACAATTGGGTTCAATTATGACTTTGGTCAAGTTCAAAAATCAATCTGAAATGAATTTGAGCCATTGGTTGCAATCAATTTGGGTTAGATCATGATTTGACCCAATTTGGTCTTTTAGGTCAACTTGGGTCAAATGGCCAATTAGGTTAGGTTTGGCTCAATTGATGGTCACGTCATGTTCAATCATTGAACATAGGTTGGTGTAAATTAATGGTTTCAATTAATTTGGCTTGGGTTGAGATTTGGTTAGTTTGGTTAAGGGTGTTGACTTGGTCAAATGGCCAAGTTGACTTGGTTTGACCCAATTGATGATAATTGATCAACCTAGGGTGATCAATAATCATGATAGGAAATTTTGGTAGGATTGGTTCAATCTAATTCGGGTTGGATTGGAATTTGGCTTAAATAGGACTTTTAGGTCACTTTGGGTCAAGTGAGCCTAATAGGTTTAGTTGGGTTGATTTGAGTTTATTTAAATTTATATATGGATTTGGGATTGATACATAGCTTTGATTGCAATTGGTTTGGGTTCAATTGGGTTTTGGTTCATTTTAATATCTCAAGTCAAAGGGGTTAAGTAGGTTTGATTTAGATTTATTTTGGTTTGGCTTGATGATTGTAGGTTTGATTTATATTTGGGATGTTGATTGAAGACATAATTGATTTATGAGAAAACCAATTGAGTTTGGTTTGGATTGAATGGAAATTTGGCTAAGTCTATGGAATTGAATCATATGGCTTACACTTGGGTTTTGATTTGAATTTGATTATGGTTTGGAATTGATATGTGATCAATTGAATGTAGATTTGATTTATATTTGGCAAGATGATTGAAGATAAGAATTGATCATGAGAAAATCCATTGAATTTGGCTTTATTTGGATTGAAATTTGGCTAAGTCCATGGAATAAAGCATGTGTCTTAGGTTTGGATTTGATTAAAGGTTTGAATTATTTGATTTGGATTTGGATTTGGATTTGATTGAATTGAGGTCAATGTTTGGTTTAGATCAAAGGGGTAGGCATGGATTGGGTTTAGGCTATAGGGTAGGTTTGTCTCCCTAAGTCCTAAGGCATAGCCTAATCCTGTGATTAACTCTTCTAGGTCTCTAGGCTTAGGTTAAGTGTTCACCTGATTGCTAGAAGTGTCTTATGACTAAGGAAGTCTTAACAACTCGAAGACTCCTAAATCTTAGAAGAGGAGGTTAAACCTTCACTCCAAAAGTGAGGTCAACAAAAGGACCCCCAATATGTGTGATGTAACTGACAAGGCACACCGCACATATTGACATTAACTGAGGTGATCAATAATATCCAAAAGACTACAACCACTAATGGAAATGATTTATACCTAAACATGAGAGATAGATGGATTCATGATATTTATGCAATGCAACTCACCTCATGCCAAGGGCGTAAGGGAGAAATCTCCTAAGGATTGAGGTTTGATTGAATTTTTTTGGTGGGCATCTGCTAGGGATGAATATTTAGTTTTTTGGAGGGGAGTGTGGTGTTTATTTTTGGATGTGGGACACCATGCAGATCTTAAGGGGTACTTATTGAAGTGATCGAGTATGACATTAAGGAATGGTGAACTATCTTGAAAAATAGAAATAACCATCCTATAATGGACCTAATCACTTATTAAGGACTCCAAAGGTATGATGGGTCTTCGAATGTACCAGAGATTTTTTCCCTACTTTACATGAAAAAGTAAAGCAAGGTTTATTTTAAGCGGGTTCGTTAAGTTCCCTATGGATGCAATCCTCCATAGTTAATTACATCTTAAGCAAGGTTAGTTCCTTAAGAATACTCTCGATTAAAGTAGAAATTAAAGTCTCTAAAGATTTCAAGGCTAGACTATCAAAAAATTGGTTATGTTTGGAAAATCAAATGGGATTGTTTAAGGAGAAGACTTATTATCGAAGCCAAAAGGAATGAGTAGGAAATGCTCATGATATTAGGAAGCCTAGTGAGCATTCCAATCTATCCTATGGTTGGGCATTATATGTTTGAAATTAATCCTAGATATAAGGAGCATTTGTATAAGCCAAAGCATGACCTAAGTCTAAGCGAAGATGGGTATATGGTTTATCTACACAAGATAGGGTAAACCATCCGACTATTGAACTTACAACTGCTTGGAGTGGTAGCCAGCTAACTCCTTCATTTTAAATCCATGTGGTCAAGTCATATGATTTTGCAAGATTAGTTGATTATTATTAATTTAGAAAGACACTAAAGTATTTAAACACACTCTCTAAGAGACTAGAGAATGAGTGGCATTAACAATGACTTAGTCTAATAAGAAATCATTTCAAATTTTATGTGATTTTTGTCTCTTTATTTTGACAAAAGGTATAGAATTTCTTATGCCTAAATGCATGATGAAAATGGATTATGGTCTAAATTAGTGGGAAAGAGGTATTTTTGACCACAGAGGAGACCCTCAAAGGTCAAGTATTCCCTTATCATGTAAGGATGGACACCCTGTCTTAATAAGAATGAAGTAATATGTATGCATGATGTGAGACATACAACATTCAGTTACGGGATTGCTAAATCTTATAAGTATCTTATTTGATGCCTAGGCTTTATAGTTAGGTTATGAGTTATTTAAAATTTTAGTTTTGAGTTATAGTTGGATAAAAATTTATTTTCCCCTAAGATCCTAATCGTACTCAGGCCACACATTCAAAAATCAAGAATGAAGAAACTAGGAAAAACATGTTGTTTCTATTGCACAAGCTAAAAAAATATCAAATAATTTCATAACTAACACAAAAGAATAACAGGTCGGTGTAGTTAGTTGCCGTCGTACAACTCCAAAAAGAAAAGATGGCTAGCCGAGATCTACCCTTATACAACCGAGAATTACAAAATAATAATTACAATTATAATGAATAAATGTTATGGGTGGTCTTCATTCTTTATCCTTCATGTCTTCATCTTCATATCTCCATCTGATTTGATCTACTCCACTTCAAAGGCATCACATGGCCTCCTGGGACAAAACCTTCTAACCAATGTTCATCCTTATCCCTCATAACATCCTAATTCTTAATGGAAAATTTTTATTAAAATAGGAAAAGTAAATCTAACTACACTTGCAGTGTTAGCTAAACATACATACAACCCAAGTAGTTATATTTATAATTTAGACTTAGCACCCTGCACATGGGTAACTAAGCCCAGCTATCCTAACTTGGATTATGCTTAGGGGCATAAGCAACCTGCAAAGCGAGCATTTATATTTATTTTTATGCAGCCCCTTTAAGCACAATCCCCCGCAAAAATATGATTAAGCTAATATTGGCCTACCATCAAGTCTACGAAGCATACATCCTAACATCCAGTCTATACAAATATATCACAAAATAAAACATACGTCATACCAAGCATCGCCCTACATAAAGCTAGAAGTAGTGACTTAATTCTAATGTGTGTATTAAGACTTATGTGGTATGCCTTGTTAAGCATTAGAGTTGTAGTTCTCAAAGTGTAGAAGGATTCAATTTAACATAAAGGGTTGGTTTCACTTTAAATTGTTTAATTTATTTGAAACTTTTAATTTGTGTTTTATTTGGTTTCATGTGACCTACACTTAGCAAATAAGTGTTATAGAGAGAGAAAAGAGAATTGTTGTCTTTCATCCCTACCCTAAATCACTTTCTAAAGCATGTTAATTAGATCAATTCTCTTTAGTGAATGGCTTATTACACATTTTAAATTAATCATAAGCTTAGGTCCACTTTAAATAATCTTATTCAACATGAAAGGCATCTTGAGATTAATTTGATTGAATTACTATCATATGGCACATGTTAAATCATTCTTTTCCATCACATTGTAACATGCATATGATTAAACACAAAGTGTACCTGCACACACAATATATTTTGGCACACTTAAATGATGGATATAAGTATGTATATTTAAAGTTCATATTTTTCCTTTGATTGAATTACTTCATCATATTAATTTAAAGCTCTATCTAAATTCTCATACAAAAATACATAGGGAAGAACTTAAATAAGTATGTGTCATTATTAACCGGGGAAGTGAGGTAATCAAATGACCACTTTGAGGCTAACTAAAGTCTCGTATTTCTGGGATGTCCATACTATATACTATTACATTTCACCAAATGTAATTTTGTTTACATGAATTATAAGAAAAATAACTTCAAATCACATGATCAATTAATTCAATCACTTGAACAATTATGAATGCATGTATTTTTGATAAAAGAAAAAGGGGGTTCTAATTCCATAATTAAACACATACACACACACATGTATAAGATACATAAGCTAGTACATGTCATTTTTAACCAAAGAAGTGAGGTAATCAAATGACCTCTTTGGGGCTACTTAAAGCCTCATATTCTCGAGATGTCCAGACTAAATATTTATTTATCTCAAATACATATGGATGTATACATAAGTAAAGGAAGTAAAGCCATGCAAGGATTATGTTTTTACTTGATTGAAATATTTATGCATGTGGATTAAAGCTCTATTTCAAATCCTAATGTAGAAATACATGTAAATGAAATCAAATAAGCACTTGTCACTATTAACCAGGGAAGTGAGGTAATCAAATGACCTCTTTGGGGCTAACTAAAGTCTCATATTTTTGGGATGTTTAAACTATATGCCTATTAACATTCAAATACATGTATAGCTACACATGAATCAAAGAAAAGAAAGCTTCAATCCACACACTTAGGGCATAATCACATGCATCTCCTATGTATTTATAACTAGCAATCGTATCATATGTAATCCTTCATTTATAAGCTTTGGAAAAGTACATTTGCATTTAATAGTGATAATAGCCACACATATAATAAATTATATCAACACATGCAAATTGACATAAAAGAAATCATTTGATTTAATTAATTTTGAAAAAGATGAATGCATGAATCAAATGAAATACAACATTTAATATGATTGGAGAGGAATAAATAAACATAGGCATATGATTTTATTTAACCAAATTAATTCCTAAGGACAATCATAGCAAATGAAATCATTTAAAGCAAACCAATGCTTTTTAATGTCATTTTTAATTTGATGTTTAATTTGATTTAAGGAAAGAGAGAAGGAGGATTTCTAATCCTAATCCCATCCCATGTTTGTAAGCTAGTTTGATTTAATGAGAGATAATTAGGTTAATTTTTATGGATTAATTACGTTAAGATATGAATTAACTCAATTAATTAACCCTTACCTATGTTACCTTGAAGTAATTATCCAGGTAATTATGAGCCAATGTGTTATGCAAATGAATTGAAAAGTAAATTAACAATGGTCCTATGAAAGGAAAGGACCTAATGCAATTGGCTAATAATTAATGGTTAATTAAGCTTAAGAAACTTAATTAATTACTTTTATGATTTTTCCACATGTATGGGTAAATCATAATTTTATTAAATCTCTTTAGGCTATTGAACACCTAAAGATCTACCCATTAATTAATTAGGTTCAAATGTTTTTTAAAATTTTAATTAAACTAATTAAGTAATTAATTAATTCATTAATCCTTAATTAATTTCTCTTAAAAAAGTGGAGGAAATTTAGGGAAAAGATTAGGAGAGAAGCCCAATCCAATTCCCTAAGCCCCCTCACTATTTAATAGAGATAAATGACCCAATTAATCAATTAAGCAATTGTTCATATGGTTAATTATCACTTATTTAAGTTAAGGAGATAATTAGGGTTTAATCAATCAATTTTCCCAATTAATTAACCAATAAATCCCAACAAAAATAGGGGAGGCAGAGGTCATCCCTCTAAACATTTTCATAAAATTTGAAGTTGAATGGTTAATTAATTAGGGAGTAATTAAAGTAATTAATTTTTTAATTACACTTTAATTAAGCCCAAATTATTGTTCAAAACCAATTAAGGATAATTTTAATGGATTCCTCTCTAAGATACCTTTAGAATGAGCTTTTGCTTATATTTTTTTATATTTTTCTACAATTAGTTATGAATTTTGGAAGTTTCACTGATTTAAATGCATTTAATTAACCTTAATCCCGTTGGTGCCATGTGGTTTGCTGATTTGGTGCGCTTTCCATGTGGTGTGGTGGGATTGATTCTTTATGTTATCACATCTGGCAACGAGATACGATTTCTTGTGCACCATCTGATCTAAGATCGAAGGGCCGTGAGCAAAGCCATGGATTAATAGGATTGGTTCTTTAAGTTATCACATCCACTTGAAGTCGTTGATTCCTAGGAGCATCAAAGATCATATACATAGAGGCCCAAGTGGCAATGTAGGTAGATAGGAGAGAGAGGAGGAGGTATGCACTATAGTCAACATCCTCCGCTCTTGTGGATTTCACAGGTCAGCAGGCTACCTGAGCCGACCATACTGATAGCATAGTACTCACGGGCGTAGTCAGTCACAAGAGGAAAGTTCCTGTTGAGCAATAGTGGTGTCTCCACCACATCACACCGCTCATTGTTCACCTTTACTAGTACATGTTGCAACATCCCCTGTGCCAGGTAAGGCATAGAAGATAGCATCAGGGGAGAAGAAAGCCCCTTTGGTGATTCGATTATGACTTCGGGGTCCCATTCCATCTACTCCACCCATTAAGGTAAGGTTGACCTATCCTTCTTGACCTTCTACTTCAACTATGGTGAAGAAGGAATGGCCACCCAAGAGCATCGTAGTCATTCCACCACCTCCACCATAGTTAACAGTAGTAGCAGTAGAAGAGGGGTAGGAAGACTGTTCTGCAATTCCCATAGCAGTAGATCCCCTTAGAGATAGCACTCCACTGATTGTCGGTCATGAGCATGTATCTTCTAGCAAGCATAGTACTTCCAGATATAGCACTCCAGCGGTATACAATGTTAGATGTATTTTTGTTAGTGAGTGCAGTCCTACTACCGGTAAGCCCCGAGCGTTTGTACTAACACAGTTAGATCATTCCTTGGATGACACTCTAGCACAATATTTTATGGATAAGAGACAAATTTTGGGAATGATTGCTCTGATCAGCATGAGGGTAAAGTCAGTTTTGACCTCGATGAGGATGATCTATTAGAGGACTTGACTAAGGTCCACATGATCGATACTAGGAGCTCCCTCCATAGAGACCAGCAGAGTCAAGAAGGTATTGTAGTTGAAGAGGATGATGTCATTCATTCAACTCAGCACCTCCTCCACCAGCTTAGACAGAGAGACAATCATATTGACAAGATGGGGAAGAAAAATGAGGAGTTGATTGCAGTGCTTTCAGCATTCTAAAACTCAGCACCAGTTTCATAGCCATCTCCTCTAGTAATTGGTAGAGCAGAGTTGGCACATACCTCAGATCATCCTAGATGTATTCCCACAAAGGAAGATAGTAGTAGCTTGTATAGGAAGGTGGTGGATAGTACCTCCATGCATGAGAAGGATATCAAGCACATGGTGGAGCAAGAGGTGAGAGAAGCACTAATGCAAGCCCGAGGTGGCTCATTTGTTCCAGAGGGTAGACCCTACCTGGAAGAATTTGATGCAGTCTAATATCCTAAGGATTTTGTGTCTCCTTCTTTCAAAATCTTTGATGGCAGCAGGAACCCTCGCTAGCACATTGCATATTTCAGGGCCTGTTGTTGCAACGCCAGAGGTAGTGACACCCTTTTTTCAAATTGTTTGTTAGCAGTTTAGCGGGTGTTGCATTTAACTGCTATATCGAATTGCCCAATAATTCGATAAAGACATTTGCTGAGTTGGAGAACCTCTTCATCAAGAGGTTTGCTAGAGCTCATCAATGAGTTATTGTAGCCGATCTTGTTGTAGCTACACAAGTCTCCAATGAGTCCCTTGTTGATTACATTCTCAAGTGGCAAAACTTTAGTATGAAATATGAACAATAACTGTCTGAACAACACGCCATAAAGATTCTCCTGAAGAATATCCATAGCCCAGTTGCTTTCATGCACAAGGGTTTTATAATCAAAACTCTCAAGAAATTAATCAATAAGGTGGCTAGTCTACAAGAAGAAGCCAAACAGTTACCTTTCCAGGACCACTCAACCAAGCCCAAACCTCAGAGGGCATTTGAGAAGAAGCTAGGGGTAGTCACAGTAGTTGATAATAGAAAGTAACCAGCTAGGGTTCAGTTAGATAGGCTTTGAGCTCAACAAACTCCTCTTCCACCACCTCGACTATCATACCAACCACCTCAGTTTCCACAGGGACCACCATGACTGCCTCCCCATTAGCATCATCAGCAGCAATATTCCTACCCACCATCAGGTAGCTAATGCTTACCTACTCTTGCCGACAAATTGAATAAACCTTATTCATTCAAGAGGGAGGTAGTCAAGAAGATCTTTAAGAATTTCTTTTAAAAGCCTAATTTCCAGTTACCAAAGTCTAAGAGGTCGAAGGAAGTGGGCAAGAGTCATCATCTAAACTATTGCCCTTACCATCGCAAGTTAGGCCATGTCTTAGAAGATTGCATTACCTTTAAGGACTGGCTTGAACATTTCTACATGTCGAGTGCCATCATCATCTCCAAGGAATACTTATTAGAATAACTTTCTAGTTCTGTTAGAGTAATCTTTGGGGATACATGTGATCCTCTGAAAATAAAAGAAGGTTGGGATACATGTCTATCTTGAACCTCCAAGAAAATCATTTCTAAGATTAAGAAATTACCCTTCCAGGTGCCTGAGGTAGCTCAAACCTCCAACTCAAAGAAATTTTTGCAAGTTTCTAAGGATAACTTGATGGAAGTAGGAGCCTAACAACACCGTGGGACTCTACTTGCTCTGATATTACAATAGCACCAATAAGTTCCCAACACTCTTTCTATAATTCTAGAGTGCCTCTTCTAGCAGCTATATTTTATCCAAATTCCTTACTCCATTTACTTCACTTGATTTCTATTTTGTACCTCCATTCAAATCTAAGAAATTAATGAAGAAAGATAACTTACATTTGTGTCACTTCTAATGATCTGCCTGAGTTTATTCTTATAGATAGCTCTCCAATTCTAATTAATAATAACTCTAATATTGATCACTCTTCTTCTTCTTCTGATTTGGAAATGTATTATCCAATCTTGAATCACTCAAGTTCACCCATTGAGATTGATTTGGAGTCATCTTACTCCGATGATCCTATAGGAGAACCTGTAGGTAAACCTGATGAGCAAGTAGAACTTTCCACTAAACCATCTCATGAAGTCACTGAAGTCAACCTCCACAGTGGTAAAGTTCTACCTCCTAGGGTAGCATCTCAAGATAAGGGTAAGCAAGTCATTGGTTCAAGTGATCAAGTAGCCCTTCAATAGGAACCTCCATCTATGGATATGCTTATGGAGGACCAGCCCAAACTTGACTATAATGTCCTCGCTCACTTGAAAAAGTTGCCAGCTAAGCTAAGCATATTTGATGTCCTTATCTTATCCAAAGAGATGAGGGAGTCATTGATCAGAGCCCTTCTTGATCCAAAAATATGCTTAGTTTAGCTGACAACTACTGGAGAGGAGGCATGTTATTCAAGAAAAGCCCATGGAGTTACTTTCACCGATGAAGACTTTCTTATGGGGATAACTAAGCACAACTATCCCCTCTACATCATAATGGATATAGGAAGATTCAGACTCTCAAGGGTGTTAGTTGATCTAGGTGCATCGGTGAACATTATGACTCTAAAGACCCTTGCCTACCTAAGGATTGACATCTTCGAACTCTGAGGAGAACGAATAATATTGAGAGGATTCGATGAGGAATGAGAAAAGGCTTTAGGCTCCATAGTGTTGCCATTAGAGATAGATGACTAGAATATAAAATCCAAGTTCAACATAATTGATTCAGATAATCCTTCACTACTTTTCTCGATAGGCCTTAGATACATGGAAACAACATGGTTCCATCCTCTTTACATCAATGCATCAAATTCCAAAGAGGTGGAATTGAGTATTATGTCAAAGGAGACTTTAAGCCATTTTTAGTTAGAGAGTTGAGATATATGAGAATGCAGCCTATTACCTTCCTCAAAATTAGAAAGTCTATTCCCATGAGCTTGGTCAATGTTCAAAAATAAAAGAAGAAGAAAAAGAAAAAGAAAAGAAAAAGGAAAAGAAAAAGAAAATGAAAATGTAAGTGGACGAGAATCAGACACTGAGGAAGAAGTAGAGCCTAAAGTTAAGTTCCACCCACAGTTCATTCCTCCATATGAACACATGGGAAGGATGACTCAACCCCCACCAGGTAGAGAAAGAGGCAGATCCAGAGATAGTTCCAGAGGTGGAAGACCTCCTTACTAGTGGTCAGCCAATAGGAGCTATGTTCCAGCTCATAGGAGTACCCTTGCTATCTACATAGACTTAGAGTCTAGTTCAGAGGATGAGTCTCATGTGGTTAGCATGCCAACCAACCCCTCTTAGTGGGTCCCTTTGGAGGTGACATTCAAGGCAGATAGCAATGAAGACCAGGCTTCTAAGTAAAGCATGAATGTATCTAAATCAGTACTATGTAGAACAGTTAGACAACAATTGGGAACTTTAGCTCTAACCCCATTTTTTAATCTCAGAAAGTTGAGGGTTTGTTAGTTAAGGAGGCCCCCAAGTTATCCACAGATGGTAAGCCAAAAAAGTTTTTGTTTGGAGCATCATCCTCAAGTCAGGAAGATGATGTAGAACTTGAGGATGACTCATATAATGACTTGATACAGTTGCCTTTTGATTGCTATTCACCTTGTGTTCTTAACTTAACAAAGAAGGGATTAATCCTCCATACTTGGTCTGAACACAGGTCAGTTTACTTTGAAAGGTTATGAGACAACTAAAGTAGACATTCTCGATCAAGACCGGACTAAGATTTGACATAGTGGGTCCAGTTGATGATGACAATCATTGCCTAATCATCAACAATCATTTAGAGTCTGATAGGTTATTCTCAAATCATATTAACTCATGTGAGGAGGCATGTTAAGAAACTTCACACAATCCAAATGTGCTTGAAGTCAAAGATGCATTGTCAGAGTTTGAAGAAGAAATCAAATCAACCATCAATGAACTCAAAGAAATCATCCTAAGAATAAAAAAAGATTCACGCCCTACATACATCAGCTCCTTGTTGAATGAAGAAGAAACTAATGACTTAGTTAGGCTATTGACTGAGTTTAAGGACTGCTTTGCATGGAGTTATGAAGAAATGCCCAGTTTATCTCCTGATATAGTAGTCCACAAACTAGCAATATATCCTAATGTTAATCCTATCAAGAAAGCTCCTAAATGCAAGTGATTAGACATTGAATAGTAGGTCACTTCTGAAATCATGAAATTGATCCATGTTGGCTTTATCAGGGAAGAAAATATCCCACCTGGCTGGTCAGTGTCATTCCAGTTAAGAAAAAGAATGAACAAATTTATATATGCATCGATTTTAGGGATCTAAATAATGCATGTCCTAAAGATGAATTTTTACTACCAATTCCAGAACTGATGGTGGACATTGCCTCATCTCATGTGGTATTCTCTTTAATGGATTGGTCATCGAGTGACAACCAAATTAAGATAGCCCCCAAAGATGAGAAAAATAGTGCCTTTTGAACCCCAATCAGAATTTATTGTTATAAGTTCATGCCTTTTGGCCTTAAAATGCTGGTGCTACATACCAACAGAACATGACTCAAATCTTCAATGAACTCATTCATCATCATGTTAAATGTTACGTTGATGATCTTGTAGTCAAAAGTAAAGAAAGGGAAGACCATCTCTTTCACTTGAGAGTAGTTTTCGAACGATTAAGATAATTTAACCTTAAAATGAATCCATTGAAGTGTGCATTTGGAGTAGCATCAGGAAAATTCCTTGGGTTTATTGTCCATCATCGTGGGAAAGAAATCGATCCAGAGAAGATCAAGGCTATCTTAAAAATTCCACCCCTTAAAAGTCTAACCTAACTCAGATCATTTCAAGGGCGGTTGGCATATCTAAGACATTTCATTTCCAACATATCAGGAAGATGTCAGCCATTCTAAACATTTATCAAATAGGACACTAAGTTCAAGTGGGATGACAAGTGTCAGCATGCTTTCGAATACATCAAGCATTACCTGATGAGAATGCACTAGACTATCTCAGTCATCGTCCAATCCCTATCGTGGAAAATAACCTACATATTGAAAAGCACTGCCTAGCTTTAATCTTTGCATCCCAAAAGTTATGGCATTACATGCTTTCTCATAAAATGAATATGATCTCTAATCAATCCACTGCAATATCTCATGACACGGCCAATTCTATCAAGATGGTTGGCGCAGTGGTCCATGATTTTATCATAATTTGACATCATATTCTTACCACTCTGTGTGGTGAAAGGACAGGCACTAGTGGATTTCTTAGTAGCACACCCACATCTTACTGATTCCCTGCTTAGTGATGACCTCCCCGATGAACAAATCATGAACTTAGGGGACACTAGCATTCGCCATTGGGAGATGTATTTTGATGGTGCAGCTTCCTTTCAAAAAGCAGAAGATCCATGATCTACTCTTTTGATAATGGCAGGGGTAGGAATAATTCTTCTAACTCCAGACCACGATGTGATGAGATTCTTATATCATCTATCCAATCCATGCACCAATAATGAATCTAAATATGAGGCTCTGATTTATGGTCTGGAGTTATCCATTACACTTTCCATCTAGAGGTTCAACAACTTTGGGGATTATTAATTAATTATCAATCAAATCATTGGGAATCACAAAGTTTTAAAGCCTAAGCTCCATCATTACCACAAGTATACCATAGAGTTGTTAGCTCAAATCCCAGAGGTTACAATCTACAAGATTCCTCAAGGATAAAATATAGTAGCGGATGCATTGGCCAAGCCTACCAAGGAGTTGGAATGTCTTGAAGATGAGTCCATACCAATAAAGGTCCAAAATAGACAAGTCCTATCCCTTATTAATGCTAAACTCATCGAGAGACTCTCTCTTGAAGGAGAGGTTATTGTTGCCAAAAAGGATGATGAGTCAAATTGGAGGCAATCATTCATAGATTATCTAAATACAAGGAAACTACCTCAAGAGAAGTCATTAGCCAATCAGGTGAAGTAGGGAGCTCTCTCATACACTCTCATGGATTGCACCTTGTATCAACAGTCCTTCAATCAAATGTGGTTATGTTATTTAGACAAACATAAAGCCCATAAGATTGTGACTAAGGTACACTCAGGTTTATGCGGAGCTCATCAATCCGGTCTGAAATGAAATCCAAGATCAAGAGGCTAGGATACTGTTGGCCTTCAATGATCATAAACTGCATGGATGTAGCTAAGATATGCCACCAATGTCAAGTACATGGTGTGGTCTTACACTAACCACCCAACATTCTACATCCTACATTGGCCTCATGGCCATTCGAGTGTTGGGGTACCGACATAGTGGGCCCAATTGATCCTCATTCTTCCAAGAGTCATTGGCTCATTCTAGCTACCATCGACTACTTTTCCAAGTGGACAGAGGCGATCCCACTCAGAGAGGTTACAGCTTAGCATGTGCTCCAGTTTTTCAGGAATCATATTATATATAAGTTCGAGGTGCCTCGATAAATTATATCTAATAATAGTACTCCATTCCAAAGCATTAAATCAACAGCTTTGCCTAGAGACACAATATAGATTAGATATATTCTACCATCTATTACCCAAAGGAAAATGGCTTAGCAGAAGCCTTCAATAAAACTCTCATCCATATATTAAATAAGACACTCGATAATAATAAGCGATAGTGGCATGAGTAGTTAGTTGAGGCCTTGTGGGCTTACCGCACCACTTATAGGACTCCAACTCAATCTACCCCTTTCTCCTTAGTGTATGGGTCTAAAGCAGTTCTACCTTTAGAAGTCCAACTCTCATCATTAAGGATAGCTGTCGGTAGTAAAATCATAATAGCTTAGAACCCCAAGTTGTGGTTAGAAGAGCTCAAAGGTTTGGAGGAGAGATGCCTCTAGGCATGCCAGAATCTCAAGTTATATAAAGCCAAAATAATTCAAGCTCATAACAAGTTGGTCCATCCTAGAGTTTTTCAAGTAAGAGAGCTTGTTTTAGTTCTAAGGAGACTAATTGTTGCCTACAAAAGATAGGAGGCAAGTTTGAACCCACTTAGGAAGGCCCTTTTGCCATAGAAAAGGTCTACCAAAGAGGATCCTTTCAACTTATAAATTGTAAAGGAGAGCACCCTATGCTTCCAATCAATGGACTCTACCTGATGAAACATTATCCATAAATCTTATTTGAAAATAATTATCAATAAAACTTTTTTTCATTTCACATTCCATCTCTTCATATTGGCTAGAAATATCTTTGCTTGCAAATCTGCCATAATGTGTTTAGGGTAGGTGTAAGGAACCCATGCGACGTCCTATCCTTTAGCGAGACAACACCAACATAAACTACACACAATCACATAAAACAAACACATATCTTTTATCTCGGGCTACCTTGATGTGGGTAATGCCCCCTGCGACACTCACTCATTAGCTATTATAGGTTGGGCTGACGTGTTATCCTGTTAGTGCATCACCCCAGTGGTCCCTTGTTCAAAAAAATGTAAGTCTGCTAAACTTTCTTCCTTGATTTGACTGCCACACATCGATAAGCATCTTGTTAGGATGGTAGGCCTTACTGCACAGTCAGTAAGCTACCCTCATGTTTGCTACATTTAAGAGGATGTAAATCTGTTATGCCTTCTTCTTGAACTAGCCATTGTGAACTAACTTGGTCGAGTAGAGGATTAGGGTAAGTCCCCCAAAGGCTCCTTTTCTCTTGACTACTTCAAGTCTAGGTTGAGTCTTTCTTTATGACTCCCAACTTGGTAGTCACCCTTAGGTCAGGTTGACCTGTTGCACCATCAATGGGTTGCCCCAATGGCTGGTCCCTACTTTGGAAGATGTAAGTCTGCTACGCTTTCTTCTTAAGTATAAATGTTGCACCGATGGGCGCAGGTTGATAGCACCCAAGTCAAGATAGACTATCCCAAAGAATCGCTTCGCTTTAGGAGATGTAAGTCTACAGGCATTCTTTCTAGACCGATTGTTGCACACCAATGGGCTCCTTAAATTTGTTGGCATTCTCCATTCTAATGACCCCCTGGATATACAACTCTTGACGAATATAAGACTGCTACACTTTCTCCTTGAGTTGGCCACCTAATACCTATAGGATTTCTTTTATAGGGTCTTGGATAAAGTCCCTAGTGTCACCTCCCCTGTGGGAACTCTATTTGGATCACATCCTTAACGACCCCATCTAGACACTACCCCAGTTACTCTTGGATTGGACAGTCCCCGTTTCATAGTAGCCACCCCTGTGGTTGGAGAATTTGTCTTGTGGATATGCAAACTCACCCTTGGTCTATTAAGTCTGAGATAGGATTAAGCTGATATAAGCTTCTTCTCAGTGTGGTCCCTCGCACACTAATAGGGTCCAAAAAGTATAAACAAACAAAAATATATATATCACTTGTGGATTAAGAGCAAAACCCCCAGTGGTATATTTTCACAAGCAGGCATCCTATCTTTAGAATAGTGTCAACAAAACTCCCTATAAGAATCGCTTGACTACTGTTGAGTTGAGATAAGTCCCTGGGTTGGCACTCTCTCAGTAATCTCTCTTAGGTAAGGTTCTACTTGTTGTGCCACCAATGAGTCACCCCGATGATCAACCTTGCTTTGGAAGATATAAGTCTACTATGCATTCCTTCCAGTATGACCGTCACACACCAATGGACAGCCTTAGGTCGGGTTTGATTTGTTGTGCTATCAACCGATCACCTAGTGGTTCTTTATTTAGGAAGTTGTAAGTCTACAAGCTTTCTTCCTAACTTAATCATTGCACACCAAAAGGCACATCTTAGGTTGGTTAGCTCTACATCATGGCCAGTAGAATATCCCTTTGAATTGTAAATTTAAGACAGGACTAGGCTGATATTAACCCCTTCTTAGTAGATCCATCTCACGCCAATAGTGTCCATCTAAAATGAAATTAATTTTGATTATTCTTGAGTTGATATGAGTCTACAGTGGCATTCACTCAAACAATCACCTTAGGTAGGATTTGATTTGTTGTGCTATCAACATATCACCCTAGTGGTTCCTTGTTTAGGAAGCTGTAAGTCTACAAGCTTTCTTCCTAACTTGACCATTGCATACTGAAGGACATATCTTATGTTGGTTAGTCCTACTTGATGGCTGGTAGACTATCCCTTTGGATTTGTAAATCTAATATAGGTCTAGGCTGATATTAGCCCCTTCTTAGTAAATCCATTGCACACCAATAGGGTCCATCCCAACTTAAATTGATTCTGACTATTCTTGAGTCAATAAGGGTCCAAAGCAGCATTTGCTCAAATAGTCACCTTCGGTCAGGTTTGATTTGTTGTTCTATCAATCGATCACTCAGTGATTATTTGTTTAGGAAGGTGTAAGTCTACAAGCTTTCTTCCTAACTTGACCATTGCATACCGAAAGGCATCCCTCAGGTTGGTTAGTCCTATCTGATGGCTGGTGGACTATCCTTTTGGATTTATAAATCTAAGACAAGTCTAGGCTAAAATTAGCTCCTTCTTAGTAGATCCATCGCACACCAACAAGGTCCATCCCAAATTAAATTGATTCTAACTCTTCTTGAGTCGATATGAGTCCATAGTGGCATTCACTCAAATAATCACCTTAGGTTGGGTTCGATTCTTTGTGTTATCAACCAATCACCCTAGTGGTTTCTTGTTTAGGAAGTTGTAAGTCTACAAGCTTTCTTCCTAACTTGATCATTACACACTGAAAGCCACCCCCTAGGTTGGTTAGTACTACTTAATGGCTGATAGACTATCCCTTTGGATTTGTTAATCTAAGATAGGACTAGGCTGATGTTATCCCCTTCTTAGTGGATCCATCGCACACCGATAGGGTCCATTTCATTAAATTCACCATCCTCCCTCTAGGAGAGTCCAAATTTAAATATACTTTATTTCCAGTGAATTCAAGCTTATATCTCTAGCAGATGTGGCCTTAAAATTAAAATCATGACCTCCCCCCAGTGGAGCCTCAAACCATAAGTCAACAAATCAAACTAAATTCTCATCCGCAGTGGATTCCCACCAATAAAATCAAACCAATTTCCTCCCTAACGAGGCATAAATCATATCCTCTCCCCAGTTGAGCCTTCATAAAACCAAACAAAATTAAATCACTATCCCTAGTGGATGATCAGAACCTGCTTCCATAGTGGAAGGTTCACGCACTCATCCCCAGTGGATCTTTTCTTCCCAAATCATATAAAATCAACTCTTATCCTCTATAGATGAGCTAGACCTGCATCCCTAGTTGAAGGTTTACATGCTTGATCCCTTAGTGGATCCTTCCTTCCTCTCTTAGGGCCTTGGCATGAGTTGAGTCGCATTACACTAAAATCTTGATTCCTTCTTCATCTTAGTTTTAGGAGTAGATCGTATCTGTTAGTAGTTGCAATTCTTCAGACATTATTGATCATCTCGATTAACACCAATACATACGGTGCACCTAGTTAGTTACACCATACCTATTGGGTGCCCTTTGTTGACCTCACTTTTGGGAGTGAGCTCTAAACATCCTCATCATATATCTAGGACTCTTATAGACACTAAGAGCTCTTTAGTCTTGTGGTGTTTATTTTTAGTTTATGTGTGATATGTATATGGGGGGAGGATACCACACAGATCTGAGGGTGCACTTATTGAGGTGATCGGGTATGATAATAAGGAATAGTGCACTATCTCAAAAGATAAAAAATCATTATCCTATAATGAACCTAGTCACCTAATAAGGACTCCTAAGGCATGATGGGTCTTCGAATGTACTAGAGATTTTTTTTCGTGCTTTACATGAATAAAGTAGGGTTTATTTAAACTGGGTTCTAAAGTTCCCTATGGGAGCAATCTCCCATAGTTAATTACATCCTAAATAATGTGTGTTCCTTAGGAATAGTCTCAATTAAAGTAGGTAATTATTATCTCCAAAGATTTCAAAGATAGGACTATCAATAAATTTGCTATGTTTGGAAAATCGATTAGGATAGATCAAAAGGAGAGACTTATTATCGAAGGCAAGAGGACATGAGTAAGGAATACTCATGATACTAGGAAACCTAGTGAGCATGTCAATCTATCCTATGGTTGGGATTTATATGTTTGAAATTGAGAGGATTGATTTTATTAAAGTTGGCATTTTATTAGAAAATTAGGACTTATAATCCCACAATATAAGATTGTGGTAATGCCTAAGAGGTGAGAATTTATGCTTGTATCTTAAAGGAAATAGCTACCTCAGATCCTAAATCTAGAGAGCTTTAGTAAGAACCAAAGTGTGACCTAAATCTAAGTGAAGATGGGTATATGGTTTACCACCACAAGAGAGGACAAATCACCCGACTGCTGACTTATAACTGCCTAAAGTGGTAGCCAGCTAACTCCTCCTGCATTTTAAAATCATGTAGGTAAGTCTTATGTTTTGAAAGATAGTTAGATTATTATTATTTAGAAAGAGACTAAAATCTTTAAAGCCACTCCCTAAGATACTAGAGCATGAGTTGTATGAATAATGACTTAATCTAATGCAAATCTTATCAAGTTTTATTTGATTTTGACTATTCATTTTGACAAAGGCTATAAGATTTTATATGCCTAAATTAAAAGAGAAAGAGGTGTTTTCAATCATAGGCTCTCAAAGGTCAAGCCTTTTCCCTATTTGGAAAAGATGGAAACCCTCTCGTAGCAAGAGTGAAACAAAATGATATGCACGATATTAAGCATACAACATCCAGCTAAGGGGTTGCTAAGTAATTTATTATTTTGATTTAATGCCTAGGCTTTATGTGAGGTTATGAGTTATTTTAAAAAATTTAGTTATGAGTTGTAGTTGGGTAGAAAATTTAATTTTTTATCTAAGAGCCTAAATGGATCTAGGCCACAGATTAAATCATCATACATGAAGAAACTAGAAAAATACATGCCATTTCTATTGCACAATGTAAACAATTCATCAAATAATTTATAACCTCAACATGAAAGAATAATAGACCAGTGCGGTCGGGTACCACTGCACAACCTGAAAGGAAATGGGTAGCTGAGCTCTACTCTTATATAACCTGATATATGAAAGAATAATTACAAGTTACAAAATAATAAGTGTTAAGTGGGTCCTCAACTCTTCAAGCTCCCTCCATTTCTTCATTTGATTTGCTTCATTTGATTTGGTAGGATTCTAGGCATCACATGTCAATGTTCATCCTTAACCCCCATAACACTTAACCAAATTCCTAATATACAATTACATTAAAAGAATGGAAAATTAAATCTAACTACACTCAAAAAATAAGTGTTAACTAAGCACACCATACAACCCAAGTAGTTATATGGATAATTTAGACTTAGCACCCTGCACATGGGTAACCAAGTCCACCTTCCCTAATGTAGATTATGCTTAGGGGTTAAGCAACCTGCAAAAGAGAGCATTTATATTTATCTTAAGCACCCTTTAATCATAATCTCTTGCAAAAAAACATGATTAGGCTAATCAAAGCCTAACATCTAGTCTATACACATACACCCTAACATCCAGTCTACAACAGTACATCACAAAATAAAATACACATCAAACCATGCACCGCCCTAACATAAAGCTAGAAGTGGTGACTTAAACTAATGTGTGTGCTAAGGCTTGTATAGTATGTCCTAACTAGGCTTTAGAATTTTGATTTTCTAAGTATGAGGAGATTTATTTATATAGGGTGGTTTCACTTTAAATGATTTAATTAATTTACAAATTTTACTTAATATTTTCTTTTATTTCATCTGACCACACTTAACAACTAAGTGTTATGAAGAGAAAGAAAGAGAGGATCACTCTCTTTTATCCCTACCTTAAGGCACATCTAAAGCAAATTAATTAAGCAATTCCCTTTAGGGAATGGCTTATTATATGTTTTAATTAGTTCTAAGTTTAGGTTCACTTTAAATAAACTCATTCAATGAGAAAGGTATCTTTAGATTAGTTAGGATGAATTACAATCACATAACACATGTTTGTTCATTTCTTTTCATCAAGTATGTCATGCATATGATTAAATCCTAAGCATAGCTATACATGCAATATGTATGTTAGCACACTTAAATGATAAAAGTGAGTAAATGTATTTGGAATTAATATTTCATTTGGTTGAATGATTTTATCATATTGATTTAAAGCTCTATCTAAATTCTTATGCAAAAGCATAAGGAAAGAACCTTAAATCACATGACTAATCAACTCAACCAATAAAACAAAGTATGAATGCATGTCTTTTTAATAGAAATAGGAGATTTTCATTCATTAGCTAAGTACACATCCACATGTATAAAAGTTTTAAGCAAGTACATTGCCATTGTTCTACACCAAGGGAATGAGGTAGGAACCTCCTTGGGGTTACTTAAAACTATGCTTCCTTGGAATGTCCAGACTAATATACTCACTATCCTTAGATACATATGGATGTACAAACAGCTACAAGAATAGAAAGCCATGCAAAAATTGTATTTTTGATTTGTTTGATTTAATTGTGTAAATAAATTAGAGTTTTTTCTAAATTCTGATGTTTAAATGCATAAAAATGAAATCAAGTAGGTACATCACTATTATTCTACACTAAGAGAAAGAGGTAGGAACCTTCTTAGGGCTACTTAAAACTGTGCGTCCCTAGGATGTCCAGACTAATCTACCCACTAACATTCTTACTTATACAAATCAACACATGAATATAAGAAAGTAACTTTACTTTATACATTAAACTTATATTCACTTGCATTTCCTATGTACATATAACTAAAGTTATAATATATATGTATAATCATTCATTAATAGACTTTTGAAGATATATTTGAGATTTAATAGTGATACTAGCCACACAAATTTTTAATTAAGCCAACACATGCAAATTAACATAAAGGAAATATTTTTTTTATTTGAGTAATTTGAAAGATGTGAATGCATGAATACAAGTGGCATACAATATTTTAGAATGATTGGAAAGAAATAAAGAAACATAAGCATATAATTTCATTCAATCCAAATAAGTCCTAAGGACAATCAAACTAAATAAGATTATTTAAGACAAACTAAGGTTCTTTAATGTCATTTAATTTTTCATATTTTATTTGATTTAATAAATGGGAAAGAGGTTTGCTAATCATAATCTCATCCTCCATGTGTGAGTTAATTTGGTTTTATGAAGAATAATTAGGTTGATTTTATGGTTTAATTTGGTTAGGGTATGAATTAAGTCAATTAATTAACCCTTACCTACATCCCCTTAAGCTAATTAACTAAATAATGATGAGCCAATATGAGATGCAACCTCATAAAAAGTAAATTGGTAATTCTCCTAAGAAATGAAAGGAGCCTAATGCAATTGGCTCATAATTAATAATTAATTAAGCCTAACGAGTTCATTTAATTACTTTTATAGTTTTCTCACACATGTGAGTTAACCATAATTTCATTAGCTCTCCCTTTAGGTTATTGAACACCCAAAGAGCTACCCAAGATTGATTAAATGTAATTAGATGTAAATTAGATGGATTTTACATTAAGTTAATTAAGCTTGTTAATCCATTTGGTTAAGCATTAAGCATGTTCAATTAATGAAATGAAATTAACTCAAGGAAAGCGAAAAAGAAAGAGGCCTTAATCTCAATCCATAAGTCCTACATTTGATCACTTAAGCTCTGATTTTATCTTGAAGATTAATTAATTAGTTAAGCACTTAATTAATTCACTAATTATTAATTAATTTGATTCAAAAAATAAGGAAAACTTTGGAATTGAATTACAAAAAATATCCCAATCACATTCCCTAAGCTCCCTTATTGTTCAACAATAGTAATTATATTTAAATGATTATTTAAATCACTATTCATTCACTAATTATCACTAATTAAATTAAGAGAGTGACTAAGGCTTAATTATTTAATTTCCCTAGTTAAGCAACCAACTAAATCCCAAAAAAAATAGGGGAGTTAGAGGTCATCCCCTTAAACATCCATAAAAAATTTAAGATTAATTAGGTGATTAATTAAGGAGATAGTAAGCTAATTAAATTTTTACTTAAACTTTAATTAAGCCAAAATCATTATTCAAAATTAATTAATAATAATTTTTCCAGATTCTACTCTAAAATATCCTTAGAATGAGCCTCATTTGCAATTTTTGGATTTTCTAGGATTAGTTATGACTTTTAGAAGTTTTAGACTTAAAAATGGATTAATTAATCTTAATTAAAGCCTTAATCTCATTGGACCACGTGGTGGCTGATGTGGCACATTTTCCATGTGGTATGATGGGATTGGCTATTTAAGTGGTCACATCACCATGTTGACTCAGATGGCGACGAACACGCTTTCCCGTGGGCCATCCGATCTATAATTGAACGATCATGATTAAATGCATGATTTTGAAGGGGAAAAGAGAGGTTGTATGTGTGATCAGATTAGGATCAACCATTCTGATCATGCAAAATGGACGGTATGTGATTTGTCTCCTCTCGAGCTGCGAATGACAGATACCGTTCGTCGATTGTCGCTCGATCAAAGCTCATCCGAGCTTGGATGGAGATGAAATTTATCCCACACCTTCAGGAAAACATAATAAACATATCTAACAGTGGAAATCACATCAGACACTAGTTTCCTTCACAAAGGACCGACCTAATTTGAGCTAATGATCAATTTTAATGGCATACCTCACCAGAGCTTGTGACCGTGGTTCCAATGATTGAGGAAACTTTGTTTGATAGAAATGAAGCTCTGTTGAGCCTCACAAGATTTGATTTGGTGTAGTTTGCTCAGAAGACCAACCCATGGCATGTAAGTAATTAATCTTGATTGAACTCCACCCTTCGGCCATCGAAAAGCTTGGGAAATGATTCGTTTTGACTCGTCTAGGTCTAAGGATGGTGTGTGCAAAATTAACTGCACTTTTATTGTGAATGAGGAAATGGAAATCATTGGTTTGCTCCCCTATTTTTGTTTTACATAAAATTGAGAGTGGGAATTTTGGGGAGCTCAAGAAATGCAAGGGCAGACTCTAGGATCTCGTTCCTTGGCTGTTAGGGTTGAATTGATTGTGTGTGTCCTAGTTTGATTGAGAATGAGAGGGGAATACCGCCACCATCCTTGGCTTGGACGGTGGTGATGGTTTCAGCTTGGTTGATCAATGGCTAAGATGGGGACCTCAATTTGGGCAGGGAATCACTCCATTTGGCCTCGCATGAGTGGAGGAAGGGTAGGAGGTGGCTACCATGGGAGTAGTGGGTGTCCTTGGTGGTTAGAAATGCTCCAATGGGAATGGAGAGGTAATTTTACCTCCACATGAGTCATGGCTGACTCAACAACCTTTGGGTCAGGTCTACCATGGTCCTTGGTGCCTAAGTGGACCTATCAATGGGTGTCAAGTGGCCAAGGAGAGAAAATGACCAAATATGCATGTCTTATCTGATGGAATGCCCTAGACCGAAGGGAAAAGTGGTCATTTACCTATGGGTTTGATATGGGTAGATTTGGGATGGGTCAAAAGTGGGTTAGCCCAAATTTCAAGTGGATTGGAGTTTATTTGGTTTGATTTAGCTTGATTTGACCTATTTAGGTAAAATTAGGTTAAGTTAGGACAAATTGGGTCAATCTAAGGATTGGGTCAAGTTTACAAGACCAATTGGAGTGTATTGGTGTCATTGGTTTGATTTAATTTTCTTTGGATTTGATTATGACTCATTTGGGTTCATATAGGTCAAATGAGTCAAGTTTACCAATTTGACCAATTTGACTAAATTGGGTTGGGTTTGGTATTCAATCAAGTTCAATTGGCTAATTTAAAATGATTATAGTCTTAGGTTTGGTTTAATTTAGAATTAATTTGGATTATGGATAGTTTTACCCTTTAGGAAAATTTGGGCTAGGTTAGGTTAGGTTGACCAATTGGTCAAATTGGGCTCAATAATGGCTTTGGTTAAGTATAATAATCAATTTTGAATGAACATAAATCATTGGTTGCAATCAATTTGGGTTGGATTGTGATTTGACCTATTTTGGCTTTTAAGGTTAATTTGGGTTAACTTGGGTCAAATGGCCACTTAGACTTAGTTCGGCTCAATTGAGGGTTTGGTCATATTCAATCATTGATTATAAATTTATTTGAATCAATGGTTTCAGTCAATTTGGCATGTGGTGTGTTTTGGCTTGTTTAGGTTTCATTTGGGCTAAAGATTGACTTGGTTAATAGGATAGGTTGACTTGGTTTGATTGAATTTAAGATAATTGATTAACCTAGGATGATTGTTGATCATGATATGAGGTTTAGATGGGCTCAGTTCAATCTAATTTGGGTTGGATTAGAACTTGGGTCAAGAGGGTCTTTTAGGTCACTCTGGGTCAAGTGGACCTGAATGAGTTAATTGGCTTGATCATGGCTTTATTCAAGTTTAATTATATTGATAAATTGGTTTGACTTGGAAATATAAATCCAATTGCAAATGGTTTGGAGCAATATGGATCTTGGTTCATATGACAATTTCATGTCAAAAGTGCTAACTTAGGTTTGGTTTGGGTTAGCTTGGATTTGGTTTGATAACTGTAGTTTATATTTATATTTGGATCCATTATTGAAGGAATGATTGAATCATGAAGAAATCCATGGGTTTTTAATTGATTTGGATAGGGTTTGACCAAGTTCAAGGAATTGGCTTAAAGGGTATAAATTGGATTTTAGTTTGATTTTGGATTTATATTCCATTTATATTTTGGAATGTAAATGAAGATATAAATGATTTATGAGAAAATTACTTGGGTTTGGAGTGATTTGGAAGCAAATTTGACTAAGCTTGTGGATGTAGGTCAAAAAGGCTTAAGTAGGAAATTGATTTAGTTTGATTTGAATTGGCTCATATTGATTTGGATATTTTTTTTATTTATGAATCTATTCCTATGGCTAACCATTCTGAGTCTCTAGGCTTAGGTTAAGTGTTCACCTAATCATTAGAAGTGTCTTAAGACTAAAGAGCTCTTAGTGTCTACAAGAGTCCTAGATCTATGATGAGGGAGTTGAGAAGTCACTCCAAAAGTGAGGTCAACAAAATGGCGCCTAATAGGTGTGGTGTAACTGACAAGGCACATCGCACGTATTGGTGTTGACCGAGATGATCAGCAACATCCAAAGGATCACAAGCACTAACGAAAATGATCTATAGACAGAATCAAGATCTTAGTACAATACAACTCAACTTATGCCAAGAAAAATAGAGAGGAAGATAGGATCCACTGGGGGATCAAGTATGTGAACCTTCCACTAGGGAAGGTGGTTAAGATTATATATAAAGGATAAGAGTTTGAGTTGGTTTGATATGATTTATGGAGAAAAGATCCTCTAGGGATGAGTGCATGAACCTTCCACTAGGGAAACAGGTTCAGGTTATCCACTGAGGATAGAGGATATGATTTGCGCCTTACTAGGGAGAAATTTGATTTGAGTTAATTGGTGGGCATCCACTAGGGCTAAGAACTTTATTTTTTTTTGGCTTATGATTTGGGGCACCACTAGGGAGAGGATATGATTTTATTTTGAGCACACATCTACTGGAGATATGAGCTCGGATCCACTGGAGATAACATGGACTTAATTTGGACTCCACTGGTGGGAGGAAAATGGATTTGATGAAATGAACTTTGTCAGTGTACAATGGATCTACTAAGAAAGAGCTAATATCAGCCTAGGATTGTCTTAGATTTACAAGTATAAAGGGATAGTCTACCAGCCATCAGGTAGGACTAATGAACCTAAGAGGTGCCTTTCGGTATGCAATGATCAAGTTAGGAAGAAAGCTTGTAGACTTACAACTTCCTAAATAAGGAATCACTAGGGTGATCAATTAATAGCACAATAAACCAAACCCAACATAAGGTGACTATTTGAGCGAATGTCATTGTAGACTCATATCAACTCAATAATAGCCAACATCAATTTAATTTGGGATGGACCCTATCGGTGTGCTCTAGATACACTAAGAAGGGGCTAATATCAACCTAGACCTATCTTAGATTTACAATTCCAAAGGGATAGTCTACCAGCCATCATGTAGGACTAACCAACCCAAGGGAAGCCTTTTGATATGCAATGGTCAAGTTAGGAAGAAAGCTTGTAGACTTATAATTTCCTAAACTTGGAAAAACTAGGGTGATCAGTTGATAGCACAATAAATCGAACCCAACCTGAGGTGACTATTTAAGTGAATGTCACTATGGAGTCACAATAACTTAAGAATAGTCAAATTAATTTAATTTTAGATGGACCCTATCGGTGTGTAATGCATTTACTAAGAAGGAACTAATATTAGCCTAGACCTATCTTAAATTTACAAATCCAAAGGGATAGTCTACCAGCCATCAGGTAGAACTAACCAACCTAAGGGATTCCTTTCTGTGTGCAATGGTCAAGTTAGGAAGAAAGCTTATAGACTTACATCCTCCTAAACAAGGAACCATTAGGGTGATCTGCTACTAGCACAATAAATAAAACCTAACTTACCACAATTATTTGAGCGAATGCCTCTTTGAGCTCACATCAACTCAAGAATAGTCAGAATCAAATTAATTTTAGATGGACTCTGTCGGTGTGCGATGGATCTACTAAGAAGGAGCTAATATCAGCCTAAACTTATCTTAGATTTACAAATCTAAAGGGATAGTCTACCGACTGTGAGGTAGAGCTAACCAACTTAAGTGGTGCCTCTCGGTGTGCAATGGTCAAGTCAGGGAGAAAGCTTGTAAACTTGCAACTTCCTAAGCAAAGAACCACTAGGGTGATCAATTGATAGCACAATAAATCTAACCCAACCTAAGGTTGACTACTGAGAGAGTGTCGACCTGGGGACTTATCTCAACTCAAAAGTAGTCAGGCGATTCCTATAGGGAGTTTTACTGACACTGCCCTAAAGATAGGATGCCTGCTTAAGAATAGGTACCGTTGGGAGTTTTCTTCTTAATCCATAAGTAAAGATATATATATATATATATATATATATATATATATATATATATATATATATATATATATATATATATATATATATATTTGTTTGTTTGTTGTTATGTTTTGCACAGACCCTATTTTTGTGCGAGGGACCACACTAAGAAGGAGCTTATGTCAGCCTAGTCCTATCTCAGACTTACTAGACCAAATGAGAATCTGCATATCCGTAAGACAAATTCTCCAACCACAAGGGTGGCTACTATGAAAGGGGGACTGTCCAATCTAAGAGTAACCGGGGTAGTGTCTAAATGGGATCGCTAAGGACGTTATCCAAATAGAGTTCCCATAGGGGAGGTCCTGCTAGGGGCTTTATCCAAAACCCTATAAAAGAAATCCTATAGGTATACGGTGGCCAAGTCAAGGAGATAACATAGTAGTCTTATGTATGTCAAGAGTGGTGTAATCACCGGGTGGGTCACTGTCAGCATAGCGATAACCAACCTAAGGTGCCCGTCGATGTGCGACAATCAGTCTAGAGAGAAGTCGTGTAGACTTACATATCCCTAAAGAAAAACTAATTGCTGGGATAGTCTATCGTCGGCATGGTGGATGATATCTGACCTAGGGCTGCTCATCGGTATGCAACGGTTGTACTTAAGAAGAAAGTGTAGCAGTCTTATATCTTCCAAAGTAGGGATCAACCATTGGGTGACCCATTGATAGTGCAATAGATTAACTTGACCTAAGGGCGGCTACCAAGTAAGGTGACATAAAGAAAGACTGGACCCATAGTTGAAGTAGTTAGGAGGAAAGGAGACATTGGGGGGACTTACCCTAGTCATCTACTCAACCAACTCAGTTCAAGATAGCTAGTTTAAGAAGAAGGTGTAGTGGACTTACATCCTCTTAAATGAAGCCAATATGAGGGTAGCTTACCGATCACACAGTAAGGCCTACCATGCTAATAGGGTGCTCTTCGGTGTCTAGTGGTCAAGTCAAGATGGAAAGCATAGCAGACCTACATCCTTCTGAACAAGGGACCACTGGGGTAACACACTAACAAGGTAGCATGTCAGTCTGACCTAGAGAAGCCAATGAGTGAGTGTCACATGGGGCTTGCTCCCACATTAAAATAGCCTGAGATAAAAGATATATGTTTGTGTTGTGTAAGAAGGAATAAGATACCACTTAGGTTCTCTTACACTTATCCTAAACACATTGCATAATGGATAAAATGGTGCCACAAATGGAAACTGTGACTCCACCAAGTGAGGATGTCGCTTTGGTTCTCTTACACCTAACTTAGTTGTACTAGTCAAAATAGGATGCCTCTTGGGTTCTCTTACACCTATCTTAATAGCACTATGGAATGGATGAAATGGTGCCACAAAGGGCAATTATGACTCCACCAAGAAAGGATGTCACTTTGTTTCTCTTACACCTAACTTAGTTGTACTAATCAAAATAGGATGCCTCTTGGGTTCTCTTACTCCTATCCTAATAGCACTAGAGAATGGATGAAATGGTGCCACAAGGCAATTATGACTCCACCAAGAAATGATGATGCTTGGATTCTCTTGCACCTAACTTAGTTGTACTAGTCAAAATAGGCTCTTAGGTTCTCTTACACCTATCCTAATAGCACTAGAGAATGGATGAAATGGTGCTATAATGGGAAATTATGACTCCACCAAGAAAGGATCTCGCTTGGGTTTCTTACACCTAACTTAGTTGTACTAGTTAAAATAGGATGCCTCTTTGGTTCTCTTACACCTATCCTAATGGCACTAAAGAATGGATGAAATGGTGCCACAAAGGGAAATTATGACTCCACTAAGATAGGATGTTGCTTTGGTTCTCTTACACCTAAATTAGTTATACTAGTCAAAATATGATATCTCTTGGGTTCTCTTACACCTATCCTAATAGCACTAAAGAATGGATGAAACCACAAAGGGAAATTATGACTCCACCATGAAAGGATTCTGCTTGGGTTCTATGACACCTAACCTAATTATACTAGTCAAAATAGGATGCCTCTTGGGTTCTCTTACACCTATCCTAATAGCATTAGAGAATAGATGAAATGGTGCCACAAAAGGAAATTATGACTCCACAAAGAAAGGATGCCGCTTGGGTTCTCTTGCACCTATCATAACCACGTCATGGCAGATTCGCAAGCAAAGATGTTCTGAACACAGAAGAGATAGATTTTGAAATGAAAGAAATTTTATTGATGATTGATTTGAAATAAGATTTATGGATAATATTTCTTTAGGTAGAGCCCATTAATTAGAAGCATAGGGCACTCTTCCTTATAATTTATAAGCTGATAAGATCCTCCTTAGTAGGCTTTCTCTATGGCAAAAGGACTTTCCCAAGTGGGTTCAAACTTTCCTCCCATCTTTCAATGAGCAAAAATTGGTCTCCTTAGAACTAAAACAAGCTCTCCTACTTGAAAAGCTCTAGAATGGACCAACTTGTTATGAGCTTGAATCATTTTGACTTTATATAACTCGAGGTTCCGGCATGCTAGGAGGCATCTCCCCTCCAAACCTTCTAGCTCTTCTAACCACAACTTGGCTTTCTGCTATGTGGTAACCTTACTACCCATAACTATCCTTAATGATGGGCATTGGAATTTTAAAGGTAGACCTGCTTCAGACCCATACACTAAGGAGAAAGGGGTAAACTGAGTTGGAGTTCTGTATATGGTGCGGTAAGCCCACAAGGCTTCAACTAACTGCTTATACCACTGTCACTTATTATCGTTGAGTGTCTTCTTTAATATTTGGATGAGAGTTTCATTAAAGGCTTCTGTCAAGCCATTTTACCTTGAGTAATAGATGGTAGAATATCTATAATCTATGTTGTGTCTCCGAGCAAAGCTATCAATTTTGGTGTTCTTAAATGCAGTACCATTAATAGATATAATTTTTTGAGGCACCCCGAACATATATATGATATGGTTCCTGAAAAATTGGAACACATGATGAGCTATGACCTCTCTAAGTGGGATTTCCTCTGCCCACATGGAAAAGTAGTTAGTGGCAGCTAGAATGAACCGATGACCCTTGGAAGAAGGATGATCGATTGGGCTCACTATGTCGGTACCCCAACACTTGAATGGTCATGAGGCTAACGTAGGATATAGAATATTGGGTGGTTGGTGTAAGACCATACCGTGCATCTGATGTTGGTGGTATCTCCTAGCTACATCCATGTACCTCAGATCACAAAGGGACCTCAAATTTTGATCTGCTTTCATCTTCTAATTCCAGCAATACGTAACTGAACGTAGTGTACCTCGATCATGATCTTACAAGCTTCATGTTTGTCTAGAAAATGTAACCATATATGATCAAAAGATCACCGGTACAAGGTGCCATCCACGATAGCGTATGAAAGGGCTCTCTGCTTTACCTGATGTGTTAGTGGCTTCTCTTGAGGTAGTTTTCCTATATTTAGATAATCCATTAGTGGTTGCCTCCAATCCAACTCCTCATCCATTACGATAACCTCCCCTTCAAGAGAGAGTCTCTCGATAAGTTCATCATCAACAAGGGATAAGACTTGTCTCTTTTGGACCCTTATTGGTATGGACTCATCTTCCAGACATGCCAACTCTTTGGCAAGCTTGGCTAATCCATCTGCTACTGTGTTGACTCCTTGAAGAATCTTATAAATGGTAACCTCTAGGATTTGAGCCAATAACTCCATAGTATACTTATGGTAATGATGGAGCTTAGGCTTTAGAACTTTGTAAGACCCAAAAATTTAGTTGATGACTAATTGAGAATCCCCAAAGATGTTGATATATTGATGAATAGTATAATGGATAACTCCAGATTGGCAATCAGAGCCTCATATTCATCTTCATTATTGGTGTATGGATTGGGAAGATGATATGAGAATCTCATCACATCACGGTCTAGAGTTAGGAGAACTATTCCTATCCCTGTCATTCCTCGGAGAGTAGATCATAGTTCTTCTCCTTTTTGAAAGAAAGACACACCATCAAAATACATCTCCCAGTAGTGAATGCTAGTGTCCCCAAAGTTCATGATTTGTTCATCGGGGAGGTCACCACTAAGTGGGAAATCAACATGAAGTTGGTGTGCTGCTAAGAAATCTGCTAGTGCTTGTCCTTTCACTACACAGAGGGGTACGAAAGTGATGTCAAAGTGTGCAAAATCATGGACCAATGAACTAACCATCTGGATAGCGTTGGTTGTGTCATGAGATATTATAGTAGATTGATCTTGGAGATCAAGTTCATCTTATGAGAAAACATGTAGTGCTAAAGCTTTTGGGATGCAAAGATTAAAGCTAGGCAGTGCTTTTCAAAAGGTGGGTAGTTTACCTTAGCAAGGATTAGATGGTGACTAAGATAATACAGAGCATTTTATTTTCCTTCATCATTGGTTTGAGCCAACAAAGTGCCAAGGGAGTCATCTAATGTGGCAGTATATAATATCAATGGCTTGCCCTAGGATAGGGGCTACTAGAACTGGCAACATCATCAAGTAGCGCTTGATGTCTTTGAGGGTATGTTGACACTTGTCATCTCACTTGAACTTGGCATCCTTTTTGATAAGTGCTGAGAATGGTTGGCATCTTTCTGATAAGTTACAAATGAAGCATCTTAGATATGCTAACCGCCCTTAAAATGATTTGAGTTGAGTTAGACTTTTAGGGGGTGGCATTTCTAATATCATTTTGATCTTCACCAGATCAATTTCAATTCCACGGTGTCGAACAATAAACCCAAGGAGTTTTCCCAAAGCTACTCTGAATGCACACTTAAAGGGATTCATTTTAAGGTTAAATTATCTTAACCAATCAAAAACTACTCTCAAGTCATAAAGATGGCCTTTCTTTTCTTTACTTTCGACTATAAGATCATCAATGTAACATTTAACTTGATGATGAATGAGTTCATTGAAGACCCGAGTCATGGCCCACTGGTATGTATCACTGGCATGTTTAAGGCTGAAAGGCATGACCCTATAGAAAAAGATTTTGATCGAGGTTTGAAACATAGTGTTTCTTTCATCTTTAGGGGTCATCTCTATTTAGTTAAATCCAGATGAGCCATCCATGAAAGATAAGACTGCATGAGATGAGGCAATGTCCACCATCAGTTTCAGGATTGGTAGTGGAAATTCATTTTTTGTACATGTCTTATTTAGATCCATAAAATTGACGCATATGCGAATTTGGCCATTCTTTTTCTTAACTGGAATGACACTGGCCAACTAGGAAGGATATTTTTCTTTCCTGATAAAATTAGCATCGATCAATTTCTTGACTTCAAAAATGATCTAGTGTTCAATGTCCAATCACATGCATCTAGGAGCTTGCTTCATAGGGTTAGCATTAGGTTTTATTGCTAGTTTATGGACTGCTATATCAGGAGATAAACTAAGAATTTCTTCATAAATCCATGCAAAGCAGTTCTTAAACTCAGCTAATAGTCTAACTAAGTCATCAATTTTAGTTTCTTTCAATAAAGAACTTATGTATGTCAGATGTGGATTATCTTCAGTTCTTCAGTTAATTTCTTTGAGCTCGTCGATGGTTGATCTGATCTCTTCTTCAAACTCTGGTGGTGCATCTCTGACTTTAAGATCATTTGGGGTCATTTGAAGTTTTTAAACACACCTCCTCATATGAGTTAGCATGATTTGAAAAGAATCAATTAGACTCTAAATGATTGGTGATGATTAGGCAATGATTGTCATCATCAACTAAACCCACTGTATTAAATCCTAGTCTTGGTATTGATTGAGGATGTTTATTTTAGTTGTTCCACGGCCTTTGAAAGTAGTCTGACCTATGTTTAGACCAAGTATGTGGGATTAATCCCTTCTTTGCTAAGTTAAGAACACAAGTTGAGTATCAATCAAAAAAAAATTGTATTAGAACTTTATATGAATCATCCTCAAGTTCTGCATTAGCTTCCTAACTTAGGGATGATGCTCCCAAAAAGAACCTCTAAACTCTCTCATCTGTAGATGACTTAGGGGCCTCCTAAACTACCAAGCCCTTAATATTAGAGATGGAGAACGGTTTCCAACTCACGACTATTTCATATGCAGACTTGGATACATTTATGCTTTACTTTGTAGCCCA
The DNA here is from genome assembly GCA_021442155.1 of Cymbidium sinense. Lineage (NCBI taxonomy): Eukaryota > Viridiplantae > Streptophyta > Magnoliopsida > Asparagales > Orchidaceae > Cymbidium > Cymbidium sinense. Next base: position 37,311,012 of record CM038230.1, read on the forward strand.
GTCTACATCACTTTCATGCTCCAACTTCACCTCAAAATGGATCCATCATTGAGAAGAGCTGGCTGGTGTGCTAACCACATAAGACTCATTCTCTAAACTAGATTCTAAGCCTATGTTGATAGCATGTGTATTCCTGGTGGCTGGGGCATACCTCTTATTGGGTGGCTAATAGGGAGGCTTTCTACCTCGAGCCTACAACTATCTCTGCCCTTCTGGTGGAGATGGGTCATCTACCCATGTTCAATGGAGTAATGAACTGTGGGTGAAATCTAATGTTAGGTTCTATATCTTCCCCTAAGTCCATGTCTCACTCTATTTTATTTTCTTTGTATATTTTTTTTTCTTTTCTTTTTCTAATTTCTTTTCTTTTTCTTTTTTGTTTTTTGTCCCTCTTGGGGATCTTCACTAGATTTACCAAAATGGACTTGTTGGTTTTGGGGAAGAAAATAGGTTGCATCCTCATATTTTGACCCCATGAACTGTGAGGACTTGAGATATCCTTTGACGCAGTAAGCAATTCCACCTCTCATGAACTTCATGCACTGATGTAGAGAGGATGGAACTGTGTTGTTCTCATGTATCTATGAACTCCCAAGAAAAACATTGAAAGATGTATCTGAGTCTATGATATAAAACTTGGCTTCATTCTTCTAGTCATCTATCTCTAATGGAAACACTATAGATCCTAAGGCCCTCTTGCCTTATTCATTAAATCCTCTCAACATCATCCTATCATTTTAGAGTTTAGATATGACAATCCTCAAGTAGGTAAGGGTTCTTAAACTCATAATGTTGACTGATGTACCTTGGTCAAGAAAAACTCTTGAAATCTTGTATCTGCCAACGTCCACTATAATGTAAAGAGGGCGGTAGTGTTTGGTCATTCCTAAAAGCAAGTCTTTATCATTGAATGTAACTCCTAAGATGTCCTTTAAGCTGTATGCCTCCTTCTCAGTAGTGGTTAACTGAGCTAAGCATATCTCTGAGTCAATAAGAGCCTTGACAAGGGATTCCTTCATCTCTTTGGATAAGATAAGGACATCATATATGCTTAACTTAGCTGTAACTTTCTAAGAAGTGTTAGGATGTTGTAATCAACTTTGACTTGGTCCTCCACAAGCATATCCATGGGTGAGCATCCTGTGGAGGGGTTATCTGCTCACTGGAACCAATGACTTGTTTACCCTTATTAAGGGGTGCTACCATAGGAGGTAGAACTTTGCCACTATGCAGATTGACTTTAATGACTTCATGGAATGATAAACTTGTGGAAAGTTCTACCTTCTTATTAGGTATACCTACAGCTTCTCCTATGAACCCCTCAATGTCAGTTGACTCCAAGTCAATCTCAACAGGTGAACCCAATTGATTCGAAAAAGGAAAGTCAAATTCTAAATTAGAAGAGAGTGGATCAGAATGACTTGAGCTACTATTATTATTTTGAAGACTTGGAGAGTTTTTGAGGAATAAAATCTAAAGTATCAAAAGTGGACAAGATGTAAGTGAAAGCTTTCTTCAATGATTTCATTTTAGGTGGAGGTACATGATAGAAATATAATAAAATAAGTGGGATAAGGGATTTAATGCCCTTTTCCATTGATATAATGCTCCTGCTGATAGAAGAGGAGCTAGTGGAAGAAGAAGTAGTAGTTGCAACTGTGGATGGAGTGTTGGACTCGGATGATGGTTGTGCTACCAAAACTATCCCAGGAAAGTAAGGTGGACTACTACTACTACTGCTACTGGGTTGTCACCTTCTTCATGTTGTCTTCAGAAACTTGCAAACCTTCCTTAATGTTGGAGGTTTGAGCTACCTCAACCACTTATACAGAGAGTTTCTTAATTTTAGAAATACTTTCTTAGAGGTTCGAGATAAGGCAATAACCCAACCTTCTTTTTTCTTAAGAGGATCACAAGTTTTCCCAAGAATTACCCTAATAGAACAGGAAGATTGTTCTAATAAGTATTCCTTGGGGATAACTATAGCACCTGACATGTAGCTACGCTCAAGCTAGTCCTTAAATGTAATACAATCCTCTAAGATATGGCTAATCATGTGGTAGGAGCAATAGTTAGGATCATCACTCTTGCCCACTTCCTCTGGCCTCGTGAACACTAGTAATTGAAAATCAGGTTTCTTTAAGAGATTCTTAAATATTTTTCTAACTACCTTCCCCTTGAATGAATATAGCTTATTCAATTTATCAATAAGAGTAGGTGGGTAATAGCTACCTGGCTGGGGGTAAGAATACTACTGCTGAGTGGACTGCTAATATGGTGGGAATGGCCTTTGTAACGGATGAGGTGGCTGATATGATGGTCAAGGAGGTGGCAGAGGAGGTGGAAAAGGAGGATACTAAGCTTGAGGTCTCTCATACTGAACACTAGCTGGCTGCTTCCCTTTGTCCACTAACATAACTATCCCTGGCTTCTTCTTGAACACCTTCAATGGCTTGGGTCGAGATGATTGGTCAGGAAAGGCCAACTATTTGGCCTTTTCTTGTAGGCTAGCTGCCTCGTTAATTAGTTTCTCAAATGTCTGGATGTTAAAGCCCTTAAGCATGAAGGAGACAGGGCCATGAATATTCTTGAGAAGAATCTCAATGGCATATTGTTAGATATTTCATGCTCTGTGCCACACGAGAATATAATCAACTAGGGACTCATTAGCTTGTGTCACTACAATAAGATTTCTGATACACTTTGATGAGCTCCAAACCTCTTGATGAAGAGGTGCTATAACAGCAAAAGTCCCTTTCAGTTGCAACAAATCAATTAAATGCAACCCCTGCTAAGATGTTGATAAAAATTCTAAACAATAATGTGTGACTAACATTGCAGCAACTGGCTCTGAAGTGTGCAATGTGCTGACACGGGTTTTCACTACCATCAATGATTTTGAAGGAAGGCGGTACAAAACCTTTGGGGGTATTGAACTACATCAAATTTCTCAGAGTATGGTCTATCCTTTGAAATAGATGAGCTCCTCGGGGCTTGCATCCTCGCTTCCTTCACCTGCTGCTCTACCATGTGCTTGATATCATTTGCATGCATGGAGGTGCCATTTGTAACCTTCCTATGCAAGCTTCCAACATCATCCTCTATGGGAGTGCACTTAGGATGCTCTAGGGTATGTACCAACTCTAAGCGGTCAGCTATCATAGGAGAAGGCTATGAGATTGGGGCTGAGTTCTATAATGTTGCAACTACTGTCATCAATTCCTTAATCTTCTTCCCCATTTGGTCAATGTGATCATCCCTCTATCAGAGCTGGCAAAGGAGGTGTCGAGTCTAGTAAGAAGTGTCACCCTCCTTGAGCACAACACCTTCCTAAATGGTCTGATCTCACTATAAAGATGTTCGAGTATCGACCATGTGGACCTCAGCTATATCATCCAACATGACATCCTCATCAGGATCAAAGTTGACCCTATCCTCATCACGAAGGCGGCTCCCAATCTCTTCTGGTAAAGTAGTAATTGTTCATTCAGTGATCTACTATGCGTTGGGCAGATAAAACCCACATTGCCGCTAGCTACAGGACTATGCTCCTTTGCACATACAGGACACCGCCTATCATGGGGGCATTTGTGTCTCCTCCCATCTCTATCTTTGTATGTTGCGGTGGTGGTGGTGGTGCGACGACGATGATCTTGGGTCGCCGCTCCTGCCTAACCATAGCTGAGGTAGAGGGTCGAGCAAGGGAGCTCGATCTGACCTCAATAGGTGGAATTAATGGAGCGAGATCCTTGGGTCGTAGCTGGATCACCAGAGGTGAAGGTCTCACCCAAGATGGGGGCTTTGAACTTGGCAGGAGTGGTAGATGTTGCTAGCTGTATGGGTGATGGTGAAAGATGAGGGGAGTGGTGTGATGGAAACACCGACTGCCCCTCAATGGGAGATCTCTACCTATAATGGGTTGCACTGATAAGAACAATCCTATCTAAATGATCAACCCTGGTGGGGTGATGATCAAAATAATCCATCGAGCAGGTTGTCTATGCCCTCCCTCTTCCTTCTTTCAGTAGAACTCGAGCCTCCATGACTCTCTCTATGGATCTGACCCCTAACACTCCTAGGGATGAATAATCATAAATCAAATAATGTACTAGACTTTGAGCATCTATATGCTCTGCCGAACTGGCATAGAACAGTCCTAAGTCTAGCATAAGGTCTTCTATGCTCCTTCTCCGGTGTCTCATGGTATGCTGGTGATGGAGGAGAAGCAACAATCCTTCCGTAATCCTCCTCTCCGTCTGAGGCTGAGAGGGAGTGGACTTGTTACTATTCATAAATGGAGAGACCTCATGAAGAGAACCCTCCTCAACTACATGGGAAGCAGCATCAAGCTCTCTGGATGCTCACTCATGCTCCGCTTAATATTTTGATTTTTTATTGTGTGCGGAATGCAGTGAACAACGTAGAAGCTATCAACCTTTGAAAGTGGAGGAGACTATCTTAGAGGCTAAGATAGCCCTTTCCTTTGGGGTGACCAATGAGGAGGTAGTAGCTATCATTGGATCTATAGTAGGGACAACTGGATGAGCAGATACTGAAACTATCACTGAATGGGGTGTGGGAACCACTGCGGCCTTCCTCTTCAGTGCATGAAACTCAGAGTCAAATGGGATATCCAAGCAGATGAGTGGCATCTATCCTGCCACCTCTTCTCTACTGAAGGTGGTGAGGAATACCCCCTCAAAGCCATAACCAAAATAGATCAGGTTGATGGCATCAGTCATGGTGAGATTGGCCTGATCCAAGGCCAGACCTACATTAGAAGGGAAATAGAAGATGAACTTGTTATGAGCCATGATCATTGCACTGGCTGGAAGCTGGACTGACTAACTGTACTGAAGTCACTACATTTTTTGAAACAAGATTGAGTTAGACCCTTGCCTTGATGTTTGTCTTCAATTACAAATTTCTATACTTCATTTGGAATTTGAACCCACACTTAACAAATTTAAGTATGATAAGTGGGTTCATTTGATTTTTGGAGAGATTTTTGATATTTAGAGGGGATACTTTGCCATATGGTTTTAATTTAGAACCCATACTCAACCAATTTAAGTATGTTGGGCGGGGATTAAATATTTGGAGAGACCTTTGGAGATATTTGCATTATGTATCCTGTTTGAGAATTTTGATTTGAAAAAACCTCTACTTAGAAATTTTAGGTATGCTAAGAAGAGGTTTTGATTTTATGTTTAAGAATTCTTGTGAAAAATCTTTGCTTGTGATGATTGATTATGTGTGAGATATATGTTGATTTGATTTAAAAGTGAGGCTTCTTACATAAAAAATTTGATATGTTAAGTAGAGGCCAAATGTGTTTGATATGAGTTTGAAAATGAGACTCTCACTTAACAAATTTGGTATGTTAAATGAGAGCCAAATATGATTGTGATTTGTATTTTAAAAATGAGACTCTCACTAAACAAATTTGGTATGTTAAGTGGTAGTCAAGTGGATTTATGATTTGTGTTTTGAAAATGAGACTCTCACTTAACAAATGTAGTATGTTAAGTGAAAGTCAAATGCGATATGATTTACTTTTTTTTTTGGAAAAGAGACTCTCACTTAACAAATGTGGCATGTTAAGTGGAGGTCAAAATGAGTTTATGATTTGCTTTTTGAAATGAGATTCTCACTTGACAAATGTGGTATGTTATGTGGGGGTCAAAATGTGTTTATGATTTACTTTTTGAAAGGAGACTCTCGCTTAACAAATGTGGTATGTTAAGTGAAAGCCAAATGTGATATGATTTATGAAAAAGTGATTCTCAATTAACAAATTTGGTATGTTAATTGGTAATCAAATGTGTTTATGGGGGGTTCAAAATGTATCTTGATTTCATGTGTGTGGTTTCTTGCTTTTGAAAAGAGAGAAACTTCAACTCTAGCATATGTGAGATATGTTAAGTGAAGTTTCAATTTTATGCTATGATTTTATTTGAAAGTAGAATTTTCATTCAACAAATTTGGGTATGTTGAATGGAAATAATTATTTTCAAAAGGTGCATTTGAAAAGGGAGAAAACTCCAACTCTAGCATATGTGACATATGTTAGGTGGAGTTTCAAATTTCATGCTCTGATTTTATTTGAAAATAAAATATTCATTCAACAAATTTGAGTATGTTGAATGGAGATAACTATGATGCTTTTGAAAATGATTATGATTTTTATTTTGAAAAGAACCTCCATGTAACAATCATGGGGATTGTTATAAGAGATTTTGGTTATGTGAGTTTTGTGCTTTTTTTAAATGAATTCTATGCAAAAAAAAAATTTATTATGTGAATTTAAAAAATGTGCTTTTAAAAAGTGATATTTTGCAAAAGAGTTTCTTCAATATAAGGTAAACCTTGCCTCACCAAGCTAGTGGTAAAGAGGTTCTAAGTTTTAGTCATCTCCTTTTATTAGTTAATTTTATCTTTCACCTATTGGGGACCCAATAGGGAATTTTAGGCCTACACAAAGTGAGGTCCTAAAACCTAAAGGATGTCAGCTAGCTTTTCTTAAGGATGAAATAAGCTAAGTTCTAACAGAAAGAGAGATAGTCTTGGACTCATATGAAATACAAGTCCACTATCAGTGTTTGGAGATAATAATTATCTAGTAGAGATGGAGAGAGGAACCATCCTCAGCGGAGTCGCAAGAAAAATATGTGGTATTTGTTTTTGGTTTATGGGTGATGTGTATATGGGGTGATTGGGGGGACTCCACGCAGATCTGAGGGTGTACTTATTGAGATGATCGAGTACAGTATTAAGGAATAGTGCACTATCTCAAAAGATAGAAATCACTACCCTACAATGGGCCTAATCACCTAATAAGGACTTCTAAGGTATGATGGGTCTTCGAATGTACCAGAGTTTTTTCCCCTACTTTACTTGGATGAATAAAGTAGAGTTTATTTAAACTGAGTTTTAAAGTTCTCTATGGGGGCAAGCTCCCATAGTTAATTACATCCTAAGGAATGTGTGTTTCTTAGGAATACTCTCGATTAAAGTAGGCAATTATTGTCTCCAAAGATTTCAAAGATAGGACTATCAATAAATTGGCTATGTTTGGAAAATCAAGTGGGATAGATCAAAAGGAGAGACTTATTATCAAAGCCAAGGGGAGATGAGTAGGGAATGCTCATGATACTAGGAAACCTAGAGCGTATTTCAATCTATCATATGGTTGGGCTTTATATGTTTGAAATTGAGAGGATTGATTTTATTAAAGTTGGCATTTTAATAGAAAATTAGGATTTATAATCTCACAACACAAGATTGTGGAAATTCCTAAGAGGTGAGGATTTATGCTTGTATCTCGAAGGAAACAACTACCTCAGATCCTAAACCTAGGGAGCTTTAGTAAGAACCAAAGTACGACCTAAATCTAAGCGAAGATGGGTATATGGTTTATCTCTACAAGAGATCATAAATCACTCAACTGCTGGACTTATAACCGCCTAGAGTGGCAACCAGCTAACTCCTCCTATGCTTTAAAATCATATAGGCAAGTCTTATGTTTTGCAAGATAGTTAGGTTGTTATTATTTATAAAGAAACTAAAGTCCTTAAACCCACTCCCTAATAGACTAAAGCCTGAGTGGTATAAATAATGACTTAATCTAATGCAAATCTTATCAATTTTTATTTAATTTTGACTCTTCAATTTGATAAAGGCTATTGGATTTTATATGCCTAAATGCATGATGAAGTTCATTATGGGCTAAATCAAAAGAGAAAGAGGTGTTTTCCATCATAAGCTCTCAAAGTTCAAGCCTTTTTCCTATCTGGAAAAGATGGAAACCCTCTCTTAGCAAGAGTGAAATAAAATGACATGCATGATATTAAGCATACAACATCCAACTAAGTGGTTGTTAATTATTTTTTTATCTTGATTTAATGCCTAGGGTTTATGTGAGGTTATGAGTTGTTTTAGAAAATTTAGTTATGAGTTGTAGTTGGGTAGAAAATTTAATTTTGCCTTAAGAGCCTAAACGGATCCATGCCACACATTAAATCATCATACATGAAGAAACTAGAAAAATATATGCCATTTCTATTGCATAATGAAAAGAAATCATCAAAAAATTTATAAACTCAACATGAAAGAATAATAGGCTGGTGCGGTTGGGTACCGCCATACAACCCAAAAAGAAATGGATAGCTAAGCACTACCCTTATACAACTCTATATATGAAAGAATAATTATAAGTTACAAAATGATAAGTGTTATGGGGGATCTTCAAGTCTTCATGCTCCCTCCATTTCTTCATTAGATTTGCTCCATTTGATTTGATAGGCTTCTAGGCATCACATGGCACCCCAGGACTAAACCTTCTAGCCAATGTTCATCCTTAACCCCCAAAACACTTAACCAAATTCCTAATATACAATTACATTAAAAGAATGGAAAAGTAAATATAACTAGGCTTGCAAAATAAGTGTTAACTAAACACACCATACAACCCAAGAAATTATATGGATAATTTGGACATAGCACCCTACACATGGGTAACCAAGTCTACCAGTCCTAATGTAGATTATGCTTAGGGATTAAGCAACCTACAAAAGAGTCCATTTATATTTATTTTAAGCACACATTAAGCATAATCTTCTACATAAAATATGAATAGGCTAATCACGATTTACAATCCAGTCTACCCACATACACCCTAGCATCCAGTCTACAATAGTAATTCACAAAACAAAATATACATCAAATCATGCACTGCCCTAACATAAAGCTAGAAGTGGTGGCTTAATATAATGCGTGTGTTAAGGCTTGTGTGGTATGTCCTAACTAGGCTTTAGAGTTATGATTTTCTAAGTATGAAGAGATTGAATTATATAGGGTGGTTTCAATTTAAATGATTTAATTGATTTGCAAATTTTGCTTTATATTTTTTAATTTATCATTTGACCTACACTTAACAACTAAGTGTTATGAAGAGAAAGAAAGAGAGGATCACTCTCTTTTATCCCTACCTTAAGTCACATCTAAAGCAAATTAATTAAACAATTCCCTTTTTGGAATGGCTTATTATATGTTTTAATTAGTCCTAAGTTTAAGTTCACTTTAAATAAACTCATTTGAAAGGCATCATCAGATTAGTTGGGATGAATTATTATCACATAACATATGTTAGTTCATTTATTTCCATCATGTATATCATGCATATGATTAAATCCTAAGCATAGCTATACATGCAATTTGTATCTTAGCACACTTAAATGATAAATGTGAGTAAATGTATTTGGAATTAATATTTTATTTGGTTGAATGATTTTATCATATTGATTTAAAGCTCTATCTAAATTCTTTAAATTCTTATGCAAAATCATAAGGAAAGGACTTTAAATCACATGACTAATCAACTCAACTAATTAAACAAAGTATGAATGCATGTCTTTTTAATATAAAAAGGGGGTTTTCATTCATTAGCTAAGCACACATCCACATGTATAAAAGTTTTAAGCAAGTACATCGCCATTGTTCAGCACCAAGGGAACGAAGTAGGAACCTCCTTGGTGCTACTTAAAGCTGTGTGTCCTTGGAATTTCTAGACTAATATACCCGCTATCCTTAGATATATATGGATGAATAAACAACTACAAGAATAAAAAGCTATGCAAAAATTGTATTTTTGATTTATTTGATTTAATTATGTAAATGAATTAAATTCCTTCTAAATTATGATGTTCAAATGCATAAGAATGAAATAAAGCAGGTACATCACCATTGTTCTACACCAAGGGAACGAGGTAGGAATCTCCTTAGGGCTACCTAAAGTCATGTGTCCTTGGAATTTCCAGACTAATATTCCTATTAACATTCTTACTTAAACAAATCAACACATTAATATAAGAAAGAAACTTTACTTCATACACTAAACTTATATTCACTTGCATTTCCTATGTATATATAACTAAAGTTACAATATATATGTATATTCATTCATTAATATACTTTTAAAAATATATTTGAGGTTTAAAAGTGATACTAGCCACACATATTTTTAATTATGCCAACACATACAAATTAACATAAAGGAAATTATTTTTTTATCTGATTAATTTGAAAGATGTGAATGCATGAATACAAGTGGCATAAAAAATTTTAGCATGATTGGAAAGATATAAAGAAACATAAGCATGTAATTTCATTCAATCCAACTAAGTCTTAAGAACAATCAAACTAAATAAGATTATTTAAAATAAACTAAAGTTCTTTAATGTCATTTCATTTTTCATGTTTGATTTGATTTAAGAAATGTGAAAGAAGTTTGTTAATCCTAATCTTATCCCCCATGTGTAAGTTAATTTAGTTTAATGAAGAATAATTAGGTTATTTTATGGTTTAATTAGGTTAGGGTATGAATAAAGTTAATTAATTAACCCTTACCTACATCCCCTTAAACTAATTAACTAAATAATGGTGAGCCAATAAGAGGTGCAACCTCATGAAAAGTAAATCGGCAACGCTCCTAAGAAATGAAAGGGGCCTAATGAAATTGGCTCATAATTAATAGTTAATTAAACCTAAGGAGCTCACTTAACTACTTTTATGATTTTCTCACACATGTGAGTTAACCATAATTTCATTAGCTCTCCATTTAGGTTATTGAACACCCAAAGAACTACCCAAGATTGATTAAAGGTAATTAGATGTAAATTGGATGGATTTTAGACTAAGTTAATTAAGCTCGTTAATCCATTTGATTAAGCATTAAGCATGTTCAATTAATGAAATGAAATTAACTCACAAAAAGAGATCAAGAAAGAGGCCTTAATCTTAAACCCTAAGTCCTACATTTGATCACTTAAGCTCTGATTTTATCTTGAAGATTAATTAATTAGTTAAGCGCTTAATTACTTCATTAATCATTAATTAATTTGATTCCAAAAAAATAAAGAAACTTAGGAAATGAATTAGGAAAAATATCCCAATCACATTCCCTAAGCTTCCTTACTGTTCAACAGAAGTAATTAGGCTTAAATAATTAATTAAATCATTTTTCATCCACTAATTATCACTAATTAAATTAAGAGAGTGATTAAGGCTTAATCAATTAATTTTCCTAATTAAGCAACTAATAAAATCTCAAAAATGGGGGAGGCAGAGGTCATCCTCCTAAACATCCATAAAAAATTTAAGATTAATTGGGTGATTAATTAAAGAGTAATTAAGCTAATTAAATTTTTAATTAAACCTTAATTAAGCCAAAATCACTGTTCAAAATTAATTATTAATGATTTTCCCAGATTATACTCTGAAATATCTTCAAAATGAACCTCATTTGTATTTTTGGATTTTTTTAGGATTAGTTATAATTTTTAGAAGTTTTAGGCCTAAAAATGGATCAATTAACCCTAATTAAAGCTTAATCCCATCAGGCCATGTGGCAGCTAATGCAGCGCACTTTCCACGTGGCGTGATGGGATTGGCTATTTACATTGTCACATTTCCATGCTAACTTGGATGGCGATGGATGTGCTTTCCCGTGGGACGTCTGATCTAAGATCGGTCGGCCATGATTAATCGAGCAATTTCAAAGGGAGAAAGAGAGGTTCTATGCGTGATCAGATCAAGACCATCCATCTGATCATGCGGAATGGATGGTATATGATACGTCTCCTCCAGAATGGTGAATGACGGATTCCGCCCATCAATTGTCACTCAATTAGAGCTCACCCGAGCTTAGATGGAGATGAAATTTATCCCACACCTTCGGGGAAGCATAAAAAATATATCTAACTGTACGAGACATAAGTTTTCTTCACAAAGGACCAACCTATTTTGAGCTAATGATCAATTTTAATGGCATACCTTACCAAAACTTTGAGGAAGCTTTGTTTGGTAGAAATGAAGCCCTGTTAAGCCATACGAGCATTGATTTGGTGAAGTTTTCTCAAAATACCAACCCACGACACGTAAGCAATTGGTCTTGATCAAACTCCAGACTCCGGTCATCGGGAAACTTAGGAAATGATTTATTTCAGCTCGTTTGGATCCAAGGATGGTGTGTGCAAAATTAATTACACTTTGGTTATGAAATAAGAAATGGGAATCACTCATTTGCTCCCTTATTTTTGTTTTACGTAAAATTGAGAGTGGAGATTTTGGGGAGCTCAGAAAATGGAAGGGGTGGCTTTGGGATCTCGTTCCTTCGCTGAGTTGAATTGTGTGTCCTAGAGTGAGATTGGGGTATACCCCTCCTCCATTGCTTGATGGTTCTCGCAGGATCAATGGTTGAGATGGGGAGCTCAATTTGGGCAAGGAATCACTCCATTTGGCCCTACATGAGTGGAGGAAGGGTAGGAGGTGGCTGCCATGGGAGTAGTGGGTGTCCTTTGTGGTTTGAAATTCTCTAATGGGAATAGGGAGGTGATTTCACTTCTTCACGAGTCATGGCTGACCCAACCACCTTTGGGTTAGGTCAGCCATGGTCCTTGGTGCCTAAGTGGACCTATGAATGGGTGTCAAGTGACCAAAGGGAGGAAATGACCAAATATGCATGTATCTTATCCCAAGGGATGCCCTAGACCTAAGGGCAAAGTGGTAATTTGGATATGGGTTTGATTTGGGCAGATTTGGGATGGGTAAAAAGTGGGTTAGCCAAAATTTCAAGTGGTTTGGAGTTTATTTGGTTTGATTTGGCTTGATTTGACTTATTTAGGTCAAATTGGGTTAGGTTGGTTCAAATTGATCAAATTGGTCAAATTGGTCAAACCAAGGGTTGGGTCATGTTCACATGACCAATTGGAGTGTATTGAGGTCATTGGTTTGATTCAATTTGCTTTGGATTTCATTACGGCTCATTTGGGTTCATATAGGTCAAATGGGTCAAGTTGACCAATTTGTCTAATTTGACCAAATTGGGTTGGGTTAGGTATTGAGTCAAGTTCAATTGACTAATTGAAAATGATTGTAGGCTTTAGTTTGGTTTAATTTATAATTAATTTAGATTTTGGCTAATTTGACACTTTATGTCAATTTGGGCTAGATTAGGTTAGGTTGACCAATTGGTCAAATTGGGCTCAATAATGGCTTTCGTCAAGCTAAATAATAAATTTAGAATGAACTTGAACCATTGGTTGCAATCAATTTGGGTTGGGTTATGATTTGACATATTTTGGCTTTTTAAGCCAATTTGGGTCAACTTAGGTCAAATGGTCAATTAGACTTGGTTTGGCTCAATTACGGATTTGGTCATGTTCAATCATTGATTATGAATTGGTTTGAATCAAAGGTTTCAGTCAATTTAGCATATGGTGTGTTTTGACTAGTTTAGGTTTCATTTGGGCTAAAGGTTGACTTGGTCAATGGGCTAGGTTGACTTGTTTGACCCAATTTAAATAATTGATTAACCTAGGATGATTGTTGATCATGATATGAAATTTGGATGGGCTCAGTTTAATCCAATTTGGGTTGGATCAGAACTTGGCTCAAGAAGGCCTTTTAGGTCACTTTGGGTCAAGTGGACCTAAATGGGTTAATTAGCTTGATCATAGCTTGATTCAAGTTTAGTTATATTGATAAATAGCTTTGAGATGGAAATATAAATCCAATTGCAAATGGTTTGGAGCCATATGAATCTCGATTCATATGACATTTTTAAGTCAAAAGGGCTAACTTGGGTTTGATTTGGGTTAGCTTGGATTTGGTTTGATAATTATAGTTTATGTTTATATTTGGAACCATGATTGAAGGAATGATTGAATCATGAAAATATCTATGGGTTTTGAATTAATTTGGATAGGGTTTGACCAAGTTCAAGGAATTGGCTTAAATGGTATAAATTGGATTTTTTTATTTATTTTGGATTTAGTTTTTGATATTTGAATTTATATTCCATTTATAGTTCAGAATATAAATGAAGATATAAATGATTCATGAGAAAATCACTTGAGTTTGGAGTGATTTGGAAGCAAATTTGACCAAGCTCATGGGTGTAGGTCAAAAGCACTTAAGTAGGGAATTGATTTAGTTTAATTTGAATAGGCTCATATGATTTGGATTTCATTTATATTTGTGAATATGAATGAAGGATTGATTGATTTATAAAGAAATCAATCAAGTTTGATTTGGTTTAAAGGGGGTTTTAACTAAGCATGTGAAGGTGGTTCATATGGCTTAAGAAGGAATTTTGGATTTTGAATTTGATTATGGGTTTCAATCACTTGGAGTTTGGAATTGATTTATGATTTGGAATTTGATTTGAGATTGAATTGATATTTCATAAACTCAATTGAATTGGGTTTGATTTGAATTTGGTTAAGGCTAAGTCCATAAGATAAAATCAAAGGGCTTAGGAAAGGTTTTGGCATTTGGATTTGATCATGGATTTCAATCATTTGGAGTTTGGAATTAATTTATAATTTGGAGTTTTAATTGATATTTGAATTTGAGGTTTAGTTTGAGGAAGGAAGCATGGGTTGGGTTAATGCCATAGGGTAGGAAAGTTTTCCAAAGTCCCTAAAGCATAACCTATTCTTATGGCTAACCCTTTTAAGTCTCTAGGCTTAGGTTAAGTGTTCACCTAATTACTAGAAGTGTCTTAAGACTAAAGAGATCTTAGTGTCTACAAGAGTCTTAGATCTATGATGAGGGAGTTGAGAACTCACTCCAAAAGTGAGGTCAACAATTCTTAAGACTAAGGAGCTCTTAGGTGAACACTTAATCTAAGCCTAAGTCTTAAGACACTTTGAGATAGTGCACTATTCCTTGATGTCATACCTGATCATCTCAATAAGTACACCTTGAGATCTACTAGGTGTCCCCCCATATACACACACATGACAAACACACATCACAAAACCAAAAATAAACACCACACTCATAGAGATAGGTCAAAAGGGATGAGAAGGAGATTTGAATTAGTTAGATTTAGTTTTCATCATTGGAATGTGGCTTTCATTTATATTTGTGAATATAAATGAAGATATAATTGATTCATGAGAAGATCAATGAAACTTGAATTGAATTAGGTGGAGATCTAGCTAAGTCCATGGAATTCAATCATAAGGCTTTAAGTAGGTTTTGAGAATTTAGATTTAATTTTGGGTTTCAATCATTTGATTTTGAATTTGGATTTAAATTCAAATTGAATTTGAGGTTTGGCTTGAAATTTGGATTTGAATTGAATTTAATAAGGTATACATGTGTTGAGTTTAGGCTATAGGGTAGGTGATTGTCCTAAGTCCCTAAGGCATGGCCTAATCTAATAATTAACCCTTCTAAGTCTCTAGGCTTAGGTTAAGTGTTCACCTAATCACTATAAGTATCTTATGACTAAGAAAGTCTTAGTGTCTAGAAGACTCCTAAGTCTAAGATGAGGTGATTGAGAACTCACACCAAAAGTGAGGTTAATAAAAGGACCCCTAGTAGGTGTGGTGTAACTGACAAGGCACACCGCACATATTGGAGTTGACCGAGATGATCAATAATATCCAATGGATTGCAAGTGTTAATGAAAATGATCTATGCCTAAACCCCAAAGGTAGATAGAATCATGATCTTAGTACAATGTAACTCTCTTTATGCCAAGGGCAAAAGAGAGCCAAAAGGCAGAATCCGGAGAGGATTGAGTATGTGAACCTTTCGTTAAAGGAAGCAAGTTCAAACTATCTATTGAGAGATAAGAGATTATGTTTGATTGTGAATATGACTTCTTTGGGTGTGTATCCATTGGGGATAAGAATCTATAATCTATTGGGGATCAAGATCAAATTAATTTGGATATGTTCTGCCTTAGTTGATGTAGAGGCATATCCTCTAGGTATATAGATATGAATTCGCTAGGGATTGGAAATATGAACCTTTCACTAGAGAAGTACTTTTGAGCTATCCGCTAGGGATAAGAGTTTGATTGGATTTTCTTTGATTTAAACTACACTGGGGAGAAGGGTTCAAGATTGAGGGCTTATCTTCTGGGGATGTACACTCAGTTAAATTTATTTGATTTGGATCTAGGCTCCACTAGGGAGGTTAATTTTATTTGTGCCTCGCTAGAGAGAAGTTTGGTTTACTTGATATATTTGATTTGACCCCAATAGGGAGGTTGGTTTTGAATTTGATTTGTTATGTACCTTGTTGATCTGTGATAGACCGCACTAAGAAGGAGCCACAGAGGCCTTGGCCAGTCTTAAATTTACCGATCTAAAGGGGTACTCTACCTACCAAAAGAAAAGGATATCCAACCTAAGGTTGTCTTTCGGTGTGCAATGGTTATAGTAGGAAGAAAGTGTTGTAAACTTATATCATCCAAAGTAGGAAAAAGCTGCTAGGGTGATATGTTGATGGCGCAATAAATCAAACCTAACCTAAGGTGTCTTCTGAGTGAATTTCGTGGGGACTTATGTCAACTCAAGAGTAGTCAAGAATAATTCCATTTTAATTTCATGGATTCTATAGGTGTGTGATGGATCGCATTGAGATGGGGCTATGTCAGCCTTGGCCTATCTCAAATTTACTAATCCAAAGGAGTAGTCTATCGACCGCAATGTAGGACTATCCGACCTAAGGGGTGCCTTTCAGTGTGCAACGGCTGTGCTAGGAAGAAAGCATAGCAGACTTACATCTTCCAAAGTAGGGAAAAGCCTCTGGGGTGATCTATCAATGGTGTAACAAATCAAACCTGACCTAAGACGACTACTGAGTGAATGTCACTGAAGACTTATGTCAGCTCAAGACTAGTCAAGATTAATTTCATTTTAATTTGATGAACTATTTGGTGTGTGATGGATTGCACTGAGAAGGGTTATGTCGGCCTTGGCCTATCTTAAATTTACCAATCTAAAGGGGTAGTCTACCGGCCATAAGGTAGTACTATCTGACCTAAGGGGTGCCTTTTGATGTGCAACGGTTGTGATAGGAAGAAAATGTAGCAAATCTTTCAAAGCAGGGATCAACCACTGGGGTGACCCATTGATGTTCAATAGATCGAACTCAACCTAGGGCTTCTCGTTAGTGTGCAACGGTCATGCCAAAAAGAATGCATAACAATCTTACATCTTCCAAAGAAAGACAACCATCAGGGTAACCAATTGGTGGTACAACAAGTTGAACCTGACCTAATGGCGACTACTGAGAGAGTTTCACTGGGGACTTATCTCAACTTAAGAGTGGTCAAGCGATTCCTATAAGGAGTTTTACTGACACTGCCCTAAAGATAGGATGCCTACTTGGGAAAGGTGTCATTGGGAGCATTCTCCTAATCCACAAGTGAATATGTATTTTTTTTGTTTGTTATGTGGACCCTGTTGGTGTGCGAGAAACTACACTGAGAAGAGGCTATGTCAGCCTTGGCCTATCAAAGATTTACTAGACCAAAGTAGAATCTGCGCATCTGCTGAAGAGAATCTCCAACTATAGGGGTGGTTACTAGGAAAAGGGGACTGTCCAATCTAAGAGTAACCCATGTAGTGTCTAAAAAGGGCTGCAAAGGTCATGATCCAAATAGAGTGCCCATATGGGAGGTTCCACTAGAGGCATTATCCTAAACCCTATAAATAAGAAAGCCTATAGGTATTCGATGGCCAACTCAACGAGAAGGCGTAGCAATCT